>OY731407.1:2028401-3509886 GCA_963425845.1 Sphenostylis stenocarpa
ATGGAGTAATGTTTACAAAGATAGATATCGAGTTTTTAAATTCTCGAAATCCATTAACAGATTAGCCCAAGATAAAGAAATCGAGTTCTCTTCGATGGTCAGCGTGTGTTCGCGCTCCATGCTTTGGCCAAGAGACAGTGCCACTTCTTTCGCAGAAGAGTTAATCTTATCTAACTCTGATGTAAGGAACTCTCTCTGCGACTTCAGTTGTTGCAGCCTTTTCTCCAACTCTTCGATTTCAACATCAACCGAAGACAACGTAGTCAAAACTTCCCCTCGACTGAGTTTCTGATTCTTCAACAAATTAGACTTCTCAGCCTGGAACGCAGAAACTTCAGCTAACTCAGTCGCTATCGATTGCCTCCTTTTCCTTGCAGCATAGGCCTGGTTGAAAAGTTCAGTGGCCGCTGTGACCTCTGCATCAAAGCCTCTGGGAAGAGCCTTTTCAGGGAAGGTTTCGATAGACTTAAGGATTTCTCTAAAGAGTCGTTTCTTTTCGAATGACTCTACCAAAACCTCCAAAGGTGAGGAATAGAAGAATGCTCTGAAGCGCTGTTTGAGCTGATACGCTCCTTCGGGCGAAGTGGCAGATGGTTGAGTGGAGTGGCTCGAAGGAGTGGCATCCCTCGATACTAGAATATCGAGAATCGAGAAAGGGTCTTCCTCGATGGCAGCTCGGTATTCTGGTACGTTAATTGGAGTAGACCCATGGAGCGCGGGTAGTGTAGGCGAGAGTAACTCGATCCCTTGCATCGAGAAAGGGTGGGAACCCATTTGCTCGGAAGTAGTAGGTGATGGAGAGTCCTGGACTTGGACCACGGGAATATTTACTGAAGAGAAAGAAATCGAGAATGTAAATCGAAAAGTTCATAATAGAATGAAATGAAAAAGTGACAATGGATGAAAAGTATAAATACCAGGGGAGGTAGAGCGAGGAGTGCTGAGGAAGGAGGAAGAGCTCGTATAGCCTCGAGTCGCTGAAAATTGAAAACGAATGTCGAAAAAGGAAGTGCATAATTCAAGTAAACCTACATATAAAAAGCTTGTACCTCAGGAATTGGGACTGATGATTGGAGTTGGGAATCAATATTAGTCGATACAGTCGTCGACGGATGGTCCTAAAAAATATCAAAAATCGAAATCAGGTAACGAGTCCTATCGAAATCCAGGAATATAAAATGATGCAAAGAAAGCACTTACGTGACTGGAATGAGTTGTAGGGGTAATTTGACCCACTTCAGTAATTATATTGGAGTCCGTCGACAATGGATCAATGACAGGTGGTTGAATAGATCGGGGACTCTTCGACTTTTGTTTCTGAAATTAGAAATCGAAAACAGTAGAAATATGTTAAGACCCGAATGAGGTGACTAGAAACGAAAGGTCAAAATAAACAGGAAATCGAAAAGAACCTTCGATTTTTTAGAAGAAGAAGAAATGGTGGTCGAGCGTTTGCGCTTTCTAACAAGGGCTGAAGGATCAGATTCATCAGAAGATTCCCAGTCCTTCTCCTTCTCTTGACCATTCTCGACAGCGGTGACCTTGGTGGATTTCGAAACTACCAATAAAAGAAGACAGATTAGCTTATAATATACAGAATCAAAAAAGTATAAGAAAGCAGTAAAATCTCACCAAAAGGTGATGGAGTCAAAATCTTGACTCGGTCGATATGTACAAGCCAGGGAGGCAAAAGAGCCTCGGGGAGGTTAAGGTAAGGGAAATAAGATAATTTCGAGACAGAAATATCTTTGTTTTTGGGTTTTGGGCGAAGTGTTTCCCTTAGGGATCTCAATTCTCGAACCCATTTAGGATGAGTTAATGGTTTGGCAAGTCCAAAAGGAGCTGTGGGAAAAGTGGGAAGGCGATTTGGGCAATACATTTCAAAAGGGGTTCTACCTAGAGGATTGATTATTTTGTGGTTCGATCGATTAGCGTCTGTTTTATTGGATAAGGAGATAACAGCATCATAATAGGTCGATTCTAATTTCAGTGGGGTGTAACATATTTGATAAAAGTTCTCGAATCGAGATATTTGATAAAAGTTCTCGAATCGAGATATTTGAAGACAGTGGAAGTGTGTACCTTTCTTCGATTTCGACTTGTCCTGCAACACAAGAGAAGGATGAGCAGTCAGTTTCTGTCGAACTTCATCAAAAGTAGCATGACTACTCGAGAACCAACCAGTCCACCATTGAGAAAAACACATAGTAGACAAATAATTTGACTCGAAAGCATAGGGATAAAAATGCATCGGGGTTTTTGGCAAAAGCTTGATAAGCTCCCGTTCGATTATCGATTCATTCAACTTGAACCTCGGGGAGGTATCTAAAGGAAAGAAAGGTAAGGATTGGCTCAGGCCGAATTGTCTCGAGAATAGCTGAGGGTAGTAAGTGATGATCTTGAAGTCTTTGGATTGAAAACCCGATACCAGCATATCATGAGTTAAATAGTTACTCCAGATATCTACCAACTCTAATTGCAATCCAGGAGTTGAGGCAGGGAACTTCGACTTAAACCAAATTGGTCCCCTGAGTTGATCATTCATTCGTCCGAGATGCACGGTAAAAGGAGCTAAAGCCGAATCGAAATTAAATCTAGATAACAAAAAATTAAGGTATTGACAATAAGCAGCTTCATTGGGTTTTTGGTGAGGATGGCAAGAAGATAATCGGGTCTCTTCTATATTTACACTTGGGGGGATGCTGGAAATCGGGGGGAGGATGCTCTCAAAAATCGAGTTTAACCATAACTGAATAAACCAGATGGGACCAGAAAAGTTTCCCGATGCCTTAGGAGTACTCAAAATTTCGACAGCCTCGTCGAAAGCAGTATACACATGCGCTAACAAGAGTTTAGCCAAACATATCTTAGGCTGGCCAGTATGGAGAAGATAGGCTAGATTATAGAGGTGTGAGGAGATTTGGATGGATCGAGGACAAAAAACGTGGGTACATAGCCAATATACCAAAAAGGCTATGTGTTCTTCATTAGTCACAGCCTTCAATTCGTCATCGACGAAATGCTTCTCAAGAAAATGTCCGTAAGCCTTCGATTCCCAATCGATTTTAGATCTCAAAGAATTATCTGAAGGGTAAGCACCCTTATAATACTTCTCCCCAGTAGGTTTTAATCCAGTTATAGCAGCAACCTCAAAGAGAGTAGGTGACAGGGGACCACAGGGCAATTCCAAGGCATGCAAATCCTTGTTCCACAAATGCACGGCAGATAAAAACATTGTCATATCCAGAGACGACAAATCGCATCGAGATAGCTGTAAAAAATCAAAAATCCCTATATCTCTCAAGTGGTTCCCAAACTTAGCTTGTACTCTATCAAACCATCTAAGGAATGAAGGTTTTTTGGAAGGTGGACCCGTTCGGTATACTCTCGATGCCATATTCAAGAAATCTGTCCGAACCTCAGGGTGGTGAATAAGTGTTGGGCTGTTCGAGAGGGTGAAGGAAGAAAAAGTCCCACTACTAGAACGGACAGGACCCCCAAAACCAAAATTAACACTATCAGCAGTGTAAGGAATGAGTATCTGCGTCTCAGCGATTTTCTGAGAAGCCTCCTCCATCAGAGGAATTGGAGCAAACTTCTGGTTATTGATCTCCAGAAGGGGAGCCGTCAACGAGGGAAGAGGCGGAACAGAAAAGTCAGAAGATTTGGATGAAGTGGCCATTTCAGTAATGGGTAGGGTGAAGAAAAGCAATGGGAGAGATGAAGGCGCAGAGATGAAGACAAGAGCTCAAGGAAGACGAAGTTGCAAAGAGGTAAAAGTTCGCGTAAAAAACCAGAGTAAAAAACCAATGGAAAGTTTAAAGGGAAAATAGCCTAGGGAGCTGGAAACGGCGGAGGTGAAAGGTAATTAATGTAACGTGTACAGTAAGACAGCAGACTGACGCGATGGCGACATAAAGCAAAAGGAAAATTGAAAACCCTGTAAACCCTAGAACCCCAAAAACCCTAAACCCTAAGTTTTGTGGGCCTCTAACAAGCAAAGGCGGGAATCACGTTGAAAGAATATAAACAGAAACTATTGATATTCTTTCAAGGGGGCATTTTGTTAGTAGGAAATCGAAAAAAGCGATCGAAAAAATGAAGGAAAGAAAAATCGAGAAACATGTGACTGATCGGTAAAACGAAAAGGTAGATGAGGAATCATTCGATGTCCAATTAGAATGGCATGGCACATAAAATCGAAAGTTAGAGTTGGAATCGGAGAAATAATAGTCAAAAGTTTATTGTGGAACAAACCAAGAAATTAGAAGTATATGATGCTAAGGTAAAAAGGAATCAAAAGTAAATCCGAAGTTCTCGATAAAATCGAAGTCTAAATCGAAAGAAAGGTTAACCCGCATAAAATCGAAATCGTGGCCAGATCATAAAGAGGAGTTAAACACGCATATAAGAAACAATTTCTAAATCGTGGCAGAAGTTGAAGATCATGGGAACGTGGGTGCAGTTTTGACACCACAGAAGAAGAAACTGCAACGCGCACGAAGAACGTGGTAGCAGTTTTTGTTAACTGCTCCTGGAAGATTTGAATGATGCCCTATAAATAGTGCAAAGGAGGAAGGAACGAGGGGCAGAAATTGGCAGAGAATAGAATCAGTAGTGAAAAGTCTACCGAAGAAACGACGAACACCATGAAGTTGGCAATCTGGATTTCCTTGCTCACTGAGTACATTTACCGCTTTCTGTATTTTCCTTGGTAATTTACTTTGATGCAACTCAAATTCAAGCAAGTTTAAGTTTCGTCTTTTTGATTCCTTGTCATTTCAATTTAATGAAAGTTTAAGTTTCGTATTTACGATTTCCTGTCATTTACTTTTCTTGCAATCTCGATTTCTTGTCATTTATATTTGCATCTGTTTTCGATTTCCTGTCATTTACAATTAATGCAAATTTGGGGTTTTCGCGACTTTACATTTCCTTGCAATTTAATAGTCTGTTTTCGATTCGATATTTTTATCGTGTTTGGTATTTTAAATATAAAAATAGCGTTTTGATATTCTGTGATTTTCAATTCTCATACACGTTTTCGATTGAAAGTCAGACTGCTAGCCTAAGTAAAAAGAACTTACGTGGGAGGATTTTGATTAGGACCAAATCACCTTTAGAATCGAAATCGATCGAAATTCCACCAGAAACAATGTCATTCTTCTTTATCTAAAATAATTTTCATTATAGCGTTATCAAACACATTTTTTTAACTTAGTTTCGATAATAATTTTTAAAATTTCGATCGTACAACCTTTTAAATGGTTCATTTTTTTTCTGCGTTGATAATTGAAAGTGGTTCTTATTTCTTAAAGATCGCATCAGTATCCAATTATGGTTCAGAATATGAAAGCCCAAAAAGAAAATCTGTTACTTCATTAAACATATTTCGATAATAAGTAATCAGAGACTCTTTTTTTCCTTATTTTATCTTTACAATTATCTTAGTCTTCATCTTTGAATTCTGGATTGATTTTTTTTGAACATCCATTTTGAAATGCAATTTAAGAAAAGTTAATCCAAAAAATACATTTTGGATTGAGTAGTCCAAAATATGTTTTTAGATGAATTTTTTCAGAATATTAAAACCGAAATATATTTCTGGAACATTTAATTTGGATACATTTCGTATTGACTTTTCTATAATTCAACCTTATTTTCACAATAACGTTTCAAATGGAGTAATTTGAGTCTATTTGTACCATTTGAATATAAGAACATATAATTCATATATAATATTAACAATTATTTATCTTTAATTATTAGAAAAGATATTTAATAAAAATAATATCATACAAAAATCAAACCACCAAAAAGTAGAGGTGTAAAATTTGTACACAAATAAAATAGTAAAAAATTAAGATAAAAAATAAAATTATGAAAATAATATTTCAGATATTTAAAATATGAAGATAGCGAGAGAAATTATGAAGTCACGTTAAGCAAAGAAGCGAGAATCTTTAACAGGACTGAATTTCTTGGTCCAACTACACCTAGGCCAGGTTAATCAAGGAAGACGCACGAGTCCGTGGTCACATTTATATTATATTATTTTTTATTTTATATTCTTAAGAAAGTAAACACGGATATTCTTTTTACGTTTTACTAAGTAGAAGGCGAAAGAAAAAAAACTTATACAATACATTAGATGCAAATGTTCATGGGATTATTCACTTTATCGTCTTTTATGTCACATTTTTTTTTTCTGAGAACTTTTTTTTCGGTACTTTGTGCATCTAATGTAAAAAATAATTTTGGAAAATTTATAAAGAACAAACACGCCACAAGTCCAGCAAAGAACCGAAGACAATAACACACCACTTCAATCTTGACAGAAAATAAGCATCATTCATAATTTGTTGCACAAAGTGAAAATGCAGTCCATGAACCATTTAGTGTAAGAAGCAAGTATGCTGAGTCATTGCGTATTTTGAGAAGCAACGGATGATGTATGTATAGATTAGGAGATAATTTGCAAACTTAATGCCAGGATTATCATGAAGTTCCTGGACATGCTAAACAAGCTACGTTCAAATTTACTTGATTTTCCCATCAAATGTTATATTTGTGAACCTTTATCTCTTTATAAGACGCCAAATTCTACGGACATGGAGAACATGAATCCTAGAGTTGCTATAGCAAACCAATGGGTTCCGTAAAGTATATCCGGTGACTATTGTTTCACTGTTTCAGAGGTATTCAAGCAAAAGGTTAGGAATTGAGAGATCCAGCAGTAACAGGATTTCCACAAGTGAAAATGGCTACCAAATATTATCTGAGACTGGATCATATCCATTTTTAGCGGTTTCACCACTGTAAACACTTTTAATTAGTTTTCAGAACACATGCAGATGTATCATCAACGCTTGAGAACCTTACAACTCAGAACGACATATACCGGCTATTAGTGTACAAAAGAAAACGGAGGAAATTATGGCTGTCCACCTCAAAATGCAAATTTGTACCAGTGGAAACAACGGTCTACATAGTTCATGATGTGTTTCCCTTTGTTTTTACAATTCCAAAATATCATTGGATACCAAATGGAACTCTTTTCTTTCCTTTCAACTAATACATCTTCAAGACCAAGCTGATCGGTTGCAGCAACGATTTCATCAAAACTAACTTCATACTCTTGAACCCATGAAAGACTGAAAATGCAACAAGAGAAAATATTTAGAAATATATTGGTAGCATCGAGTGTGAACAAAACAATACAAAAGATTGACACTAATGTTTCAATTGAAAACCTGCATTCTATGTCCACTGCTAAAGTAAATTCAATCCACCAAATATTTCCTAGGATGATTATCACATATAAAATCAGATCATTCCAAGTTTCCAACAACCTTAAATAATACCAGAATGTTTTAAATCTATGAAACCCCACAAAACTACCAAAAGTGTACACTTCTCTCCAAATTTTTTGTAATCATGACAAACGGGTGTCTCAAAAATACAAAGCAAGAGCTAAAGCAGATTTTGGCAATTATTACGATAATCTTATTTCTGAATCTCTGCAAAAAGATTCACAAACCAAGTCTGAGACAGATACAAAATAGTCTGCTTCCATAAAATTGCCAATTCACTGTAAAAGTTAAAATTCATAAATATCTACATATATGCCCTACACATGCCATAAAATTTATACCACTTGATTTCATGTATGTATTGCATCACCAGATGTTGAAAAATGTTCATACCTTTACACCTGCTGGAGAGTTTCCTGGCTTAGTAGTGGTAGTACTGTTGAGTTTTGCTTTTTTATCAGATGGCTTCAATATTTGGAAAGAGCACATTAGTGTCTCATCAACACTCATCATAGCGCCAGCATTGTCAAACTCCCCACAATAATTAGGTGCCGAAAATATTGTTACAAGCTGTCGGTTAGCAAAGAACTCATACCCATCCTCCACCACCTGGTCAAACTCAAAACATTAATCCAATCTAAATTTATTAGCACATCCGCTTGATGGATTCTATCCTTCAAGGTAAATGCATCAAAACCTAATGAATGGCATTTGAAAGGGAGAAGTATGAATAATTTGTGTCAGAATTTACATGGAAAACAGAAATTCCATGTTTGTATGAAGTAAAGCAAGTGTAATAATCCTGATAGATAAATATTCCCGGAAATGTCTCACAATACTCTTAGTCAAAAACTTAAAATGGAGATACAAACTCAAACCTAAGACTTAGTATAACACATTGAACACAAAAGGCAGGAATTTAACCTGATGAGCACGACAAATAAGATCCAAATCATGTTTCTGAAGAAACTCGGAGACCTTATCAGCACCAAATGTATATGAAACTCCCCTGTCATTCATTCCCCAACCTTGAACCTCTTTGCTTGGATCTGACCAGAGGAGATCACAAAGCAAACCTGTATCAGGGACATCAGTGGGCCGTTGTAGATTTCTAATCTGATCCAAATTATGTAAGTCAGGAGAAAGGCCCCCATGCATGCACAATATCTTTTCATCAATGAGTGCTGCCACGGGCAAGCAATTGAAGCATTCTGTAAATGTCTTCCATAACCTTACATTGAACCTTCTTTTACACTCGTCATAAAATCCATATATACGGTTAATAGAAGCACATTCATGGTTACCCCTCAAAAGAAAAAAATTCTCAGGATATTTTATTTTATAAGCTAGGAGAAGGCATATTGTTTCCAAACTCTGCTTCCCACGATCCACATAATCCCCCAAAAATAAGTAGTTGGCCTCAGGAGGTAATCCACCATATTCAAAAAGCCTTAAAAGATCAGAATATTGACCATGTACGTCACCTGAGAGATAAAAACAAGGTTTATAAGAAATCATCACATTTTTTTTTTCTGTCAACCACAATAAAGTACTATGTGGCAATTGCACTACCAAGGACAGTAATAAATAGATAATGTCAAAAGAAATGAAGATCTTTGCAAATTCGTATACCAAAAAATGTCAAGCCAAAAAAGAAACATTTGATGCTGCTAGGTTCTATTTGACACTGATTAAATTTCTTCATTTCGAATAATTGCTTCCTGCTGAATTATTATTTGAATTCATGGATATCAATTCTTCCTTCAACATATTAAGTAATTGATTTTACATCGATACCGAATATCTTTGTTAAAGTTTTTTCATTTCAAATAACTGCTTCTAGCCGAAGTATTATTACAAAGAACATAAATAAACTCCTCAATCACCAATGTTGCATATTGATTTTATGTGGATCCTATTGGGTATTTTCGATGGGATTTAAAGATAGGGAGATTCTCAACAAATAAAAACATGAGTTTGACCATATAAAAAAAATATGATATCACTTTCAACCAAAAACCTTAAGACATTAGATTATGGGTCTTTTTCATTTATAAATTACTCAACTTTCTTATATCTACTCAATGTGGAATTTCAATTCACAATTGATACTAGATATTTTTGCCATTTTGAAGGGAAGTTTTACACCTACAAAGTACAAGCATGCATTACTTGAGCTGAAGCTCCATTTGAGAACAGATCTCTAAGATTGTGTTTCAAACTTCAAATTTATCAATAAGACTCATAACTTTTCTCAGATCTTGATTAACAACGCTGGTTTAACTGGCTAAGCATATATGATAAATATAGATGCTTTGAGGTAATAAACTCAGATCTCTTGTACAGAAGAAATAAATCATGAGTAAAAAAATGTTGGACTTGTGGATTTTTGACAAACTTATAAAAGCACATAGAGCAACCTTGACTATGAGATAGTAAAATAGGTAACTTGGGACAATATAGAAAAGATTATGATGCATTGTATTTAAAAGTAGATTTTAGCAAGACTGCAATTCAAGGACAATTAAAACAGTTTGTCATATAAAATATTTATTATCTCAATAAGACACTTGATATATCATAGAGTTTTACATTGGCTGCTGAGGGCCTAACACAACCCTCCTCCTTAACCCAGGCTTAGAACCAATTATGAAAAATTGGACAAGTTAAGGTGCAACAAAAGGACTTCCAAGATACTTAACCGAAATGTTCTAATGAGATCTAGTACATTAGTGTCGGTATGATTGCATTGAAATATTAAGACAGCATTTGACCCAATTATTTTAGGCTTAAAAGCTAAGTTAAAAATAATAGCTTTAAAATTAAAGCTAAAGCTATTTGGTAATTTTATAATTTTTTAAACATAAAAATTACTTGTAAGTTAAAATTTATTGGATCTTTCGACTTGAAATACAAAAGAAGAGATGTAGAAGTCAAAAGCTCATTTTTTGTGAAGTTTTTTTAATTAAAGAAAGTGTAAAAGAAGTTTTTGGTACATCCAGCACTGGTACAATAAATTTGTTTTCAGTGTTTTTGATATCCAACATTTAATAAATATGTTAATTTGGATTTGTCAGTTACTCTTTAAATTTTGAATTAATGGTGTTGACATGCTAATTTTGACACTGTCAAAGGTCAACAAAATATCTCACTAGGATGATTTCATGTCAACACTATTAATTGGAGCACAACAAAAAATAATGAGGCACGTTCTTTAGGAGGAAAGGGAAAAAAAGTCATAGGCAGTTCAAAGAAATGCTAGAAAACCTCAACCAACAATCAAAGGGAAGTGGTCTTCACATCCACACCACTTGCAGGAATAATGCCAGCAATGAAGGTGAATTTGAGAGTTTGACTCTTAGAGATTCCCTTATTTGTATGCAAAAAGACGCTTATGGTTGGATGAGCAAGATTGAGAGATATTTCAACTTAAAGGGGGTATTCAATGCAAAAATACTTCTCGGCACTATTGTCACAATGGATGGTAAGGCATTGACATTATTGGAAGTCCCACATCGCCTACCTCATATTATTTGGTATGATTTAAATACATGTTAGGCTACTCCACATTTTGCTAATTGGTTTTATGTTGGAACCTTAACATGATATCAGAACCAAAGCCTAACATCTTTCCGGTTATTGTCATGGACCAAAAGTTGTTATTTAGTTAGGTCAAAAGTACCCTTTGCCTAGTCCGGCAGGCTTCATTGGAGGGGGCGTGTTGGAAGTCCCACATCGCCTACCTCATGTTATTTGGTATGGTTTAAATACATGTTATGCTACTCCACATATTGCCAATTAGTTTTATGTTAAGGTTGAAACCTTAACAGACATGGTAGCGATGGTGGGAGTTTTTGTGCTTTGAATCCCATGTGGGAGGATTTTCATAGTACACTTCATTGAGCGATTTCAATTTTCCATGACCCAAAAACCATTTGAGTTATTGATAACCCTCGAGTAAGCCGGTTTGGTGGAGCATTAAAGGAAGACATTTGAACTGTACGTAGGGCCACCCAAGGGAGCATACCCCTAGTATCTTAAATGAATTTTCTTGAATTGACTGAATAATTTCTTATGGGCTGAATTTATGTTGCATCAGTTCAAGACTTTACCTGAATTGATGGGGGTATGGACAAAGAATTTATGTTACTCAGTCAAGGGGTTTCTTGGATTAATAAGGGAGGGCATAATTAAAGCTACTCTAATACAAGAACAGATACTTAGGAGATAGAAAGTAAGAACGCTGGCCTGGAAAGTGATCCTAGTAGCCTAAAAACAACAAGCTCTTTTAGGGGAAGAGGATTTAAAGAATGTTTGATGCTAAAATTCAATGAAGGAGAAACAATGCACTAAGTTTTAAATGTAATGAGAAGTTTGGATCTGGGCAAGTGTGTGCCAACAAGCAGATGCAAGTATTGATCTTAGACCTGGAAGATGACTTTGTTACTCAATAAATGGATCTCAAATTTGCAGTTTTCTATATACAACATCACATGTCTAACATCAAAGAAATCCATTAAGATATGGGATGAAAAGTTTGAATCAGGACATGTGTGTGCCAAGTCAACATGCAAGTATTGAACTTAGATATGGAAGATGACTTTGTTAGTCAAGATATGGACCTCAAGTTTGCAGCTTTCTATGTACAACCATCACCAGTCTAACCTAAAAGATCCATTAATATATGGGACTTAGGCACCACATAATACACAAGTACCTATAATAGCACCGCACCCTAAGACCAACTTCGCAACAGCTTTCACTCTACGACACTTCACTCAGTGTCATTCAAAATCCCTTATCCGTTAGTAAAAACCCTCAGTAGGTAGTCATTTTCGAGACACCAACAACCAGGCTCTGCTACCAAATTATAAGCACTTGAAGAACCCATCCTCAAAAGCTAGTAAATAAGAAAAGAGAACAAAACACTTAAATGCCCCATTAAACACCCATACTACTCAGTCTGGTACCTAGCCATCCAATAATACTCAATTCCCTATCACAGTAGCATTGCTCTTTCTCTGCATGACATTTCATTGTAAAACATCTGAGTAAGTTAGAAATTATTGAGAATAGTTGATACTGTCTTTGTTGCCGATATTATATTAAAGCAAATAGCACAACACATTGAAGGCAGTAAACTATTTGAGCAAATGAATGCTGAGTTCAAGGTTTGGGTTTATTTTTCTGCATAATAACTTAATAAGCTCCCGTAGCATCAACCCCCAACCATGATCCCACGGTAACAGACAAACAAGAGAACTGACTTAGGGATGACAGACGCAGATCTTGGTCCAATAAGCTTTGATAGAGGAACATAAAAAAGAAAAGGGGATTAAATTATTTGACCATTTTCATTTAAATAGAAAAAGAACGAAACGAAGATAGGCCACCAATGCCTCAGCTTTTGACAAGGATGAGAACACAAGACAAAAACTACATTTGGTCAAGGAAGACTGAAGTGCTATGGTCAATGGATTTCACCTCAGACCAAAAAGCCGGCAACTGTTAGCCTCAGCAATTTTAGCTATTATGATATATGAAGTTACATCCATTTCTCTTTCCACTATAAATAAGCTAGGACTACATGCCCATTAATATATTAGTACTAACATTGGACTAATTGTACAATCTTAATAGACACATCATCAACACCAGGGTCGCATTAAGGATACTTTCACCAAATTTATCTTCCATAAACTTCACCACTTATTCCCTGTATAACATACTACCATTACCAATAAACTAGCACAACATTGCAGAAAAAAAAAATGACGCATGCTACGAATTTGCAACCAAGCAGAGCAGAAAAGTAAACTAAACTAACTTTTTAAACCCCAGACACAAAATCGCACGGCAAGGAATTTAAACAGTCCCGAAGCACTTAGATCATAGCAAAAACACACATATAAAACCCTCGCAGTTGACCAAGTCAGATGCGATATTCTAGTACGGATCTTCCTATGCTCAAACACGAAACTAATCGGTTTCGGGAGGGGTTATGCAAGGGCTAAAGAAGAGCAACAAGGCGACAATAGCGAATTGGTAGAGAAGAACAAAGAAATTACCACAAATCTTAATTGGTGCTTCGAGCTCCAACAAATTAGGTTGCTGCAAGAAAATCTCTCGGGAAGCGGCACAGAGCTGGCGGATCTCTGACTCCGACAGCTGCACCTGCTTCCCCGGGCGGCCGCGAACTTCGAGAAGGCGATTGATTATGTCGTCGACAAGTGCTTGGTCCATTAGTTCCCCTTCCAGAACGAGCACGAAGTCAACGTCTCTACTGGATGCGAATACGATGGTGAGTGTTATAGGAAGAGTAGAGGCAGTGAGCGAATAACATGCCTCGGTGGAGACGACTACCGAAGCGCAGTCGTTTTGCTATGGGAAGGGCGTGGTTTGAGGGTGACGGCGTGGGATGGTTACAGACATCGGTTTGAGTTTGGTGAGGTGGAAATTGGGCAGCGGAGAGAGGGATGAGTTTGATTAGGTCAGGAGAAGGGGAAGGAGAGAGAGGGATGAGATTTCATAGTGTGGAATATAATACCATGCTCCCTTCGCTCACCTACCAACTTAATTACTCCGGTCATTCACCGGAAAAATCAAAAATTAGTTTTCAAATATATAAACGCAACTTTCAGTTAATAAATAAAAGCATAGTAACTAATTACATAAGTTGTCATTAATTAACACAAAAAAAAATTGTTAATTACAATCGATTATTATATCTCTAAACTTTATCTATTCTTATTTTTAATACTTAAATTATAAAAATATATATTAATTATTAGATTTAAAATATATACAAATTTATACTTGAGAAAAGGTTTTTTACATCGGTTAAAATGGGCTTTCGACGTCGGTTAAAGCGGCGACATAGATACGGGGTCATAGAAAGTAAGACTTTCTACGTCGGTTCCTAATAACAGACGTGAAAGCCCTACTTTCTTTGAGCTATTATGATCAGTCAAACCTGGTTATGATCGGTCATAGAGCTATTCTGATCGATCATAACTGGTTCTGATCGGTCATGAAAGACTTTCTACGTCGGTTAGTCAGGGAACCGACGTAGAAAGTCTTATTTTGTATGAGCTATTTTGATCGGTCATAACCGGTTCGATCGGTCATGAAGCTAATCTGATCGATCATAACTGATTCGACTGTCGTAATACTTTCTATGTCGGTTAACACTTATAACCGACATAGAAAGTCTTACTTTCTATGTCGGTTAAAATTATAACCGACATAGAAAGTCTTACTTTCTAACTTTCTATAACCCCAGGTATCTATATCGGTTAACGATGACTCAGTTATTGTATGTGTTATCAATGTCGGTTATGCCTATAACCGACATAAAATGTTACACTTTCTACGTCGGTTAATGGCATAACCAGACGTAGAAAGTGTTTTTTTTTAAAATACATGCATTTTATTTACGAGATGCTACCTTTCTTCGAGTAGACTCGCCTATTCATCACAGTTCCAGACAAATAACCATAGATCCAGATGCATGACAGATATGCACAGTTCATATATAAATTTGCTACATATATATATATATATATCCAGTATGCAGACAGATTCAGTTGCAGACAGATATGTACATATGAAACACATTGAAATGAATATATGTACAGACAGATCCAGTTCCAGACAGTTCATTTACTTAAACGAATGTAAATTTCCTAACTTAAATCAATTCTATCTAAATTGTTACAAGTTAAATTTCCTATGAAGATTGAATGCTTAAAAGGAAAGAAGCCCATTGCTCTCGATATCGTCTAAGACTTCAATCTTCATTGGAGATGAGTCTGTAAATTCCTACATATTGAAACATTTCAGATTTAGAAATCATTTACATAATTGGCATATTTGACTTAATTATAGTATATTTACCTCCCTCCACGTGTCAAGAATATTTTTGGCTACAATGGTGTGCATGTGCTTCATCACATAAAACCCGCACTCATAACTTCCCGGTTGGCGTGGACACTACAAGTTAAATACATGTCAGATTAACTTTAAATGACAAATTGAACAACAGTAAGAGGTGTTTTGTCACCTTTGGTGCAATATACGTCAACTTCTTTCTAGCATGAGATGGAAGACCTTGCAACCTTAGGTGAGCTTCCAAAGCTCTACAAAAGGACAAATAATTTTGGTGTAAGTAGTGCACATATGATACAACAATTAAAAACAACCAAACTTACGCGTCTATGTGCTTTTTAATATCCAAATCATTTGGTTTCTTGTGTAATGAACACAGGAGAATCACAAGAAATTGGCGAGGAACAATTATTATGAGCTGCCAATGACCCCTGCACGTTGCAATAATATTAGTAAAATTTCAGTTTTACATAAATGTGCATTAATTTACAAGATGTATACTTACTGATGCAAGTAAGGTGCTAAGTAGACTTCTTTGCCCCCATTTTGAAATGCCTCTATTAAGTACGTTTGCACCTCTTCGACTTTATTCCCAACTGGACTAAATGGCAACGAGGTCAACAAATCCATAGAGATAGCGGATCTTCCTCTCAACACACAAACGATGTAAATACCTTCAACATTGAAAATAAATAAAGTTATAAAATAATGTACCAGTGAGAATATAAAAAATATGTAAATATACTTACATTTCCCAAAGCTGCAACACTGATACACATAGCATATCAGTACCAGTGAGAATATCAAAAATATCCCTTTGGAGTAAGAAAAAAGAGATCATCTTGGTCCTGCATACGACTTCGGGTGGCATATCTAACTGTATGGGAGTGGTCCCGATAGTCGTCGCCGATGCACCGAGTCGCTGTAAAGCGAGATGGTGGTGGTGGTGATTCATGCACAACTTCCTTTGCTTTTTCAGCCTCTTCCTATACAAGTACCAAAAATCAATAACATTAATATACATCAACCTATCAAAAAATAATAAGTACTATCGTTCAATGCATAAATCAACTCTGTGCATGTGTTGGGATGGGTCTTGTTAATGAAACTGGCCATAAGATAAAATGGCCAGGTGCACTGTCCCACTTGTTTGAACCTCTTCAGTGGGAATAGGGATTAGGGCAGCAGCATCCGGACATCTACAACCACCACTCCGATCATATCATCTTCAATACTCCGGTGGTGGATGGTTGACCCCAATGCATACATTTTCCCTAAGGTAAACAAAGGATAAAATATTTTAGACTATATAATGCGTAACACCTGTACCAAATACATGTCAAAGATATAATACGTACAGTATGCCACCAAATGCTCGGGAGGACCCGCAACATACAACCGACGGTCAGCAGTGTCAGTAGGAGCAACCTCTGCCCCTCTATCAGGAGCATCACAACTCTCCTTTGTGCTGACATGAATCGGGGATGCCGCTCGTGCGGGGACGGAAGGTTGAGATGACAAAGATGCCAACTCTGCTCGCATTGAGCTCAATAACTCGCCTTCAAGTCGAGTACACCTCATCTCGAATCTCCTTCCTAATTTGTTGTTTGAGGGACTCAAACTCTTGCTCATTCGAGCTGCCTCAAAGAAGGAGTTGCCACGGGTGGGGCACCAAAGTACTGCTCGATGCCCACCCCTCGTCCGGCACTACGAACACGTCCAGGATGCTCCGGGGTACCAATGGTCACTGCCAATATATCCTGACGGCTATGTGGGTGGAATGATCCCTGAGTGCTCTGCTTAACCAACTCATCCTACAACACAAACGAATGATTTTTTAGCAAATACAAATGCCTATTGTAGTATAACATATATAATTAGTTTAGGATATACTACTTACAATACGTTGAGCAACAACATTAGTTTGCTCGAGATAAGTAATTCCCCGATGAGTTCCAGCGAGCTCTCTTCCATTTATCATGGCGTGAAGGGCGGGTGACAGAACTCACAACGAAGTCATCTGAAGGTAGACTTGAAGAAGTCTCCTTCATCATCTTCTCCTCCAATTTCTCATAACCCCCACGAGACAACTCTGTGGGGTGGATATTCTTCCTCCGAATATCCCGTGCCTTCGCCTCTTGGCTCTGTTGCATTCCATGTTAAATACCAAATTTAAAACCTCTATTTAAAAAAAATTACTGCAAACAAATGACAAATGTGCTAACCTCGAAACCTAGGGTCTAATCGCTGAGTCCGAAATGCCCGTCATGTCTCCTCATCCAAAAGCGATACTGGTCACATGGGTTCTTGTTGCTCAATGCCCCATATATGTATCGACCTGGTCGAGATCACTCTTAAAACCTCTCCAGACGTTCCCCATCATATGAGATCCACTTTGTCCTCAACAAAGTGGTGTTAGGGACATCATATGTGACCTACACAATAAAAATAACATGAAGTTCCCAAAAAAAGTTAAATATATATACATGTTAAATGCTCAAGTAAGAGTAGGTACCAGGATACTCTGCCAAATCTGGTTCTTCAGTGTCTCTGGAACATGGTCCCAATCCTCAATAAGAATACTAACCTTGCTTCTCCCAAGCAAGGCCACATAGCTAGTGAATCTAGCACTGTGCTCTCCAGTGGCTCTACCAGTTTGCATGTCAAACTGGATAGGCAATTTCTGATCGGAGCTGCGACTGATATTCAACTCCCTCAACCGTGTAGCACGCCTACCCTTTTTCCTGGTAGACGGTCGACTCCGATCACCACCTTGTGTAGGAGGGGGACTGTGTAGGAGGAGGGGTACCAGATGAATCTGCCATATCTGTGTTCAAAGAAAAAAATAATAGTTATTAGTTTAGACAATATGACTGAAGATAAACAAAAAAGTGCATACATTAAAAAATAAAACATTAAAAAAATTTCATACATTATCAAGTTGGAGCATTCTCCCAAAATCCTTCCATATGGTCATAACGGATGGCATGCACATCATCTATTTCTACATTAACACTCAAGTTTGGCATATTTGAAGAGAAACATGGTGTCTCGGGTATATCAAGTACTAATTCATCATTCTCATCAGAAGTATACATGGGTTTTCCTTGTAGAACCACTGATCATCCTTTGTTAGCGGGATCAGTGACATAAAACACTTGTTTTGCCTGAGATGCCATGATAAATGGTTCTTCGGTATAACGAGTATTTTCAAGGTTAACCAAGGTAAATCCAAGATCATCGGTGAAGATGCCAGTATTAAAATCAACCCACTTGCATTTAAAAATAGGTACTCTGAATATCGTGTAATCTATTACCCAAATCTCTTCAATTACACCAAAGTAGCCCATTGACGCCATTATCGGATATTTATCCTTTGAACTCGAGAAATGCATTGATTCAGCCACCACCATGACTCCATTATTTTGCATTGTGCTTATTTCATCTTCTCCCTTTGTATAAAATGAATAGTTATTTATATCATACCCACCCCAACATATCACATCAAAGTTTGGCTCACATGCTAGCCACTTTAGTGTATTAGAAGCTGTATTGTCACCTTCAACTTGTTGTTTAAACCACTTCAAAAAGCTCTTGTTGTGTTCGGTGATCACCCACTTTTTAGGCATACGTGGATTATTTCGCTTCACAATCTCTTTATGAGCACTTAAGTAGGGGATGACTTCTTCACTGTTATTCAATATGTACAAATGCGCTTGAAGTACTTCATCTCGACACATTGTCACAACTTTTGCACCTCGAGTTCCTCTACCAAGACCTATTCCATGGTAACGAGTCTTAGGTAACCCTATAGGTTCAACTTCTGATAAGTAGTTTGTGCAAAACTCAATAGCTTCATCTGCAATATATCTTTGAACAATTGATGTTTCAGGACGATATTGGTTCTTCACATACCCTTTTAATATTTTCATGTATCGCTCAAAAGGGTACATCCATCGTAAGAAAAGCTGGACCACAGATTCTAACTTCCCTGGCTAGATGAACAATCAAGTGAACCATAATATCAAAAAATGATGGAGGAAAGTACATCTCAAATTGACATAATATTACTGCTGACCTCATTCTCTAACTGATCCAAAACATCCGGGTCCATAACTTTACAACATATGGCATTAAAAAAAAAGCATAATCGAGTTAAGGAATATCTAACATTGTGCGGTAAGATACCTCGAATAGCCACAGGTAGAAGTTGTTGCATCAATACATGACAATCATGAGATTTTAACCCAAGCAATTTGAGATCTTTCATAGATACAAGTCTCTTCACATTGGAAGAGTAACCAAATGGAACATTCACACCTCGTAAAAACTCACAAAAACTTCTTTTCTCTTTTTTAGACGAGTGTGTGACATGCTTGGAGGCAAGTATGTTCGGTTACCATGAGGTTGAGGAGCTAATTGTTCTCTTATACCCATTTCAACCATGTCCAAACAAGCATTGACACCATCTTTTGTTTTTCCTTGAATGTTAAGGAGCATTCGATGATACTTGTCACACACATTTTTCTCTACATGCATGACATCTATACAATGCCTCACATCAAGAACCCTCCAATATGGAAGAACAAAAAGGATTGACATTTTCTTCCATATACCTGTGGCTTTCTTTTGCGTCTTTCCAAACTCACACGAAATTGCACTTACTCGTTGATATACTTCTTCCCCACTTAAAGGTGTTGGGGCTGCATCATTTTCTTGACACTCGTTAAATGATTTTTTTAATTTACGATATGAATGGTTTGAAGGAAGAAATCTTCGGTGTCCAAGGTACACTCGTTTTCCTTCCATGTTGTAGTTGATAGTGACATGTGTCTTCTTCACATATCGGGCAAGCTTTATGTCCCTTTGTGCTTGTAGCCACTCAAATTACCATATGCTTGGAAAGTCATTAATTGTACAAAATAACATTGCACGCAACTTGAATAAGTCACCTGTGTACCCATCAAACACATCAACACCTTCCTCCCACAACATCTTCAACTCTTCAACCAATGGGCTTAAAAAACATCAATGTCATTTCCAGGTTGTCCGGGACCCGAGATCATCAAAGATAGCATCAAGTACTTACGTTTCATACACAACCACGGAGGTAAGTTGTAAATAACTAACACCACAGGCGATGAACTATGTTTACTTGCTTAAATTTCCATATGGATTCATTCCATCTCGTAGCAAGTCCAAACCTAATGTTTCTTGGATCATTACCAAAATTCTGGAAGATGGAATCAATTTTTTTCATTGCAATCCATCTGCTCGGATGCCTCAATTGATCATCTTTAATACGACTATCTCGCATGCCATCTAGTGAGCTTTGCATCATTTCCATTAGTGAATAATCGTTTCAACCTTGGAACAATGGGAAGATACCATAACACTTTTGCCGGGTACCCTTCATAACATCATTGTCAGAATCACCATCCTTCTTCTTGTATCGTGATTCCCCGCATTGTGGACATTCGTGACAGTTCTCAAATTCTTTCCTGTACAACACACAATCATTCGGACATGCATGAATTTTTTGGTACTCCATACCCATTGGACACAATATCTTCTTAGCATCATAATTGCGGGTTGGCAATGTGTTACCTTCAGGGAGCATGTCACTCAACAACTCAAGCAATTTCAGTGAAACTTTTATCGATCCACCCTTTCTTTGCCTTCACATTGAACAATTTTAGTACCGCCGACAATCGTGTGAACTTAGTACAATTTGTATACAAAGGCTCTTTTGCATTATTGGACAACTTCTCGTACACATGTGTGTGTTGGAAGGCATCTTGTCCAAGCTCACGAATCATTTCCTCCAGCTGATCATCCATCTCTAGATCAACTTCTTCTTTGTCTTCTACACTTGGCATGTTTAATAATTCACCATGCCATGTCCACTTTATGTAACTCTTTAGGAAACCATCACAAAGAACATGTTCCCGAATAACTTCGATCGGTAATCTTCGCTCATTCAAGCAGCTTAACACAAGGGCAATAGAATCTTCCATCATTATCCGGAACATTCATCTTAGCAAATTCAAGGAATTGTTCTACTCCACTCTCATATTCATTTGTTGTTCGTCTATAATTGATCCAACTCCGATCCATTATTACAAATCTAATTTTCAAAATCAAATTAGCTACGTAAACACGAAATAACTACATTATAATGCCTACACGAAATCCAACTCCACTCTCAAAATAACTACATTATAATACAAATCTAATGTTCAAAATCAAAATCACGAAAGAATGCCTACGAAACACATTCAAATGACTAAACTACTTACAATACATCTCTAAATTAGCTAAAGGCACCCGTGATGTTTCCCTCTCTTGACAGACATTATTACTTACTAGATTCAATACCGTAAACCTACATTGGCTAAAGCAAGCACGAAAACTTACCTCTTGAAGACCTACAGAGGTGGCGGGTGGCGTGACGTGCGGAGCTGGGTGGGGAGAAACGTATCCCAGTGCGACGGGCACCGAGTAGCAGCAGGCGGCACGAAGCGTTGGCGGGTGGCGTGACGAGCAAATGTGGGTGCGGAGAAACGTATACAAGCGAACGGGGGAGCTCTGGTATGGGTGAACTGATGAAAGGAAATGGAGCGTAGGGAGAAACGTGCGGGGAGCTCTGCTATGGGGGAAGTGATGAAATGAAATGGAGCGCGGGAGGAGGGTAAAACAGAAGATACTATGTCGGTTGCCCTAACACCCGTCATCAAAGACACTTTCTACGTCGGTTAAAATTTACCCGACATAGAAAGTTCACTTTCTACGTCGGGTAAATGTTACCCGACATAGAAAGTTAACTTTCTATGTCGGTTAAATGTTACCCGACATAGAAAGTTAACTTTCTATGTCGGGTAAATTTTAACCGACGTAGAAAGTGAACTTTCTATGTCGGTTAAATTTTACCCGACATAGAAAGTGACCTTTCCACTTACTATGTCGGTTAAAACTTACCCGACATAGAAAATTTATGATTTTATTACAAAATTGTCACCGCGCCACATACTATGACTGGTGGATTACGACCGTGATAAAAACTCGTCATAGAAAGCTATTTTTCCACTAGTGAACCCATTATATTGATATATAAATTATATTAATATAATGGATCGTGAACCAAATATATGTTTCATAATCAATTATTAATATAATATTATTCTAAATTATAATTAGTATTTCTATATAAAATATGATTTATAATTGTTTTTGTATTAGTTTTTCATTAGTGATTGATAATATGATAATTTTGAAAAGAAAACATTTGATTTAAATATAAAAAATAATTTTACATTAATTGAAAAATTGGTTAACATTATTTGACTTTATCAAATTTTAATTATTTTTTTCTTAAAATATCATCATTGAAATTTGGTATAGTGAATAAAATGTTATTTTGCTTGTATTTAAATTCATTTAAAATAACATTTTGTATTATTGTATTAATTAAAATAGCCATTATAATTATGATGAATTAGAAAAGTAAGTCGTATAAAATGATAACATTGAAAAGTATATAATGAGTTTTTTTAATTATGTTGATTTAATTTTTATTTCGTAAAAATTATTGTTACATAAGTTGACATATATACTATATATGTGATTTTTTCACTTGAACTTTCAAATTAATAACAAAAATATATTTATTCATATTAATTAATTCATTAATTAAAAACATTAATTAAAATCAACAACGTATTTTAAAATAAATAATCACAAATTTTATTTTAATTTAATTATATAAATATATAGTTAGTATTATTCTCTGTGAATTATTTCACAAACACTCACATGTTTAAGTGGAAGTTTATACATATTTTGAACCCTAAATAGAATAATATAAGTATTAAAGTAATGTTAAGTACATGCATTTTCTTTTCTTTCCCTTTATTTATGTTTCTTAAGCATTTGATTCTCTTTTTGTCATGTATTTTAATTTGTATCATATCTTATCTACTTAGTTGGGTAATAACATTTTTCCTTGGTAGATCTATATTTTGATCTTGTTGTCACCATCTCTTAGTCGTTTTAGCGAGACTTATTGGAACATTTATGAAATGAGGTAAAAGCTTGATATAGGAAAGTTTCTTAAAGGTTTTTCTCCACTCAGAGGATAAAATGTAAGAGAGATAGATTAACGTGTACGTTATTAGGGCAAAGTAATGATAAACAATAAAACCTTTTATTCCTTAAGAAGATTAATATGAACAAAGGTTAAGTTTAATATAAGATTAGGGTTATTAAAATGGGTAGTTGGTGTTCATGATTTCTCCTTCCCAAATAATAAAAAAATATATTAATATATATATTAATATTATTTTGACGTCATATATTAAGTTAGTAGATGATGCAATTAGATTTTAAAATATAACGTATCTTTGTAAAAATAATATATAAAAAATATATAACATATCTTTAAAATTTAAATTATGTTAAAACAAATTATTTTCATTATAATATAAATACAAAAATTAATTCTTACTTTTGAATTAAATGACTTAATTTATAATATATATTAAAAAAATAATACTATAATTTTAATTTCAAATTAATAATTATTTATAAAATTACTTGACTCATAAATTTAAAGATTGAGTCGAGTTAAGTTAATTTATATCGCAAAATTATACCCGGTAGATCACAATGTTTTAGATCTATTTAAAATAGATATACAAGATTATATTATATAACAAAATTTACATTTTTAATTATACACAAATAAATTATTAGTACACGAATAAATTTTGTGTAAAGCTCACACGTGACATGAATCATATTATTGAATTAATTTTATTGTTATAATATATATATATATATATATATATATATATATATATATATATATATAAACACAATATATTTTTAAAGAGGTAAAAAATTATAATATATATTTTTAATAATTAAAACAGTCAATATCATATTTTATAGAGAGTATTTTTTTTTGGAAGCGTATAGGAAAGGAAATATTTGATATTGTAACAAGTAACATAATTATAATTATTTAAACTGGAACGGTAATTTTTAAAAATAATAGTGCATTTAAACTAATATATATATTTTTTTGTTAACAAAACTTATTTGATTTCATTTTATTTATTAAACAGTCAACCCAAACATAAACATTTTTTTACATATTTTAAATTTATTTAATTTAAAGTTATCTAATTTTAAAATAGACATGCTTCTCTTTTTATTTTAATAAAAAAACACTCACGCATTCTTTAAATTTTAAATAAATATTTATCGTTTTATATTTTAATAAAATGGTTTATTATTTTATTTAAAAATATTAAACTTAAATTTAAAATTAATGTTTCAAATTGAAAAAAAAATCAATAAACAAAAAAATGAAGATTTAATTATTATATATCTAAAATATCATAAAATTGTACAATTTCTAAATTATAAACTATCCTAAAAACCTATATAAAATATTTTTATTAGGAATTGTCATTTTAATTTAAATAAATAATAGCTATAAAAACATATAAATAATTTATTATTATATAATTGTAATACAATAAAAATATAAATAAAACAAAGACCATGCTTGTTACTTTATTAAGAACTCGAAAAAGGTGATTTTTTTAGATTAAAGTTTGATGTTAGTTTTCTGGTTTGTAACAGTTTTTCCAATTAATATAGTAGTCCATATGACGTGAATATTGCTGCCTTGATAAAGTTTTAAAACCAGATCTTCTTATATTTTTGTATGATGAAAAATTTAAATTAATATTCTTAAACTTATTCTAAATTTTCATGATTTTTTTATTTATATTTTATTTGAGTGAACATGTAATTTTTAAATAAAGCAATAAAATAAATGAGTTTTACTTCATCAAAAATAGGAGGAGATGAAAACCATTTATTAAAAAAAAATAAAGAATATAAATATCTAAAATTAGCATATAGGTTTTATTATTGACTTATGATAAAGGTGTCAAAATGCGCCTACAAGGATTTAGGGATCAAGCTTTAGTGTAGTATAAGAATATTGAGTAATATTTAGTATCTGTATACACACAAATATTTTCAAAATTTTAAAGTTTTTTATTTAATTTCAAATTAAATTACATTTTAAATAATTTTTCTTAATGATTAGATTCATTCCGATATTTTATTCTTAAAAAATGTAACACTTTATCTTTAAAATATAGATTAAAAAGATAAATGATGAATTAAATATTTGAAGATATAAGATATTGTTCTTAAACTTGTAATACGAAAGCTTAAAAACCGTGAATAACCAAAGGCAACAGCGAGGAATCGTTCTACTGAGGTATCTGCGATACGCAGGAACAGAATCTTTGTTGGTGTGGGAGAGCGAAGTAAAGATCGAGGTGAAACCATACGATGCGACGAAACTTTTCCAACTCCGGCAATTACCGGAATCCATGTTTGACGATGCACCAGCCCTGGGCTTCTCTCCTCGTTTACGGGATCAAGCGTGTCGAGGGCAGATCATGGCCCGCTCCAATCACAGGTTTATTTTCTTCTTCTCTCTCCCTTTCTTTCTCTGCTTCCAATCTTTATGTATGAAACAATCGCATTAACCTGAACTGTGTCGTCTGTCCTATGTCTTGATGTTCTTTAATCTTTTTGTTTTTTAAGGTCGTCTTTGGATTCATGCCGCCAGTAAAGTTCCGGATGAGTCCACAATCAAAGCAATGGAATATTTCTACAAGGAGATTTATGCGCTCGATGGCATCACTGATATCCAATTTCCCCAACACTACCCCGTTTCTAGGCTTTTGGGTATAAATTACAATACAATGTCACAATTCACAACCTCCTTCTTTGTCAATTCACTTCAATTCATCACTCACCTATTTGAATGCTTGATACACAGGCTGTGTTGAAGTAGTTGGCTGCTTAACACGTGACGAGCTAGCGTGCTGGGAGATGGTTCCTGAAGGGGTACCTTACCCAATATTAAATTTTTATTTTTAAGTTATTGTTTAATAGTTGTGCATATTCTCTTCACTTAAGACCGTAATTTTTTTTTCCCTTAGGTGAGGTTGGAAGCACAGACTGATTATTGCTGGCTGTGTGAACGGCCACAGGTTTGTGTGTCTTTCTACTGCTGTGCTATTCCTATGGTTATAAGATTTCGTACTGCTTGTGTGTATGCTGAGCAAGTGTTAAATGTTTTTTTTCTGTGCTTGATTCAGAAATTGTTGATTCCATTTGAGATGCGGGGGTACCAAGGTGTTTATAACCTGGAAAGGAAGGTATAGTGATTCTAAGTTGCTGTCTTTCTTTCTGTTTTTTCTTGGAATGAAGGCTGATTTTTCTACTTGTTTGAAGATTTATGATGCTGCAGTTAGAGGGCTGTCCCCGGTTAATGGTCCCCTGCCAGTGAAATTCCCACTTCTAGATCCACGAGATCAATTTTCATTGAAGCCAGGTTCCATCTCTGCGCTTACTCCTAATTCAAAAGCAACTGAAGTGGACAAATCATCCAGTATAAGTCTGGCCATAGCTGGGGCACAGGCAGCATCCGTTCAGTTCTCAAAGAAGGATCAGAAGCCTCATAGTACTACTGCTCGGAACGATGCACCTGCTACAATGAATGCTGATGACGAGGACACAAATATTGCAAGATCTTATAATCTACGATCACGAGACAGGTCTATGGAAAAGGACAATATACCATCCAGTGTGTTAAATAAGAATTTTGACGATGGGACCTTGCCATCACATCATGCAATGCAAAGAAGTAGTAATAATAGTGAGGGGAGCAGTAGGGATAATCGGTTTACCGCTGCAGGAGCAGATTTGAAACAGTATCCTCGAGCACCGTCTAAGGTATCTATTTCTGGAAATGTTGTCATTATATATGTTCTATAATTTTTTTGTTAGAGAATTCAGCCCCATTTTATAGTTATTATTATATAATATAAGAAATAAAACAAACACTGGAAACAAAAGCTCAAGAAAACGCTAAAAAGGGAATTTTTTCATTTGGTGTAACACTCACTTTATATCGATTCTATCACCCTTTTTTTCCCCAATGGGACAATACATAAATTATGCCTAATGCTTATATGACTGGTTTATGGACCATGTCAGTTAGGATATTGCTTCAATTCATATTAATTCAGGTATTTGATTTGTACTGTCAATTTGACCTAGTAATTATTGAACGTGGGGGAGGAGGAGGGTTACTTGCTTATTATCCAGAATATATTACCCAATACGTATAGATAAATCAGAAGGCTAGGCTTCAACTTTGAATTAGTTATATGACTTTCTTTAATTTACTATTAATATCTACTTTATATACTATCAAAGTAGGGAATGTAGGAGGATTTTTATCACTCTCGATTGGGAAAAGGTGTGCACCCATTTTCTTAATTCTTGGCAAGGATGGGGGCAGGTTTCGGACACAGGGTCTTGTCTAGCCACAATGAACGCAAATCCTTAGAAATGTGGTGGTTTTTCACATCTACCCGTAAAGCCATCTTTATTGAGGCTCAGCTCAGCCTTTATCATGATAATGTAAACAAATCATGTTTAATTTTTTAGCACGTTCCATCTATTTCTTGCATCATTGTGTATCGAATCTTGATTCTTGTTAAGGAGTATTCAAACTGAAGCTGTTCATTTGTGCATGCATTCCTTACCTTGTTTTGTGTCTGAACGCACAGTTGCTCTAGCATTTCAAGGAATTTGGCACATTCTCAAATGATGAATCTTTTATCATTAATAGGTGTTGAAACATGTTTTTCTTGAGTGAGACTTTCCTTTTTTAATTTAAGTATTGTATTGACAAGAAAAAGAATGCTTTAGAATATCACAACAGAAATCTGAATGAGTCACTTTGTCTGCTCACTTTTAGAAATAGACACTAGTTTTGATAATATACTGCTAAAAAAATACTATAACAGATAACTAATTTATGGTTGTTCTCTTCATTATTAGATTTTTGCTGCTGCTTTGAAAAGCCTGAAGCAATGATCGTTGCCAATTGGAGTCTGGATGTGAACTTGTAACATAATGAAGTGTGACTTCTGAAGCTGAAGTAAAGCTTGAAAGTGGTTGCTCTCATGAAATTGTTTTGATGTTAGAGTTTCTAAACTATTATAATTTAATGTCATTTCTAGGTGTGTAATTGATAGAGCTCAGGTTCATGTACAATTAGCTGTAAAAGATTGTAGTCAGTAGGTAATGGGATGATGGATTGCATCCAAGCATGGAGACTTGTGCTGCATGATGTTAGAAATGAATCTTTGTTTCAACGAACCTTCATCATTTTGTAATTTTTGATGAATTTTAATCAATAGAATAACGTGAGTTAGAATATGTTAAAATGTTAAATGTTATATGTAGAATCTGATCCATGCAAACCAAGAATATATATTATCTCTTTGGTGATATAAGTGGGAAATTTAATTCACAATAATTGTCCCCAATCCAAAAGCAACTAATCTGAACTAAAACTTTTAATAGTTGAACTAATCTTAAAATAATTAAGCTGGTAAAAAATAATTTGGATCTGCATTATTTTAAAATCAGTTTTAGGACGAAATTGTTATAGAAAAAAATTCAGTGCATTGCACTGAATCTAAAATATTTGCTATTGAAAAATATGTTATCGGTTCCATGATGAAGAAAGTTATATTTGAAATTTTGCTGATTTTTAAGAAGCATACTCGTGTAAGATTTGTTTCGTTTAATATGATTTAATAATATATATTGGAGTGGAGTGACTACTGATTATTTGAGTGGTTTTATATTAGTTAATTGGAGTGATTTGAAATGATTAATTTGATTGAAGTTCTATATTAAGAGATGGAATTTTGAGATTATATTTATATGTTGTTTTGCATCGGATATGCCAAGTTCATGACTCTGCAATTGGCTATCAATTAATCCTTATGTTATGGGCACGTAAAATTTTGTTAAATATTATCTCATAATAAATTATATATCTGCAATTTAAAAAGTTCAATCATAATAAATTATATATTTATAATTGAATTAAAAAGTTTAATAGGATAAACTATCATATAATATATAAAAGATAAATTATGATAGTGGTCAAATAAAATTTCATATAATACACACATATAAAGATGTAGGATTAAAAATATTTACATATTATTTTAATATATTTAATTTGTGATCCTAATGTTTTACTTAAAAAAATTTATTGACAAAAATTTTAAGTAAATTATATTCATCACGTCACGTGAACCATGATACAAATGAGAATTACTGTCGAAATATTAGTGGTTATTCATATGGAATCATGTAATGAAATTCTTGATATTAGAATTGCCACAAGTATAAAAGAGAGAGGGGATAAGATATTTGATTTGAGGAGAAAAAAAAAATCTTAGAAAGTGGTGGGATCATCAGATAAGGTGAACTTCATTCTTCACTCTGCATTCTGCATTCTACACTCTGCAACATGCTCTCTCTCTCCCCTTCTGTCACTGCAAACACTCTAAACCTCAAACCCAATAATCCCAATGATCTCTTTCTCATACCTTCTTCATCCTCCTTTAACCGTCGCCATTCCGTTAAACCCATCTCCGCCATAATAAACCCTTATTCCTTCAAGAAGCACCAAATGCCACCGCCGCAGCAGCAGCAAGTCTACCAACCCTTCCGCCCTCCCCCGGAGCCCCTCCCTTCGCAATACGGGACCCTCGACATCGCTGGCCGCATCGACATCCTCGCCAACCGCCTCGGCCTCTGGTACCAGTACGCGCCCCTCATCACCTCCCTCATCCGCGAAGGCTTCTCCCCTCCCGTAATTGAGGAAACCACCGGCATCTCCGGCGTCGAGCAGAACCGCCTCATCGTTGCGGCGCAGGTCCGCGACTCCCTCGTCGAGTCCAACGCCGACCCCGGGCTCCTCGGCGCCTTCGAGACCGGCGGCGCCGAGATCCTATACGAGATCCGCCTTCTTAGCACGTCACAGCGCGTCGCCGCCGCGCGTTTCCTTGTTGAGAATCGGAGCGACGGGAAGGCCGCGCAGGAGCTGGCGCGAGCAATGAAGGATTTCCCGAGCAGGCGCGGGGATAAGGGGTGGGAGAGCTTTGATTACACTCTCCCCGGAGATTGTCTCTCTTTCATGTACTACCGGCAGAGTAGGGAGCATAGGAACCCGTCGGAGCAGAGGAGTTCGGCGCTGGAGCAGGCGCTGCGCGTGGCGGAGACGGAGGGGGCGAGGAAAGAGGTGTTGGAGGAGTTGGAGGGGAATGGTGAGACGGAGGATAAGGAGGAGGATGAGGAGAGTGTGGCGCGTGTTCCCGTGGTGAGGTTGAGAATTGGGGAGGTGGCGGAGGCGAGTTCGGTGGTGGTGCTTCCGGTGTGCGCGGCGGATGAGAGGGAGGTGTTGGAGGCGCCGTTTGAGTGCAGGAGTGAGGGAGAGTTTGGGGTGGTGGTGGCGGAGAAGGGGTGGGGGAGGTGGGTGGTTCTGCCTGGGTGGGACCCTGTGGTGGGTTTGGGAAAAGGGGGTGTTGTTGTGTCGTTTGCGGACGCGAGGGTTTTGCCGTGGAAGGCTAATCGGTGGTACAAGGAGGAGGCTATATTGGTGGTGGCTGACAGGAGTGAGAGAGAAGTGGGTGCCGATAATGGGTTTTATCTCGTTAATGGTTATGGTGATGGTGGAGGTTTGAAGGTGGAGAGGGGCTTCACATTGAAGGAAAAGGGTTTCACTGAGTGTTTAGGAACCGTGTTGTTGGTCGTTCGACCGCCAAAAGAAGAGAACGATGATCAATTGAGTGACGAAGATTGGGAGTGAGTGAGTCTACTCATAGAAAAGGATACAGCAGGGGAATGAATGTTCTTCTCAATTCATGAATCTCAACTTAAACTCAGCTTCAATCCCTTGCCTTTCATTTTAATGGGTTCTATTCATTTGGGATCACATGCAACTATATTTTGTTTTTCATACTTAATAGAATTGATTAATCGTCCTTCTTTTTCTCTTTTCTACATTATCTTCATGTGGCTAATACAGTGAGTGGTTTCTTTTAAATCTTTGATTATGTTCGATGTTTTGCTGGAACAGGTGGGCCAATGTGTTTTTCATGAGGGGTGATGTTACGATATAGTCACCTAGAAATGAATTTGATTAATAGATTATCCTCAAGGATGTGGCAATGTCCTGTTAGCAATAATGGTGATAACCATTTGATATATAGAATGCATAGCTATTTAACTAGGACATGCAACCGTCAATCCGTCATGTATATGAATTATCCATAGAAAAGTTAGAGGTGGTGAAGGTGTATTGTATCAGATATCGTGTTTGGATTGGGACACTTGACCCACTGTAATGCAAGTTTTGGTATTTTTGAAGTTGAAACTGTTGAGACAATTTCAGTAAACAAGTAATGAGACTTGTGAATGAAAATAGAGATGACATATTCTTTGTTACCAGCAACATAAAACTATATGGTTGAGACTCGAAACAGTTAGCATAATAGTGAATATGACTCTCCTCAAATCCAAAATTGAATTGAACAATTTACAACCAAAGACGGGAAGACCAAAGGGCCGAGTGACTTCTTCTAATTCATAAATATTTGCCACAATGTAGCATTGTTGTTGCTCATAAAAGCTCACACATATGAAAATGCTTCACGTAAAACCGTTAGTATAATTGTTATATCGAATGTGTTTTTGGAAAAATTTTCCCCTAATGCAGCTTGCTGGGGTTAGGGTTTTCTAAACTAAAATTTGCTCGCATCACTCTAGACATTTTTTTTCCAAATTAATTGAGCTTCAAAATGGTAGGGATAATATTTTAAAGTAATTAAAATATTTCATAGATAAGAAGGTTATCATGATAAATCCAAATCGTTTTAAAACACATTTCTTCTTTTAGATCAAATGTAAATTTGGTTTGCCCTGTCCTGAAGGTCTCAATTATCATGTAGCAGTTATTTCAACCAACATAACTTCGGAATGATATACTATTCAAACTGTTTTAGCAAATAGAAGCACACTACGCAAACACGCATGTTTTGAGACAAATCAATAGCTTATATCTGCACAAATAAACAAATAAAAAGGGTAAAGAAATCACGTTTCCTGAAGTTACTACCAAATTGTTTTGTGGAAATTCAGTCAAGAGACATGTCTGAGACCTACTAAAGTTACAATTACAACACCCAATGAAATAACGAGGACGCGTCCTCTTCCTCTCTTTAAACAATTTTGCTGTTACCATCCTCCTCTATTACTCTCATTGACCTCAGAAGAATATTTAACCAAGCCATTGTTGTGCACGACGATCTCCGCTAGCTCCAACAGAATGCCTAATGCTAATTTTTTCATTTGCATATTTTTGTTGAAGCCATTCAAAAGCATTTACATCAAGTTTTCCATTAACTGACTTCCCTTGCTTCCTACGAGTTTGTTGCTCCCGTATTGAAGCCCACAATTTCCCAACGGCATCCCTCTGACTAGCTGTAAATCTTGCCACATTATCAGAGGCATGTTTCACTAGAATATCAATCACGGTTTGACACCTGTATAGAGAAAGGATAACAAATAATGTCAAAATGATAAACGTTTGTATAGATACAATAGGAAACAGTACCAGCACTTACCAGGGTGTTTTATAACGCCGGGCAGCAATCTCTAAACATGTTATCAAGGCTTCTCTTTGTGATTTGAGAAATCTCTTGGTTTCTTCCTCATCTTCCCTTGTTTCCACAGCTGCCTCATTCTTTGCCTTTAATTTTTCACCTTTCTTAGAGGAATTAGGAATCAGAGCATCAAGCCCAAATGGGTCAGCTTCCTTTCCATCGTTATCATTATCTGTGGCATGTGTTTTACCACCTTCATCTGATATAATTGTGCTATTGTTGAGACACTTCGCTTCCTCTGCATCCTCCTCCTCGGTTGCAACAGGAAGATTAGATATAATTTCCTTGATTTGCCCAGCTGCTTTAGAAAACTGTACAAAAGTAAGAAACAGATCGTGAGTAACAAAGAAATAACCTTTATGGATCCAACTTTAATAAGATTATAATAAGCAACAATATTCCACTATAAATCTGATAGCATGAAACGTGACAAAATCCAGACAAATTTTTCAGTGCAAATAATTTGACACATTAATAGTCCCTCCAAAAATATACAAAGTCAAAGTAATAGCTAGCAGAGTGTCATGCCAGGGAATTCAACAATCCACTTAAACGAAGAACATTGTTATTTGCAACCAAGACAAACTCCCACAACCCAAAAATCAAAATTTGTCCCTGGAGTCAGTGTACATGTCAACATGCAAGTGCAGACACGAGTGCACTCTTATGCCCCAATATGCATCTTTCACAAGGTATGGTAATGGTGAACACAGTGGATGGCTGGATTGGGAATGATGATGCTTATCAATCAGTCATCTACTTGACAACTAATCTTATTACGGCTCCAAAACATTTTTCCTCTCCAATCTATTTTGGCTCCAGCCCGTAAAACCAAACATTCAGTTGAGACACTTAGATCCATCTCTGGTCACAATTCATGCTCAAGAAAAACTAATGAATTGATATGAGAAATGACAACTTCAAAGATAACTATATCAAATAATGACAATTGTACATGAATGTTATGAAATTATGAAGAAAGCAATGGACACACACAAATAAAAGCATACTTTCATTTTGTGATGATTGTAAAAGCACTGCATGCCCAAACCAATTGCACATTATTCCAATATACTTCTCATTGTCTCAAATAGGAAGAAAGTTGTTGTGACCAAGTTTAACATATAATTCAATGAGAATCATACCACAAAGCTGTCATCTGTATATAAATCATTAGCCACCACAGTATTAATTGTCCATGTTGCCAATTGATCCTTTTGCTTCTTATTGAGGTACTGGAATTAAACGATAGATTGGGGTCAAAACCCTCCTTCAAGAAAAAATAATTGTTAACAATGAATTATGAATAACTTGAACAAAATGGTAATCTTACTTCTTTGGTGTTTTGAGCTGCTGAGAACAGAGAATGGTAATCTGCACGAACTGAGGGATCTGTACAAGTTATGGATGATGACATTGCAGCTTCTAATATAGCAAAAAAATAATCAATAATTTCTAACTTTACACTTCCTGCTTGAATGAGCTGTATAGCAAGCTTTGCAGCCTTGCTAAACTTTGTAGGGTTCTTGATGTGCGAAGATATCTTCTGCATAGCATCAACAACTTGTGCTTCAGAAGCATCCGTCATGGTTTTGAATTTCAAACTTTTCTTCGGCGCTGTAGCTGAAATGCAATAGATAATTCAGAATTTTAAAAAAATATACCAACTCCATGATTTTAAAACAGGGAAGCAAATATTTTAAAAAATAAAAATAACTGCACAATATATCAGCATTCTTAACTACATTATTATCCTAGTTGATTTGGAAATAAAATCTAGGGGGAGGGGATGGCACCCAGTTCAAGCCAGGGAATGTTTCCGTCTTTGAAAACATTTATATAGAGGATCTTACATTTACCTCACCCCAAAGAGAGACAAGTGAGGGCTCGAATTCGCAACCTGACAGATTTCTATTTGTTTAGGAGCACCAAGGCATGCTCAAATAGTGTTATTGTTTTCGATAAAACAATATACGGAACTCTTAAATTACGATATAATCAGCTTAAGGTATCATTAACAACAACAGAGTTTTAACCGCTACATGTTAAAGACTGAAATTACTGAAGTTGACAGTGCGAAAGTAAAATTAGAGGATTCCAATAAAGTGGATCTTGAAGGTGAATTTTGCAGACCCAATTGAATGATAAACGAGCATGTTATCCATTTTTCTAACCACGATGCATGTACACATGTTCTCCATGCGTCCATGTAGTCAACTCAATGTGGGAAGAGTATGGAAAGTAAATAGTGTTGAATAAAAACGCACCCCCACAACTGGTTTCAGAGTTGAAGCATAAAAAGCGAAGACACAAAAGAAAAAATGGAAAACCTATGTGCGTAAGGTAAGGTTCAAGCGAGAATTCTGAAGAAAAAAAAAAGTATTCGAGTTAAATGGAGTTAATTGTTGGAATTGGAGTAACCCTAGGTAGTGTTTATTAAAATTGGAAGAAGAGAATGAAAAGAAAAGTGGATTTAGAGGAGGAAAAGAAGAAAATGACCTTGGGCGTCGGGTTGAGTAGGGTTGGGGCGCTTGAGGGAACTTTTGAGGATGGGCTTTGGAGGCGGAACTGCAGAGGATGGCTTGAGGGCACTTTTGAGGATTGGTTTTGGTGGCGGAACTGCAGAGGATTCGGTGTTGTTAACATCGTTGGTGGTGGCGACAGCAATTGGATGTGGTTGAAGTTGTTGATGATGATGAAGAACAAGAGTGTTTGATGAAGGAGGTGGCAATCCTTCAAACAGATCGTCCGCCATCACAAACAAATTCTCTTTCGATCCCTCTTCACTTCTTCGCCTTCCACAATTCTTCCTTTCAGCAACTCTCAAATTTAAAACCAAGAAGCAGCTTCCTTTAAAAAACGACACAGTTATGCTTTAAAATGGCGTCCAACAGGCCCGCTAAGAACTTTCGGCCCAATTTGATCCCTATATATAAATGAATTGTATTTTTTTTTATAGTAAAAGTGGCTCTATTTTTATATGTTTTCAAAAATACAAAAATATTAATTAAAATATTTTAAAAAAAATATTTTAATGAAGTTAATGATGAGGAAAAGAAGATGAAAAAAGAGTTATTGAATTTCAATTTGATTGGCATAGAGGAAGTCACATGGGAGCAGAAGGATGATTGCAGTAGCAAAGTTTTCTTTGGAAATAGGAAAAAAAAACACACACACACACTGAGATTCAATATATATATAAAATAAAGGAAAAAAAAACAAATACAAACATTTAAAGTTGCCACTATTTTTAATGTTATGTCATAATAAATATTATATGTTATAAGATTATCAAATTTTATAATAGTTATTTTAAAAGTTATATTTAATATTATTTTTAATAAACTAATAATATAAAGTCTTTTACACATCATTATATGAACACCTATAACTGTAATTTTAGTCAAATAATTAATAATTAAATAGCTTAATATTATTGTAGAGGTAATATTTTTTTTCGTGTAATATGATATAAATATTTATTTATATACTAAAAATTACATTAAACGGATATTTTTTAATGTAAAAATTATATAATAATTTAAATTTATATTAAAAATATTGTTGAATATACATAAATTGCATATTTTATAATAAATAAGTCATATGTATGATAACTAATTCAAACATTTTAAATTTAATAAAAAAAGTATTTTTGTTAGAAATTCCAAACATTATATTATATTTCATTTAACTCAATAATATCAATATAAAAGAACTATCTTCAAATGTCAATTATCTTCATTGATGCTGTTTTAATAATAAGTAGACATAAACACAAAACAGATTTTTTGCTTTGACTGAAAAAGATTAAGAAAAGCACACAAATAACAACGATAATAATACCAGAAACTGCAATGTGATGTACATTTATTCAACAAGAAGGAAATGAAATTCCCAAAGCAATCGATAGTTAGCAAAGACTACACAACCTTTCTCTTTCGATCTCTAATGAAAGTAAAGCTTAAGAGATGGTTGAAGAATTGTGCAAATCATTCTTCAAATTGATTGGTTAATAAACATATAAACGTTGAAAAAACAACATGGAAGTTTTAAGTTTCAACCGGTTTAAAATCAAACGAAAACTAAAGGAAAAATCAAAACAAGAACCATCCCCGTTGACTGAAGTGGCTATTTTCTCTACATTGAATAGTTGATGCGAGTGAAACAAGATTTTTTAAGTTGAATTATCAAAGTCCAACCTTCAACATTTTATCCACACAATTCGAACGTCTGACGCATCAAATACGAATAAAGTTGAGTAATATATAAAATATAAAATTTAAAAATATTCTCGTAATATTAATTCATGTTAACTATATTAATTTAATTCATGTTTTATTGGTAATGTTTATCGCATACAAAATCAAAATTGTTATACATATAATTCTAAATTATAAATATTTAATTGTATTTAAAAGGCTATATATATTATCATAATTTGAAGTGGCAGAAAGATCCCAACTCCAATTATTCATGCACGTATGGTGGGCAATATCAACCCACCGATTGGTCAAATTATCTAGATATAGTCTCTTTCGTGACTTCAAACGTATAAGAATACATAATATATGTATATAAATATATAAGGCATGTTGGAATGATGATTAGAGTGAAATAAACAAATGATAAACGAAAATAGTAACAAAAGTAAAAACTAAAAAGATTAAAAGGGTATAACAATAGAAAAGGAGATAAGTTTTTTTATATTTCTTGAAGAGAGAGAAAGGTTATGGAGAAGTGAGAGGAGAAAATAAAAAGGACATAGACAAAAGAACATGTTTGATTGGTTAAACGTACGCAGGGAGATTCATCGACGGTGGAGGTGAGAAGAAGGTGTTAAATTGTGAGAGAAGAACGCAGAATATAAATAGAATGGAGCGGAAAATAAAAAGATGGTGGTGTAAATATAATAATAATAATATATAAATCATTCATCTGTGAAAAGACGCAAAATTAAGCAAAGAATCGCACTTCCACCCAAATCAGCAGCAACAAACAACCAAAAGATGGTGGGGTGACCTCTATTCTCGCCTTCTTTCCTTTATTCTAATTCTGCTCAAACCAAATCAAATTTCACCACCAAACAATCCCCAAATTCAATTATTGAGTCATCCACAACTCAAACGCTGGTCTACGCTGTAACTTAAAATAAGATTATATTAACAATTATAAATATATTCAAAACATTAGTCAAAGGGGAAACAAAGAGAATATTAAATATAAACCGCAATATTAATGTTTTTATCTTAAAAATATTTATCATTTTAATATACTTATTATTAATTTGCAGTCTTTCAAAAGTACAGTTACAGCAGAGGCAAAAATGGTCAAACATGTAACTCAAGGTGTGATGTATGAATGAAATGGTAAGGAGTGAATAGGAAGTAGTAGCGGTAGTTTTCTTCTCCATCTGTCTCTCTCGTATGTATCAATATTGTCGGGAAGTGAGCAAGTTCGTGCACCCCACCTTCTCTCCCACCCCACACATATATAAATATTATATATATAATATACAAACCCTAAGCACACCTTAGTCCCAACCGAGCTCATTTTTCTTCTTCTTCTTCTTCTCCTTACTCATTATTTTTTGTTTTTGTTTCTGTTGAGTCAACCAAAAACAATACTATATCACTCTTGCTTCTCCGATCTATATATAATTCATTTTCTTGCTACTTCAGTTGAGATCGGTTCACCTTTCTTTTGTTGGTTCAAGTTATGGCGAACCGGTGGTGGGCCGGGTCTGTGGGTCTAGAGAACTCTGGTGACTCCATGAGAAAACCGGATCTGGGGTTTTCTATGAACGAGAGTGCGGTCACTGGGAACCAAGCGGGGGAAGAAGAAGAGGAGAAAGAAAACAGCGACGAGCCCAGAGAGGGAGCTATTGACGTCACCAACACGCGCCGCCCGAGGGGTCGTCCACCGGGGTCCAAGAACAAGCCCAAACCGCCGATATTCGTCACCCGAGACAGCCCTAACGCGCTGCGGAGCCACGTCATGGAGATAGCCAGCGGCGCCGACATCGCCGACTGTGTGGTCCAGTTCGCACGGAGGCGCCAGCGCGGCGTGTCCGTTCTCAGCGGGAGCGGCGCCGTCGTCAACGTCACTCTCCGCCAGCCCACCGCGCCCGGCGCCGTCATGGCGCTCCACGGGCGCTTCGACATCCTCTCCCTCACCGGCTCGTTTCTTCCCGGGCCGTCCCCGCCCGGGGCCACCTGTCTCACCATCTACCTGTCCGGCGGCCAGGGACAGATCATCGGCGGCGGCGTGGTGGGCCCGCTGGTGGCGGCTGGTCCCGTTTTGATAATGGCGGCTACGTTTTCCAATGCAACGTACGAGAGATTGCCCTTGGAGGAGGATGATCAGGAGCAGGGCGGTGGCGGCGGGTCTCCGCCGGGGATGGGAGGCGGTCCCGGCGAAGCGACGTCGTCTATTTCAGTGTATAACAATAATGTTGGTCCGAGTTTGGGTCTTCCGAATGGTCAACAGGTGAACCATGAAGCTTATTCTTCTCCTTGGGGCCATGCTCCTCATGCCAGACCTCCTTACTAGAGACGATCATGCAAATTCCAACAAAATATTACTATTTTCAATATCATCCTTCCTTTATTCTGTAAGTTAATTAATTAGCTCCAGTCTTTATTTAACTATAACAACAACAATCGTAATAATAATAATAATTTTATTATTAATACTAGTTTATCTGTAATCCTGTATATCTAATTTTCTGCAACCTCTTCCGCTTAAGTAAGCAACGTACCTGGGACAGTGAGTGACCATGGCGTGCTTCTTTCTGTAATTTTACTTCCTGTCTACTATTGTTCTTGCACATGAAAGAGACTACACTATAATACATCGCCGAAAACAATATTTATTATACTCCAAATGAGGTATGCATAAACAACCAATTATTGATGCTTAAAATATTATATATCTTGTTCGCAATTTCTTCATGAACACACGCTGCAGCGCTTCAGAAATAGATTTCTTAATACAATTAATTGCTAGATTATACCGAAGCTAATCATTGGTCAATATTCTTTGTTAGTTGAAGTTTAATTATTCACTTAAACAACACCCTATGCAACATATATTATATCCACAACACTTAAAAATATCTGTTTGTAGTTTATTCTGGGTGCGTCACTGGATAATTTCTAGTCTCCCACTTTTCTCAACAGTGTTTTTGTCAGATCTTGACATTGTCGATTAATTTCTTTTCTAACATCTTTCAGATCTTTCCTTCCTTTGTATAAGAAGGTTTTTAAGCAAAGCAATCGATTAAAACGCGAATCAATCGATTGAATCACTCTCAGAAAATGTTTGTAAAATGTTTTAACTGATATAAACATGGTTGTATGAACTAAAACCATTCTGTTAAAGAAACAAGAACGCATTAATGGGTTGAAAGGACTTTTAACAGATTATAACGGCTATTTCAACAGATTAAAACAAACTTTCAACAGATTAATTAATGCAGCAGATTTGAAAATTCTCTTTAAAAACAGTTTTGCTTGAAACTATTAAACATAGATTGAACATCAGTTTTTAAACATCCAAAGCAATCAATTCAAGCAACTATTAAGCAATCAATTCAAGCAACTATTATCAGATTTGATAATCTATCCACATTTGATTTGCTATAGTATCTCTTAAGTTTGACCCTTCCCTATAATCATCTTCCCGAACTTGAGTGGACATATTATCCACATCTTGTTCCATCAACTCTCGATCCACTTCAGCTAACAGTGATTCATCGTTGTCTATCCCTCGAAGAAAATTGTGTAGAATGCAACATGCTAGGACTATATTCGTCATTGTATCAAATGAATAATGAGGCTCTGTTCCACTAGCTATTATAGGAAATCTTTTCTTCAAAACTCCAAATGTTCTTTCAATGACATTTCTAAGAGACGAATGTCGATGGTTAAACAATTCTCGGGGGTTTTGTGGAGCTCGTCGAGAATACTCTTTAAGGTGGTATCTAACGCCTCGATAAGGGGTCATTATGTTTGCTTTTAACATAAATCCAAGCATCCCCCAAGTAGTATTTACCTATTTAAAATCATTGAAGTTATACTAATTAGAATATTTAAACTAGTTGACTATACACAAAATCCGCATGTTATAAATAATAAACCTTGTGGTATGATAAGGCGATCCTCTCTCGTAAGAACATCCTTTAATATTCTTGAATCGGATCGTCGTTCCTTCCCACCTCGCTAGAACATATGTGAATTTCATGTCAAAATCACAAGCTGCAAATATGTTTTGTGTTGGCCAATCTTTTCTCCCACGAAAACGAGGGGCATCTGATCTTGCGACTTTAACTCGAACATGAGTTCCATCTATTGCCCCTAAACAATCCTAATGGGTAAAAAATTTATTGTCATTAAAGTTTAGACAATCTATGTGTATGTTATATAGACACAAAGTTGGTAAGTACATTACCTTAAAGTATGGGTAAAATCGGTTGTTGCTTAATATATACGGACACACATCCCTTCCCGATGGTTGAACAATTAATTGTTCGTCCAACATAATTATCGCATTCAACACGTTATGAAAGTGTCGACTAACGGTTTCACCCGATCGATGGAAAAAAATGAAACAGTTCGATTTTTAACGTTATGTCCGATAATATGGAGAAATTTAGCCACTTGTTCTTCCACTCGTTGATTGTAACCCATCGTTTACTAATCCAGCTTGTCCTTACTCGTTGACACAAGTTAATGAACGTCTCCGGTCCCATGCGAATAATGTGACGAGATTGTTCAGTATGAATAAGGTATGACATCAACTCGTGCCGACGACGTTCTTTTTCAGAAATAAAGTCCCTAATGTTACTGCTACTACAAGTTACCATAGACAACATATTTAATCCATAAGCTATCAAACAAAGAATTGTCATCGCTCCTATTTCGCCTCGCTTTTTTATCTCACTTTGTATATGTGAAATCATGTTTATATCCAGACCAAGTATCTATATCGTCATTGTCTAAACCAATGACCTCGATGTTTTTGTCGCCATCTGCAAATATATATATATATATATATATATATATATATATATATATATAATTAATTAATTAATTAATGTTTAATGGAGGTAATTCAAAATTGTCATCTGCAAACCAGTATCACAAAACCAAAAATTATTTACAAAACTACTAATAACCAATGCACAAGTCAGAAACCATGGTCGTATGGTGCACATTTTTTGTTGGAGTGGAGGAGGTTTGGCCATGTTTTATACCTCAAATCTAAATGGTCACACACACTCTTATGCATGCACACACACTCCAAAAACAAACGTACCAACCAAGTTTTATGTTCCAACCATGACAGAGAAGACACAGAACCATACCTGGGGTGTCCCTCCGACAATATACCAAAAACAAACGTACCAACCAAGCTCACACCGAAGTTAATGGCCGCCGGCGAAGATCCAACCTACAACAGAGTAGCTTTGCTTTGCTTTGCTAGAGTCTTTTAGCTAGTCTTATGAGACTAGCTTTGGTTTATATAATACAATAACTTTCCCTATCGAGTCTGTAACTAGAGAAGAAAGAATAAGTCCCGTAACTTCTATCACTCGTGAACACGTGAAGTTGGTCATGCATGCCCGTGACCACTGCATGTACGGACCCGTGACTTCTGTTCATGACTTACCTCCTTCTGTCGTGTTTAGAATATATAATTTGTCAAATGATCAAGATTTTAGATAACGGTTCCAGTAATAACCGCTATTACAAATATATATAAGATAGCGGTTAAACTGGACCGCTATTATATATACCCTTTTAAGAGCGGTTACAAAGATAATCGCTCTTAAAAGTAACCTGTGATAGCAGTTATATGTTAACCGCTATCTAAAGTTTTCAAATGATCGATTATTTATCCAAAATGATCGATCACTTTCCCAAAACCTGGACACTTAACATAGCGGTTCACCTCGAACCGCTATCATATGTTCACATCTGATAACGGTTCCAGAATAACCGTTATCTAAAGGCTCCAAAATATTTTAAGATTCAGTCTCGGGTTGTATTTCGCTCGAGCGATTATACCCTCGCTCGAGCGAAAGACCATCCTGATCGATCATAATTTCAAATGATCGATCATAATTGGAAGATATCATAGCGGTTCCTCTGTAACCGCTATTTAAAGCATATAATAGATAGCGGTTATGGTTTAACCACTATTACAAGTTGTATTTCGCTTGAGCGACATTAAACTCGCTCGAGCGAAGACACCTGCACATAATTTTCATTCTCGGGTTGTTTTTCGCTTGAGCGAAACTAACGTCGCTCGAGCGACATCCAAATTTTTCGATTATGATCGACTACATTTTAAAATTATCGATCATATCTGAAAATATATAATAGCGGTTAAGATTTAACCGCTATTAGAAGTGCTTTATAATAGCGGTTAAGTTTTAACCGCTATGATAAGTGCTATATAATAGCGGTTATGTTTTAACCGCTATTAGAAGTGTTATTATAATAGCGGTTAAAATTTAACCGCTATCATACTGTCTGTTCACATGCTGCACATGGAAAAGGGTATTTAAGTCATTTATCAGTTGATGACCTGTCTTTCTCTGCTATCCGCTCAAATCCTCGCATAAATTAGAGGAGGCGTGGATGCACTGTTTCCTCCCCTCTCCCTCAAATCCGCGCCTGCAAATCGTCTCATATCAGTTGCAACAAACGCAATTCATCCCGCTTTTCTATCCTTCGAAACAGTAAATCACTTGCAACAAACAGAGGCTAAAGGAAGCCAATCCTCCCCAGTAGCTATCAGACCTTCCCACTGAACTAACTAATACCTGCAGCAGCTGTTGTCCATTTTGAAGCAGTATGCGAGATTTGAGGATGGACTGTGGAAGGAAGAATGATCACCCTTGCATGGTTTGAATAATGAAACATGAAAATTTGGATGAATTTTCATCAAGCCTTACTGTTGCTACTTGCATTCCTTAATTCATATTTAGTTATGAATAACTACTTGAGCTTTCAACTGTTGCCATCCGTTTAAGGACGGCATTGGCAGACAAAACTCAGAGACAATATTGTGCCACTCAATTCAAACAGATGTTGTCAGAATTTGCTTGTGAAAGCAGTGTTTTAGTTTGTCTTAGCTGATTGGCAAGTGAGGCACTGTTAGACAAATAACCAAATGTCTCAATTCATAATAAACTAGTCCATGCACAACAAATTAAATTAGAGAGAAATTATACATATCCGGCTAATCAATTCTCACATTCGAGTTTGACGTGACCTGTCAATGTGTTTAACCTGAACAAGGTCAAGCATTGTTGGTGGAATGGAAGTTCAACTAGTTAAGCTACTGAGACAGGATATCTTATATGAAGTATAGAAAAAAGGAAAGATTATTTAATTATCTTGGAATTATTTACCACATGAGTGTAATATATTCACACGCAAGTCATTGTGTTGGCCTTCATTTTGAATTCAAAATGCTACACAAATTTATACATATACATTGTTTTATTAGTGGATTAAAGTTGGTTGTTTTCTCGGAAGAGACCATGCCCGTAAATCTTCTAAGCCTGCAAGACTTCGGTATTCTTGGAGGACCCTATTTTAAAGGTTACATTTCACCACCAGAAAACAAAAATAGGCTTACAATGTATGTTACATAACTTCAGGTTTTTGTTTAAGGGTCAAGGGTTTGTATGAAAAAACTTTATTTTCCAAAAACTAAAAGAAGTAATCAAATAGAATTTTTATAAATTGAAATTGTCTTGCGCATAAATTAAAATTCAATTTTAAGAAAATCAATATAAAAAATCTTGCACAAATCCGCAGGCTGCCTTTAAAAGAGTATCATGGTCTCATTCCTTGAAACTTTTCAAAATTGTTACATTAAAATAGAAATTGCTTAATCTAGTGGTCATTTGTTTGTTTGTAATTTGGTGCCTAACTAACATGATCTATAAAGAAAATTGCGGATTCCCGAATTTTCATTCAATACAAAAACACGTAAACAATTCACAAATAGATTAATCTGCACTGCAGCCATGAGATCTATATTTGCTTTTCCAAAAATAATCATTTCAGATTTTCCAGCGCACCAAAATTAGGATTGAAAATGAAGGACTACATAAACATCAAAATTGTTCACTTGTCTTTTCTACCTGTTTCTCTTTTATACTTTTCAGCGTAGGAGAAAGTAATCAACGACAAACTTGAATAAGTGTACATTTTCATCCGACTTCACACAGCATACCAAGGGAGATTATTCATTACTTAATGCAGGTTTCTGGAACTTCCCGTGAACCCACACTCTTTGCATGCACTTCCCCTTCTGGCGATTTATAGACTTAACACAACAGTAATCAAGCTCAAGCTGCAGAGTTTATAACACACAAATTACTAAATTAGAGTTAGTCAGCAGAATATAATGTCAGACACATTCTAGACATTGAGACATCCAAACTTTTACAGGAAGGCTGACCACATATGGAAGGTTCTATATCATGAACAAACACCGTAACAGTCAACAGATTCTAAAATCAATTTACACGTATAAGAAGGATTAAACTTTGTGCAGTAACACAAACTAATGTTTCTATTAGAAAACAATGAGTTATTCCAAAAGTTCTTGTATCTCAATAAAAAGAGAGAAGTACCTCAGTGAAGCCCGCACCCAAAAATAGGTTCCGGACGGCATCCAAACAAAAGAAATATGATCGTGTTCCATCTGACCGCATGTATTCCCTGAACCCCACTCGCTTGTCTGGCTCAAAGCGAAGCATGGTCATATCATAGAGGCCTGATTATACAGAGTTCAGTCATTTCCAGCACCTTAGGTTCGTTTTTAAAGATCAACTGCCACAAAGGACTACAAAAAGCTAAATGTTTATGTTCCCAAAAGCTCCAAACAAAATAAGTTGGCTAGATTGTTCACTACCGTAATCTCTAAAGAAAACCATGCCTCCTGGCTTCAACACAATAAAACATTCCTTGACAGACTTTGGCATCCTTTCAAGCGGTACTGCTGATAGAGTGAATATCTGACATGACACATCAAAATAACCCACTTACATAATAAGAGGTCATTCATATTTAACTTCCAATATTAAACGAGTCTATGATATATTCAATAGATTAAAGATAAAGTCGTTTGTGCATGTGTAAAAGAATCCAGAGCGCTAACATAGAAACATTAAACATCACTAAATGCTAAACAATAATAAACATCAAGTCTTATAAAGTTAAAGTAAACACTAAACCAACTGATAAATAAGAGTTGCAAGTAGACTAAAAACTATATAGGAAACCATTTAGATCAAAGTATGAATGCATTTATACTCCAAATATAGCTATGTAGAGATATGGGGCGTTAGCCCATTTTGAAACGAGGAAAAGATAAGGAATCTGACATAAGAAAAAGAAGCTTTACAAAAGCAAAATGCTCTGGTTCAACAGCTTAAAAAATTCCATAGGTAGTATAAAATGCAATATGAATAGAATACAAAAGTGGAAGGAATGCAGTATACGTTATTGGAAAATGAATAAACAAGGAAAATAATCCTTCAAAAGGGTAAACTCTTCTCAAATGGGTTCCAAGACCCAGTTCTGCAAACAATATCTCTGAATGACTTCTCTGCACAACCTTCATCCATATATTACCCTACTAACTACTTAACAGATGCATAGATTTGTATCAATCTAACACAAACACAAAACAATCATAAATAATGAGTACTTTGTGACAAACAATGAAGCAAGTGACAAATTAAAGCAACACGTAGATCACAATTAAGCAAGAAAACAATCGATTAAATTGAAATTAAAGCTTGAATCCATGTACCTTCCAAATGAAAACTATGAATTGTAGAGAAAAAGGAACATTATGCAGCATAATGAGAAGACAATTTGCGGTCTAACTACTTCCATAATACTCCTACTAAGAATGTCACTCAAGATAATTGCACAAAGATTAAGAAAGCTATTCATTAGTCTCAATAATCATAAAATATGATTTCATTTTACCAAATTTCCCTTTACCAAACTACTCAAAATATTGTCACTACATTAATGAGATTGCCTTCTATCATTCCACTCAGTGGAGATACAGAGAGACAAAGATAAAGTAGGGACAAAATATTAAATCTTTAATTTTCTAAAATGACAGATGAATTAAAAAAATACAAAATTTTTCAAAAACACATTTTGAAATGGTGGGCCTGTGTGTTAACATATGTTAATATGTTGTCAAGAGACATCGTGAAAGAGAAACGTTTGAAATAATGTGTTACTTTAAAACTCAAGGTAAAGTATACGACTCTAACATAATATCAAGGTCAGGAAGCACCATATCATTGTACTTAAGATAATTTTAAGGAGAAAAGCTCAGACCAATGTTACAAAATCTACTCCGCCAACACAACATTCAACTTCTTCTGATGAATATGGATTGGTAAAATGCAGTCCATTACCCTCTCTGACATCTGGACAGAAACAGAAAGAACCAAGTCTAACGTTTTATGAAGCCATTGCATAAATCAGAATAAATCAGCAGCACAAAGGTATAGCAAAATAACCTGACAAGCAGTATGACAGCTTTTGCAAAAATTTATCCCGGCAAGAGTAGCATGCCAACCAGTTTGGGAATCCATTAGTGGAAAGATCACAACAGAATATACGGAAACGAAGCTGAAAGGATACATCTGTGGAGGCATTACTTATAATCTCTTTAGCTTTCTCAAGAGTCTCATCACTACAATCGCATGCATAAACAATCAAATCTTTGTTGGCCCTACACAGGAAAGCTTCATAAGAGTCTGCAAGATACAAGAAAACAAGGGCAACAACCCCCAAAATGACTAAAAGTAAGTTATTATTTTTTAATCTGCATATTCAAAAACTGTAAATGACCCAAAACGAATCTTGCAAATCGCAATCACCAGCTCCAAAACCAAGCAAAAGTTCACAAAAGCCAATTAAATGCTAAAAGAAAACAATTCAAGAGTAATTAACTAGTGAGTTGAGGTGAGCGTTTGGGAAATTCATTTCAATTAAAATGTTCGTTAAAATTGTTTTTGCAGTTTATGTATAGAAATTTTTTATTCTAGAGAGAAGTAAAATTCAGTGTATAATTTTTTATCCAAAGGCAAACGCTGAAGCGTCTTAAAATCACTTTAGTTGGTATTTCAACACTATTTGAGTTGAATCCAAGGACAAACTTAATCTACTACGATAAATATAAAATAAGTAGCCGCTACGTGACGCAAATACGAAAAGAGAAAGAAAAAAACAACCGTAGAATAGGAAGCGCAGTGCTGCCATTGCCGCAACCAACTTCCAAGAGCTTAGAGTTTGGGGGACAGGAGAGTAGTTCTGGGAACTCCTTCAACAAATAGCGTCTCTCCTGAATGCCATGAAGCCATTAGTTTAGGAAATTGTTGAAAGCAAGAAAATGCCAAGAGGAAAAGGGAAGCGACCTTGAAGAATCTTCCAGAGGCGTGACGGAGGTGAAATTGATTCCATGCTAGGACGTCTGATTCCGGCGGAGGCGACGATGATGAAGAAGATGCGGATTCAAAGTGGTAGGCATAGGAAGGGTTTGCTTCCACCTCTGCTCTTAGGTCTTCCCAGTGGAAGTCCTTGCAGAAGTATTGTGCTTCTGCTTCGCCTTCCCTACTCATTCTCGCTTGCTCCATTTCGCTCTCTTCCTCGTTGTTATTCTCCTATGCCTTCATTCCAATAACCCTCTAAATTAATCACCATTTCCCACTCTTCACACATTTTAGGGTCCGTTGAACAGTAGATTATTTTAAGAAACAAAATCACAAACACTCGATTCGATACTAAATAACATTCAAATAATATTTAGAGCGAAAATATAAATATATATTTCATAAGTGTTACCATATAATAAGAAGAAAAATAGAAAAAATAACAATATGTATATTATTACATTTTTTATTTTAAAAATGGTTATAGTCTTTTATATAAAAGGAAAGATAACGAAGTAATAATATATTAAAATCATATCTCTTCTTAATTTATTTAGTTTTGAAAAAAAATATTTTATTTATTTCTTAAATATGTAAAGAATAATTTGAACTTTTTACCTATGCGTTGAATAATCATATTTTAAGAGATTTTAATTTGATTGTTTATGTTAACATCCATTAATACATGATAATTCATACAAATTGTTTTATAAATAACATTAATCCTAGTTTGTGTGCAAACTTCGCATTTATTATTTTATTTTTTGTATTTTTTTTATATAAGCCTAGCTAGAAAATAGGGATGACATTCTTTCTCTCTCGTATAAATTAGAGATGAATCTAAGATTCTTTATAGGTTAAAATAATTTTCTTTTGTGTATTTATATACTTTTAACTAAACACTAAACACAAGTATATCATAAAACCACGGTTAAGAATTTTAAATATATAAAATTAAAAAAGTAAAATATTTTTTTTTCAAATACTTAATAATAATTTTAAAAAAATCAATAATATATTTATACACTCTTATATATATTCGTCACTGTCATAATCTATATAATATTTACAAATTTATTATACATCTTTTTTTTACTCGTTTTCATTATAATTGACGTAATACTGAGATGGTAAAATCACCATTTTACATTACTAAATAGATAAAGTATTGTTTGAATTTGATTTTTATCAAAAATAATTATCCGTCAAATTTTATTTATTTCTCAATTAAATACTAATAAACTATGTTTATAAAAAAAATTGTAATGAAAGATGTTTAAAATTATTTATTTGATTCGTACATGAGAAGTTGAATAAAATGAGAAATTGAGAGTTTACAAAAAAAAATAAAGAAATTTAAAAGATTAAATTAATATCAAATTATTACATAACAAAAACTACTCATTAAATTTAATGAGATGATTTTTTTTTTTTATTTCCAATCAAATAACTAAGAAACTTTTCTACTTACAAAATCATGGTAACAAAGTTCAAGAATATTTAGAAAATAATTTTATAAGTTCTTAAAAAATTTTAAAAAATATTAATTTTTTTCTCTTAATATTATTTTTCTTTAACTTGAAAACGTAGTTCTTTTCACAAAATATTTTCTTTATATTTCATAACAATCATAAAATTATATTATTTTGTTTTATTTTTCATTTAAAGAACTTGTCCGTACAATAATAAAAATACAATTTGTAAATTTTTAACGACACAAAATAAAACTAAAATAACATAACATTTTTTAATTATTATAATGTATTCATATTTTTGTAATCTAAATTATACTTTAAAATTATTGTAATAGATTCTCACTTGCACTTTGTATGATTGTTCCAAGTTCATATGCCATTTGATGGAGGGCAATAGGCTTTTGAATCAATCCATTTATTCCCACTAGTAAGCATTTCTCCCTCAAATTTTCTTCTGCATTTGTTATGAAAGCTATAATCAAAGGCCAAGTATGATTATAAAACTTACGGATCCTCTTTGTCACTTCAAAACCATCCATTTTAGGCATGTGAAGATCTATTAAGATGACTTTGAATGAGTTATTAGAACCACTTATAACATTTAGACACTCAAACCCCGATGAAGCGAGATGTTACTTGACAACCAAGCTTCTCCAATAGCTTCTTTGTCACAATCCTGTTTACAACATCATTCTCGACTAACACAACCTTAAGTTCTTTGAATAGTGGGTTTGAATAATCTTTAGATGCAACCATGGATTTTTCAAGTGATGATTGTAAGTGAATCTTTAAAAGAAGTGTCATGCCTTGCACCAAACCTAAGGTGTTTGATGATATCCAAATGTTACCCTGCATCATCTGCATTATTATTCTGATTAGAATCATGAAAAATTCTAATACCTTCATGAATTAAAACATGTTGCATAAGGTTCATTTATTGAACATTGGGAGATAGGCAAAACAAGAATTTGATTTTGAGACAAAACAAAGAGATTTTGGTGCCTAAGTTTAAAAATTATATACTTAAAGTATTATAGTCATTATTGTGTATATAAAAAAATACTTTACCAAATTTTTAATATACATAAGATGTCACTTTACCACTTTATTAACTATATACCCATATTCCCCTAATGCATGAACATTCTCAATGGTTGACAAATGTTGTTTCTCTTATTTGATATAATCCTCATTTTCTTATGTTGTTTTTTCTAGTTAACTTGTTGGAATTCATATATGTGAATAGGTGATATTACTTATAATTGAGGTTAAGGTGAATAAGCATTTTGCAACATAGAGAAAAATAATTTATGACAAATATGTTAAACTAAGGACCTTGTAACTTTGAATCCGATCACAAAAAATTATCAATTGAAACATGTGCAAAGAGATTTGTACGTAAATATATGTGTTATAGTTATTAACAAGTTAAATGAACAAAATTTCATAATTGTATATTCCTAATAAATAAGAAACAAAATTTACAATAAAGGTGAAATTATCATATTAATTCCTAAGTTACAAACAAAAGTTATAAAATAACATAACCAATACATAATCAAATTGAAGTAGAAGATTCTCTTTAAACATTACGAGTCAAATTAAGCTTTTTAAGCAAACATAACAAACAAGAAATGCTAAGAGGATAACATAATGTAAAAGCATGCATCAATCTCGTTCATCTTTAGAAAAACAAAAAAATCATCAAAGCAAAATAGTAAATATCACTATTTTATAGAATTATAATTAAACTTAGATATCCTAGTAATTATTTTGCCCATTAAAGCTAAAAAAAATGGTCATAATTAAGTTGGTGATGATACATAAAGTTAATATAGACAATGATGCACATACCTGTACCAACTTTTTACACATGTTGAAGTTGAGACCATCCTTACGTTCATTTTTGCTGTATTGTCTCTTACCAATATAATGCATTGTTGAATTTGCTTTATCTGAATGAGATCTATCAATAATATTAAAATCTAATTTTATTGATATGTACCCATTTTGACCACATGATCTCCATCTTTGAGAACTTTCATCATCCTTATCTTCATCATTTTTGTCAAGAAAAACTTGAAATTTGAGAGTTCCTTTATCTTTCATATTTAATAAATAGCCAATCACGTACATAATCACTTGAAAAGTCCTTACCTCATCACCTATAACTTTGTTAGGCAAAGATTTTTGCACATCAACTTCAAAACCAAAGCCTTCATAAACACATAAACACTTAGCAATGCAAGAAACTTCCCTTAGCATGGAATGTAGAAGGAAAGGTTTCATCTCTAATTGAAAGCCTTCATTTTCATTATTTGAAATTTTCATCACATCATTAATCAAATTTGAAAGCACATGACCAACTTTCAACATTGTATTACCAATACCTTTTTGCTCGGATCTTAAATTATCCTCTTGAAACAGAGAAAGCATCCCTATAATAGAATGTGTAGGCCTTCGTATTCCATCATTCATCACCTTTTGAAATGACTTCCTTGCCTGAATGGTCATTATTGCATTCTTTTTAGCTTGCTTCAATGCTTGGTTCTGCTCTTCTAACTTTTGTCTCATCATTTGAGACTCTTCTAAAATCGATGCATGAGATAAGGCGACAGCCACTTGATCTGCAACCACTTCAACTATCTTCATCTCATGGTAGGTCCAAACCCTAATATTTGAACTTGGTAGAACTAGAACCAATATACCATAACATGTGTTAACCAACTCTGGAGTCCCTCCTTTAAAATTTGATACATGAAGTAATGGTATGCGAATAGCTGCCACAACACCCAACTCCTTAGAGCCACCACCACTTACTACTCCTAAAGTAGAATCAGATCTCAAAATTTTCACTCCTTTAGTCTTTCTTATCTCTAATACATCAAGGTCATTCATAGGAATGAAATTTTGAAAATTCTTCCTTGAGTTTTTTTTCAACTCATGAGTTAAGTGCATCTCTTGTTGGTCATCATTAGGCATCCAAACTACACAATTGTGCAAATTCAATGTCTTTGAAAGCTCAACAAGGGTGGTGTACAAGATGGTGTGCTTATCAATAGATTTCCTAATTTCCCTAGTGAGCATCCTAACATGCAAACTTGCCTCCTTTTGTTTCTTCATCAACCCAACCTCTTGGTCCAACTCCATCACATTTTTTCTTAGGAAAAACTCCCTAATTTTGGTTTTGAGGAGAAGAGGAATAATAGGGGGAAGGGTCAAAGTAGTCGCACAGGAAACTAGAGCAGTAAAAAATTTCGCAATGCTTATGTAAAATAACAATTGAAAGGAGGGAGCGCCATGATAAGAAAACACATTAAGTAAATGAGTTAAGCCACATAAAACTATGAAGGCGATGAAGTGAAAGAAGAGCAATTTGAATGGAACATTTGTTTGACTAACAAAGTAAATAAGTTCAATGGGTATGGAGAAATATGCAATAGCAATGAAAAAATCACTAACTTTTTGGCCAACCAATACACTATATATGCTCCAAATCCCTTCCCCATCCTCACAATTGCAGTTGTCAGATCCAACATTAGTGGAAGAAACATATAGAACAAGTTGACATAACAACAATACCCACAGGTGAAGATGAAAAAGAATTTCCATGGCAACAAGTTAATGAGTTTTGAAAATCACATAAAAAATGTCTTACGATTACAAATCTTTTAACAAAAAGGTTAAAGTATAAGACAAACTAGACTTAAACAATTTTGCAAAAATATAAAAATGTAGTATGAAAAAGGGATGAAGAACACAAACAAAAGTATCCTAAAATTCTTTTAAGATCTTTCTCTTTCTTTTCTTTAGACCTCTTTCTCTCTCTTAGAAAAAAGAAAAGTAGGACATGAAAGAAAATAAGAAGAAACAATGGAATTTTATAGAACGAAACTTAAACATAAAAATTTTATATAAACCATAAGTATAATCTCTATGAGATTTTATTTAATGTTTTGTGTTCTATTGTGCATTCGCGTTTGACCTGATTTTTTTATATCTTAAATACATATTATAATATTTAATTATATATTATGTTATACATAATAAAATATAAATTTGTAAGTTTTTTTTTAAATTAAGATGTTTTTAATTAATTAAAAATTTAAATTCTTTTACACTAATTTTGTGATAAATAATATTATAATAACAATGAAAAAAATAATAAAACTAAATATAAAAGTTAGGAGTCATTAATTTGAGATAATTAAATTTATGGTAAAAAAGGTCTATATTCATTGAACTCATTTTAATACAAATTGACGATGAATATATGCTTTAATTTTTTTATTTTTCTTATTTGATCTTGGTTAAATACATCAATATAATGGATGAAAATATTTATTAATTAAGAATTTTATAAAAAATATTTATAAATATATAAATGTAATTAATAAATTATTTAATAATCTATATTAGTAGGGGTAACATAAATGTACGTGGAGAGAATTTTTTTATCAACTATTAAATGTATTTTATTTTATTAATTGAATTGATTAATTTTGTAAGTTTACCAAGATAATTACAATCTTTACCAAACCTTATTATATATTTTATTTAAATTAAAAATAATAAATATTATTTTACAATTTTTTTAATGTAATAATTATTTTTATTTAATTTAAAAAACTTCTAAATATTTCGTAAAACAAACGAAAAAAAGTAAATTTTTTAAGAAAAAAATGTTATCCATACTCTAATATATATTAAAAGAATATTTAGTTATTATAAACTTAATTATTTCTTTTCTTGTATATATTTATTTTATTTATTTATATTCATTATCATTAAAATATTCAATCAAGTTTGTAATGATTTCATCAATTATGTATTTAGTATGGTAATAAATTATTTTGTATGTCATATTAAATTCGCAGAAGGGAATATAACCAATGGTTTCCAATAATATTTTTTATTTCTTTGACGAAGAAAAAAAATCCTCAATTTGTAAATTTACTATTTTATTTATTTAAATAAGTCTCAATTTTAGTGTGTATTGTAAAAAATCGGTTGATGAAGTTCTAAATTCTCTATCGGTGGAAAGAATTTAAAAATGACTTAAGAATCAGTTATTAAAAAACAAATTTTTTACTAACATTTTTTTTAATTTGATAAATTGTTAAATAGATAAATTAAATTTAAAAGTATTTTTAATAAATATTAAAATAAAATTTAATAATTATTAACCACTTTTAAAAAAATTAAAACTATGTATTTAGCTATTCAATTTTATGTAATTTTTTAATAAATATATAAAGTTATGTAATTAAATTATCCATTTGTATTAACTAATAGTTAAATTAAATATTAAATTAAAATAATATATTTTTATAATAAAAACCTATTCAGTTTTAATAGTGAATAAAATCTTTTATAACTACATTAAGTTAAATATTAAAAATACTCAATTATTTTAATCTTTTGAACAAAATTAATTTAAAATTATATATATATATATATATATATATATATATATAATTTAAAAATAGAATAACAAATAAATTGGTAAGATTTTTTTCTTAAATTAGGATGTTTCTAATTAACTAAAAATTTAAATTTTTTACACTAATTTTTTGATAAATAAACATTATAAGATGGAATAAAAATAAAAATAAATAATAACACTAAACGCAACCGTTATGAATCATTAATTTAAAGATAACTAAGTTTATTGTGTAAATTTTAAATTTCAATATTCAGTTAACTCATTCTAATACAAATTGACAATTGAATATTTGTTTTGATTTTACATTTTTATTTATTTATTTTATCTCATCTAAATACATCAATATAATAAATGAATGTTTACTAATTAGGAATCTTATCACAAATATTTATAATTATATAATTATAATTAATAAATTATTTAATAATCTATATCAATAGGAAAATTATTATTTTATCAACTATTAAATGTATTTTATTTTATTAATTGAATTTATTATTTCTTTAAGTTTACCAAAATGATGTACTATCTTTAGTAAACATTATTAAATATTTTATTTAAATTAAAAATAATAAATATTAATTTAAATTTTTTAATGTAATAATTGCTTTCATTCAATCTCTTAATAGTTTTAAAAACTTTGGAGTAATTCATAAAACAAACTAAAATCTAATCTCTAGAAAGAAAATAGGTTAACTTTACTTTAATATATTTATTTTAAAAAAAATCATGTATTTATTATAAATTTGATGACTTTTTATTTAAATATCTATTTATTTTATTTATATTCTTTATTATTAAAATATTCAATCAAGATTATAATTATTTCATTAATTAGAATTCATATATTTAGTACCCGTAATAAATTATTTTGTATACCATATTAAATCCATATAATTGCGTGTCTCATTAAATTCGAAGAAGGAAGTATAACGAATCGTTTCCAAAAGATTCTTTATTTTTTAAATGGATAAATCTAAAAAGAATAATTCTCAAATTTGTAAATTTACTATTTTATTTATTTAAATAAGTCACAATTTTATTGTGTATTATAAAAAATGTTTGATGAAGTACTAATTACTATCTTTGAGAATAAACCTGAGAATGACTTAGAATCAGTTATTACAAAACAAAATTTGTAGCAACTTTTTTTTAATTGAATAAATAGTTAAATAATTAAATTAAATTTCAAAATATTTTTAATAATTATTAAAATATAATTTAATAATTATTAGCAACTTTTTATTTTAAAAAATGTGTATAGCTATTCAATTTTATGTAAGTTTTTTAGTAACTATAAAATTAAATACTTAAATTATCCATTTGTATTAACTAATAGTTAAATTAAATATTAAATTAAAATAATATATTTATAATAAAAAATTTATTCAGTTTTAATCGTGAATAATATTGTTTATAACTACATTATGTTAAATATTAAAAATAATCAAATATTTGAATCTATTGCACAAAGTTAATTTAAAATTATAAATATATATTTATTTTAAAATATTTCCTTTTTAAATAAAAATAGACAAACTTTTAATATTTAAAAAATAACTAAACATTGTTTTCAAAAATAGCTAACAATTTAATATTCTAAAAATAGCTTAATGTTTTAAGAAAAAATAGCTAAAATATATAATAGGTAAATAAATATACCTTTTTAATAAAAAATAGCTAAACATTTAGTATTTTTAACAAATATTTTTTTAAAATAGCTAAATATTTTAATAAAAAACGGTAATATTTAGTATTTAAATAAATAGCTAATTTTTTATAAAAAAGTAGCTATTAATATAAAAAATACTTTTTAATTTTAAATTTAACTTTGTTAAGAAATTTAAATTGATTAGCTATTTTAAATATTCAACATGTTTATAAATAATATTAGTTAGATTAAAATATAATAATTTACTCTATGATAAATAAAATATTATTTTAATTAAATAATTAATTTAAACATTAAATAATATAAATGGGTCATTAGTTACTTAATTATATACCTTTACTAAAAAATTAATACATAAAATTAAATAACCCTACTCATATAATTTACAAATATTTTAACTGATTTTTATAAAACAAAAAAATTATTAACAAATATTAAATTTTAGTCTAATAATAATTGTAAATTATTCCAATTATTTGAAACTTTGAAGATAATTTATTAAATTAAAAAAATGTGCTTGAGATATCTTTTTTTAATAATTGATTTCTCTAGCTATTATGAAAAATAAAAAAATCCAATTCAGAAATCGGTTCCTCACCAACCAATTTCTCATTGTATACAGTAAAATAATTCTCAGATAAATAATATATATCACGTGGGTTATTTGAGTAAACAATTATTAAAATAATATATTAAAAAAAGAAAAGTCAGAATGATGTGCAGGATGATTGAAGGAAGAGAACAGTGCATCTCTTTAGTTAAAAAAAAGGCAGCTTACCGTTATGCTTAGGTCAGATTATAAATTTAAATTAGTTTCATATTAAATTTAAATTCCTCTTATCAAATAATGAATTATGATTAATGAATTAATTTATCAATAATTTTTTTATATATTTTTAAAAAATATATATTTAATAATATGAATAATTTTTATTTAAATTATTAAAGGATTCGAAACCAATACTTTAAAATTGGAGGTTGAAACTCCAACCACTAAGCTACTATAATTTTTTGATAAAAACTTACAAATAAATTATATTTATATACAAATAAATATATATATATATATATATATACATATGTAGATATATAAATATAAAATATATAAATATAAATTTATTTATATATTTTGATATATTTATATAGTTATATATTTACATATTTATATATTGGATGTTAGAGGTCGTGCTTGAGGGTGAAAGTGTGTGTCAAGTGGCAGTGACGGATCTTGACCATTGATCTTTGGGAGACCAAATAATATATTATTAATAAATAATAAATAAATATAAAAAGAAGAAAGAAGATGAAAGAGTAAAAAGATAAAATTCTAGATATATACTTAAATATATTAAATGATCATTAAGTTTGAGGGGAACAAAATCATAAATTATATGAGAGTTATAAAATTGAGGAGGAGTTGAGAGGATAAAATTGTAAATATACAAGTAAATATATTAAATGTTCATCATTATGTTTTGGAGCTAAAATCATAAATTATATGGGAGTTACAAAACTTTGGGGGCCCACGACCCCCTCGACTCCCAAGATTCGCCATCGAAGTGGGTTTTCAAAATTTGATGCCAAATTTGTGAGCGAGTCTTTTTATATGAATTTATAATTTAATGATAGAATATAATCTTTATAATTTATTCATAAAATGATATAGAATATAATCTTTATAATTAATTTATATAATAATATAAAATAAAGAAAAAAATTATTTTATTTCATTATATAAATAAATTATAAATATTATATTCTGTCATTAAATTATAAACTCATATAAAGATATTCACTCATAAATTTGATATTAAATTTTGAAAATCTACTCGACACACTTTCTTCCTCGAGTAGAAAATGAACTTAATTACGAATTATATTTTTTCTTCCGGTTAAAGGCTACCACATTAGAGATAATTAGTAATAAATATTTTTAAAAGTTTGATACATTTATTTTATTTTATCTCTTTGTCATATTTTAGTGCACACTTTTATTCATCATTAGGAGGAGAAAAGCTACTTTGAATCTCTTGTATTTTTGTTAGATAGTTTAAAAAAAAAATGATATAATTTTCTTCGTAATCAAAGATAGTAAAGAGTTTTTTTAATTAAACTTTATGTAGTTATGTAGTTAGTGCCATAGATTTTTTTATGAGTTAAAACATGATGTGTAATTTATAGCGTTAATTAATTATAAAATAGTAATTTTATATTCAAATTCCTACGTTTATTATCATTGCAAGGGAAAAAGTACAATCTCTTGATAATGATTCAGTATTATTATTGCATAAAGAAAACATTAGAAGGAATGTGATTAAAATAGTTGTTTTTTTATGAGTTGAAAAAAATAAAGCAATTGATCTTTTTAAAGAAAATATAAATAATTTTTATCACTCACTAAAATATAAAAATATAATTTTCCTAGTGAAACAATTTAAAAAGTTGTGATTAAAACATGTTAACGATTAAAGTACTATTTATTTTTAATTACAAAAAATAATAGATAAAATTATGAAGATTTCACGTATTTTAATATAAAAAATTACAAATTTAAGATATTTTTTTCTTATAAAAAATGAAAAAACTAAAATTTTTGAAGATAACCGATTGTGTTAAAAACTAATTAATATGTTTTTCTTTATTATTATTATTATTATTATAATAAATAATTTAAAATTATGTTAAAAAGTATATTAAAATAATAATAAAATTATTAATAATAAATAAATTTCCACCTCTTTCTATTCTTATACCTTCACGATTGTTTCTAATCTTTTATTATTTTTTTTTCATTTGGTGGATTCTCTATTTAAATTGTGACGGATTTAAAATTTTATTAGGAGAATTTATTTTTTAAATAATATAAATTAATAATAGTTAGACCCAGTTGGGATTTTTTGGAGCTGAGGGGCGTCACTTTCTAAAATTTTGTAACTTATGATTTTGATTCCAAACTTAATCAAAATTTAATATATTTACAATTTTATCATCTCATACTCTCCTCAATTTTATAACTCTTATATAATTTATTATTTTGTCCCCTTATATTTAATTATCATTTAATATTAAATATATATTTACAATTTTATCCTTTCACCATTTCATCTTATTTCTTCTTTTTATATTTATTTATTAATAATAGTTAGATTATCTAATTGTGTACTTTTAACTAAAATAATGTTTAAATATGAGATAAGGAGATAAAATAATTTTTTTAATAATTTTATTATTAATAAAATGCACCTGGACACGTATATATATATATATATATATATATATATATATATATATATATATATATATATATATATATATATATATATATATATATATATATATATACCCAAGTGGTTTCAAAGACATGCTAAGGAAAATATAGAAGAAAAAGCCATCGAACTACACTATCGTTGGCCTCCAAGCAAGACAAAAGGTACACGGGTGGGTCATGTTTGTAGCATTGAACTCTGTGCTATTTCCATTTCTGAACATTCTTCTCAGTCACTGATGACCCTTGTTTTGTCATTATGTCAATTCTTCACCTAAACACACTCTAAAATTCTTATTCCATAACTGTACACTACAAATATTCATTGAATAGCACAGTTTGGAGCACGTTTCAGCTGTCTCTTTCCTTTTGTACTACATCGAGGGAACTATCACCAAGTTCATGCACAATACTTTTGAACTCAGAACTAAAATTGTTTAGCTATCAAAAAATAATTGACGGTTCCTTTCAATTTATGGTGTTGAACACTACAGAAACTTATCTTTATATATAAAAACAACCCGACTAGAAGATTCTTTTTTTTCTATAAACACTTTGATCAATAAAAATTCCATTTCTCTTCCTCTGACCCGTGCCCTTTTTATATAACTAAAAAAAATTTGAGCAACAAACCAACCACTGCTTTTAACCAGTTTGATTCGGACTCCTGTGTTCTTTCTCTTCTTCTCTCGTTTTCTTCCGTTCAACTTCTCTTATGTCCATGGCATCAACATCCACTCCAAGGTCATCTTCAGAACTAACTATCACAGTTGAACACAATCCTTCCAAATCACGATTATCCGAGCTGGGTATAAATTCGTGGCCCAAGTGAGTCTTATGAATCTAACAGATTATTGCTAGTCTTTTCTTTTAACCTTTTTCTATAGCTTTCCTTTTATCAGGTATTTGGATTGAATTTTTTTTTTCTTAACTGTGCATGATTCGCCGATGAATCTGATAAAATTTTGAGTATTTTCAGATGGGGTTGTCCTCCTGGGAAGTACATGCTCAAATTCGACGCCCAAGAGACGTGTTATTTTCTGAGAGGGAAAGTGAATGTTTATCCAAAAGGTTCTTCTGAGTCAGTAAAATTTGGTGTGGGGGACCTTGTCACCATACCCAAGGGACTTAGTTGCACATGGGAGGTATCCGTTGCAGTGGACAAACATTACAAGTTCGAGTCTTCTTCCACTCCTACACCCTCCTCCAAATGTTGTGATCAGTGATATTTTAATTTACTTTGTTGTTTATCGTACTAGGAAAGGAAATTTGAATAAAGGGTATATAGGCACTACTCACTACTGGTTCGGGAGGGATAGAATTTCTAATCAATATATATTAGGGTTATAACTTATAATATGAATGTTTGTTTCTAATTCAATGTTCAAAGTTGTCCTTGCTAGTTAGGAAAGAAAGAAGTAGTATGCATTTGCACCTTGTGTTTCAGAACATGTTGCGAATCCTATATATATCAGTATATCAGAATAGATGCTTAGTTTTGATGTTTCTGCATGTGATCCCAGAACCACACGCTTGAAAATTTCAGGATTTATGGCATGTGCAAGTATATAGGAGGCAAATATTTCATGCACGCGTATTCTTTATTGTTTAGGAATTGATGCTGAAGATTTGCACCGTTGATGTCTAATTTGAGCCTTTAGCACAGAATAAAGGGTAGCAGCATTACATTATTTTTGGGTGAGGACAATATCTATATGGATCTTTGAGCTTATTTGTTATTTGTGGCGCATAAAAATTGTTTTTAATTTTGACGGTGCATGCCTTTTGTTCTGGGATAAGAAATTCGTTTGTCTTTTTAGGAGGGTCTCCTTTCCGATGGATTGTCTTCTGAAAATTTAATGATCTGTGTTGTTGTCTTTCTTTTACGTGTTCACTTGATTTAGATTCTACTCACTGCGAATAAATGACATTGGAAGCACTCTTAACCCAATTTTCCTCAAAAAATATTTCTTCCTTTCCTCAAATTTCGTCTACCATTCTGAAGTATAAAACAATATAAGAACCCAACTTTGAAACGATGGTTATAAGAGTAATGATATATTCACAAACTCAACATCCATTTAATATATTTTTATATATTATTATTATTATTATTATTATTTTTTCATTAGTAAAAACAATTATTTTAAGATTATGTATTAAATGATTATAAGAACATCTTTACCCCTCCATAATATTTGAAAACTTTATTTTTATAAAATACAAGTTATTCATATGATTAAAACAGTATTTAAACAAAAATCATATATTGATTCGTTAATCCATTTTTTTAAAGACATAAATTAAGATATGGAACTCATTTGATTATGATGAGTCAAGAGTAGAGTCTTTTTTATAGAATAAGAGCATAAGAAATCAATTTATTTTATTATCTTTATCATTATCAAAACATCATTTCTTCCTGTGATATCAATTTTTATTTTTTTTATTAGTTAGTTTTTCTTATATTATAATGTGATTCATATAAAAGACATCTATATATATATATATATATATATATATATATATATATATATATATCGAAATATTGTTTTATTAAAACCAACAAAATATTTTAAAAATATTTTTATAAAGACTAAAATAAAAGAATAAGCATATTTAAAATATAAAAACAAAGTAAGTTTTATAATAATTAATTACGATATATAATAGTATTCTTTAGAATATATATATATATATATATATATATATATATATAATACTTTTTATTTTTTTCCTTTATCAATGTACCCATCAAATAATATTTGCTAGAAGTGTTATATTTAAAGAAATGTAAGTGAAAATAGATAATAATTCTTTTAAAGTTATTTTTAGAATAATTTAATATCTCTACGCACACAAAAAAAATTGTCAAAATTGGTCTACTTCTACATGTTAATCCAATAGTTTGATGGCTTGGAAAAAAATTGACTTAAAAAAAATTTGACCTAATATTTTTAAAATTTTTAAATAAATATTGATAAAAATAAACAGGTTAATTTGGCTTAGTTCGACAGATAAAACTATTAAATACATAATTTTTACGAAATTCACGTTTGATTAATAGATGAGAAAAATAACATTTGATTAATTTTTATTGTTATTTATTTTGTACTAAATTTAAAATAAATAATCACGATAACATCAAATATAAAAATATGATGAGAATGAGTAACGTTGAACAGTTAATTATAAAGTCACACAACACATTACAAAATTTAAAATACAGTATAAAGTTTATTCTTATTAAAGGGCCGGTCCGAGAAGTAGTGTAGTGGCTTAGCCCAAAGAGAAGTGGAAGTGTTGGGAGCGGCAATGGAAGAAGGGAAAGAAGCCGTCATGGTAACACCGGGAGAAGTCTTGGGAAGAAGCAGCGATGTCAAAGCTGGAAGAGGAGCATACACGGCGCTTCACAACAACACCGTTTACGCCTCCCTAACCGGCTTCCGCCGCACCATTCCTCCACCGCCAGACTCTCCTGACCAGGTAGGGTTTCGTTTCCCATTGCTCATTCCAATTTCCTCTTCCAATGCTGTAATCAATTCACCAAATAACCTAATATATTTTTTTCTTGTTAGTTTAATTTGAAGCTGAGTTTAATTTGTGGTACTATACTGTTACTGATTATAATTATTTGTAACATGCAGAGGCCGACTGTTGAAGTAACTGGTCATAAGGCGCATGGACCTGTTCCACAGCCTGGATCTGTTGTCATTGCGCGGGTATATATTGCTACGGCTATGGCTGTGTTTTGTCTAATCTTGTACACTTTTCATTACGCTCATTGTTTTCAACCGCGTGTCTTTTGCTTTGATAGGTCACTAAAGTGATGGCTCGGTCCGCTTCAGCTGATATTATGTGTGTTGGGGCTAAGTCTGCTCGAGAAAAATTTACCGGCATTATTAGGTATGCTATTCTTACCCCCCTCTAAGTTATCATTTGTAGCTTTAGACGGAGTGACTATAGCAAGTACGGGAAAAAAATAAGAAGGAAGAAAAGGACTAGAGGAATTGTAGTCATTAATTGTAGATATTCTATGCTTAGAGTTTCTTCATCCTTGGGTCGAACTTACATGTATATACCTCTATATCATGAATTTCATTTTGTTTGACTTTGGGGGTTCTGATGAGATGAGAGTTGTTTGTTTAAAACAGGCAGCAAGATGTTAGAGCTACTGAGATTGATAAAGTAGACATGCACTTGTCTTTTCACCCTGGCGACATTGTTAAAGCTCTTGTGGTATTGTTACCTTCATTCAAGAATGTTGATTTTCTTTTTCCATAATGTTCTTGACTTAATTGGTTGCTGCTTCAATGCACCTAAGAAAATCTGTTTTTGTTAGCTTTCTCTTGGAGATGCACGGGCGTACTTTCTATCTACTGCAAAGAATGAACTCGGTGTTGTTTCTGCAGAAAGCATTGCTGGTGAGATTCTTTTCATATTTTGAGAATGGAACCCTCATAAGTGGTTGTGGTTGTAGTTTGTTGCTAATTCTCTATAGTTTATGTTAATGACTTGTGTGACTGCTTGCTTGTTTAGTTTGTTGTATGTTACTCAAGTCCTGTTTATTGTGTGGCATTTGTGTTTGACAGAAGTTCCTCTAAGTCTGATGCTTTCAAATTGTACAACTTCTGGATCATTGACTACTCTCCGTGGAATATTATCTATTATATCTTAGGATAGGTCAAGGATTGCTGAAATCCTATGATGCATGGATACGATACGACTATCAAATATGAAATACGATTAGTATCCGATACGATGATACACTAATTATAAAAAAAGTAGAATAGGATATGTATAATATACGTATTTAAAGATATAAAAAAAATTCATGAAACATAATAACTATAAAGATATAATCATGCAAATCTAAATTCATGAATAACTAAAATTCAGGAATCATGATGTGGGTAGATTTGATTTTATTATGGCAGACTTGTGATGATTGTAATTGGAATCTAAATTAACTATGAATAAAAGGAAATCACTAGAGATGATATTAAAAAATTTTAGATTCTACTTCAACTATAGTCTGGTGAATACAGCTTTGATGTTTTTAGTTTTTAATTCATTTACTCATCAATTATGTCATCATGTTTTACATGCCCATTGCTGGATAACCTTATTTATGGCAAGCACTGGAGTAGAATCAAATAATTACATTGTAAGTTGTACACATGCATGGGCTGAGCATCTATCAAGTAGGGATTTAAAACAATGCTTGGCAAATTGAAATGGATTGCTTCATATAAGCGTATGACCTTATGTGGCTGTACATCGAGGAATATTGTTTTACATCTCAATTTGTCTTTTCCTAGAAAATACCTGATTGGCTGAAATGTACCTCAATGTGTTATACATTTTTTCTGTTTAGGTGAAACCATGGTTCCGGTAAGTTGGACAGAGATGCAGTGCCCTTTAACTGGTCAAATTGAGCAAAGAAAGGTTGCAAAGGCTTCAAGCTGACTAGAATACTTCATGAAGCAAGAATCTGTTATCTGTTTTATAGAAATCTACTAACATGCATTGTTGTTAGGGTGAGAAATTATATATAAGTGAACAGTTTAATTTTTAGACGTACAGGAATGCAAGCTTGTATTTTACATTGCAAGTTGGGTCTACTTCTAAAGTAGCACAAACGCGGGATTTTCATTTACTCGTGTTGTGAGCAAGGTTTTTAATTCATTCTAAGACCTAGCTTAATTTTCAACTTGGGAGTGAAACTGGATTCACATTTGACTAGTAGTTCAAATTTAGTTTTCAAGGTAAATGTTGTTGCATATGAACTTGTGGTGTCGAGACATTGGGCCTTGTTTAGTGGATTGCTGCTGCTTGTACGTTATCCTCTTTTTGTTCCTATATGTGGGTATGTATGTTTAACGTGAACTACGTTATCCTCTGTTTGTTCCCATTGTGGTATGTATATATAAGGTGAACTAGTTATATAAGTGGTTTATCATGAACATAGTTTTATGTAGTTGGATTCATCTTATGTACCCAGTAATATGGTGTAGCTTCTGCATGAGATAATTTTTTTCCTTGAGACCTTGCAGCAGCTCAAGGGGCTTTCGCATGCCAACATCAAACCTAACCAATCTCCCACTGTCATTGTGAAACCGGTCTGATCCGTTTATATATAAAGGTTTGCTTTATCATATTCTATTTTCTCATTCTCCTTTAGGTCTATCAGGACCTTCTTTGAAAAAAAGAACAAAGAAATTCTCTTCTTTGTGCCTCATTTAGGTATCATTATATTCTAGAAAGTTGCACTTGCCCGCATGTAGAAAGGAAACAAAATTTATCGAATTGGACGTGATAGTAAATAAAACATCCCAAATTATTTTAAAAAAATTAAGTTTTGCTATTACTGAAAAAAACGAAAACGCATTTTTTATTACTCTAAAAAACTAGTGCGTCCTAGTGTTAATATTTTTGTATTATTGAATTTTTTTTTAAATTATTTTTAATTTTTCTCTCTATTTTTAGATATCATACGTTTTTTTCATACATTTTTTTCGTTTATATATTTGATAAAAAATAATATTATATTATAAGAAAAAACTGACATAAAAAATGTTATATATATATATAAAAGTTCCTTTTCATTGATAATATAATATAAATACATTTTAGAAAACAATTGATAGCGTTTCTATAAGACATGTTATAATATTTATATAATTTTATTTGTTTTTATTGTTAAAAAATGTTATGAGTATTTTTAGTTTTGTATTAATAAATGATGAAAAAGAATTTAAGATAGTTAATTATGAAAATTAATTAGTAATATTTATTTTCTAAAAATTCAGCTAAATTAATTACAACACTAAACCCTGAAAAATATCTTCTACAATTATTTTAGAAGTATATTGAGACATGAGGGAGGAAGTATAAATCTCAGTCACACGGGAATTTAAAATTTTCTGCCGGAATTTCAGTGGCTGACACCGAATTGCGTTGCTTCAATTCAATCCAAGTTGGTAGGAAAAGAATGGCTTCAGCTTCGCTTCAGTTGTGGTCTTCCTCAACTCCTATGGCCCACCGTTACCCCCATCAGTTGGCTTCCCTAACCTCGCTCAAATTCGCCACTCCTATTTCTTCCACCAATACCATTTATCTTCCCAAACCTCTCACTGTGCGTTTTGCTCTAACTGAGTCCGACTCGCCCAAATCCATACAACCTGACCCTGAAACTCTTCTCCAAGAAATTTCTGTAAGTATTTCATTCCCCATCTTTCTAATTTAACCTTCTCTTCATGAAACCTTCTGGGTGGGTTTAAAATTTCAACTAAAGTATACGAAATATTTCTTTCTTATATTATAAATTCCGTTATTCAAGAGTTCATGTGCGTTCTCGTTGCAGGGCAGTTTTGATCTTCCTCCTGATTACTTTGCACAGTTTCCTCAGGATCTTCGATTAGACGTAAGTGCAATGCAACCTTTGCTTTGTATATGTCAGCATTACATTCAATCGTTTCCATTAACAATCAATAGTGAAATAAAGATGCTCCTTTGCTCTGGAATCATGTTCGTGTTTTAAATTTTGTGAAGCTAAACGACGCCGCGTTCGACCTTTCAAACGGACCTGTTTTAGATGAGGTTGGTACTTATTATTGGCTACAATTTGCAACTCCAATTCAGATTCCAATTAATATTGAGTGTTGCAATTGACAATGCTAATGGTTGGCCTTGCCTTTTAGCTTTTTAGTCATCACAGTCAATATAGTTGTGGACGTTAACTTGAAAAGCATTTCATTTGATGTTCTCATCCATCGATTACCTCCAAAAGATGTCTCTACTTTGTGTTACGTGTGTCTGTGTATTTCCCATTTCCAAATATAATGGCTATATTTGTTTAATGGGAATAATATACTTTCTCAGTGTGGCCAAGAGTTGGGAGAGACTTTGCTAAACCTCTCTCGAGCATGGGAACTTGCTGACACATCAACCTCCCACTCTTTAGTGAAAAAGCTTCCTTTGATTGAGGCCAAGTTGACAGGTTCTGCCAAATCAGGTAAACCCATGAAAAGTAACCAATTGGGCTTTAATCAATGAGGTTCTGCCAAACAACCCCTTCCCTCAAATAGAAAGGATTTAGCTTGAAGTGTCTTTGTTCTTTTGGTTGGTTAGCACTTGGAAAGCGTTTAATATCTGCTGGACGAAGGTTTCAATCAATGGGACAGTATGGCCAAGGTGAGCCACAAAAGGTATTTTACTCTACTCCATCTGTGCCGGGGGATATCTAGCTTTGTCATTTAGATGTAATGAGAAAGTGATTGAATTTCTTTGGGAAATAACTAATTGGTAGTCGTTCAGAATAAACGGTTCTGCTCTTTTCTTTTTTCTTGGCTATATATGGAGTCATTTACCCTCTATATTATATAATTTTAATTTATTTTCAAAGTTATTTTTTCTCTCTAGAAACATATATCTTATCGAAACAAAGTTAGGACGTCATTTGGACTAAAAGGGGAACTGCGGATGGGAACCATAAAGTACTCCACTTTAATCACTTATTAAGGGTTATAGTACTTCATAGCTTAAAGTGTGATTACTTAGGCAGCATTTGACATAGCCAATCTTGGACTCTCTGTTTAAAAGAAGTCACTGTGTGTCGGAAAAACTCTCAAAAATAAAAGTAACTTCTTTTTACATAACAAAAGCTTGGTCAATTGAAGAAGCTTATACTTTTAAAAATAGAAGAACAAAAAAGCTTGGCCAAACATGTCTTAATTTCAGGAAATCAATAAAACAAACTAGGTAGGAATCTAATTAGGTGACTTTTACACAAAAAATGGCAAGACAATTATATTAATACATAGAATCTATGTCAACATAGTTAACATAGTTAATTGATGTATTACAATGTTATCATAGATTGCAAAAGCAATGATTGCAGCTGGTAGAGCTCTATCTGCTAGTTCAGTGTCAGCAGTGACAGTTGAAGAACCGAAAGAGGAAACTAGGGTGCTGAAAGTATGTAATTAATTCTGTCTATGTCATTGGCAAGTTTTTTGTAATAAGAAACTATTACTATGAAAAATCACCAACATGATTGCCAATTGCAGTTCGGAGAGTTGCAAGTTGAAATAACACCAGATAAGGCCAATATCGGCGCTGTAATTGGATTTGTTTTTGGGTAAGTTTTCCAAGGTAAACTAAACTTTTATAAGAGGATGGAGACGGGAAAAACTTAGTTCTTGTTTATATTTGGAACCTAGGATTCTTTCGTGGGAAGTTGCTCAGGGAATTCAAAACATTCCTGACAGTTCTTTGGAATATGCAAACGACAATGCTTTGCTGCTTGCTAAGGTGCTTTGAAATAACATCTCACTCTCATCATTTCAACTTACTTTTGTTGACTACTGATATCTGATCGTCAAAATCTCTAAATGTTTGGCTGCAGTCTTTAAAGGGAGCGTTGCTTGCTCTTTTCTATTTCTCATCGTTCTTGTCAGCAATCACGTCAGGGGGACTTGTTTTACTTGGGTTACAGCTCAAATCAAAGAAAGATTGAGCGTTAGTTGCGCCCTTCCCTCAGTTTTGCTTGTAAATGGTGTAGATGCACGTTCTAAGATTGTGAGTAGTAGTAGTAGTAGTAGTATATAACCATCGCATGGTTGGAAAACTATGCATGTAGTAGAAATACTTTTGTTCAACTTGCCCCTAAGCTTTTAAATTAGATCCTTTCAAAACTGTACTGTGCATTGAGATGCGGAAATTATACACGACTAATTTAGATCGTTATTTTTTGCTTGTTCTATTCTTTTAATTGCATTTGGTATGTTTTGTAAAGCTCAACAAAGTTGAGACCACTTGTGGTGAATCTGATCTACTATCCAAATTGTATAGCTTCTATCTTGGTGTCATATATTGGAAATTGAGTTGGAAGATAGGAACTTTTGGTTAGGATCACACCATTCGTCAGCGATTTGGATCTTATAGCATTTTCTATTGGCATTAGGTGAAGACTCTTTTAAATGTTACGTCTTACGATTGAATAATTTTTTATTACATAAAAAATTTCGTTGACATGGCCAAACTGATTTATTTTAAATCGAATATACTGTCTGCAAAATTAAAATTTTGTCGGTCACAAGTTGATGAGACACGACGCCGCTTATTTCAAGATTCATCTTTAAAATACTCAAAGTTTCCTTTTGTCGTAATAATTTGTATGTAATTTCTTTTTTAGCAGTGGAGCTTCAAAGACATAAAATAACATACACATTCCACATCAAAACATAAATTCAACAAAACATCGAGGTCGTCTTCTTTTGGCCTAATGATGACAGTTAATCTACCTAATACAATTTCCCTGTGACGTTATTTATCTTTTAGGATAATACGTGATTTTTAAAATAATATTAGTTATACAAGTTATTATGATACCATTATTTTAGTAAAAACACCTATTTAAGAAAAAAAAAGCTATAACATAATTATAAATGTAACTTTTTGTCTATGTATCTTCAGTCCATGTATTAGAGATTAACTTCTTGCTTATATTATGATTGTTATTGATTTCTTCAGTTTTTACATATAGTGGAAATGACTTATTTTTTTTCAATTACAGTGTTCTAGTTACTGGTAAATTATTCATTGCAGTGAAAATTAGGTATAAGATTAATTATTTTGTGTCTAAGATATACATAGGATAATATATTTATAATTAAGAGTCATATTTTTATATGGTAAATACATATACTGCGACTAATAATATCTAAAATATTTAACACTCTCCCTCAAGCTGATGCATATAAATCATATGTACCAAGTTTATTACAAATATAATTAATTCTAGGTCTTTGACAAGACTTGATGAAAATATCTGCTAATGGTTTACTTGAGTTAACAAACGCGGTCTTAATATCTTCAGATATAATATTTTTTTGAATAAAATGACAGTCAACTTTAATGTATTTGGTCATTTTATGAAAGACAGGATTAGAGCTAATAGAAGAGTAAATTGATTGTCACATATAAGTGTCATTTGAGTGATATCTCCAAATTGCAATTCTTTAGTAATTATTTAAGTCAAACAAGTTCACAAGTGGTTGAGGTCATAACTTTATATTATGTTTCTGCACTAGATCTTGTTACAACACTTTGTTTCTTGTTCTTCCAAGAAATCAAGTTACCTCCAATAGAAACACAGTATCCGAAAGTATCTCTTCCATCAGAAAGAGATCCTATCCAGTCAGCATCTGAATAATAGACAACTTTAGCATGATTATTGTGATCATATAACAAACATTTTTTTAGGAGATCCTTTAATGTACTTTAATATACGAATGACTGCACTCCAATGATTTACACATAAAAGAAATTGACTTATCACACTAACTGCAAAGGAAATATCAGGATGAGTAACAGTAAGATAATTTAATTTTTCAACTAATTTTCTGTAGTTCTCAGGATTTGAGAGAGGCTCCCCCTGATTAGGTAGGAAGTTGGTATTGGGATCCATGAGTATGTCAACAGATTTTGAGTTCATCAACCTAGTTTCTTCTAAAATATCAAATGCACAATTTCTCTGAGATATAGCAATGTCATTATTGGATTGTGCTACAACAATCCCCAAGAAATATCTAAGTTTGCCAAGATCTTTAGTCTGAAAGTGATGACAAAAGTGTTGCTTCATTTGGGAGATGTCATGGTGATCACTCCTTGTAAGAACAATATCATCAACATATATTATTAAATAGATACACTCAATACTTGAGTGACGGTAAAATACTGAATGATTTGTCTCACTGTGAGTCATACCAAATTGCTGAACAACACTGCTAAATATTCTAAACCAAGCCTTAAAAGATTGTTTTACGCCATATAAAGATTTATGAAGACAACACACCAATCTAGAAAACTTCCTCTGAGCAACAAAGCCTGAAGGTTGCTCCATATAAATTTCTTCCTGCAAATCTTCATTAAGAAAAATATTTTTGACATCCAGTTGGTAAAAAAGTCATTGTTGAAGAGTAGCCATGACTATAAATAAGCGAACATAAGTCATCTTTACCACTGGAGAAAAGGTGTTACCATAGTCCAAACCCAAAATTTGTGTGTAACATTTGACCACAAGACGAGATTTGAGACGGTCAATAGTACCATCAAGACCAACTTTGATAGCAAACACTCACCTACAACTAACAACAGATTTCTCAGACGATAATGAGATGAGTTCCCAAGTTTCACTATTATGAAGAACATTCATTTCATCAAGCATGGATTGACGTCAATCAGAATGGACTAAGACATTACCAACGAATTTGAGAATTGACACAGAACAAATGGACAAAAGGCAGGTATAAAAAGTCAGAGTTAATATATGGTAACTCAAAGCAATATAATGAGGAGAGAAATTATGAGTAGAACGTATATCTTTATGGAGAACAATTGGAATGTCAAACTTAGTTGTCGGAGTCAAAGGAGACAAACAAGTTGGCACTAGACGTGAGTCATTTGGTGGTTGTTAAGATTGTTGTCTTTGATTATAAACCCGAAGTGGTGGTGGTGGAGGAGAATCCAAAGGTGGACTAACAGGTGAATCACACACAATAACACACAATAGGAATATTGACAGTAACATATGACAACACAATAAAATAAAGACTCGTTAAATGTGATATCTTTAGAAATAAAATAATGGTTAAGAGAAAGAGAAAAACACTTATATCCTATTTGTAATCGAGTAAATCCTATAAAAATACATTTATGTGATTTAGGAGATAACTTTCAAGATCAAGACTAAAATTATGAACAAAACATATAGACCGAAAAACTTAATAGGTAAGGATGTAGAGGTTAATGAGGAAATAAAAATGAATGAGGAATTTTGTTATTTAGAATCAAATATGACATGCGATTAATAAGATAACATGCAGTAAGAACGACATTACCCAAAAAATGTTTAGGAACTTCACCATAAATTAAAAGAGTGCAAGTTATTTTAACAAAATGTCTGTTCTTGCACTTAACCACCTTATTTTGTTGAGGTGTATAAACACATGAAATTTGATGAAGAATGTCATGAGAAACCATATAATTTTTAAAAGAATGAGAAAAGTATTCACAGTCATTATCACTTCACAAAATTCAAATAAAAATCACAAACTCAGTTTTAATTTCATTAAAAAAAAAGATTGAAATATAAAAAACAAGTCAGAACGATTATTCATTAAAAATAATCAAGTGCTTTTAGAATAATTATTAATAAAGGTAACAAAATACTGAAAACCTAAATTAGATTTAACACGACTGGGTCCCCAAATATCAGAATGAACTACTACAAAAGGGGACGAAGCACGTTGTGAGACACTACGAAAAAATGAACTATGACATGACTCACATAATAAATTAGATAAATTGAACAAATTGAGAACAAGTTGTTGCAATTTGGCAAGACTGGGATGACCTAGCTGAGATGGAGGAGAGATAGAGACTCCATAACTCTACCAACATATATAGAAGGTCGAAAATGATAAAGACCATGAAAGTCCATAACTATAACAATATGTGTAAAAGGGTAGAAATGATAAAGACCATGAGACTCACATTCGGTGTCAATCATCTGTCTCGAACTCCGGTCCTTAGAATTTTTGGTAAAATTAAAGAAATAACACAATCTAAGAGAACGAGTTAGACGAATAATGGATAATAAGTTAAAAAGAGACTCAGGAACATAAAAAACATTATTAATGGATAAAGATGAAAAAAGTTTAACAATACCAATACCATGATGCAAAACCCTAGACCTATTAGTCATTGTAATCGAAGGTAAATTATTTAGAGAGGATAAAGAAGAAAACTAAGATTTGTTCAGTAATATGATCTGTTGAGCTTGAGTTAAGAATCCAAGGTTCAATAGAAGGAGATTGAGTTAGGTTAACAAAAGATGTACTTGTGAGTGCAACAAAAGTAATGGAACTAGAGTTCTGACGAGTCTTATACCAATTCATTGGAAATAACATATTTATTTACGATATAAGATGACGTAGGATCCATAGTAGATAATTGTGGGACAACGAAAAAACCATTGAAGAAGAGAGAGAAAAACCCTAAAAATTTTAAATAGAATGTGGAGACCCCGGTCACAGCAATCTCAATGGTGCGGTGGTTGTCTAGTCGAGACAAGAAGAACGATGTGGTTTCCAGTTTAAATTATAATTCTGACTGCAACAATGATGGTGACTCCAGCGATGATGACAGTGGTGGCGGGGACAACTCTAACGACGATTTAACTCTGACGATGAAGACAATGATAGATACAAGGACAACCAGAAAAAAAGAGAAAAAAAGAACTTAAGCTCTAGATACCATATTAAATATAACGAAGATTAGGTAAAAGGTTAATTTCTATTGTATTTAAAATAAACATATGATAATATATTTATAATTAAAAGTGATACAAGATGATAAATACGTAATGACTAATAATATTTAAAATATTTATATTCATTTAACAGAATCTTGTCACCACAATATAATTTTCTAATATTTTGAATAAAATAGTTATATTTATTATTTTCTTATAATATCCTTAAAACACTAATAAAGCGTAATGCAATAGTCTACTTCACATATATGACTGTTTGGCAACATCCCATAAAAATGAATTTACTTTTCAAGTGGATTGATTTTTTAATCCAACTTACATATATTAATAAAAAATTTAACAATTAAAATTGTGAAAAGCATTTATGAAACAAAATTAGTTATAATTCAACCTTTATTTTTAATTGATGAATATGATTATCAGCGTTTTCTTATCTTCTAACATCCACTTCTTAATTTTGACTTTTATTCACACTCATTTTCTCTTGCATTTCTTATATATATATATATATCCCCTTCTTTTTAATTGCCACTTTTCTCTTTTTCCTTCTAGCTTTTTGTTCTTTTTTTATTTATTTTCCCTTAATTCGTTTCCTACTCATAAACAGGTGTGAAAAATATATTACTCTTATGTTAGGCTCTTTTATACACACAAAACTGCACTTTTTTACAATAAATTAAGGTCCAACTAATTACTGAAAGATTAAAATTACCAATTCTATTCCTAAAAAAAAAACACCAAGCAAGTTTGTTTTAAAGAACTATATTAATGTCGACAAGAAATATAGTAATAAAATAACTTAATTTCTTAGAATATTGTCTCGTGACAGATATTTCTTTCTCTTCTGTAAATTATGAGAGATATTTAATGAATGTAATGGCCAATTGCTTCACTGAGAAGACAACTTCTATGAAGTATTCACCCTTCAATAAATTTAATAATCACCAAAGGTTGCATATTCTCTACCAAATCATTCACATATATATTTGCCACTGTCATGTGACGCATTTAAAATATTATTTTATACATCTCTAAATATAATGCTTAAATGAACAGTTAGTCATCACTTGTAGTTTAAATAGTTAAGTAATTATCATACATTGTCAGTTGTAAAGTCAGATATGAAGAATATGACTAAACAAAAGTGTTGCATTCGTGAGTGATAATTGAGTTGTAAAATAATCTCTTTATTGACTCATTAAGAAAACTACTGCATAAATGCTGACAGAAGAAAATGATTGTTATTGTACTTTGTCTTACCTCACGTCTTAGTATTGGTATCACGACTTTGTCTAAAGAGTGTGAAGAATAAATCTAAGATATAATATGAACGATTTCAATTTAAATAATATTATATGTTACTTAGTATCAACCTTTTACTCAAGTAAAAAGATTCATTCGATATATTGGAGATGTGAATTCCATGCAGCCATGAAGGTGGGTTGGTTTTGCTTGTTGGGATATGAATGTCCCAATTAGGGCAAGAAGTGTGACAAGATAGCATGGCAGTTAAAAAGCAAACAAGAAAGTAAGTGGAAATGAACAAATTCAAAGGAAAGAGTGGCTGGGAATTACTGCACAGAGATTACTGCTGTCTCAGATAATCCTTCAGGGAATATTGATAGATAAGGATGGTTGGTCCATTTTAGTTCTAATACCAGCCTATAAATAATATCTTTCATGATCACAGATAATAAATACTTTTTTTATTATTATATTGAAAATTAACATTGTTCATAAAAATTTCTATCATTTATATTAAAAGTATAGAATAATAAGAACAGAAAAACATTAAATTAAAAAGAAAAAATTATCCTCCGTTGAAATTGAATGTTTTTTGCAGAGATGAAGAAAACATTTCCAAAGACGTGGGGATGAGAAGAAGCCAACGAATGAAGAAATGAGTGTGCAGAATGAAGGAGAATATTTGAGGAGGATCAATATTCGCGAACATCATTTATAATTCATTTAATAAAAAGATTCTCTCAGGAGCTCTCAAAACCACCAAACCGAAGGGTAGCAGACAAAATAACCGCAAGTGGCTCTCATCAATTCTACCATATAAAATCATTCATATCCATTCAGATTACACTCACAATCAAAGCACTTCTCTTCAGACTTCTAACTGTTTCATTTCAGTCTATCACCCATGGCTTCTCTCTCTTGCTCCCCCGACGACCTGGCTCCACTCATCAACCACACCGCCGCCGCCAACTACCTCTGTAACCAGTTCGATTCCATTTCGAGAAAGCTCAACGACACCACCTACGCGGTCGACAACACCTACCTTCTTTTCTCCGCGTATCTGGTCTTCGCCATGCAGCTTGGTTTCGCCATGCTCTGCGCCGGCTCCGTCCGAGCCAAGAACACCATGAACATCATGCTCACCAACGTCCTCGACGCCGCCGCAGGTGGCCTCTCCTACTACCTCTTCGGCTTCGCTTTCGCCTTCGGTGGCCCTTCCAACGGCTTCATCGGCCGCCACTTCTTTGGCCTTAGAGATTACCCCATTCCCACCGGCGACTATAGCTTCTTCCTATACCAGTGGGCTTTCGCCATCGCCGCCGCCGGAATCACCAGCGGCTCCATCGCGGAGAGAACGCAATTCGTTGCTTATCTCATTTACTCTTCTTTTTTAACCGGGTTCGTTTACCCCATCGTTTCGCATTGGTTCTGGTCCGCGGACGGTTGGGCCAGCGCGACGCGAAGCGACGGGAAAGTCTTGTTCGGGTCCGGAGTCATCGACTTTGCGGGCTCCGGCGTGGTTCACATGGTTGGTGGCATAGCGGGCCTGTGGGGGGCTTTAATTGAAGGCCCGAGAATCGGGCGGTTCGACCGGACGGGCCGGTCTGTTGCATTGCGCGGGCACAGCGCCTCGTTGGTTGTGTTGGGTTCGTTTCTGTTATGGTTCGGGTGGTACGGGTTCAACCCCGGTTCGTTTTTTACCATAGCGAAGGGGTATGGGGGCTCGGGGTATTATGGTCAGTGGAGTGCGATAGGGAGGACAGCTGTCACCACGACATTGGCCGGGAGCACGGCGGCTCTGACGACGTTGTTCAGCAAGCGGTTATTGGTGGGCCATTGGAACGTTACGGACGTGTGTAACGGCCTGCTCGGCGGGTTCGCTGCCATCACCTCGGGCTGTGCGGTTGTGGAGCCGTGGGCAGCGATAGTGTGTGGGTTTGTGGCCGCGTGGGTTTTGATCGGGCTTAATAAGCTGGCAACGAAAGTGGAGTACGATGACCCTTTGGAGGCGGCGCAACTTCACGGCGGGTGTGGCGCGTGGGGGGTGTTGTTCACGGGGTTGTTTGCGAAGAGGGAGTACGTGGAGGAGATTTATGGAATTGGGAGGCCGTGCGGGGCGTTGATGGGTGGCGGCGGGAAGTTGGTGGCGGCGCAGGTGATTCAGATAGTGGTGGTGTGTGGGTGGGTTACGGCGACGATGGCGCCGTTGTTCTACGGTCTTCATAAGATGAATCTGTTGAGGATATCGAGGGATGATGAAACTGCAGGCATGGATTTGACGAGGCATGGTGGGTTTGCTTATGCTTATCATGACGATGAAGATGATTCGAGCAGGGGCGTAGGATTGATGATGCGTAAGATAGAACCTGCTAGTGCTTCTCCCTCTCCCCCCGCTGCACCACAAGTGTGATGACTTCATCCTCCTTCCATTTCTTCTCTCTGGTTACTGCACATACTAATATCCACGTTTAAAAACTGTGATGCTTAAAGAAATCGCTTTTCAGACAGACAAAGATCACAATGTAATCGCTTTGTCTGTACATTTTTAAATGTTTTTGGTTTGGTTTGCTTTTGATTTTTAAATGTAAAACTTTTCCTTTCAAAACTAGTTTTGTCGATTAATAAATCGACAGTGTCACTTAGTTTGTGTTCTGCAGTACTAATACTAAAAGCTAATTAGTTGATCATGATACAGGCATATTTTCTGACGCATTATGCAGATTATGATTTCCTAATCCTGTGACACTGAAATGTATGTAGTATTTCAGCGTGCACAATTTTCTCCGTAAAACATCATTGCTGAAGCTCAAGTACCATTCATCTCAGCTTGGTAACATGAACATATGATCTCTGAACACGGATTTTACAACTGATATTAACACAAGGCAAACCGATATTGTAATTGTCAACTTTAGTTGATTCCTCCACCAAGGTTACCTAACACTCTTACCAATGTGTGAGCAACAATTGTTATCCATTAATTATCTTAATTAATGTTTATATCAAATCTTACAAATATGAATTGATAATAGAAATGTTACTCAAACTTTTTCATATATTCAAAATCAATGTAGGTTGATGTAATATGAGCATTATATTAATTTAACATCTTATAAATAAAATTTATATGATTAATTCTTTTAATTCAATGATTAATTTTACATAGTTATTATATATTGATAAATATATATATATATATATATATATATATATATTTTTTGACATGGCACAGAGAACTGATCTTCATGAAAATTCCCTATTAAATTAAAATAAGAAACGACGAAAGTTCATGAAATATGTTAAGAAGAAATTGTTATATAATCTAAAGTTTAGCTAATTTTTATCCAACAGAATTTTCCGGGTTTCTGAACTTGCAAGAAAGAATTAACAGTGTTTCATTTGGTGTCATAAAAGTTAATTGGAACATCTAAACGACTTAATAATTTTTACTGATTAAGAGTTTCTACCAACATCAGCCAAACGAACTCGGCCCAATTGACCACTAGGGCAACCCGTTCAATCTCCCTTACAAAATGATGATGCTAGCTAGACCTTATGTTTAATGGAGTGTTTTTTTTTTTTTTTTTTTTTCAAATAACAGCAATGGAATTCAAAACATATGATCCATACAAATCTTTTAAACCCAGAAATTAGAGTAAAATTATTTAATTTACTTTGCAAATAATTTTTTTTAACAACTTTAATTCAAAAACTTTATTCCAGTATATGAACAATGATAGAATAGTTTAATATTATTCTATAAGTTATATATACAAAAAAATGTTTTCAGATAATTCAATATTATAAAACTTTTGATTCGATTGTCAAAATATCTCTAATCAATTTTAATTCTTCAAATAAAATGTCAGTATCAACATCATAAGAATTTTCATATTTTAGATAAGTTTAATGTAATTTCAAATCTTGGCCAGAGAACAATGGTCTTTCAATACTAAACAAAAATATTATAATCTTCAATATTAATATTTGGTTTATTATACTAAAATAACACATATATCATATTAATAAAAACTACAGAAATTTTAATTTTAGCATGTGCATATACAAACTTTTTTTTTCCTCCAAAAATTTAGAATTGGACGGTCGCCTACCTTGATACATATATAATCTAATTCACAAAAATATGAGATTCAATGAATTAATTAACTTTATATTCTATGAAAAATTTCAGACATCATGTTTAAGCGATTCTAAACTTGCCATTTGCAATCGTGTTTATGCATCGATTAAAAAAAACAACACAGTGAAGTGGTATGAACAAGAATGGAAACAGAACAGTATGAATTCTATAGTACAAATAAAGAATAATGTAACATAAAGATACCACTTGAGATGAACTTTTTTTTTTGTATTTAGATGGAGTAATTTGAAAGTGAAGTATATCTGCGTGCATGAGAATTGATATGTACGTTAGTTAGTTCATAATATCATGGGCACTGTGGATTGTTCCCAGGCCCACCATAGTAGAAGTAGGTGCCCCATTCGTTGGTGTAGAAGCTCTTGATGTCGTAACAGTTTGTGTTTTCGGCCAAGGTTGAGATGCTCTGCACAGAACTCAGACTGTTATCCATGTCCACGATCTGAAGGTTCCGGAAGTAACTTGCTTTTCCAAAACCATCTTCTGCAAAGTGTCCAGACCCCATTTGGGTGAAGGTGTGTTGCCCGTTGCTGCGTGAGTTCACCACCTCTCCTCCCCACTCCACCATTGTTGCATGCTCTGCCAGGTGTGTGAATAGCTCTGCGGGCCAATACCCCACCAATGTGTTGTCACCAAAACTCATCCACCAATTCCCTACTTTTGGATCCTGATCATCAAACAGAATATAAACTTGGGAAAAAGATCCTTTATGTTGTTTCACTTTGTCATCATGCTCATGCATATGAAATTCACATCCATGAATTTGTACGTGGGATGGAAGAAATACTTACCTTCCAGATGAGAATGGTAATGTCATACTGGTTGCCATCATAAGAAGAGACAGGAGAAATCGCAGCTCCAATGGCTATTCTACTGTTGGTTTGAATAAAGCCAGCACAAAGAAGGTTGTAACATCCGGTTGCCCTATATGAATCACTCTGCAACACCAAAAAATTTCAGATATTTCAAACTTATGATAAAAGATTCAAACTTCATAAAATATCCTAAAGAAAAAGTTCAGAAAATTAAACACTTATTGAAGTTTCTGTAATAAGATTATGCTGAAATGTATATATAGATGCTAACCGTCCAATAAGTGAACAATCTGGGTCTGCTGTCACCATAGAGCTCCGGACTGACCTGACTAGTAGAATGATCAAAGCTTCAGAGATCCACTATTTCATAAAGTTATACTTTTTTTTCTTACTCATTAAGTGCATTAATGTAATGTGTCGTGTATCACATGCATTCCGATTAACTCATGAAATGTTCGGCTACTTCAAGGAACCAGTTGAAGATCAACTTTACAAAACAATAGTAAAAAAGAGCGTGACAACGTGAATGAGGACTGAACTCATCATCTTGAAATAGTTTTTAATCTAATATTTTAATGGGAATTCGTTATTCACCCTCTATCTTAGATTAAACAAAGAAGATCCTATAAAATAGTTTTACTTCAACTTGTGTTATTAAATATGTTGATGACAAAATAGATAGGGGGGACAGAAGAGAGTTGAAATTGGAAGGAGTACCTGCCATCCAGCTTCGATGCTATTAAGATCAGTGCCATCGAAGGATCCTGAAAGAATCCAAAGTTGTGAAAGACTAAATTCGTTGATCACTTGAATTGATGGATCCCATACATTTATTGTTGCCTTTGCCCCGTACATTTCTTGCGACGACCCCGTATATGCGATCGCATGCTGCATACGTCAATGTTATAATTAATCAAAATTTAGTTAAAATCTCTTTTCAACAAAAAAAAAATACAAATTATGCAGTACAATCTAAGCAATCTTGATGGCTTTCAATCTTAATATATTAAGTAATATTTAAAAGAATTCAGTGTTCTCAACACAGCTAGCAGCATCTTCTAGATCTATTTGTGAAAAATATCATACAATTTCGATCTTTGCACGCATGATTTAATAATCATATCTGTTAATCATATTTTTTTAAAAAGAGAAAGTACCTTCATGTGGAAAACTATGTTAAAAAATGTATGACAAATCAGATCCCTATAGTTCTATTAGCACAGATTCACCCTAAAACTGTCTGCAGCTATCATTGAAGCCATGAGGCAGAAATTGATTATGTGTGAAGTTACGAGCAATATTGCATTGATTGGAAAGGTGTAATAATATTTGAAGTGGTAGCATTAATATTTTGCTATGGAATAATCTAGAGAAGCACGCACCTCATGGCCATTGCCGCTGAGAACATCGGGGACATCGTTGCGGCCAGAGAGAGGAACTCGTGAACGTTTCTTCCCAAACTCATACAAAGACTTTGCTCTCAACACGTCATGCACCGTGCTCCGTCGTATTGGGACCGTTCCCTTGGGACACCTTGTCCCGTTTAAGTGCCACATCTGCCATGCCTTCTCGCTTCCTCCTTCCCCTTCCATGTCACTCGTACTATTCACCTTCATCCCTTTTGGCATCTCCATTGGCATTTTCTATTGCATCCATCAAATAACACTAAAGATTTAATTTTTATTCAGCAGGCGTGGACCAAACACGAGTAGATGAACATGAGTAATGTGCAAGCAAAGCAAATAAAGAGGGTAGTCAAATTAATTAGGTTTGTTGTCCACGTTTACCTGGATCTTGTGATTCCTTAAAAGGGGGTGATCTAAAGCCAGTTGCTTTCTTTTGTGAACACAGTCTATAAGATCTCCATCTGCACTCTGCAATACCATCAAACACCAAAAGGAATACTTAATGTTACATAATAATGAAAGAAAACCAACATTTATGTCGCCATGAAAATCTCAACCACTGATAAACGTACCCTGAAACTATATATATATATATATATATATATATATATATATATATATATATATATATATATATATATATATATATATATATATATATATATATATAGTGGTAACAATATTATTATTACCTCTATGGTGAGCACAGGAGGCTTATTGATCTTGTCCAAGTGCCTGCTAATCCTTTCAAGCCTCAGGGTACTGGTTTGCCTGTGTCTGGTGTAATTTAGCGTTCTGGATTCAGCCATAGCCCTTTGTAGAAGAAGCATGGCAACAAAGAAAATGAGAAGGAGAAGATGGTCCTTACAAGGAGCTGAACAGGAGCACCTTCCCTTTCTCCCAGTAATACCCATATCTTTTTCAGCGCCAAGAAAGAAAATGGGTAAAACAAATAAACTTAAAGTTAGGAAACCATTACTAGCAAAGCAAAGGGCACAAAGAAAATCTGTCTTTCATGGTTATTTCCAAGCCTAAACACTGAACCAAGAAAAGAAAGTTGGAAAAGGACTTGTTGAGAGGACTGATAGGAGGGAAGGCTCCTCTATCTCTCTGTATTTAATAATATTAATGGCGAGGAGGGGAGTTGTTGAGATCAATTAAGCTGATGCTGCTCAGAGACCCTTTTGAACGTTCAGCATCATGATCATGATTGCCTGCTTTTGATTTATGTACTGATGGTGCATGGTGAAGCACCACACATGCAGTTTGAAGATTTCTGGTGTAGTTAGTGGGATTGCACAAAAAACTTTGAAGCAAGGAAAGAATTTGTGAGGTGGAAAAGAAAGGGAACTTGGTTAGCTCTGAAAGTTGAAACTTAATGAAAGCATTATAAAAACTCAGACCTACCCAACTGAAACAATCCACCTTTTATTGCAGTTCTTCAATGTGCATCTGCCACCATACACTTTGCCATTAATATTTGGCTTGAAGCACACCTTCCCTCCCTCCCTATAGTTTGCTTTCCTTCACAGTCTCTCCATTCCTTTGCTTAACCTTTTTTTAAGCTCTGACAAATTAAGTAGCACTCAATTGGTGGAGAGGTGCTCTTTTAACCTTTTGGTTTTTCCACGTGGGGCAGCCCTACTTTTCAATTTCATCACCTACATCGGTGCAGGTGTATCCCAATTCATGTCAACACATAATATGGTTTTGAAAACCCCAACATTTATCTTTACAAGTTTCTTCAAATAATTTTTATTTTTTAAACCTAATTATTTTCAAATAGTAAACATTAATCTTATTCGGCCTATATTTTGAAACATTCAACCATTCCACCATGAGGGTGTTGATCTGTTCATAACTCGTGCTCTTTATTGACGTTGATAAATAATGATATATTAATGTTTTTTGGTGGGATGATATATTCACAATCACAACCCATCTCTTACTAATCATAAATAGTTATATAATCATAAATAATATTGTTATATTAATCTTCGTGGTTGTTTGAAAGATGATTTTGAGAAACATGATTGTATAAACATCATTTTTCATCTTCCACTACCACATAGGTACTCTTTTCCATTCTTAAACTCTCCATGTTTATGGTTATTATTAGAGAGTGCTTGATAAAAAAATTAATATTGTTGACAAATGGTAAATTAAAATACTCTCATTTACTATTTGAGTTTTAGTTATTATATCATGAATCAAAATAAGCATAGGTGAAAAAATAAAAAGTCAGAATAAACTAAAAATAAATAAATAATTCTATGAATCAAATTAAATCAACTCTATTTTAGTATGCTCGTTTAATATGATTAAAATAGGCTTAATTTAAGTCGTAATTTTTTATTAAATAATAATTATTTTTTAAATAAAAATATGTTATTTTATTAATATATATATATATATATATAATATTATAATAATTTTAAAAGAGATATACTTAAGTAAAACATACACTCTTCATCTTTATTATTTATTTTTTTAATATAATAATTTACATATCAAATTATTATATTTAAAATAAAAATTAATTTTATTAATGTAAATTAAATTAAATTTTTTTGTTTATAGTTATTTTTATATAAATATGATATAATTTATTTTAATTCTTAATCAAGTTAAACGATATATTTTAAAATATAATTTAAATTGAGTGGTTAGAATTTTTTTATCTGATCAGCCAAATTTGACTGCACCGACAAGAGACTTATATAATAAAAGAAATATGATAGTTAATATTTTTTAGAAAAAAATTATTTTAATTAAATAATAAATTATTTTAAAGTGTTTAGGTAAACTTATTTAAAAAACAGGTACAGACAAAAAAATTATTTTCCCTATAAATGACTTAGAGTTGTTCATTAATTATAAAAACAGATGCAAGATATATATTCAAAGAGAAAACATTTATAGAATAATTACTTAAAAATAATTTATTTATAGAAGAATTACTTAAAAATTATTTTTTTTAGAATTTTTTTTTACAATCCAACTGGGTTTAATTTATTTATTATTATTTTTTTATATCTCTTTTATTATATTAAATTTTAATTATAATACTTAATTCATGAGTCATACATAGAGATTAAAGATAAATTATATATATTTTCCTTTTTTTAATCTACTGATATAAGACAAATTTTAATGGTGAAAAATTTTAAAATAAACATTACCTTAAAATTGAAACGTGGTGGTCTTTGAAGATTGCAGCATGTTCCTATGTTTGTCAATGACTAGTTGCAAATTTAGTAGCACTAGAGCAATTCATTTTTCCCCAACGTATTCTAAATCGTATATACCATGTTTTCATAAACTTTGAAATGGGATACTCCGATTTCATCCACCAATAGAGCTATATCATAATTTTGAAGTAACTGAAGGTTAAGTCTTTCTAGGTCTAAGAAAATGTCCTTCAAATAATTATATCAATATAATGTAATGTAGTTAAGTATATAAAAAAAGTAAGATAACTTCTATAAAGGAATGTCAAAAGCCATTAATGTATTAGAATTATCTTAAACGTGATAAATTAATTATTAAATTCATTTTATAAGTTAAGTTCACGCACAATTTGGTTATTCTAGTGTACATTTAGCCAACTTGCCCTTTCTCTACTTGAAGAGAAAAAATAAATAAAAAGACAAAAATATTAATTATTACACATAACTTCCCAAATATAAAGCTCTACATGTATGATCTTTAAATAAATACTTTAAATAAAATAAAATAAGATCTATAAATCCAAACAGGAGTTTGACTCAAGTTTTTTTTTTTTTTGAGAATGATAAGTGTGGGTTAAGTTAAGAAATCATTAATGAGGAATATTTGACTTAGCTATACCTTCTGTTGTTAATATTTTGTGGGGTTGTTCACAGTTTGGTACACAACAACGTTCAATGATCGCTTTAAAGGCAAGAGTTCCTCTTTATCAGTGATGAATATACCTAAATTATACTTGTATATGCTTTAAAAACCTTATTTCTTTCTATTCACACCAACCATCACTCATATTCATATACTTTAGCTCCACTCATAACCAAATCATCATACTCAATTATGTTCATATCTCAACAATAAAAACTATGCTCTCAATCACTCCTCTTAACTTCTATAAATTTATTGACCAATCATTTTTCCAAAGATAGCCTTACCACTGATGATACTATATAGGTTCGCTGCAAGCCCAAGATTTTTTGTGCGGGCTTTTAGGTCATCCAGGCCTGCATTAACATAGCACTTCAACGAAAATTTTATATTTTCAATGCACTAAACAGAAAAATATAGATTGGACTACACTCTATCGACATCCTCAGGTATTTGTTGAAATCTAATTTCAGCACAATTTTTTTTTTAAGTTGCTTTTAAATATTTGAAGGTGACAATTTTGGTTAAAAGTAACAATACTCTACAAGTTTGAGTTAATAAAAAAAATCATTATTAAATATAGTTGAAGTTAGATGCATACAAAAATCAAGATAGTACGGAGAAAATGATTTCAGATGATTCCAATTCCAGAGCACGCTTTCTTTGATTCGAGGTTTTGACTGCGAAAGTTCAAACCAGTGCTACGTGGCTGTCGCAACGAAGTCACTTCATGACACTAATCCTTCGAGTCTGTTAAGATATATAAGAATTACTCAATTCTTATAAATTTATTTAAAATATTTAAATTTGCGTTAAAAACATTAAAATGGTATATTTTTAAATTCAAATTATTAATTTTGGATAATTTTTTAAAAAATTACGTAAATAAATAAGTTATATTTGATAAAAACGACTTTTTTTTCATAAAGTTACTTTTTCTTATAAAATCTTGCTTGATAACAAGACTTACTCATTAAAATTATTAAAAAATAATAATTTGAATTTAAAATTACACTATTTCAATGTTTTTCTTCGATTATTTTTTTATTATTATTGATTTGTTGTTAATAATAGTAAAGTACTTTTTTTATTTTGAAAAATATCTTAAAAATCAAAATAGGTATTATTTAAAAAAAAAAAAGATAAGGGATGGATGGGTTTCAGTTTAATCAAATAGTAACAAATGTTTTAGAAAAAAAGATTATGAAACCAAAATTCTTGTGGCGAAGTAGTCTGCAGTGGTAGAAACAGATGTTTCTCCCTGTGAGCGCCACGAGTCAGTTCTCAGCATCGATCCTCTGTTATGTTTGCAAGTGTCTATCGCTCACAGATCATGACTCGTTTCGTCACTGCATAATGTATAGATATAGTTCTTATTAACCAAGTAGCATGATAGTTACATTCCTGCACTGCAACATCGTTGATTGATGCCTGTATTGACTAAGCTAAGATGGAAGAAGCAAAGGGAGAAAGAGTAGGGTTGGGAAAAAGGCCACGCTCAAGAAAAGGGTGCATGAAGGGAAAAGGAGGACCCCAGAATGCTACGTGCAGGTACAGAGGAGTGAGGCAGAGGACGTGGGGAAAATGGGTTGCCGAAATACGAGACCCCAAACGCGGCCTTAGGCTTTGGCTTGGCACCTTTAACACCTCCATTGAAGCAGCACATGCATACGACGACGCTGCAAGAAGCCTCTATGGTGCATCGGCCAACCTCAATTTGGGTGCACCTAATAATCACGCTTCACATGATCACTGTTTGAATATCGTTCCTACTGCACAGTCACCACAACCTGATGCTCCAACCCTAGTCGACTCCAAAACTGATGACACTCCCACTGATAATACTACGTTGTTTGAGGAAACGAGCAACATTGAGGGGTTGTTTTGGGAGACTAGTTTGGAGCGTGATACCTGGACTAGTTCTCGAAACTCCATCAGGGATGATTTTCTGGAGCTCAATACGATCGTTCATGGCCTCAACGATTGGGATCGGCGTTAATCAGGGATGGTTTAATTACCATCCTTCACCTGCATCCATATTCTGTCTCTATTATCTGTACTGTAATTTCTTCCTTCAGTCGTAATATGAATACGTCAACGTGGATCAATGTATTAAAAAAATTATACAAACGTGTTATAGTTATAATTGATCTTCATCAAACCATGTGTTTCATTTTTCAAAAGTGTTTGTTTCTTAACCATGTCTCTAACTAAGTCCTTCTTATAGCTATAGTACTTTCTTTTTTACTTTTCATTTCCTTATCTTCTTTTTTTTTCTTCTTTTCCACGGTATTGATTTATCCCATCATTGTTTTCATTTTCTTTACTAATTCTTCTTATCTGTGTTTCATCTAACTCCAAATCCACCACAAAATGTAATAGAAAAGAAAGGAGACGGGAAGGGAAGAAGTAGTACAATACGAATGTACACTCTGAAAATTGAGTGTTATGATGAATGAAAGCGAAAGAAAAAATAATAAAAAAATGTAATGAGAAAATATAAAATAAAAGATATATATTTACTCGTGTTTTTGTGTTGACCAAAATCCACCGTTCCATGTAAAGCCATAGCCACCATTCTACCCTAGAGCATGTAAAATTTAATTTATGAGAAAAAGTATTTTATTTTTTTCTCACTCTCATAAAATAAATATTTTCTAAGGATTGTTTTTTATCCACTGGCTGTGAGATTTTTGGTCTGTTGCATTTATGCTTTTTTTCTCAGTGAAGTTGGAAGCATGCGTGAAGAATGAATAAAATATTATTATATTTATGCATTAATTTAGGTATAAAATTTTATACGTTGTTGGAAACGATTTTATTATGTATTATTGTTGTCTTGGATCATATAGGTTAGTTTGTGCATTATTGTTAGTTTGTGCATTGTTCTTGTAAATAGGTGTTTGGAGTTTTGAAATCATAGTTTAGAAGGAGTTGGTGGTAAAATGGAAAGATTTCATATCACCAAGTTCTCTATTAATTAAATATACATTTTAATTTATTATATTTATATTAAAATATGTATGTAAAAGAAATATTTAATCATTTTTTATCTATAACATTATTATTATAACATCTGTATTCAAATATTTGAATACTTATAATAATATTATTATAATACTTGTATTCAAACATTTAATTATATATATAAGTTAATTCATTTTTAAGTTGTCATTTAAAAATATGAAATACATAGTTTATAAGGAAATATGTAATAAGTTAATTCTTATTCAATTAGTTTAAAGTAATAAAAGTTTAAATTATCAATTCCTTTAATCTTTTAAAATACAATTATTTTATTAAGATAAAATTTGATATATGATAAATAAGAATAATAAGATAAAAAAATATGACATAATAAAAGCTAATAAATATAAATTATAAATAAAATAATATTAGTTACTACTAAGATTTATCTAAAATATTTAGAAAAAGATAAAGAATAAAAAAAATTAACTTTGTGTTCATCAAATTGGTTGAAAAGATTGAAAAAAAAAACAAATTGATGGGAGAGATTAAGGAAATGTGAAAAAGCTGAAAGGTAAGAGAAAAAATAATGTAATAAATTAATTGATATAAAATATTAAAAAAGATAAAAAATTAAAAAGTGGGTAGAAGAAAAAAAAATTGGTGAAATATAAAAAAATACCTTCTATGTAATAGAAAAAGAAATACTTTTAAAATATTAATATTTTAAAATTAAAATTTAAATATACAGATCGGAGCGAGGACGGGGTCGGGGTCGGGGTGGGGATTGCGTTACCCATCCCCGTCCCCGTCCCCGCTCTCGACTTTTTAAAGCGGGGAAAACCCAAACCCGTCCCCCCGGTCAACTCGGGTTTTCCCCGTCAAATTTGGGGCGGGAACGGGTCAGTCCCCATGGGTACAGGTTTAATTGTCATCCCTACCTGTGGATTTGACTCCAAAAGATTGTACAAAGTCAAAGAGTTTCACAGATGAGTTATGGATGTTTCCACAACTTGTTGATTTGTGGTCCAGAATACACAGTTGAAATCAAAGAGTTTCACTTGTAAATTTTTCCACAACCTGTGAATTTGGCTAAAGAGTATACAACAATGGAAACTAGCAGGTTCCACAAGCTGGTTGTGGATTTTTCCACAACTTGTGGATCTGGCTCGCGAACAGTTTTTGTATTAAGTGGACTGATAAATAATTAAAAGAAAGAAAAAGGAAAAGAGGGGAAACGGTTATGGGAGAGAGAAACAAGGAAACGCGGAGAGAAAAAGGAGGAGAAAACTAACACTACAAAAGGGGACGAGATCTTCTTCATCGAGAGGTTCCAATTTATATGTTTTTCAGTAATTTTTACATTATGCAGAACTAATTTTCCCTTTTGTTAGATGATTGATGTGGTACTCTGAATTATATTTTCTTATTCTTTACAATTGATGTTTAATTAATGTTCTTTATCTTAGTGTTTTATTTATAATTTTTAAGTTCATTCTACGAGCAGTTTCACAATTGGGAGATTGAAGGTTGTTCGCGATCCTAAATAGAACAGGTTAGGGTTTGTCATAATTGGGAAATTGGGCATATATATAATTAGTTTGTAATAGAGAAGATTTTTGTTCTTCATAATTCTATTGAATGACGTAAATAACCTAAGGGATTAGGGGTTCAAATTCAATGAATAATTTTACCTAATAAGGGATTAGGAGTAAAACAACTCTGGGTAAACTCAAGTGGATAATTACATTTCTTTCATCAATTGGAAGGAGTAGAATTCTATATGAAAAGGTACGAAATCAATCATCTAACAGTTGTTATCTTGATTGAAATTTTTTATTATAATTATGTGCTTGTTTTTCTAAATCTCATTTTTGGTTGCTCAAACTTACGTAAATTAGGAATCTAGTATTCAACAAAGTCAATTCCAGAGCACGATATTTTATTACTACGTTAACGATTGGTGCACTTGCCAAACATTTATCAAGTTTTTGGCGTCGTTGCCGAGAATTGATTTTTCTGTTGATATTAGTGATCTAATTCGCTTAAGATTTGAGTATTAGTTTTTAGGTAGTCAAAACTGTTTTTATTTCTAGTTATTTTATTTTTTCTGTTTTCATTATCTTGTTTGTTTTTTCTATTGTCACGTTAATTTTGTTGTTAGAATATTGTGTTTTTATGTTGTTTATGTGAGATACAGTGGCAGAAAATTTTTTGCTTTTTGACCCAAAAATTGAATGTACTGCTAGATGTAACAAAAGTGACGCAAGAAAGAAGAAGCAAAAAGGAAAATCAGAGACATCAAGTGAAAAGAAAGAGAACATATCAACAATGGTAAAAGAACAACTAGAGAGGAAAAATCTTTTCGATTATTCTATGCCAGATGTGAATAATTACCAAGGGAGCATTGTGAGACGTCCTATTCAAGTCAACAATTTTGAAATCAAGCCTGCATTGCTACAAGTCATCCAACAAAATCAATTTGGAGGTGCAGTTTTAGAGGATCTCAATTCTCATCTAGACAATTTTCTGGCCATTTGTGATACTTTGAAGCTTAATGGAGTTTTAAGTGAGACAATCTACTTGAGGCTTTTTCCTTTCTCACTACGGGATAAAGCTAAAAGCTGGGTTCAAATACAACCTCAATGAAGTATTATTACATGGGAAGATATGGCTACAAAATTTTTAACCAAATACTTTCCTCCATCCAAGTCGGTGAGAATGAGAAATGAAATCACTACTTTTGTGCAGTAAGAGACTGAATCTATGTATGAGGCTTAGGAGAGGTACAAGGAGCTATTGAGGAAATTTCGACATCATGCTTTACCAGATTGGTTACAAGTCCAAATATTTTGTAATGGTCTTGTACCCTCTTTTAGAGCAATGTTGGATGCAGCAAGTGGATGAGGATTTAATCTGAAGACACCAGCAGAAGCTTTGGAGACTATTGAGTTAATGGAAAATAATACAAGGAATATGCAATTTGATCGTCAGAATAGAAAAGGTGGAATGTTAGAAGTAAACACTTTGGATGTTATCCTAGCCCAAAACAAGTTGTTAACACAACAAATGATCGAGTTGACTAAGAAAATTGATAATGTGCAAGTGAAAGCAGTGAAGACAACACCTTTATCATGTGATTTTTGTGGAAGAATGCATCAAAATGGTGAATGTTAAGTCACTCAACAAGAGGTGCAGGTGAATGCAGTGGACCAACATTAGAATCAACTTGCTAACAATTTCAATACAAATTGGAGAAACCCACCAAACCAACCTTGGAGTGGATCGAATCAATCCAATAAGCTAAAGCTTCAGTATGAATATCAACCACAATCTAACAACCAAGGAAATAAGATGTTTACTTTGGAGAAGGCTTTAGAGAAGCTAACTGAGCAAACCTCAACATTTGTGGAATAGACTTCTAATTTCATGAATGAGACAAAGACGAATTTCAAGAATCAAGAAGCTTCAATTAGAAATTTGGAGAACCAAATTGGTCAACTTTCACGACAAATCTCAGAGCAATCTCCTAGAACATTTCCTAGTGACACAATTACCAACCCAAAGGAACAATGTAAGGTAATTCAATTGAGGAGTGAGAGATTGGTAGAGAATGAGAATAGAAGTGAGATGGGTAGTGAGAGAAAAGAACAAAGGGATGAGATTGTGAAATAGAATGAAAAAAAAGAGCATAAAAATTGTGAGGAGGAGAATGAGGGGGAGACAAATCAAGAAAATGAAAAAGGTAAAATGAGAGAATATGTTCCTATTATTCCATTCCCTAAAAGGTTGAAGAAGAAAGAACAAGAGAAGCAATTTGCAAGATTTCTTGATGTCTTTAAGAAGCTCTACATTAACATCCCATTTGCTAAAGCATTTGAGCAAATGCCAAAACTATGCTAAATTCATGAAGGACTTATTGTCAAGAAAAAGGAAGCTTTAGGAGGATGAAACTATAATGCTTATGGAGAGTGTAGTGCAATCATTTAACAAAAATTACCTTCCAAATTGAAGGATCTAGGAAGCTTTGTCATTCCATGTGAGATTGAAAATATAATGGTAAGCAAGACATTGTGTGATCTTGGGGCGAACATCAATTTGATGCCCTTGTCCATTTTTAAAAGGTTGGGTATTGGAGAAGTGAAGCCTACTATGATAACTCTCCAATTGGAAGACCGGTTAATGACTTATCCTTATGGAGTGGTGGAGGACATCTTAGTGAAGGTTGATAAATTTATCTTTCCAGCTGATTTTATGGTCCTTGACATGGAAGAAGATACTAAAGTCCCAATTATATTGGGAAGACCATTTTTAGCCACAGGAAGAACGTTGATAGATGTACAACAGGGTAAATTGATGTTAAGAGTAGCTGATGACAAAGTCACTTTCTCCATAAATGAAGCAATGAAGCATAAGGTGGACAAGGAGGATTGTTTCCGGGATGAAATCATTGAGTCCCTGTTGTTAAAAGAAAGGGATAATCATCTGAGGAAGAGTCCGTTAAAGCAAATTCTGTTGTCCGAAATGGAAGCAAAGGAGTTGATTTAAGAAGTGAGTGAAGAAGAAGTGGTGCAGTGTGCTCATCAATTAGAAGCTCTCAAGCCATTATTCAGTTTCGCTAGAAGAATAGAAGAGTTAAATAGGAGTGATGTTGGCAAAGAAGAGACATTTACGGTAGAGTTGAAACCACTCCCTTCTCATATTAAATATAGATTCTTAGATGACACAATACTTAATCCTGTAATTATAAGCAATGCATTGACTACTGTTGAAGAAGAAAAACTTTTAAGGGTATTGAGAGAGCACAAATCTGCTATAGGTTGGAAAATTGATGATTTGAAAGGTATTAGTCCCACTTTGTGCATGCATAAAATCTTTTTGGGAGAGGACTTCAAACCTATCCGTCAACCACAAAGAAGACTCAACTCCACAATGAAGGATGTGGTAAGGAAGGAAGTAATCAAGCTTCTAGACACATATATTATTTATCCAATTTCTGATAGTGAGTGGGTAAGCCCAGTTCAAGTGGTACCCAAGAAAGGTGGGATGACAGTAGTGACAAATGAAAAAACTGAGCTCATTCCCATAAGAAAAGTTACAGGGTGGTGCATGTGTATTGACTATAGAAGACTAAATCAAGCTACAAGGAAGGACCATTTTCCACTCCCATTTATAGATCAAATGCTTGAGAAATTGGCTGGGCGTGAATACTATTGTTTTCTAGATGGCTATTATGGTTACAACCAAATAGTAGTGGCTCCTAAAGATCAAGAAAAGACAGCGTTCACATGTCCCTATGGAGTTTTTGGTTACAGGAGGATGTCTTTCGGTCTCTGCAATGCACCAACAATATTTCAAAGATGTATGTTTTCTATTTTCTCTGATTTGATTGAAAATTGCATTGAGATATTCATGGAAAATTTTTCTATGTTTGGCTCTTCATTTGATTCTTGTTTATCTAACTTGACTTTAGTTTTAAAAAGATGTTAAGAAACTAATTTAGTGTTAAATTGGAAAAAATATCAATTTATGGTGAAAGAAGTAATTGTTCTTGGTCATAAAATTTTTGCTAAAGGTATAGAGGTGGATAAAGAAAAATTGGAAATAATTGAACAATTACCTCCCCCTGTGAATGTAAAAGGAGTAAAACGTTTATTAGGTCATGCGAGTTTTTATAGGCGGTTCATCAAAGATTTTTCTAAAATAGCAAAGCTTGTGACGAACCTTCTTGAAAAAGAAGCCCCTTTTGAGTTTGATGAGGCAAGTTTGCTAGCATTCATAACCTTAAAGAAACAACTTGTCTCTGCTCCTATAATTACTGCACCTAATTGGTCTTTACCATTTGAGCTTATGTGTGATGCTAGTGATTATGCTGTGGGTGCTGTATTGAGACAAAGGAAAGAAAAAGTGTTTCATGTCATTTATTATGCCAATTGTGTGTTGAATGAAGCTCAAAAGAATTATGCCACGACTGAAAAAGTATTACTTGTTATAGTGTTTGCTTGTGATAAATTTAGATTATATCTTATCGGGTCTAAGGTTATTGTTTACACTGATCACGCTGCTTTGAGATATTTGTTTGCTAAGCAGGATGCCAAGCCACGATTAATCCGATGGATTCTCTTGTTACAAGAATTTGATTTGGAAATTCGAGATAAGCAACGGAAGCAAAATTTGATAGTTGACCACCTTTCCAGAATAAAGGATGACCAGGATGTACAACCTATTTCAGAGGAGTTTTCAGATGAGAAATTGTTAGCCATTACTTCTTTGCCATGGTTTGTAGACTTTGCTAATTTTAAAGCAGTAGGTATAATCCCAAACGACTTAACCTTTCAGTAGAGAATTTTTTTTTTGCATGATGTTAAATTTTATTTTTGGGATGATCCCTTGCTGTTTAAAAGATGTGGTGATGATATCATTAGGAGATATATTCCTGAAAATGAATTTGAAAGTATCCTTTGGCATTGTCATGAATTAGATTATGGGGGGCATTTTAATGTTCAGAGAATAAATTCTAAAATTTTACAAAGTGGATTTTACTGGCCTACTCTTTTTAAAGATGTCAGTGGTTTTATTGAGAAATGTGATAAATGTCAACGGGTGGGAAATATTTCATAGAGAGATGAGATGTCTTTAAATAATATATTGGAAGTTGAAATTTTTTATGTGTAGGGTATTATTTTATGGGGCCATTTCCTTGTTTTTTTTTCAAACCAATACATTTTAGTTACAGTGGATTATGTTTCTAAGTGGGTCGAGGCTAGGACATTTCCATAAAATGATGTCAAAGTGGTGATTTCTTTTGTTAAGAAACACATATTTTCTAGATTTGGGGTGCCTATCATTAGTGATGGAGGTTCACATTTTCATAAAAAGAAATTTGCATCACTTTTAAGAAAATATGGTTTCAACCATAAGATAGCAACCCCTTACCACCCATAAACTAGTGGACAAGTTGAAATTTTCAATAGAAAATTGAAGAGAATTTTAGAGAAACTTGTGAGTTCATCTAGGAAAGATTGGTCTCGAAAATTAGATGATGTACTTTGGGCTTACCGTACAACTTTTAAAACACCGATTGGAATGTCTCCATATCAATTGGTGTATGGAAAATCATGTCATTTACCAGTGGAATTAGAGCATAAGGCATTTTGGGCTATTAAGTTCTTGAATTTTAATTTAAAGAATGCAAGTGAAAAGAGATTATTGCAATTGGATGAATTGGAGGAATTTAGACTACAGGCCTATCAAAATGCTAGCATTTATAAAGAAAGAATAAAAAAATGACATGATAAAAGGATTATGAATAAAGAACTTACTCTAGGACAACAGGTGTTGTTATATAATTCTAGGCTCAAACTTTTTTCAAGTAAATTAAAATCTAGATGGTCCGGTCCCTTTGTGGTTAAGCAAGTATTCCCATTTAGTATAGTTGAAATTTCAGCTCTCAATTCAGAAAGAAGTTTTAGAGTAAATGGTCAAAGATTGAAGGGTTATGTTGGTGGTGAGTTTAAAAAATACAAAGCATGTGTTGCATTAACATCACCATGTAACATCATTCTGAATGAAAAAATTCTATTAAAAAAAAAGAAAAAAAATTATTTTTGGAGAACAGAACCCTAAGACATATTTCACGTTTGATGTTTCTTTCCTTCTCCTTAGTGCGGCACACCCACTTTGTTCCAAACTCCATCACCGTATTTTGCCTTTTCATCAGTGTGCTCCGTCCCTACATCTTCTCCTCTTTCACTCCGTCACTTCACCATGTCAACTCAGGCAAAGAGGCACTGCCTAGGCCGTCGTACGATCCACACCGGCACTAGAAACGCAAACCCCAAGCCATCCCAACATTGAGCAACTCCGATATTGGGGACTTCGACCGCAAAAAAGTCGCGTTTTTCTTCTTCCTTCGATGACAATGTCCATGGCATTATTTTTGAGAATGCCAAGCAAAAACAAAGGTATGCTTCCTTGATTTGTAGAACTATTCTTCCGACACGCTATTTTAATGCCACTTCTTTGAACACATTGGGCATGCTAGAAGAGATAAATTGGATGTTGGGGAATATTGGTTGGAACTCTTTTGTTAACTTGAACAACCCAGCTTATGATAGAATCACTATAAAATTTCTTAGCTCGGTGAATGCAGAAATTTTGCAGGGAAAAAGTGCACAGAGGGATTGATTAAGTTTAGATTGCATAACACTAATTATACCCTTGATTTAACTGATTTAAATGTCGTTTTTGGGTTTCCTAGTGAAGGTAAGAGGAGATATCCCCGTGCTTTTAATGAACATTCCTTTTGGCACCAATTATCTACCTCCGCTAATTTTGTTTCCTCCGATTCTAAAGAGTCTCATATTCATCATCCCTATTTTCGGTATGCTCACCGCTTATTGGCTCATACTTTATTTGCTCGGGGTAATAGTACTGCTGCTGTTAAGAAATCAGAATTGCTGTTCTTATGGGGTATGGTCAACGATGTTCAATTGGATTCAGGTTCGTGGTTAGCCCGTCAATTCACTAAGTGTGAACATGACCTATGATAAGGGCTAGAGCAAGGGAAGCAAATGAATCTCTTCAACAAGTATTGTTGGTTGACCAAATTGTGTTTTGAATTAATCAATTAATGGACTTTAGTTTGGTTTTATTGCAAGTTGTAATAAGGGCCAAATTGGAAATTTAGTTATCAGTCTTTGGGAGACCAAGAGGATGTATAACTGATTGACTTTTAGATGTCACAATTTCAGTTACAATCAATCATTAAGTAATTTTCAATTCCTAGGTTAATAAATCATTATTAACATTTATTTTCCTTTAGTGAATCTTTGTAACTCTGATGGCGAAACTTTTTTATAAGCTGAACCATTTTTATGAAAAATAACAACTTGAGTTTTATTTTTAGAAATATTAAAGTTTATCTCTTTTATCTTAGTGAGAGTGATTCTCCTAAGTTCTTGAGTGATTCAAGAACCCTTGGCTGTATCAAAGGACTTTCACATCGTTTGTGAGTTGCCTTCCTTGGAAAGAGTGATTCTTTCCTTCCACCTTATCACTAAATTCCTAAATTTCTTACATGGTTCTAACATTAAAGATCCTAAATCACCCTTTGTGATTCATATCACTAAGATATGAAAAGCTTCATCAAGACAAATAGCAATTGGTGGATTGATAACTACAATCGCCTTACATCTCAACATCCCTTTGGAAGATGATAAGGCAACAGTAGGGACATCTCGAATTGATTTAAAGTTGTTGATAAATAATGAGATGTTGGTCAAACGAGATAGTCACTATTGTTTAGTAATGAATTCTGTTAAGGGCATGTCACCACCACTACTACAAAATATACTTTCTACGTCATTATTTAACGTCGGTTATAGCTGAGACGACGTAGAAAGTACTTTCCACGTCGGTTCTCAGATGAACCGACGTTGAAATTGAATATTAAACACATTCTACGTCGGTTCTTAGTCAACCGACGTAGAAAGTACTTTCTACGTCGGTTCCCATATGAACCGACGTTGAAAGTCTTTTTTATTTTATTTTTACTTCGATGGTTATAGGAACGCTATCTAAAGTGTATATTAGATAAGGGAACGCTATCTAATATACACTTAGATAGGTCCTAACCGCTATCTAAAGTGTATATTAGATAGCTCTATAGCGCTATCTAATATACACTTTAGATAGCGTATAAGGAACCGCTATTATATCCTCTCAATTATGATCGATCATTTCAAGTTATGATCGATCAGAATCTAATTTCGCTCGAGCGAGGGTAGTGTCGCTCAAGCGAAATACAACCCGAGAATGCTAATTTTGTGCAGGGGCGTTTCGCTCGAGCGAGAAGGGTGTCGCTCAAGCGAGATACATTTTAGATAGCGGTTAACCTGGAACCGCTATTATATTGTTTCAATTATGATCGATCAGAATGTAGTTATGACCGATCAGAACTATTTTAATCGATTAAATCTCGTTTCAATCGATTAAAACGATTCATACGAGCGTTTTAATCGATTAAAACTTATTTTTATCGGTTAAAATTACTTGAAAAGTGTCACGAGAAAGTTTTGCGAGTATTTCAATCGATTGAATCGCGAAACAATCGATTAAATCAACTTAGAAGATTTTTTGTAAAGTGTTTTAATTGATATAAACGTTGTTGTATCAGTTAAAACAAATCAGTTAAAGAATCAAGAACGTATTAATGGATTAAAAGAAGTTTTAACGATTAAAGCTGCACTTTTAACGATTAAAATAATCTTTTAACAGATTAATTAAACCAGCGAGTTTTGAAAATCTTCTATAAAAACAGTTTGGCTTGAACTTTTTTAACATACATTGAATATATCATCTTTTACACATCCTTGAGCAATCAATCAATCGCTAATTGCGACCGAATTAAAGTGGGGGTTGGCTCGAGGTTAGAGTTCGACGTCACTAGGGTATGCGTTAGGGTTCGAGCTCCACTGGGTTTGCGTTGGGTTTCACGAGCATGACAATTGGGTTTGGCTTGACATTGGGGTTCGATGTCGCCGGAGTTGGGGTTCGGCCTCGAGTTCGTCGAGGTTGAGGTCAGGGTTGAGATTCGAAGTTACTATTTGACATTTTTCTAGTAGTGAAATTTACACGGATATATATTTATTTGTATATAAATATAATTTATTTGTAAGTTATTATCAAAAAATTCAAGTAGTTTAGTGGTTGGAGTATCGACCTCTAACTCTAAAGTCTTGGGTTCGAATCCTGCCAATGACAATTCTCTTAAAAATTAAAAAACTTCTAAAAAATATAATATAAAGAGATGGAGGACCTAAGAAAAATATAATATGAAGAGAGGGAGACTTCTAGATAAATAAAAGGGGGGTAAAGGGGTTGTAAATAAATAAAAATTATTAATTTAAAAAATCATACTTTCAACGTCGGTTCTAATAAACCGACGTTGAAAGTCGACTTATAACTGTATATTATACACTTTAGATAGCGGTTGTAAGGGAACCGCTATCTAAAGTGTATATTAGATAGCGGTTCCCTTATAACCGCTATCTAAAGTCTATATTAGATAGCGGTCCCCTTATAACCGCTATCTAAAGTAAAAACTTTAACGTCGATTTTTTAGAACCGACGTTGAAAGTTACGACTTTCAACGTCGCCTGATACAACGTCGGTTATTAAACCGACGTTGAAAGCCTTCCAGAACCGACGTTGAAAGCTTTATTTGTAGTAGTGACAACCACTTCCTAACCCAGAATTTACTATTGTGCGTGGTCTAGCGAAGTGGACATTTTCATATTTGAATTTCCACAATACCTCTCACTCTCGCCCTAATCCACCCTTGACACTTCCTTCTGTTCCCCTTGATTCTCATGCTGAAGTGGTTGCTCGCAACACTCAATCACTGACTGATCTCCACACTCAACACCAACGCCATTACACCGAATTCATGCAGTTCCAGGATTCTCAACTTCTTCCTTAACAACGCATGGAACAATTGCTTCAAGAGGTGCTGAAATTCCTCTGCTCCAACCACCCATAATTTTGTGAGTTTTATCCCTTCTAGTATTAGGTATTTTGTTTATGTTGGGGACAACATAACCATTTCAGCTTGGGAGGGTCAATTGGTCAATTGCATGTCGTTTTATTTGTTGCATTTGCATAGCATACACATTGAATTGGGAATTCATTATCTTAACTCAAGTCTTATGTTTGTTCAATGATATTTTGTGAAACATATTGTGGTTATCTGTTAATAATTATTTGTTGGGAAACTTCACACACTATACAGAAAGTCTCCTTTGGCACTTAGAAAGGAAGAACAACTATTTCCATACAAAAGTTAAGTGCTGTGAGTGCCAGAGAACTGTTTGTTGCAAGGAAAGGGGGCTTTTGGAACCTGATGTGTTTGAAATTTAAAATGAAAAACAGACTGAAATAATCGATTATTTGGAGTGATAATCGATTAAAACAGAGCCAAATACGACAGAACCCAAACCTCTCTGGATTAATCGATTATTTGGTGAAATAATCGATTATCTGTACGGAACAGTACAAAATAATCGATTATTTTGCTGTTTAATCGATTAAAACAGTGACTTTGTATAGAAAGTGGTTTTCTCACTGTTTTAATCGATTATTTACCTATGTAATCGATTAAAGCCGAGCCTGCATGATAAATTTGAGCATTTTGAAGCTTCTAAGTTACAGACTATGTACCGGCTATCTTAGATTCTATAATTAAAGACTCAATCAAACTAAAACAGAGTTATTACAATACAGAAATCATCAATCTTCAATCTTCAATACTCTAAGTCTTTAAGCTCTTGGATCATCATCAAAATCAACATTCTTCATGATCATTATTTGCAACATCAAGTCCTTGAATGTTCAACAATTGAATTGGGAATTCATTATCTTAACTCAAGTCTTATGTTTGTTCAATGATATTTTGTGAAACATATTGTGGTTATCTGTTAATAATTATTTGTTGGGAAACTTCACACACTATACAGAAAGTCTGGACACTATGACACTTAAGGAACAATGAGTTGAGTGATACACTTAAAGGATATGAAAGGTTTGGGGATTGATATGTTACTCTGAATTATATTTTCTTGTTCTTGACAATTGATGTTTAATTAATGTTTTTTATCTCTGTGTTTTATTTATAATTTTTAAGTTCATTATACGAGCAGTTTTACAATTGGGAAATTGGAGGTTGTTCGCGATCCTAAATAGAACAGGTTAGAGTTTGTCACAATTAGGAAATTGGGCATATATCTAATTAGTTTGTAATAGATAAGATTATTGTTCTTCATGATTCTATTAAATGATGTAACTAACCTAAGGGATTAGGGGTTCGAATTCAATGAATAGTTTTGCCTACTAAGGGATTAGGGGTAAAAAACTCTGGATAAACTCAAGTGGATAACTACATTTCATTCATCAATTGAAAGGAGTAGAATTTTATATGAAAATGTATGAAATCAATCATCTAACAGTTGTTATCTTGATTGAAAATTTTTATTATAATTATGTGTTTGTCATTCTAAATCTCATTTTTAATTGTTCAAACTTACGTTAATTAAGAATCTAGTATTCAATAAATTCAATCCTAGAGGATGATATTTTTATTACTACGTTAACAATTGGTGCACTTGTCAAATGTTTATCAATGAGAATAGAGAAGACGAGGAAGAACAAGAGCAACACAACAGAATAGAACATCCCAAATCCCAATATTAATTCTCTTTCCGGAAAACAGATAACTAACAGTGGTCAGTTTTCTTTAAACTGGTGTAAACACAGATTTTCAAGATAAATACAATTTATCTTTGTTTAAATCCTAGGCTGATAGATTCTATCTGCCTTTTTTATGCAAAGCGTTGTGCCTCGTAGGTGATGTTATGTACTAAGCTAAAGTTAAGAAGGAGCTAAAACGGCATGGAAATATACGAGTGAGTGACAGTGGAGGAGGTTGGTGTGACTAAACCCCACCTTCTTTATGTTGGTCACATGTCTATGTATGTTCCCTTTTAATTAATTGGTCCCCGTCCCTTGACTAAATCCTTATTTAGAAGGAAAGCACCTAGGTTAGGTACTTTGTTGGATGGTGTTTTGTTCAAAATAGAGCATTTGGCTATTTTCTACTTTTGTCCAAATGAACCAAGATGTGATAGTGACAGTAGGGTTTAATATATCCAAACCTCAATGATTACTGATTAAGCATAAATGAACTTGAATTAATAATATAAACAAGGAAAATAACACTGTCCAACTTGATATGCCTTGTCTTTTTCTCTCGTGTAATCAATCATATATTTGTTCTTTCCCATGTTCATCATCACTCTATTTTCTTTCTCCCATACCCCTTCAAGTTTGTGGTTTTCTGCAAAATAAGTTAGAGATTTCGTTATCAGAAGAAAAATAAGTAATTAATATTTTATTTTTCAATATTTATCAATCTCAATAATTAAAAATACACAAGATTGAAGTCAATTAACTTGAGCATCACTACTAGAAAAATGTCAAATAGTAACCGAAATCAGTGACCGAAAAATTTAGTTACTATCAGTGACCGAATTAGTAACCAAATTATAATTTTTTAGTTTAGTAACTCGAAATAGTAACCGAATTTTCGGTCACATAAAATCGAGTTACTATTTCAGTCACTTTATTATTTAATTTATTTACATTTAATTTATGTAATTATTTTTGTTTTTCAATTAACCTAGATCCTTCATCTCTCGCATCTCCAAGCGAATTCGAACCTCAACCCCAGCCTCAACCTCGACGAACTCGAGACCCAAACCCAACTCCGACGGCGTCGAACCCCAATCCGAGGCGAAACCCAGTTGACCTCGAACCCTAGCCCAAACCTCAACGCCCTTGAATCCAAGCGACCCGCAACCGTGGCGACATCAAACCCTAACCTAAGCCTCGGTGAACCTACCTCGACGACCTCAGTTCCAACCAAAACCCATGAAACCTCGTGTTAGAACCCTAACCTTGACGAACTTGAATCCTAACTCGATTACCTCAAATCCCATCCCAAAACTTGACGACCTTTAACCCAAGCATAGGACATCACGAACACGACCTCTATAAACACGGTAATGCTTCTTCAATCCATTTGAATTTCCTTATTCAATCTAGTTTTACATGGTATGTTTTTTATATGTGTTAATGGATGCATGGGTGGTGCTACAAAAGCAAATTTCTTATCTTGATTTACTGGATTGCAAATTGAAAACTTCAGTAATAGCTCCTTTAGGTTGGTATTACTGAATCTTTAAATATAATTAAGGCCACAATGTTAAATTTACTGGATTACAAATTGGAAACTTGAGTAATAACTCCTTTAGTACATGTTTCCCTATTTGCTCTGTTCTGTTTGCTTGATGAGTTTTTGTTATCTTCTTTGATTTATGATTGGAATTATGATGAAAATGTGAAAATAGATATATTGGTTGGGCTAAGAGTTTGTAAGTAATCTGGTTTAGTGAAGTGTGTAAGAGGGTTTTCTCTAATACGGTTAAGACCATCATGGCAATACATACTAAATTACTAATGAATAGGACAATTAAAAAACACTTAAAGGTTACGTTGCTTTCATGGTTTTGTAATACTGAAATAAATGCCTAACTTATAAAAATCATAGAAAATAATTCACTGATCCAAATTTGACAAATTATATATCAAATTAAAGCTATTTGAATCAGCTTTCCAACACACTAAGCCTCACCCTCAAATTCGATCTGTAGCTTGAGATATTGTCTTTGCAATTAACACATGTCATTACTGAAAAGTTACTCCTGGCAGTAGGCTATGACTAGATTCAAATTCAAACTGGGCCCAAACCTGACATACAAAAATTACAAAATATATATGAATATGAATATATGAATGTTAGCTTTCTAACCCAAAAAGAATTATTCAAAAACTCAAACCACAGCTCCAGATATCACTGATTTAGTGCATAGAGGTTAAAAAGCTCTAAAAAAATCCGAATTAACTAAAATGCACAACTAAACCTAATTATGTCTAAGTATTAAAATTTAATAAAAAACAATGCTATTGATCAACAAATCAGCCCAAGATAAGTGGGATTAACATCACTAAACATGCATTTAAATGCTCTTATGAAGGACCTGTTCTATTTCTGATTTTTTTGAAAGACTCTTGTTTTTTTGCAATTTGGTCTTATTTCATTATGTACATGTACACATTAATTAGATGTCATTTCTTTTACTATTTAGCATGTGTTGAATATGTAAATGTAGCAGTGGATGGTTTTGTTTCAATTGACTTAAATGGACATTGGAGTTACTCTTTATTAGAAAACTTGGTATTGAACTTAAAGTCCTGTAATTGTCTTTTGTAGTAAAGTTTGGATTTATCATATTTAAAGGGTCTTTATGTGTTTGCATTTGACGTCTCAAAAATGTCTTACCCATTGAATGTGTTGTTTTCTTCCCCATAATTGTTATAACTTATTTAATCCATTAACGATTTTGACATGCTTTTTTTATGCAGGGAATAAATCGTGAAATCAGATCTTGTTGGGCTGCAATTTGGAAAGTTCTTCAAACACGTCTACTTCCATCATCTTAGGTTTCTAACTATCAATATCTTCATACTACTGGGCAGTTTTAGTAGCAGAGGTATAAATTCTAGCAACGCCTATAAATTTTGTGTAATTATGTTGGCATATGATAGGACATGGATGCTAGAGGTTTTAATGTAATTATGTTGTGGATAATTATATGGTATATTAGTTATTAAAATAAATCATTTGTTGGCATATGACAGAATATGGATGTTCGTGAAAATCGTAGTTGGATGTATAATAGACTTGTACCTGGTCGAAAGGGGTATACTGATGCATTTTTAAATGGTGTGACTGAATTTGTGTCATTTGCTCTTCAACATGCAAACATGTCAAATGGAAAAATTAGATGTCCATGTAGTAAATGCAAAAATAAGAACTTTTTAGATTCTCGAAGATGTTCAAGTCCATCTTTATCGTCGGGGATTTACACCTGCATATTGGTATTGGACATGTCATGGAGAAATGGATCCAAATATGTGTGATGTGAATCCACACAAGAATAATGCACACGAGGTTCATAGAGAAAACTTTGACAACATGATTCATGATGCTTTAGGTGCAGAGTTTGTGAGTCATTTTGATGAAGAAAATGAGCAGCTTTCCAAATATTGAAGCAAAGAAGTTTTATGATTTATTACATGCTTCACGTAAACCATTGTGGTCGGGATGTACTAATCACACTCGAATTATCTCGTTGTTGTTAGATTGTTGACAATTAAATCGAGGGAAATATGTCCCAACGATGTTTTAATCAAACATTGGCTCTTTTGAAAGAGACACATCCCGTAGATAATTTTATCCCGTAAGATTACTATAGAACCTTAAAATTGGTTTCAAAACTTGGTTTATCGAGTAGAAAAAATTGATTGTTGTGTTGATGGGTGTATGTTGTTCTACTCAGATGAAGATAAGCAACTATCTACATGTAAGTTTTGTCAAAAACCTCGTTATAAGACAAAAAAAGTGGGTAGAGGTAAATATAAAAATGTTCCTGTGAAGAGAATGCATTATTTACCCCTCATTCCTAGGCTTAAGAGATTATATGCTTCAATGAGTTCTGCTCCGCATATGAGGTGGCATTGTGAAAATAAGAGAAAGGATGGTCATTTGTGTCATCCATCAGATGGAGAAGCATGGAAACATTTTGACAAGACATTTCCTGATTTTGCAATAGAACCGAGAAATGTAAGATTAGGATTATGTGCTGATGGTTTCACCCCATATGGTCAATTAGGAAAACCATATTCTTGTTGGCCAGTAATTGTAACTCCTTACAATTTACCACCACAATTGTGCATGACTACCCCCTATATGTTTTTAACTTTAATTATTCCTGGGCCAAAAAATCCAAAGGAAAAAATAGATGTATATTTGCAACCTTTGATAGAAGAGTTAAAAATATTGTGGAATGAAGGTGTGTTGACATATGACATTTCCAAAAAACAAAATTTTATGATGAAAGTTGTATTGATGTGGACTGTTAATGATTTTCCTGCATATGGTATGTTGTCTGGTTGGAGTACAGCTGGAAGATTGGCTTGCCCATATTGTATGAATAATTCAAAGAGCTTTTGGTTGGATAGTGGTCGTAAGTTTTCTTGGTTTGATTGTCATCGTCAATTTTTGCCTATGAATCATGCATATCGAAGAAATAAGAATGCATTTTTAAAGAATCGAATTGAAGATTCTCAACCTCCATTGATATTTTCTGGGGATGATGTGTGGGAGCAAGTTGCTTATTTTCCAAAAGTAACTAAGGAAGTACAATTTACATGTTATGGTTGTGGTGTATATCATAATTGGATAAAACAAAGCATTTTTTGGGAGTTACCATATTGGAATTCCAACATGTTAAGGCATAATCTTGATGTCATGCATATTGAGAAAAATGTGTTTGATAATGTGTTTAATACAAGTAATGGATATCAAAGATAAGACCAAAGATGATATGAAGGCAAGAATGGATGTAAAAAAGTATTGTCGGAGAAAGGAGTTAGAATTGCAACAATTACCTAATGGAAAAGTTATAAAACCTAAAGCACAATTTGTCTTATCTAAGGAGCAAAAAAGTGTTGTCTATAAATGGATTAATGAGTTGAGAATGCCTGATGGTTATGCCTCAAATTTGCAAAGATGTGTAAACATAGAGCAAGGAAAAATGATTGGAATGAAAAGTCATGATTGTCATATATTTATGGAGCAATTAATGCCTATTGCTTTTAGTGCACTGTCAAATCAAATTTGGAAACCAATTGCTGAGTTAAGTAAATTCTTCAAAGATCTATGTTCAACTATTTTGCGAGTGGATGATTTGTTATTAATGGAACAAAACATTGCAATTACATTATGTAAATTGGAACGATTCTTTCCACCTGCATTCTTCAATTCAATGGAACACTTACCTATTCATTTGCCTTACGAAGCAAGAGTAGGAGGTCCTGTTCAATATCGGTGGATGTATCCATTTGAGAGGTACTACTTTTTAATTATCAAATTTGAACATGTGTCTTATTTAAAATTATAATAACAATGTGATGGTGTTGTATTAGGTACTTGAATAAGTTAAAAAAAATGGTTAAGAACAAGGCACGTGTGGAAGGTTCAATATGTGAGGCATATCTAGTGCAAGAGACTTCTCATTTTTGTTCATATTATTTTGATACTCATGTGCAAACAATGAGAAATAAAGTCAGTCGCAATGATAATGGAGGTGAAAATGTACAATTGGATTGTGTATCAACAATTTTTAATCATCCTGGTCGCATTAGTGGAAGATCTTCATGTCGATACTTAAATAAGAAAGAATTAGAAGTCTGCACATTTGCATGTGTTACTTAATTGTGAAGAAGTTCAACCATTAATCAAGTAAGCACGACAATTCATTTTTGCATGCATTTTTCATGCATAAAACCACTAACACAATGTTATGTGTAAATGTTAGAATATTTGAACAATTTCTAGAAGCAAGTGAATCCAAACATCACTCCAAGAGAAATTGAGGCTCAGATTGCTTCGATTTTCCTAGATGGTTTGAAACATATGTAAGTTTTAAAAATATTTTGTAAATCAATCATAAGAATAATTTATGTTTTCACATTGACCTATTCATTCATACTATATTTATCATTCGTTTAGGTTCATGATAGGAACAATATGGTTCAAAGTCAATTTTTACATGACTTAGCATGGGGTCCACGAAAAAAGGTTTTTACATGGCCTATTTATTTTGTCAATGGTTTCAAGTTTCATACGGAAGAATGGAGCATTGGAAAGAAAACTGTCAATTGTGGAGTTTGTGTTAAAGGGGATGATATTGAAAATGAAGAAAACTATTATTATGGTATCATCAAAGAGATTATGCAACTTGAATACATAGGAGAGCCAACAAAAGAATTAGTTGTATTCAATTGCCAATGGTTTGATTCTAAAAGGAATCGTGGTGTACGAGTTCACAAGGAATATGGTATAGTGGAGGTTCATCATCGTAGAAGGTATTTGAATTATGATCCTTTCATACTTGCATCAAATGCAATTCAAGTATATTATATGCCTTATCCTGAAAAGGTTAAGGAAAAGGTAGATTGGTGGGTTGTAATTAAAACCAAACCAAGAAGTATGGTTGATGATCAATATACACTAGAGGTTGCATATCAACATGGTCTTTCTAATACTCAACTTGTGTCAAATGATGAAGTACTTGGTCAATTAAGAGACGATGAAGGTGAACATGAAGAGTTAGTAGAGAATGAATTACTTGATGAAAATGAACACAATGAATATAATGTGGAAGATGTAGAAATCAATGAAAAAGAGTATGATGAGGAAAGTGAATTTGATGATGATTACAACTCGATGATGATGATCGAATGCCGATGAGTCATATAATTTTGATGAAGAAAGTGATGTTAATGCCGATGATGAATGATTTTTGTATTTTCATTTCGGTGAGTATTTAATAATTATAAGTACAGCTTAATAATGTTCCCATCAAATTATTATTTTTTTGTTTCAAACATTTCAATTAATATGTTATTGTTTAATTCATTACTATTACTTATTAAATATATGCAATTTGCTTACACATTTTTGTTTTTTTTTTGTTACATGTGTAGATGTCGACAAAAGAAAAACTAAGCTTATTTTAAAAAGTCGTTCGATGAAGCATCAATTGAATCAATTACCAAGAAATAACATGGTTGGACCACAAGTTGCACATCCATTAGTTGGAACTATTGCAGAACATGTTAGTTCTACCCCTTCAAGACAAAATAAGTCTATTGAAATCCCTTCGTTGGACCACACATTGGTCGTACTCCACCACTTGGAGGAAGTTCTAAATCTCTTCCATTAACTTCTCCACCATTAGGACCACAATCACCACATGAGACACCTTCCCCACAAAGTCTTCAAGCATCTAACCCTCCAACTCAAGGCACATTTGTTTCTCATGATGATCACAATGTATCGGATGTTCAAAGCACCTGCGAGAAACCCATTTTAACACTTGATGGATATGGGTAAATCACTTAAATTTTAACAATGTTATAGTTTGTTCATATTCTATGTACAACTTGTACTTTATGACTTTATTGTTGTTGTAGATTTTTGCCTTCATACTTTGCAGCTACTGCCATTGGTGATATTTTCAAAAGTCATTACAATGATGCATGGCCATCATGGAAAAAGGTACCTCAAGATATTCGAGACATGTGGTTTAGTGAGTTCATGGTATGTATTTATATTAATTCTTAACTTTAAAATAAGTTCCAAATATTGAATGTCCTATAACATTTACTTGTTTTGTTTGGGTACGTAGAAAATATACTATTTCCCCACCCGATCATAGGTTGGCTAGAAGAAACTTTGAAATACGAGGTGCCAACATATTGAAAAGTTCACTAAACAAGGCACGCATGATAATGAAGAAGCCAAATTGGCTTGCAGAAGATGTATGGGATATCTTATGCCAACATTGGGGATCAAAACAATTCAAAGTAAAAAGTTTGATTGCAAAAGCAAATCGAACTTCGATTGTGATGGACTTGGAATTTCACTCCATACTCGGTGGCTCCATTAGCACTTCTCAACATAGAGAAAATTTGGTAAAGTTTGCTTTATACTCCTTTATACATGTATTGGCCCTATATGTTATACTTTTAAACTTATAATGTATATGTGAATTATGGAATCCTGGACTACATTTAGGTGTGGAAAGAATGTATGTTAGTTTTAGTTCAAATTTCATTGCATGGTGTTATTTATGATGAAAGAGAAAAATAGTTATTACATTACATATTGTCATGACTTGACAAACTTATTTTCTTTTATGGTGGATATTGTACTTCTAAGTTTGTGTTTTTAACTATACTTTAGATAAAGTTGAATGGAAAACCCCTACCCCATCGAGTTGTTCCGCAAAACACACAAACGAAAGGATAACACATGGGTGGATGAAAGATCAACACATGTTGATGTAAGTTCCTTGTTTTTCTTCTTATGTTAATTTCTTAAACAATTGTATCCTTTTTTATGTTTTTATCCAATTCACTACTATTCTATTTTAATGTTTATAGGCAGAGTTTAGTCGTGCCTGGGAAGAAGCCTCTCAATCAGGATCTATTGCAGGAGGTACTCCGCCTGATGAATTAGAGGTTTGGTGTAAAGTTGCCGGAATAAACAAAGGCAAAGTATACTGGGCTTGGATCTGAGTCAAGCAAAGCAATTGGGAGAAATCTTTGTCACGACTCTAGTTCATCATCTCGTCCAGCCTTATGAGGGAGGAGATTGAACAATTAAAAAACAAGTTACTGGAAGTTCAGATCGAAAGGGATGATCTCCGTGAAAGAATGTTAACTAATGAGAGAAAAATTCAGAAAAATGATAAAATGTTGCTCCTCTTGATGGAGAAGATGGATGTTCAACCTCCTGAATTGTGAACCGATTCTACTATGTATATTGTATTTGTTTTGTTAGTAGACTGACATTTTTAGAATTATGACTCTTACTTTAGTTTATCCTAGTTACTTTTTTATATTGAATTTTCAATATGTAAGAAAGTATTTAATTCATGAATGATGACTTTATTTAGAACAAAATTTGTGGTATTATTTTGATGGTTATCTTATGTAGTGAAATTTTCATATATTTAATATAATATATAATGTATCATAGGTTTATCGTTATTTTAATAATTCATTAATACGTTCTTGATTCTTTAACAGAATATACGATAACGTTTATATCAATTAAAACACTTTACAAAAAATTTTCTAAGTTGATTTAATCGATTGTTTTGTGATTCAATCGACTTAAATACTGCAAAACTTTCTTGTACAACTTTTCAAGTTATTTTAACTCGATAAAAATAAGTTTTAATGGATTAAAACGTTGTGCGTAAACTGTTTTAATCGATTGAAAGGAGATTTAATCGATTAAAATAGTTCTGATCGGTCATAATTGCATTCTGACCGATCATAATTGAAACGATATCATAGCGGTTCCAACTGAACCGCTATCTAAGTTAAGTTTTAAAAGCGGTTCCTGTGAAACCGCTTTCTAAAACATATTTCGCTTGAGCGAGAATATTCTCGCTCGAGCGACACACCCTCGCACAAAATTGGCATTCTCGGGTTGTATTTCGCTTGAGCGACAACCCTCTCGCTCGAGCGACACGCCCCGCACACAATTGGCATTCTCGGTTGTGTTTCGCTTGAGCGACTCGTTCTCGCCGAGCGAAAATCAGTAGCTGAACTGCTTTAATCGATTGAAAGGAGATTTAATCGATTAAAGAGTTCTGATCGGTCATAATTGCATTATGACCGATCATAATAGAAACGATATCATAGCGGTTCCAGGTGAACCGCTATCTAAGTGAAGTTTTAAAAGCTGGCTCTCGTGTAACCGCTTTCTTAAACATATTTCGCTTGAGCGAGAACCATCTCGCTCGAGCGAAACACCCTCGCACAAAATTGGCATTCTCGGTTGTATTTCGCTGAGCGACTATAGTCTCGCTCGAGCGACTATAGTCGCAACCGAGCGATTGTGCAACCGCTATTAATAAGTAAACATATAAATATATATAAATATGTAAAGATATAAACATATATCTTTAATATTTTGTAAATGTAAATATAATTTATATATATTTTTAAATCTTTTTCTAATATTTATTTTTAAAAATATAATATTATTTTTAAAATTTAATATTTTTTTTTCAAATATATAAAGATATAAATGTATAAGGATATAAATAAATATATAAATATATAAATATATTAATATATAAATATATCAATATATATATATATATATATATATATATATATATATATATATATACAAATATATCAACCTCATGAATGATAAAATGATAAAATGTTGCTCCTCTTGATGGAGAAGATGGATGTTCAACCTCCTGAATTGTGAACTGATTCTACTATGTATATTGTATTTGTTTTGTTATAATGACATTTTTAGAATTATGACTCTTACTTTAGTTTATCCTAGTTACTTTTTTATATTGAATTTTCAATATGTAAGAAAGTATTTAATTCATGAATGATGACTTTATTTAGAACAAAATTTGTGGTATTATTTTGATGGTTATCTTATGTAGTGAAATTTTCATATATTTAATATAATATATAATGTATCATAGGTTTATTGTTATTTTAATAATTCATTAATACGCTCTTGATTCTTTAACGATATATACGTATAACGCTTATATCAATTAAAAACACTTTACAAAAATTTTCTAAGTTGATTTAATCGATTGTTTTGTGATTCAATCGACTTAAATACTGCAAAACTTTCTTGTACAACTTTTCAAGTTATTTTAATCGATAAAAATAAGTTTTAATGGATTAAAACGCATGTGTAGAATTGTTTTAATCGATTGAAAGGAGATTTAATCGATTAAACGAGATTCGATCGGTCATAATTGCATTATGACCGATCATAATAGAAACGATATCATAGCTGTTCCAGGTGAACCGCTATCTAAGTGAAGTTTTAAAAGCGGTTCCTGTGTAACCGCTTTCTAAAACATATTTCGCTTGAGCAGAATATTCTCGCTCGAGCGAGCTAACAACTGCGTAAACCTGTATAATCGATTAAAGAGTTCTGATCGATCATAATTGAATTCTGACCGATCATAATTGAATGATATCATAGCGGTTCCAAGTGGAACCGCTATCTAAGTGATCTTTTAATAGCGGTTCTCGTGTAACCGCTTTAAAACATATTTCGCTTGAGCTAGAATCTTCTCGCTCGAGCTGAAACACCCCCGCACAAAATTTTGTAAATGTTTTTGTAAACATATATCTTTAATATTTTGTAAATGTAAATATAATTTATATATATTTTTAAATCTTTTTCTAATATTTATTTTTAAAAATATAATATTATTTTTAAAATTTAATATTTTTTTTTCAAATATATAAAGATATAAATGTATAAGGATATAAATAAATATATAAATATATAAATATATAAATATATTAATATATAAATATATTAATATATAAATATATCAATATATAAATATATCAATATATAAATATATCAATATTATCCCCTCATATATTAATATACATTATTAGCATAATTTTAATTTAATTAAAAATTAGAATACAAATATACTATACTATACTAATATACCATTATATTATTTTCATTGTATATAAATTACAAAATTAATAATTTGTATACTATACTATGCTAATATATTATTTGTATACTATACTAATAGTATAATATACTATATTATAATATTATTTGTATAGAAAACTAATATCTTTATATATAAATATGAAAAGATATAAATATATGTAAAAATATAAAGATATAAATATATCAATATTTAAATATATCAATATATTGATTAGATTTTCGAAATGATACAAATATATAAATATATAAAGATATAAATGTATAAGGATATAAATAAATATATATAAATATATCAATATATAAATATAAGTTTCTTGTAAAACTTTTCAAGTTATTTTAACGATAAAAATAAGTTTTAATCGATTAAAACCTATCGAAATTGTTTTAATCGATTGAAACAAGATTTAATCGATTAAAGAGTTGATCGATCATAATTGCATGTTGAACGATCATAATTGAAACCATATAATAACGGTTTCGGTTAACGCTATCTAAGTGAGCTTTTAAGAGCGGTTCCTATGTAGCTATCTAAAATGTATTTGCTTGAGCGATTTTATATTTATATATTTATACGGATATACATTTATTTGTATATAAATATAATTTATTTGTAAGTTATTATTAAAAGATCCTAGTAGCTTAGTGGTTGGCCTTTGACTCCGACTCTAGGTCCGGGTTGAATCTTGAATGACAATAAACCACCTAATAATAAGTTAAACTTCTAAAAAATATAATATAATTAAGAGATAGGGGAAATAAATATAAATAAAAACTTAAATAAGCAAAAATATAATATAATTAAGAGATAGGGAAAAAAAATAATAGATATAATCAAAATAATTAAATTTGTTATTGATCTGAATCAGTGACCGATTTGATTATATCTATTCGGTCACTGAAATCAGTGACCAAGGAAATAGTGACCGATTCGAGTTGGTCACTATTTAGTGTTTTTGTTATAGCATGTGGGTTCAGTTTGGACTTTCAAAAGATGTGGCAACAACAGTTTCCAGATCTAGCTTCACACCAAAGCTGGCTGAGGTTAGCTTTTGAAACTTTGACACAACAGTAGCCATTCTAACAGCACACTTTGACTGCAGCTGCTTTCAATCTACCCCAACCGTATGAACTATATATGTACTTTAATATAATAGCCATTTAAAGATAACAAATAATTTATTTATTCATATTTTGTCCCATAGACCCCTACACAAAATTCAATTCTTTAGTAATATCATTGTTAAAAAAACAGTTCAAAACTCAAGTGGTTACCAATGCTACACGATAATAATTTATATTATTTGTAATCAAACTTGAAACTCAAAATTCGAAAAACTGAATAACCAATGTAAATCAAATCATCAAATATTTGTTTTTTTTTTTTTTTTGTGAAAACGTAATATAACAACAAACACGCTAACTATTATAACATGTATAGTACAACATAAACAGGAATGCAACATAGATATGGCATTGACAAGTGAAGTAGTAAGTATACAATTGGGTAAAAGTAAAAATATTTAACTTGAAGTTTGTGGTTTTAATGAGGTATCAGTTCCTCATTTCTCTTACCATGCTTTTCTAGACGCCACGTAATGACTAGTTATGGCGGGTTGGAGGACCACAATGTTCTCTTTATTTGATACGAAGAGGGATATGTTTTGGAATCTGAGGAAAAAGTCACACATTTGCTTAAACAAACAACCAGAGCAATTCATTGAAGTACTTTCTCTTCTTCATTCGGCGGTTGCTTTTAACATTGCAGAGGTGGTAGAAAAACTCATTTATGATTACGAATGTGCTCTTCATCAATTCACACATCGTTACATCCATCAACTTCTGGCATCACATCTTATATATATTTACCCTTTCCCAAACCATCAGTGTCAGCGACAATTAATATTCATTCATAACCAAGTCCATGGCTAGTTGTTCAGAGTTTAGCTTTTGTATTATATTGACAAGCTTGTTTATGTGTCTAAGTTATGTTTCTGCTCAACCAGCGAGGGCTTTCTTCGTTTTTGGTGATTCACTCGTAGACAGTGGCAACAATGACTTCTTGGCTACCACTGCACGCGCAGATGCTCCCCCTTATGGCATCGACTTCCCAACACACCAACCCACTGGACGCTTCTCTAATGGCCTAAACATCCCTGACATAATCAGTAAGAGTTTTTCCCGCGTTAATTTGAAAACGGGGTTGTTGTAATGTAACACGGTTAATTATACTATAAAAATGATTGGAATAGTGATCATATTCAATGATGAAGATGTACTTACAAATTATTTCGTTACTAATTTTAATTTTTCTAATAGTTCGGTTCTAATATCCCATTTGCATGCATGCATGACTGAAAGCTGAGGTTTTGGTTTCATGTGTAAGCTGTTGTAAAATGGTTAATTGCAGGTGAACAGCTTGGCTTGGAGCCTACACTGCCATATTTGAGCCCTCTACTTATCGGAGAGAAACTCCTAGTTGGTGCCAATTTTGCGTCTGCGGGGATTGGAATTCTCAATGATACCGGATTTCAGTTTGTAAGTTCAATTACATTATGTTAATTTACTTATTATCATATGAGGTGGTTAAAGATGTTCAATATGTGAACTACAGAGTAAAGGAAATAGTTATATGTATAGTGGCGTATGTGATTGTTTTGGCAGCTCCACATCATTCACATCTACAAGCAGCTGAAGCTATTCGCACATTACCAGCAGAGGTTAAGTGCGCATATTGGTGCTGAGGAAGCTTGGAAGCATGTAAACCAAGCACTAGTTCTCATCACTCTTGGAGGAAACGATTTTGTGAACAATTATTACCTGGTCCCCTATTCAGCAAGATCTCGCCAGTTTTCTCTCCCAGACTACGTGACCTATATTATATCTGAGTACCGCCTAATTCTGAAGGTATTAATATTTCCCAATAAATACTATTTATCGTTGAACCATGCATGCCCTTTCATGCCAAGAGCTCAATAATTTTCTTGAGATTGTAGCTTGATGATGAAATTAATAACAGAGAGATCTTTAGTTCAAAGGCTAGTAATGAACCTATAAAGTTAATGCTTGCTTACCTCATGTAAGCAACTGAGCAGGAGACAAACAATTTGGTAGGTGAATCGTACTACAATTGTTTTGTGTCTTGTTTAACAGAATTCCTTCAAAGAATAATCTATAATAATAGATAAACTAATTACTATATATTGTTTTTAAGCTTTTTATTTTCAATTTCTTGACCAGTATCTAGAACACATGATAGCATTTGTCAACTTTAGTTGTTGCATTGTTGATCTGATGCATTTATGCGTAACAAGTGCAGAGGCTGTATGATTTGGGAGCTCGTAGGGTTCTTGTAACGGGCACGGGACCAATGGGGTGTGTGCCAGCAGAGTTGGCCTTGAGAAGTGGAAATGGTGAGTGTGACGTGGAGCTGCAGAGAGCTGCGTCCTTATATAATCCACAACTTGTTGAAATGGTCAAAGGATTGAACCAAGAGATCGGTGCTCACGTCTTCGTCGCTGTAAACGCATATGAAATGCACATGGATTTCGTCAACAACCCTCGAGCTTATGGTACGTTCACTTCACTATTATTGGTAGGTAGTGATGCTGGTTGGAACAAAGGGTTGGTTATTCGGGTTTTGAATTTTTGGTGTGTACTTGGTCCAACAGGATTTGTTACATCAAAAATAGCTTGCTGTGGACAAGGCCCGTACAATGGGGTGGGACTCTGCACAACCATTTCCAACTTGTGTCCAAATCGAGATCTATATGCGTTTTGGGATCCATTTCACCCATCGGAGAGAGCTAACCGAATCATAGTCCAACAGATGCTGACTGGCTCGGTCGAGTACATGCACCCCATGAATCTTAGCACCATCATGGCCATAGATTCCAGGGTTTGATGTGTGAAGTGTTTCCTAAGTTTTGTTTATCTGATGATGATTTCTTAACTAGTACTGTCATTTGTGGTTCCCTAAAATGTTTTATTCCATTTGATTGCATCGTTGTGAGAATTTTCGTATGTAGTGGAGAATGTTGATTGTGATCATGGCTCTCAACTTTCCGTGCTTAATTCCTAAAACTGTAATAGAAGTGTGAGTAAAAGATCTTGTGTGCTTTCAATGGTGGATAGTGCACGTGATGAACATTCAATGATCACTGACGTCCTTGCCATGTTGAAGTTCTGGAAAGGCCAATGTCACCTGTCTCATTTCTTTCTCTCCTCAGATTCTTTTAAGGAAATTGTGTTGATTAAATACAGTATGATTAGTAGACAACCTTTTAAAAAGATAAATATTTATTAAATAACCACTTTATATTAATGTAATAATATAAAGAACTGGTACTAGACAAACTATCATATTGTTTTTTCATTTTTAATAAAAATACCTAAATTTGAATATTTATCTATATATAGATATATGTTGTGTAATAAATTATTAAAAAGAAATAGTTTTTCTTTAAGAAGTTTGATTGTTACAAAATAATGTATTGAAATTCTAGTTATCTATTTTCAAATTTTAACAAAATATTGTTTTCCTTTTTGAACATAATGACCTTATTTTTCTTACACAAATATATTATTTTTTATAGTTTTCCTCCTAAAAATATTATATTTTCTCTTTTGTAGACAAAATAATTGAGTGTTACTAATGTTCTAATATACTTTTTAATTTATTATTATTTTAAAAGTGTAAAATATTTTAAAAGTTATTATACATTGGATAATTTCATTTTTATTTAATAATACGCATTTTTGTTTTCGAAAACCTTAATTAATTTATTAGATTTAATTTTATCATTCAATTACTATTATTTCGTAAGCAAATTTCATTAATTTTTTTTTTACATTTTAACATTATATTTTTCAATTTATAAATGTTGTAACAAGTAGTTAAATAATTAATCACTTATATAGAAGTGAAATATTATATAGATACTTTTTACCTTTTCCATGGTAAAGCTACATTTATATATTTTAATGAATCAACAAAATATCTAAAAATTTAAAATATGATAATAAATTATATAAAATTTTTGAATAATAAAATTCATAAACTAATAAGTACAAAATAATCACAAAATAAGGATATAATAAAATATATCATTAAACATTCTTATCATAGGCATTGAAAAATACTAATTTTTTTCATTTCTTTATATTTATTTTTTTAATTTCATTACGTATTTTAGTATTAATTTAGTGTATTTTTTAAAATGAAATAATGTAGTTTTTCATCAAAATCGTTACCTAAAAAAAATATTACCTAATCATAATATACATATCACATATTTATCAAAACGAATATCATTAATAATATTTATATTACACACATTACTAAAGATATATTATATTAAGATATATGTTGTATAATTAATATTACATCAACATAATGTTATAGTAGATATATTCAGTTTCATCTCAATATGATATGTTATGTTTTCAACAAGATAAGATCACTTAATAGTGTTAATATAAGGAATAATATTAATTTATTTTAAAAATAATAAATAAAATTAGAAATGAATTTAACATACAATTTTAAGTACTATTTCTTTGTGTCACAAGTCAGCAAACTTTAATGCTATTGGTTTCGCTTTCACATTTCCTTATATCCATCCTATCACGGGACCTATATTTATTTGAAAATAAAGAAATAAAGAATATATGAAAGGTTGTTTATATCATTAAAAAATATTTTTTAATTAATCTTTTAGTGTTAATAAATTGATAAAATATTCTTACAATTTTTTTATCTTATATAATTGTCTTTTATTCCAAATAGATCATTAAAATATAATTTAGTTTTAAAAATAAATTATATTTTAATGATAATATTAGATATTTATTTGAAATAAATAATAATATAAAAAAATGAAAAATATTTTTAATTTTAATATAACTAAATTAAAACTTTTATGTATTTTTAAAGATAAAATTAATACACTCTTATAAAGAATATGTATTTAATACGGGAAAATATGGAGATATCATAAGTAGGTGCTAATATTTAGACTCATTTAAAATTAACTTAACATCATCTACTTCTTACAGAAACTGTTCCCACTAAGCTATACGATTAACGAAGCTACTAATTTATACTTGGCGTTATGCAAACCTGCTGTTAATACCTCCATGCTTTACTCGCAAATAACAATATTAAATGGTGTTAGATATAACATAATGCATGTGCTTGCATAAATTTGTTAGATGGTGCCAGAACCAGTGCAGTTCCCAACTCTTGCGACCTTAATTTCCAATACAACTACGTTATTCATGTAATCACACACAAAATGCAACCACCACGACCATTATTTTTAAAGTGAAACAACCACCGAGTCACCGAACTATGTAATGTAAGATCCACCTGTTACCATGCTATAGCACTTCACGCGCGTATCAATCTATATATGTGTGCTACAGCGTAGCCACAAATCAGAGTTATCCCTGTTGGACTTCAACTTCACCTCCAATTCCAAATCATGGCTAGCTTTCCCTTTTTCACGTCTTACGTTGTTTCGAGTCTTGTGACGGCACTAGCAATCAGCGGTTTCAATTTGAAGGGGGCAGAGGCAGCACGTGCCTTCTTCGTGTTTGGAGATTCACTTGTTGATAATGGCAACAACAACTACTTAGTCACCACAGCTAGAGCAGATGCTCCACCTTATGGCATTGATTATCCAACTCGCAGACCCACTGGCCGTTTCTCTAATGGCTTCAACATTCCTGATCTTATCAGTTCGCTTAATAAACCTCTCTAATTTTTGCTTCACCATTGTTAACTTTGCTTTAGTGTAAGTTTATCTGTGATTTCTTTTTGCAGGTCAAGCACTTGGGTCAGAGGCCACGTTGCCATATCTAAGCCCTGACCTCATCGGGGAAAAATTGCTTGTTGGTGCCAACTTTGCTTCTGCTGGCATTGGAGTCCTCAATGACACTGGAATCCAATTTGTATGTGAATGGACCATCAATTTTCATGTGCGATTGATCAGGATGGATAAATAAGGAGATATGATATATATATTGTTGGCATATATGGCAGGTAAACATCATCAGAATGCCAAGACAACTAGAATACTTTCAACAGTACCAACAAAGGGTGAGTGCCCTTATAGGAGATGAGGAAACTCAGAAATTGGTAAATGGAGCACTAGTCCTCATCACTTGTGGAGGCAACGATTTTGTGAATAACTACTACTTGGTGCCTAACTCTGCTAGATCCCGCCAATTCGCTTTACCAGATTATGTCCCCTTTGTCATCTCTGAGTACAAGAAGATTCTACAGGTAAAAACATAACAATTTGGTGATTAATGAGTGTAGCGTTATTATCTGCACATTCTCACATCACATGCATTGCGTTTTGGATTCTTTTGAAATGCATGGAATTGGATCAGAGGCTATATGATCTTGGAGCACGTAGGGTGGTGGTGACAGGAACTGGTCCACTGGGTTGTGTTCCTGCAGAATTAGCCCTGCGAGGCAGAAATGGGGAATGCTCAGAGGAGCTACAGCGTGCCTCTTTCTTGTACAATCCACAACTAGTTGATATGATCACACAACTCAACAACGAACTTGGTTCAGATGTCTTCGTTGCAGCCAACACACAACTCATGCACGATGATTTCGTCACGAATCCTCAAGCATATGGTAATGAATTAGTAACATACATGACTTCAGTTAGGAAAAATACACGTAACTTTTCCATATAATCAGATACGTGAAAATGAAATAAAACGAAATAAAGATGGAATAATTGGACACACCAATTGATAACGGAATTCAGTCAAAATTGCTTATGTCTGCAAATATTTTATAAGGAGAAAAGAAAATACACAAGTGTTTATAAAGCACTCTCAAAACACTCACAACCCTCAACCCAATTACACCCAGAAGCTAGATTATTTTCTTTCTACTTCTTGCTGACTAACTCTTGTAATGGTTGCTTTAAAATTGGATGATAGAAATGAGTGAAGTGAAAGAGCATTTTATAACAAAATGAATGGTTCTTGTGCATTTAAGGCTTTCCATTTTTTCTTGTCTCCAACCATTTGTCATCCAACCACTTGCCACCTTTTTTTGACTTTTCAAACACCAACAATCTCCCACTTGAGGACTGATTTCAATTTGTCCTCACACCTTGATTAATGCAGTAGTCTTTTCTGGTCTGCTACTCTTGCAAGCCAACTGAAGTTGAGCACAACTTCAGTTTGTCAATGGTCACCACCTTCGTTAGCATATCTGCTGGGTTCTTGTTTCCTACAATCTTCTTCAATGTTAACACCTCATCCTCAAGTAGAGATCTGATGAAATGATAACGAATATCAATGTGCTTGGTTCTAGAGTGAAATGCTGAATTCTTTGCCAGATGTATTGCACTCTGACTATCACTATGCAAAACACTCCCTTCTTGAGTGAATCACAGCTCTGCTAACAGTCCTTGAAGTCATATCAATTCTTTACTGGCTTCTGTCACTGCTACATACTCAGCCTCTGTAGTGGATAAAACAACAATTTTTTGTATCCGCGACATCCAACTAACAGCTGTAGTACCAACCGTGAAAACATAACCGGTGGTGCTTCTTCGGTGATCAACTTCACCTCCAAAGTCTGCATCTACGTAGCCCTGTAATCTTAGATTTCCTTTTCTAAAACACATACATTTTTCTGTTGTTCCTCGTAGATATCTCAGAATCCACTTGACGGCTTCCCAGTGAGCCTTTCCTGGATTTGCCATAAACCTGCTCACAACTCCCACTGCATGGCCAATGTCTGGCCTTGTACAGACCATTGCGTACACCAAACTTCCAATGGCTAAAGCATACGAAACCTTAGCCATAATTTCTTCTTCTTCCTTTGTTTGAGGAGACTGATCCTTGGATAGACGAAAATGACTGGCCAAAGATGTACTGACTGGTTTGGCCTTGTCCATGTTAAATCTTTGCAAAACATGGTTGATGTACTCCTCTTGAGATAACTACAAAACTCCTTTTTGCTTATCTCTCGTGATTTGCATTCCAAGAATCTTCTTTGTTGGTCCTAAGTCTTTCATATCAAATTCCTTTGACAATTGCATCTTTAAATTTCTGATATCCCTCATATTTGAACCTGCTACTAACATGTCATCAACATAAAGTAGTAATATGATATAGCTGGACTTATACCTCTTGAAGAAACAACAGTGATTGACATTGCACTTCTGGAAACCTTCCTTATGCATGAAGCTTTCAAACTTCCTGTACCACTGTCTTGGAGCTTGTTTCAGACCGTACAAGCTCTTCTTCAATTTGCACACCATATCCTTCTTTCCTTCTGAAAATCCTTCAGGTTGGTGCATGTAGATCTCCTCATCTAAGTCTCCATGGAGAAATGCAGTCTTCACATCTAATTGCTCTAGGTAGAGCTCTTCACTAGCCACAATACTTAACATTGTTCTGATAGTATTGAGCTTTACGACTGGAGCAAAGATTTCAGTGTAGTAAACTCCTTCTTTCTGCTGAAATCCTTTGACAACTAGTCGGACTTTGTATCTCTTGGAATCGTCATGGTCTTCCTTCACCCGATACACCCATTTGTTGTGAAGTGCTTTCTTCCCCATGGGTAACTTGACTAGTTCCCATGTCTGATTGGAGATCAGAGACTTCATCTCTTCTTTCATGGCAAACTCCCACTTGCTAGCATCTGCGGTTTGACAAGCTTCTATATAATCTTCGGGCTCCCCTCCATCAGTCAGCAACATGTATTCCAAGTATCTCCTGTTTGGCACATGAGGTCTAAAGGACCTTCTCAATACAGGAGTTGGAGTAAGAGGTTCTGGTTGCACATCACCTTCTTCAATTGATTCCTCTGACTGAGGACTCCTCACTATAGGATTTTCTGGGACATCTTCCACTTCTGCAAAAACTGGCCCACTCGATTCTGAATTGCTAATACCTGTTTTATGCATGTCCTTGTACAACACTCTTTCATTGAAGATTACATCTCTGTTGCAGATCATCTTTTTGTTTTCATCATCCCATATGCGGTAACCATACTCATCTTCACCATAACCAATGAAAGTGCACTTCTTTGATTTTGGGTCAAGTTTGTTTCTACCTTGATCACTGATATGGACATATGCTACACAGCCGAAAACTCTAAGATATGAGAGTTTTACCTCTTTTTCACTCCATACCTCTTCTGGTATTCCGTGCTCCAATGGTACCGATGGACTTCGGTTGATCAAGTAAGTTGTTGTGTTGATTGCTTTTGCCCAAAACTGCTTTGGTAAGCCTGACTGTACATGCAAGATTCTGGCTCTTTCAGTCAACATTCGATTCATACGCTCAGTTACACCATTGTGTTGAGGCGTACCAGGCACGGTCCTCTCCATTCTGATTCCGTGCTTATAGCAAAACTTCTTGAATCTGGTGTCTACATATTCACCACCATTGTCGGATCTGAGCTTCTTAATCTTCAATCCTGTTTCATTTTCTACCATAGCTTTCCAAATCTTGAAAGCTTCAAATACTTCTGACTTGTGTTTCAGAAAGTAAACCCATACCTTTCTGGAGTGATCATCGATAAACGTCACGAAGTATTGCTTCCCACCAACGGATGAGACAATCGTTGGACCCCAAACATCAGAATGGACAAGCTCAAGTCTCTCTTTCTTTGGAATTCTTCTATTTTTCTAAAAGTTAACTCTCTTCTGCTTTCCAAGTATGCAGTCTTCACACATGTCAATTTCTACTGACTGAAGACCTGGTAGTTTTCCTTTTGAGTGCATGATCTTCATCCCTTTCTCACTCATATGCCCAAGTCTTTGGTGCCATAGATTGGGATTTTCATTTGCTGCAACTGCAATCAAATGACATGCTCCCGCAGTCTTGTAAAGAGTACCACTCTTTTTGCCTCGAACAATTATCATCGCACCCTTTGAGATCTTCCAATCATCACCGTGGAAGATTGTTGTGTAACCTTTACTGGCTAACTGACTCACTGAGATTAAGTTCTTCGTCAGGTCGGGAATATGTCTGACATTTTTCAATTCCCATATAGACCCGTTCAACTTAATCTTTATTGTACCTTTACCTACAATCTCACACGATTGCTCATTACCAAGATTTCTGGGAACATAATTCTCGAACAGTTGCTTTTGTGAGGTAGCATGGAAAGATGCTTCAGAGTCTAACACCCAAGACTCCTCCTTGCTTTCTAAAGAGCATATCAATGCATCATCTTTCCCTGAGGTAGAGGGAATGTTTGCCTCGTCCTACTCTTCTTGATTCTTTCGTGCATTCTTGCACTGATTTTTGTAATGTCCGATCTTCCCACAATTCCAACACTCGATTTGCTTCGAGTTTTGGGAACTACGATGATTTCTAGACTTGGATCGTTTGCCCTTTGATTTTCCGCGTCCGCTTTCTTTGGTTGAACTTCTTCCTCTTGACTCTGTATGCAATACTGAAGAGGTTGATGATTCACCCGACTCCCTCCGTCGGATCTCTTCACTGAGAACCAAATTACGAACATCATCAAATTTTAACTTATTGCTTCCCGATGAGCTACTCACAGCTGTGACAGTAGCATTCCAACTTTCTGGTAGAGAAGACAAAAGTATCAAAGCTTGTACTTCATCATCGAACTCAATCCCAACTGAACTCAACTGAGTTGTAACAGTATTGAGTTCATTGATATGTTGCGCCGTTCAAGCGCCTTCAAACATCCGTAGATTGAACAACCGCCTCATCAAATGAACTTTGTTTGAGGCTGATGGTTTCTCGTACATACTGGAATGAGTATCCATAAGACCTGTTGTCGTCTTTTCTTTTGCAATGTTAAAAGCAACATTACGGGATAACCTCAGTCGAATGGCTCCAAGGGCCTTTCTGTCGAGAAGAGTTCATTCATCCTCTTTCATACCCTCTGGTTTCTTTCTTGTGAGTGGTTCGTACATATCCTTCTGATACAGGTAATCCTTGATATGCATCTTCCAGAACCCAAAGTTCGCACCATCGAACTTCTCGATTTTCACCTTTCCTTCATCTGCAGCCATCACTCCAACTCAGATCTGACTTTTCTGGATCATTTCTGACAATTTCTGTGAACTACCGTGTTTCGGAACACGTCTGTAGATAATTTTGTAGCACCGACAAAATTTTTACTATTCATGTTTTTACTATTCATGGAATAGTAAATTCACTATTTATATGAATAGTGTCACCACAAAAATTGCAGAGTTAACAACCAGCTCTGATACCAGTTATTAGGAAAAATACACAGAACTTTTACATGTAATCCGATCTGTGAAAGTGAAATAAAACGAAATAAAGACGGAATAATTGGACACACCAATTGATAACGGAGTTCAGCCAAAATTGTTGACGTCTCCGGACTACTGCAGATATTTTACTGGGAGAAAAGAAAATACACAGGTGTTTACAAAACACTCACAACCCTCAACCCAATTACACCCAGAAGCTAGATTATTTTTTTTCTGCTTCTTGCTGGCTAACTCTTGTAATGGTTGCTTTGGAATTGAATGATAGAAATGAGTGAAGTGAAAAAATATTTTATAACAAAAGGAATGGTTCTTGTGCATTTAAGGCTTTCCATTTTTTCTTGTCTCCAATCACTTGTCAACCAATCACTTACTACTTTTTTTTTTACTTTTCAAACACCAACAAATTCACGGTACCTATGATATCTTCATAATATAACTCCTACATTTTAAAAAAATAATATAATTAATTTTTTTCTTATCCTATGATATCTTCATCACTAATAGATCCTAAGTAGTTCGATACTATTTTTAATCCATGTTTTTTATTTATGAAAATATGATGAATTTTTGGATGCAGGATTTGTTACTTCAAAAGTAGCATGTTGCGGTCAAGGACCCTTCAATGGTCTTGGACTGTGCACAATGGCATCCAATTTATGTCCAGATCGTGATGCCTATGCATTTTGGGATCCATTCCATCCATCGGAAAAAGCTAATAGGTTGATCGTTCAGCAGATCATGTCAGGAGCCTCAAAATACATGAACCCCATGAATCTCAGCACCATTTTAGCTTTGGATTCCAACAAATACTAATCACCAATCAATCATACATCTTCCATACATGCACTACAGTTACACAAAATATACTTTTCTTAAATTTGTCTCATATTTTGTATTGGAGTGTCAAGAACCAAACTAATCTCCTACTGAACCATTGCTTCCTTCTTATGTTTTTTCGGTTAATCAAAGAACCGTAACTTCCTCTACTATAGAAGCAAGGAGAAACTCTAGAACAAGGGACATTTTATTTTTTTGTGATCTATGAGATTGTATTAAAGGAGTATGTTATATAGTAATGTTTTGTTTAAAATTATGTATTGATATATTTACCCTCTTTGTGTGAAAGTCTAGACATACTTTTAATGAATTGGAATACTTATTGTACTCATTTTTAATCTATAAAATTTTTGCTTATGATAAAAAAAATATCATTCTTCATATTCTTATTAACTATTAAGATTAAGAATGTGATTTAGTAACCACTAAGACGCTCAAATCATTTAATTTTTGGTCATTAACATATACAATAAATAAATAATAACTAACTATATTTTAATTCTCAAACAAAAAGTTAATGATATGCTTTTAAAGTGATGGATTATTAAGTTAAAAAATAAACTGATTTTGGGCCAGATGCTCACTTAGTTTCAACATATGCTAAGTCAAATTAAAAATTCTAGGATTAGTTTAGTTAGAGATAATATTTTAAATTTTATTTTTTATCATTGTAAGTTATGAAACTATCAATTTAATTTAATTTTTTCCTTATTTATAGAACTTTATACTAAAAAAATATTTTTTACTATTTTTGTTTTATTTATTATTTTCACCAGTTGGCATCTTAATGTTAATTTTTTTTTTAAGTTGACTAAGCCCATGTCCAAGTGCAAGGCCCAAAGACAAAGGGTCGGATTCGGTAATAGATTTGGTCAACTTCATTTCATTTCGGTTTTGTAAGCGTGCATCACTGTATGTTTCAATTAGCGTGTGCCTTATCATCAGTGCACCAACACAACGCTGTGGCTACACTCCCTCGCCACTGTCACCGAACCAAAACGCATTACTCTCAAATTCAACTCTATATATTCATTCATGTCCTCACTCATCTTACCTTACAGCTACACTCACTGTTACGCCCGTTTCCCGTTCAAGTTGAACCGGTTCTCTCCCCGAACCGTGACAGTTCGCGCGGCGGTTTCAGCACCGGAAAAGCGGGGCAGGAAGAAGAAGAAGCAGACGAAGGATGACGACAGCGCGGTCGAGAACGGCCTCCGGTTCAGTTTCATGGAGGAGCTCATGGACCGGGCCCGGCATCGCGACTCAAAGGGCGTGTCGGAAGTCATATACGACATGATCGCCGCGGGCCTCAGCCCTGGCCCTCGGTCGTTTCATGGATTGGTGGTGTCTCACGCCCTCAACGGCCACGAAGAAGCTGCGGTATGCTAATTTCTCTACGACGACGCCGAATGCCGTTTCAATTTAACTGATCATTGTTATTAAGCAGATGGAATCGCTGAGAAGAGAGTTGGCTGCAGGGCTTCGACCGGTTCACGAAACATTCATGGCATTGCTAAGGTTATTCGGGTCTAAAGGTCGCGCCATTAGAGGTCTAGAAATACTTGGAGATATGCAAGACCTAAATTATGATATTCGCCAAGCTTGGATTGTTCTTATTGGTATATTCATTTTGACTATTTGAATAAACTTCTCTGTACTTTTGCACTCTAACTTTAGTAGAAGTTAGTTTCTACAAAAGTTAAGAATCTAAGTTTATTTTAGCTTTTGGGTCTGTATGAATGAGTTTTCTTATAAGAACTTCTTAAAGAAAAAATTAGGAACTAAAATTAACTTATTCATAAGCTATTTTGTGAAATTTCTCTCATACAACTTCTCTAAATTTTCATTTTCAGCTTATGTAATAACTAATTTTAGCTTAATGGAGAAGTTCTTTTCATTTTTTTTTTCCTTATTTTTCTTTCCCATAAGTCTTTATTGGAAAAGCTCGTCCAAACAGGCCCTAAAAGGATACCATAATTCATTTTACCTTCTTATCATGTTATCAATTACTTAATGTTAATTTTTTTGTGGTGCCTCCTTTACGGTGCGCTCTAATAATGGTGTTGTGTAGAGGAACTTCTTCGGAACAAGCATTTGGAAGGTGCCAATGAAGTGTTCTTCAAGGGTGCCGATATTGGCCTCAGGGCTACTGATGAGGTTTATGATCTTCTGATCGAGGAAGACTGCAAAGCGGGGGACCATTCTAATGCATTGGACATTGCCTATGAGATGGAGGCGGCAGGCAGGATGGCAACAACATTTCATTTTAATTGCCTCCTCAGCGTGCAGGTTAGCTTCCTCAGTCTAGTTTTTGTGCTCAGAGAATGTTTTGTGCAATTCTAGGATTCAGTTTCATGTTGCCGAAAAAATGGGGGTGGTAACATTTGTTTTGAGCAATTGGATTTTTTTTTCTTTTCAATATTAGATTATATGTTTTCAATTAGCATAACTTTAAATCCTCCTACTTCCCTTCTATGGTAAATATTAAATGCATATTATATATTTCCAAGACATTAAATATGTTAAATTTTTTCTATCTAATACTTTCTTTATTAAATAGGAGGAGACTTTGTAGGAGGATAACATTATTCTTTCAATTATAATCATAAAGATGTTACACTATTACTTGTTTCCAAGAATTTGCAAGGGAATAGTGAAAACAAGATTAAGGTGATTTTTTCGTATTAGAACATCTTCAATGGGAGTTGGTTATTAAGATACTTAAATAATGTATTAGTTGTTTGAAGTAATTTCCTATTGGAGAAATCCTAGGTGACATGATAAGTGCTTAACTTTTTTTTTTTTTAATAGTTGTTTTATCAAGCAACTTATAAAAATAAGCAAATCAAAGTAAACGAGGAGAAAGAATAAGTGAGAATGAATTTTTTTAAATTTATTAAAAAAAAATTTAATGGAGTAAAATCAACAGTGAGTTGCTAAAAAATAATATGGCTTCATAAATCTCTATTTTACATTTTTTAATGTAAGAAACAACTAATGTGAATTGCTCCTATTGGAAATGCCCTTAGTGACTGGTTTTGTATCACCTTAAAAATAAGGGTGAAAATATTTAGGGATCTGGATTTTCTTTTTTCGAAAAAGATATTTCGTTAATACTTCATTGCTTAATTTTTATCTGTACATCAAACTGATTATTCGTGTGTGAATTAAGGGACTACTATCCTGAGGCAGTGTTAATACGTCATTGGCTTAATTACACTTTTGGTCGTCCAAGTATTGTAACTGTGCCATTTAGTTCTTCAAATTCCAATTGTGCCTGTCAGATATCGGAATGGAGCTAATTTAGTCTTTTCATTGTCTAATTGAATCAATTGAGTCCCCCAGGTTGCAGGGACTAAAATTGCATAATTGTGGTACCTGGAAGATTCAATTGACACAATTAGAACTTAAAGAACTACAATCGCACAATTGCAATATGTAGGAAACGAAAATTGAAAATACTATTACATTAGATAAATTACCTACTGAAACCCATTATCAAATCCTTACCTCATGGTTTTCATTTCTTTGTGACTAGAACATATGTGAAGGTAACTGATGAAATATGACACAATGATACTTCAGTTGTATGTTTCAGACAAACAACGCTGACTTGTTTTTTTCTTTTTTTTAACTTTTCAAATTGCAATTAGTTTTGATAAAGCAAACTATGAGCCTGTTTGATCTTGTGCCGTTTTCATTATGTTTTATTAATATTATTTCTCTCAAAACTATTAGGCTACCTGCGGAATACCTGAAGTAGCTTTTGCAACTTTTGAGAACATGGAATATGGAGAAGGTTTGCACTTCACATTTCCTTTCCCTTCCCCTTTCTTCTTTTTCTGATGCTTATATTTGTTTACTTTTAAAGTTTTCATTTACCGTTGTAAGGGAAGTTTGTTTCTATTTCTTATACTTTTTTCACGATTATTTTTCATTTACCATGGTATTTTCTTCTTGTTTTTTTTTTTTTTGTTTCTTTTTTTGTGTTGTTCAAAATGGGACGCTCTTCTCTTCTAATTTGTTAAAACTTCTTTTTTCATTGTTAATTCTATTTCATGTAAGTTATCTTTAATTTGTGACATAACAGATTACATGAAGCCTAATACAGATACATATAATTGGGTTATTCAAGCGTATACTAGAGCTGAATCTTATGACAGGTTAGATCATTTCAATGGCTGTGAAACCTCCCATTAGAATTCTTAAATTAAATATTTCATGAACTGAGTTATAGTTGTTATTGTGTGATGTGATCATATTAAACTTGTTTGTGTGTGGCTTGTAGAGTACAAGATGTTGCTGAGTTACTTGGCATGATGGTTGAAGATCACAAACGTATACAGCCAAATGTGAAGACCCATGCGTAAGACACATCATTATTATTATTATTATTATTATTATTATTATTATTATTATTATTATTATTTCAAACGTATCAGTTATTTATAATAAACAGAAATTTGCTGCAAATTCTGTGACACAGCAATAGATTTCAAAGAAGCTTTAGTGAGTCTGTATCAGTCAAAGAAGAAACATTATCAACAAGTAAAGAGAGAATACTAATTGGAGCAATGGGGGGATGAGGTCTTCCTAAACCAAAAAGGAAAAGGAAAACAACAATGTGGCTAAAAAATGCTACTGTGCCACCTGCATATTAGTTCTGAAAATTCTCTTAACAACAATCTATAGTACCACAATTGTATTATGGGCTAAATGTCCCCTTGGAAACATGGGCATCACTCTCCAATTGAATACACTAAAGTGCACAACAACCTTCAACTGCTAATCTGTTACTAAATGCTCTGTTTGCTGAGAAACAAAAGACTGTAGCTTTGATAGAACATTAACAAACATGCTATGAGTAGTCTCCACTCAACCAAATGTTAACTCTTTTATTGCTTCTATGCTATTCTTTAATTCGAAGTTTTTCTTCTGTTTCTGAAAAATCCTTGGATTATCAGGTAAACTGAGTAAATGACCTGTAGTTTTTGGGGACCATATAGGTAGGTACTCATTGAGTTGTTTTATTTAAATAAAAAAAATGTTTCCTATAAATGATGGATTTTGTAATATATAACTGTGGAATGTCCTCTTGATCGAATGAGTCCCATATTATCTCCGCAGCCTGTTAGTGGAGTGTTTTACCAAGTACTGTGTGGTACGAGAAGCTATTAGGCATTTTCGCGCCCTTAAAAACTTTGAAGGGGGTACAAAAGTTCTACATGATGAAGGGAACCATGGAGATCCACTTTCTTTGTACCTTCGGGCATTATGTCGGGAAGGTATGCTTCTACTAGCTATGTATTTTTAGATTTCTCATTCTAAGAGATTTTGTCTTTATTAATAATTAATCTAAAACTTTATTCAATCAATCTTTAGAGTTGGTTGAGTGAAGTGAGATGTAGTCTCACATTTGACGAGTCACAAGTTTGAACTTTTCCTTATCTCCTTGGGGGGAAGTAAATGTATTATAGGAACATACTCTTTAACACACTTTTCTGAACATACTCACTCTCACGGGTTAAATACTATAGGAAATCACAAAAAAGTGTGGGACCCACCTCTTATTTAATGATTCCCTCTATTGATTTTTGTAGTTTTCAATAAATTTTAGCCATTAAGATTGAGAGTGTCCAAAAGAGTGTATTAGAGAGTGTGATCCTCACTTCTCCCATAATTATTTTTTGACCTCAAAAGCTTTTTTGTTGTTGGATTAGGGCATCATCTTGGTGACCTAAAATAGTTGTACCCAAAAAAATATCATCCCATCTGCTGTATGAAATGTAAGGAGATATGAGGCATGTATTCTAAAGTTATACTGAAATTTCAGCTCAAAGAAGAATTTTCAGGGGATTATTTGATGGGAATCCATCCGCCTTATATGTAGAATATCTGGTTCCACAACACATACTCTTTCATAAAAAGTTTTTTTATTATATTTTGTTATCCTTGTTGAGACATTGTAACTAATGATAATCATCATGGTTTTGGTCTTCTTTGTGATGTTCAATGCATATTTATTAAATTTTATGACCAAATTTGTCTCAGAATCCTTTACATCAACCTAATTGTCATTTTTAAATTCAGGAAGAATTGTTGAAATGCTTGAAGCTTTAGAAGTTATGGCCAAAGATAACCAGCCAATCCCTTCGCGGGCAATGATCTTGAGCAGAAAATACCGGACATTAGTAAGCTCATGGATTGAACCATTACAAGAGGAGGCTGAACTTGGCTATGAGATAGATTATATTGCTAGGTATTGTTTCCTTTTCAACAATAGTTGTTATCATTTTCTTGCTGACGTTGTTATTATTATTGTTATTATTATTATTATTATTATTTTGATATAAGTTATTTATTTTATTTATGCTTGCATATTTGATTGTTATCTGTTTTCCACCAGTTAACTGAAACCCAAATTGACATTATTTTAATGATTTGACTTGTCTTTTGTTTATTTTTATTTTTTTCAATTGTCTTTTAATCCCAGTTGTGTTTATGCTGTCCAAGAGTAGTGTTCATACCAAATGCATGATATTTTACATCTTGATCATAAATTGTTTTTCTAAGGCTTGTGTTTGTGTTCAGCATAGTTTGCCTACCAGAGGTAACTTTGATATTCTGAAAATATTAGTAGTAGCCGAAATTGGCAAATTAAAATCTAAGCAGTGGTCGTAAGAATCTCCATTGAGTTTTCTACTTATAAAAGCTTCTAACTTTCTCTCTTCGTTTTTTGTTTCCTTTCTTTTTCGACGCATGCATGTTCTTTCACAGATCTATTAAATCATAGTTGATGGGCTTAATGAACTAATGCTTATTTATTGATTTATTTTTATTAATGTGTTGATTGCTATTAATTGAACAGATATATTGAAGAGGGTGGCCTAACAGGGGAGCGTAAGCGATGGGTGCCTCGAAGAGGTAAAACCCCTTTAGATCCTGATGCTCAAGGATTTATATATTCAAACCCAATGGAGACCTCATTCAAACAAAGATGCCTGGAGAATTTGAGGGATTACAATAAGAAGCTCTTGAAGACCTTGCAGATTGAAGGACTTGCAGTTTTAGGGGATGGTGTATCTGAATCTGATTATATTAGAGTGAAGGAGAGACTAAAGAAACTCATAAAGGGGCCTGAACAGAATTCTTTAAAGCCTAAGGCTGCTAGTAAAATGCTTGTATCTGAATTGAAGGAAGAACTAGAAGCACAAGACTTGCCCATTGATGGAACTAGAAATGTTCTTTACCAGCGTGTACAGAAAGCAAGGAGAATAAATCGATCTCGTGGTAGGCCCCTTTGGATTCCTCCCGTGGAAGAGGAGGAAGAAGAGGTTGATTCTTCATTTGTTTTAATTAAATACCTTTTCTTTTCTCTTCATCTTGATCTTTAACATATGATGCTAAACTTAAATGTGATCCACGTTCCAGGTGGATGAAGAGCTGGATGCATTGATTTCACGTATAAAGTTGCAGGAAGGAAATACAGAGTTCTGGAAACGTCGCTTTTTAGGTGAAGGCTTAACTGGTGATCAAGAAATGCCAATGGATGCAGGTTTATCAGAGGTCTCTGAAGTTCCAGATGAAGTTGATGGAATAGAAGATGCTGCTAAAGACGTTGAAGATGATGAAGTGGATGATGATGAGGAGGAAGCAGAACAAGTAGAAGAGGAAGTAGAACCAGCTGAGAACCAAGATGTTGACAGGATAAAAGTCAAGGAAGTTGAAGCAAAAAAGCCTCTTCAAATGATTGGAGTCCAGTTGTTGAAAGATTTTGATCCACCTATTGCTAGATCTAAAAAGTATAAAAAATCTGCCAAATTGCAGGCTGAGGTACGACAATAATTCATGGGTATTCTTCTTTTCCTTTGTAAGTTTGGTCGGGGAGAGTTTAGTTCTTCAACTTGTTTAGACAGTTAGACAAGTTTTTTTTACAGAAGATCCGAAAATGTTAGGATGTAACATCCAACTTGATAAACTCATATAGGAGCGCCTGGGATTTTGGGTGAGAATGATTTTATGAGAAGCTGAGAGCTATTACTGGACCATAATCTTCATTCTCTGTTAACAGTACATTCTTTCAATCTTAGTTGCAGTTTTTACATTCTGAATATTTTGTCATTTGAGAATCTACCTTTTTTGCTGCCAGAATGATGATGATGAGGATTGGTTTCCACTGGATGTATTTGAGGCATTTAAGGAAATGAGGAAGCGGAAAATTTTTGATGTGTCAGACATGTACACATTAGCAGATGCTTGGGGATGGACATGGGAGAGAGAACTGAAGAACAAACCTCCTCGTAGATGGTCACAGGAATGGGAAGTTGAGTTGGCAATCAAAGTTATGCAGAAGGTAAATAACTAAACCTTGATTTTTTTTTTATTTTTTTCTTTTCTTATAACTGCAAGCTTGCTTCTTGTTGAAATAATTTTAAATGGTCAAATTCTCAATTTCTTGTAGACACAGAATATAATTACTCCCTCTTCACATCTACAAAATAAAAACCTAAAACTCCACTTAAAAGTAAATTTAGATCCAAAATGATGTAGGATGACATAAATTTTGTATTCTGATTTTGGTAGTGTTAATTATCTTGTATTCATGATTGACATGTTTGGGGGACATTGTAACCGTATTTTAGCATCTTCTCTCCTTCTATTAGTGAAGGTCATTCTCCAAATGGTTCAATAGTTTGGGAGTGTGGGTGAAGTTGTTTAATCTGTAAATAATTTTAGTTCCAATTTCTGACTTTATTCATTCAATTAGGTGAAGGCCAAGATCGTAAAACTAAGGGAATTTCAATGAAATATATTGTGAGAAACATTCATAGGAGCAACCCTACCATTTATGTAATGAATACTAGCATATCTAGGATTTCCCTTTACATTTGTTATTTCTTAAATGTAAGGGCTACTCTTGAGATTTATGTTTTTAGGTTATCAATCGTGAAATAGTTTATTTGAGCATGCTGATTGGCAGCCTTTTTGGTAACAGGTGTCTTTTTTTTACATGGCTCAACTTTCACAGTGATGCATGGATCATTTACGCTTGTTTTCTTATGATCTTAATTCAGTCTCCCTTCATTTGGATATTAGACATTGTTGGTGTGTCAAAAAGGAATTTATAAACACTCAGAATGGTGATATTTATTTTTGTTTTGCATTGAAGGGAAAAAAAAAAGAACATTGATGTCTAGTTGTCTACCTATCTGCTTGTAGATTCCTGTCCAGGCATAGTGTAATAATTCATTCAATTTTGAAATTTGGCTTATATATTAATTAGAATGTAGTAGATATATATTCATCATCCTTGTAAATATTGCTCAGACTTCCATTACTTTTTTGAAGTTAGAATTTCCCTCTTGTTTTAGAAGCTGACACATAAATATTTATTAGTAAATAGCATTACTACTTTGGTCTTTCTGGATATATTTAACCTAACAACAATCTTTAGTAATATGCATTTCTTTGCTGAATGAGATTCTGACCAATATTTACAGGTGATAGAATTGGGAGGGATACCGACTATAGGAGATTGTGCGATGATCTTGCGTGCAGCCATAAGGGCACCTCTACCTTCAACTTTCTTGACAATTTTGCAAACTACTCATGGACTTGGTTATAAGTTTGGGAGGTAACTCTATTTTCGTTGTAAAACAAAACCCATGTTCTTGTGTGGGTTACCCAACCCATCCAACGAATATATATTATATTCTTGACTAGGAGGCGCAGAAAGCTAAACCGATATTTCCGAGGGAAGAATCGCCCTCCTAAATTGGGCTACCGAAACTTGCACATCCTTAGTACATAAAATATATCATTCTTTAAGATCATACTAATTTACTATTCCTCTTTAATTTGTAGAAGTTCACTGTTTTACATTAGGTGTTGACAATGGATACTGGAATGACACTTGTCAATGAATGAAAATTACAAAGTGTTTAATGATGCATTTGTGAACTTAAGAAGCTATACTTTTTAATAGTACTTTACAATTTAAAATTCTTAAGGAGTGCCTTAAAGCATTCCTTAGCTTTATTTTCTTACATTTTAAGAAAATCTCGTTTCCAATTTGTGGTTTTAGATTTAAGGCTGGAGGGTTTATTTAGTCATTATGGTTCCTATGGAGCTAAAGCATAATGGACTTCATAATTCCGCCTTCAACTGAAAAAGTGAAAATTGTGTTTTACTGCTGGTTTTAAAATTGAGTTGTTTTTAACTTCTGTACCCTTTTTGTAATTCCTGTGGTGGAAGGCATAACTTTTTGAATGGGTTGAATTAGATAATGCAGAATTTTATTCATTATTATAAAGAACTACCAAATGAAGGCAACCTTTGGTTTTCTGCTATCCCGTGTCTGTTGCTTTTCAGCTTATTGTTTCCCCATTTTGCTCCATGTTACAGTCCTCTCTATGATGAGATAATCTCTCTCTGCGTTGATATTGGGGAACTAGATGCAGCTGTTGCTGTAGTTGCAGATTTGGAAACCACGGGGATCTTGGTTTCAGACCAGATTTTGGATAGGGTGATTTCTGCCAAGCAGGGGATTGGCAATAGCTCCAATGGTGTCATCACGGATTGAGGACTGTAAAACTATATCTTCATGCTGCAATGGTTGTAATGTTTCGGACTGGTATAAAAGTGGTTGTGGTTTTATGTATCATCATTGCACACGTGCAAATTTTGTGCTTAGCTTAGCCTGATGTATGTATAGTTTCATGCCTTGAATTTTTACTTAATTGGTAAGCATTCGTTCTCTCCCTAGTTTTTGACTCCACCGCAGTCAATTATTTTGAACAGGGTGTTATGAAAATGAAGCAACGGCCGGCTCCTGCTGTTTGCAGCGACATTGCTTATTATTTTTTTATCCATCAACACGAAATGATGCTGTGGGAAGTTTAACGTCGCCAACAACTAATGACACGGCATTTCACGGTGGATAAAGTAATTGTGTAGTCAGGATCCGGTCCACTTCATTTGCTGATTCCCCCCTGCATTCAGCAAAAAAAACTTCATTGGTTGATTAGTACTGGTAGATTTCATGTAAAATAGTATACCAAATGTTAATAGCATTTATTGAAGAAATTAATGACATGTATGGGAAATCAATTATTGTTATTAGTTAGGCACATGAAATAACAGTGAAGGCATTTTTTTCTGTTTATCCCATGGAAGGGATTGTAGTTGACTATGGAAATTGCACTATTTGCAAATGTAACGTCCAAACGAGGTAAATGAAATGAAATCCATGAGTGAAAGTTGGAGCATCTAGCCCAGTTAAGCTCCTTGATGACTACTGACGGGGACATCACTAAGTCCATTAGAGTATTGCAGCCAAGGTTTGAGACCTCGTAGTTCAGTAATAGCAAATGCAACTTGCTAGGATAAATATGAAAGGGATGACTTGACTTGGCATTTGTTCCAAGTGCTCAAGGATTTGGATCCCACTCGATTAGGATATGCAAGTTCAAGAATTTACATGGCAGATCTATTGTTTTTTTAGGTCTAGCCTATCAATGAATTAATGAAAATCTACAACAGCAACAAACTAAAAAGCCAAGACCGCAAATCTCAAAATTTAGTAGTGGAACATCAATAAGACCTCACCCATCATCACCTACCTGCTGGAAATCAAGCTTAAAGCTCACCAGTAGACACTACAGACCATTTATAAGCCATCTTTGATGGATTAGTTGAAGCAATGAAAGATGCCTTCACTATTGTGTCTTCAAGATAGCCTTACACAGCTCAGAAATTGAGGGCTTAGGAAATAACAGAAGATGCTGATTTCCATGCTCTAATGTTTCTAAATATGTATACAATGCAAGGTCTCGAGGTAAGTTTAGGAATTATTATGGTGGATAATTATCATGGCAGATGGAGTAGATTTGATAACAGGAATAATGGTAAAAATCTCATAAGGACAGATATCATGGTGCCATGTTTGTAGAAATTTTGGCCTCACCTGGTATTCCTATGTTAGGTCTGATCAGTACTATGCTGGTCCTATTATGGCTCGTAATCCTGCATTATAATCTGACTATGGGCCCAGCCTACCAAACATCCCAAACTACCACCAACAAAAATCTTATCCCACTACAGGATATATCCTCTCACACCAAATGCATTAAATCATTAGTCAAAAGCAACCCATGACGGTGATGATAAAGTTTTAGCTAGGAGTGGCATGCATCATATTCAATAAAATATATTGAATTTAATTCTAAGTTCATTTACTTGAATCAAATTAACTTTATCTGCTTAAATCTAGTTTAAATATATTTAAATTAATTTGAAAGTTGCATCCTTATCTTAATCACTTTTTAATATATTTATACAAAAAAAAATCTTTTTTTACTGTAATAAAATAACACCTTTCATAGTTATTTGTATTTTTTTCCTACGTGGTTAATGGTTAAAATTGAAGTTATTATATCCGATACATTTAAATTAATTTAGTAGTTATATTTTCATTAAATAATTAAGATATTTCAAGATTAAATCATCAATTTTTAAGAAAAATTATTAATGACAATGATTTAACGGAGGGTATGTTTATTTGATATTTTTAATTAATTTTTATGTATTATTTTTTCTATAACTTATGTTTCGTCTTTTTATCTTGTGGAAATATAAACACCTAATATATTTTATGGGCGACTTATTGTTGGATGAAATTTTCTTATTTCATTTAATATTAGTCTTTAAAAATAAATAATAATGCAGGATTTAAAACAGGTTGATTTACTTAAAATAAGTTGAATCCGAATAATTATATATTAGATTTGAATATTTAAGAGATTTAATATAAAAGTATGGTATTCTTTTAGGTATCCAATTTGTCTTTGTTTTTAAATGACCTAAAACATAGCCTTTAAATGATTATCACATCTTTTAATAAATATCACTTAAAGCATTTGAGGATGTTTTTATGAGAAAACTACTTCATAAAAGAAACGAGTAAAGAAAATTTACTCGGGAAAGGGAAAAAAGAAGGAGAGGAGAGATGTTGAATATGTTTCTCTTATTGATTGTATGTAAGATTTACATAAGAAAGGGAGGAAGGAGGAGAAGTGAGGGAGGAGAGAGATGGAAGGACTCTTGCCAAACATAATGGGCTTATAGGTCCTTATATAGAAAATAAAAATAATAAAATATTAAATAGTAAAATTTACAAGTGAGACCCACTTTATGACTTATGGGTCTAAAAGAAAACTTAAAACAAAAGTTATCTAAAAGGGAGAGGAGTTTACAGGAGATATTCTTCCGTCACTAAAAGACAAAAATTTGAATAGTAAATTTTATTTTATTTTTTTATCAAAAGATTGGTTCAATCTTTTCGTCATTAACATGCAAGACTTAATCGACTTTATCTTCGACAATCATCATTTAAGCTAGCATGGTTTCAGGTTTTTTTGTAAGCTAAGTAGTTACGTTGACCTACAGAAGAGATAAAGAGTTATAACATGTTTTGGTTTATTTCTTTTTCTGTCATGTCCCTCTTTCCCCCTTTTGTCAAAGAGGTTTCGAGCGAGTTTTCCCCATCCTGAGTGACGAAAAAGAAATAAACCAAAACATGTTATAACTCTTTATCTCTTCGTAGGTCAACATAGTTACTTAGCTTATAAAGAACCTGAAACCAGACTAGCTCAAATGATGACTGTCCGAGATAAAGTCGGTTATAGAAAGAAGATGTTCAAAATAAGATTATGAGATGACTGAATCTGGCAGAGCCGGTTAGACATCTCCTCATAAGCTTATTCATGAACAGAAAATAAAGACAGAAAAGTAAAGACAGAAAATAAATACACAAGTCCATGATAAGATTATGAGATGACTGAATCTGGCAGAGCCGTTTAGACATCTCATCATAAGGGATAAAACTTATTTCCCATGTGTTGTTTCCAATAAAGCTTGGTATCAGCAATTTCTTTTAGAAGAACGAAATCTGAAATATCCTTTTTGAAAAAATTCCATTTAAATCCTTCTACATAAGCTTTTCAAAGCTGGTACTGGTAAACCTTATCTTTGTTTAGAGTAAGTCCTTTAAAAGGGTCTTGCTCTGTTGAGGTAATTATATCAGTGTTTACCTCTGTGTATAGTTTGACAACGTGTTTTACAACGCTATCAGGCAAAGTGAGACTTCTTGGGGAAGAAGTAATGTGTAAGAGCACGTTTGTCATGTGATCAGCTTGTATCTCATTTACCATAGAATTTATTTCTGGAGTTAATGAGTGAAATCTTTCTATGGGCGAGATGGAAATAGCTTGGAGACATCTTGCTTCTAACAATAGTTGAGGGTTTATTAGAAGCTCTCGATACAATTGGTTTTTGAAGGTTGACAAATCAATTTGCGCCCTTTGGATGATAAACTTTATTTGGCAAGTGCAATTTTTGGTAACTGTTTTGTAGTATTCTGAGGATCCTAAGCAAGGGTTCCTAGTGTTAAAATAAAGTTTTGTTTTGACAATAAACTCATTTGGATTTTGGGCTTTAGAATGAACTTCAAACAGAAATTCCTGTATCAAGTCAAACTTGGCTAAGAAAACATTTGGGTTAACTTGGGTAGGAAGACAACAGGCTCCTGCATAGGTTTGTGTTTGGGCCTTTGGTTCAAACAAAAGGGTCATTTTTATTTTATCTTCATTTATAGTTTCCAATTTCAAAGTCATCTAGGCTTCTTCCTTGAAATAAAAACCTTTGTAAGTAGACCAAAACTAGTTCTGCTTGGCCTCAGAGAGGTCTTTATAAGAAGTATAAACTCCTTTGTTTGGTCCCGTAACTAGGGCATAATGTGTAAACCCCTTACCAGAAGGAGATGTTGTGGAAGTCAACCTAACTTCTTTGTTATCTGCATTACAAAAACAATATAGTGCGCTAATAATGTTTTACTTCATTTTAGCGACTTGTTACTCATTCTGAGTTGTGTGTTTTGGAATACTCCAAATATTGTCAATTAAAACATTTAATTTGACATTTGTAGATTCTCTACTAGGAAACTAGTAGATATGTGTAAGTATGAGTAGCTCTTGCTTCCCATATTTTATGTATTTCTCCGCCATAAATGGGGATTTTGTAGGTTTAGGACCTAAAGGCCCTTTTCCCTTTGTTTGTGGAATCCATCATTGGATTTCTGTTCCTGAAAAAGAAACATTAGTAAACAAGTTATATTAACTTATAATGGCCATCAATGGTCTCTTTGTTCCTGAAAAGCAATCAGAAAACAGGTTACATCAAGCAACAAAATGGCTTATTTTCCTTAATTCTTATTCTAGGGATTTTATATGGGTCTTATAAAAGGCAACCTCATAAACAAAGTTATGAGGGTTTATTTCATCTTTCTTTAGATATAATTCGACTAATATTCTTTTTAGCATTTTTATGTGTTTAGTAATTTTTATGGCAGGATAAGGGCTAGAAATAGTACCAAATCTTAATGGTCTGTGTAAAAACCCATATCCTTGGGGAATCTCAGGATCATTTTGTACCACCAAATTATTATCCATAATCTTGGTTTCTGTTGGAGGACTTAACCATGTCCTAGTTGTGACATACCTGGAAAGGAAGTCAGCGAACATATTATCAGATCCTTTAATATGTTCAAAATTTATAATTTTGCCAGAATTCATGTAATGTTTGAATAAAAGTCATCTTTTGTGTGGCTTTTTATCTTTATGAATCTGGTTTTTTTCATAAGAAATAATTGCTTCACAATCGGTTCTAATGGTTATTTCTGATTTATCTATCAGAAATAATTCAAATGCTTCTAGAGCATGTATGATAACATTGACTTCATGGTTAATGCTAGTTTGGTATACCTGGGGTTTTGTAGTATATTTGCCAGAGACATATCTGCATATTTGTTCTTCTATCTTAGAAGAATATTTGTTTTTCTTACGTTTTAGGATGACTCCCCATCCTAATTCGCTTCCATCACACTTGATTATCAAATAATCAGAGTCTAATGGTTATTGTAAAATTGGTAATTTGTTTACCATCTGTTTTATATTTTGAACCAATCTTATGTCTTCAGAATTAAATTTTCTTTCTCCTTTAATAGAAGTCTTATTGAATAAAGGAAATGTGTATTTACCCAAATTTGGAATAAAATTTTGGGCATAGTTTAAGAGTCCTAAAAAGGATCTCAAAGTCTTAATATCCTCCATTTTATCAGGAAAATCATGATTTTTTCTAGAAATATGGGGTTGGAGTTTTATTGTTCCGTTCCCTATTTATGTTCCTAGGAATTCTATAAAGCTTTTACAGATTTCCATTTTGTTTTTAGACACTATTAACCCATAATGTTCTAATTTGTATAAAACTTGTTTTAAATGAAGAAAATGTTCTTCTTTAGTCTTGGAAAAAATAAGTATGTCGTCTATATAGACGCAAGTGAATGATTTAAAGTCTTTAAAAATGTTGTCCATTTTTCTTTGGAAAATAACGGGTGCATTTTTAAGACCGAAAGACATCACATGTCATTCATATAATCCTTCTGAACAGGAAAAATTGTCCACTTTATTGAGTCAGGATCCATTTTAACTTGGTGGAAACCACTCTTTAAGTCAAATTTTGAAAACCATCTTGTATTTTGTATGCGGTTTATCAAAATATCTTTAGATAGAATAGTATATCCATCTTCGACTGTGTTATCATTCAGTCTTTTATAATTGTAAACCATCCTAGATTTATCTCTTTTTTGCTCTGAAGCTTTGTTTACTATGAAAGCAAGACTCTTGTGAGGACTCTCACTTGGATTTATTACTTTCAATTTCAAGAGATTGTCGATATGCAATCGACATTCTTCTTGCTCCCAATTGTTAAACTGTATATCTTTTGTTTTTATAATCAAATCAGGATTGATTATATTCAGTTTGCAAATAATAGGATCTTGATCCTAAAACTTTGTGGGGTATTCTCCTATTATGCTTGTTTTGTTTAACCTATCCAATATCTGTTGGATATTGTCAAACGTAATTGTTTTTTATATATTTATGGAAGAAAAAGATTCCATAATATCATTTGTGTAGTAATAATTCATATCTTGTTTCATACAATCACATATGTTAGAAGATTTGAGATTATCACAAGAATATCCATCCACAGGTTATTCTAAGTGTTTTTTATTGTCGCTACTAATTATGGGTGACATCTGTGTTATATCACTAATGATAACATAATCTTTGTTAATAGTGATAGTTCGATTATGGCCAAGAATAAAATCTAAATCAATAATCATACTTTGTTTGGAGGGGACTAAATTTTCCACTCGCATAATTTTAATGTGTATTTTCTGACAAAACAGGTCATAATTTGTACTGAATTGAAGAGAGATATTATTTATCTCTTCATCATTTATCATTATTTGTCTAGACATCATTCTGGTTTTTTGTACATGTTTACTTTTGGTAATCATGTATGGGGGTGTTTTTGTTTTGCACACAACCGTTTCAGAACATCCTGTATCTAAGAGAGCTTGAACTATAGCCTCTTTTGCAGGATTTTTGTCTTTCTGTGGAAAGTTTAATTTTACTAATACCTTTATGGTTATTAGTTGTTTTGTATTACAAACTAATGTGATACATTTCATAGTTCCCATCATGTTGTTTTGTGTAAAGGTGGATACTAAACATTTTTCAGTATCTTTTCCCTTAACAAGTTTTTCTAAATGAAGAATATTTTCTTCAAGTATGTTTAATCTGGTTTCTAAGACTGAAGTCCTAGTGTCGATTAAATTTTTGTATTTTTTATACCTTCTTCTTTTTTTAAGAAAGTAGGTATATCATGTATTTCTGATTTTGTTTTTAAATAATTTAAACAGAAATTTTTGTAACAAAGGGGATAATGTGTCCTTTGAGAGATGTGAAAGTATCTTTCACAGTATTGACAAGGAATCGATCCTGGTCTTGAAAAGCACGTTATGAGAACATGGATTCTTTTCATTTATATTCATTAAACCACTACCCAAATAGTCTAATGTTTCTCCTATGTTTAGAAGAAGTTTAGGATTTTGTAGACTTGGTTCTAAAGAAGACCTATTGTCTAGTGTGGGATTTTGGTTGTTGCTAAGAACAACATTTTGTGATGATTCTATTGATTTTGTATCAACAAAAATATCTTATATACTATCATGTTCCATCTGATAGTTGTGTGGTTGGAAATCATTTATTCCTACACTTGTATTTTCTAACCCTACTGTTGGTAAGGGTTCAGAAACTATGGATACATCATCTAATGCATCACTTTTTGTGTTGTCTAACCTAGACAAGGGTTCTAAACCTAAAGATACATTATCCAGTGTATCTTCTGATTCATCATGTGTGTCTACTAACCCTTATATGGATAAGGGTTCTAAGACTTTAGATAAATTTTCCAATGTATCATCTTCTTCATTTGGATAAAAATAATCTAAAAATCCATTTATAATATCGTCAAAAGATACAATATCCACTATATCTTCCTCACATCCTATGAGATTTATCATAGGAATATTTTCATTGTTAGGGAGAGTAGAAATACTATGTCTATTATCAACTGACCTATCTTGTTCTAGGTCTAGGTTTGATAGGGTTTTAAAGAACCAATCATGTAGTTCTTTGTGTTCTACTAACAAGTTATCTAAGGCATGTTGGTAGTCTTTATCTGCAGTTGGGTTAGCTAAATAACCCCAAAGATTTTTTTCTAAATGACTTATATACTCTATTTTGTCAATTAGTTTTATCAAACTTTTTAGTTTTCTAGAAATCTCTTCTAGAAAAGCATGTATGGTGTCTATATCTGAAATAGACCTTTTAAATCCCACTGGAGGGGATTTCATAATTTGTTCAACAGCTATAAAAGGTGTTTTGTAATCTTTATCTAAAAGATTTTGTTCAATAACTATCAGAGTTGTTTTATAGTCTTTGCCTAAAAAAGGCGATGTAGTACCTTCCATTAAAAAATTTTAAAATAAAAAAATTGTAAAAAAAAGGCAGTAAATCAGAGAATAAAGCAGCAGATCAGTAGAGGAGAATAAGGGGATCCACGAAATATACTGTAAAACAATATTTATAAAAGAATATCGATAATCATAAGGCTTAAAATAAAATCTTTTTGTTATTTTTATTAATTTTTGTTGTTTTATATATTTTTTTTAGTGATAAAAGAAAAACAAACAGATAAATAAAAGAAGATAAATAAAAATGATATACAAGAAAATATTTGTGCAAAGACTACCGCAATATGTAAAATATTCTTCAACCCACAAAGGTAGCTTCGCGGGTCTTAGGGTCTCGTGACACTCCCTGGCCTTAACCTGCCCTACTACTGGGTGGGGATCCTAGTGAATATAAATCAGTTCAATTGTAAAAATATTCAGGTAACCGAGGATTTTCTCGCTTTAATACCAAGAAGGGGAGACAGGGGCAGAAAAACCTAGTATGGGGAAAACTACTCTGAAACCTCTTTGACAAAATGGGGAAAGAGGGACATGACAGAAAAAGAAATAAACCAAAATATATTATAACTCTTTATCTCTTCTCTAGGTCAACGTGACTACTTAACTTACAAAGAACCTGAAACCAGACTAGCTTAAATGATGATTGTCCGAGATAAAATCGGTTATAATAAGATGTTCAGAATAAGATTATGAGATGACTGAATCTGACAATGCCAGTTAGACATCTCCTCATAAGTTTATGCATGAACGAAAAATAAAGACAAAAAAGTAAAGACAGAAAATAAACATATCCATAATAAGATTATGAGATGACTGAATATGACAGAACCGATTAGACATCTCCTCATAAACTTATATGAACATAAAATAAAACTATACAAAAATTTTAAACCTTTAAATAATTATCGTATCTTTTAATAAATAACATTTTAGATATCCAATTTGCCTTTGTTTTTAAATGAACTAAAACCTGCTACATATTCTACAAAATACCCAGGATTCGAAGATACTCTAGAGTAACAGACTTTAGAGATTACCATTTACATTTAAGCATCTTGACTTGGTCTTACCTGACAAATCCTTTAAATGTGCCACTTTTGTTTAGGGTCTCCTGTTAGCAAAATTTGGGTCATGTATATATATATGATACATATTTAAATGTGTTAGGGTCATTATTTATTAAGCCAAATAATAAAGTGATCTGACTAAATTAAAAAGGTTTGGCTAAAGGTATATGTCATGAAAATAAAATTGTGTAGAGACCATAGAGCAATTTCTAATTTGATGAGGGACCAAATTAGAAATACTAAAACTTAAGTAATTAACCTGATTTTGGTTATTTTAAGGGGTCATGGTCTCCTTCTGGGAGCACAGACAGAACGTAGTTACAGTCTCGTTCTTTTTTGTCTATCCCCATCAAGAGAGAAAACCAAGAGGGAAATACATGTGCTCTTCAGGTGGAAGACCATAAGATCAATAGTGCTCTAAAAGGGACATCATCATTATGGCTAATTCAGGTACGCTTTCGTATTTAGTTTACAACATGTTTATGAGTATAAGATTATTTTATATTTGATCGTTAGATTGAATATCATATTTAATTATCAGTTTACTAACAATTGGTATCAGAGCCACCCATACATGATTCATGTTTGTATTTCGTAAATTAAATTTAAGAATTTAGAACCCTAATCTCAAATTTTCATAAACCCTAAATTAAAAATTTGGGGTTAAATATCCTGGTTGTCTCTTCGCTTCACAACCACCAAACAATATTCTTCCTCCACTTCTGGTGGCCCAGTCTCCGCTTCTCGCTCTCATCACGGAAGCTCAGTAGAGCAGGTGGGACAAGGCTTCCAACGCAAACCGTGCGTTCAATGGAGTTTCCAACTCCGGGTATTCTAACGAAACTCACATCGCCACTTTTGCCGTTATACCAACAGAGCTTGCTATGGTTCTGTTCAAGCAAAACCCTGTCCCCATCCAAAAGCAAAGGCCTCAAGGATTTTAATTTTGGAGATCCAATGTGAAAATGGTCTTGCGTTAAGGTAAACAGTTTCTCCCATGAACCTGCGTATCCGTACATTCTCATAACCCAAACGTCAAATCCGTTTCCCCTATTCTCCATCACGCAAAGACACCCTCCCAACAGAGTCACTTCCATGTCGAAATTTCCCTTAACGGTTAACTTCACGGAAGCTATCGTGCGTGAGGTCAAAGGCGACGATGAGATCGGGCTGCTCCGGTTCGAGTTTGTAGCGGCGGCGTTTCGCGATGCTTCGTTAGCTGATTTCATTTGGGAATCAAAGTTGCCTTTGAATTATAAGTTCATCGTGGAGAAAGCTTTGAAGGATGTTTCTGTAGAAGACTCGGGGAAGAGGGATATTTATGCTAGACTCTGCAGGCCTAATTTGTTTGACAACGGGACCAAGGAAATTTGGCTGGATAAGAGGACGGGTGGGATGTGTATGGCGATTTCTTCCCAAGCGTTGAGGATTACAGGGATAGATGATACATAATAAATAAATAAATATATAAATTTGGTTTAGGGTTACTCTTATTAATATATTCAATTTGTTTGGTAGTTTAATATTTTTGTGAGCAAATTGAGTCAAGAAGTTACCAAAGTAACATCTCTTGAATTGGGGAGTTCGTGAAAAATATTAAATGTTAGTGTTTGTGTATATTCATGCGAGTATTAGTCAGCCCAAAGGAAGATTAATATTTGGCCGAATTGCATATACACTTGTAATGATAAACATGTGATAATTATAAGGATTTGCTTTGTCGATGATAAATCAATCCAAAGACTGGTTTGTTGTTAGACGTGCTTTATTGTCAATGTTTGATTATTACAATAAGATACCTCTAGCAGTTAATATTACCTGTCCAAAGACTTGATATTGATGGTGCATTGGGTGTCTTGAGATGGGTTAAACCATTATTTGAATATATATTTTATTTATAATTATTTAATTTTATAATTGAGCATAATTAATTTATTTCTTTTGTTCTTAATTCAACAACAAATGCTTCTATATCTGTCAATTTAAATTCTGTTCCGGTCCTCAATGGAACAAATTTTAAGGACTGGAAAGAGAACATTGATATTATTCTTGGCTGCATAGATATAGATCTTGCGTTAAGGACTGAGCAACCCCCTGTTCCTACGCATTCAAGTACCTCTGAACAGAAAAGAGATTATGAGAAGTGAGATCGCTCAAATCGCATGAGTCTAATGATCATTAAGCGCGGCATCCCGGAGGTGTTTAGGGGCACTGTTTCTGAAAACATCACAAGTGCCAAAGAGTTCCTTACTGAAATTGAGCAGCGCTTTGCAAAAAGTGATAAGGCGGAGGCAAACACTCTTCTTCAGAACTTGATCTCCATGAAATATCAGGGCAAAAGAAATATCAGGGAGTACATTATGAGCATGTCTAATATTGTCCTTTAAACTCAAGGCACTAAAGTTTGAACTATCAGAAGACTTGCTCATTCATTTGGTGTTGATTTCTCTTCCCGCAACATTTAATCAGTTTAAGGTATCTTACAACTGTCAGAAGGATAAATGGTCTCTTAATGAACTCATTTCACATTGTGTACAAGAAGAAGAAAGACTAAAACAAGACAATTTTTTTAGATGGAAACTGTTATGTTCTTTGAGGATATTGAATTTGGGGGGAAGAATAAGATTAAGAATTTTGTATTGGAGGAAGAATCGACAATAAATCCAGAACCGATTCAAACAGTTACTTTTGATAAAGTAAGTTCGGAACCTCCACAAGACATTGATGATAAACCCCATATTCAAGATGATTTGGTTGTTCGTCAAGACCAAACTCAAGATCCTCAAGAACTTGTGCGTCATGAGCCGGGGATACTCTAGTTACTAAGGGAGACAAATTTAGTCTAAATTAGTGCCCAAAGGGGAATTTGAAAATTGAGGAAATGCAACAGATTCCCCATGCATCAGCTATCGAGAGTTTGATGTATTCCCAAATATGTACGCGTCCATACATAACATACATAGTTGGGGTTCTAGGAAGATATTTAAGCAATTCAGGAATAGACCATTGGAAAACAGCAAAAAGGGTCATAAGATATTTAAAGAGAACAAAAGATTATATGCTCACATACAGAAGGTCAGACCACCAGTTGGAGATCGCTGGGTTTTCTGACGAAGATTTTGCAAGATGTCAAGAATTTGTAGCATGCTATGAGGCATCAAATCATGGAATATGGCTGAGAAATTTTGTCACAGGGTTGCAAATTGTGAAAGGTATTGAAAGACCACTTAAGTTATATTGTGACAATAAATTAGCTGTATTGTTAAGGAAAGAGTACAAAGTGGACAGATTTCCATAGAACACTTAAGGACAAACTCCATTATAGCATATCCTCTAACTAAAGGACTTCCGCCCAAGGTCTTTCATAAGTATGTTGCTCACATGAGTGTTTTACAGTGTGAGGAATTTGTGGTTTAGTGGGAGTTAGTCACTTTCATATATTTTATGTTCTATGTTTAATTTCATATATGTATACATTGATTTTTGGACATATTTGGTTATCTATAGATATGCAGTTTTTTTTTCGTTCATTCATTACACTTTGTATATTAAGGATATTATATTGATCTCGATAAGTTAAAGTTTGGACCAGTTGAAAATAGACGTGTACAGATCACTTTCACATAATTTTTCATGCTACACATTTCATGATGAATCCATGTCATTTGGTTATGTTAGGATGAGTAATCATTGTTGGTTTTAGTTGCGATGATGCAATGAAAAACTGATTTGGTTCTATATCCTGATATGATTAATGGACAAGACTTTTGGAATATGCTAAAGGAATATAATGACAATTTTGAGCTCATAAAGTCTAACACATTTGTAAGGTAGTAAGGACATATATAATTGTGACCAGTGGGAGATTGTTGGCAAAATTTGGGTCATGTATATATATGATACATATTTAAATATGTTAGGGTCATTATTTATTAAGCCAAATAATAAAGTGATCTGACTAAATTAAAAGGTTTGGCTAAAGGCATATGTCATGAAAATAAAATTGTGTAGAGACCATAGAACAAATTCTAATTTGATGAGGGGCCAAATTAGAAATACTAAAACTTAAGTAATTAACCTAATTTTGGTTATTTTAAGGGGTCATGATCCCCTTCTGGGAGCACAGACAGAACGTAGTTATAGTCCCGTTCTTTTCTTTCTATCCCCATCAAGAGAGAAAATCAAGAGGGAAATACATGTGCTCTTCAGGTGGAAGACCATAAGATCAATAATGTTCTAAAAAGGACATCATTATTATGGCTAAATCAGGTACACTTTCGCATTTAGTTTACAACATGTTTATGAGTATGAGATTATTTTATATTTTGATCGTTAGATTGAATATCATATTTAATTATCAGTTTACTAACATCTCTATCTCTTCTACCTTTTAACACTTCTCTATAAAAATAATATCATTTTGTTATTAAATAAAATATTATATATTCACCTTTCATATTATTTCGTCAAATAACTTATATTATCAGGGGAAACACAACGTTTTAGCATTTCACTTTTTTTTTTATAATTATTCTTTTAAAATACTATTTTATTTTTCTTTTTATTATTTAAATATATTTCTTTTCTTATATTTTTATTACTTTTAAAAATATATAAATTATAATAATTATTCATTTTTAAAATATAACACTTTTATTGCATGATAAAAAAACCGGTTATAACATGAATTTTCTTTTATGTAAATATATTTTTTAATAACGGTTTTTGGTATATTTTTATTAAATAAAAATAATTAACTATTTAATAAAAATATAAATTGTAACTACTCACTTCATTTAAAATAATCTCATAACTTCCTTTATCTAATAAATGATATTAATTATTTGATAAAAATATAAATTAGTAACCATTCAAGTAACCACCTACTTCGCTTAAAATATTCAATATAAAATATTAATATCAAATCTACATGAAAACATCTATTAATTTTTTTTATTAATAATACATATTTCATTTAAAAAATATTGTTACGCAGATATTTTCTTTTTATAGTTACTTTTAATGTTGTTTTTCTATAAATTATTTTATCTTTTATTTTATAATTAATACTCATTAAAAATATAAAATAGTAACTAATAACTTTATTTAAAACTAATGACAGCATATATTTATCCGTCTCTACATTTTTATTATATTTTTTATATTTATTAATATATATATATATATATATATTAAATATAAGTATTTATTTTTAAAATTATGAACTATTGAAAACAACTAAATATGAAGATTTTTTTAAAAAGAAGGGAATGTTAAAAAATGTGTAATCAGTTGTTACACAAACACTACTGGAAGCACACAAGAAAAAATTGTTACAAAATTGTTTTTTTTCCACATTATTTATAATTAACTTTTTTAAAATTTACTTTATTTTCTCAAATTTTTAAATGTATTTATTTATCTTTTCAATGTATCCACTAATCATAATTTTTCTCTCTCATATATTTTATTATTTTTAAATATATAAATGATAATAACTATTTTTTAAAATAATATTTTTATTTTTCTATCTTGGAGGATAAAAAAAAGTGGTTACAGAAGAATTTAGATCATAGATTATTTATAATAAATAACTAAGAATAATTTATTACTTATTTAATGAAAAACTCTTAAAACTAATCCTATATTTAATAACTTTATAAATTAATAAAATTTGAAATAATAATACATATTTACTTTTAAAAAATATGTAACATTTATTAAAATAAGACAATAGGATAAAAAATATGAAAACAAATATATAATTAGAATAGTATAAATATTAAATTTAACTTAATAAAATAAAAAATTACAGATATCACGTGTTTCCAGTAATATCTGGTATAAGTCGTAGAGACCCAAAACTTAGTATTATCTTCCATTTAAAAAAACTTGAATGACATGGGAAAGTAAGTAATATTACCTTTGTATTTAAAAACAAGGAAAAGGTGAGAAAATCCATCATGGTATGTCGGGGAAAAATACAATAGAATTACATAATATTAAATACAATGAACTTACGTGTCGATGTATAGTGAAATCTCACTTTACCGAATGGTGGCCTTCTTTTGCTGTCACACATCAACGGCCCAGATCAGTCCAGAGAGAGATCCTCATCACCTATAAATCACTTTTCCGCTGTGTCATCAATTCCAGTTTTAACAGAAAGGAAGCCCCAAAAAGAGAGAAAGAAGAAGAAATACTCCAGAAATTTCTTCGAGCAATCTTCTTTCTCCGCTACTCCATCTCGCGCGATCTCGTACCGATCCCTCTCGTTTTCATGATCGTCTTCTTCGGCGACCTCTGATTCGCCTTACGTCATTTTCGCCGCCCCTCTACGCCGGAACCATGATCTCCGTGCAGGGCGACCACCACCACCACCACCGCCATCACTACCACCACCAGCCGCAGCTTCCTGGCTCTGCAGACACTTCTCGGCCGCAGTTCACCGGGGATCGCGTCGAGCCCTTCTGCGTCAAGCAGGAAACTCCGTCCCTCACTCTTATACCATTACGCGGTCATGATTCTAATGAAGGTTTTTTAAATTTAAATTTTTTATTTAATCTCTATTTACTGCATATCCAACCCTTTATTGTTTTTGTGTTCACACTTTTTACCTCTTGTTGCACTATGATTTTGGTTTGTGTTTTCGCTTCCGTGCGTCATTTTCGTGGTTGCTCTTGATGTAGTTAATTCAGCTGGAATCGGATTCTTAGGAGGTTTTACGCTTCTTGTGCGCCTATTACACTCGAAATTAGTTGTGATCTGTTTCTCGTTCATGTACATCATAATTAGGGTTTGACTGTAATCTGGAGTAATTTGTATTTTATTTTTGGATGTTTTATTTCCTAACTTCTTGGCTTTTTTGTTTTCTTAGTTGGTATAGCTTCTTGGCTTTTTGTTCTTTTTGGTTGGTAAATTGTGAGTGTTTGAAGAAAAGTCACAAGTATTACGATTGAATCGTTTGCATGCTTCCTGAGCCTCCCGTGATTTTTTTCCCCTAATTTTCACGAAAAATTCATCGTGACGCAGTTGATGAAGATATGCACCTATCTCTTGCACATCAAATGTACAAGAGTGGAAATTATAAGCAAGCACTAGAACACAGCAGTACTGTCTACGAGAGGAATCCGCTCCGTACTGACAACTTGCTTCTCCTGGGTGCAATTTATTATCAGGTTTGTTCTTCTTTTATTGTTGTCTGTCATTTGTTGGATTATTTATTTATAATCCTCGGTGCTGATTTCTTGTACCTTTCGTACTACAACTGAACTAATGTTACTATTTGCCGGCAGCTGCACGATTTTGATATGTGTGTTGCAAAAAATGAAGAAGCACTGAGGATTGAGCCCCATTTCGCTGAATGTTACGGGAATATGGCTAATGCCTGGAAGGTGAGTAAGCTAGTCCAGTATTACTGTGATGGAACTTACTATAGTACCTCTGTGTGCAGTTGGTAGATTTCATACATTTTACCGAATAAACAGAGCTTTATTTTGTGCAGGAGAAAGGAAACATTGACCTTGCAATTCGCTACTATTTGATTGCCATTGAGGTCTGTATGCGATTCTCGACTAGTAACTGTAGTTTGTATTGTTTTGTTTTATTCTTTATTACGATCTTAAGTGTGGTAGTTCTGTACCGATATTTTCAAATAAAATCCCTGTTATTTTCAAAGTGACATATCTTATATTAATTCAATTGATTATTTTTGGATGGCTTCTTAATTTTATATTTTAATTCGAAGACAAACATTATAATGGTTTTGTAATTCTCCCCCTCATTGGATGCCATTTTTCCTTATGTACTTGTATTTTTTTGTGCAATCCTTGATTGGTTTGTTTAAACTGTTCCTCTTGATTTTTCTGTTTTAGCTCCGTCCCAATTTTGCTGATGCATGGTCAAATCTAGCTAGTGCATACATGCGAAAAGGAAGACTCAATGAAGCTGCTCAGTGTTGTCGTCAAGCACTTGCTATAAATCCTCTGATGGTACTATTTGCTTTTTGTTTGATGATCAGTAGCTTCGCATGCTAACTAGTTATTCAGAAAGAATAGAGTTTAACCTTTTACTCTCTTCTACGCTATTTTATCATTACAGGTTGATGCCCATAGCAACTTGGGTAATCTAATGAAAGCTCAAGGCTTGGTGCAAGAAGTAAGTCCTAACATTTGATGTTGTTTAAATGGTGTTCTTGAGTTTGAGGTTTTCGACAACCATAAGGTTTTTGAACTATCAATTCTTACCTCGTAGGAGATGAAGTCTAATCTTAATGATCTTTTTGCTACAGTGGACCATTTTTGTAATTGGATTTGTTGTACCAATTCCTGCGCCTTTTTTAGGCAGTGCAGTTTCTCTCTATAGGGATTTGGGCTTCCTAGTTTTAGATGATACTACTTGATTACAAAGTATCAGTGATTCACCATCTCATTGGATTAGTCTGGGAGATTCGGTTTTTAAATACCTCTTCTTCCACTATGCTAGTTACCCAGGTCTTTGTGTACCGGATCCTACTGTCTGAGCCATTCTGGTTTCTTTACCCTAAACCCTATCATTGCCTCTAGTGTTAGATGATTATCTACTGGATTCTCCAGAAAGAGTGACCGAGTTGCGTATTAATCTGGTCATAACCATCTTCCATTTTCTGTATAGCCAGATAAAATTAGTTAAATTATCTGTGTGCTGGCCTGGAAGCGTGGAGGGATCCTTCAATGCTTAGTATTTTGTACCCTAAATCTTTTCTTTACAATTTAGATACTGATTTAAATAATTCGTGCGTGGAACTGTGTTCAAATCAACAGTTCGATACAGATATCAAGTTGTTGTCTTCAAGCCACGACTCAGATGATGGTTGCTCTTGTTGTAACTTCCATCTCCAAGACTGCAAATAGTCAGAATCTAACATTTTTTGCAGGCCTACAGTTGTTATCTTGAGGCATTGCGCATTCAACCCACCTTTGCTATTGCATGGTCAAATCTTGCTGGTCTATTCATGGAGTCTGGTGATTTCAACAGAGCCCTTCAGTATTACAAGGTATGTCTCTTTTCTACATTTTTGAGTGAAATCCTTAAACTTAATATAGAAGTTAGTGGCACATCATATTGTCTTGTTAATTTTTGTTGAGTTTGTTTGTGATACTTCCTTTCTCATTATAAATGGTGTTTACATACTGAAAGTTTTGCTATATCATACAAATTTCTGTGCAGTTATCTTTAGTAAATTTCTTCTTTTTGCTTCATGCTCGTGCGGTCCTGATGTATTTTATTTAGAATTGCCTCTGATTGTTGCTATAATTTATATGTTCTCTCTCTTTTTTCCCCAAAAACATTGCAGGAAGCAGTTAAACTAAAACCTTCCTTCCCTGATGCATATCTGAACCTTGGGAATGTTTACAAGGTATGGTGTTAGGCATGATTGGTTGAATTGAATTCATACTTTAACTGTTGTTGTTGGAAAGAATTTTATTTTTTTCCCTGTATCAGGCTTTAGGGATGTCTCAAGAAGCAATTGCATGTTATCAACATGCTCTTCAGACACGGCCAAACTATGGCATGGCTTATGGTGGGTTCTGTTGTTTTATTTCTCTACTGTTTGCTTCTAATTTATTTTCTTTGTACGATATCAATGCAAAGACTTTTGTTATTAAGGAAGATCTAAAACGCTTCTTATTTCCCTTCTTTTAAAAGTCTGGTTTTGGTCTTCTGCTTATGTATATGGTGGCCTTGATCCCAAAGGATTTCATTTTAGTGCTGCAACCAGTCATGTTATACAAAAACAATCGATTCTTTGGGAACTTATAATCTGTTGTATAACCATTGTACAACTGGAATAGTATTGCTTAACTGAAGGACTATCTTTTTTATTTTTTTCAGAAATCCATGTCATTGATTTGTTGTGAACGGCCATTGACATATTTTGCATAATTGATTTATATACTTTGCTGTTTATGGAACATAACAATTAAAAAATTGTAGAAAAGTGAATAGATGATTGGTCCTATATGCAGATTGCTCAATGGCATATCCAAATTTACTTTTTATTTTGTCAAATAGTTTTGCATTACAGTTGCTGATAACATTACCGAACTTACACCAATGATTTCAATTGGTGCACAGGTAACTTGGCCAGTATATATTATGAGCAAGGTCAACTCGACATGGCAATTCTACACTACAAACAGGCCGTTGCATGTGACCCCAGATTTTTGGAAGCTTACAATAACTTGGTTGGTTTCGTCATTTGTCGTAGATAGTTTAAAAAACCCGAATGTGCAAATTTATTGAAATTGTATCATATTTTATTTGTTTTTCTTACAGGGTAATGCTCTTAAAGATGTTGGCAGAGTGGAGGAAGCAATCCAGTGCTATAATGTATTTTTTTTTCATATCTTGTGAACTCACATTACATATTTAATATATTTCTGAAATCCCTACTCAATGTATTATTTTTTTTTTTTGGGGATGAAGCAATGTCTTACATTACAGCCTAACCACCCTCAAGCATTGACCAATCTTGGAAATATATACATGGAATGGTATGTGATCCCCTTTTACCATATTAATGTTGGTAATTTTGGTGGTACATGTTAGGATGATTTTAAAATTCTGTGATGCAGGAACATGGTGGCTGCTGCTGCTTCATATTACAAAGCTACACTGAATGTAACAACTGGGTTATCTGCTCCTTATAACAACCTTGCTATAATCTATAAGCAACAGGTAATGCAAATGTCAAATATACTCTTGCATACATACTTGTATGAACTAATCGTCAACAAATTAGTTGGGTTAGATCTAATGCTTGATAAAACATGGGGGAACTGAAAGGATCAGATGATTTTACAAAAATATTGTTGAAAAATAAAATATCAGTTCTAATGGTTTGTTCATCGGAGGACAAATTCTTGCAGGGGAATTATTTAGATGCCATATCATGCTACAATGAGGTCCTCCGCATTGATCCCTTGGCAGCTGATGGGCTAGTAAATAGAGGCAATACATATAAGGAGATTGGTAGAGTTACTGATGCTATTCAAGATTATTTACGCGCAATTGCTGTCAGGCCCACCATGGCTGAAGCCCATGCAAATTTGGCTTCTGCTTATAAAGACAGGTATGCTAATTTTGTACTTTTTCTTTATTGATGGTGAAGCCCACGACATAGTGCTCTTATATTCAGAAAATAAGGCAAATTACATTCTTGGAACCACGACCTTGAAGTATTTTAAATATCTTTTGGTTTCATATTGAAATTGAGCCTGGAACTTACGTTGTCTAGGGATTATATTTTTATTCCCTTTTTACTCTAGTTGAATTCATTGTTATTTTTAAGTTTCTTGTGCTGTCAGCTTTATATTCTCCCATTGCCCATTTAGAACCTGTCTGTGACTTGTGTAGTTTTGATCCCTAAATATTTGGTCATAGCTATAAGTTTATTTAAATATGTCACCTATTTCAGTGGACATGTAGAGGCTGCTGTAAAGAGCTATAAGCAGGCATTGATTTTACGTCCTGACTTCCCTGAAGCAACTTGCAATCTCCTACATACACTTCAGGTTTTGTTCATTTATTATTACAGTATTCGTTATTTTAAGCAAATTTGTTAGAGTACCTTTTGATGTTGGGTAGGTCATTTAGTTGGAATGAATATAAGTATTGTCTGTTGTATCTTACATGATTGGACTGTATCATACTTTTGGTTTTGAGTACTCTTCTCAGTGGAGTTGATTTGATTTAAATGATGCACTATATGCTGTAATGCACTAATGTTCTTTCTTATTGTCATTTACTTCTGTCTTTAGCATTGCTTGTGATATCACTCTGCCCTTTCCCACAGCAAGGCACTTTTCACAATGCCTGCTAAGTTCATAAGCACTTGTTGGCAGTAGTATTAAGTTTTTCAGTGTAGTATGTAATTTAATTTGGCATCAATCAGTATAATTTTTTGTCATATTGCAGTGTGTCTGCTGTTGGGAGGATCGTGATAAAATGTTCAAGGAAGTTGAAGGGATAATCAGGAGGCAGATTAATGTCAGGAGCAGTCAATACTCTGTTTTACTTATCTTCTATTAATATAATGATATGATACAAGAATACTTATTTGAAGTATCCTTCAAGCATTATTCTTTCTGCTTTTCAGATGTCTGTTCTTCCTAGTGTCCAGCCTTTCCATGCAATAGCATATCCGCTTGACCCAATGCTTGCTCTGGAAATTAGGTATTAATATGCTGTTCACTGGAGGCATAACCAATTCAAAAATATTAAATGCAATATATAGTATATTCATTGTATATGTTATGTCCTTCCCGTTCTCACTTTGCAGCCGAAAATATGCTGCACACTGCTCTGTAATTGCATCTCGTTTTGCTCTTCCTGCATTCAACCATCCTGCTCCTATTCCAGTCAAGGGGGATGGTGGATACGAAAGACTAAGGGTTGGGTACGTCATCATTATGAGCTAACCTTTCTGTTCTATCTGTGTACCAAATGTTTTTTTTTTTGTTTTTTTGTTTTAAATACGGTAAACACATGAGTTGCAGGTATGTGAGTAGTGACTTTGGTAATCATCCCTTGTCACATCTCATGGGATCCGTTTTTGGTATGCACAACCGGAAGAATGTGGAGGTATTTAATGTGGTTTTATTCAACCTATTTGTCTTTCAAATATTATTTCTTCTGTTCTCAATGTATTATCTATCTCTATATATATAGGTATTCTGCTATGCCTTGAGTGCAAATGATAGTACTGAATGGAGGCAACGCATTCAGTCTGAAGCGGAGCACTTTGTGGATGTATCTGCCATGTCATCTGATTCAATAGCAAAAATGATCAACGAGGATAAAATACATATCCTTGTCAACCTCAATGGTTATACAAAGGTAGGGAGTAATTATTCTATGATTTTTTTAAGTATTTAAAGTAGGATTTCTTTTAGAAATGTTGGCTTTTATTTTACTTTTTTACTATAAAGTGCTGTGACTGACCTTTTTCCCCTGCTGGGCTGTTATTGGATCCTGGCCTTGCTCGATGTTATTCTCTTCATTATCAGGGTGCCAGAAATGAGATATTTGCTATGCAACCTGCACCAATTCAAGTTTCATATATGGGATTCCCTGGAACAACTGGTGCTACTTACATAGATTACTTAGTCACTGATGAGGTGAGAAACTTGATAAAAAGGAGATGATGATTTTTTATCAATGCGTTCATATGACATGCATCCTTATTTCTTATTAATTTTATTTGCAGTTTGTTTCTCCACTACGATATGCACACATTTATTCTGAGAAGATTGTCCATCTCCCCCATTGCTATTTTGTAAATGACTATAAACAGGTTATTTTTATGATCATTTAATGTAGAACTTTGATTTAATGTAATTGTGTATTCGTATACATAGCATTGAGTGTCTTTGTCCTTCATGTTTTGTTTGTTCAGAAAAATCAGGATGTGTTAGATCCAAACTGCCCGCACAAACGATCAGATTATGGTCTACCAGAGGACAAATTTATATTCGCATGCTTCAATCAACTTTACAAGATGGATCCTGAAATATTTAATACATGGTAATGTCAGGATGCTGTTTATATAAAATATAATACCCCTCTTGTATTCCATTCATGGCATCTTATTATTTACATGTTTGACACTGCTTGTATTATTTTAGGTGCAATATTCTTAAACGGGTACCCAACAGTGCCCTCTGGCTCCTGAAATTTCCTGCAACTGGAGAAATGAGACTGAGAGCATGTATGTGTTGTGGTTTGATTATACCTTGTGGAACTATGATCGGTTAACATTTGAATAGGCGGAGATCTTTTCAAGTTTTTGTTATCCTATATGCATTATAGGTTTTTTCTAATTTATGGGCCCCACTTTCAGATGCTGCTGCTCAAGGGGTACAGCCAGATCAAATTATATTCACGGATGTTGCAATGAAGAATGAACACATCAGACGGAGTTCTTTAGCAGATTTATTCCTTGACACGTAATTACTGTCTCGGATTCTTGTGTCTAGCTTCATTTTCCTGTTCGCAGCCCTTCCTGTTCTACTTGCAGTTGTTTGCTAATTCTTCGTCCTATATGTGTGAACTGTTCTTCTCTCTTAGGCCTTTATGCAACGCCCATACGACAGGAACGGATATCCTATGGGCTGGTTTGCCGATGGTTACTCTGCCTCTTGAAAAAATGGCTACTAGGGTTGCTGGGTCACTTTGCCTTGCCACTGGACTGGGGGAGGAGATGATTGTGAGCAGGTTAGCACTTCCAAGTTTGTTTTTGGTTCAGTGTGCTCTTGCCAGACTTCCCTAGCTTTTCAAATGATTAGATAGTGCCAATGTGGTTATGCTCTTGACAATTATATTTTTTAACTTGCTGTTTTCCAACTTTTTGGAACTGTGAATAGCATGAAAGAGTATGAAGAAAGAGCAGTATCATTGGCTCTGAATCGGCCGAAGCTTCAAGCTCTCACTTCTAAGCTTAAATCTGTACGGATGACTTGCCCTCTATTTGACACAGCCCGCTGGGTGAGTGGAGATGATATTGACTCTACAATCTATATCGTCTTTTTTATTTTATTTTTATTTTTCTTCCCTACATTTCTTTAAGTTGATCTCGACTGTTACAGGTGAGGAATCTTGAGAGATCATATTTTAAAATGTGGAATCTGCATTGCTCTGGTCAACGCCCACAGCATTTCAAGGTCACTGAAAATGATCTCGAATGCCCTTATGACAGATAGGCATAGGAATTAGACGGGAATGTAGATAAGAAAATTTAAGAGAAAGTCGTATAGTAGCTACCCACCCAATCATTGATGATGTATTATTACATTGTATTAGTAAAAGGGAAATTTGTGACATACTACTTAATGTTGGGGGATTACCTTTTTAGCAGTAAGAGTTTAAGAGAGTAAAACAATGTGACTGGTTTTTATTTATAACAAATGTTTGCCTTTGGAGTTCTGCCTTCTGTATCTATATCTCTGGGTCAGTACATATTCTTATGATGAGTTTGGTCGACGAAAATTTGGTATGGAATTTCATTTCCTAATGAAATAAAACAAGTTTTGAATCTTGAAAATTCCTAGAATTTTTAAAGTAAAATGAAGGAATTTTAATATTCAATGAAATTATTTTATCGGAAAAGTGCGCTAGGGTTTCATCAAAGTGCGTGATGGTGATGGAATAGAGCACTGGCTCTATGGATTTAAAAAATCAAAACGAAATCTGTCCAATGAAATCTATATATACTTGAAAGCACGAGTCGTATTATCCAATCGTCAGTTCAAAACCGTCCAAATTATAACTTTTTCAATATTTTCTCACTTGCAAATGTTGGTTAAACTGTAGAAAACCCATTCCACTGTACCACTACAGGTTGAGCTCTCCATTGTTCTAAAATGTTATTCACGAATAACACCACTGAGTAGTATATGGGGTGTATCACTGATGTTTTTTATAATCTCTAAGGAGTTAATTTGTCATCTTGCTTAGAAATTTCAGGTGAACATCTTTATATTTGTTAGTGCAAACATAGTAAGCAATCTAAAAACTGAATTGGTTACTGATCTTTGGACTTTACATAGTACTAATCATATTTAAATATCTCATCACTTAAAATCCTAAAATCGATTTGAAGCTGATGATGTCCAAGGGATGCAAAAACCAATTAATAAACGAAAATCTTCATAGAGGAATATACTGCAGAATCAGTTCCATAGTTCAATGGAAAAAAAATGTGAATAATACATGCTTCCCCTTTTATAAATAAACTTTATTGAATTAATTATATTAGACTATCAAATTAAAGTTGAATTGATTTCCTTTATGGTCTACAACTCAACAAAAGAGTTTAATTGGTAGAAGGTATACGAATTAAATTTTTTACTCTTGTTTCTTTTTTTTAACTGGACAGTATCAAATATTGATAATATATATATATATATATATCAGATATTTTAAAGACATGTGATATCGTCTTCTGTTAGACTTGCAATATTGATATATTAAGGTTCAAATCAGCACAAAAACAACTGTGTTACATGCGCTTTATTTAATGTTGTAGTTGCTTGAGAGACTATTGCATGAAGATGCGACATTTAGAAAATCATTTATCCAACGTATAAGATGATACGGTATATGTTTTATGTTCCCACTCTAGCTATTGTTGTACCAGAATTGCTTCTGAAGGTAGTCGATAATGTTTTTGTCAACTTGAAAAGCTTTAGCCAGAACTTCATCAGAGATAGGAGGTTTAGATCCAAACACAGCATTTGCAATCGTGATAACACCCGGGTTTTGGCTACTAAGAGCAGCAATGGCCACAGCATTTCCATATCCTACGTTTTGCTGGAAGTGAATGAGACCAATGGGGAACACAAACACATCACCTTTGTTCAACACTTTGGTGAATAAACGGTTGTCGTTTTGGTTGGACGCCACAAACCCAACGTAGAGGGTACCTTCCAAGACCACAAGAATCTCTGTTCCTCGAGGGTGAGTGTGGGGAGGGTTCAAACCCTTGGGTGCAAAATCTATGCGAGCCAACGATATGCCAAGCGTGTTCAGACCTAATATTTCATTTACAGCCACTGGTGTCACCTTTGAGCCTAGTGGGTTCCCAGTGTCACCAGGTCCCAATCCACGAAAGAAGAAATCGTCAGCATTAGCAAGCTTTGGATCCTTGCAAAATTTTCCATTCACGAACACTGCACATTAAAAACCAAACCACTCATTAAGAAACCTATATATACATATATATGCAGATTATTCTTGACACAATATTCATGTGTGTGTATATATATATATATATATATACCGCCATATATACCACCAGTTTTGGTATCATTGATAGCCACACAAAAGTCTTGCAGAGGACTTGGATCATAAGCAAAGGCAACGGAGGATGCCAAAGCCAACATCACTACGAGGAGGTGAACAACCTTCATTTTTGTTATCACAGCAACTAACTTGTAAGTTTGTAATAAGAGAGAGTGTTTGAGACTTGATTTTTCAGCATGGGAAGCTATCTATTTATAGGATGAGGCCATTGATATTCTTTTCACCAATTCTAGGATTAGTTAACTATTTGATGGTTGAAGCATTCTTAATGACTACTTTGTCAGATAATTTAATGACTACTTTGTCAGATAATCTTAGATTAGGTCCGGAGCAAAAAAGAGAAAAATAATAGATTAATATGCTCCTCCACATCAACGTCATGAAGAATTTTTCAGTATATTGCCTCGTACAAATTACCCACTACCTGTGCTTGAATATTAGTTTTCTAATGGGAGCTGGTGAATTAGAGACGCAGAGTTGTTAGTTTTGAGACCCGGCGGCTAAATTTTTCTGAGCATTTCTAGAAACCAGAACTAGTGCTACACCTCATTGGTTTTATTTTTTTTTTGGGCCAAAGTCTCTAATTGGTCCTTCATGTTACACCTTAGATATCGTCTAGTAAGTGGAGGATAATGGAAATTTTTTTAAAGCAAAATTTTCATCATATTTATCTTGTCACGAAGTCTTATCTTTATCCGTGAAGTAACTAGTAAGTTGCTTCCTTGATTTGTTAATTTTCTTACACCACCGAAGGATTCAAACGCGCCACAGTGTTTGAAGATGACTCACACACACAAGTGACGTAAATGAATGGTTCCTACTTCCTTCCCAAGAAAGATATCATATTTTGTAGAAAGAGTTAATTATATTACCATACATTTTTTTGTTTCTGCAAACAATTATTATATATCTATGTGTCTCCCTTTTTCTTTACTTCTGTTCCAATCTATTTACTTTTTTCTACCTATACACCCGAGAAAAATGAAGAGCTTGGAGTTCACATTATAATGAATAGGATTTTTTCAGAAAAGAAGAGTTGTTATGAAGCAGGTAATTAAGAAGTTTCATGACAATGACTTAATGCTTTTGAATGAGTTAGTTTTATCTTTATCTTTATCCTTTTGGACAAACATGCGCACTCTTCATATCTTAACCAGTCCACAATAAGAACTGCGGATCAGTATGTTATAGTTGATAGTAATGACACACTTGTTCAGTCTGTTATTTGGTAATTGAAATTCAAGGCAAATGTTTGCCTTATCTTCTAAAGTATTTTATGTGCACTAAATAACTTACTAATAATAATATAATTCTTAACACATGGGATAATTGTCTTTATAAAAAAATTAAAATGAAGATAATGGGGGTAATGATGTGGCATGGGTAGTGTGGCAATGACGATTCCAAATAACTGTACTTATAGCCATGAAGAGATAAGTGCTATTGGGCCACATGTGTGAATGCGGGCTAGTGCTTTTTATGAGTATTGATAATACTCACACAGCACTACATTGGGCTCGTTGAATACAACGGGCCATAGTTCAAAACAAAAAGCCCTGGTCCTTTACACTCACACCTGCACACTCACTGGGATTTAAAAATTTCAAGTTCCGATTTCCAGTCTCTGGAATGAGATCGTGAAAGTGAAGATAGTTTTGCAGAAGAACATCGATGAATCCATCGTATCCTAGCTCTGATCTTTCTTCAACTCTTTCATCCCTCAAAAACCTAATTGCTCTCTCAAATCATGTTCTCTCTGTCACACCATCACCACCAACCCTAAACGCGAACCTAATACAATGCCCTTTCAATCCACACCACCTTATTCACCCTCATTCCCTCTTCCTTCACCACCTTCGTTGCCCTTCCTCTCCGCGCCCTCTTCCCGATCTCACTCACTCTCTCACTTACCCCCAAACCCTCCACAACTCTCCCTCTGATCAACTCTCTTTCTATCTCCACTCCCTCTCCAACTTCTTCTACCGTGATTGCCCGGCCGTCGTTTCTTTTTCCCATGCGGACTCCCTCACCAGAACAGCCACCCTCACGCTTCCCGCCTTTTTATCTATCGAATGCGCCGACACAGATACCCACTCCAACCTCGAGCGACTGTCTCACCACGCGCCCATTCTCCCCTCTCAGTACTTCTCTATCGCTCGTGAACTCCAGTCCTGGCATGATTTTCCAACCACCTTCTCCAACTTCGTTCGTCGTGCCATTTTAGGTCTCGGAATTGCCAACGACCGTGACTTGATGGATTGGATAATAGCGAATTCGCCTCGTTACGGCGTTGTTGTTGACACCTCTATGCAACAGCATATGTTTCTGTTATGCTGCCCGTGTCTCATGTCGATTATAAGAGAAGCTTCCGTTTCCATGGAAAACAAAAATTCGCATGTAAGTTGCCCCGTTTCGAACCAGGCTTTGACGTGGCTAGCGTATCAGGTTTCGATCCTTTACGGGGCTGCAAACGGAAAGGCTTTTGTTCTTAATTTCGTGAAGAAATGTATCACGGTTGGTGCGTCTGTTTTGCTGTTGTTTCCTTTAGGGAACGAAGCTGCTTCAATGCATGAGTCTCATAATTTAGATACAGGGAGTGGGAACATTAAGGTGGCAAAATCTGCCGCTCCAGGTGGAGAAAAGAAAAATTGCATACTGGATAGAAAGATTTCTGTGTGCCAAGTTGCAGCGGCTGTTGCGGCATTGCATGAACGATCTTTGCTTGAACAGAAAATTAAGGGATTTTGGCAGCAGCCAAGTAACTATCAGCTGTATGTTATATTTACCCTTCAAAATCTGTGTATTTTTTCTGTCACAAATGTTTTATTTGGTGTGAAACCTATTAAGTATGACTACTGTCTTTTGTTTTGTCTTTGATCATTTACAATAAAATAATTGGGGATTATGTGAGCTTAATCTGAATATATGGAGCTTTATTTCTCTAGGGTTGCTGAACATTCTTATTTGTCCGAGAAAGCAAATGAAGAGCGGACAAAACGTCCAGATTATAGACCTATAATTGATCATGATGGTATTCATAGGCCTCAATTATCTAACCAGGTACTGATAATCTTGGATAATTTTCAGCAGAACAAGTTCTGTTCTGGTGTTGCGTTTCTTTAGTTTGCCTTAATAGGCAGCTTTTATTCCTTTGTTCACTTTGTTTAGCACTTACGGGACTAGTTTCCTTATACGTTATATTAGGAGAGGTTGGGTTTTTAGATGAATCTCGGTCACGGAATATCCTAAGTTCACCCGACAAAGAAATAAACTGTTCAATCCACATTTATCTATTTTTCTTACTTGTTTTGATTTTGATAGCATGAGAGCAAGTTGTTATAAATTTGTGCCTTAGTTACTGTTGTGTGGACTGATTGTTTGAGGAAACATTTTCTATTTGTTCACTGTTTTGTATTATCAAAACTTTAGGTAGAAAATAGTGAAAACAGAAAACATTAATAAAACGTTGTTTTAATTGTTTCCTATATTAAAATAAACTTAACAGGAAAGAAATGAAAATAAGGTGGCAATTAAACACCTGTAGATACAGCCCCCTAACACATTCCGGCCACGGGAAAGTGAATATTATATTTTCTTCCGTTGTAGCTGTTATTAAAACATGTTTTCTACTGCTATCAATTGTAGGAATCATCTAGAGAAAAGACACGAGAGGAGTTGCTAGCTGAAGAAAGGGATTACAAACGTCGAAGAATGTCTTATCGTGGCAAGAAGACAAATCAATCACCTTTACAGGTTAGAAGTACTGCACAAGTTATTGAAATTTTTACTTGTATTGTTGAATCATAGTAATTTCATGTATGGTCATGGTTTGATTTGCCAGATGCTCCTTTTCTGTATTAAAGCTGAATAATCTTGAGTGGCACTGTCGTATCAGAGTTGGTGCATACTATTTTTGACTTATATGTCTTATAATACTATTTAAGAAGAAATTGTTTTAATAGAGATTTTTCAAATTTTTAAATTTAATTTCTTAATTTTAGATAATTTAGATTTAATTTTAAATTTCTTCTGGAAGGTGATGAGGTACATGATAGAGGATTTCATGGAGCAAATCAAGCAGGCTGAGGGTTTTGAGAGCCCTTTGAAGATGTCTGAAGAGAGTGGATTGTTTCCATTTAAGCCTCCTGGCCATGACATTTCTATGGAAGCTAATAATTCAAGAAAAGCTAGTCATGACTCACCTGCAGTGACAACCAGCAAACCACATTATTGTGAGCAACAATCACACTCTAACTGTTGTGATGAAAGCAAAAATTTGGATGGTGCATTTTCTAGAGATTACAAACAACTCAAACATGAGCGTCAACGGAGCCATTATTACCGAGAAGATCAGTGGAATGCTGATCGGGGAAAATATCATAGAAACCGGTCTTCTACAAGCCCTGTAAGACACTCAAGTCATAGTCAATCACGGGAGCATAGTAGCCATCATATCAAACAGGATTACTACTCAAATAGAAAGAAGCATGATAACTCATCTAGATTCAGGGATAGGTTGCAGAATGACACTCACGGGAGTCATATTTCAGATTCTTTCCCAAATAAGACATTTTCAGATCGATATGACCCTTCTGAATCTCTTGATATATGTGATGATGACATATCCTCTGATGCCAAATATATCAAGTCCGACAAAGTTTACAATAAAGAACAATTTTAGGATTGGCTTGGTCAGAACCGTGATGACACTACATCTGTAGTGGCCTGTGGGTAAGAAATGCTACTTATATGTCCTATTTAGATGCTATATTTATATAATTTTCAATGTGAATATCTACTTTAACGTTGTTTCTTTGCATAACTTTGCAGTAATAACTTACCAAGCTTCAGCAATTTTGTCAATGTATCCTCCTTTGTATCCTTGATTGTGAAAGCACATTTAATTAAGCAAGCTTTCCTTGGACTGATTTATTGTTGTTGGTGGCTATTATTATTATTCTTATTTATTGTGTTTTGTTTTTCCTCAAATTATGTTGTCAACACATTAGAATTTATTACATAACTAGATTCTTTTAGTTTTCTCTCATGATTGTTTTACTAAACTTAAGATAACTACGTACTTTTTTAATGCATTGTATTGTGTGTGTGTGGCTGTGTCAGTGTTAGTTTTTTTAATGCATTGTATTGTGTGTGTGTGTGTGGCTATGTGTTAGTGCTAGGAAATAAAACAGTTTGTATAATTCTTTACTTAGGATTTTCAATCATTTAATTACGACTACTAAAGCAATTATATATTTTATAATGTGTAATAGAGGAATCTGAAATTTTATCTTCTCTTTTTGGGGTATATGATCGTTTTATCATTTTTTGTGCTAACTAAGGAGTGATTGGAGTTGGATCTGTCTGAACTCGAAGTATTTTTGGTTTTCAACAACTTCCCTGTTGTTTTCTCTCCCCATCACATGCTCCTAACCTTAGCTTAGAATATGCCAAGGTTGGTCAAGCTTGTCATTATTGAGCTTTATATTTATTGTGAGAAATTTGTTGAATATAGCATTATTTAGATCGAAATGCCTTTGTCTCGGCTAATTTCTCGTGCTTTGATTTCAGACGGCTAAAAGCACCAGAATGTTTCACTTTCTTCCTGAATTCCCCCAAACTCTTCAATGGGCCACACAGGTTTCAGACGGCTATGTTCGTGTGTCTGCGTCAATGTTTGCACGTGTCCAGATATCAGAAGGAAATAATATAAAGAATGAGGGAGGGTGAGGGAAACAAATATGGCTACAAAGTCGAGATTTATATGCCATTGTTGCTTTCATCTTACTGTAAATGACAACTATCTCTATTCCGTCTGTTTACACAAATTATTGTTGCAGAGAAGGCACCTTATATATGTCAAAAGATGGATTGTGAATTGTATTTTCCCAAATTTAAATTTTAAGAACATCTTTGGTTGTATGATTTTATTTGTCCATGTGTCTACTACTTTCAAACAATTTTGGACGTTTTGGCTGCTTGGTACTAGAGAATAATCATTGGAAATTTCGTCTTTCAATTCGTAACAGTAAACTTCAAGCTGTGTTGAGGCTTTTATATAATGACACTAGTATAAGAATTATCCTTTGATACATCTGCTGAATATAGCACCATTCATGTGGGAGAAATAATCAAATTGGGACCTTTTCTTCCTGTAGTAGAGGGAAAATAGCATAAGCATATGGTAACTTGTCTGGTATAAATCAATTTCTATATAATAAATGTATGAATTTATATTATATTCTCTCTCTTACACACACACACACACGTAATAAGAATAATTGTTTAAAACTTTTTCATGAACTTTAAAAATATTTGTAATGATATTTTTTTTGGTTAAAACTGACATAATTATTAGATTAGGAAAATCATGTCGTATATTTAATATAAGAATGTAAAATATGTGATGAAAATTGAATAAGATATAACTTTCTAATTTATGATATATGATGCAATTATTTTTAATTAATAATTGAGTTAATAAATGTGTAAAAAACAATGCAAAATCCAAGATTAATTTTTGTTATTCAATAGGTAGAAACTTATTTTCAAAATCATAAGAGTAGATATCGTCCAAAACTTTTAAGTATATAAGAAATACAGAAAATATTCATAAACCAAATATTAACATTAAAAAATTATTTAAGATAAGTTGTCAAATGGTACAGTAAATCCCATATAAAATTTTCCATAAAAAATTGATATAAGAAGAAAATGTATTTATTTTTTCCTAAAATACATTTACTTTTATATAATGAAATCAGAAACATGTTTAAAACAGTAAAGGATAAAAAGTCAAAATTATTTATAACGTTTTTTTTTCTTTTCAACGTGAACATCACATTTGTTTTTTTATTATAAAACCATAAACATTGTCCGAAAAAAAAAAAACATAAAGCGGCAGTTTTTAATTATATTTTGTAAGATATATATAAGAGCAGTGATAGATATATACATGTACAACTGCTTTTTAACCAAACTTCTATTCTACACTTCTATTTAATAATAAAACACTACTAATTATTAAAATTTTAATTATTATATTGAAATTGGTTGTCCACTTTTAATATATTGGTTGAATGGAAAGTGCACGGCCCATGGACACGTGAACTTCACAGATACAGACTCAAACCGACACGTCCTCGTTGGGTGGCTTTAAAAGACTCTCTTCCTGCGTTGTGCGGCACACATCACTGCTCCTTCTAATTCTGTTATCAAGATTCTGTCATCGTAGCAATTGAAGACAAGGAAAGGAAATCTTGTTCTGCAATGGCAACCACCGCCGAGAATGAAGTATCTGCACTGAAACAGAAGTTGCAGGATTTGGTTAAGAGTATCGTGGACAATGATGATTACCCCGTTCAAGCCGCCAACGAGGCTATCCATGCTCTTTCTACCCTCAAGGATTTGAAATGCATCGCTGCTCTCTCAACCAACTTGGATGATAAGCGTTTTCCTTCACACTTTCGATGCCCTCTCTCCAACCGCTTGATGACAGATCCTGTTATATTGACCACTGAACAGGTTTTTCTCTTTCTCTTTTCTTTTAATCAAGATCCATTAATTCTTTCTTGACTACCTGACCATTGCAACATAAACTGTGATCGGACCGTATCAAGAACCTGTTTGATACTAGAAAGAAAGAAAAGAAGAAATATAAATGTAATGTATATCAAAGAAAGGTGTTAAAGAATTGTTTATATGAAAATTGAGTATTAAGTTCTGCTCTTTTAACATGATAATATAGCAATAATAGTTATTTTTTTAATAGAATTGGTATTCTTGAGCTTTTATTTGGACTCTTTGCTGCTTAATTGTTTGGTGAATGAAGATTGATTGACACGATGGCAGGAAGAAAAAGTGGTAATGCTATATGGTCCTCATTGTATATATGTACTAGTGAATTAATGTATTGATGAACGACGATGGTGCATGCAGACTTTTGATCGTCCATTCATCCAGAAGTGGCTGGATCAGGTCCACGGAATGTGCCCTATGACCCACCAAGTCCTCTCTCACGCTATTCTTACTCCTAATTTCTCGCTCCAAAGCATGATTTCAAACTGGTGCAAAATGAGCGGAGTTGATATTCCGAAGTCCATTTTTGACATTCACGACGAACAAGTAACCGAGGCACACAGACACCGTCTCCTTTCGTTGCTCGTCAAGCTGTCACTGTCGGTTTCAGAACAGAAAGAAGCTGCAAAAGAGCTTCGCCAGTTAGCAGAACAGATGTCCGGAATTCGATCACTCTTTGGGAACTCACAAATGATTGAGCTATTGACCCGTCCTTTATCATCCGGCACAGCTTCTGTGGATACCGATCTTCAAGAGGATTTGATAGCAACTCTTTTAAATCTCACAATTAACGATGTCAACAAGAGGGTGTTTGTAGAAAACGAAAACGTCCTCACCGTTCTCATTGATTCATTGAAATCCGGAACAGTTGAAACAAGAAGCAATGCAGCTGCAGCTTTTTCCTCATTGTCATCTCTTGCTTCAAACAAGCCCATAATTGGAAAATCTGGGGCTATAAAATACTTGGTGGATTTACTAGAGGAGGGAGACCCATTAGCCATGAAAGATGCTGGTTCAGCCTTGTTCAAACTATGTTTTTCGCGTGAAAATATAGCGAGGACCGTACGAGAAGGGGCAGTGCAGGTTATTCTTAACAAGATCGTTGACCATGTTCTTGTTGATGAGTTGTTGTCACTGTTGGCACTTCTGGGTACACATGCTAAGGCCGTTGAAGAGTTGGTGAGTCACGGTGGTGTCCGTTTCTTGCTTGATATCTTGAGGGAGAACACAGGGGAACGCACCAAGGAAAACATTGCTATTCTTCTAGATCTAATCTGTCACAAGTACCAAGAAAAAAGAGAGGAGATTAAAGAGGAAGAAATGGCCCATGGCACATTCTCTGAGCTTGCACAAAACGGGTCCCCATGGGCTAAAAGGAAAGCTAGCTCCATCCTTTATTGTCTTGGCATACATGATCCCTCCACTTTCCAATACACTCAAGTTTTGTGACTTTCGTCTTCACCAAACTTTAATTCTCGATCACCTTTTGTACGTGAAAGAAAACTTGTTTGAGATTACGCGTTACCACCAAGCCACATGAATGATTTGTTTCATATTCTTTTCTCCCTTTTCAAACATGCTTTCGTCTCTGTCAACTTTTACATCCAACATCTCTTAGTTGGAGATAACTAATTTCTATGGCTCCCATTTGTACGGTGGTGTATTGCAGTGTATTTTTGGAAGAGAAATGATATGCATACAACGATACCACTACTTTTCACAACTATTCTACTCTATTTAATAATAATATAATAATAACTATTACTAAAATTTTAATTTTTTTATTGGTATAATATTAAAATTAAATGTTGAATTGATGTTGGATGGAATATTGTTGTCAAAATAATTTTTTTTCTAAGTGTGTGAAACACACATTTAAATCTTAATCTTATAATAAGAAAAAAATGCTTTTATTAAAAATCCTTTGAAGTGCCTATCAGTCATAAAAAAATTGCATTTCATTCAATCTCCACAACTAAAAGAATTTCTTGCGCAGAAAAAAACATACAATTAATACACGATGAACTGATAGCGTCATTACTATTGGTGTCTTAAGGCATGAATTGATTAAAGTTGAAAAGTGATATTTTAATCACAAGATTATTAAATTATAATTATTTTAAAAACAATTTATCGAAATAGAATACGATTAACATAAAATATGTATATTTAAGTCATTTTAACTTTAATTCTTAATTAAGTTTAAACTCTTATTATATATTTTAAATGACACATAGTATTAAAAATTAAAATAAATAGCATACTTAATGTAATAATTAGAATAAATAATATATTATTAATATGATATAGAGATGGCACAAGACTATTATTTCTGATGGAAAAAAAGTTTTTGGTTCGTATACTTTTTCATTGTTTTTATCTTATATTTTTAAATTGAGTATTATTTTTTTACTTATATAAACATATCCTTAGTGTTGGGCTAAATGAAGAATATGTTGATTTTTAGTATTAATTTTTTTTTTTTTATGTTGCTATGTTGTGAAGACTTTTAAAAGGTAGAAGAATGTTAAATTATTGAACAATAGAAATATGCAATTTTATTTAATTTATTTTTGTTTCCAAATTAAATAAATTCAAATGATAGAATATTTTGGCTTGATCTTGTACATATAGATGTAATTAATTATTTTCATCACAGACCCAAAAACACTTGAAGTACATTGAGATAACGAAGACTCTCCATAATTAAATGCACAAAGGGCATGCACTATAAAACATGCACTACACTTAAAAACCATAAAACTAATTAACAATAAAACTTGAAATGAATTATTGCATTACTAAATTTTGCACTAATAATTTATCTTTTTTGAGTATTAATATTTGTAAAAATTTAATACTTATAAATTATTTTTATCAAAATTAAAAAGTTTAGAATATATATATATATATATATATATATATATATATATATATATATATATTTCTTGCTACTTTTTTGCCAAAGAAAAATTGTTTGTAAATGATGGGGACATGATCATATTACAAATTAAATTTTGGAAGAAAAATTGTTTGTAAATGATGGGGACATGATCATAGACAAGGACAATGATTCACTTGAAGGACTTTGAGGACTTATGACAAAGGTTAGAGAAGTGAAGCAAAGGAAATTATTCAATAAGTGTTGTTCATATTATTTGAACATAAACCCACATTTCAAGGAGAAAAAATCAAAGTTATGAATTGTATCATGACACAAATGGAGGAAGACTACTTTGTTACATTCTTTTGTTTAACTAACGATCAAATCCTTTGTAAAATTGGCTAATCAATTATTTTTTGGGTTAATCAATTAATGAGTTTTAGTTTGAATTTGTTTACCCACTACAAGAAATTTTAATATTACCGACGGTCAAAATCCGTCGGCAATAACAAAAATTCGTCGGTAATATCCATTTACCGACGGATTTTCAACGGCAAAAAATCCGTCGGAAATTTGGTTGTCGGTAAATATTACCGACGGATTTAATAGTCCGTCGGTAATTACCGACAGATATATCCGTTGCTAAATGTTTTACGAAATTATCGACGGACGAGAATCTGTCGGTAATATTTTTATTACTTATTAAATATTTTACTTATATAAAACCCCTTCCCTTTATATTTTTATTATTAATTATTTTTCCCTATTACATTTTTATAAGCTTCAATTATTATCAGATTACTAGAATTTTTTGATAATAATTTACAAATAAATTATATTTATATATTTATATAAATATATTTTTATATTTTTATATTTTATATATTTATATATTTATATATTTATATATTTATATATTTATATATTTATATATTTATATATTTATATATTTATATATTTATATATTTATATATTTATATATTTATATATTTATATATTTATATATTTATATATTTATATATTTATATATTTATATATTTATATATTTATATATTTATATATTTATATATTTATATATTTATATATTTTTATATTTATATATTTATATCTTTATATATTTATATATATTTATATTTTTATATATTTATATATTTATATTTTATATATTTATATTTTATATATTTTTATATATATTTATATTTTATATATTTATATATTTTTATATATATTTATATATATATATATATTTTTTATATATTTATATATTTATATATAATTAAATATTTTTCTATATTTTTATATAATTAAATATTTTTTTTTAAATTATTTAATTTAAGAAATTATTATAAATTAATCTAATTATGATTAAATTAAATTAAATTATTAAATAAAAAATATTTAATTTTTTAATTAGTTGAATATTTACTAATTGTTAATTTATCGACGGAAATATCCGTCGGTAATTTACAGATGGATTTACCGACGAATATATCTGTCGGTAAATTCATCTATAAATTACAGACGAATTTATCGATGGATATATCCGATCGGTAACTAATTATTATTTTACCGACGGATATATCCGTCGGTAAGATCAAATTTCACAAATATTTTATATCCGTCGGTAATAATTATTTTCCGATCGGTTACAAATCCGTCGGTAATACGCGATTTTCTTGTAGTGACCGTTGTAATAAGGGTCCAATTGGATTTTTTTTTGACCTTTGGTTGTCACAGTTTTAGTTACAATCAACCATTAAATTGTTTTCAATTTCTAGATTAATGGATCATTATTAACATTTATTTGTCTCCATTAAATAGTTTTTAATTTCTAGATTAATGAATCATTATTAACATTTATTTTGTCTTTATTGAATATATGTAACGGAAAACTTTTATATAAGCAAAACTATTCTTATAAAAAAAACAAGTTGAGTTTTATTTAAAAATATTAGAGATTAACTCTTTTATATTGGTAAGAATGATTCTCTTAAGTTCTTGAGTGATTCAAGAATCTTTGGTTATATTAAAGGACTTTTTCATCCTTTATGAGTTGTTTTCTTTGGGAAGAGTGATTTTTTCCTTCGACCTTTCACATTCACCTTTTGTCTTTTCTTCACCAGAACCCAAAAAAAACTCAATTCAGCCCAAATTTATTTTGTGGTCATAACTTTCATTCTACTAGTCCAAATTGAGTGTTTTTTTAGCATAAATTGAAATTCAGAATGAGAACTTTCACCTTATTTTTTAATCACTTTAATTGGAGTTTTATAGCTCAAGATATCGATGTTTATAAAATTTTGTCCAACCCTAAATTTTCATCATTTCTAAATCCATTTTTTCTCTAATTTTTAAACTTCTTAAAAGATTTTAACTCTAAAGATCTTAAGTCAGTCCTTATGCAAATAAGCTTGTAAATATAAATTTGTAAAACGTTATTTACAAAATTTAAATTTTGAGTTTCCTGTATTTTTTATTTTTTTTACGAACCTTTCGTGTCAATTTTTTTTTTCGAAATTGTTTTGTAGAAAAAAAATGTTTACATAAAACATTGTTTAAGAAATATTTCTGCAAATTTATTTTAAGAAAATTTCCTACAATTTTTTTTTAGAATTTCATATTTTTAGGTAATTAATTATTCAAAAGATATTGCCTGGAATAAAAATTAAAAAAATCTAAATAAAAATGCAATTTTTATAAAAGTTTTACAGAAAAAAAAATCTCATGAAATATAAAAAATTTTAGTTGTACTAGAGATACCATTGATATAGGGATCATGACCATAATTTTAGGAGAGAACAAATTATCTACTTGACTAAATATAGAAAGTAAACGTGGAAAATTTAAAGCTCAAATACTTAGCAAAAATCTCTACAAATACCCTAGCAAGTGAGTGAATAATCTATGAATTGGAACATGACATCGATACCTTTAATCCGATATTGAATTGTGTGTTTTAGCATCCTACCACATAGGAGTTCGTGAGTGTTAGCTAGTAATTTTGGAGATGACAGAAGTGGAAAAAGGGACCAACTTTAACATTGCATGACTCTCTACATAGGAAGAATTTTGGAATATAACTTTTCCCCGCAATGGCCCAGTCATCAGATTTATGTAAGCCATTGCCCCGTAATTGTTTAAAGACCAATCCATTTTAAATGAGCTTGTGTTGCACCTTCTTCAACCCCAACAACTTGTAATCTTGAGGTCATTTTCTTATAACATGGCACCAGATTCAAGAGTTTTCCATTTTCTAACCTAAACCATCAATAATATGACTTGGTCATGTGCTAGCGTGTTGGATTTTGTTAATTAGAGTTTATAATATGCACGAAAGTAAAATTATTGAATGTTTCTGAAGCTTCATTATCTTTGTGCAACAAGTATTTTCAGATATATGATAAAATTGGCTTTTACAATCACTAGAAAAATTATACTTGTGTTTGATGATGTCTTGTGATGATATGAATACGTTTTGGTGTTTGAAATAATGCATAAATGTATGTGTTTTGTTGATTTAGAATGTTGGATAGACTTGTAATTAGCACATTTGCATGAATAGGGTGAAAAATGATGGGTGGAAGAATTTCGAAGAATAAATCAAATCAATTATTTTGTTAAATAATTGATTATTTTATGCTTTTGGGATTGATTTTGGGTAGTGGATGTGCAAGTAATTGATGACCTTAAGTGATAATCAATTATTTTAGATATGTTTAATGTATCATTTCATATTTAATTTCAAAAATAATCGATAAAATGTAATAAAAAAAAACAAAAAAAAGAGAATTTTCTACATTAAATGATCAATTATATAAAAATATAAATTATTATATTAAAAAAATAATAACAATATTATAGTAATGTAATGACATTAAAGACTCTTTCATACTTACTAATGATTATTGTGATTGTGAAGCCAATTGCGATGAAGTCACTGGGTCAAGGTGGTCGTAGATGCAATAGATAACATTGATGAGAGTCCACCTTAATATATATGGTGTACTTGAAAACAATCATTCAACTTAAATAAAGTATGTCTATGAAATTTTTGGAAGTATGAGCGACAATAAATTAGAGATATGTAATTAGACAGTATGTGAACTTTTTAATAACAGAATTTAATAAGAGGGCATGCCACTTTGTCAATAACGAGATATGATGAACTAAAAAAATAATATAAATTATGAATAATGTGATAACAACAAGAAATATATATTATAAGAAATGTTACGAATTTGAAGATAAAGAAAAACGTATTCGAGGATAAAGAAAAACGAAAATCATGAAAACTGAAATTTTCATGTTTAACATGTAAAGAAAAGACGTAAAAGAGAGAAAACAATACTATTTGGTATATTACATTATATATGAAAATATTAAAAAGATATGTATTTGTAGGTAAAGAAAGAACAAAAAAGAAAATATGAAAAAAGAAGTTGAGAATATTCTTTATTGCAAATTTGGAAAGGTGTGTTTTAAAGTGAGTGAGAGGAAGTGGTTTGGTGAGTAAATCAACAATATGATAAGAAGAGGAAATTAGTAGTAATTTTAGAAAATCATTGAGCATCTTATCACGAATAATGTGATAATCAATTTCTATTTGTTTTGTTTGTTCATCGAACACAAGATTTGATGCAATTTGTATAGTTGATTGATTATCACAATATAATATTGTTGGTTTGTTGTATGGGGTATAAAGATCTTGTAGTAAATAAGTTAATGAGGGAATGTCATGAAGTGTGGATCATATAGAAGTGGTGACCGAGGCACAATTTTGCATTCTTGTTTCTTCGAGTAAATCAAGAGTATATGTTCTCTGACAAAGGTGGAGTCCAAGGGAATTATGGGCAACTTCTATCCCAAGAAAGAATGTTAGGTTTCCAAGATTCTTGATACAAGAAACAAAGTCAAACAAAGTTATGATATGCTAAATCTTTTCATTGTTGTTACCAATGATGATAATATCGTCAACATAAACAAGAATGATGTTGATATAATTTTGTTCATGGTTTATGAAAAGAGAATAGTCAGCAGTGGAACATTTGAATTGATTTGTGAGAAGGAACTGAGATAGTTTTTTGTACCATTGTCTTCCTACCTATTTGAGACCATGTAAGGATTTTTAAAGTTTACAAACCTTTTGATTTTCAACGTGTAGGAGGTTTCATGTAAACTTCTTCATTGAGATATCTATGTAAATAAGCGTTGTTCACATTCAGTTGCTTTATAATCCAATTTTTCGATGTAGTAAGTGCAAGAAGGACATTATTAGCATAACATAGGCACCCCAAAAATGCGTAAGCTGGTTATGTCGTATAGGGTTCCATGAAACTCTTCATAAAATGAATTGTTATTGAGAATAGGTGTTAGAAGTGTTAGACAGTGAAACACCAAATAACATTTGGAAGTGTGGCTTGGATGAGCAATGATTAGGTGATGTTTAAAAAATGTCGATGCTTTCTCTCAACGATGTCATTTTGTTGTGGTGTTTCAGTGCATGTGGTCTAATGAATAATGCCTTTTGTGTAAAGAAATTCTGCATGTTGAATTTCGGTCCATTATCAGTGTGGATAATTTTGACAGAGGTATCAAACTGTTTTTCATTTTGAATGATAAATTGAGCAATCTTGTCCCTGGTATCAGATTTATTGATCATAGGGAGAATCCATGTAAAATGAGTGTAATAATCTATGGTTAGAAAATATCGAAAACCACGTATAGAAACAACATTACAAGGTCCCCAAATATCCATGTGAAGAATCTCTAATCTATGTGAAACAGAATAAGATTCAGAATTAATGGGAAAGGGAGGACACTTCTATTTTTCCTTATGACACGTATCACATATCATCATTTGTTTGTATAGAATACAATTATACTTGTTTCTTAAGATTTCCATTCTGATATTGGAAAGGTGGTCTAACCTAGCGTGTCAGATATTGATGTCGTTGGAGGTGTTACTAATAGCAGTAATGTGTTTACTATAGTTGTTTTTGAAAGGGAGATCCAGAGCATAAAGAACTGCATATATTCTAACTATACCAATCATCTCTTTGGTTTGGTGATCCTGTATGACACATTTATCATGAGTAAACATTAAATCATATACATGTGTTGTGAGCTTGGAGACATATATTAAATTAAATTAAAATTGAAAAGTGGAACATAAAGCATATTAGTAAGACTGATGTTATCAGTGAGCTTGAGTCTTCAGAGAATTCTGCTATAATAGTTTGTCCATTGGGGAGATTTATGCAAATGGGATCAATTTTCTTGCAAGTTAAAAAATTATGTAAAGAAATGCTTATATGATTCGTTGACCTGGGTCCAAGAGCCATTTTGATCGAATGATTTTAGAAAAAGTAGTTGAATTAATTATACCTGTTGAATAATGGATCATAGGGTTGGAATCTATCTGATTCACTTAGGCTTAATCAGTGGAGGATTTTTTGAAAATATTTGATAAAATTTGATATTGTTGTCGGGTTAGACGTATACAGATTCATTGTTCTTTGAATCTTTATTAGTGCTAACATCATTTTGGACAACAACGAGATTGTCTTGAGGAGTTTTGGTTGAGTTGAATCTATGACATGGTGGGTACTCGTGCTTTTTGTAGTAAGTGTACATGGTATGACCATTTTTTCAATAATGAATACAAACCTTTCTAGAGTTCTTGACATTTCTATTATCTTGATTTGGAAAGCCATTTTTAAGAAAACAAACATACTCAGTAGGACCAGTTTTTCCACAGAACATGCAAATGACAGAGGTAGTATTCTTTTGATTGCACATGACAGTGGTTGGAATAATAGAACTATTGTTGGTCCTTAAGACATTTATCATGTTGTTATTATTATTTATCAGACACTCTTGTTGTGCAACTAAACTAAAAATCTTGTATATGGCAGCATGGTTTCCATGAGAAGAATATGAGATTTTACATTATTGTATTGATAATTTAACCCACGTAAAAATTGAAGGGTTTGATCTTCTTTGGTTCTCTGGGTTATGGTATCAAGAACATGATAAAAGTAGGGAGTTTTACAAATACATATCAATATGGGTCTGAAATTTTCCAATCCGTCCCAGATAATACACATTTTGGTGAAGTAATCAGTGACAGACATGTCTCCTTAATGAAGAGTAGCTGCCTCCATTTGAAGGTCTGATATTTTTTATTTATCACCTTGTGAGAATCGATTCTTGAGGTCAATCCATGTATCTGAAGTCTTGTTTATCCATATGATGTTTTGCTTGATCAAGGAAGAAACTGAATGAACAAGTAAAGAAACCACAATGTTGTCACATATGTTCCAAGCTGAGAAATGTTTTGAAGCACACTACAACAAAAAGAGGCTTTCATGACAATACTTTAGATAGCAGTTAACAAAAACCGTTTTTAAAAATACATATTAGATATTGGTTAGGAGTAAAACGCTCTCTATGTTTTAATAGCGGTTTAGAAAGAACTACTTTCTAAAATAATTTATAATAGCAGTTGTGTGATAACTGTTATCTAATGTCATATTTTAGATAGTGATTACTTCGTAGAACCGCTATAATAAGTATAGTTAGGGATGACAATCAAACTCGTCCCCGTGGGGACCGACCCATCCCCACCCCGAAGTTGACGAGGAAAAACCGAGTTGACCGGGTTTGGGTTCGGGTTTTCCCCGCTTTAAGAAATCGGGTTCGGGGGCGGGGATGGGTAATGCAATCCCCACCCCGACTTTATATTTAAACCTAAATTCTAAAATATTAACTCTTTGTCTATTTGTCTTCTTTTCTTTTTTTAATGTTAATTATATTTAAATTTAAATCCTGATATATAACCCTCTGTCTTTTCATATTACCCTTAGTCTTTTCACATTATTACTCTTAGTCTTTTCACATTACCCTTTTTGTCTTCTTATAATACCCTTTATCTTCTCATTACGTAGTGTGTTCCTTTCCTTCACTTTACTTCCATTTATTCTTAATTTCTTTGTCTTTTTGAATCTCTTCACAACTAGTCTTAGTTCAACTCACATTTGGCTTCTCCTATCTCTTTACTAGTTTGAGTTCTCTGATCAACTTCTCCAGTATTTTCAACCAGTTTATCGAACACATAAGGTAATTTTTTGTTTATTTATCTTTTTCTAAATATGTACATCAATGTATCATTTTATTTCTAATTTGGTTTTATTAGGTTTTTGTTATATCATGTTTTCCGGGTTTACTATTCTTATTTATCATATATCATATCTTATGTTAATTAAATAATTATATTTTTTTATCTTTTATGATCAATTTAAGTCTTATTTTAGAAGAAATAAACAGAGGATTTTTTATCTTTAGGCAATCAATAATACATGTCTTGTTTATGGTGGTAGGGATTTTTTTTATATACAATCGAAAATAATGAATCAACACAAGCAAGTATGCATGAATCATTGTTAAAAGAAAATTCTAACCTTGAAGGTCCTACTCCTACACCAAATGAAGTCCCACCAGTAACTAGAGATAATGAGCATGATGAGACTATTTCATTGGGATCAAATCGGCTTAAAAGTAAGATTTGACAACATTTTCAAAAGATTCAAGTTAATGGAGAGGACAAGGCTAAGTGCAATTATTGTAAGAAACTTTTGGGAGGAAAATAAAAAAATGGGACGAAACACCTATGGCAACATAATGATAATTGTATTCAATTCAAGATTTCTACTAGAGGGAACAAAGGGCAAATATTTCTTACCCCTAAAGTTATGCAAGGTAAACAAGAGTTGGGTACGAGAATTGATGATGCAAAACATGTAAGAAAAGAACTTGCACATGCAATTATTATGCATGAATATTCACTTTCAATTGTAGATCATATTGGTTTCAAGAGATACTCATATGTTCTCCAACCAGTATTTCAAGTTCCTTCTAGAAACACTATTAAAAAGGAAATATTCAAAGTCTACAAGTCTGAGAAATCAATAATTTTGAAGTCATTGGATAGCCTTGAAGGAAGAGTGACTATAACATCAGACATGTGGACTTCAGGTAATCAACAAAGAGGATATATGGCTGTCACTGCTCATTATATTGATGATTCTTGGAACTTACAGAGTCACATTTTAAGGTAACAAATCACTTTCCTAGTCATATTTTATATTATTTTTATTTTATTTTCGTATGGTAAAATGATTGAATATTGATTAAATTTATGTGAATATTATTATTTTAGGTTCATTTATGTTCCAACTCCTCACACAAGTGATAGACTTTGCAATGCATTAGTTGAATGTTTGATGAATTGGAATATTGATACAAAATTATCCACTATCACCCTTGATAATTGTACTACAAATGATGCTATGGTTGAAAAAATTAAGGGTAAATTGCAAATTAACACTTTATTGAGAGATGGAGATTTACTTCACATGTGTTGTTGTGCTCATATATTAAATTTAATAGTCAAAGATGGGCTAGAGGTAGTGAAAGATGAGATTGAAAAAATTCGAGGTAGTGTAGCATATTGGTCTGCAACACCTAAGAGGAAAGAAAAGTTTGAAGAAACAGCAAAGCAATTGCGCATCTCTTGTACTAGGAGCTTGGTTTTAGATTGTCCAACAAGATGGAATTCAACATACAAAATGCTTGAAATTGCCATAATATATGAAGATGTGTTTAATCGATTGAAGCAACGAGATTCTCAGTATACTTGTTTGCCAACTAGTTTACAATGGCAGTTTGCAAAAGATGTTTGTGAAAGGTTGAAATTGTTCAATTTTATAACAGAATTATTTTCTGCTACTAAACATCCAACTGCTAATTTGTATTTTCCCAATATATGTGAGATTAAATTGACATTGACTGAGTGGATTGCATCTCCAAATGAAGTGATTAAAAAAATGTCTGAAAACATGTTGTTCAAATTTGATAAGTATGGGAATGTGATTCATGCTATTATGGGAGTCGTTACTGTTTTGGATCCTAGATACAAGATGGAGTTACTTGAATATTATTATGAAAAGTTGTATGGTCATGAATATTTTTTGCAAGTTAGGATGATTCGTCAATTATGTTATGACTTGATTTCTGAGTATCAAACAAAAATGAATAAAGACACATGTGGCGAGTCTCCAACAAGGGATGATACTAATGTTGCTGGTGATGCATTAACTGAGTATGACAAGTATATTTTGAGAAAAAAAAAAGGGCAAGAAATACATATGTTAAAACAGAGTTAGACCATTATTTAGAAGAAGATGTTTTACCAAGAAAAACTGATTTTGATATTCTAATGTGGTGGAAGTTGAATGGAGTCAAATACCCAACAATTCAAGTAATTGCTAAAGATGTATTAGCTATCCCTATCTCCACTGTAGCTTCTGAATCTGCATTTAGTATTAATGGTCAAATATTAAACCCCCATCGTAGTAGACTTCATTGGACTACCCTAGAGGCTTTGATGTGTGCTAGGAGTTGGTTATGGAGTGCTGAAAACAACGGTAATGTTTTATATACCTTTTTAAATATATATTTAATGATTATATTTTTAGATTTTAACAAGTATTCTCTTTATATTTTATCTTTAGGGTGTGAATTCTCAACTAATTGATGACTATGCTATTTTACTCAATGAGATGGATTCTGGTGATGAAGGTATTATTTTATTTATTAAAAAATATTATTATTTATTTTTTAATATTTTATTTCTCTTTTCAATAATATATTTTATTTTAAATTATGTAGGTGAATTGATGGACGAGTGGCATTGTTGCTCATTTGGATGATGATCATTAAATTATATAATATTTGTTATTTTTCTTAAATGTATTGTTATGCACGGTTATGCATTATTATGCGGTTTTCTTATATTATTTTTCATGAGAAACTTTGTTTACTTATTTATTAGTACTTTTAGATGTATTTCATAATTATTTTAAAAGGATGATTAGTTGAAACTTATTTTTATTATATATTTTTACAAGGATTAATAATTTTAAAGGATTAACAACTTATAATAAGAAGAAAAAAAGAATGATCAAATATATTTTTTATGCATAAATATTTTAATATAAACGTAATAAATTAAAATATACACTCAATCAATAATAATATTCTAAAAGTTATAATATTATATTTATTTGTTATAAAAAAAATAAAATGTAAAAGATAATAATTTTAAATTATTTTATTATAATTTATATATAATTACTTTTAAAATAATACCATAGAACGGGGACGGGGCGGGAAACTCGAAACCCAACGGGGACGGGGATGAGGACTTAATTTTTAACCCCGGTGGGGATCGGGGGTTGGGGAGGCAAAACCCGCCCCCGCTCCGCCCCGTTGCCATGCCTAAGTGTAGTTTAGATAGCGATTATTTGGCAAACCTCTATTTAAAGTCATATTTTTAAAAACCTTAAACTCCCATTTCTTCAAACTCGCACTCTCTATTTCTGCGTTTTTTGCCTCTCTCTGCGCTCTTTCTCGCTCTCTGTGTCTTCCATTAAACTAAAGGTACATTCTCTCTTTCTCGCTCACTTTGTGTTCTCCCACTTGCTCTGAGTTCTCTCCATTTCCCTATGTGTCTTCAATTTTTCTCATTTTCTTGCTCTCACTACTCAGTTGGGTATTACAACTCCATTGAAGCATATTTGTGTGTCGCCAAGTTCGCATTCCAGTCTCCATTCGCCATTGTTGCTATAAGACAGACTTATTGGGAGGTCTACAATAGGTTAGTGCATTATATATTTTTTAGGCTTTTATTTGATTTATTATAATATAATTATTTGAATTAATGTGATATTGGATATAATTTGCACCCCTATTTTGATTCTGATACATTTAGTTAAATTTTAGGGTGAGTGTAAATTAGAAATTTCAATTTAAAATTAGTATTTTAATTGATTAATATCTTAACTTGGTCCGAATTGTTTATTTTTGCCTACATTGTGATCCTGAAATTGTGTTTTGAAATAGAATATAGGCTGACTAGGATATATACATGGTTTAGTGCACTACAAGAAAAATTAAATTTTCGACGAACAAAATCGTCGATAAATACATATTACCAACTGGACGTAAATCCGTCGAAAATTGTGTTGTGTCGGTAAATATTACAGACAGATATATCCGTCGATATTTTATTATCTTTTTAGAAATTTCAATTATTATTTGATTAAGAAAAAATATTTATTTATTAATGAGACCCTCTATTTATCTAAAGGTCTCCCTCCCTTTATTTATTACTCGAGTACCTTAGAATTGGAGGTTGATACTCCAACCATTAAGCTACTAGGATTTTATGATAATAATTTACAAATAAATTATATTTATATACAAATAAATGTATATTCGTGTAAGTATATAAATATAAAATATATAAATACAAATATATTTATATGTAGGATGTGAAGGCGCGCTCAAAGGTGAAAGTGTGTGTGAGTTTTCAAAATTTTGATGTCAAATTTGTGAGTGGATCTCTTTATATGAGTTTGTAATTTAATGATAGAATATAATCTTTATAATTTATTTATATAATGATATAAAATAATAAAAAAATCTTTTATTTTATTTTATTTTAATTTATTCTTTTAATCTTTTTTTCTTCTATTATTTAATTAAAAGTCTTATATTAAAATAATTTTTTCAATATTAAAAATACTTAAATATTTATTTTGAAAATTATTTTTTAAAATTATTTAATTTAACAAATTATAATAAACTAATCTAATTATGATTAAATTAAATTATTAAATAAAAAAGTATTTAATTTTTTAATTAGGTGAATAATTAATTTATTAGAATATATTTAAAATTAAGTAATTATTATATAATTTTAAATATTTAATTTTTTTTAATTTAATGTTAATTTTTAAAAATATACTTTAAATCCATTGGTAATGTCCGTCGGTAATTAATTGTTCATTTATCGACGAGATATATCCATCGGTAAATAATTGTTCACTTACGAGCTAATTTACCGATGGATATATCTGTCATTAATTGTTCATTTATCGATGGATATATCTATCGGTAAGACTAAATTTTACAAATACTTTAAGTCAGATCGGTAATCAATCATTTTCCAACGGCTACATATTCGATCGATAATTAATAATTTTTAGTGGTGTGACCACTGAAATATTTTGTATTAAAGATTATGTATATGATGTTTTTACTGATAGTTTTAGTAATTTTATATGCTTATTAAATGGTATTATTATATATGAACTTGAGTGAACTTTTTGTTTCCCATTTGAGTATCTAAATAATGATTTAGGATCATTATTTTGAAACTCAAATTGTCCCAATTTGGATAGTTTGGGAAAAAAGTTTTCCTTGGCAAATAATTATCTAGGTAGTTGATTAAACTGTTATTTGTTATAGTTGGTAAAATTTTGATTTACTATTCGTGTCATTGTCTCTTATGCATGGTTGAATGAGGTTAATTTTACCAAATTCAAGTTGTGGACTAAGAGACTGATGCAAAATGCTACCAAAATTTTATTAAGTATTAACTTCTTGCTATTTCAGTGTCGTACTTGCATATAGAGCTGAAAGGAGGCTTCGAACGCCAAAGACAAAGATGAATCAATCAAGATGGATCAGTGTACAGGTATCAAGTGTACCCCAATTCATGTTTTCGTACATGCTTATTTCACTAGACGGTTATTCTAAACTATCTTTATGTTTTTTTGTCTACAAAGTGTCCTAAGCAAATGAACTTAGATGACTGTGGATATTACGTAGCCTTGTTCATTAGAGATGCATTGTAGCATGGACAAATTATTATTCCAGTTAACGTAAGAACCATTTTTGCTTTATGGTTATGTTTATATAAAAGAATAATGTATTGTCATTATTTATCTAATTTGGTATTTAACTTTTGTGATTCTTTTTTATCTATGTTTGTAGTATTTTCCAGAATCTTGTTTTGCTACCTTTCTAGACCTTAGAATTGAGCAATTACAAAAGGAATGGTGTGCATATTTCTACCATACATTTTTTAAGGACAAAATCAACACCATAGATTCTTACGGATTTTTTTAATCATTTCAATTATTTGATGTGTATGTACCAATTTTATTTCATGCAAATTTTAGTTTTAATTTGTCAAATTTTGAATTGTTTTTCTATGATTACTGTGAATATATATTGTGTCTTGGTTGAAATTTGTTGGATTAATTTGATATATACTCCGGAATTGTGGTATATCAGATACAGGAAAAAATGTTGGATTTTAAAATTTAAATAAAATTATTTTTTCTAAATTGGGACTTTAGATAGCAATTTCCATAACCGCTATCTAAACATTCTAAAAGAGAGTGGTTTTAGAGCTAACCGCTATTAAAAGTATATTTTAGATAGTGGTTAACGTCATTCTTTTATTAGCGCTTCATTTAATAGTGTTTTTAACTGTTATTATAGAGCATGCGGAACCGCTATTATAGAGTTGCCTCCATTTGAAGGTCTGATATTTTTTATTTATCACCTTGTGAAACTGAATGAACAAGTAAATAAATCACCATGTTGTCACATCTGTTCCAAGCTGAGAAATGTTTGTTTTTCTATGATTCTGTGAATATGTATTGTATGCTGGCTGAATTTTGTTGGATTAATTTGATATATACTCTGAAATTGTGGTCTATCAGATACAAATTATCAGGAAAAAATGTTGGATTTTAAAATTTAAATAATTTTTTTTTAATTGGGACTTTAGATAGCAATTTCCATAACCACTATCTAAACATACTAAAAGATAGCGGTTCTAGAACTAACCGCTATTAAAAGTATATTTTAGATAGTGGTTAGCGTCATTCTTTTATTACCGTTTCATTTAATAGCATTTTTAACTGTTATTATAGAGCATGTGGAATCGTTAATCAATTGCAGGTTTTTGGGCATTTCCATCACTAGTAGAAATATTTTTATTTATTTATAACCTCTCTCTATTTATCTAATTATAATATTTATCTAGAGGTTCCCCTCCCTTTTATATTATATTTTTTAGAAATTTGAATTATTATCATATTAAGAGAATTGTCATCTGGCAGGTTAGAGTTAGAGATCGATACTCCAACCACTAAGCTACTAGGATTTTACGATAATAACTTATAAATAAATTATATTTATATATATACAAATAAAAATGTATATTCATGTAAATATAAATATAAAATATAAATATATTTATATATTGGATATGAGGGTGTGTTCGAGGATGAAAGTGTGTGTCAAGTGGATTTTCAAAATTTGATGTCAAATTTGTGAGCGCGTCTGTTTATATGAGTTTATAATTTGATGACAGAATATAATCTTTATAATTTATTTATATAATGATATAAAAAAATTCTTTATTTTATATCATTATATAAATTAATTATAAAGATTATATTCTATATCATTTTATAAATAAATTATAAATATTATATTCTATCATTAAATTACAAATCTATATAAAGATATTCGCTCACAAATTTGACATCCAATTTTAAAAACTCACTTTATACACATTTTACCCTCGAGCGTGACCCTAACCTCCAACGTATAAATATGTAAATATATAACTATATAAATATATATAAATATATCAAAATATATAAATATATTTGTATTTATATATTTTATATTTATATATTTACACGGATATACATTTATTTGTATATAAATATAATTTATTTGTAAATTTTTATCAAAAAATTCTACTAACTTAGTGGTTGGAGTATTAGCATCCAGCTCTAAGATACTGATTTTGAATCTTATTAATGACAAATTTCTTAATTTGATAAAAATACTTTCTACTAGTACTTGTGTATGAATAAATTTAACATTGATCTTGACACTTAATGTAGTAAGGATTGATATGCTCTATACATAATAGTCATGATAGTCTGTAGCATCAAGAACAAGAGAAACTAAGGGAGTAGTTGGGTTTTCATTTGGGTGCAGGTATAAGAAGTTTTGCATGATTTCTTTAGCCATGAAAAAAGAAAATAAAGCAAAAGAAAGATATATAAAAAGGAAAAAGAGGGAGGAGAGGGACAGAGCTTCAAACGAAGAGCTACGATACCATATTACGAATTTAAAGATAAAAAAAGAAGCGACAATCATGAAAACTGAGATCTGGATGTTTAACATAATGTCACGCTAAGAGAAGATGCAAAAGAGAAAAAACAACCCTATTTGATATATTATATGATATATGCAAACATTACATAGTTATAGGTGAAAAAAAGATTAAAAAAAAACAACAACACGCTAAGCATCTTTATGACAAAATAAGTCAAGTGCGTCATTATAGTAGCTAAGTGATATGGCTTGTTATGTGACCATAACGTTTCTTGTTTTTGAGTTGGAAAATGAAACTTTTGACCACCCAAATCCATACATTTTATTTTTATTTTTATTAAATTAATCTATAAATTATTATATTAATAAAAATGAGTTATTTTTAATTGTTAAGAAGAAGGGACCCACTCTACATAATATTTTTCAGACGACAAATCGACACACATCAAGCATCAACTTGTTAGACTCATCGTCATCTCCCTTGGAGCCACACTAAATGACTCAAGTTGGATTGATATTAACCATAATAAAGTTGGTGGATCCGGACAAAGAAGATTTAAAGTAATAGAGAAGATCTTGTACATTTTTTTTCATAGTAAATCTCACAAGGAAATATTGACTTTAAGACATAAAATTTGAAAACGGATTTTTTATTATTATTTTACAAATTTTAAAAATTATTGTACAATAATTTGATTTTCTCTTTTGAAATCTTAATATTTTTTATATTATAATATATTTAAAATAATAGAACTTTTATTCAGTAGATGCTTAATAAGATCATCAATAAGTTGCTCGTATGTATTGATAAGTATGATATTTAATTTACATAATCAGAGAGAAATAGATTCCTCTCAGTTTTATAAGGGTTATTTTTTTATCTATCTATGGAATTATATAACTAGAAAATAACCTATAGTTCAAGCAGCAGTTTTTAAAATAAAGGCTGTCATTAAATATACAATTATTAACTATATTTTGTAAGATATATAATTGATTGAATACACAATAAATTCTATTTTTCAAAGGAGCATATTATAAATTAATTAAGAACTTTTTATATATATATAAAAAAAAAGATTTTTAATATATACCGGTAGAGTGGAAAATGCATGGCCCGTGGACACGTGGACTGCACACGTGCAGAGTGAGACCCACACGCCCTCGTTGGGTGGCTTTAAAAGACTTCTCTGCCTGCATTGTGTGGCATGTATCTCTACTCTTTCTAATTCTGTTTTCAAGATTCGGTCATCTCCGTTGCAAAATCTCATCATAGCAATTGAAGACAAGGGAAGGAAATCTTGTTCATCAATGGCAACCACCGCAGAGAATGAAGTATCTGCACTGAAACAAAAGTTGCAGGATTTGGTTAAGAGTATCGTGGACAATGATGATTACCCCGTTCAAGCCGCCAACGAGGCTATCCATGCTCTTTCTACTCTCAAGGATTTGAAATGCACCACTCCTCTCTCAACCAACTTGGATGATTCAGGCGTACCTTCGCACTATCGATGCCCTCTCTCCAATCACTTGATGTCAGATCCTGTTATATTGACCTCTGGACAGGTTTTTCTCTCTTTCACTTTCTCTTTTATGATCAAGATCCATTCTTTCTTCACTGCCTCACCATTACAAAATAAAATGTGATTCGCACGTATCAAGAACCTGTGTGATACTAGAAAGAAAGAAAGAAAAGAAGAAATATATATCATGTAATACAAAGAAAGGTGTTAAGGGCTGATAATAACAATAATAGTTTCTTTTTTAATAGAATTGATCTTCTTGAGCTTTTATTTAGACTTCTTTGCTGCTTAATTGTTTGGTGAAAGATGATTAACACGATGGAAGGAAGAAAAAGCGCGGTGGTGTTATATGGTCCTCATTGTACATTTGTACTTGTGAATTAATGTATTGATTGACGATGATGGTGCATGCAGACTTTTGATCGTCCATTCATCCAGAATTGGCTGAATCGGGTCCACGGAATGTGCCCTCAGACCCACCAAGTCCTCTCTCACGTTATTCTTACTCCTAATTTCTTGCTCCAAAGCATGATCTCAAACTGGTGCAAACTGAGCGGAGTTGACATTCCGAAGCCTGTTTTTGACATTCACGACGAACAGGTAACCGAGGCACACAGACACCGTTTGCGTTCATTGCTCTTCAAGCTGTCACTGTCAGTTTCTGAACAGAAAGAAGCTGCAAAAGAGCTTCGCCAGTTAGCAAAACAAATGTCCGGAATTCGATCACTCTTTGGGAACTTGCAAATGATTCAGCTATTGATCCGTCCGTTATCATCCGGCACAGCTTCTGTGGACACCGATCTCCAAGAGGATTTGATTTCTACTCTTCTAAATCTCACAATTAACGATGTCAACAAGAGGGTGTTCATAGAAAACGAAAGCGTCATCACCGTTCTCATTGATTCATTGAAATGCGGAACAGTTGAAACAAGAAGCAATGCAGCTGCTGCTTTTTCCTCATTATCATCTCTTGATTCAAACAAGCACATAATTGGAAAATCTGGAGCTATAAAACCCTTGGTGAATTTACTAGAGGAGGGAGACCCATTAGCCATGAAAGATGCTGGTTCAGCCTTGTTCAAACTATGTTTTGCCCGTGAAAATATAGCGAGGACCGTACGAGAAGGGGTAGTGCAGGTTATTCTTGGCAAGATCGTTGACCATGTTCTTGTTGATGAGTTGTTGTCACTGTTGGCACTTTTGGCTACACACGCTAAAGCCGTTGAAGAGTTGGTGAGTCACGGTGGTGTCCGTTTCTTGCTTGATATCTTGAGGGATAACACAGAGGAACGCATCCAGGAGAACATTGCTGTTATTCTACATCTAGTCTGTTGCCATGACAAAGAAAAAAGAGAGGAGATTAAAGAGGAAGAAATGGTCCATAGCACACTCTCTAAGCTTGAACATAACGGGTCCTCAAGGGCTAAAAGAAAAGCTAGCTCCATCCTTCAGTGTCTTGGCATAGATTATTCCACTTCGCGATACACTCAAATTTCGTGACTTTCGTCTACAACTCTAGTTCTTAATCAAATTAGGCTTAGAAAAATATGAATCACCCTTTTGTACGTAAAAGAAAACTTGTACGTAGAATAATGTACATTACGCATTAGCAATATGCCAAATGAATGATGTGTTCCATATTCTTTTCTTCCTTTTCGAAATGCTTCCGTCTCTGCCAATTTTTGCGGTTGTGGTTTAATTTCGATAGCTTCCATGTTACGTATTACGGAAGTCTGTGTAATTTTCATTCAGAAAAAAATTTAGAGGATTTCACAAGACTGTTGTTTCTGAGGAAAAAAAGAGATTTTGATCCATATAATTTTTCGTTTCATCCATTCGTTTTCTAGCTTTAAATCTTAGAAATATTATTTTCAGTCACTTTACTTTTAATCCTTATTTATTTTTAAACACGTATTATTATTTTTTAAATCACACGTAGTATTCAAAATTAAAACAAATAACATAATTAATGTAGTAGTTAGAATAGATAAGATATTATTATTTAACTGACACGTGAGAACTTCACGCATAAAATTAAAATTATTTTATCGTTTTTATTAATTGGGTGATATATCAACGAACATTAATAAACTTTATTAAATATATAATTTATAATTTGTGAACAAATCTTTGTGTTGGCTGTGAAAAAGTAAATAATGTTGAAAATATTTAGTAATTATAGAAAAAGTTAATTACAACGCTTGCGACATAAATGACGAATATAAATGGAATGAAATCATGACTTCGTGCCAACATTGAATGCGTTTTTGGTTCCCCTTAGAAAATCTCAGAGTCAGCTTAAATTATGAGTTGAAGAAAATTTTTCAAAGAATTATAATTCAGCATCTAAAATTTATTTTAATCTGATATAGTTTTTTTCTTATATAAGAAAAATTATACTGATTTTCATTAGTCAAAAGGTATACTTATAATAAAAATATTTAAAAGTAAATAACTCAAGTGGCATCCAGTGTGAAAATTTTCACCTTTTAGAATATTAAGATCGTTTGTGTTTATTACTCTACGCAGCTACTGGTCACCTAACCCTAAACCCAGCTACAGTAGGGGTCCGTTCACGCAACGTACATTTTTAAGATGCAATAACGTGATATTCAATATATTTTTAATACTATATTGTAAAACATAATATTATTTTATATTTTAATGATTTGTTTTCTTAGAAGAAACATTTGTAACTGATATAATCCTTCAATACCAGTAGAGAGTTGGTCCGTGTGAAAGGCACGGTAGGACTTAACCGTACAAAGGAATTGCAATATTATACACTCAAGACGCACTATGTCGAGAGTGATGGTAATGGTAACCCTAAACTGCTAGGGTCATCCCTCACCTCAAGACGCACTATGTCGAGAGTGGACCATGATAGTTACGGGACGACGACAAGTACAATTATACAGCTTTGCCTTCAACCATCATACTCTAATCTATTTCGATTGATCTGTTCTAATATATTATGCACTCTTCCTAACTAAGCTTAGCTTAATTCATTATTAAATATGTGGATATAAGTTATAAGTTATATATAAGAATGTATTTACATTATGTTTAATAGATAGTGCCCATAATTTTAGAGTAATAAATAATTGTTTAAGAAATTATATTTCAGAAATTTCAATCAAACATTGAATTTTGAGAATAAATTATCTAATATATAGTTCATGTAATTTGAAATCAAATTATTGATTAAATTTTTAATTAATTAGTTTAATAAAAACTATTAATAAATATCTATTTAATTTTAAAAAAAAAACCTATGTAGATACTAACTAGTTTTATATATATTTGGAAAGTATGTTTTGCACTATTTTGAAAATTACTTTATGAAAAAAGTAATCTTTAAAAATTTATATGTAAAATGAAAGTATATATGTGAGCGATTTATAGCCCAATAATACAATAAACGCAGAATGTTGTTGCTGCTAGCCGATTCAGATTTGTTTTCTTAACTTGACCACTTGAGGCCCTTTTTCATCATCGTATTGAGGCACAAAAGTATATCAAGGCCCAAGAATAATTAATAACATTTTATTTTTTATAAAGTATTAAAAAAAAGAAAAATTTCAACACGTTGACCATATATATATGGTCATGAATTGTTTTGTTTTGGCTATTTATTTAACTTATTTTTCTTGTGAAATTAATAATTTTTTAAATATGATTCAAATAAAATGAAACTAACCTAATTTGTAATAAATATTAATTATATGAAAAATGATGTGTTTTACCCTTCTAATAGATATATTTATATGTAGTAAAAAATATTTTGAAGAAACCTAAAGATGATACTATAATTTGTTAAGCCACTGCCACATATCATGGGTGGTGGCGAGTGGCAACTGCAAAAACATGTGGAAGCCTTATATATTACCTTATTTCGGCATGTTTAATACTTCAATGGCCTTTAAACTCAAAGTAATAAGAACCATTTTCTTTCTTTTTCTTTTTCGCAATTGTAGAGATCCAAGTTTGTTAATATGCACGCTTCTAGAATGTTGAAGAACCCACCTATGTGGGTAACAATACCACGTTGAAGAGCTTGTGGAGGAGTGTAGTTTGGTTAACGTCACCATCAATGAGGAAGAGAACAAGATAGAGTAGCTATTCTCCGGCGAAGGGAGGATGAAAAGAGATGAGAAAAGAAAGAGGAAAAACTAAACCCATTAATGGGAAGTCATTTCTGACAGTCACGAAGGGTTGCAAAAGAGTTTCTTGGGAAAGATGGTATTCCATGTGGTCATGGCTAAGAAAAAATCTTCGCTTAGTGACAGTGACAATGGATAGAATGAGTAGTTAATGCATCAATGCATAATCCCACCAAAGTGCCAAGAGCATGGTTCCAATAAATGAGACACGACATCACCGACACCACCACCGCCACCAATTACAACACAGTATCAGAATCATGCTAATCTCACTCCCTTCAATGTCTATTCAAAACATAAATAAAAAACCAAGATACATTCACATCTAAACCCTCATGTATCTTCACACATCACTGTCGCCATTATCAAAAGAAATCTTCCGATCAGCGTTAGATTCATAGGGATTCCATCTCAGCAATGCTCATGACACACAAGCAGTACAAGACACTTGGAAATGAACCCCATAATTTTCTTCTACAAAACCATAATAAACTAGGTCAAGAAAACCTTGACATATATATATATATATATATATATAGATATATAGATTATAAGTACTAATATACACCACAAACATGGTATTAAAATGAATTAGAAAAAATTTGATGAGGTACCCGTTTGTTGGAAGTATGGAGTAGTTCGGGAGGGATCTTATAGAGATCTTCGTCAACGGGTTTTGTAGTTCGTGGAACGGTGTCGTGCACCTGCCTGTGCTTCTTTATTCCATTTGGCTTCTTTGACTGTTCACTTACGTCGTACACTCTTCCTCTGTTGGCATTAACATGCTGGCACCTCCTTCCCTTGTTCCTCGTATCCTGCACCCACAATCACAAATTAAGTCAAACACCCTTAAAAACCGGTTTCATGGTTTGGCCACAAAGCCAAAAATGTACCGAACATGTGTTTTCAACCACCACATCAGAAACCGTCACAATTGACAACACGTAAGCGAAGTTTCAAGTGCAGGGAACTAAGGTACATCTAAAAGGCCTCCGTGTGATCATGCACGAATTTGAGGAAAATTAAGGGAACCTGTTTGCTATAATTTCGAAGGGCACGAGGATTGCTACGGAGACGAGTTTCAGCGGAGGAAGAAGTGTAACGAAGTGGACGGGGCTGTGTGGCACACTCGAAATAGCGAGTGATGGGGAACTCATTGGTGAAATCCCAGTTCCCAAACGCTGGAATGTGTGCGTCTCTCTTCCATTCCTATCATCATGAAAAACCAATCATTAGTTATAACCATTATCGGTATGATTCACTGCTAGACACGGAAGTGGTGGCTAAAAAAAGGAAGGGAAGCGAAGAAGCTCACATCCATTTTGTGGAGGTGTGTGAAACCGAAGGCAGAAAGAATAAGTCGGGAGCAAAAAGGTAAGAGAAAGTGGGGAAGGGAGGGTTTCCTGATAAAACCTCAGACAGTTCAGCGTCTGAAAAGTTAGAAGTGAAGAGGAAGAGTTTTATGGTAAAAGCCTTTTTATTCGGTTGAATTATGATGGTGACAGAGAATGAAGGGTGCAGGTGAGGGTGCCACTAACCATAACCATGTCTATGTAATAAAGGGTCTGCCCAGGGCACTGCCGTCACAGACCATTTTTTTTACCACAAATCAGTTTCTACTCAGAGAGATGTCACTTTATATATATTATTGCAGGGGATTAATAATAATAATAATATGGTTGTTGTCGTTGTTATGCGATTTTAGTTGCTTTTGCTTTTGCAAAGTGCGGTAGTTGATGTTGAGTGAAGAAGGGGGCAATTGAATGAGGAAGCAGCAAAGTACAGGTATAGGATAGGGACCCTCCATGCCCTTCTTATTCCTACTCCTATTCCTACCTAATGGCTAGAAGAGCTGGGCATTTAGTGAAGGAGGAACTGTTGCAGAAAAGTGGGTGTGTGTTACTGTGCAAGAGTATGACCAATCTGAAAAAGCTTCCAATTTGAATGTTTATGGTTGCTGCCAAACTGTCACTGTTCTCTGACTTCTCCCCACTCATTACACTCAAAAATGCCTTTGCAATGTGTTTATCAGTTTATATACTAAACACCACCAACAACAGCAACAATGTCAATAATAATAATAAAAGTTGGCAAACTTTTTCAATGGGGCCCAAGAGACCATTGATTTGATTTCATTCAGGGAATGCTGGAACCCATTCTTTAACATAGATTCGTCAAGTCAATTACTCCTTGTATTGTACCTTTCAATTCTGGGAACATGTAAGTTTCTTTTTACCTAGAGAAAATTAAAGTAAGGATTTTTATTTTTTATTTTTATGTTTATTTGTTTTCTTCGAAAGAAAGATTTAGTTGTTTTAAATTTGGATAAATTATCTTTAAATTATTTAAAATTGAAAATAATTAAAAAGGGAGGTACACTCTTATCATAATTTCTAATATATTCTCAAGGTAAATTTTAATATAGATTTATTATTATTTATTTCATAAATATCTGCAGAACATAGTACGATTTTAAAATATAGATTTAAATTAATTTCAAACATCCGATATTATCTAAATCACAATCTTACAACTAGTATTTTATATAAAATTTTATCAAGTCTATAAGCATAGTTTGTTCACAATGTAAAAAACAAATTTAAATTTAAAATAAAATCGTTAAATTTAAATTATTGGATCCTTTTCTTGTTTATTTTACTTGATAGCTTTGTTTTGATTAGGACGAGGATTTAAAAGAGAGAGAAAAAAGGAAAAATAAGGTGAAATTTTTTATTGTTTTAATTAGTAAACAAATTGTAATTGATTTTAAAAAAATAGAAAATTTTATTAATTGATATAAGTTGAAAAAAAATATGAAGTAAAATATTTTTTTATAATTTAAAATATATTACAAATTTATTTAAAGATTTATTTTAAATAATTTTAAAATATTATAATTCTAATTTAGTGATGATAGGGGAAGTGGGGACCCTTTCTTTCACTTCAAAACAAAAATCGATTAGTTTCGTAGAATTAAATTACAAATCAATATAAATTTTATATCGATTAGTGATATATAATTGAAGTATGTAAATGAAGTCTAATATAGCAAAATTCATAACATTAATTATCTTCATTATAATCCAAAAAAAATATTAAGAGAACTTATTGTCACACATATATCAAATTAGATCTTTTTTAGATAAATTTTTCATTTGTTAAAAAAAGTAAAACTAATTTAATAAGATTGTTTCATTCCAAAAGCAATCCTAGCAACCTATCATCAGTTTGGTAGGAATTCAACCCGGTATATTTTTTATATATTAAATATGTAAAATATCAAAATTTAATTTATAAAATTATAATAGAATAAACTATAATATGATGTTATTTTTATAGTGTGTTGTTTAAAAGATTAAATTTGTAATAAGATTATGGCATAAAGTATGTGAATACTTATAAATAAAGTTTCAATAATATTGACTGTAATGAAGTAATTTAATTAATGTGGAAGAGTATCAATAATTAATCAATTAAGACTTAAAAAATATATATTTTATAAAATAAAGAAATATTAAAAAATATATATTTTAAATCGGGGTTTCACATGACTCCATGATTCCAAATAATTTGTTGTAAACAGTAAGGCTTATATTGGATCTTAAGCTGGGAAAAATTAGTCAAGGTTTTTTTATTTAAGAAACGTTAAAGCATATTTTATATATTAATTATCAGTACATAGTTTATATATATATTAAAATAACAAAAAAACAATCATGTTTCTTAATTTCAGGAGCTGTTATGAGAATAGAAAAATAAAATTAGAAACTTTTTTAAAAACAAGAACTAACTAATCCACGAACAACATAATAACATGTTGTCATCTATTGTTGAAAGAGTCTGTTAGTGTATGTGTTGGTTTCATTTCATCTTTTGGCACCAATTTCAGTTGTACCGTACAGGTGCTAATCTACAGAAACAAACAAATTCGAGTATGAGAAGCCATTAATTAGTGTCGATGCAGTAGCACCAACACAAGCAAATTCCAGTGCTGGGCATAGTTTCCTAGAATCCTCGAAACTGCACAGCTAGTGTATGTTTTTGGTAGAAAATGTAGCTCCTTTATTCGTTTTTTTTTTTGCATTTGCACAAAAACTTATCTATTAAACACCCCTCTTCAGCTCACAGTGAACCTTATGAGTTTTCAACAAAGTATTTTGCTTAATTGCAAAAGGGGTTGGCTACAATCAATGCATTCAGCGGTGCTGTAGTTTTATACAATTTTATTCATTTTGCAGTGTGAAGCAACAAGACGTGGAGCCAATTGACTTCCAATTTTATTCATTTCGGTAGTGACACAAAACGTTGTTTCAGACAGCATTAATTGTAACGCATAACAACATATTGATATATAAGGTCCAGTTTTGATATAAAACAAACTGGGAACACACTTCTAATTGTAACAGTTGCCCGAGGGAGATTCATGATGTCTCTATCTAGTTGTTGAACCAAAGGTAGACAAACAATAAATAGCCTACTGAAAAAACAGATAAATATTAAGGACGCTTGATTTTGAAGAATCAGTTTTACAAAATAAAGAACCCCATATATTATCTTGTATATATAATGCTCAAACGATCGGTTGCGTAAACAACCAGACTGCGGCACAAAAATAGAAATCAACGTGTTAAGAACAAGCATGGCTGTCCACGAAGATCACAGAGGGAACCAGAGATTTGTTTATTGAGAATAAATACTTGATCCACTGCTGCTAGTGTGGTCAAAAGGGTGACCACTTACAGATCCAACGCTGCATGCACGTTCAACTAAGTGACGGCTCTCATCTTCTGACCTTCTGCTGGAGCTATGATCACTTCCTGTTGATAGCCTCATGCTGCTTCGCCCTGACAGAGACCTTTCATCTTCTGATGCCACGCTGCTGCTACGGCAGCTTGAGGAAACGCTTCCATCGTCCGATTCTTTGCTACTCTTATGGCTTGAAACTCTGCCAGAAGATTTTTTACTGCTCTTGCCTAAATCTCTGATGGAAGATTTTCTGCTGCTGCTTTTCTTGCTTGAATCTTTGGAGGAAGACTTTTTGCTGCTCTTCTGGCTTAACTCCTTCAGTGAAGATTTTTTGCTGCTCTTCTGGCTTAACTCACCCGATTTCCTACTGCTGGATGATTTACGACTCCCCTTTCTAGATACTGATCCACCTTCGCCTTCACCAGCACTACTCTTTGGGGGAGGAGCAGGTGGAGTGGAAAGGAAACTTAGAGCAGTTACAACGTCACTGATCAAAGGACGAGCGTCTGCTTCCTCCTGTAAGCACATGGATGCTATTGCAACAACTTGATTCAGATCCTTTGCTGGGAAATTCATATTAAGAAGAGGATCTGCCATTTCTGGATATCTTTTCGGATCCCTGAATAAGGGTGTTGCCTGCGCAATCACAAAAGCCCATGTAACAGACATCCTTGCATGATATGTCAAAAACACATGAAAGTGTGTCATGGAAAGCTATTGGACCATTGGCTTATAAGTTATATATAGTCAAGTGTGTTTTGTTTGGTTTCATAGTCTTTAAAAAAAAAAAAAAATTACCCATGGAACGAGATTTTGCTCTTCATTTGGTTTTGTGGTGTCAACGGCTCTTCGTCCAGTAATGAGCTCTAGCAAGACAACTCCGAAACTGTATACGTCAGATTTCAGGTTGACTTGACCTCCTTTTACGTACTCCGGAGCACAGTAACCATAGCTACCCATAATTCTTGGAGGTCCATTGCTCATCTTGTCTCCACCAGAAAGCTTTCCTATTCCAAAATCACGTAGTTTGGCATTGAAATCATTGTCCACCAAGATGCTCGACGCTTTCATGTCCCTGAATATAACTGGGGGGTTCGCACTCTCGTGCAAGTACTCTAGTCCTTTAGAAGCAGCCGCTACTATTTTCATTCTGTCAAACCAACTTAATGTTCCTTCATCCGCTTTATTCTCTGCACACAACACAAAGTGCGATATATTTTAGATTGAAGCTTATTAACTCACAAAACCAACGTAGAACATGGTACAAGTGCATAAAATTTGATGAAAGGTATCGTGTAAAAAATGAAATGGCAGTTACCAAAAAGACGCTCTTCTAGAGTGCGCCCGGAGAAATACTCGTACACCAAAAGACGTTGATCTCCATCGGCACAATAACCAATGAGACTGACCAGATTTTCATGCTGCAAGGCATTTAGTTCTGTAACATCAGCCAGGAATTCCTCTTTGCCTTGCATCCCATTTCGGTCGAGTTGCATCACGGCCACATTCTGGAGGGATCGATCCAAAGAAAACAAGTGAAGAAAACAAACATGAAATATAGAAATTATTGAGTATAGATTTTTTTTGTGCACTTCAAAAACAAAAAGTAAAAGGCTTATGACCTTGCCGGTGGTAGGAATTGTCCCTTTGTATATTCTGCCATAACCTCCTTCATCCAAGAGGCATTCCTGTCGGAAATTCTTTGTTGCCGTTGCTAGCTCACGGAATGTGAAAGCTTGAGCAGTTGTAGTTGTTGCGGCAGCAGCTGGTGGCATTGGTTCCTCAGGCTTTTGTTTCTTCACTTCAGCTGCCAATTGGAACCACGAACCACAATGTTTAAAGTCATGAATAAAATCTCTGTCATATTAAATCATCAAATCTATCGATCTTTACCTTGATCAGTTTACGTATGAATTATATAGCTTGATCAACTAAATACCAAAGAACCAACTAACTAATTAAAACAAAAATATATCCTTTACATGCATGCATAAATTACCGGGTGACTCTACTGTTGTAACCGGTTCTGGTTCCGGGGGTGGAGAACCAAGCTCCCTCTTGCTTTGGCCTTTCTTAGGTGCACAACAAGGGAAACAATTCATGCTTCTAACCTTTCAAAATATGTATATGAAATAACCAATCTCCAAGAACTGGTGCTGGAAGAATTGATAAATCCTTCTAAAAAATATTATTCAGACGCAGAGACGATGTCAAAAAGTCTCTCTCGTGTACATAAACATATATATATATATATATATATATATATATATATATATATATATATATATATATTTATGAACTATAGTGTTATTAAAATAATGAAATAATCAACGAGAATTGGCAAAATCAAAGGACAAGGGCCCCTCAAATTGAAGGACCCTGTCCTGATAAAGGTATCAGAAGCTACAAGGAGGAAAAAGAAACGAACAACGTAAGAGGAAAGGAGGATGCAGACATATATGAGAAAACAACAAGCTTATGTTAATCTAATAATGAGGCATGGAGAATGAAGAAGGGGGTTTGAAAATGAGCGTGTTCAGATGGATTCCAAAAAATGCGGAAATCAAATTTCCAGTTTTTAGGTTAAATCAGTTAAAGTCAAAGCAAATATATCCTCTGTGCCATACATTCATTCCATCCACTTGTTTTCTTTGTTTTCAATCCCTTATTTAGGTATTTTGACTTGCACCATTTCATGAGTATACGTAAGGTTGCTATTTTTTTTCTAAAGAAAAATTCTTCGACAAAAATGGTCTGTTACCAGGACTGAACCCTTCTCTTTTTAGGAAGAAGAAGAAGAAGAATAAGGACCTCTCATTTAGAAAAAAAATTATTAATTTTTATCTGGTCAATATATAACCTTATATTTTAATTTTACGTAAAAAATAATATTTCCAATTTTGTTTCTCGTGAAAACTAATTGCTACATACATTTATTTTTCTCCCGTCATAGTTTCATTTTAAATACTTTTGAATTTTTTTAATATTAAGATTCCTTTCATCATCTCAAATCAACCTAATTTGACGTAAATATTTGAGATTTTTTTTATCTAATAAATTTAACTCAATTCAATTTAATTTACTCTTTACATATTAGGTCACAAATTTTATATATATTGGACCAAAAACTCTATTTAATTCAAAATTATTAAATAATAATAATAATAAAATTATAATTATTATTTAATTTATTCTACTATTCTATTAAGTAAATATTTATTCTTAAAATATTAAATAATACCATTTTTTTTAAAATAGTATACAAAATATTTTAATTACAAAATTGAAAAAAAAATATTTTTAGGAACTTATGATTTAATTACCTCAGCTCAATTTAATAGGATTAAGGAAAGTTGGATTAAAAAATAGTGTAGAAACTGAATCAATATACAACTTATGTTTATCCATATTTGAGATTAAAATTATTTGTTAAAAAAAATATATATTAAACCAAATATTCTTTTAGATTTATGAAAAGTGTATAACACTTTTTCTCTAATATTTGAAAATATTAAAATTTAAAACTAGTCCCCGCAAGTAAAATTGATCATTAATAGATAAAATTTTAAAATTAAAATATAAAAGTAAAGTAACAATTATACTCTTGTTTTATTTATATTTGTATTAAAATTATATGTATATATAAGAAATAATCAATAAATTTAACCATAGATATCTTTATAATTATCTATTTTATGTTAAAATGATATTTTCTCGATAATTTTTTATTTTTTTATTTTTTTTGGGAAAAATTACATTAAGTGACAAAATAAATTTTTTATATCATTAATATATAATCATAAAATTTTTTTTTTTAATTTATATATAATTTAATATTTTACTTTTTACTAGAGATTCCACATAATATAATTAATTAATAAATGTATAATTTATGATAAATCATATATATATATATATATATATATATATATATATATATATATATATATATATATATATACCTAAGTTTTGTAAGATTGAACGAAACATATTTATATTTTTAACCTGATATCAGAATTTATCCTTCATTTAGTACTTCACTCAGTATCTATCTATCCTTAAAATTTAATTTCAAAATTTTCAATATGTTTATTGTGTTAGAAATCATTAAAGATGTGATGAAGTCAATTTGTAAAATTTAGTTAGATACTTTTTTTTAATAATTTTTAATTATAACTTATTTCTTATTTTTAAAAATAAAAGAATTTTATTTTAATTTTTTTTAAATACAAAGAGATAAATATAATAAACTAAAATTAATATTTATTTAAAAATAAAAAAGTTGTGTATATTATTTTGTTGTAAAATTACCGAAGATTAGTGTAAAATTTAGAATTAGAAGGAGTGGGAGTGTATTTAGTATTATCATATGCGCAAATTTCATAAAAACCTAAAATCAAAATTCTTATAATTTCAGAGAATAAATATAAAAATATGTTGATAAACATATTTGAAGGCAACTTACAGAGTAAGATATGCTCATGTCGTCAATAAGACCTGGGAATTGTTGAAAAATAATAAAGTAAAATAAAAATGAGATTATTTGTTTATTACCATGTATAATTATTTATAAAATTCTCATATATAATTAATTTCATTTAATATTTATAATAGTAATAAATTCAATTTATTTAGTTTTTGTTGAGGCATCTATATTTTAAATAAATTGATGATAATAGGGGTAGAAATAGAAAATAATATAAATACAAAATTTTGACTATACGTTTATTTGAGAAAAATATTATGAAGGAAACAAAATATTTTGTGCTAACATGGGCTAGAGTTTCATCCATGGAAAGCATAAACAATCATAACCACAAGAATTGAAATTACCATCACTTTTTTTCTAATAATTATTTTAATTTTAAAGTATATGTATACGAATCTTTTAATTTTATTTTATAATTTAAATAAAATAAAATGTATAAAAAAATTTCATCCTTTATTTTGATAAATATTTATATGTTGTCTTTAAATTAATTGAATCATTATATACTGTTATCAAATTACAAAATTACATTGTAATATCGAGGGATGAATCTTCTTAAAAGTTGGGATTATAATTTTTTCTTTAAGTTACATTAATATTTATGATTTTAACTCCTGAATTTAATGATTATTAACATTCATTAGTATTTATAATTTAACCTTCCTAAACTTATATAATTATTCCTAAACTTAAATAATTATTAAATAAACATGTTTATATATTTATAAATTAATTTGACTTATTATTATTTCATATTTTTTTATTTTTTATATTTATTTATTATTATTAATATATTATTTAAGTTTTCATATTTTTAAATTTATTTATTATTAATAATATATTATTTGATCTTTTTAAAATTTAATAGTTAAAATATGTGTATAAAGATTAAATTTAGTTTAATGTAAGATGAGAGGAAATTGTCTCCCCATATCTAAATATTATTCTCATGTTTTTGTAACTTATATTATTATTCATGATTTTGATTTCTCAAAATTTAATAATTATTAAATATACTTTTTGTATATTTATAAATTTCATCTCTCACCCTCTCATGTTCTTTTATTTATTATTTATTAATAATATATTATTTGATGAGATCAATTAGGAAGATTCATATATAAGAATCTATTAAAAAAATAAAGATATTTTATTAATTAGTTAATATTTAAAAAATATATTATAAAAAATAAAAACATTATCCATTCTATTATATATATAGTTTGAGAAAATAATTTTTATTTTTTTATTAATTATCTCATCTCAAAATGTTTTTTTATTTTATTTAAATATTTATGATAGAAAGAATGAACAAGAGTGAAGAATAAAGTAGAATATTCCTGGTAAAAATATATTTTTGTCAAAGACTATACCATAGTGTTTCTCTCCTCATAATCCCATATTCGATTTTTTTAATCTTATTATAGCTTATTGATTTATTATTATTATTATTTTAATATTTATTTAGTAATTTAAAAAATACAAATAATTGTAATCACATTTCTAAAAAATAAATCTTGAAATCAATTAACTTTTTTTAAAAAATATATGATAAAATCATACATCAAACATAAGTTATATATATATATATATATATATATATATTTAAATATACCTATCTCTGTATAATAAATTATATTGCACCAAATTAAAAAAATAATCACTTTCCTCGAAGTTTAAAATGCTATTTTTTATATTTAGTTTGTATTTAAAAAAATTACAATTCAGGAAATTATTTTCCCAATAATTTCAAGTTAAAAAAAATAAATTATTTTATTAACTAAGTTTCTCATGGAATATTAAAAAAATCAAATTGATTTATATGATTATAACATAAACGTTATATTATTTTATTATATTATTTAATATAATAAATAATAATTTTTTAATAAAAGGTCCTGATATTTTTTAATGTATATAAATACTTCTAAAATACTTAAGTTATATTTTTTTTTCAAATTTGTTCATTATTATATATAAAACAAAATGAATTCATTTTTCAAGTGAATTACAATAAATTGTATATAAATGATGTGAATTGATATTTTGTTTAATTGATAAAAATAAAAATTTATTATTATTAAAAAAATTAAAGTTAAAAATAATAATAAAATAAAATAAACAATAATAAGGAAAAAAATTATTACAAAATTATTTATTTATTTCAAACTCAACAGATCAATGATAATTTAATTATCAGTAATTTACTAGATTAAACTATTGTCGGGTTACGAGTTTAATAATTGATAATTCTAAAAAATTGCAATTTTCTGACATTAAAAGAGCCTCTTGTAGGCAACTTATTCCTTCAAAGTTTAGTTACATCCAAAGGTGGAAGCTTACAGGGTAATTAACCTTGGCTTAATTGGGAGTGGAGAAACAAGAATACAATCTCCATAACCAACCTAGGGCACAAAATAATAAAAATCAAGATTCAAATTCTTTTTTGTGCGGATATCTCTCCAAGGAAAAGGAGAAAGAAGCAGCATGTCGTTCCAAGATTTACCAGAAGATTGGCAATTCAACATATTGTCCCTCACCTCTCCTGCTGATGCAGCTAGGCTCTCCGTAGTTTCCAAGGCTTTTCGAACGGCGGCGGATTCCGACGCTGTCTGGAACCGTTTTCTCCCTTCCGATTTGTCCTCCATTATTCCCCTTTCTTCCTTCGCTTCTTTATCCAAGAAGTCTCTTTATGTCACCCTCTCCGACCATCCCGTCATCATCCAGAACTCTACCAAGGTATTATTAACTAACTAAACAACTTCACAGTGAAATTAAAGAACGGAATGGTGGTGTGTGGTGTTCCTCAGATTAATCGATTAATTAATTGATGCAGAGCTTTCAATTGGAAAAATGGACTGGGAACAAGATTTATATGCTTTCTGCTAGAGATATAGAAATTATTTGGGTTAACGAACCTCATTATTGGGAGTGGATAACCCTGCCACAATCCAGGTCAGTTTTTTATTCACTTTTTTCTTTTCCTGTTTCTTTCATTCCTCCCTTTCTGTCCATGTTCTCGTCTCATTCTAAATCCTAACATCACCATCTTTCTCCCACTTTTTCCACTCTTGTTGCTAACAAGAGACAACAAGGAAGCTTCTGCAATTCAGAATGAAACTCAAAAGTCAACACCATTTCATAATTATTGAAAAAAAAAGGGTTTATTTTATATATATTTCAGCTTCATAATATTTAAATTAATACTAGATTACATTAAATTCTTTTTTCTTTTTTCTGTTTTTCTTATTTCACCTTATATCTTTCTTTTTTGGATTGAATACTTGGTTTACTGTTACAAAATTCTTTCATAGGGTACTCGAGTTTCTGGGAATTATATATTTTAAGAATTATTATTTATAACGTGCTTAAGTTCTGTTTGACATGTAAGAAATAATACTCAAAATAGGTTTATAGATTTAAAAAAAAATAGATAATGTGTTGTTTTTATCAGAATCATTTAGTTTATTATAAAGTTAAATAATTAGCATAATTTAAAAAATGTTTTAATTTGAAAATGTAATTTCTCACTTTCCAAAAGATTTTTGTTTTTTGAAAAATTTACTAAAGAATAGTCATTCTTTTCTCTTCTCTATAAAGGAAACATGTTTTCTCAATTTTATATTATTAAAAAATTGAAAAAAATTCCTACAACTGAACTATTGATTGATTTAATAATTTATTATTAAAGTTAAAAACTTTTAAATATTTTTATATATACAATTTTAACATAGAAATAAAAAATTTGGGTTGATGATGACATCCACCACTGCTAAATGCTTTTCCATTGTTATTTTTGGCACATAAATGGATTCTTATGTTGGCAGGTTCGAAGAGGTTGCTAGGCTTCGGGCTGTGTGCTGGTTTCACCTCAGTGGGCTGATAAATCCCCGTGACTTGTCCCCAAATATTCGATATGCTGCTTTTCTTGTGTTTCAGCTGGACGATGCCCGCGGATTTGGCTACGATCCTATGGTGTTATCAGTAGGTATTTTTCGAGGCCCACGCACTTTAAAAAACGTTTGTTTGGATCCCAGCTTAGAAGATCACCAAATCGATCACAGATTCCTGGGACTGCAACGTCCTTATGAGAGAACCGATGGGTGGCTTGAGATTGAGATGGGTGAATTCTTGAATTCTGGCCTAGAAGGAGACATAATGCAGATGGAAGCCAGTGAGACGACCAGTACCTGGTGGAAGCATGGTTTCATTCTTGAAGGAATTGAAGTCAGACCAAAGTATGTCTGATCCATCCATAAGAAATAATATACTAGTCAAGCATCAGCATTATCGACTCAAAATGATTTTGGATATGATTATGGTTTCTGGTTTTTCATTTGTTGTTATGCATTCATAAGTCGATGCTCAATGTTTGATTCATAAGTTCGTGTATTCTCTAAATTTCTTCTTAAATTCGTATACTTGTTCTGTTTTAAGGTTCAATCTCATAATAATAGTCCACCAAGCTGAAATGGCAATTCGACCTAATATTTAATACAAATATAAATTTGCAGTACAGAGGAGGACTTGTTTCTGCAAATAATCGTGTCATTAATTTGATTATTTAAATCCCTTTTATCTTATCAGGTATGACCAAACTCTTACGTAGGAATTGACGTTTGCTGATTCTTATTTCAATGGATTATACATATATGATTGCTTCATTTTATATAAAATATATAGTGTCCTTTTCTTTTTGTTTTTACCATCTACAACCTGTTTATGATTCTGAAGAACTGGAAGAAGCAATTGTTCTGAGTAATCGAACGTATAAATGATAAACCCAAGCATGTATGTCTTTTTATTATATATGTTCGATAAGCACAAACAACTTTTTCAGAACTACTGAGAAATGCAAAATGTTAGGCATGAAGGTTCAAATGTTGCAGTACATCTAAAGAACCGGTTGTTACCATTTTTGGTTACATAAAGAATTCTGAGACAAAATATTTGGATGGTGTGGAATTGCAATCTTAGTGGATGACTTAAAAAAAAGTAACGAGAAAATGATATCATACATAAATATTGTATAAGAAAAATCATTTTATATTATTGGAGCAGCGATGGATTGTGAAAAACATTTTTATATTTTGTTTTTCTTCCTATTTTCCCTTTTTTACTTTGGTTTCCAAACACATCCATTGAGGGGGAGTAAGTTACTCTTTTTCTCTCATATTTGCGGGTCACCTTCATTTCATCGCTATCCGCCATGTGTTTCGCCTCGGTTACTGTGTTTTCCTGCACCTCATTTGCCAATATATATGTTGTGTACTCATAACACTGCACGTATTAATGCGAGAAATTCCAAGAGGAATACATATCTGGTGCGTTGGTGCTAGAAGGGAGAACAAAAATGGAGTTCGAGGGTTTAGCAGAAGGCTGCGTTACCACCATTCTCTCCCATACCACACCCGTTGATGCCTGCAGACTCTCCCTAGTTTCCAATCTGTTCCGTTCTGCCGCGTATTCCGATGCTGTGTGGGAACGTTTTCTTCCTGCCGATTACAGTTCCATCATTTCCCAATGCTCGCTTTCCAATTATCCTTCCAAGAAAGCCCTTTATCTTGCTCTTTCGGACCGTCCTGTCATCTTCGACAACGGTAGAAAGGTAAATACCGTTTAATTTCTCTTAAAACCTGTTCTGATGATTTGATTTAATGATTAATCGTCTGATAAGTGGAATGCAGAGCCTTCAATTGGAGAAAAAGAGTGGGAAGAAGAGTTTGATGCTTTCTGCCAGAGCTCTCGGCATTGTTTGGGGTGAGAGTGAGGATTATTGGAGCTGGACCACCCATCCCGATTCCAGGTAACCTCCTTGGTTTTTGTGTACCATTGTAATAATGACAGCTACCCATACTGCTTCTAAATCCCCATAAGATGATCATAAATAAAGACATTCCTGACATTTTTTGACTGGAGGGTAAGGTGGAGTTCTCATCTTGGTTCATGCTTGCAGTCATCATCAACTTGCTGATGTTAGTGCTTTTGGAATTCTAATGCATATTCCTGATTTTCTATACAACTCATTGTGGATGTTTTGTTTTCTCCTGACACTTTATTATCACCAATTATCCAATCCACGTAATTTCTTCCTAAACTTTTGAACAGGTTCCCAGAAGTTGTCGAACTTGAAATGGTGTGTTGGCTTGAAATTCGTGGGGTGTTAAACACCCTTACCTTGTCCCCGAATACTCAGTATGCTGCTTATTTTGTTTTCAAGACGATGGATGTCCGTGGATTTGCTAACAGTCCCGTGGAGTTAGCAGTTAATTTCTTGGGTGACCATGGTAGTACCAAAATTGTGTGTTTGGATCCAAGAGTACAATCATCAAGGAACAACAGAGTTGCGGGGTTGCAACGTCCCAATATAAGAAGTGATGGGTGGTTGGAGATTGAGATGGGAGAGTTCTTCAATACAACTTTAGAAAATGAAGTGGAGATGAGTGTCACCGAGGCAAAGGGTGGTAATTGGAAGTCTGGTCTGGTTGTTGAAGGAATAGAACTGAGGCCAAAGTATGAGAATTAAGCAACTGGGATTTCCTCTCTGTCTAACAGGGCTAATGTACAACCACTACAACCCATAAATAATATATTAATACAATGAATTGTTCTTTAATTTTATTTCGGTTTTCAAATAAACATTTCTCTTAATTTATGCTTGCATATTTTAAGCTTCAAACTTTGATCTGTTACTCTCTTCATAAAGTATGTATGATATGGTTCACAACAAGGCCAGCAAAATCTTCCCAAAGCCATTCGGTTCGGCCAGCCCCATGGACCAATATTTTTAAGCCAAAAATTTACTTTAAAAATGGCAGCTTTAACAAATATTTACTTTGAAATATCTTTTTAGTCTTTGTACAACGTTCAACATTCTTCATAAATTTCAGTTCTCAAGTAATTTTCCATCCCATCTAAATTTGTCATTTCAACATGAATCACAAGATCGCCTACGGATCAAGACTAGTCCATGAGTAAAAAATTTTAAGGTAAAAAATTTACTTTGAAAATGAGAGTTCCAGAAAGAATTTATTTTAAAAAATACCTTTATACACGTTAAAAAAGCTATTAAATTGTTTTGAGTTTTGAACATTCACAATAATTTAATTTAAATTATTATCGTACCATAATCTAACATAACTTCTTTACAAATTTTAAATCATAAAAAAATAAAAACCTAAAAAAAAAATCATAAATCTAAGTATTAAATTTATCTTCACATCTTTTATATCCATCTTTATTAAAAATTGATTCCGATGTCATCATAATAACCAGAATACTAAATATATAGTATTGTTAAAATAGGTTTAAGGGCAACCCACAAACTTAAAAACGGATTATGTTAAACAAAAAATCTATAATCTAAATTATGTCGAATTATATTTTGTTTCTAATTCATAAGTTTCTAAATAGATAAAAGGTGGAATTGATATGTAGTGTTATAAATCGGTTCATTATATGAAATACTAATTATTTAGAAAAAAAATATTTTATTAAAATATATATGATATATTTTATATATCAAATGAGTTAAAACAAAATTTAAATTAATTTTGTTAATAACACTTGAAATAAATATATTCTCTATTTAAACTATATAATTTAATTTTAGTTTTAAATTATTATCTCTATTTTTATATTAAAATTTGATAATTAAAGAAAAAACTTAAATCTTCTAAAAAAATAATTTCTCACACATCTTTCTACGTAAAATAAACATTGATTTTATAATTAATTTTAGATATATCATCTTATTGTATTTTTTTCTATTGCTAAATATAATAAAATAATTTCATTCCATTTTTATTTTTTATAAAAATTTTGAGAGAAGCAATAACATTAAAATACAATACTAGCATAACTATTTATAAAATAAAAAATCATTTATGATTATTTTTCTTTTATAAAAAATAAAAGGTTTTTTAGTTATAACTTTTATTTTATAATTTTAGCATTATTACATACTAGATATAAAAATGTAAAGTAATTAAACATCAATATTTTAAATTATTCCACAAAAATACAAAAATAATAATATTATAATTTTGTATATTTTAAAATAATTTAATAATAATAATAACAATAATAACAACAATAATAATAATTGTTATAGTGAACGACGATACATGAGATGTACCATCGGCAGTGAGTTAGTTTTTGTATCGAAAGTCTTCATGATATAGTGAATCAAGTAAACACATTCAGTTAAAGTGAACGCAGTATATTAGATGTACCAATGTGGAGGAATTCACGCTTGAGGGCGAGAATCCAAGTATGATTCTAAGTCTCATATTGTATAAGAATGAGAAAGTTGAGCAATATATAAGGAATTATGACTCATAACTCAATGCCTTAAGATTATGGGTTGAAAGTGATATTAATATCTTATGTGAGTTAGACTCACATAACTCAATGTCTTGAGATTTTGGGTTGAAAGTGGTGTCAATCTCTCATATGATCCCCTGTGAATCTCCCTCGAAATAATTATTATTTTTTTATTACATTTTTTATGTTTTTTTAAAAGGCACATAAGTGGATCAAGAGAGAAGAGTGTGTATAAAAATCTCTTAAGCGATGTAGATTTGTAAGCATAACATAAGTCCTCAGTCGAAAATAAGGGGTATGAGTGAAGTGAAATTTTACTCTCGACACGCGATGAATGTCAATGTTTTATCTAAGAACAAATGTCCGCTATGATAACATTGTTAGGGTTATGATAACATTGTTAGGATCAATTTTCACATTTACTTTTTTTCCTATGTGTTGAGAAATCATGGTTAATGCTTAAGGAGGAAGTGTACCGATATGATTCACTCATGTGACTCAATCATAAAAAAAACTCATAACTTAATATCTTAAGGTTTTAGGTAAAAATTGATGTCATATTCTTTTATACGATTGATTCATGATCTATTCATAAAAATCTTCCTCTTCTTATATCTATTGTAAATGACTAATATTATGAACACTAGAACAAGATATATTTTTTTATTTATCTCTTTTATAATTCTTTTCCTCTAATTCACTTAACTAAATAATTTATTTATTTATTTTATTTACTCACTTTTTTATTTCTCTCTTTTATAATTCTTTTCCTCTAATTCACTTAACTAAATAATTTATTTATTTATTTTATTTACTCACTTTCGTTGAAAAGAAGAGTAAGACAGAAGAAAACATAGAACAAGACAAAATTGATCCTCTTGCAGGACACGGGTCTAAGTGAAGAAGAAAAGGAAAAGGAAAGACCCACGGGTGATGTTGATTGAACGCTGTAATCACGCGTAAATATGTTAGATATTTCTTTATTATCATATATTGAATTTCCATGTAACTGTTGCCACTGACTGGACGCGTAAAGTCCTGAGATAAATAGGTGGTGTTGGTGTGAGAAGTGAGAAAAAAGATGGAGTTTGAGGGTCTACCAGAAGGCTGCATAGCCAACATTCTCTCTGGCACCACACCCATAGATGCCTGCAGGCTCTCCCTCGTTTCCAAGCTTTTCCGTTCGGCCGCGGATTCTGACGCTGTGTGGGAAAGTTTCCTTCCTTCCAATTACGGTTCCATCATATCCCAATTTCCTAACTATCCTTCCAAGAAGGCTCTTTATCTTGCACTATCGGATCATCCTGTCATTGTCGACAACGGCAGAAAGGTAAATACCATTTAACATCTCTTAAAACCTGTTCTGTTTGTTTGATTTAATGATTAATTGTTCAATATGCGGAATGCAGAGCTTTCAATTGGAGAAAAAGAATGGGAAGAAGTGTTTCATGCTTTCTGCCAGAGCTCTTACCATTACTTGGGGCGACACTGAGGAGTATTGGGGCTGGACAACCAATGCTCATTCCAGGTCTGCTCTTCCGTTTTTGTATACTAATTTTTAGTTAGATCGCAATTAGTGTCTCTGCTTGTGTAATTGGAGATGAGAGATTAGTGTATGCAAATCCTTAATGCTTGAGTGGTTGGTGGCTTTTGAGTCCATTCTAAATAAAAAGCTTTTGGTGTTTGGTCATTGGTAAAAGTTGAAATAACATACAGTGCAGTTTAGTTCAACTAAACTGGGCTCCTTCATTATTAGCACTGGGGACATTACCAAGGCCCTTGTAGCTCTTCTCTGAAAAATGAGAAAGATTTCACTACCATACCAACAGCGACATTTGGAGCTGTTTAACTCATTATTGGTAAGTGGATCTGAGCTAAACGGGGAAGATAAGATTTTTCTTTTTGTTTGACACATTTTTTCTCGTCAGATACGAATTGTTCCTATCATCTTACTGGACCCAAATCTGAAACTCTATAACAGTGAATGTGTTTAACTGTATAATACAGGAACCTGAAATTATTCCCTTCAAATATGGTTGATTTATTATCATACTTGACAATTTCTGAACCTGAAATTAGTTATGCTGTCAATTAACTGAGTACGTATCCAAGCCTCAGTCCTCACCTAGCCTCAGTCCTCACCTAGATCCACTGCATCATTCTCTGCTCAGATATTTAAAAGGCAATTCTGACTAGGATGTCCTTTTTTCTGCAACTTCATCCTTACACTTGCAGAGGTTTATGCAGTTGCTTAATAGTCCACAGGTGTAGACACTTGCAAACCCTAAATAGTTTACTATATTTGGGAAATTCACTTTCCCCTTTTTGGAAAGCAAAATAAGCAATCTACTGTGAGCGTGATTAATTCATCCGCATAGGCTGAGTGTAGGTCCTTAGCAGATGTGGAAAGTAAATTAACTTGACTGTTGTATTTCCTGCATAATTTTTTCATTTCTCCAACACTATCCCGCATTTAGTTATTGTAATAATAACAACTATCCATATTGCTTCTAAACCCTTATATTATATGATGAAGTATATAGACACTAACTGGCTTTTTTAAACGAAGATGTATGGTGAAGTTCTCATGTCTTGCAGTCATCATCCGCTTGGTTGCTTAGGATTTGTGTGGACGTAAGTTTGGAAAGTACATTTGGGAATTTTAATGCACATTCCTGAATTCCTATCCTATACACAAATGTAGAAGGAAGAAATTGTTGTTTTGGGGGTAAAACTACTTTTGAGTTCTCCCATCTAGAATCCAAACAGCTCACATACCAAAGCTCTTACTCTGTTTCGGTTTGAGAGTTTATTTATTGTTGTCGAAAATGGGAATTCACAACATTTTTCTTTGATCTTGATGGTTAGTGTTACCTGTAGCCAATCAATGTAACTGCATCGCTGACATGTTGATAAGTTTCTTATTTGTTACAACTTGTAATTAGTTAGTCACTGATTCCATTTTATAGTTAATTGATTGACATTTAGGGATTTTTAAGATCAGAGTAATGTATCTACACCTGTATAACTATGACTCGATTAATTACTCAACATTTTTCAGTTTTGTTTCAATGACTATTGTACTGATTGTGGATGTTTTGTTTTCTCTTGATACTTTAGTGTAACGGATTATTCCTATCCATGTAATTTCTTCGTAAACTTTTGAACAGGTTCCCAGAAGTTGCCGAACTTAGAATGGTGTGTTGGCTTGAAATTCGTGGGGTGTTAAACACCCTTACCTTGTCCCCTAATACTCACTATGCTGCTTATATTATTTTCAAGATGATCGATGCCTTTGGATTTTCTAACCTTCCTGTGGAGTTATCAGTTAATTTCTTGGGTGACCATGGCAGTACCAAGATTGTGTGTTTGGATCCAACAGGAGTAGAATCATTAGACATCACATCTGCGGGGTTGCAACGTCCTAATGTAAGAAGTGATGGTTGGTTGGAGATTGAGATGGGAGAGTTCATCAATACAACAGTAGAATATGAAGTGGAGATGAGTGTCATGGAGGTAAAGGATGGTCGTTGGAAGTATGGTCTGGTTGTTGAAGGAATAGAACTGAGGCCAAAGTATGAGAATTAAACAACTGGGATTTGCTCTGTAATTTAATTCACAGAACAGAACTATGTTTGCTTTGGTATTTTTCTTCTTGGATGGGAGAATGCTGCTTGCGAATTTTAAGCCTCAACTTTGATCTGTTATGTATTTTCGTGCCAAACTGTTACTTCCTTCATAAAGTATGCTTTAGTTATATTGTTTGTCTTGTCTTTAATTCACTGCTGATTGGGGTAACTAGTTGTATGCTACATCTATATTTTGAATGTCGAACAGGTCTAAGAGGTAGTTGAATCAGTATTTTGTGTTTTTTCTTTCTTTTTAAAAAATCTTAGAAACTCTGTAAGTTTGAAATCGTTATTGATAGATTACCAATTTAAAAAATATAAACTTAATTTTTTTTATAAAATTAAATATGTATAATTTGTTTATGAGATATAAAATTATATATCTAATTAAATTAATAAAAAAAATTATAACTATATTAATCTTAACTAAATATTATACATAATTATATTCTACAAAGAAAATTATACATAAAAGAATATGATAATCTAAAATATTGAATTTATTTTTTTAAAATTTTCTTTGTGAATATAATTGTGTATAATATTTACTTAGGATTAATATAATTATAATGTTTTTATTAGTTTAATTAGATGTAGTGTTATAATTTTGAATCTACACATTTAATTTATATATATATATATATATATATATATATATATATATATATTCAGTTTATATTTTTTATGTTTGTAATAAAAAAATAGAGATTTCAAACCGAAGAGTTTTTAATTTTTTTTATTTAAAATATGATATGATGGAAAGAAAAAACACGTCAGAATTGAAAAAATAACATCTTCATCATCAAACAAATTTGTGTTGGTAGCAACTGTAAATTCTAATGGTTAATAATTTTAATAATAGAAGAATTATTAACATTGAAGTTATAAATCATATTATATTTGCCTCTAGAAAGATAATTTAAAATAAATTATTTACATAAAAATATATTTTTATTTTAAATGGAAACTAAATCTAAATTATTAGGGAATGATTTTTTAATTTTATTAATACTTTAAATATTAATTTTGTCTTCATTGTTTATTATTTAAATTTTAATATTTTATCCATTTCTTAATTAATAATTGATGTATTATGTATGATAATTTTTTAGCCCAACTTTTTATGGTATTAGAAAAGGGAACTTGTATTATCTATATATCTAATGTAAAAAAATCTCATGAGTCATACTAAATTTTAATGGCGGATAACTTTGCGGATGAGAGTAAACAATTGTGGCATTGAAGTCATATTTTCGTATTAAAAATAATATCATTTAGTCTATTTTAAAAAAATATGGTTTTACTTTTGTAAAGAGTTATAGAAATTCATTTTTATTAATTTTAAATAAAAATTGTAAACTTTTGTGATACATTCTTATGTGTAGAATTTGTCTCAAATCTAAACTTTAATTGAATTTGTTAATTTTTTATCTTGATTAATGATCATCTAATATAATAATGACTTGTTGTTCTGATTCAGATCTAAAAATGAAATAACTTTAAGTTTTGATTTTTTTTAAATGGTAGGAACTCAATATAATGTTTAAATTCAGATTTTACGTAAGATAATGATATGGAATATAAATATTTTGAATCCAATAATATTTATAAGCTAATAAAATTAGTAATCAAATTATTTGTTTTACTACACTTCAACGAAATAAAGTTGTTGAAAGAAAAAATTCAATATATATTAGAAGTTGTTTGTGTTTTATTAATTTAAGCATGCATGTCATTGTGTTATTAGAGATAAATTTTTACTTTGATAATATATTTATTAAATCGAGTTCCTTTAAGTTTTATTGAGTTTAAGACACTTTGTGAATCTTTTATAATTTAATTGTCATTCTAAGTTAGTCTAATAGACCATTCAATGTATTTGTATCAAATATGTTGTACATATAAAATGATATCATTGGTATCATCCTCTTACTCATCATATGTATATATAACAAATTATATGTTTTCATTAACACATATTATATTTTGCCTCTTAGTTTGGTTTTTAAGGAGGAAACTAATAAGAAAACTAAGAAATCTAGACTTCAAAAATATAATATGGATCTAAGTGATGCACTTTTATATCACCATCTATTGGAAGAAGAAATTCACATTAAAAGCCCACAAGAATATCTTAGTAGGGATGATATTGAAGTTTTACACAAGCCTTTTACTAAAGATAAAATTGAAGTTTGACTTTAATATCTTATTAGGGATAATATTGAAGCCACGAGAATATCTTAGTGGAAATAACATTAAAGTGTTACACAAAACTCTTAAATGAAAATAATATCAAAACACTATATGCATATCTTAATGAAAATGTTATTGATCATTTAATGACTAGACAATAATTGTAAAATTGTGTAAGTAGAGATATTTCTAAACTTACTTATGAAGGAAAACTTTATAGTAAAATTAAATATAAGTCGTTATGTATCTAATCATAATTGTTTTGAAACAAATAAAATAATTATGAATCAATTATCTATTATAACTATATCTAACAATATGCAAGAAACTTTAGTTGATCCAACATGCAATGTGTTGTGAATGATAATTTGGATTCTTGTTTATTGTTCGTCATGACATAAATTAATAGGACGTAAGTGAATATACACTATAGATGACACAATAGAATGATTTAAAACAACTTATGACATAAAAAGATATATCCAAATATATGATACTAATTATACAGATATGCTAATTACACAAATAGATCATACTTTATTTTGAAAGAAAAAAATTGTAAGATTACTACACTTCACTTTATATATATATATGGATGATATGACTCTTATAAGAAATAAAAAAGAAATTATATATATGAATGATACGAGTCTTATAAAAAAATAAAAAATATAAAGGAAAGACACAGATCAACCAATTGACTTCAACTAGTGTAGTGTAATGATTAAATAATTCTAAATGATTAATAATATGTTTGTTAAGTTATGCAACAATTTTAATATATTTAAGTTATACTTGAGTAAATAAATGAAAGATATATGATATTATCTTAGGTTGGCATATAAAAACACATGAACTTAAAATTAGTTTACTGTGATTTATGTGGTCTCATAAATTTTTACAAATTTAATAGTATAGTATTATTTCATCGTTTAAACTTTCAATTGTATTCTATCACACAAAATAAAAAATAACTTAAAACAAATCACATATGTTCAATCATTCCCAAAATTATTTTTGTATGTTAAGTTATTAATCAAGGCCGTGTAGATGGGATTATGTAGCTTACATGTATATATATTACTATTACACTCTTTAATGGACTAGATTATATTTGGCTTTAAATAAATTATGTAGCCATAAATTATTACATAATCAAGGGTAATGTTCCAAATAATCAAATATGTCCTAAGTATAATAAATTATGAAGATAAGTATAACTAATCTTTTTAACTAATGATCTAAGATAATAGATAATGAATAGTGATTATGTGGACTTGTGTTTGCACATTGATAAATTTTATGTTTAAGATTTAGGGTTTAAACATAATTAATTATAAAACACTAAATACTATTTATAACCTTCAATTTTCAAGTCATCCTACATTTTATCTAATCCTTTTAATTTGATCCAATTCTTAATACTTTACCTTAACCAACATAGGACAAGGCCAGCCAAAACCATAGAGCCTAAAGGTCCACATAAAAGAAACGAAAATGATACTTTGACAACAAGGGAAAAAAGGTCTGTTTGACAACTGGGGAGAAAACATAAATTAATTGAAAATTAGGATTTTATTAGTAAATTATAAAAGTTAGAGATGCAATATTATCAAAATAGAGGGATGAATTTGTAAAAAGTGAGATATATGTTTACAGTCTCTTCCTCTCGCTCGACCTAGGGTTCCTTTCCTCTCACTTGTCTTCCTCTCGCTGGACCTCCGTCTCGTTGGACCTGTGTCTCACTGAACATCACTGTTTCTCGCTCGAGCAACCCCTGCGGTGAGTGTTCTTGCTACTCCATTGTTGCTTTCTTTTTTATTTATCTTTGATTGGGTTTCCATTGTTGCTTTCTTTTATGTTTATCTTTGATTGAGTTTGTAATGAAAGTTTTCTTCAGGGTTTAGGGTTACTTGAGTTGTGATACTATATTAATGTCCAACAAGTGTTAATTGATGAAATGCTACAATGAAGAAGTATACTGACATTAGAAACATGAAGAATGTCTTTTAATAGTAGCTAGCTTAGCAAACATTATATGTGTAACATGCTTGTAGTAATTGCAGAGCATTGCTTGTCTTAGTGTATAATAGGAAAGTTTGTATAATATGCCCAAGATTTACGTCCACGTTTGTATAATACACAACTTCAGCAAAATTATATGTGTACCATGCTTGTACTTATAATTTTTTTTAGTATTTTGTCATTATAAGTTTAATTTTAATAGTTTTTATTGGAAAAAAATGTTTACAAAAAGAGACTCGTTGTGTCAAGAAAAAAGTATGTGCATGTTAATTATAGTTATTTTATGAAAAGTGATTTACTAAATATTTAATTTGTTATATGTTATATAAGTTATATGTGTAGATAAGATTAAGACACAAGGTTGAGACAAAGTATATAGCTGATATAAATTCAAAGTTGACTACACGCCAACGAGCAACTATTGATGAAACCCCGTTTAAATGACTTTTTCAAATAAAAGAGTCATTGCAAATATCTAACAATGTTATAAGAGAACTAGTTAGTCGATGGTCAGTTAGTGATCATTATTTTAGAATAAAACAATATCTTGTCCCATTAATCCCTTTATATGTTTGTTTTTCGTTAGGTTTACGTATAAGAGGGAAGGTAGTTGTTTTAGAAGATAATGGTTCATGTTTAGTAAAATATTTATTCGACGAAAAAGAACAAATAATAGTAACAAACATAGTTAGGAAGCTGAAAGAAAAGAAAATTAAGCATGATAAATATGTAGTTGACTTTTGTAGGCTTTATGTCTTACTTGGGTGAGCAATTTTTTACTTTTCTCGCACATCCCACACTGTTCATAGTGTTCCTTTTAGTTTATTAGATGATTTGGAGGCATTAGACGATTACAATTGGGGAAATGATGTGCACGGTAAATTAGTTAATAGTTTGCATCGTGCTAGTACAAAGTTAAACGAGCAAAAGAATGCTTCTCAATTGTACGTTGCTGGTTGTAATGCTTCTCAATTGTACGTTGTTGGTTGTGTCGCTGTCTTACAGGTAATTTTCGTACCTAATGATGCTACAGTTCTTACAAATGAATGATTTATTAGTTGGTATGAAATTATTGTGACTGATGACATTGTATTGTGTAATAGATCTGGGCAGTGAAGCACCTATCTTTGCCTACTGATCCACCACGAAAGATCTGTTTTCTGCATTTTCTTGAATAATTGAAAGTGAACATTCGAAGGTCCAAAATAGAACGTGCATTCATTTCAAACAATGTAAGCAATGTTGTGTACAACTGTTTCTGGTGGAATTTCAATTGATTTCGATTCTAAACAGTGTTATGGTCCTAATCGAAATCCTCCCACGTAAGTTCTTTTTACTTAGGCTAGCAGTCTGACTTTCAATCGAAAACGTGTATGAGGATCGAAAATCACAAGATATCAAGAAAGCTGTTTTTGGTATTTTGTATTTAAAGTACTGAAAGCAGTAAAGTATCGAATCGAGAAACAGAACATTAAATTGCAAGAAAATATAAAGTGCGAAAACTCCAAATTTGCATTAATTGTAAATGACGAAGAATCGAAAATAGTGCAAATATAAATGACAGGAAATCGGAATGTGCAGGAAATGTAAATGACAATAAATCGAAAATACAGAAACTTAAACCTGCATTGAATTGAAATGACTAAGAATAGAGAGTACAGAAACATAAAATTGCTGAAGCATAAATTACCAAGGAAAATAATTGTAAATGATAAGAAATCGAAAACAGCGCAAATGTAAATGACAGAAAATCGAGCTTGCAAGAAAAATAAATGACAGGAAATCGAGATTTGCAGAATGTTAACAAGAAATCATAAATACAGAAATTCAAACTTTCATTGAATTGAAATGGCAATGAATCGAAAATACAGAAACATAAACTGCTGAATTTAAATTGCATCAAAGTAAATTACCAAGGAAAATACAGAAAACGGTAAATGTACTCAGTGAGCAGAGAAATCCAGATTACTAGAAACTTCATGGTGTTCGTCGTTTCTCCGGTAGACTTTTCACTACTGATTCTGTTTTCTGCCAATTCCCCCCCCTACCTTCCTTTCTTTGCTCTATTTATAGGGCCTCCTTTAAGCCTTCCAGGAACAGTTAATAAGACTGCTACCACGTTCTTTCGTGCATGACGGTTTCTTTTTCTACAGTTTCCCACGTTCTCACGATCCTCGACTCCTTCCATGGTTCCAGAACTGCTTTCTATACGTGCGTTTGACTTGTTCTTCTCTTTGTGGTTTGTCCAGAGTTTCGATGTCCATGTTCCCTTCGCCTTCGATGATATCGAACACTTTGCATTGCTTTGGGTTTAACCTTAACATCATATGATTTTAGTTTCTTAGTTTTTTATTCGACAACAAGCATTTTGGTTATCCTTCACCCAATTTTCGATCGTGCTTCTCAATGTTATGTACTACGTGCTTCCAATTGGACATCGAATGATTTCTTTTGTCTATCTTACCGATTTACCAATCGATTATATTTCTCGATTCCACAATAACAAAATGCCCCCTTGAAAGAATATGAATGATTTCAGTTTGTATTCTTTCAATATTCCCGCCTTAATGTTTGGAAGCCTACGGAACTTAGGGTTTAGGTTTTCTGGGGTTCTAGGGTTAAAAGGGTTTTAGGTTTTCCTTTCCGTTTTACGTCGCCATCATATCAGTCTGTTGCTTTTACAGTACGCTACATTTATTACCTTTCGCGTCTGTCGTTCCAGCTCCCTAGGCGATTTTCTCCTTAACCTCTCCCTTGGTTTTTACTTTGGTTTTTTTTTTTTACGCGAACTTTTACCCTCTGCTTGCATCTTCATCGTCTTCCTTGAGCTGTTGTCTTCCTCCTTGCTACCTCATTCATTAACCCTTCTCTTTGTGTTTTTCCTAAGCTCACTAAGATGACCACCTCGTCAAAATCTTCTGACTTCTCCGTTCCACCCCTTTCCTCATTGCCCTCTAACCTGCTGGAGATTAACAACCAAAAGTTCGCTCCACTGCCTCTGATGGAAGAAGCTTCCCAAAAAATTGCTGAAACGCAGGTACTCGTTCCTTACACTATTGAAGGTGTTAGTTTTGCTTTTGGGGGTCCTGTTCTTTCTGGTAGTGGAACTATTTCTCCCCTCACCCTCTCAAATAGCCCAGCTCTTGTGCACCAGCCTGAAGTTAGAATCGATTTTCTGAATCTTGTCTCTAGGGTATATCGGACAGGCCCTCCTTCCAAAAAACCTTTGTTCATGAGATGGTTCGATCGGGTCAAAGCTAAGTTTGGGAACCATTGGAGAAATGTGGGGATTTTCGATTTTTTGCACCTGTCTCAATGTGACTTATCTTATTTAGACATGGCTATGTTTTTGGCTGCCACACATTTATGGAATAAAGAAATACATGCCCTGGAATTACCTTGCGGCCCTCTCTCACCTACTCTTTTCGACGTCGCAGCCATCATTGGATTAAAACCTATAGGAGAGAGATACTTTCAGGGTGCATGTCCTTCGGATAATTCTCTGAAGTCTAAAATTGATTGGGAATCGAAAGCCTATGGTCATTTCCTTGAGAAGCATTTTATCGATGACCCTTCGATAGCTGTTACTGATGAAGAGCACGTGGCATTTTTGGTGTATTGGCTGTGGAATTTTCTCAATGGTGGACCACTTGGTTCTCGAAAAATCATGCTGCTTTTGACGAGGTTCGACAGAAACTGACTGCTCATCCTTCTCTTGTGTTGCAGGACAAGTCGAAAGGGAAGAAAGGTACACACTTCCACTGTCTCCAAATATCTCGATTCGAGAATTTTTATCAAATATGTTATACTCCACTAAAACTAGAATCGACCTTTTATGACGCTGTCATTTCCTTATCCCAAAAAAACAGATACCAATAGATCGAACCACAAAATAATTAATCCCTTAGGAAAAAACCCTTTTGAAATGTATTGTCCCGATCGCCTTCCCACTTTTCCTACAGCACCTTTTGGACTCGCAAAACCTTTAACTCATCCCAAATGGGTTCGAGAATTGAGAACCCTTAAAGAAACACTTCGCCCAAAACCCAAAAACAAAGATATTTCGGTATCGAAATTGTTTTACTTTCCTTACCTTAACCTCTCCGAAGACCTCTTGCCTCCTTGGCTAGTACATATTGATCGAGTCAAAATTTTGACTCCATCACCTTTTGGTGAGGTTTTACTGTCTTTTCATATTTTTAATTCTGTATGTTAGAAGCTAACTAACTTCATTTCTTGACAGTTTCAAAATCTACTAAGGTAGTCGCTTTCGAAAAGGCGCAAGAGAAGGAAAAAGAAAAGGACTGGGAGTCCTCCGATGAGTCGGACCCCTCGGCTTTAGTCCGAAAGCACAAACGATCGGCCACCATCTCCACATCTTCGAAGAGATCGAAGGTTCTTTTCGATTTCTTACTATTTTTCATCCATTTCTGTTTATGATTGGTTCCCTTAGGATTCTTATAATTTTCTTCTCGATTTTTGCTATCCAGAAACAAAAATCAAGGAGTCCTCGATCGGTCCAACAACCTACCCTCGATCCATTGTCGACGGACTCCAACATAGTCCCTTCCACGGACAAGACCACTTCCACTACTCATTCGAGTCATGTATGTTGTTTTCTGTAAAAATTTTATATATTGATTTTGATGAAATTTATGACATGAATTTGAAATTCGACATTTCCAGGATCGTCCATCGGCGACTTTATCGACCAACGTCGATTTTGTACCTCCCTCCCTCACACCTGTTATCGAGGTACCACTCTTAAACGTTCATATGCATCTCTTGATTTACACGTGTTTTCTTTTCTAATTCCTATCTCGATTTGTAGCAATCCGAGGCTGTACAAAGTCTTCCTCTTGCTTCAACACTTCTTGCTCTACCTCCACCTGGTATTTTTTCCTTTTTTCTTCACTATTCGATTTTTCCAGTTCAATTTGCTTTTTATAAGTTTTCAACTCACCTGATTTATTTTCTTTGCAGTAAATATCCCTGTCGTCCATGTCCAGGATTCTCCATCTCCCACCACTACGGAGCAAATGGGTTCCCATCCCTTCTCGATGCCTGTGGTCGAGCCACTCTCGCCAACAGTGCCCATGCTGACAGAGCCCACTACCAGCAACGTGCCAGAGTATCGAGCTGCCATCGAGGAAGATCCTTTCGCGATCCTCGATATTCTGGTATCGAGTGGCGTCACTTCCTCAAGCCATTCTTCCCAACCACCTGCCGTCTCGACTGAAGGAGCGTATCAGCTCAAGCATCGCTTTCGGACTTTCTTCTACTCTTCACCTCTGGAAGTTTTGGTGGAATCTTTTGAGAGGAAGCGACTCTTCAAAGAGATCTTGACTTCTATCGAGTCTTTCCCCAAGGGGGTTCTTCCAAAAGGCTTCGATGCAGAGGTTGCAGCGGCCACTGATCTGTTCAACCAGGCCTATGCTGCAAGAAAGAAGAAGCAATCGCTGACGACTAAGTTATCTGACGTTTCTTCTTTCCAGATCGAGAAGTCGAACATATTGAAGATTCAGAAACTCGATCGAGAGGAGATGCTGAAAGAGATGGCTTCAGTCGAGAATGAAATCGGGGAATTGAAGAAGAGGCTACTACAGCTGGAATCGCAGAAGGGGTTCCTAGCGTCAAAACTAGAACAGATCAACTCTTCTGCGAAGGAAGTGGCGTTGTCTTTGGGACAAAGCATGGAGCAACAACATAAGCTGACCACTGAAGAGGCTTCGATATCATCGACTTGGACCCAACTGCTAATAGCTTTTGAGAATTTGAAAACTCAATATTTGTAAACATTACTCTTATTTTAATCAATATTGAATGTTTGTTTCTCTTATTCTGGGCTTATATACCTTTAAATACTTTTCGTTTATTGACAGCACTTTATCTTTGTTATACCAATCGACAATCGAATAAGCATTGCTCGATAATACTTTAATAACTTCGAAAGGTCCTTCCCAATTCGGTGACCATTTCCCATAATTTTTACATTTCTTGTCCATTGGCAGAATTGTTTTCCATACTAAGTCACCTTCATCAAACGTCTTCTTTCGAACTTTTCTATTGTACACTCGAGCAATTTGATTCTTTTGTAAAATCATGCTATTCAACGCTTGTAACCTTGTTTCATCGAGTTCATTTAATTCATCATACACCATGTTCCAATAATCACAACTCGGGTAAATCATTCTGCCTCTGTATTCGATTCAACTCAATATTTATCTCGATGGGTAGAATTGCATCGTGTCCATACACCAGTTTGTATGGAGTATTCTGTAAGGAATCTCTAGGTGAATTTCGATAAGCCCACAAAATTTGCAATAACGTTTCGTGCCATGTTTTTGGTTTATTGCCAACATGTTTTTTGATTAACCCGATAATTACCTTGTTAATTGCTTCGACTTGCCCATTAGCCTGAGCATAATATGGAGTTGATGTTAATAATTGAATATTTCTCGATTCAGCATATTTAGCTATCTTTCTACCGATAAACACTTGTCCCTGCATGCGTAGTGATAGATCGTGGGATCCCAAATCGATAAACGATGTATTCTTCAATAAAATCAATTACATCCTGTCGATCAACATCCTTTAATGGTATTGCTTCTACCCATTTTGAAAAGTAATCGACGAGCAACGATTATATATCTATGCCCTTTCGATGATTGTGGAAAAATTTGTCCGATTAAGTCTATAGCCCAACCTCTAAAAGGCCAAGGTTTTATGATCGAGTGTAATTCACTAGCGGGCACCTGTTGTATGGGACTAAACTTTTGACATTCTTCACAGGACTTAGCATACTCGATACAATCTTTTAAAATCGAAGGCCAATAATAACCTTGTCGAGTTAATGTCCATTTCATTTTCTGACCTATCATGTGAGCGCCACATATTCCGTTATGTACTTCAGCCATTGCTAAGTAAGCATCATCATTCCCTAAACATCTAAGTAATACTCCGTCGATTCCTCTCTTATATAACTCACCATTTAACAACACATATTTCACCGCTCGATACTTGATTTTCTTGTCAGTTCTCCCATTGGGGTTTTGCAGGTATTCTATGATCGATTTTCTCCAATCTTGGTCATCTAAGTCGTCAATTTGTAAAATTTCATTTTCCCAAGGTAGTTTCTCTTTAATTTGAATCATTTCCTGCAAATGTTCCGGAGATATCTTATACTTCGAGGCAATTTGCGCTAAGTCATTGGCTTCTTGATTGAATTCTCGAGGAACGTATTCGAATGTTATATCATCGAACATTCTCTTTAAAGTCATCACTTTTTCCAAGTATCTGATCAAGTTGGTATTAACGCATTTATACTCTTTCCGCACTTGTTTGATCACTAATTGCGAATCACCTCTAATAATTACATGTCGAGCTTTTAACTTAATTAAAGTCTCGAGACCCGCTATCAAAGCTTCATACTCGGCTTCATTATTCGAACAAATGGGTTTAATCTCCAATGATACTTTAGTCGGGATATTGTTTGGAGAAATAATAAGAATTCCTACTCCAGATTTGTTCGATGTACTTGATCCATCGAAATACATTATCCATTTACTTATTTCAATGAATAAGTTATCAGTAGACCCAACTGTATGTTCAGCCATAAAATCGGCGATTACTTGACCTTCATCGATTTTAAAGATTCGAAGAATAATGAGAATTTTGTTAAAGCTAACACCCATTTTCCTATCCTATTATGCATAATCGGTTTCGATAAAAGAAACTTCAAAATATTATTTCTGGAATAAACCATTACATCATGAGGCTTCATTACATGCTTGAGTTTTGTACAAGAGAAATACAAGCATAATCCTAATTTTTCGATATCACTATATCGAGTTTCAGCATCATTCAAAATTCTACTTAGATAATACACAGCACATTCTACACCATTCTCATCTTCTTGTACTAATAAACTGGCTATCGTTCGATCTGACGCTGATACATATAACTTTAATGACTTGTTTCTCTTCACTGGAATCAGAATAGGAGGATTTGTCAGCAACATTTTGATTTGCTCGAAAGCTTCTTGATGTTCCTCCTTCCACTTAAACTCTGCTTCTTTTTTCAACTTTAACAAAGACGAAAAAACATAAGTTTTGCCAGCCAAATTAGAAATAAATCTTCTCAAATAATTTATTTTTCCTAAGAGTGACTGCAACTGTCTCTTAGTTTTTGGAGCAGAAGTATCGATTATAGCTTTTGCTTTATTTTTATCGATCTCAATACCTTTTCCATGAACTATGAATCCTAAAAATTCTCCAGCAGATACACCAAAGACACATTTCAAAGGATTCATTTTTAATCCATATTTTCTCATTCTCTCGAAAGATTTTCTCAAATTACTTAAGTGTTGATGTTTTTCTTTCGATATAACAACAATGTCATCTATGTAAACTTGTATAAAATCATTGATCAAATCATGAAAAATTAGATTCATTGCTCTCTGGTATGTTGCACCAGCATTTTAATCCAAATGGCATGACTATCCATTCATAAGTACCTAATGCCCCCGGGCATCGAAAAGCTGTTTTAGCTATATCATTCTCAGACACAAATATTTGATTATATCCTGAATAGCCATCTAAAAGACTCAACATTTCATTACCCGCTACTGCATCTATTAACATATCAGCTATTGGCATAGGATATTCATCTTTAGGACTGGCTAAGTTCAAATCTCGATAATCGATACACACTTTCATTTTACCATTCTTTTTAATAACAGGTACAATATTAGAAATTCAATCAACATACCTGGCAGTTCTGATGAATTTTGCTTTCAAGAGTCTTTCAACCTCTTCTTTGATTTTACTCATCACCTCGAGTGCAAATCTTCTCGGTGCTTGTTTTACTCGGCTTTCTTCCTTCGATGATGGGTAATCTATGCTCGACAAGATTTCGATCCAATCCAGGCATTTCTTCGTATTCCCAAGCGAAGCGATCCTTATATTCTCTTAACAAGGAAATCATATCTTTCTTTAATTCTTTTTCGAGATACTTGCTAATATACGTAGGTTTCTGGTTTTCTACACTCCCCAAGTTAATTTCTTCTAGTGGATCCTGAGCCTCGACTTTCTTGTAACTTGATGTAATGGGTTTTTCAAAACCTAAAGGAGAATAATCATAAATACAATTAAGTATAACTTGATCGCTATTATTTGCAACTACGGTCGAGTGAATCGACTTATTTATCCCTATTTTACTACTACTACTACTTTCTTGGCTCTTCTTTCCATCTTCATATTTTCCCAATCGAGCCAAGAACTCGTTGTATTCTCTATTCATCTTCACCGGCCACTTTGAGGTTGGCCCCCTCTTTGATCATGACGAATCCTTTCTTCTCATTCATCTCTAGGAAACACTCCTCGTGCAATTTTGAATTAAAATCTTCGACTGTTTCGAAAGTGAATGGTTGAGCAAGCGCCAGATTCTGCAGTGCTCGACCAGCCTGAGATACAAATGTTACAAATTCGTGCTGATCTCCTGGGATTACTTCGAGATGTCCATCTCGATTCCACATAAATAATTTTTGATGAGCTGTCGAAGGCACAACTCCGACTCCATGAATCCACTCCCTGCCAAGTAATGCATTGAAATTGGCGTGTGATTGGACCACAACAAATACAGTAGGTCTCGAGTAAGTGCCCACTTTTACGTCTAAGGCAATCATACCTTCTGAACTTGACGTCTTTCCGCTGAAATCGGAAATCATAATATTGTGCTTGACTAAGTCTTTTAGCTCAATGCCGAATTTCTTTAGCATAGTGATTGACAGTATATTCACTGCTGCTCCACCATCGACAAGGACTTTATTCACCATCTGTCCTTGAATCTCGATGTTCAGTAATAATGGTTTCAAGTGGAACCTCATTTCCTCGGATGGGGGATCGATGAAAGCAGCGTCTCTATGAGGAACTTCACATGAGGTTTGTGTTACCCATGTTATTTTTGGCCTCATGTTTTCTGAATAGAAGTCATCTTCTCGCTCGGCATCTCTTTGTTCTTGGTACTCTTGATATTCACTAACATATTCTGCTGGTAGTATCGATATTACTCCGATTTGATGCTCGTCCCAAGTACCCTCATTCTTATCATCGAAATATTCTCTTGCATATTGACTATCCATCGGTACAATATTCTCTTTGAAATTTCTATAATTATTCCAATAAGGGATCCTCCCTCCTCTTCTCCAGGGCCTTCCTCGGAACCTCCTTTGGAATCTTGGGAGTCCAGTGTTCGACCCTTCATCGTATGACAATCTCTCAAAGACATCATGGCTTTGAAGTCTGCCTTTTCCTCCTCGAGAAGGATACATTTCTCTTCTGATCCATTGCCTTTGATTTTCACTAACACCAGAACCAACGGATTTTTGTTGACTTTCTTCGATTGTTGATCGGACTGTTTGATCTACTTTGTCATTTTTCCTTTTATTTTGGTTCTCGATCTTCTTCATCTGTTCTGTTCTGAAAGCTTTGGCAGCCGATTTATCGAAAACTGCACTGCAACGTGGGCATAATGACACATCCTCGTCTTTTTCCTTCTTTCTATTCAAAAATTCAATGAGAGAATCTCCTGATTGAGGGTATATTTCCTTTTCAAATTCTTTCTCGAATTCACTCAGGTCAAATTCCATATCTTCCTCAGATACATCCATCCTGACATGCTTAGGATCGATGTCCTCAGTGACATCTACCATGCCTATAAAGGCCGAATTTGTTAATCGGACATCATCAGTAATGCCCGTTTGGGATTCGAGGTATCCTACTTGAGCCTCGAATGGACTCGTGTCAACTTTCATTGTCATTTCTTCGAACCTCAACCTTCCTTGATCGATCGCATCTTGGATTGTGTTCCTGAAATGTATACAATTGTTAGTCCAATGTCCATAAACATTATGAAATTTGCAATATTTTCGACCATTCTTTTGTTCTGCAGACGACAGTTTATGATCATCACTCAACTTAATCTGTCTGTCTTTCAATAGAATATCAAAGATTTTGTCTGCTTTTGTTACATCAAAAGTATATGTTCGATTTGCCATTTTATCTTTGACTTCATTTTTTTGTAGCAATTTACAAGTATATGGAGCCCCTACTTTGAGTTCTGCTATGTTCACTTTCTCATCGACAATTTCTTCAATATCATTTTCTGTCATGTTATCCGTCTCATATACATCATTTATGTATGCTATTCTTTCCTTTTTCAAAGGTTTCTCATATTTCTTATACCTTTGTTTCTCATACTCTATTTGTTCCACTCTTCTCACTTTATCAGCTAATTGAGCCATGTCATTCAATGGTAAATTGACTAGTTTTTTCCTAATCGAGAATTCTAAACCTGCAGAGGCCATTCTGACTAATTCATATTCAGGAATTTGAGTAAAGCATCTTGATTTCATTTGTCTAAATCGATTCAAATAATCATCTATACTTTCATGATTGTATCGTTTTATGTTCATCAAATCGATTAGACTTACTTGGGTCTCTCCTCTAAAGAATTGTTCATGAAAATTTCTTTCTAACTGCAACCAATTATATATCGAATTGGGCGGTAACGAAGTGAACCAAGTAAAAGCATTCTTAGTCAAAGAACTAGGAAAATATTTCATCTTTAATTCTTCACTCATCGCTAAATCCCCGCATTCGATCTGATATCGAGCCACATGCTCGATAGTCGATTCACCAACTTCTCCAACAAATTTAGTGAATTTGGGCACTTTGTATCCTCGAGGTAATTCCGTCTCGAGAATCGCATTGGGGAAAGGTGACACAAAATATGTCTGATTGGGTGGTCTAAATTCCATTCCTTGTAAATTCATCCTTTGTCCTAACATGTTATTCTGATTGTGTATATTTTGAAATCCTTCGTTCAAATTCCCATACGGGTCATTCCTCACATGTTGGTACTCATTTCCCCTATGTTGATGGTGATCATTGTTTCTATTCCTCCTCAATAGATACGGGGGATTATTAGTAGCATGATTTTCTACCCTCGTTTGTCGAGGTATAGCCAATGCATCCCCGATTCGTGACATTTGGTCTGCTAAGACCTCAAAACTAGCATTAGTGTTTTGCACTAATGGATTTAAGACTGTGGTCAACTGTTGTGATAACATATTCACCATTTCAAAATTACTCTCATCCATTTGTTGTCTAAGTACCCCTAATGAATTACTAGATATTTCGGTACCCATGTTTTCAATAGAATCAAAATTAGATCGATGATAGTCTTTGTCGAATACATGTCTCCCATGCTCTAAGTTTCCCCTATGATCTAGATTTGGAGATATCTGTTGTGTGTCTACATTCTGTCCACTCCCTGTCTGGGGAATTACTAAGTTTTGAGATGTCCCTAAATTCGGAGGAATTCCAAAATTTTGCGGCATACCTAGTGTTTGGGACATTCCTAAGTTATATCTCGAATTCCTATGCGCTGAAGAAGTTCCAACCCCACTTACACTATTAAGTGAAAACCCGGGCGGTCTTACGCTCATACGTGGCCCTACATATGTAGTGGTGGGATTTCCTATAGTTTGCGTATTATTTGGTGCAACCACACTAGATCCTATTTGAGTATTCGCTAAAGTGCCTGAATTTTGTTCATTACTCACGGGTATCGACATACTTACAGTTGTCGATACTACAGGTGTGTTCCCATTATGGTTTTGCCCCCCAGTATTTGGTGGGTGTGACCTATTTAATCCCTCACTGTTACTCTGGTTACTTGATGAACTGTGACTCATGACTCTCCCACTCCTTAATCTCATACACTCTCGAACTAACCAATTTTGTGTATCTCGACACAAGACGTCCCACTGGGCGTGCCAATTTGTTTCTGGTGGAATTTCGATCGATTTCGATTCTAAACAGTGTTATGGTCCTAATCGAAATCCTCCCACGTAAGTTCTTTTTACTTAGGCTAGCAGTCTGACTTTCAATCGAAAACGTGTATGAGGATCGAAAATCACAAGATATCAAGAAAGCTGTTTTTGGTATTTTGTATTTAAAGTACTGAAAGCAGTAAAGTATCGAATCGAGAAACAGAACATTAAATTGCAAGAAAATATAAAGTGCGAAAACCCCAAATTTGCATTAATTGTAAATGACGAAGAATCGAAAATAGTGCAAATATAAATGGCAGGAAATCGGAATGTGCAGGAAATGTAAATGGCAATAAATCGAAAATACAGAAACTTAAACCTGCATTGAATTGAAATGACTAAGAATAGAGAGTACAGAAACATAAAATTGCTGAAGCATAAATTACCAAGGAAAATAATTGTAAATGACAAGAAATCGAAAACAAGTGCAAATGTAAATGACGTAAAATCGAGCTTGCAAGAAAAATAAATGACAGAAATCGAGATTTGCGTAATGTTAACAAGAAATCATAAATACAGAAATTCAAACTTTCATTGAATTGAAATGGCAATGAATCGAAAATACGAAACATAAACTGCTGAATTTAAATTGCATCAAAGTAAATTACCAAGGAAAATACGTAAAACGGTAAATGTACTCGGTGAGTGAGAAATCCAGATTACTAGAAACTTCATGGTGTTCGTCGTTTCTCCGGTAGACTTTTCACTACTGATTCTATTTTCTGCCAATTTCTCCCCCCCCCTACCTGGCGCGCCAATTTGTTTCTGGTGGAATTTCGATCGATTTCGATTCTAAACAGTGTTATGGTCCTAATCGAAATCCTCCCACGTAAGTTCTTTTTACTTAGGCTAGCAATCTGACTTTCAATCGAAAACGTGTATGAGGATCGAAAATCACAAGATATCAAGAAAGCTGTTTTTGGTATTTTGTATTTAAAGTACTGAAAGCAGTAAAGTATCGAATCGAGAAACAGAACATTAAATTGCAAGAAAATATAAACTGCGAAAACCCCAAATTTGCATTAATTGTAAAAGACGAAGAATCGAAAATAGTGCAAATATAAATGGCAGGAAATCGAATGTGCAGGAAATGTAAATGGCAATAAATCAAAAATACGAAACTTAAACCCGCATTGAATTGAAATGACTAAGAATAGAGAGTACGAAACATAAAATTGTCTGAAGCATAAATTACCAAGGAAAATAATTGTAAATGACAAGAAATCAAAAACAGCGCAAATGTAAATGATAGAAAATCGAGCTTGCAAGAAAAATAAATGACAGGAAATCGAGATTTGCAGAATGTTAACAAGAAATCATAAATACAGAAATTCAAACTTTCATTGAATTGAAATGGCAATGAATCGAAAATACAGAAACATAAACTACTGAATTTAAATTGCATCAAAGTAAATTACCAAGGAAAATACAGAAAATGGTAAATGTACTCAGTGAGCAGAGAAATCCAGATTACTAGAAACTTCATGGTGTTCGTCGTTTCTCTGGTAGACTTTTCACTACTGATTCTGTTTTCTGCCAATTTCTCCCCCCCTACCTTCCTTTCTTTGCTCTATTTATAGGGCCTCCTTTAAGCCTTCCAGGAACAGTTAATAAGACTGCTACCACGTTCTTTCGTGCATGACGGTTTCTTTTTCTACAGTTTCCCACGTTCTCACGATCCTCGACTCCTTCCATGGTTCCAGAACTGCTTTCTATACGTGCGTTTGACTTGTTCTTCTCTTTGTGGTTTGTCCAGAGTTTCGATGTCCATGTTCCCTTCGCCTTCGATGATATCGAACACTTTGCATTGCTTTGGGTTTAACCTTAACATCATATGATTTTAGTTTCTTAGTTTTTTATTCGACAACAAGCATTTTGGTTATCCTTCACCCAATTTTCGATCGTGCTTCTCAATGTTATGTACTACGTGCTTCCAATTGGACATCGAATGATTTCTTTTGTCTATCTTACCGATTTACCAATCGATTATATTTCTCGATTCCACAATAACAACAACATATATTAATTTTCTTTAAAATGTGGACTTATTATATTCTGTTGCTAACATATAAAGTCTTCCTTTTGGTAGATTGTATGGGATTGGGCATTGTCTGTGGAAGATCAGACAATGAAATTTGTGGAAGAAGCTTTGACGCATTCATATAATGAGAATGCAAACATACCTTCCTCCAGTGGTGCCTCGTGTGACTTGCAACAACTTTTATCTGAGCAACGCACATGAAGATGTAAAATAGAAGAAAATGAAAAAAGGATCATTCAACTTGAACGTGAGGTAAAAATTTTGAAAGAGTAAATTGGGATTCACATGAATAAGTCATCGATAAAGGCAAAGGGGATTGGTGGAATGATGACATGTATCAATTGTATACGTTTTGCACCACCAACCTTGATAATCCAAACCAGTTAGTATATAATCAAATTTATTTGATTCATTCAATTTATTTAGTATAATTAGCAATGCCATCCATTCTTGTATTCCAGTGTTGTAGTGGAAGTGCATGAGCAGATATTGACCATGCAGAACTTGCAGACATTAAAGCCAAGGGGTCATATTGACAATATGGTAAGTTTGTTTATTTAATGAAAGTGTTATTCAATATATTTTTAAAAATTATATTTATTAATATCATATGGGTTGTTAGGTGATGCTGTTTGCAAGTAGTGTAATGATGTATGACCAAATGAATGTCATTGGTGGCAACATACGACATTTTTGTTTCAATCCTTTGTTTGTGGTATGTTTATTGTACATTTAAAAAGTTACGTTGCACATAGGTATATTATGATTGATTGTGATTTATTTTTGTGCCTTTTGATAGACACATGTGATTGAACAAATGTATATTCGCAAAGGTAAAGCACTGACATGGACAATGAAAGGCTACTCACTTTTCTATCCAAATGCAATTATTCCATTGCAACAGTTATTGAGTTGTGAATTTGTGAGTATTTATACTTTGCCTAAAATTTATATTTTTGCCAAGTTAAAATTCAATTAACTAGAGTTTTTTCTATTTTAGATTTTTGCTCCCACCGTACACAATGGTTATTGGTGGTGTTATGTGCTGAAATATAAGGATAAAGAGTTGTTTATATTGGATTCATTGGGCCATGATAATAGATCACGAAAACCAATTGATAGAGTTATGGTAAAAATTTGTTTTAAGTTGTTGTTTATGTAAGTAATTATAGTTAATTCAGAGTTATGTTTATTTGGCGAATAATGTAATATTGTCAACAGATGCAACATTTTGAGCATCTATTGTTGCTGTTGGAAACACAATCATCGAGTACCGTTGGAGAACTTAAGGTTACAAAGGAGGACTTGCCAATTTAACCAAACATGTTAGTATGTTCTTATAATAGAAAATTTTGTTGCAAAATGTTGTATGTAATGTGTGCAATAACTACATTCAATTGTGCATTATGATTGTGGATTGTTTGTTTTAAAATATATGGAGTTGTAGGATGGTGTGAGCAAAGTGAATGGGAACAACATGCCTCATTACACATTGGTAAACATTAAAGTCATTTTATTATGTTTTATTTTTTATTACTATGAGTATAATTTATTATGACATTCTTCATATTGTACAGGAGCAACTTCAGAAATTTCGAGAAGAATATGTATGCAGATGGGTACTTCATCCTCAAAATCTTCATCGAGAAGTCATGGTTATTGAATCAGGAGTTAACATCCCCATCTAGGAATAGAAATATGGATATTGTATTTGATTATTTGTTCATCTTCAATGATCAATGTTGTATAGTTTATTCATATGTAATATAACCGTTAAGTTGGTTATGGATTATTTAAATGTTAAATATTATGACATTAAGTGGATACTTTGTACAATTTACTGATTTTGGATCATGCTTACTATTTTTTGTATCACTTTTGTTTATGTTGACAATTACATTATTCATTGGGTTTTACCCTTCCACTTCCAGAATATCCATATTCAGATGATGGGATACCATCTGCATGTAACATAGAGTCTATATTGAGAACCATAGGTCTATACAATACACGTAATTACTACCAGATTTATATGTTATCAACTGTTCTGGATCAAGGGATCTGGCATTTTAGGTCTTCTCCCTCCCTTTTATAATCAAATTTCCCCTTAGGTTTTTTCTTTTTTCGCATCTATCGCTCCCAATAATATCTTATTCCCCGTACTATCTACGCATCGAGCCCATTAAAAATCAAGTCCATCTCCCCCAAATGGGTTTATCTTGACCCACTTTACTCATTCAGTTGGACCCGAGCCCAACCAGACCCAATCTCTATGCACATACCACAGCCCCCAAGTCTTAAATTAGAAAAATATTTCTAATGCGAAGACTAAAAACCGAAATAAACGTCGAATACACTTCATCCCTTAATATTTCATGATATAATTGCAAAGTTCAACCACTTAAAGGGAATAAACAACCATTAATTGTTAAAGGGCGTGTTGGATTGGTTGATGAAGGTAGAACATTCTTCATACCACATACTTTGATGATATCTGGAGCGTGACCACCACCCGCTCCTTCACTGCTAAAGTAAACATCATAGTAACATCAAGAATCAGCCAAGTATAACTTAGTTCCAGAAAACAAAATGCTCACTAATTTCCTTTTGAATTTGTGATGACAAGATGTTAATATGTAATAGAAAAGAAATTGACATTAAAAGAACAAGGGAAGAGAACAATATAAACTAGCATATGAAAATTGTACAAGTGATAAGATTCATTGTAGGAAAGATGTATAGGTTTACGTATCATCTTTGTACACAACAGATAACATCATGTTTAATAGAAGTTGTAAAGAATGCGCTTAACAAAAAACAGATTGAAATTTGCATGTCACTTGTCGCTCGATCGAGATTTACCTTGCTTGAGCGAGACACAACCCGAGAATCCCCATTATTTGCAGGTCACCTCGCTCAAGCGATGGATTTCTCGCTTGAGCGAGTATTGACCATAGACTAAAGGTCCAATGTAGTTAGTCACATAATAAAACTTGGGTTACCACATATTTGAATCACTTGTCGCTTGAGCGAGATTTACCTCGTTTGAGCGAGACACAACCCGAGAATCCCCATTATTTGCATGTTTCCTTGCTCAAGCGATAAATTTCTCACTTAAGCGAGTGTTGACCACAGACTAAAGATCCAACTCAGTTAGCCACATAATGTAACTTGGATCACCATATTTTTGAATCACTTGTCGCTCAAGTGAGATTGACCTCACTTGAGCGAGACACAACCCGAGAAAGCGCATTACTTGCATGTATTCTCGCTCAAGCGGTGCATTTCTCGCTTGAGCGAGAAATGACCACAATAGGATCAAAAGTCCAATGCAGATAAAATAATCGATTATTTTACATTATAATCGATTATAAGTTAAAATGATCGAGTATATGAAAGAATTAATGGTTGAGTTCAAGAGGGGGGGTGAATTGAACTTAAAAACTTTTTCGCAAAACTTTACTTTCTTTTGGAAGAATGAGTTATCTTTATTCAATTCTTGAAAAGATGATTTGATTTAAAACACAGCAAGATTATATTCAGAATTTAAAAGAGATGATAGAAAGAAATCAACACACAAATTTATACTGGTTCACTCTAATCCAGAGCTACGTCCAGTTCTTGACAAAACCTGTCAAGTTTTCACTAATACCAAGTGACAATTACAACCCGTAGATCCTCACCAATCTACACCAAGAACTATCTTTTCAACCTATAAGATAGAATCTTGAAAAACACCCAAGAACCAAATCCAAGTCATTGTACCAAGTGTAGATTACAATCCAATCTACACAATTCACACGATACAAAAGAATAAGGAAAGAAGAAACCTGGACTTTGAATTCTAATTGCCCAAGCACCAATTCTAAAGCACTCTCTCGTCGTGAATGACCACAATGTTGATCAAAGCACCTTATGATATGACAAAATCTTGAATGCGAGAGAAAAACGTAGATGAACGATTCACAGATTGATTTCTCAAGTTTTCTCAAGTAGTGTGTTGTATATTTTTTAAAAGATAGATCAATACTCGTTTATATAGAGTAAAACAAAGTTTCAAGTACGTGTTCTCTATCAAAATCTGTTACAGAGAGAAAAACAATCAATTAAATTTGAAGTATATCGGATAAAAAGTGATTCTGACCGATTAGAATAGAAGAATAATCGATTAGACTCGAATTATGATCGATTATATTTAAACTATGATCGATCAGAATATATTTCAACCGATTGAAACCGCGATTCAATCGATTGATTTCACTTAAAGGTTCATTCAATCGATTGATTCGAGTTTTCAATGGATTGAAACAGACTTTATGAAAAATAATAGCTCTCTGTTTCAACCGATTAAAAAACATTTCAACCGATTGAAATCCTGCGACTTTTAAGACTCGAAAATGACTTTCTGTTTCAACAGGTTGAAAACCATTTCAACATATTGTTTTTCCGAAAACATTTAGACTTAAAAAATATCTTTATTTTAACAGATTGAAAAACGTTTCAACTGATTGTTTTTTCCGAAAACTCTTAGATTGAAAAATATCTTTCTTTTTCAACAGATTAAAAAGTATTTCAATTGATTGTTTTTCCGAAACCTTCATATTGAGAAATTTACTAAGTTATTTTAACTTGTTGATTCTGCGAATCAATCAATTGAAAATACGATTATATAGAACCACTTATTCGTTAAGTGATTTTAACCGATTGAAAATCTTTTTCAACAGATTGAAAAACTTAGTTTGTTCTTTTAATACGGAAAATGATTTTCAATGCTATGCGTAAGATTAAGGCGCTTCATCACAACATATAATGGCCTATCAAGGAATTAAGTGCTCAAGTTAAAAAAACCTAATCATCTACACACCCACAACCTAAACTAAATTTATGTCTTCATCAAATTATATCTAAGTCTTCATCAAATCCACCAAGTCCACCAAGTGCTTCAATCTCCCCTATTTGATGGAGACAAATAACCACCGCACCTGCATAAAATCGGACCGGAGACATGCATACCAGTAGACATATATTTTGTGATGTGGTGTGTGTGTAGTGGCAGTTTTAATCAAAATAATTCTCTCCCTATTTGACTCGCATCAAATAGATTGTCATGGATACAGTCCAATGGGGCCACTTGGGAACCCCCAAATAAAAAGCGTAATATAAAACCAACTAAGAAAAGAAAAAAAAACGAATTATCGCAGACATTGATCGATAAACTTCAATCATCTCCGGACCTGAGTTGAATTGTATTTCCACAATTCTGTTGTAAATGTCTTCAAGTTGATTATCGATGTGCTGGAACCTTGCAATAAAATTCTCATCCAAATAGTGCTTGTCGAGCCCTTATAGCTGTAGTCATATTCATATGCCTCCTTTGATCAGCCTTGAAGTTGATTCATTTGTCTGCAAGCATTGTTCTTTCAAACGATGTGATGAGGTGTGCCACTGGTCGGGGGTGAATTATATGGAATCATCTCCAGCGGGATCACTTCTTCCATAGGATCAGATGGATGAGCTCCGAAGTGCCAGGAATATCGGTGTTGATATTTTCTTCCTCTTGTCCATCTTCATCACTTTCTTCATCTCTTCCAAGATCCTCCTTGGAGACCCACTCACCATCAACTTTCATAAATCCCATTTTGTGAAGCATAGAGTTATTTATTTCGTTTGATGAACGAACTGTCTCGACAAGTTCTCCTTCAAGATCAACACCAAAATATGTTAAAAAATTGGAAATCAGTAATAGCATAGGGGTACCTGAAATCACCGAGTCTTTTTGCCTTGATCATGTGGTCTTTGATGACAAAAACCCAGCTTCACCCGAATCCCGTGGTGAATGCAATACATTAGTACTAAATCTCCCTCATTTAGCACCGCATGATTGCTCCCCCTGAGTGAGCCGCCAAGACACAATGCAGTGCAAGCAACCTTTCTTCCAATTTTAGTTTCCCAGCATTGAACGAGCCGACGAGTCATGCCTATTCTTCATGCATGACCGAAAATATTGAACCTTATTAAATTCCTCCACATCGAAGTACACCCTTTGGTGACTTTCACTCCTAAATCCTTTAAACCAAGAACCTCCTTCCGGATGTTAGGAGTAATCTCAATGTCCACACCTTTAACTTGGGTTTTCAAGATGGAACCTTCAAAGGACAAATTTGTGAAGAAAACTTTGATCAAGTCCGGATAAATCCTACCGTCCAACTCCGTAAACTTCGAAGCTTTTGATGTTGCGAACAGCTTTTCGATGCCTCTAAATCCTTCAAGATCAAACCAGGAAAACTTTAACAGCCTTTGGTATGTTGACTTGTTTTCTCGCTCAACTCATGGATAAACAGATTCATTTGCTCTTGGTCCCCGTTGAACCAAGTCTCAATCCTTCCTTCAACATTTTGTTCCTACCGAACGTAAGACGACTCGCCCTCGCTTGATTTCTTTCTTCCGCACTTCGATCGTTTAAACATGCTTGATGAGCAAAACGAGAGGAACATAGAAAGAAAGAGTTCAAGTTAAGGAAATAGGAATACGTAAATCGCTCGACTTCGGGATTTTGTCTTTAGTCTTTTTGTGATCTTGCACAAGTGATGATAAAGGTGGAGAGAGAAGAGTTTGATACGTAAACACTTAATTACCTTCGCAAGTATGTATCCAATCGTAGTCAATCAAGATTAAAGGAAGTGGTTGAGATTTTATCTCATTGTAAATGAGTTCAACCTAATCTGCAGTAAATTACTTGTGTGCGTAGCCAATTCATTTAATTTCAATTAATCAATTGATTTTTCCCGTAACCAATTGATTTCGCACTTCGCAGTAAATTCATAAGTGAAATAAACCAATTGAATCGATGAATAAATCGATTGTTTTTGCAAAGGAAATTTAAGCAAAGTACCATTAGTGAATTCAATCGATTGAATCGAAGATTTAATCGATTGATTTATAGAAGAAAATTTGCAGAGCTACAGAGTTAGTGAAATAAATCGATTAAAAGTGTATCTAATCGATTGAACTAATAACATATCAATACCGTAGAGTAAGAATCAGAAATCAACAGATTATTTCGCAGCTTCAATCGATTAAAACAAATAATATCAAGTTATTCATGCAATTATTAATCGATTGAACTTGTTATCACTCGTTAAAAGACATACAATTACTATAAAGAATCAGCTTATACAATACTAGATATATCTAGAATTCCTAATTCAGTCCTAAGCATATTAAGTCTATCTCTAGGAAGTGGTTTAGTGAATAAATCAGCCTAACCGTTTTTCAGATTCAACAAATAATATCTCACAGTCACCCCTAGATACGTGTTCTCTAATAAAGTGATGTCTAATTTCAATATGCTTAGTTCTAGAGTGTTGAATAGGATTCTTAGTTAAGTTTATCGCACTAGTATTGTCACAAACCAGAGGTACCTTGTTTAGAGTCACTCCATAACTGCTAGTTGTTGCTTGAGATAAATGCTTTGAGCACAACAGCTCCCAACTGCAATATATTCAAGCTTCTGCAGCTGACAGAGCAACACACGCTTGCTTTTTGTCGTGCCACGATATAAGATCTGCTCCCCAAGAAATGACAAGTACCAGTAGGTACTTTTTCTCGTCTAATCTACATCCTCGCAAAGTCGAATCGAAAATCCAACAAGCTTAAGGGACGCACCTTCAGGATACCATAGTCCAACATTGACTCGCTCCCTTAAGGTACTTCGTAATCCTTTTGGCAGCAGTAAGATGTGATTCCTTTGGATTTGCCTCGAAATCTTGCACACAGACATACACTAAACATAATGTCGTGCCTACTAGCAGCTAGATAAAGCAGAGAACCAATCAAACCTCTATATTTAGTTTGATCAACAGATTTCCCTTTTTCATCTAAATCTAAACAAGCAGCTAGTAGACATTGGTGTAGAGGATTCCTTGCAATTGTGCATATCAAATTTCTTTAACAGCTTCATTGCAGTATTTAGATTGACTAAGAAAAATGCCATTTGTTAATTGTTTAACCTCGTAGACCAAGGAAGAAATTCAATTCTCCCATCATAGACATTTCAAATTCACTTTGCATTTCTTTTACAAACTTATTACACATGGCATTATTGGTGAACCGAAATGATATCATCTACATACACCCGCACTAGAATAATATCAGCTCCAGCATTTCTTAATGAACAAAGTTTTATCAACCTCACCTCGCTTGTACCCTTGATCAATTAGAAAATTACTTAACCTCTCATACCATTGTCTAGGTGCTTGCTTCAAGCCATAAAGAGCCTTTTTCAATTTGTAGACATGGTCGGATGCTTGTGATCTTCAAACCCAGGAGGTTGAGAAACATACACTTCTTCATTGATAAGTCCATTAAGAAAGGCACTCTTTACATCCATCTCGTAGTAATCTAAAACCACTTAAACAGCATAAGCTAATAATAATCTAACAAGCCTTCAAGCCTAGCTACAGTGCAAATGTTTCATCAAAATCAATGCCCTCTTGTTGGTTATACCCTTTGGCTACCAACCTAGCTTTATTCCTAGTGATAATGCCATGTTCATCTAGCTTGTTTTTGAATACCCACTTAGTACCAATTACATTGATATCACCGATTTTAGGAACTAATTCCCATACATTATTCCTTTCAAATTGATTGAGTTCATCATGCATGGCACTAACCCAAGATTCATCATTCAATGCTTCTTTAACGCATTTAGGTTCTGTTTGTGAAATGAATGCCATATGATTACGTAATTGGTTAAGAGAATGTCTAGTAGATACTCCCTTATTGATTTGCCCGATGACATTGTCTAGAGAGAGATCTCTTGGGACAATCCACTCTTTGGGAAGCTCTTCCGAACACCTTCTTCCCGTTCTACAGTAATTGTAGATGGATCAGCCTTTGCAGGTCCACAGATGGATCACCCTCTTCAACAAGCATGTTGATCTCGTGCTATCGGACATTTCAACCGATAAGAATTATCAGCTAAATCTTCTTCATCGCCAGCACTCGTTGATCTATTCTCGCACAACTCGAGGAGATTCATTAAACACAACATGTACGATTCTTCAACCGATTTCAATCTCAAATTATAAACTCTATATGCATGACCAAATTTCATTTGGATGTTTTGAAAATGATTTTCAAGAACAAATTGATTAAACAAATTATTTTACTAATTTGGTCTTTAATATTCGTTTTGAAAATGCAATAGTAAAATGATCGATTAATACTTGAAAGAATCGATTGTTTCAGTATTGAAGAGATCTAGAAGATGATACCGAATTTAAATCGATTAAAACGAAAATGAGTCGATTAAATTTGATACCTTAGTGATTTTAGTTGATATAAATTCATTCTAATCGATTAAAACAGCCTAAAACTCAAATCATGAGAACATTTTAATCGATTGATTCGCATTTCAATCGATTAAAACTGCATCTGACAGATTTACTAATATCTTCTATAAGTTATTTTAATCGATTAATACCGGTTTATATCAATTAAAACAATCAGCTTAGACAAACACAACCCGATTCGTAGCTCGAACTTCAAGGGATTCCCGACTTTGTTCCTCGCAAAACAAGTTAAGAATTTTTCTCGGTACCCTTACGTATTTTGGGTCCTTAGGAGTCAATTTTTCTGTTTAACATGTTTTGGAACCCATCTCTTCCTTCCTTGCGGCACAAAATATTTCCTAGCATGACAGTAATTTTATAGTATGTCCTTTCTTCATGCAAGAATGACAGGATGAGAAAGGGGATGTCGTTGTTTTTATGTATGAAAAGAAGTTCAAATATTTTTTAGTTTTTACCCCATTCTTAGGTTTGTACCCGATTCCGTAACGTTCAAACACACAGCTTTGAGATCCAAGAAGTGCATCTAAATTCTCTTTACCTTGAGTAAATTTTGTTAAGGTTTTAGTTAAGTAATCAACCTTATTTTGTAAAACAAGACACTTTTCACAATTCTTATTAACAAGCAACATTATCTCGCAGATGAATAGATAATATCTAGATGTTCTAAATCTGTTTTGCTTTCTAGCAGTTCTTTTCCAGAGTTTTAACTCTATTTTCTAACCAGCTTATTTAGCCCTTTCAACCGATTATTTGTATGAGATAAATTTCTGGCTTCACTATGCATTTCATTGAAAGCATTCAAGTAATGTGTCGTAATTCATTTCATTTTCTGTAGGAGTTGAACTTACATGTGATGAAGAGGATTCACAACTCACCATCAAACACAAGTTCACCTCTTCACCTTCTGGATTCGTAACTCGGAAGAAGATTCATTGTCTTGCCAAGCTATGTAGGCCTTTTTCCCTTTGTATCTTGAATCTTTCTTGTTCTCGATTCTTGGTCTTTTCTCGACAAGTCGCTCCTTATGTGACCCCGTTTACCACAAGAATAACAAGTAATATTATTTTGAACAGATTCAGCATTTCTATCATTGTACCTTTTTACTTGACCAGCCTTGTTCTTTCTTCTCGTAAATTTCCGAATTTCTTAACCAATAAAGTCGGTTCTCGACTCATCTTCTTCGAATCACTCGTTTTCTTCAATCGTCTTGAGAACAATATTTCTACTTTTCTTTTCTGCATTCTCTTGTTCTTTGAACCGATTGATTTCCAACTCGTGTTCCCTTAACTTACCAAAAAGTGAGGCAGTAGTCATTTCAGTCAAATCTCTTGATTCAGATATTGCTGTCACCTTTGGTTGCCAAGTTCTGTCCAAACACTTCAGTATTTTGATATTCAACTCCTCCTTGTCAAAGGTCTTCCCTAGCCCGATCAAATGATTAACTATGTGCGTGAATCTTTTCTGCACATCTGCAATTGTCTCCCCTTGCTGCATTTTAAACAACTCATAGTCCCTGATTAACTCATGCTTTCTTGCCCTTTTCACATCAGATGTTCCTTCATGTGTGACCTCTAGAATTTCCCACATCTCTTTGGCAGAAGCACACTGAGACACCCTGAAAAACTCATCAAGATTTAAGGCAGAGGTAATTCACACCAGCAAAAAGTGGAGGCCTGTTTATGGAGGCTCCTTCTGAAAAATTCATCTTTCCCTCAGCCATTGGACCGATTACTTGAGTAACTTACAAGAACCAGCTCTGATACCAATTGAAAGAATTAATGGTTGAGTTCAAGAGGGGGGGTGAATTGAACTTAAAAACTTTTTCGCAAAACTTTACTTTCTTTTGGAAGAATGAGTTATCTTTATTCAATTCTTGAAAAGATGATTTGATTTAAAACACAGCAAGATTATATTCAGAATTTAAAAGAGATGATAGAAAGAAATCAACACACAAATTTATACTGGTTCACTCTAATCCAGAGCTACGTCCAGTTCTTGACAAAACCTGTCAAGTTTTCACTAATACCAAGTGACAATTACAACCCGTAGATCCTCACCAATCTACACCAAGAACTATCTTTTCAACCTATAAGATAGAATCTTGAAAAACACCCAGTAACCAAATCCAGTTACTGTACCAAGTGTAGATTACAATCCAATCTACACAATTCACACGATACAAAAGAATAAGGAAAGAAGAAACCTGGACTTTGAATTCTAATTGCCCAAAGACCAATTCTAAAGCACTCTCTCGCTGTGAATGACCACAATGTTGATCAAAGCACCTTATGATATGACAAAATCTTGAATGCGAGAGAAAAACGTAGATGAACGATTCACAGCATTGATTTCTCAAGTTTTCTCAAGTAAGTGTGTTGTATATTTTTTAAAAGATAGATCAATACTGTTTATATAGAGTAAAACAAAGTTTCAAGACGTGTTCTCTATCAAAATCTACTACGTAGAGAAAAACAATCAATTAAATTTGAAGTATATCGGATAAAAAGTGATTCTGACCGATTAGAATAGAAGAATAATCGATTAGATCGAATTATGATCGATTATATTTAAACTATGATCGATCGTAATATATTTCAACCGATTGAAACCGCGATTCAATCGATTGATTTCACTTAAAGGTTCATTCAATCGATTGATTCGAGTTTTCAATGGATTGAAACAGACTTTATGAAAAATAATAGCTCTCTGTTTCAACCGATTAAAAAACATTTCAACCGATTGAAATCCTGCAGACTTTTAAGACTCGAAAATGACTTTCTGTTTCAACAGGTTGAAAACCATTTCAACATATTGTTTTTCCGAAAACATTTAGACTTAAAAAATATCTTTATTTTAACAGATTGAAAAACGTTTCAACCGATTGTTTTTTCCGAAAACTCTTAGATTGAAAAATATCTTTCTTTTTCAACAGATTAAAAAGTATTTCAATTGATTGTTTTTCCGAAACCTTCATATTGAGAAATTTACTAAGTTATTTTAACTTGTTGATTCTCGCGAATCAATCAATTGAAAATACGATTATATAGAACCACTTATTCTCGTTAAGTGATTTTAACCGATTGAAAATCTTTTTCAACAGATTGAAAAACTTAGTTTGTTCTTTTAATACGTAAAATGATTTTCAATGCTATGCAGAAGATTAAGGCGCTTCATCACAACATATAATGGCCTATCAAGGAATTAAGTGCTCAAGTTAAAAAAACCTAATCATCTACACACCCACAACCTAAACTAAATTTATGTCTTCATCAAATTATATCTAAGTCTTCATCAAATCCACCAAGTCCACCAAGTGCTTCAGTATAATTGAGAAATAATCAATCATAATTTGCGATAATCAATTATAAGTTAAAATGATCGAGTATAATTGGAAAATAATCGATCATAATCTGTGATAATCGATTATAAGTTAAAATGATCAAGCAGTGACAGATCTTGACCATTGATCTTGAGGGAGTCAAATAATATATTATTAATAAATAATAAATAAATATAAAAAGAAGAAAGAAGATGAAAGGGTGAAATGATAAAATTATATATATACTTAAATATATTAAATGATCATTAAGTTTGAGGGGACAAAATCATAAATTATATGAGAGTTACAAAACTGAGTTGTAAATATATAGGTAAATATATTAAATGTTCATTAATTTTAGGGGGCCAAAATCATAAATTACATGAGAGTTACAAAACTTTGAGGGGCCACGACCCCTCTCGCTCCCAAGAAGATCTGTCACTGTGATCGAGTATAATTGAAAAATAATCGATCATAGTCTGTGATAATCGATTATAAGTTAAAATAATCGATTATAAATACAAAATAATCGATCATAATTTGCGCTAACCGATTATAAGTTAAAATTCTCGATTATAATTGGAGAATATCGATCATAGTTTGTGCTAATCGATTATAATTTTACACAATCTGTCATAATTAATAATAATCAATTATAATTTCGCTTTGCATCTCTCTCGCCGGTGCACGCAAAAGATCGTTGTCTCCCACCTGTGGTTCTCACTCTCCTCTAGTTCGTCTATGTTTAATATGGGGTTCTATTTAATTGGTTTACGGTTTAATATGGTTGTTGATTTCAGTTGTAATTTTAATTTGATGCTTCATATCTTGTTGACTGAATTTCCCTTTTATTTACACGTAAGGTTCGCTCGAGCGACTTTATTGTCAATTATTTTTAATTATGACAGATTACTTAAAGTTATAATCGATTAGTTTCAAATATAATCTATTAGAAACAATTATGATCAATTACCCAATTATAATCGATCATCTTAACTTATAATCGATTATAATATAAAATAATCAATTATTTTATCTGCGTTGGGTATTCTGAGGTTGTATTTCGCTCAAGCAAAGCAAATCTCGCTCGAGCGACAAGTCATTGAAATATGTGGTTACCCAAGTTATATTATGTCGCTAACTGTGTTCGACCTTTAGTCTGTGGTCAACACTCGCTCAAGCGAGACATCCATCGCTTGAGCGAGGAGACCTGCAAATAAAGGGGATTCTCGCTCAAGCGAGAAAAATCTCGCTCTAGCGACAAGTGATTCAAATATGTGGTGACTCATGTTACTTTATGTGGCTAACTGAGTTGGATTGTGGTCAACACTCGCTCAAGCGAAAAACACACCACTCGAGTGAGGACACCTACAAATAATAGGCATTCTCGGGTTGTGTTTCGCTAAAGCAACAAAATATCGCTTGAGCGACATCTGATTGAAATATATGGTGACTCATGTTACATTATGTGTGACTAACTGTGTTAGACCTTTAGTTTATGGTCAACTCTCGTTTAAATGAGAAATTCATCGCTTGAGCGAGGAGACCTCCACATGATGGGGATTCTCGGGTTGAGTTTCGCTCAAGCGACTCAAATCTCGGTCGAGCGAAAACAGATTGAAATATGTGGTGACCCAAGTTACATTATGTGACTAACTGTGTTGGACCTTTAGTCTTTGCTTAACACTCGCTCAAGAAAAAAATACACCACTTGAGCGAGGACACCTGCAAATAATGAGCATTCTCAGGTTGTGTTTCACTCAAGTGATGGAATCTCGCTCGAGCAACATCTGATTGAAATATGTGGTGACTCATGTTACATTATATAGCTAATTGTGTTGGACCTTTAGTCTGTAGTCAACTCTCACTCAAGTGAGAAATCAATCGCTTGAGCGAGGAGACCTCCACATGATAGGGATTCTCGGGTTGAGTTTCGCTCAAACGACACAAATCTCGGTCGAGTGAAAACGGATTGAAATATTTTGTGACCCAAGTTATGGTTAAGTGTTAATGACCAATTTTTTTTGTATGCAACATATATGGTTAACTGTGATGGACATTTAGTCATGTTTTGCTGTTGGATTAACCATACATGTGCTGACCACCCCAAGCTTATCCCAATAACTGAACATGGCAGTTTCATGTATGTATAAACATGCTAACTTGATTGAGTCCAACATATATGATTAATTCTCAATGACCAGTTTTATTTATATGCAACGTATATGGTTACCTCATTCAGATTATATGGTTAATTGTGATGGACATTTAGTCATTTTTTACTGTTGGATTAACCATATATGTGTTGACCACCTCAAGTTTATCTGTTTAACTGAACATGGCAATTTCATGTATGCACATACTAATTTTATTGAGTCCAACATATATCATTAATTGTCAATTACCAGTTTTGTTTATATACAACGTATATGGTTACCTCCTTCAGATTATATAGTTAATTGTGATGAACATTTAGTCATTTTTTACTGCTGGATTAACCATATATGTGTTGACCACCTCAAGTTTATCTGTTTAACTGAACATAGCTTTTTGTGTTAATCATATGCTAAGTTTATATAGCCCACATTATATGTTTAACTGTAAATGACATATGTTTAACCACTTTACTATATATCATTAAATGCACATAAACATACATGATCAGCCGAACAACACATCGAACGAAGATACAATGCTATCACTATGAGATAAAGAGTAATGTACAATATAACATTATCACAAACCATAAAAATTACATGATAAAGGTATGCATCAAATATAAATTACAATTACAAGAAAACCTAACAAAATAATTCATCTACACAACACTTATATTGCCTTTTTTCTTTTCCTTGAATTAGTCGTCCACGGTGTGTTGACCATAAAGCTTTTTTATACCTTATTCTTGGATGAGCTTTAAATCGAGTGTACATATTTGACAATTCACAATGGAACTTTAATTCTTCTGTTACTTCAGTATGATGTTTCATCTCCTTAATACTACTACCTTCAAATACAAGAGAAAAGTACATCCCACATAATGGAGGATTTACCTCTTCTGTTGATAGTTTTACTTCATCTAACAATTCCTGTAATTGTATTACATTCTCCTCTAGTTTTTCAATTGTTGATTCTTGTTGTTTAATAAGGGCAATCAACAATTGATTCTCAGCAATAATTCCACACAACATATTAGTACAATTTTTCAATTCTTTAGATACATGAGTGATATATTCTAACGCTTCTTTCACTATATCATGAATAAGCTCTTCATTTCTGACGCACAAGTCATGAATAACCTATGAATAACAAACAATATCAAATTGAAATCACATTTTCACATATGGTAAAGTAATATTGTAAACAAGTTCACTAAATTTTTAATGAACTAACCCTTTTATGATTAAACGCAACTACAATCTTACTTTCCCCAATTACAACAGAGGTCCATTGTAAAAATCTCGGAAATCGACTTATCTCATTACATGATTTGGTATTATAAAGTAGATGCTCCATAGCCCATATCTGAATTTATATAAACAAAATGCATAATATCAAATCAGATGACTATATTGAAAGTATTCTAACAAAACATATATCATAATTTAGGATTTACCTGTAACAAAAACACACATCCTAGTACATGCAAGTGTGAACAATTTCTTCGTTTCTTCAAATAAATTGATGCTTCACATAAACTTCCAAACAGATATTCATACACTGCTTTTCCCCAATTATACTGTCTAAGACAAGATATATTATCTATTAACTTAAAAAACCCACAATGTGCGATACCTAGTTTATTAGGGAATAAAAACTCTGACAAACCTAAAAGTATGTACAACCTACAAAAGTCATTGACATCCTTATCATTTTTACATTTAACAAGTTCATTAAAAATTATTTCCACAGTAACATGTTTCTTAGTAAATAGTCTCCTAGTATGACAATCAATATTTGCTTCTACAATTTTGACATTTTCTCCTACTACACGAAGTTCTAAACCTAAACACACATCTAACAGTGTAAAACATATTATCTCAAACCTTATATTAAACCCTATTCTCTTTTCAACCCATCTACTTATTAATTCACTAAGCAATGTTCTACTAATTTTAACCTTTCTACCCAATGACATCAACAATTTAAATGGTGTTGACTCAATACGACCTTTTTGCTCTGTTGTAATAATGTTATTTACTTCACCTAAATAATTTGTCCTACAAACATGTCGCAAATATACCTAAAAATCAAAATAAATAATTAGAATTATCACAAAGAATATCCAATATTATACAAATAGATACAATATTCACCTTCTTAACATTTGAACATCCATCATCTATGTTTCCATGTCTTTCCATTTCAAACTGCAAATACATGTACTAGGTAAACAAAATTGGAATTTATATGAAACATTGTCCATTTTATTTGTTACATCCTCTGTTAATTTTTTTAATATTGTCAACCAGTCAGAAATCAGGTTAGGTATAAATTTTACGACAAATTACTATAAATGTCAACAAACTTATCATACAATTTCTGATTGGATGACAGAATAAAAATAATTTACATTGTCAATGCATATACTATTCACTCATCTTTTATTTGAGTGTACACTTTTAGAAACAATGTCATAGAGTATTGTCAAATTAAGTTCAAAGACAAGGGAATAGAATCTGTTTTCATAATCCATGTGTCTAAGGTCTCTACCAAACACAAAAATGTCCATAATATTATTTGATATTATAGAAATCTGTTGGTGCTTCATTCCTCTACAAAATCAACATCTCCCAAACAGATTACAACATTTTTTAGTATTCTCACCAAAACCAACCAGTTAGTTGATTTCTTCTTAAATGAAAGCCTTATTGAAATTTAGAAATTCTTTAAACGAAGTCCACATTAGAAAAACTCTACAAGGCACAAACAACCAATGGATAACAGTTTTCCCATAAATTCAACCCCACCTACACCAGCCATCAAACCTCATGACACACAAGCCATCATCACGGTTCCTTCCACTCAAAGCCTGTGACAGTTCATTCTACCACACCAGTTCCTTCACCCCCTACAACACAAGCCAGTCCAAGGGAGCAACCAACTACCACCCTTTGACTTCTTATCCTTCCTCACCAGAAAGTGTTTTTACAACAAAAAATACCACCATTAAATATGAAAACTCAGTATCAGAATCATATAAATCCAACACAAGTAATCAGACATGGGGATAAATAAATTAAATTACAATAACCAGAGGACAGACAATAAACATGTCACAGTTTCTTAAAGCAAAAAAATCATATCAAAATATCTAAGGGGAGATAGTTCAACATATGGCAAGGAAACAATTCGATATTAATCAAAGGATTGCTTCTAATCCCAACCACCATCAGTTGGTCTAAACTTGGTCTAAACAAAATCATGAACAATTATCCCAAATAAACTCAAATCTTAGAAAACAAGAACTTATCTTCACATAAAGATAGAGAGTAGGGCAAGCGATGAAGATAACGCGAGCATGGACGTCACCGCAGAGTGAGAACTTCTTCAAAGCTTCCTCCAACATCAAACTAATGTTGCTGCTCGACGACTAATTCTTTTAGGACAACAATCGTGTGGGAGCTGATGCGCCGAGAACTTCCTATGAGCACCGAGAGAGAGAAAAGTGAAATACAGAGTGGAGAGCGGGAAGCGAGAGGGAAAGAAGAAATCAAAATTTAATATTATTTTATACGCAATTATAAATTTAATATTATTTTATACATAGTTGTCTTTTAAATGTATGTACGCGATTGTCAAAATATCGGCACCTAACAAAATTATAAGGTTTGATTATGATCGAGATGGACCATACAAAAAAAAGTTAATAGAATAAAAAAATTCATATAACAAAAAAATTTAAAGGATCCAAATGTCCACAAGACTAACTCATTGACCAAATTTTTCAAAGTAAAAAATTTACTTTAAAAATGAGAGTTCTAAAAAGAATTTACTTTAAAAATAATTATATATACATAAAAAACCATTAACTTATTCTAAATTTTGAATGTTTCCATAATTTAATTTAAATGATTTTCATTAATATCATAATCTAAAATAAAAATAATTATATATTCAAACATGAATTAATTTCAAATCTAATTAACATTGATTCATATCAGAAAAATTGAACTTTTATACCCAACTTTTGATATCATTATAATAAAGAGAATATTAACAATATAGGAGCGCTTAAATAAGTTTATCATAATAACTATGATCTTATTTTATTCCAATTATTAAATATAATAATATAATTTCATTTCATTTGTATTTTTTTTAAATATTTAAAATAAAAAAATATATATAAATATTATCATAATTATTTATAAAATAAAAGTTTATTTATGATTATTTATTTCATAAAAATAAAGTTTTTATAAATTATAATTTTTATTTTATAATTCTAACATTATTATATACTAAATATAAATATAAAATAAATAAATAAATAATATTTTTAATTATTCCACTAAAATACAAAATAATAATAATATTATAACTTTTTTTAATTTCAAAATAATTTAATAATAATAATAGTAATAACATCATGTCTTAACTATTTTTTAATTTTTCATATCGAGATTTTTTTAAACCACTCATTGATAAAGTTAATAAAAATATGAATTTCAAAAATTAAAATGTTACTATAATTAAAAACATAATTATATGTAATTTTTTTATTTTTTTATTTTATTTTTAAAAAAGCATTTATTTTTATTTCTATTTTTCTATTTTTATAATTTTGACTTTAATTAAATTAATCAAATAATTTTATTTTTATTTATTTTATTAATTTCTCATATTTTTTTACGTTTAAAAAAAAAACTAAATATGTTATGTTAGATATTTATAATCTGAATTTTCATCCAATGGTTACCATCGACTGCATGTGTAAAAATGAAATAAGTGAAGTCCTGAGATAAATATGGTGGTGGTGTTGGAAAGAGTGAGAAAAGAAATGGAGTTTGAGGGTTTACCAGAAGGCTGCATCGCCAACATTCTCTCTGGCACCACACCCATAGATGCCTGCAGGCTCTCCCTCGTTTCCAAGCTTTTCCGTTCGGCCGCGGATTCCGACGCTGTGTGGGAAAGTTTTCTTCCTGCCGATTACGGTTCCATCATATCCCAATTTCCTAACTATCCTTCCAAGAAGGCCCTTTATCTTGCTCTATCGGATCGTCCTGTCATTGTCGACAACGGCAGAAAGGTAAATATTCTGAATGATTAATTGTTTGTTTGATTTAATGATTAATTGTTCAATATGCCTAATGCAGAGCTTTCAATTGGAGAAAAAGAGTGGGAAGAAGTGTTGCATGCTTTCTGCCAGAGCTCTCACCATTACTTGGGGCGACACTGAGGAGTATTGGGGCTGGACAACCAATGCTCATTCCAGGTCTGCTCTTTCGTCTTTGTATACTAATTTAGTTAGATCGCAATTAGTGTCTCTGCTTGTGTAATTGGAGATGAGAGATTAGTGTATGCAAATCCTTAATGCTTGAGTGGTGGCTTTTGAGTCCATTCTAAGTGATCTAGAGCTTTTGGTGTTTGGTCATTGGTCAAAGTTGAAATAACATAGTGCTGTTTAGTTCAACTAAACTGGGTTCCTTTGTTATTAACACTGGGGACATTACCCAAGTCCCTTGTAGCTCTACTCTGAAACATGAGAAAGATTTCACTACCATACCAACAGCTACATTTGGAGCTGTTTAACTCATTATTGGTAGGTGGATGTGGATCTGACCTAAACCGGAAAGATAAGATTTTTATTTTCCTCGTCAGATATGAATTGTTCCTATCATCTTATTGGACCCAAATCTGAAACTCTATAACAGTGAAGGTGTTCAACTGTATAATTATTCCCTTTAAATATGGTTGACTATTATCATACTTGACAATTTCTGGACCTGAAATTAGTTATGCTGTCAATAAACTGGGTAACAGTCCTCACCTAGATGCAGTGCATCATTGTCTGCTCAGATATTTATAAGGTACTTCTGTCTAGGATCTCCTATTTTCTGCAACTTCATCCTTACACTTGCAGAGGTCTATGCTGTTGCTTAATAATCCACAGGTGTGGATACCTGCAAACCCTAAAATGTTTACTATATTTAGGGAATTCATTTTCCTCTTGAAAAATATATAAGCAATCTACTGTTTGTGGTGATTAATTTATCCGTATAGGCTGAGTGTAGGTCCTTAGCTGCTATGGAAAGTAAATTAACGTGACTATTGTATTTCCTGCACAATTTTTTCATTTCACCAACTCTATCCCTTATTTAGTTATTGTAATAATAGCAACTATTCATATTGCTTCTAAACCCTGATATAATATGATGAAGCATATAGACACTTCCTGACATTTTTTTGAGGGAAATGTATGGTGGAGTTCTCATGTTGGTTTACGCCTTAGGATTTGTTTGGACATAAGTTTGGAAAGTGCTTTTGAGAATTTTAATGCACATTCCGGAATTCCTATCCCAAATGTAGAAGGAAGAAATTGTTATTTTGGGATTAAAACCAAAGCTCTTACTCTGTTTCAGTTTGAGAGTTTCTTTATTGTCGTCAAAAATGGGAATTTGTAACATTTTTATTTGATCTTGAGGGTTAGTGTTCCGTGTAGCCAATCAATGTAATGGATTCACTGGCCTGTTGATAAGTTTGTTTTTGTTACAACTTGTAATTAGTTATTTATTTATTTATTGGTTGGTTATCAATTCCATTTTATAGTTAATGGATTGACATTTATGGATTTTTAAGATCAGAGCAATGTATCACCTGTGCAGCTATGAATCAATGAATTACTCAGCATTTTTCAGTTTCTTGTTTCAATGACTATTGTCCTGATTGTGAATGTTTTGTTTTCTCGTGATACTTTATTGTCACGAATTATTCCTATCCATGTAATTTCTTCATAAACTTTTGAACAGGTTCCCAGAAGTTGCCGAACTTAAAAATGTGTGTTGGCTTGAAATTCGTGGGGCGTTAAACACCCTTACCTTGTCCCCGAATACTCAGTATGCTGCTTATATTGTTTTCAAGACTATCAATGCCCGTGGACTTGCTAACCGTCCCGTTGAGTTAGCAGTGGATTTCTTAGGTGACCATGGTAGTACCAAAATTGTGTGTTTGGATCCAAGAGTACAATCATCAAGGAACAACAGAGTTGCGGGGTTGCAACGTCCCAATGTAAGAAGTGATGGGTGGTTGGAGATTGAGATGGGAGAGTTCTTCAATACAACTTTAGAAGATGAAGTGGAGATGAGTGTCATGGAGGTAAGGGGTGGTAATTGGAAGTCTGGTCTGGTTGTTGAAGGAATAGAACTGAGGCCGAAGTATGAGAATTAAACAAACAGGTTTTCCTGTGTAATTTAATTCACAGAACAGAACTAACTATGTACGCATGGGTATTTTTCTTCTTAGATGGCAGCATGCTGCTTGCGTATTTTAATATGTGATGTATTTTCGTGTTAAACTGTTATTTCCTTCATAAAGTACGGTTTGGTTATATTGCTTCTCTTGTCCTAATTCACCTATGGTTGGGGTAACTAGTGTATGCTAGTTCTCAATATCTATATTTTGAATGTGTCTAAGTAGTAGACGAATCAGTATTAATGAAATAATATTACAACTGAACAATTTTAAAAATTAAAAATTAAGCATCCTAGAAATTTTTAACATTGAAAATATACGGAAACATTTTAGAATATTTATATCTATGTTTCAGTAACACATAATTATATTTGTGAAAATAACTAGTTTCTTGAAAAAATAATAAATTAATATTTTTTAATGTTTGAAAAAAAAATATTCAGACAATTATTTTCTTTTAGAAATAGTATTGTTGATTGATATGTTATGAATTGTTGGTTTCGCATTGCATTTCTCACTTAATTATTTCATTTGTCTATTTCATAACTTAATTTTTAAATTTTATTTAATTTATAATATTTAAAATTGTTTATATAATTTTGTTAATTGATTATTTGTTTTATATCCAGTATTTGATGGGATGAAACTCACTAGATCCTCTTAAGAAATGATGAGTTAAGGAGTTTGTTTGTCAATTATTTTTTATATAAATTTTTTTATATATTAAATAAAACACATTTTTTAATTATATAAATATTTTATAAGTTATTATTTATTAATTAATATATTTTATTAAATAAATTAAATAAATTATTTTATTTATTTATTAAATTATAATTAATAATTTAAATTTAATTTATTAATATTTATAATTTAAATTATAATATTATAATATTTTTATATATTTTAATAATACAATATATAAAATATATAATATATAGAATTATAATTTTTTAATATAATATTAATATGTAAATATTTTTAAAAATTAATTTAGTAAATTATAATTTATATTACATTTTATGAATCGAGGTATGAAACCAAAACCTACCTACTAATTAATACTATTAACTCGTCAGTTGAAATGATAAAATAATTAAGCTATGTATTTAGTATTCCCTTTCAAAAAATTTCATATTTTATTATTCAATCTTTTCATATAAATTCTTTCTCTTATGTTATGTCACTGTTCTTTCTTTTCTCTATTTTGTACACTGTCCCCAACTTACAAATTTATGCATTTTGTTTCCTACACAATAATTAAGACTAGTGAATTTAATATATAACACTTACTCCTTTTGAATTTAAAATTATCTCTTAATATTACGAATATAACATAACCTTTCCCTCTCGTGTTAATTAAATGCACTTATCATTTATAAACATAAATATTTATAATTTTCAATTATATTATTTTTTTATCATTTAAAATTAATTTGTACTTTTAACTTGTACACATTCCAATACAAATGAGAAAAAAAAACATAACAATTACACCTTTATGTAAAAATAGGTTATTATTTACTCTAATTTAAATAAATAAATAAAATAATTTAAAACTGATTATTTCCAAACATGGAAAAAGGGTGTATATTTAAAAACAGATGGAGAAAGAGAGGGAGTGTAAAAATCCAAAAAAATTAGACATCCTTTGCAGTATCTTTCTTTCTTTATCATCTTGCTTTTGTTGAATTGATCGTGTGGCTGACACTACACTCTTAACCGCTAAGCTTCCCTCCTCTCACTGCCCTTATATATATCTTCACACATCCCTTGTTCTTTTCAATTCAACCTTGTTTTACACCAAATTCGTTCTCTCTTTCTTCTTCTTTCAATGGTGGAAGACTTCAACAACCTTCCCGAAGGTTGCATAGCCAACATTCTCTCCTTCACATCTCCTAGAGATGCGTGCAGGCTTGCTCTGGTTTCATCAACTTTCCGATCCGCCGCTGAATCCGACGCTGTTTGGGACAGGTTTTTGCCTTCCGATTTAGACACCTTATTTTTCCGATCTTTCTCCTTATCTCTCCCTTCCAAGAAACACCTCTATCTCCATCTCTGCCAGAAACCCCTCCTCATTGACCATGGCCAGAAGGTAACCGTTTATTTTAAGAAATTGTTGTTTCCTACCATTTGTCTTTTTTATCTATTGTTTAATTTTATGATTTCCATGCATTGTTAAATCCTCTTCAATTTTATGTGATGGTGATTGTTTTTGTAATAACTGTTTTGGCTGATGCGGTTATATGTGATGAATGTATTAACATGGAAAATCGAATTATACAGAGCTTTCAACTGGATAAAGTGAATGGAAAGAAATGCTACATGTTATCAGCTAGGGCTCTATCCATCGTGTGGGGAGACACTCCCAGGTATTGGAGGTGGACTTCGTTTCCCGATGCCAGGTAATCAATTCAACCATTACAATATTAAGTGTATGTTCTCAATAAGAATATATCACTGGTCCTGCAATTTCACCTAGACAATTTATTTTATGAGTAATCAATGAGATGAAATTTCTATTCTCCTGAGAAAACAACATCAGAATCAAATCATGCTTGAACTGTTTTGTTTGATTAAACATAGTGTATGAAGCAGGATATTTTAAATTGTTTCAACTATTTATATCTTATACTATTTATATCTTATACGATCTTAGAGTAGAGTTGTTTGTATAAATGTTTCTACAAACACTTTCAAGACATGAACATAACAAAGAAACAATGAATGAACTCCTTTGTTTAGCTTATCTACCAGCGAATTTGCAGTACTTCTTGTAGTTTAATAAAATTTGAATTGCAGGTTTTCTGAGGTGGCTGAGCTTGTGAGTGTGTGTTGGTTGGAAATCCGGGGCCGGATAAACACTGGCGTGCTGTCTCCTGAGACACTGTATGGGGCATACCTTGTGTTCAAGCCAAACCCTGGAGGAACCTACGGGTTCGATTACCAGTCAGTTGAAGTGTCCATTGAAATTGCTGGAGGTGAAACTTCCAAGCGAACAGTTTTCTTGGATGCCGACAGAGGACGGAGGCTGAGGTTCCAGATTGTTCCTCGACTAGCTGGAATATTCAACGGTCCACGTTTTCTTGCCACTGTTGAGCCACCCCCTGTAGAAAATAATAATAGCAGCAACAATAATAATAATAACAGTCACGATCTTCAGTACCCAAAGGAGAGAGGAGATGGGTGGTTGGAAGTGGAATTGGGAGAGTTCTTCAACAATGGAGAAGATGACAAGGAAGTGGAGATGGGTGTTAATGAGACCAAGAACGGTGATTGGAAGGGAGGCCTTTTTGTTCAAGGAATCGAGATAAGGCCTAAAACAGTACAACCATAGATTAAATCTGTGTTTATGTTTTGCTTGTCGTACCACAGTGTTGTTCTTCAATGGTGTTCAATTTTGAAGCTTCCGTGAGTAAACCAACAAAATAAACACTAATGTGTCTAAGTGTCTTGTTTGGATCCGATTCGGGGATTTGCTTGTGGGTTACGCCCTCCTTCTAGTTTGGACACATGTTTTGATTCCTTCAAAGATGTGCTGCAAAGAATTGGACCACTGACTTATGTTTATTATGTAAAACATTTTATATTTCATTTTTCAATAATATCAAGTAGGTAGGATAATGTCAGAATTTTATATATTTTATGTAAATAAGAGATAAACATCAAATTAAAGGCGTGAGATAACAATGCCAATAAATTTTTTGACAAAAAACACTTATTCCTCCAATTGGTCTAGAAATGTCTCGAAAAAACGGCCGAGAGTCATTTTTTTGGCTCTTTGGACCTTATCATTGACTGTAGATTGATTCTTCTGCAAAAAAGTGTATACTTTTTTTCTTCTTTTCTGATATTTTTTTTCCAATTAAGTGTATTAATTTGTTTTCAATGGAAAAATACATTTTTTTGTCATTTTTTATATGTAATTTTTTTACATTTTTATCTCACTATTAATTGTTATATATAACACGAATACTAACTTTTACAATAATTTTTAAATATATATATATATATATATATAATTTTTTTAAAATAATTTTTAATTAGATAAAGGTATACGTTTTAAAATTTTTTGTTTTATCTTTAATTATGAAAATAGTTTTTCCAACCAGTAACTTTTTTTTTGTATTTCATATTAAATCTGTACAAATAGATAACAGACTTGCATGAATTAATCGGTGAGTTAAATAAAAGGACCATTAAGACAATACATTTTCGTTTATATATGTTATATGATAATAAAATGTTTAATTATATTCTAAATATTTGATATTGGCAGATATTACATTGATATTTTTTTTGGACTATATATTTTAAATTGAATAGAACTCTTTATTATTTTTAATACACACAATTTCATGCTTTTAATATATTTAAAAGTATCTTAATCAAATTTAAATAGAACTTTTTCATCAGAATGTGTAATGTAAATATTGCAGCAAGAGAACTTAATATTTTAAATAATAGATTAACAGTAAAGTTCTAATTTGGTCAATAAAAAAACACAAATTTTAAAATAAAAACAACCCTTTATCTCACGTCTTGCCCAATATTTCTATTGAAATTTCAAAAGCCCTGATAATAATGAATTCCGCGACAGAATTCCAATTTGCTACAGATTAGTTAATTAAACTAATAACTTTTGGAATTGGTTTAAAATAGTTATATAAGAACCAATCTTGTACGAAGTTTAACTCATAAGAAGCTTTCATGATTATTATTTATTTTTCATTCCATAACATGGGTCAATATAGAGTTATCTGATGAAAAGGTTAAAAAGTTTAAAAAATAAGTTAGATTAGATCATATAAATTATATTTAAATTAAATTAAACTTATTTTAATTTCACATATATAAATCATAATTTATATAAATTTAAATTAGACTAATTTGTGGACTTATGAGTCATTTCATTTTATAGAATAATAATTATTTTTTAAATAAAAATATTATTTTTAAATTAAAAAATTATTTTATTTAAAAAAATGATATTATTTTATTATATATATAAATGTATTATAAATTAATTTAATTCTTATTTTAATATTGAATGAATATATTATCTTATATTTTATATATTAAATTATTATATTTTAAATAAAAATTAATTTCATTAATAAAATTTAAATTTTTAAAAATATATTTTTTAATTAATTAATTTTATATAGATATGTTAATATATTTTTTAAATCAATTAAGTCAAAATTAATTCATTAGTCTATTAATATAAGATTAGATTATACTAAAAATTTTGGTCAATTTTAAAATATAAGTTAGATTATACCATCAATCTTTCTATATGACCCATAATGACAAACTAAATTGAAAAAGATAATCCATTTTGAAAGTTCTAATAACTATCATAAATATTTCTATTTAATTTGGTTTTGACATATTATTAACTACTTTATTAAATATTTAATTAAAGAAATAGTTAGTTGTATGAAAGATTATATTGATGTGTATTTAAATATCATCCTTGTATAAATAATTTATCAATATATTACTCAAAATTTAGTAAAGAGAAATTTAATTAACATGATTATTTTAACTAATATATATATATATATATATATATATATATATATATATATATATATAACATAAAATTAACTATTGTTTTAGTGACAGATAAAATCTTAACAAAATAATTGATATATATATATATATATATATATATATGAAAATTATAAAATACGTTAATTATATTAAATATAAATTTTTATTATATAAAAATATATTTTATCCTAATTATTAATTATATAAATTATTTTGGTGAGACATTGATATAATTTTTTTTAATCGTGACTTTAAACTTTTAATATTAATAATGTTGTTTATCTTGATTAAGATTTAATTAAAATAGCAAGTAACACTTTTTATGTCAAATATAATTTTAATTCATATAAAAAGTTAATTTAAAAAATTTAACGGAATTGGTAGGGATTAGTTAATATTCCGATTAATTAAGAAACTATTTATTTCAAGTTGAGCTATAAAATTTGTGACCAAACCATAAAATTTATAAAAGTTTTTGTTATTTCTCAAACTGAAAACATATTCGACAGTGATATCTTGTTATTCAAAAACTAAACAATGGAAAAAATTTCTTTTCATACACAGTTAAACCAAGAATCACTAAAAGCATTTTATTTTCAGTGGATGAAGATGAACACAGACTAAAGGAATGGATTGCGAGAAAAATGATAAAAAATATAAATAGAAGACGTTAAAAAGAAGAAAAATGATGATTAAAAATTGAAATGATATGATAAGAATTTATTTTGATAGTTCAAGTTCTAATTATTATAATAAATAAGCCGATTTTTATTTTAATTAGGAAATACTTAAATGATGAAAATTTAAAATTTAAACTTACATAAATCTTTCTTTAAAATAAACAAATTAAATTTAAAATATCATAAATATTTTTCATAATTATAAAGTTATTATAATATTCATATAACTTTTTAAGCATTTAAAAAACATTAAGAAAATATTTATAGGTTTTTTTATGAGCATAACATACAAGAACCTAATATATACCCATGAGAAAACAGAGATACCACATAAAACATGACATTATGTTGTAACTTGGTATCTTACAAAACAAATAAAACTGTTCAAAGGAAAAATTGATTTAACTATATAGTTTAATGAAAATCTAATTAAAATTAATCATAATTTACTATTATCATGTGATAAAGTCTCATTATATATAACTTACAATATTCAGACAAAAAAGTACAATAATTACAATTTTTTTTAACATTGTGATAGATTTAAGTATTTTAATATAAAAAATATTATAATTAATCTTATAAATAAAAATAACACTCTCATTATTTTTATCTTCATATTGTACTTTGATTTATAAGAAGACATGATAATAAAATACTAAATAAGTAGGTAAACAATTTGTAACTTAACGAATATGAGACTTGTTCTGTATGTATGTATATTAAAAGTCTCCTCACAATGTCTAAATTGAGCATTTTCAGAGTTGATAAAATAATACACAAACAAAAAATATCGTAGGTAAACATGTTATAAAGAGTGAAAAAACATTTCAAAAAACTTAAAAAACTGAATATATAATCTAAATTGAAGTACTTTAACTAGGTCATGATATAGTTACAATATAATCTCCAGCATAGATTCTACCAAATTGATCTCTTCTCCATTTTAGTACTAAATGAAAGAGAAAAAGGAAAACTTTCTTAATAGATACCCTTAAATGCTTGTCTTTAAAGGGCAGTTTAGGCCTCATGAGTCTAAAGGGCTCAGTAACACACAACAACTCAAAAGTTTAACTTTCTTATTTGCATGTTGAAGCAGACCACCACAAATCACAACATTTGTTAGGGTCTTTAGAGCATCTTTTTGTTTCTTAGCAACTTGTAATTCCTTAGTCATTTGGGGTTGAGAAGACTGTTTTACAACTTTTTATACATCAACAACATAAACATAAATGTAATAATAAAAATAAACTTAAAGCGACCTGAAAATCATTACAACTTTTTTTTATTTTTCCTTTTCTCCATTTTTATTTTCCTTTAAAATATAAGAAATTATTTTTTTCAACATCATTTTTATCTTTTTTTATTATTAAAATTATTTGGTATCATTAAAATTAATTATATTAATATTTAACTAAAAATATTAATTTATTTTTTATTGAGATTACCAACAAATTTTTCGAATTTAGAACTTTATCCGTCAATAAATTTTTGTGAATAACATAGTTTACCTACGAACAATATTTGTTAATAATTTTGTCTATAAAATAAATTTATTGATGGATTAATATCTATCGATAAATTTCTATTAATAATTATAGTTTTTTTTAGTAGTTCTGATTGAATAAGAAGCTTATTTTCTATTAGAATAATTTGATTAAATATTTATTTTGATGTCTTTGATGTTAGTAATTTAAAGGATATTGTAAGGATATTTTGACGTTCAATGATAAAATAAGGTATGAACAATGATTTTATGATGAAATCAAGAATTATCCTATTTTCTTGATAATGACTGAGTGATATAATCCAAAATTTATCTAAGTGAGAGACTATACTGAAAATACATAAACAATAAAACATAATTATTCTAGTAGCATGTGAGAGTACGTTATCTTCAATAATAATTTACAATTAAAGTATAATGGGAGATATGTAGATACAATTAATAGATAAACTTACAGTATATATGCGTGATAAACATCCTTTCATAATCCAATATTAAAATTGTTTGTTTATATAATGCAGAAATATTATGTTTTATGGGTTATTTTTTATTTTGAAAAATATAAAATAATTACATAATTTATTATTAATTTTTTATATATATATTTTTAATTATTCTCTCATTTTTTTGTTAATTTATTTATTTGTATACATATCTGATGAAGTAATTATCAAATATTCTTATTTCAGATAACTAATATTTTATTTAAATATTTTAATAAATAATTTTTATTATATATGTTCTAATAAATATAATATTTTTATTTGAATAAAATAGTTATACATATCTTATTTTATTCTATTCTTTACTTGGTCTAATATAAAAAAATGTGTAATAATTATTTAAAAATAATTAATAAAAAATATTTAATATTTGTTTCCAAGTTACATGAATTAACAATAATAATAAAAAAACCTCTATAACTCAAAGGAGTTGTCATGGTGGATTTTCTTACTTCAGGTAATGACTCATTTTTTATTTTATCTTTTTATATTTGTAATTTTCACTCTTTAAAATTTTTTACATTTTATTTATTTATTATATATTATTATGGATTAAAATATTAAAATAAACTTAATTTAATGAATTAAAAATATCTAATAAATGTATTATATTAAACAAAAAAATTATAATATAAATTTAACTAGATTTATTTTGGTACGTTTCATTTGACATATAATCTATATGAATTTAAAATAGTCTAACTTGAAAACTTATTTAATTTTCTCATTTTATAAAATAATAATTTTAATAATTACTTATTTTAAAATTTAATAATTAAAAATAATTATTATTTTATATTAATTTATTAAAAAAAAATAATAACAAAAAATAAATTAATCTATTATCTTATAATTTATAATATAATATAATATAATATAATATAATTTAAAAATTTAATTTTTATTTTTATTAAAATAATTTTTTAATTTATTTTTTTAAATATAAACATATTATTATATTTTTTTAAAATTTTTAATCAGAATAAAAAATTCATTAGTCGGTTAATATAATATAAATTCATTTTAAAAAATTAAAAATTATAACATATTTTAAAACATAAATAAAATATATTTTTTTTACTTTCTTCGTAGATTTAACTGAATAGAGCATTTTAATAATTTTACTCAAAATATTCACTATGATAAGATGGATGGTATTATATATATATATATATATATATATATATATATATATATATATATATATATATATATATATATATATATATATAAATTAAAGTTAAAGGAGATTAATATTTACACCGTTTCACTGTCACATTCCCTTAATTAATTTACAAAATCATTACTTTTTAAACTAGAAGAAAATCCGATTTTAGTACGTAATAATTAATAATTTTACTCAAAATATTCACTATGATAAGATGGATGGTATTATATATATATATATATATATATATATATATATATATATATATATTAAATTAAAGTTAAAGGAGATTAATATTTACACCGTTTCACTGTCACATTCCCTTAATTAATTTACAAAATCATTACTTTTTAAACTAGAAGAAAATCCGATTTTAGTACGTAATATTAAAATATGATCTAAGTGTATATAAAAAAATATAATTGAAAAAATATCTATTTTAATACCTGATCACATATTATCCTCATACTTTAACATGAAAATTTGGGGCTACGGTGTGCAGTGTCATGTGATGAAATTTTAAATAATCATAATTTTCTTAACTTATTTATATTTCTCAAATTTTTATCATATTTATTTATTTATTTATCCTCTTCTCAAGATTGCATGCATGCTGGTTGTAAAAATATTATTATTTTTTTATATTTAAAATTTGACATTTACGAAGTTGTTCATCCGGCCAAAATGCCAGTTATAATGTTGGCATTTAATATTAATATATATTTTGTATTTACCATAAACCGCTGTCTGTGATTCATCTTGTACCTAGAAAAACATTATTAATGAAGTTGTTTCAATCAATAAAAATTAAAAACATTATTGTTGGTAACTACGAAATGAATTCAATATAACTTTTAATATAATTAACTGGCCGGAAGCATTCTAATTAATAAATATAAGATTAATTTCTCTGTGAAGATTCTCAATATAAAATTTGTTTTTTTTTCATGATCTTTTTAATAAATAATTAAAAATTCATTGGTCAGGCCTAGTCCAATTAAATTATAAAAAAAGGGAGATTAACTTCTTTAAACACGAGGTTTTCAATATAAAATCTTTTAATTAACATAACTAAAAAACTCAACTTCTTACTTATTGTTTCAAACTCAAATAAGAAAATAAAATTTTAATTATCACAACTAATTAAACTCTATAATTTTTGTCTTTAATCGTCCCTCAGTTTCCTGTCATCCGAATTTATTTTTATGTCAAGCAATTAAATATGAGTAGTGATATTTTTACAACCAGATTTCATACAACCCTTTAAATAACTCACTTTTATTAATATAATAATCTATTGAATGATTTAATAAAAATAAAAATAAATTAAAATTATTATTATAATGTGATGATATTTTGACAACTAGATTTCATACCATCCTTCAAATAACTCACTTTTATTAATATAATAATCTATTAAATGATTTAATAAAAATAAAAATAAATTAAAATTATTATTATAATATTAATAGATGGTTATTTATTAGAGTATTATGAATTTGATTCGTGTATCATATTTTCAATCAATTAAAACTACAACTTTTTCACAACTCTTTCGATGAATATAATAATAATTTTAATCATTATTATATTAATAAATTGAAGTTATAGATGGATCTGTCTCAAAACATGAATTGTGTATATACAATACTCTTAAATGTACATGAATGACATAAATAATATTTTTCTAACTTTTATAATTTTATGTCGACATCAATCTAGCCTTAGACAGAGATGAGAAGCCCATATAAATTGTTTGTTCAAAGCCAAATATCCCATTGTTATCTAGCTGCTTAAATCTCCAAAATAATTAATGGAGCCTCACTTTGTGGTTCCCCTTCCATTGATGTTTCTGATCACTCTTTGGTTATTACTGGCTCATCATGCCAACGCTGAAAGTTCCACATATATAGTTCACATGGACAAGTCCTTCATGCCTGAAGTCTTTGCAAGCCATCATGATTGGTATGAATCCACCATACATTCCATAAGCTTGGCAACAGCTGATGATCCACCAGAGCTAGAAGCACAGAAATTAGTGTACACTTATGATGATGCCATGCATGGATTCAGTGCGGTGTTATCATCAGAGGAGTTGGAGACCCTACAGAAAGCTGACGGTTTTGTCACAGCTTATCCTGACAGGTCTGCCACCATAGACACCACACACACCTTTGAGTTTCTCTCTTTGGATTCCCCCAATGGCCTGTGGAATGCTTCAGATTTTGGGGATGGTGTCATTGTGGGTCTTATAGACACTGGAATATGGCCTGAAAGTGATAGTTTCAAAGATGATGGCATGAGCCGGAACATTCCATCCAAATGGAAAGGAACATGCGAGCCAGGACAAGACTTTAATGCCTCTTCGTGTAACTTCAAATTGATTGGAGCCAGGTACTTCAACAAGGGTGTGAAAGCAGCGAATCCGAAGGTCACAGTCAGCATGAACTCAGCGAGAGACACTCAGGGTCATGGAAGCCACACATCATCCACTGTTGCTGGCAACTATGTAAATGGTGCCTCCTTTTTTGGCTACGCCAAAGGGGTAGCCAGAGGCGTTGCACCTCGAGCTAGGCTTGCCATGTACAAGGTCCTTTGGGACGAGGGGCGTGTAGCCTCGGATGTTCTTGCAGGAATGGACCAAGCCATTGCTGATGGGGTTGATGTAATTTCCATCTCTTTGGGTTTTGATAGTGTTCCACTTTATGAAGATCCTGTAGCAATAGCTGCTTTTGCAGCTATGGAAAAAGGGGTGCTGGTGTCATCTTCAGCTGGCAATGAAGGTCCCCAACTAGGTACTCTGCATAATGGAATCCCTTGGGTCCTAACAGTGGCAGCAGGCACCATAGACCGCACATTTGGCAGTTTGGCACTAGGAAATGGCAAAACCATTGTGGGTTGGACCTTGTTTGCGGCAAAGTCCTTAGTGGAGAATTTTCCACTTATTTACAACAAGACTCTATCACCATGCAACTCGATTGAACTGTTATCCGAAGCAGCCACAAGAGGGATCATTATATGTGATGCCCTGGACTCAGTTTCTGTCTTTGAGCAAATAGATTCTATTGCTGCAGCCAGTGTGGTAGGGGCTGTGTTTATCTCCGAGGATCCAAAGCTAATTGAAACAGGACGTTTGATCTCTCCAAGCATTGTGATCAGCCCAAGTGATGCACCATCCGTGATCAAGTACGCAAAAAGTGTTGAAACGCCCTTTGCCAGCATCAAATTTCAACAAACATTTGTAGGAATAAAGCCAGCACCAGCTGCTGCATTTTACACTTCAAGAGGTCCTTCACCAAGCTACCCGGGGATCTTAAAGCCTGATGTAATGGCACCTGGCTCCAATGTTCTGGCTGCTTTTGTTCCAAATAAACCTTCAGCTAGAATTGGCAGCAATGTGTTTCTATCTAGTGACTACAATATGTTGTCTGGAACATCCATGGCATGTCCTCATGCATCTGGTGTTGCTGCTCTTTTAAAAGCAGCACACCCTGATTGGAGTCCAGCTGCCATAAGATCTGCATTGATCACCACTGCCAATCCTTTTGATAACACTCAAAGTCCAATTAGGGATAATGGAAACCCACTGCAATATGCTTCTCCTCTTGCCATGGGAGCTGGTGAGATTGATCCTAATAGAGCACTTGATCCAGGTTTCATATATGATGCCACCCCTCAGGACTATGTTAACCTCCTTTGCGCTTTGGGCTACAAACACAGCCAAATCCTAACTATCACAAGATCAAAGTCCTACAAATGTGCTGATAACCCATCATCTGATCTTAACTACCCTTCGTTTATAGTTTTGTATAGTAAGAAAACAAGATCAACAATCAAAAAGTTTAGAAGGACCGTGACCAATGTAGGAGATGGTGCTGCTACGTATAGAGTCAAGGTGACACAACCTAAGGGTGCTGTAGTTAAGGTGTCACCTGAGACACTGGCATTTAGCTATAAGAATGAGAAGCAAAGCTACTCAGTTACTATAAAGTACAGGCGAAACAAGAAGGAAAACATTTCATCTGGTGACATTGTTTGGGTTAAAGATGGTGGTGCACGCACGGTGAGGAGCCCCATTGTTGTGGCACCTAGTGAAATTGCATGACTTGAAGTTTGATTAATTATTGTTGTTCCTACCAGCGGCCATCACATCCTCTCCCTCTCTGGGACCCCCAAATAACAAAATAAAATTACCACTTTCTAATTTCTTACCTCTCCAAAACGGTGGTTTTGTCTGGCTAGGCTAGTCAGAAAGGATAATAGACCATATCTTATATATTATATAGCTGTTGTTTTGTTGTTTGAGATTTGGAGAAAGACATGGCATAGGGACAACAACTTTGGTATCTGTGAACAAATTTGGTTGGTTTCAGGCATCGAACATGTGTTTTGCCGACGAGTCTTCTTGCCTTGGCTTATTTAAAAACAATAATGATCGAAGTAGCTCTCGCATCTAGGATCACCATTATTATGTGTGTGTATATATATAATATAATGTGTACTCCACAACGTTCGCTGACATGAGATCTTTTTATCTTTATTTTAAAATGAAAAATATATAAATTAACATATACTTTTATCAAAATCTATTTGCTTACATATAAGTAAACGCCGGCAAAGGCTAAAGTGAACATGCATATATTTTGATCAATAAAAGAAGGTAAAAGATATAGATTTGTAAGAAGGTAGAATCTGCCCAACAAAGAAAGTCCTATATTAAACTTGATGACAGTAGGAGATGAGAGCTTGCATGAAATCATTTTCTCCATTTTGACATGATTATCAAACAAAAGGGACGCCATAGTTCAAGGAACTACCTACTCATTACATCTTTTACTCTCTTCCTTTGTCTCTCTCTCTCTCTCTCTCTCTCTCTCTCTCTATATATATATATATATATATATATATATATATATATATATATATATATATATATATATATATATCTTTTATTTCCACCTATCCAACACCAAAAATTGAGGGGGAAATTGGACATTTTCTTTAATTAAAAAAATCATTTCTTGTCATAGTCATATATATAAATTTTATTAGAAAATAGCATGGAAGTTTAAAAATATATTGGAGACTTAAATATATTTTTTCAAAATATATTGGAGCATTAATTAATGCTCCATCCATCTTACTATAGTCGATAAATTAAAATATTTTCACTTCTTATCAAACTATAAACCTCTATGGTGACTTTAAGAATTTCTCCTCAAAACTCTACATGCAATACCGATGATTTCAAGTTCATTGAAATTGTCCAAAAATTAACCCAGATTCTTAAGCTCTTCCGCGTAAAAACATAGTCATGTTTACGAGAAAAATGGTCCTATATGACTACCATTTCCTCACCTCTTTGTTTTCTCTTTCAAGTCGACTCAATAATCATTCTAAACTCGCAATTTTTGGATTTCAAATGAGCAAATAAGTATTTAACTATCAAGCAAAAGAAAACAGCATAACATGAAACTCTACGACACTTAAAATACAACCAAATAAAATATCCAAACGTACATCAAAGTTTTACCACAACCAAAGTTTGATGGCCAAGTATATCAGCACAAAAATCAAAGCATATTAAAATCTTAGAAAGTTCTTCAAGCTACTACAAAGCATTCAATCACAGCAAATCCTACATGTTACCTGCGAATACATACGACATAGATGAGTATAAGGTCTTGCACGACAATATACAACAAAAAAACATTTCTTGAAGAATTAGCATATTAGAATCAAAACTTACATTACATCATGTATGCTTCCTGCCCCATTAAAAACGTCCTCAGAATGGGATCCACTGGAAGGCCCCTTTTTTCATATATTGGATCATAAAGGGAGTTTTTCACAAGCCTATAGGGTAGAGAACACACTACCCTTATTATAAATAAAAAAAATAAAATTCACCATGCATTAAATTAATTAATTAAGATCACTCTATACCTTGGTGGCTGAGGGTTTCCATTGTTTTGAGTAATTGGATTAAGCAAGCTACCCACATGAAGCTCAGTCGATGACATGTTGTTTGACAGAGTCATTTTCATCTATATATATACAATCAAAAACATCGATGGAGAAAAGTTATTAATATATATGCAGGATCGATCAATAGAAGTGATTGTCACCGAAAGCAATATATCATAAATGCATACCTTCACATTCCTTGATGATGGCTCTCCCATTTCACGTGGGCTGGGAATTGGATAAATCTTGCCTCTGACCCCATGCTGCTCAGAACAAAATGGAAAAGAGAATGAAACACACTGAGAGAAAAAAAAAAAAAAAAGCACCTTGTAGATATCATGGGTACAAGGTTTTTTTAAATAACATGTAAGACATTACATTCCAACTCAGTTAGTATCCCATAATTTCTAATTATATTTAATATGAGAAAGATCATATAAAAGAAAGTAATACAAAGTTATGAGAGATTAAATTAAAATTAATGATGGGAATATATTATACAAGCTTTCATCAAAGTATAATTAGCTTAAAAAGAGAATATCCCTACCTTTGGAGTGTTTGAGGATCGAGATTCATTGAAGGATCTTCCACTTCTATCAGAAGAAAAACTGTTTAATCCTCCGAACTGCATCATCTCCGGGATTGCCCTTTAATTTTAAGTATACAGTGAACATTAGTGCTGAATAAGCTTCACCATGTAATAATATTATAAAACTTAACAAGTTATTCAAGGTCTGATTCTTATTGACGCAAATTTTAATTACCCTAGGCCAGTGGAAAGTTGAGAATGCGGTTTCTGCAAATTGAGATAACTGTTCCATTGTGTCGTCGGAAAGCAAGGTGCTGGTGCACCATTTGCAACTAGTTGGTTCTGAATGACAGACAACAGTTAATTAAAACGTGAACGATGTTTAATACCATATATATATCTTACAAATTTGATTTTGATATGCATAGAGAATTTTCTTTTATTATTATTATTATTATTTCGGGAGTTGTTTTAAAAGTTCTTAAAGAGTTGTTTCTTAAAAATATATATTTCGAGAAGAAGAAAAAGTTCCAGCTATGTATATTGTTTCCATTTAAAAATGTTGTAGGATGCAATAGTTGGCTTAGGTTAGAATATGATTCATACTTGTGGACTTAATTCCTGAGTTGGTGACAGTTTGAGACTTGAAGAAGAGTCTCCATGTAGCTGTGCCGTGAAGTTTGATGTTGGATAATGGTAACTACCATTGCTCAAGCTAGTTACAGTGCCTTGAGAAGTTGGTGAAGGAATTGGAAAGTAACTTCCATTCTTTGCTCCCATTTCCATATTCCCAAGCCTGAATTTAAATTTCAATACAATATGAACTAAATTCATTATAATACAAATAATAAAACAGTTAGTTTCTTACCTTTTAGTTACTGATATGAGAAAATATTATATTCTATAGATGATTTTGTCAAATAAAATTGATTCAGCAACCCCTTTAAACTTTGTGTAAATTCTAACTGAAGGAGCTATATATAACTTACTGATAAAACAGTTCAGGGTGAAGAGTGTTTTGAGAGACATGGAACAAAGTGGAGTGTTCTGGGGCTTGGAAATCTCTCTCTAGTTCTCCCTGCTTTGTTTTGATCAAAAGACATGTAAATTATTAAACTAGTACTTGCATTTGCATCATAAGAGCTACGTGTATGTGGAAAATACTCACAACAAATGAAGGGAAAACCTGGGGTGTTGCTACTGATAAAGATCTTTCTTGTTGATGTAGAGCATTATTATTAACAAAAGGGTCCTCAATATCAAATTCAAACATGGGTCGCGACCTCCAATTAAGTATTATAAATTATATTAGCATCAAAACTTACAGATAAGCAACTATCTCACACATATTTTTGTTTGTGGTTATGACTACCTTTTAGTCGAAGATGCAGCAGCGTCATCAAATTGATCAAAACTACTTGTTCCACCGTTGGAGGTTGATATTCCAGTTGCTTGTCCTTGATCCATTCGCAGTTCCTACCATAGTAAAATATTTAAGATTTAAAATTTCACATATATGGATAAGAAAATTCTGGTACTACATCATGTTTCAACTTAGAAATGATAAGTGAAGTTATAATCTTCAGCCAAAGCATTGAAGTAGGAACTCTTACTATCAGAAAAATTATCGTTAATCAAACACATTAAAAAAATACTACCTCATAACGCGCATAAGGTTCTTCCTTTGACATAATGAGCTGAAACCGCTGAAAATTCCTAAAACATACCTGCAGAAAATCATTTCATGTAAAATCTAATAATAATCTATCATTTAGTAACAACTTAACAGTATTTGTATTTGATACAGATGCAGTTTTTTTTTTTTTGGAATGACAGGTTTCAGACAAGTGATTAGTTTAATATTTAATTGATGAATTAGGACCAAATCAATATTCTAAATAACAATAAAATTCGTAAAACAATATTAAATTAAATAAATACAATATTATAACTTTATAGGACTGAAAAATAAAATAAAAATATTATTTTATAGGTTAACATTCAAAATACACATAAAAAATAAAATTATATATATAAGTACTTACGTTTAAATTTTAATAAAATACAAAAATGATAATTAAAATTAATGAGTTTACATCTAAAATAATAATAATAATAATAATAGTAAATATAATATAATATAATATAAAAATAAATCTAGATATAAAAGTTATAAATTGATATAAATGACTAAATTGATTTTCTAAACCGGTTTGATTAGTTTTGAATATTTTACTGATTTTTAAACCAATGAGTCCAATTTAGTTTTAAAAAATATGTTAAAAAAAAATAAAAAATTCTTTTTTAAGATTTTAAATTCATTTAAAAGCAGACTTACCTAACCAATATAATGTTACCTGCGTCAACTTAAAATCAAGAAAAAAAATCATGATATCTTAATGGAAGAAGAAGACACATAAATCATATATAACAAAAACAAGCTTTCATTTTGTGCATAATTTCTAGGTATCAAGATAAAGTAAATCCTTAACTTCAATAAAATAAAAAAAATAAAAATATAACTGGTCTATATATATTATCAAACAATTATAAAAATTGAAAATAATTATCATAATCATCATAAATAAATAACGAATCAAGTAATTCAATCTCAATTACATCAAATCATTGTGGAAAATACTACATTAATTAGCATTAGATTCTGTATTTTAAAACAAAATTTAATCTTTTTAATATGATTTTAAGTTGGCATTTTGAGAATTGAAAAAAATTATACTAAGATAGTCAATCAAGTTTATCTCTAGTGAAAATTAGTTGCAAATTTAGTGGATATTTAATACTAACGACAAAAAAAAAAATCAAACCCATTAAGATTAAAAAAAAATCTTTTGAAAAAGACAAATACATGGGTGAAAAACTTGTAAATCAACTATAACCATATCATAGTAAACAAAATTAGTCTTTTAAATCAGCGAGTCATTAAATATATATATATATATATATATATATATATATATATATATATATATATATATATATATATATATATATATATATATGTATGTATGTATGTATGAAGAGAGAACAATTGAATGGGGAAATTGAAAGTTTATGGTGACCTTATTGGAGAAATATTTTAATTAAGTAAGAAAGTTTCCGAACCTGCAGATAATAATGAATTCAGAAAATAAAAATCAGTTTTGAAGAAGAATACTGAAATTAAACATTGATAGGGATAAACATGGAGGCAATAATGCCATGATCAACTTGTTAGGGTTCATAAAATTGCTAGGTAAAGCCACTTTGGAGAAACTAGGGCAAAGATTAAAACACCATGAATTGAAAGTAAAGCAAAAAGAGAGATGGGGGTAAGAACCTTGTGTGCAAAAAATTATTGTTCTTTTCCTCACTATTCTTTGATGCAATCCTATTTAAGGAACAACAAGGACATGAGTATATTACACTATTAAGGAAAGTGATCAAATAAATAGATAAATAAATTAATATTATCAAAAAAATAATATAATTTAGTCACATGTTTTGTCAAATACAAATATAAAAGGAAATGAAAAAAAAAATTAGTAAAACAATTATCTATTACCATTTTCTGGTTATTAAATTAATTTTAGATTGAATATTCAAGATAACTTTTGCATTTTTCAAAACCAAAAACATAAAATTAGGTGTTTGACAGACACATCAGTATTCCTAAGGCAGCAGTATACACACTAGGAATGTATATTAGAGATTAAAAGAATTAATATTTGACCATAAAATTGATAACTGAGGTTGATTTTACTTAAAAAAAAAAATATTAATTTTCTTTTCATTTTCACTCAATAAGTTATACTAGAAAAATTAAAAGTTTTATAACTTCATGTTTTTGTTTAATAAATTACATTCTAAGTTTTGATTTCTTTTATGGGAATACATTTTACATGATAAAATGCACTTATAATCATTAGTTATAAAGCTAATGATTAAAATTATAATTAATTATAGAAATTATATATATATATATATATATATATATATAATTTTATCACAGTTTTTAATTGATAATTTTTAAAAAATAAATTTAAAAAGGAGAAATTGGATCAGTTTTATCCTAATTATTAATTTTTTTGTACAAATAATTAATGTTGGCACATATTGTTTTAAAATATAAATGCACATTTTGCATCTTTATCTTTATTTATTTTCCATTTAAGTGTACCAACATTCTTAAATTGTAAACATAATCACATAGGGCTGAACAAATATGATGATAAATATATATTTGCTTATACATTTCTTATTTCCCAACAAATGTTCAAAGTCAATAATTATTTCAAAGTGGATTAGTGATGAACATGATTCAACAATTTTGTATATACCAACCTGAAAAGTCAAAAGTTGACCTTGTCTTTTATGGAAACAATCAAAGGAATTGAATGGATATGTTCCCTTGATAGCTTTCTCATTCAAAACAATTTTGATTCTCTTCTCAACATGTTATTATATTTTCATATGTTTGTTCTTTCTTTCACCACAAATATTAGAAATTTACAATACAGATTTTATTCTACAATGTCTAATTATTCATTTTCCAAACAATTATTTTTGAAGGGCACTTTAAACGAATATATTATATTGAGGTTCAATTGGTTTAAAATATTAAGTTGTATGTAAAATTCATCGTTAGATAAAAAATTCACCATTTTTTTTTAATTTTAGACACTAAAATTAAAAATAAAAAGAACATATTAATTATTACAATGAAAAAAAATACAATTAAACCTTCTTCTATTTATTAACTACTAATTTTTTTTTCATCTTTTCATTAATTTTATTCTTATGTTATTTCTTCTATATATATATATATATATATATATATATATATATATATGTTAATTGGATTTATATAAAAGATATTTTATTTAATTAAATAAAACTAAATGTGATGAAAACTTCTTTATGAACATTTTGAAATAATGAAAAAAATTCTATAAGTTAAAATTAATTATAAATAAAAAAGTAAAATTTTAAAAAATAATTATAATTTTTTTATACGAATTTATGAAAAACTTGTAAAAAAAAAAAAAAAAAAGTTGTCGACATCATCAGTTATATTTTCAATGATTAACACCGATAACCCAAATAACATAAGATTTGTTTGGTGGATTTTCTCACAAACACTTATAAGAAATAAAATAAAATAACTTTTTCCTAAACTGAATCCAGTTTGTACATAAATTATAATTATAAATTCTATGTTGAAAAAAATTAAATGATAAAATGATTAATTGGCACCCAAAACAAATTCATATACAACTTACACGATGTCAACTAAACATTTCTCTAGATTTAATTTATATAATTTTTTTCTAAAATTATTTATGAAAAGGTTCATTCAAACAAATTTATAAAACATAAATCGGTAAAAAAAAATCTGAAATGTAATGATCACAAAGAAGTTAAAAAAAAGAAGATCTTTTAGAACAAAAATACAATTACACAGATAAAAAGCTTATACAATAGGACCCTAAATTACTTAAAGGGTCAGGATTAAAACAGTCATTCTCATCCAGGTGTCCAATGTCTGTCTTTCCCAATCAAGATTCATGATTTTCAGTTCATCAATGACATTTCTTAAAGAATGATCCACAATAAAAATCATAACTTTTTCACTGATACTCACAAATAGTTTGGTGGTTACATAAGAAGATTTGAACAGTGTATAATAGTTGTTCAAACAATTAAAAGGCCAACAGCTATATGAAATACAATCGAAACAGCAATGGATATTAGTTCTTCTGAAACTTATGAATCTCTATGCTTATGATGTTCTTTATTTAACTTTCATACAATTTGTCTGAATGTGAAAAATATAAACAAATATAGAGAAATACCTTTTCTTAGTAGTGCACTAAAAGAATCAAAGAGAAATTGGTTAAGAAAAAGGTTTACTGAAATGTATTGGAAACAAAAGTGTCACATTCTAACTCATATTCGACTTAATTCCAAGGATGGACATAAGGAATTGGAGTTTCTCCTTGATTTCTAAGGGGTCAATGGAGTTCTCATCTAGAGAAGTTGGGGGCTCAACTCCGGTGAAGATGTAGAGAGCCTTTAGTTCATCTGCAAATGATGCTTCCTCTGTGCCTTCATATCCTACTATCTTCCTTATAACATTAATCTGCTTCCACATGTTCTCATCATCCAATTCTACCTGCAAAAGCCAGAGTAAACAGCCCCATAATAATCAAATATATGTTGCAATGAAACTTTAAGTTTACCTATATATCTATATTAACATGGTAATGTGCACACAAACAAATTTCAGGGAAAGTTTCATTTGGGTAGCACTTTTCCTAACACCATAATCATGATCCCATGCATTTTACTTGTTAAGCGCTTTGAATGCACTTAGCCTTGTCTCTACTATTGCTGAATTAGCTATAGTTTTCTATTATGGTTAATACTTTATCTACCATACACTAGTTATTTAGAATGAACCTTATTATTAAAACAATTATCGCAAGTAAGACTGTCTTAAAATACAGTTAAATTAGGCGTTGACCTCTTCAGAAGGGAAAATGATGTTTTCTCCAGAGGAACATTCAGATGGCCAAGACTCATGTTCTACAGACGAAATAAGAACCTCCATAGAATCTGTATGCCCATTAATATTTGAAGATTCTGCAAGCATAGAAAATAATTCAGAGATCAGGGTCAAATAAAAAGTTACCCTCTAGATATTGTAAATGGCAAACATATTTATGGTCCAACCTTCGTGCAAATCAATTGTGTATGCGTTCTCATCAGGGTCTATCCGTTTTCCATCAAACAAATCAAATGCACATTCATTAGCAATTTCTCTAGCTTCTGCATCTTCCGAGTACATCCTTTCATTTAATTCATGACTCTGAGATTCTGGATTTTCAAAGTCAGAAATGTTATAATCTAACTTGCCTCGATGTATGTCAATCTTTTCAGTGAAAACCTCAGATGAGTCCTCATCCATTGGAATATCATAAACCAGCACTTCTATTGGTAAATCTTCAATTGATTCAGCTGGAATCAGCATTTCAGAAGGTGCAGTCAATGGCTTGTTTGAATCATATGTAGTATCAAATCCTTTTCCTTCTAATAGAGTATCCTTACTTTCATCAGTTCTTGAATGAAGCATTTCCTCACTTACATTTAGATCTTCTTCAGTCCCCCCAATGGTACTAGATGTGTCTTCCCATGCTTCTTCCATATCTTCAACAATAGGACCACCTTTTTGACCACTTTCATTTGTTCCACCACATATTCCTCCTCCGTATTCTCCTCTCTCCTGGGTCATATCAGTTCTACCCTCATCTCTAATTTTTTCTAACAGTCCCCTTGTTTCTCTTCGTAACTCTGTCTCCTCTATGCCACCCTCCATGGCCTGATCCCGGGATTCCTCTAAAACCACAGCTGTAACCCCAAAAGAAGTCTTAAATTCTTCATTGTCCTCACGTATTGGTCGCACTTCTACCCCATTCTTTTCTCCTGGTGAGTGTTCTTTAATTCCATAGGCACACTCTCTCCCTAATGCCATAATTTCCCCATTCTTGATATATTGAAAATCATCCATTCCAATGTCTCTCTTTGTTTCATGTACAAGGGCTTGTTCCTCTTTAAATATCTGCATATCATCACTACCCAGCTGAAAACACATCTCTTCTCGCAAAGGGAGATCCTGAAGAGTAGGCCTAGGGAGCAACTTACTCATTAAATTCTGAGTGCATACATGGCTAGCCAAGAGAACAACATACGGCATAGAAACAGCAATGCCAATAGCAGATGCAACCACAAGAGGTGGAACAACTACCGGGGCAGCTGAAGCTACGAAACCAGCCACTAATATCTTCTTTCCCACACAGACTCCTCTATTGAGCACCCACCTCATCATGCAACCATTTCCAGCCCCATTTTTGGACGAGTATTTTCTAGTATCCCATTCTTCATCTTCTACTTCTTTCAATTCCATCCTATAATACACACACACACATCAATTAATGTCATTGAAAGTTGAAACAAAACTTGTAACATGTATAGAGATGAAAGATGTTTTCTCTATGCATGTCTGATACATCTTACATCAGCATTTCTAATTGACAAAGCGACTCGAGTGAAAATGGTATTATTACAGAACAATGCAATCCAGGAATAGAGGGAAGATAACGGAACAAGAAGATAGATAGATCAGAACTGTACCTGAAGAGAATGTAAGATAATCGAGGATTGAATCTCTAACCTCTAAAAGCTAATAACATGGTATTATGTTTCATCTTCATTCTGATTCTCAGAGGCATGGATGGACAGATTCAGAGGTTAATTTGGATAACATTGAAGAAGTGTCTGTCTGATTCATAATTCGCATGTGGTTGTTGATGACGCGTGCCATAAAGAGAGGGATCAGTTGACAAATGCAGGGTAAGGAGACTGCCACCTCAATTCTTTGCATGCAGCATTTGAATATGAGATTTATGCATTAATCATGCAATGATCCAAGTAAATATTATAATAAATTAAATTAGTATATGAAACTAGTTTCCACATGTTTTTCTATTTAATTCTGGTATTAGATACTTTATTAACAGAGTAAAATAAGATTTTAGATCTTTATTCAATTATAAATCTTTCATATAATTTTAAATAACCACTAAAAATTAAACAAATTATTATATAATAATTTATAATTAGATAATAATATAAAAATATTGTTCACACTAGTGTCATAACTTTTTTCTTACTTATATATATATATATATATATATATATATATATATATATATATATATATATATATACAAAGTTCATATCAGTTTTATTATTTATTTAATCTCACTCTCATTTAATGTATAAAACTGTCTATTCAATCTTGTTTATATTTCACTGACTTAGTGGTTTACAGTGTAATAAAAATTAAAGTATCTTATCACAAGATAATAGTTATTAAATTTATTTTTTAGAAGATATAATAAGATAATATTTAAATAAAATTATATTTAAGAATAATTATATTTATTCAAATGTTATTTTCATTTCTCTCTAACCTATTTAAATTGTCTTTGTTATTATTATTATTATTATTATTATTATTTAAATTTATTATTAATAGTTTTTTTTAAATGATTTAAATAAATTACATGTAAAAAAAATACAAATATCATGAATTTTTTATCTGCACAAAAATAATTAAAAAGTTTATTATATTTATATAATTTTTTTCATATATATATATATATATATATATATATATATCATTTAAAAAAATTAATGAAGTTCTAACTTGAGAAATTTTGAAGGTGAATAATCTTTGAAGTCTGAAAACATATTTATCTGTATTATAATTTATAATTTAATAAAATTTCAAGATTTTTTATTTATTTTTAAATTTACTTAGTTTATTTATTTGCTTTTCAATTTTTTTATATCTTCAAAGATTTACAGAAAAAAAAATAAAGATAAAGTTATAATTTTATAATTATTATAGAGAGAAAATAGATATCCAAGAGTGCAAAATATGTTAAGACTCATATTTTGAAAAGAAAAAATATTATTGGATATGTTACTACAGTATATTGGGATTTTAAAATTAAAGTTGAGTCTTATTGAGGATTTTAAGATTAAAAATAATTTTTATTAATTAAGTCAATTTTTAAATTAAAAATACAAATGCAAATAACAATATAAAAGTGTGAAATTTTATAAAATCTTACCCTAAATAATTTAAAAAAATATATAATATAAGTTATTTAAAATGATATAATATGATGAGATTTATTTAAAAGTAGAATAAAATCTCTGATTACCTTTTTTCAGAAGATTATTGTAGATAATTCTAATATAAAAACTATTTTGGAGGAAACATAAATCTTTAACTACAGTTAATAAAACCTGAAAACACAATTCTCAAAATATTGTAATAATAAAAATAGCATAATTATAAATACATGAATATTATTAATTTTTTTAAATTTTAGTATTTTAATTTTTAAAAATAAAAAATAAATAGTATTTTTAAAAATTATCAACAAAGTTTTTTTTCTTCTATTTTATATTTTGTTTTTTGTTTTGTCATGTGACCCAATAACCGAATTCAAACCAATTGAAATATTATGGCATTAATTGTTGTAAAAAGAAATAAAAATAAAAAAATCAACTGGTTGAACCTAAAACATTGAACAAGGATGGATACAGATCTCCATGTCTTCTAAACTGGAACCAAACCTGTTACTTGAAATCATTGGTGACTGTGAGTGGGTGTGTTGGTAGCGCCGGTATCAATAGCCATGAGGATTGTTCGCAGAGACCTTGTTCCTAATGGACCTGGTAGTGTTAAGGTTCAATTCCTATTCTCTATACTTCACTTTCTTTCTCTATTCGTCAAATTACTTGTTTACGTCTATTCTGTGCACTATGCAGATGGTGGCTGTGGATTCCGATGATCTGTGGTTTGCTTATAACTTGATATCTCCCGGAGACTCTGTCATGGCCGTTACTGTTAGGTACTCTTTTTCTCTCAATTCTCGCTTTTCTTTTTATCGCATAATCTTGTTTGTTAATTTGCGTTTTCGTGTTTGTTGTAACTGTAATAGGAAGGTTCTTAGAGAAGCCGCTAATGGCGGGCGAGATGCAGAACGCGTTAAGCTTAAATTGGAAATTAAAGTCGAAGAGGTTTTTTTTTTTTTTTTTTTTTGCTATCAATGGGGTTTTTGTTAGTTTTTTCAGGTTTTGTGTTGTTTTGATTTTGTTTTATATTAGGTTGCTGATTATGACAAAGAAGGTTCTATTTTGCGTATTCGTGGAAAGAACATTTTAGAGAATGAACATGTCAAGGTAGTGAACTGCGACTCTCATCCTGATTTTATCTCATAATTGTTATTGCCAAACTTATGTTGTCATCTTTGTAACTCGCTGCAGATAGGAGCTTTCCATACTCTAGAACTTGAACTGCAGCGACCGTTTGTGCTCAGAAAGGTGTTTCTCTTGAATCATTGTGCTTCTTGTTTCTATTTATTTCGTATTGTTAAATATGTGCTTTATACGCATTTAAGGTAGGTATTTTGCTTGGATGTGTCATTATGGTTAGAATAGCGAATGTAATCCAAAAATTTAGGGAGGGATCTTTAATAAAATCACATTGTGATAGTCCCCCCGTCCCCTCTTTTACTCTTTTAAAGAATCGTGATTACTGAATATTATATTCTGTCTCTTGTAGGATGTTTGGGATTCTTTGGCTTTGGAAGTACTACAGCAGGCCTCTGGTACATATATGAATCTCTCATTCTTTTATAGGCATTTATAATTATGGGAGTAGTCTAATCTGTGTGTGGAAACTACAAAATATGCTATTTTGAAGAATAGAGATATTACTTTCACAGTACGAGTTTTAGCTTGCGTATGGATTTTCCTGATGTTAGTTCTGACAAATGTACCTATGATGACCAAACTGTTGAATTGCTACTTTATGTGATGTCTTAAATCAGCTGCTCACCTTTAAGTAGTTGTTTTAGCAAAAATGGTGGAAAGAATGAAATAAATGAGTTATAGAGACCCGGTCATTTTTTTCAAGCAAACAGGGAATTTACAATCCTCATCTGGACAGTTTGTTGTCTGATTGTTGGTGTAAATCTTTCTAAGCAGAATGGTGAATGAAAATTCCATGCATATTTTGCAGATCCTGGTGCAAGTGCTGATCTAGCCGTGGTGTTGATGCAAGAAGGATTAGCTCATATCCTCCTTGTTGGTAAAAGGTTAGCTTTAATTTTGCTAGGTTTCATTTATATATATTACTTATAATAGCATTTTATTCATAAGATAATTTGCTCAGCACTCTACTTGTTAAACATGGTCGGTGTTATTTTTGTTTGATTTCTGTGGTAACACAAACACTGGAAATTAAATACATGTTCTTCTTGTTGATACTGTAGTTAATTTTTTCATGTAGTAGTCATTACAATGAAATGATTCATATTATTATGTTCAATAAAATAGTATGACTGTTACTCGTTCGCGGATAGAAACATCAATTCCTCGCAAGCATGGTCCTGCTATAGCTGGTTATGAGAAAGTATGACCTTTCTTTCTGTTGTAAGATGTTAGTGAATGAATTCTATTACTTGAGTGTTACAATTCTAAAGCATCCCTCCCTTTTGTAGGCTTTGGATAAGTTCTTCGAGAATGTTTTGCAGGTAAATAAGGACTTAGATTTCTTATATTTAACATTTATTCTCATTAGTGATACATATTCCATAGTAAATAAAAATTGAAATGGATTTACTAGATTTATAAAACTTCTTTTCCATTAAGGGTGGTTATGAAATTAATGGTAATGAAATGCTACAAATTCAAATACCCCTCAAACTCTTATCACCTGATTTATGTTATGTTCTATATGTGTTGCTGGTTTGGATTGGTGTTCTTCGTAAACTGACTTATAGCTACTTCCTTGCCCAAAGTAATATGAGATGTCCATGGTAATAATATCATACGCATGTGCCAAATATGGGCATCTTGCTGAACAATGTTACATGCCTGGACGAGAATGTCAGTTATCAAATATCTCCTTATTCTATGAAGAAATGTCTTTTCTATGTTTCTTTGACCTTGCTTAAGAGGACATATTATCATGATCTTTTGCCATAGTCTTTCTTCCTTATCTTCAATAGTATATATTTCTACTTTCATCAACAATAGTGGAAAAGGGACATTGACAAATTTACTGGAATTTTACCAATCTGTTTAGGCTTTCTTGAAACATATAGATTTCAATGTGGTTCGTTGTGCTGTAATTGCAAGTCCAGGGTTTACAAAAGTAAGTATTTATTTGTTGTTCGCTTTATTTGGGCTTCATTTTTGATGAATGTGAAGACACGATTTTGGAATATAAATGTTTACTGAATCTCTTTTTGTTTCAGGATCAGTTTCATCGTCATTTATTTTTGGAGGCAGAACGGAGACAGTTGCGATCTATTATTGAAAATAAGTCACGCATCATTCTTGTGCATACAACTTCAGGATACAAGTATGGTTGCTTTCTTTATTTGCATGTTCTCTGTTCCTACTTTTCTAGGACTTTACAATAGCTTTTTAAGGTAATTAGAATTAACACAAAACACATGAAGATTATTGTGCTCAATAATCAATTTAATGTGGCTCGACTTGCATAATGTTTCTGATGTATATGCTGGTATATAATATGCCTGTCTTTAACACATCCAAGTTATTTCATGCGTGACTCTCAAACACATCCATTTATTTCAAATGTAATATACTAAGAAAAAGGGCAGCAAACATAGATTAACACAGTGTTGTTTTAAGGATTAACTTTGTAATTCAATTGCTTGTGGGTACTGTAGTATTTTCTTTATCTCTTTCTTTAGCATTATTATTTATTATCTGTAGGCATAGTTTAAGGGAGGTTTTGGATGCTCCAAATGTCATGAATTTGATAAAAGATACCAAAGCAGCACAAGAGGTACCATCAAAACCGAATCCGTACATATTTTTTACTTTTCCATTAGAACCTACTGACAAATTTTCATATTATGTTTACTTATTTTCTATTGAGCTTGGATTAAGCTTTGTTCTTTGTTTTCCTTCAGGTTCGAGTTATGAAGGATTTCTACAACATGCTTTCAAATGTAAGGTTCTATTTCTGAGATGCATTTGTTTACCTTGCCTATGTTTATGATTAGAATGTCATATCCCTATTTTGAATTTCTTCCAGACTTAGTTCAATTTTAAAATTATAGAGTTAGAGACACTAAATTTAGGTGGACCATTTGCTCATAGTCATATGCCTAATAGAAGAGTTTTGATCTTTTATTCAGTAACATGATGAATTGGTATAATAATGACTTTTAGTTAGATGCTTACTCTATTGAACTACATATGAGAAGTGCATCTTTCGTGAAATTCCTTTTCGGTGTTTATTCTGATATATTTTTTATTTAGTGTTTGAAAATCAAATAACATGATATTTTTATCTCGAAAGTAAAAGTTATCTCAACCATATGGTGCTAATACTTTCCCCTTATTATTACTTGTTGCATAATGATTGATCCTTGTCAAACACTATCAAGAGTTATGAATGTAACTGGGTGGATACTGGGTAACCTAAAAAGATATATTCCAGAGGATTTATCAAGGGAAACTGTCATTGTGCAGTCTGTACTACCAAAATAGCATTTTTTTTTTCTTTTGCATTATCAAGCATTAAAAGTCTAGTTTAGAGAGAGAATAAAAAATATAAGGGAAGCATCACCTTTAGTATAAAAGGAGTACTCATATTTCTCAAATTGTTCTCTTCAAGTCTGTAAAAAAACAGCTTACCTAAATTTTGCATTTTCAGAAATATTGGAAATCCTGATTGAAAATTTTTGGTTTGTAACAGGATCCATCACGTGCTTGTTATGGAATGAAACATGTTGAGGTTGCCCATGAACGCCTAGCTGTACAAACTCTTCTCATTACAGATGATCTTTTCAGGTTTGTAGGATATAGTCCTAAAATATTTTGAATTAAAGACAATATACTGGATTGTTCAATCTGATTCAGACTTTGGCATCTTGCATCCCTCTTTTTTGTTTTAATTTAGCCATGTCTTATGTATCTCTTCTCCATCCTTGGAAATGTTTAGATTAAACTTCTTTGCAAAATTACCATTTATTTTAGGATCTATATATATATATATATAGAAACATATATTGGATTTTGCTTTCGAGTCCCTATACTTAACTTCTTTTCATTTTATTTACCATCATATTTGTTTGCTTGGGAGGATTTGGAATGCGATCCTGACAATGCTCCTTTTGATGTTGTGATATAGTTGTATCTTCACTACTTTCTTTTGGTATAGGAATTCAGATATAACAACAAGACAAAAGTTTGTTAACTTGGTCAACTCTGTTAAGGATTCAGGAGGATCTGTCCATGTATTTTCATCCTTGCATGTATCTGGAGAACGTGAGTTTTATTATTTTCATCATTCTTTTACTGTTTTGGGGGTAGAGTGTGGGATATTTATTTATCCTATAAATCCATCAACTGAGAATGGTGAACAACTGTTGAAAAAGAAGGTAGAAGTAATAAGATGACAATATATAAACTATAACGGCATCCTTTTAATTCCTCCTTTGTCATAAGAGCTGCTTCGCAAATGAAATTTATGCAAACATTTATGTTCAGTTTTCTGTCTGTTTGAAATTGAATATGACAACTTTACATTGATGAACAGAACTAGCCCAGATAAGTGGCATTGCTGCAATTCTTCGGTTTCCCCTCCCAGATCTTGAAGACATAGAGATGTGATGGACAATGTTGGTCAAGCATGTTAGTGTTGGTCATGTCTCTTCTCAGTTTTATACTCGGCTGATGTTGCAACAGTCCCTCAGTACTCGCACAGCGGATAGCAATATGATTGAGTCAGGGACTTGTACTATAAACCACACAATGCTAATTAGTAGTTGCAATTCATATTCACCACCCTGTGTTCCATATTTTTGGGTGAATTCTTGTGCTCCATGGTATTTACATGTTGAAATTGATATTTTCCAACTTCCCGTCATGTATTCGAGTCTGTTTCAGTAATTATATAAAGTTTTAAAATATGAAGTTTTTTTTATTCTCTTAAATTTTTAGTCATGAAATTATTGATAAAGTTTTACTGTCTAATCGTTTCAACTGCTAAAGTAACTAATTTAATTAATTCATCGTGCGACATAATTAATTCCAAATATAGGATTGAATAACTTTAGTTTTAAAACTAAAAATCAGTTATAGCAACAATTGCATATATTGTTAATATTATACAAATACTGCATGTATATAAAAAGAATGATTTTTGTTGTAATGACATTTTTTAAAGGAATTTAAACTTTCAATATAGTATACAACATTTTTAAATTAATATAATTTTAAAATTTATTATTGACGTGTTTAATTCAACAATATATATTTGTATTCTTATCATTTAAATGTTTATATCTACCAACATTGATTCAAGTAATAATAATTTGCGTTTCTTAATTAAAATATTCAGAGATAAATTTATAATATAACTATATTAAGAAGTGGTTATTTGCCTAACATCCAATATTTTTAAAATTGGATCAGTTATTAAATTGTTTAATAGGTGAATATATTAATGTAGGATTAAAGATTCAATTGAAATTTAACTGATATTCAACTAATTTTAATAAAATAGTATTTTTATAATATATATATATATATATATATATATATATATATATATAAAATAAGTTTATTAATAACATTAAAAAAATTCTTATTATTATTATTATAAATATAAAGTGTATTAGAGAATATAAAATAAATAATTGTTAAAATAAAATTAAAATTTCATAAAATAATTATTATGTAAAATCAATGTAAAGAGATAAATATATATATATATATATATATATATATATATATATATATTATATTTTTTCTCAAGATTATATTAAAAATTTTCATCTTTTATTATTATTTTTTACTAAAATGGATTCCACCTATAAAATAAATCAATTTTTTCAGTTTTGTAATAGTTTTTATACCAATTTTTAGACCGATATTTGATTTATTAAATTAATTATTATTAGTCCAGTGAACATGCTTGAAAGCTGCTCAGCTGTTATAATTTTTTGTCTTTTATAAAAACTTGGGAAAAAAAAGTTAAATATATTTCCAAAATCAAACTGCTCCCAATCAGTGACCCCACAATCTCTGTAGCAAATGACACAAACTGTCACTGTAACGGAATCGAGGAAGAAGTTTGAAAATTCTAAGCATAACACATTAGATTTATGAATTTAATTATAGATATTATATACACAACACCTTTGGATATCAAGCACTTAGTCCCTAGTCATGGGAAAAGTCACAATGAAAACCATCAAATTGACGGAGCAAACTAAACATAGTAGCACGAAACTAGAAGTACATGTCTAACAACAACATATACATCACGAACCAAAACACCATAGCCTGTTCATTCATCTTCCAACATAACCAAAATAAGTCATACTTGATTCTGCACAGTTCTTTCAAGATGCTCTTTAACTTGGCCGCTAGGGACGTTACTCCAGCAGTTAGAGAAGAGCTAACCAACCAACATAATACTAAGATAGCCTTTTGCATGTATCTCCTGAGTGAGCAAAGAATGCTCATTACTTATCTTGATGATTGTGATTGAAATTTGAAATCTGGACATCACCCTATTAAGAGGTCCAATTGGAGCAACAGAATATCATTCTGCTTTAAATATATCACTACCTTCTCAGCTTAATTCTTCTTTATTTCTCCACTTTTTCTAGGAACTGAACCATCCTTCCCAGATTGCACTCCTAAAGCATGAGCAAACATTCTCTTTGCAGCTCCCAAGTGCTCCTTTTTTAAGTAGTCTTTATTCAAACTTTGTGCTTGTTTTCTATCTTGAGAGAATAGAAGCAAATCTTTGTCAACTGCTGTTTGATCATTCCTTCTAAGTGAGGCTGTGTTAGAATCGCTAATGTTTCTTATTCTATTGTTTGAATTCCTTCTTAGGTGTAAAGCCTCTCCAGAATCTATCTTGAGATTGGACTTTTCCCTATGCTTATCTTGAGCATTAAATTCATCTGTGATGACTCTATCCTTCATACTGTCACCAGCCAAGCCATTCTGATTCTTTGTATGAATTCTTTGACCTAGCGCATGAGCAATCATTCTGCGAGCAACGACAGGCACACTCCGAGGCTTTTGTTCACCAGGCTCTTTTAGCTCTTCCAATTTTCCAGAGAAAATTCGCTCCCGAGCAATTAAATAAGCTGCTTTTCTCTCCTCCAGTGACTGTGAAAAGGATGTCTTGTTTGTCCCTAAGACTGAAAGATACAGCACACAAATTAAGGCTCACTAAACAGAACAAGAATCCACATCACAGAAAAAGTCAACTTACTGATAATAGTAGATTAGGTTAATATTGTACACATGATATGCCATGGTAACTAATGATAGCATGCATTACCTGGAGAGGCTTCGCTTCTCCTTAATATCTGGTGGGATGTAACTAAAGATTGAGGTTCATCATACTTCCAAAGGATATCACTAACAAGGATGGGAGGTCTGCAATCCATCCCACATAAAGGTTATTTCACAAAAGAAACCTTGCAATAATTTCTGAATTACCAATAAAATAAAGTTATCCCGACAGATAAACAGAAGGAAGTCCATTTACATGGATGTATCTGGACATCTCTCCAGAATCAAATGGCGGTCATCTCCTTCACCAACAGATTCATGTGCAAACCTAGCACCAATTATACAACTATCAAATAAAAGAAAAGTAGACAAAGATTCAAAGTAAAATAAAAAAGGAATTTAAAATTGACTAAAATGAAAATGTACTGGAAAAATACCCAAATATCTCAGCAAGGCGATGCAAGAGAAGACGGTTGTAAGAGTTCATTGGCTCCAATTCCAAGATCCCATCTGAACTATAGTAAAAAAAAGCAGATATTAAGAGGCATATTAAATGATACCGGCGTACCAGCAAAAAAACATTCAACCATTGTAGAACAATAGTTTATAACAACATGGATACACTTAACTGTCACAAAAGCTAACTACAATCAGATGTCATAAATGACCAACAAAGCTTTAGAGTCATTCTACAAAAGGCTCTTTACACATACATCAACATACATTAAGACCTTAAGACAATATTATATAGCAAGTGAGCATGAAATGCACTATACAGTTTTGAAATTAATAAGTATTATTAAGATAAAATGATTGTCATATTATTTCAGAATATGATAAAATGAACCTTTTATTTTGCATAAAGAACCGATGCAAGTTAATCTAATAACATTGGATTTGAAACCATTTTTAATTGCAACCGGTGCTATCAACATTGGGATCACGGAAAACTGACAAGCTAAAAAACCACTATATCAAATAGCAGATAGCATTGCAGGCAAATAGCGAAAGTCATATATACATTCATGCATAATTCACACACACACACACACACACACATATATATATATATAACAACAGCATATGCATATTATACTATATGCAAATAAATCTTGAGAGAGACTTGAACAGTCTTGTATAATATTCTGAGCAGGAAGAGGATACATAATGTAACAGATAGAAGAAATTGGTGATGCTCTTGTAGATTGGAACAGTCATGTGTGGACTGGAAATAAAAGCCCATGTTGGGCTTAGTTTAAAACTCAAAAAGGCCAAGTGAATAAACACTAAATAGAATAAAGAAGAAGCCTCATGAGAAAATATGGAAGTGTTTTAAATGGTCACAGGAAAAGTCGCATGTGAGATTATTAAGTATTGTAAGTCAATTTCCTCTCCTATGATTAATGCAAGCCAAACTCAAGCAGTTCAAACTCTAAACAATCATCCACTCTGCCTCCACGGATTCCACCTTTCCAAAGATGCTGAAAACCTGGCCGTCTCAATGACTACCCACGACAATATACAACATACAGCCACAACAAGCAACACGACCATGATGGTGTTTGCTGCAGGCTCCACAATGCAACAGTGTTGCAATTGTGTTGTCCCTGAAATCTGTGACACAATACTGCTATGTGAACACAATCACTAATATTTAACAACACTGATTACAATCATGTATCTTCTAATTTCTATCATATTAAATTGGTTTTTTTTTTTTTGGAGGAATCATAAGTACATCCCCAAGAATTTCTAAATTGAACTAGTTAAAGAGAGAACTTCGAAGAAAAACATAAAATTGTCTAAAATCATCCCTCCCATGTCCTTTGAAACAAAGTACAGGAATCCATTGAGTCTTCAAATTTGACTTTAACTATACTCAAGACAAGTAAAACATCAATAATTGCATTACCTAAACCTGACACTAATAAGTTAGACAACACTCAAACTATCTCATAAATGTTACCTAGTGTGATCATCCTGAAGAAAGTTAACCAAAGCTTCTTCCATTGTGAGAACTAGATGCTTGCATGGAAGATTGTCCTTGACAAGAAAAGCCAACTCCTCAACCTGAAACACAAAAATATCAGTTAGAACTAAGACTCAGATAAATTTTAAAACAGCAAAGTAAATACTCCTAAAGTGATGTTCCTTAGTGTCATGCCAGTTCAAATAACATAAAGGCCAAGCAAAATTATCAGCCGTGCATGATATCAAATTGACATCAATCACATAAGCAATTGTCCTTAAAAAATTCCTCAATTAACATTCAAAGAGAAAAGGAACAAGCTTTATGCTAAAGCATCTCCTAGGGTTCAGAAATTTGCAACTTCGATGTTTAATAACACTACAAAGCCTAAGACCATGAAAGAGGGAGCGCATGACAGCACAAAATTGAAATTCAAGAAAGCATCATCCATTATATCACAGAGAAAAAGAAAGAGAAACATGGAAGCATACCATGGCGAATTGGGTCATACTCATTTCGAAGGATTGAGCAAAGTCAAAGACTTTGGGGTTTAGGGTTTCCAATTACAAAAATTTGAAGTATCCTACTCTTCACTCCAGGTTTAGATTTGTTCAATCAGATGGAGTTGCTTCTCCACCTTTTTTTTTTAGTTTATTAGAATTTTTTTTTATCTCCATCCAATTATCTTTTAGATTTACATTCTCCTTAGTTTATATATATAAAAAAGAAGGTTTACTTGACAATCTTTCTTTAACCATACATATACTAGTAGCTTGGTCTTTTATTACTTTTAAAATGTATTTTAAAATATAAAAAAATTAAACTATTTCATGAATTTATGAATTATTTGATAATTTACAAAAATTTTAACTGGTTTCTTAAATTGCAATAAAATTTTTCTATTTAATTACTATTAAAAAAATTAATTACATAAATCTAATTAATCATTGAATTTAGTTTTGTGATTATTTAAGTATTTTTATCTTTTTAACAAGGTATTTTTTTAATTTTTATATTTAATTTGTAACATAAATCCATTTAATTGAATTTTTTTTTTGCACAAATCTCTCTAAGTTTTATCTATAAAAACTTTATCACTGACCTAACTAACTTAATTATATAATTTTTAATAATTCAATGATAATAAAGAAAATAGTTTTATACTTTTAATTAAACTTTGTGTTAATTTTAAAACATCCTTTTTAAGGTTTTCTTTCTTCTTCTTTATCTATTTCATTTGATATAATTTTTATTTATTTTTGTCATCATTTAAATTAATTTGTCATACTGATTTTATGAAGATTTTTTCAAATTATTTATTATCATTTATCTCCGTGTCTTACATTATATAATAATGTAAATTATTTTATATTTTTTTATTTATTTTATCTCATCCAATTCAACAGGATAATCATACTTTAAAATATATTAAAACAGAAAATTATTTATGGATTTTAATTATTTTAATTTATTACATTGACTATTGTTATATATATATATATATATATATATATATATATATATATATATATATATATATATATATAATATTTTATGATTTTGTTAAATAGAATGCAGTTTATTTTATACATATTCATTTTAATGATATAATATGAATAATTGTCTTTTTTTTATAAATAATTACAATCATAAATTTTACGTATTGACTTTGATATATAAATGCCTAAACACTATTTATAATATGAATAAAGATTTATTCTTTTGGTAATATTGTTTTTAATAAAGATTAGTTCATTATCTAATTCTTGTATATTTAACAAATTTAGGTAGTCAACAGCTTTGAGCAATGTAAATTTAATTATTGTCGAAAAACTATAAACATATAGTTGATTATGTTTAATCACACAACCTGCAAACATTTATTTTTTTTAAATGAGAACATTATATATTAATTTATGGTTCGTTAATTCAACCATTATACCACAGTTAAACCAATAAAAGAATTTAATGTTTTATAATATATTTAATAATAAAGTAATATAAATATATGAAAAAATTATGCACGGTATAATTTTAAATTTATGTAAAATAATATTAATACCTTCTAAAAAATTCATAATGGAAAACTTAACAGTAATAATTTAATATAAATATGAGATATGAGCATTCATTAATTAAAAATATCTTATACGAATTTAAGAAAAAAAATCCAAATAAAGCCATTTTTGTCTTCAATAATTATCCATGTGTTCATGGTTTTAACCCGTACTTGATTGATTCAACCAAAATTTATTGATTTTTTAGTTCAATAATTTTCTGAATTATCCTTATAGATGATTTAGCCAATTCTGTATTTAACCAACCAATCCAGTCCAATAATCCAATTTTTAGGATATGTTCATATTACATGTGATGTGAACATGATCACAACCTTATCGTGCCTTGGAAACTTGGATTGTGTTCATCATCATTCGTGTAGGTTTTAACTTCCCCGGATCAATTGATATACATAAAAAATGAAATCAAAACCAATTTCGTTACATATGATATGACCAAGCAATCGGTTCTTTATTATTCATAGGAACCAAAAGAATCAGGGTTGAGAGAGGCAAAGTAAGGTTGAGCCATGCGCAAGCTAACCAACCATTCCTGATAGAACAGGTTTAAGTAAATAATTCAACCGAAACTTTCCTATAACAGTATGAGAGTAATTACATTGTCCCCAAAAACAGAAGTAAATATGTGCCCCCAAAATATTGTGTACATACTATAGCCTAGTTTACTTGGAATAATTCATCTATTGCGGTCCTTGAGATTTTCCCTTGAAATAAAAATGACAAATAAAGAATTTACAAACCTGATTATGTTATGCTAATAGAATGCACAAATTTAATTCATATACCATATGGATTCCTGAATTTTAAAATGATTCCCGGCAAGTGGCAATTCTGTCTACATCCCGGATGAAGAAGTCCGGTTTATCCGCTGAGCACCTAACCTTGGAGCAGCTGGTTTAGCACCCCGCCCTCTGCCAGTTGATAAGGGCTTGGCCTTCGTAGTGGGTGCAGGAGCAGCGATAGCAGCCCAAGGATCATCATCATCAGTTACAGTTGTTTTCAAATTTAAAGGTTTTGATGTTTTTGGAGCAGGAGCTGCGATGGAACCCCACAAATCATCATCTTCGTCCTTGCTCAACTTTGATGTACTTTTCGATTGCAAACTTGATACTGATTTACACATACAAAAATCCAATTAGTATGCATACATCAAATTCACCAAGTAAATAACTGAATTTGAGTAATTATGTTGAGAATGTTCCTTTTGCCTCTAGGGAGTTTAAAACACTGCCAAACTTTCAAGTTTAAAACACAGATCAAAAGCTAAATAAAATAGCAGCAGCATCATCAAAACAAAACTCAATTTTTTTCAGTATCAATTATCAAATTAATAATCCTAGCATGAAATAAAGGATCAAAGCTCATGTCTTAGCGAAAGGTGACTAAACGCTAAATTCAATCAAAAGTTACAAACCTGAACTAGTAATCCATACATTCGCATCAATCACCTTACATATAAGAGTTTTTTAATTCTAGTAAATGGATAAATAAATTCCAATCAGATATCCCAAAATTATAAATCAGGTATCCTTATAAAACTACTAATAGTTGAATAATTAATACCTTGCTTTGTCTGCAAAACAGGTTGAGAAACTGGCCGCCTTTGAGCTGCTTGAATGTTTGCAAGAGCTGGAGTTGGTTTCATTTCTTCAAGTGGTTCCAGATCATCCCACCCATCCTTGTCATTTTCATGCTCCTCGTCGAGTCCGTTCTCTAGTTCTCCCCAGCCATCTGTTGATGTTGGGGATGTAGGGACAGGTTGCTCAGAAAAATCTGGCGCAGACCTTACACGAACAGGTGCTGTTGAAGGGGTATCTATAGAGTACCCAAAAAAAGAAGTTAAGAAAGCGCGAGTTAAATTATAAAGATTTAGTCGGAATGAAGCAGAACAAAATGCAGCACCAAAAGATCAGATAATGGAGCAGATCGAATAGGGATTTTCCTTGAAGGTGGAAAATGGATAGGGGAGATCATGCATGAGATATTCAGTTATGCCTTCCCCCTCACAGCTTTTCAGTTTTCTTCTCATTATTTTCTTCATTTAATAATAACATAAAATTACGCCCACATCTAATGAATTTGATTTTTTGGGGCCCTATTAAGTAAGACAGGCCATTTCAAAAAGAAAGTACCAGGTAAAGATATTTTATGACCTTAAACCCCTTCATCCACAAGAAAAAGGCCTTTGTCTTAAATTGCGAGAGGTTCACTAAACCTGAAGATAAAAAGCGGACATGAATGGAAGAAGGCCATGCACCACAAATTTATCCTACTTTGTCTCATAATAAGAGCTGCTGCTCAATTTTATACTAAATTTATAGAAATATAAGAGAGAACTCAGTTCTGTAAGCACTTTTCCCCCTGGCCAAATTTCATTATTCAAAAGGACTCCATCCTCTCAACACATTAGCAAATGCTATCACGCACTTGTAATTCCTAAATTGCTTACGTGTCAAAATGCACATCAAAGGTGATAACATTATTCCAGCGAAGTATTGGTGAACTGAGTGACTGAAGTTGGTTACAAAAGCAATACTAGGATTAAAGTTACTATCTTCATTCTTATTTATAAGCCTCAATTACTTTGTTCATCAGGATTAAGGAAAGTAGTTAATTTATTTTATAATGATAAATTTGTCCTAAGTTTATATTTTTTTTTCTCGAAACCACCCTTGTCAGCAATACTCTTCTCTCTCTTCTAAATGTTTTTCAATTAACTCACTCCTTAATTAGGAATATTTTAGTCAAAATAATTAATACAAGGGACATTATGAACTGAGGCTTATAAAGAGAAACATACTTCTAATTTGAAGCTTATAAATAGGAAACGAGGGAGTATATAGAAGATTAGGTGATTTAACTCATGCAACACATTTTAGGTATCAAGTTATGAAAACACAGGTTATGAAGGTTAGCAGGCCAAACTGGGGAGGGGAAGATTTAATCACATACTCAGAGGAATACACAATAGTAAAATCATATTTAAAATAGCCAAGAGACCGGTCAATTGCCATACCTGAGTTGGAATTAGCAGACATCGGAGTAAGTGCAGTAGAACTCACAGAAGCAACCGGAGCATGATCAGAAGGTTTACCCTTCAGAGTCAAGGAACTCATAGCCCATCTACACAATGATGAGAATAACTCAGAATTCAGAACCCATAATGCAAAGAAATTGTTGAGCATTTCAGGTGCAATTAAAGAAGACTGAATCTCAGCTAGAAAATCAGGCCCCCTAATGCGATGCAGAGCTCTTAAGACTGTTAAGACAAGACAACTACTGCCATGCACTTTTTTTGCAACTGATTAAGTACCTTTCCTACAGTGGCATAACAGAAGATAGCATAATTTAACAACTTTATATACTGCAAACTTGCGAAATCTATACATAACCCTCCCAAAGTCCCAACCTAGAGACAATTTTTTTTAGCAACACACTTTCCATTAGTTGAAATTCCTGTAGGTCCCACTATTTTGGGAATAGAACCACCAAATAAGGAAGCCTACATTGCAAGACCACGTGAATTTCACCCAAGGAGAGAGAGAGTTTTAGCTATTATTGTTACTACTAATATTCTATCTAAATTAGACAAGAAAGGATCCATGTACTTTTAATTGACACTAATTTAGAACAGAAAGAAGGGGAAACTTCATGTTAAATAGTGTGAACTAAATTACTTAAAATTATAAAACTCAAGCTGACAGTACTTATTCTCAATTCTTTAACATGTGAACAGCCTGGCCACAAAGTTTGACCTGACTTACCCAAGTAAACCAGCATTTCCTGGAATTGAAGAGATTCCCATGCTCATTCCTTCAGTAGCCTCTTCTGTATTTGTCTAGATAAGAGCATGAACATCAGTATTACCATTCAGCATTTAAGGTGGCAAACAAATTACCTACTAGGTGATTTTTAATATTAGGTTGTTCTCATAATTATTTGATACAGATAATGATTGTCAAACACCCCATAATTTCCTATGGGTTCAACCTTTTTGTCACACTTGCAGTGCAAAAACAAAAGAATACCCTGTCTCTACAGACATTTAGTATGGACTTTCAGTTGTAGGCCCATGCAAACCATCCTAGATTTTGTATGTTCATATAATGAGAAGCAGGCCAGAAGGATAACCAGTAGAACATGTGGAATACTTACGCTTGCTTTAAAGAATGAAATTTCGTTCTGATAAATGTGCATAAAGAGTATTATTATAAGCAAAAATGTGTGACCGGAGTTAGTATGTAAAGGTAAAGCAGGAACTAAAAAGTATCTTCTTGTACAATCGACAACTATTTCCAGATGTAGGTACAATCTAAATTAAAAGAGAAAAAAAAAATTATAAGGGAGATATGTATAAATAATTCAGGTATAATGTGAAACAATATATATTAAAATAGAAAATAAAGAGTGACTTAGTGCACAAGGCCCCATCTAGTTGGATATGTGAGGGTCGTAGGTGTACACAGCCAAGAGAGAGGCTGTTTCCAAGATTTAAACATGCGAACAAGGCTTGTTTTAAAGTTCTAAATTTATTAATTCAAAACAATATTAATTATGAATTTATAAGTTGAGAATGACAAATGCAGGAAAAGTAGAGAGTGAAAAATTACTAGTACATAGAATAAGTGAAAGAAAAATAGCAAAGAAGGATATCACTTTTTCCTATAACAAACATGTTTTACTTTTTACTCATATAAGTGGAAAATAGTGGAAAGAGTAAAGGAAATATTATTTTACAAAATTATTCTTTCCAATAAAAGATTATTTATTCTCATATTTACAATTACAATTTCAATTTATATGTGCATATTGAATTTTAATTATACAATTTTGGTAAAGTGAGATAAATATAGAAATGATTATTGTTGAGATCTGATGTTTATGTATCTTTTAGTATTCTTTTTCAATGTTCCTTAGACTATGGTTAAGGGTTTGGGTTGAGGCTCATATCCTCTTTATTGTACCCCTTTTTTTCTATAAATACAATATATCAGTGTTTTTGGTCATTGTATCAAACCCTAAATAAGTTTTCTCAAGTTGGTATCAGAACGGGTAAGATCCTGCACTGATTTCCGGTCGCCTTTGTCGGCTCTGACTGCCGTTAGCCACCTTCCAATGGCCGGAATCCAGGCCTACCACCTCCGTTCGACTTGCCGACGTCCTCCAAGTCCAGTGGTACCCTTAGTTTTCTGGTTTGAGAATTGTGTGTAAAAAGTCTCGTGGGTAACCCTATTTGTTGGCTTTATTCATCTTTTCTGGTTTAGATGACCTCATCCTCTGCCTTCACCTTCTCTGCTACTCCCACCATAACTAGTGTCAGGCTCAACTGGAAAAATTACTTATCCTGGTCTGTTTCAGTTGAGTTGTACGCTTTCTAATGTTGAATGCTAACGTTCCTATTCATCATTAGGGAGATGCAGTTCTCACTGCTTGTTTTTTTATTAATCGGATGTCATCTTCCTCTCTTAAAAATCAAATTCCACAATCTCTTATCTTCCCAGATGATCCTCTTTTCCATGTATATCCTCGTGTATTTGATTGTACCTGTTTTGTTCACAATGTATCTCCAGGTCTTGATAAACTAAGTGCTAAGGCCATCAAATGTGTTTTCTTGGGGTACTTTCGCCTTCAGAAAGGATATAAATGTTATTCTCCATCTTCCAAAAGGTATTATATGTCTACTAATGTCACCTTCTTTGAGGAAACACCCTTCTTGGCTTCCCCAATGGAAGATGGTTCATCAATTCAACAAGTTCTACCTATACCTGTTTCTTTCCCAATTCAATCTACACGTCATAATGATTCACCTCCTACACCTTTACCAATTCCTACAACTAATTATGATTTAGATCCGTCTCCATCAGTTTCTCATACCATAGATCCTTCAACCTTACCTCCCACTTCTGATTCTAGCTGGCCTATTGCACTTAGAAAAGATACTCGTTCCACTAGCAATCCCTTTCCTATTTATAATTTTTTAAGTTACCATCGTCTGTCTCCTTCATATTCTTCTTTTGTTGTTTATTTGGCTAATACGTCTATTCCTAATAATGTTCATGGACATTTCATCATCCTATAGTGACAAGCCATGATTGATGAAATGCAGGTAGACACTTGAGTACAATGGCACTTGGGAGCTTGTTCCTCTTCCTCCTGGCAAAAAGGTTGTGGGCTGTAGGTGGGTCTATGCAGTTAAAGTTGATAATAATGGTAAAGTAGATTATTTTAAAGCTCGTTTAGTAGCTAAAGACTACACTCAAATTTATGGGCTCGACTACTATGATACCTTCTCTCCAGTAGCTAAGGTTTCCACTATTTATTTTTTCCTTGCTATGGCTGCGATTCATCATTGGTCCCTTCACCAACTGGACATTAAAAATGTCTTTCTTCATAGTGACCTTGAAGAAGAGATTTATATGGAACAACTCTTGACTTTGTTGCTCAGGGGGAGTCTGGTTTAGTGTATAAATTACACCGATCTCTTTATGGCTTGAAGCAGTCACTCCGAGCTTGGTCTGGAAAATTCAGTCATGTTGTGCAGTTGTTTGGCATGAAAAGGAGTGAAGTAGACCACTCAATGTTTTATTGTCATTTCTCTTCAAGCAAGTGTGTGTATCTTATAGTTTATGTTGATGATATTGTTATTACAGGCAATGATTATACTAAGATCAACCAACTGAAGAATATCATTTGTTTGCTCACTTCCAAACCAAAGATCTTGGTCAATTGAAATATTTTCTTGGTATTGAAATGGTCTAGTCAAAGGAAGGTGTGATCATCTCTCAAAGGAAGTATGCTCCTTGATATTCTGAAGGAGACTAGTCTAACAAATTGTAAGCCCATTGATACCCCAATGGACCCTAACCAAAAATTGATGAAGGATGAAGGAGAAAAGTTGTCAGATCTAAAAAGATATAGGAGGTTGGTTAGTAAATTCATTTATCTTACTATTACCAGACCAGATCTTTCTTATATAGTTGTAATTAGCCAATTCATACAAAATCCTTATGTTGATCACTATTCTGAGATAGATATATTAAAAGAGCCCAGGACAAGGGTTGTTATACTCAGTTCATAAAAATATAATAATTATACGAATAATTTTGTAATTATATAAATACTTTATAATTTTTGTATTTATTATTTTTTTAAATGAATATTTTTTTTTTTTATATCACTTTAACAAGTATATTTTTCATTCTATTTTTTTTTTCTCACAGGTACTTTTCTTGTTACTCAAGGTGAAGATGCTTTTGGTTTTGGATATCTAATTGTGGATACATTGGAACAAAATAAGTTGGAATGGAACAGAATTACCCTTCCATTGTTTGGATAACTTTTATGATGGAATGATAAAAAAACGATTGGTTCGATCCCCCATACCCGAGAAGGTATATGATAAAATGGAATGGGATACCCATTCCATCTTATTTTAAACAATCCAATTAATGGAAGCTGGTATCATTTCATTTCATCCCATCCTTTCTATCTATCCAAACATAGCCTTAAGGCATGCCCAAGATAATGTATTCTGATTTAAAATATTGAAGTGGATTTACATGAAATCAGAAGTAGGGTTTCAAAAAAATTAACTCTGAATTTAAATTTATTTTCTTCTCAAAGATACAAGCCAATATTTAAGAAGCGCATTATGCATCTGAGTAGCAGTCAAAAAGAATTTCATAGTATACCTTTTCATAATATTGCTTCGCTATCTGCAAAAATTGATCAACAGCTTGAAATGCCTTAGATCGCACATCACTGCTTAAACCATATGACAAGAATAACATATAATCACTGCCTTGAAAAAGATGAAAATTCGAAGAACAAGGAAAATTATTATTTACTATTGAGGATTGGCAAAACAGACAAAGTAGCACATAGCACAAATATAAAGAACATCCATTATTCAAGAGCCCCATGTAAGAAATTAAAACATTAAAAAAAGAATTTAGAAGCAATTTTGCAATACAAGAATTTTATTCTTTAAAAACGATTTAACCTAATGTAAGAAATTAAAACATTAAAAAAAGGAATTAAGAAGCAATATTGTGCAATACAAGAATTTTATTCTTTAAAAAAATATTTAACTCACTAAAAGATATTAGTTTTTGGGAAATTAATTTATATCAAATGTGTCCACAAATTGCAAGTGAATAGAAAAATATAGCAAAGCATCCGCAGGATATAACCTGTCAGGATCAATTGTGAGTACAACAATATTAGGAAGAATCCGAGTTGCAATTTCAGTGATGTCATAGTAGGAACTGGTGGCACATAAAGCCATAATGCCTGTAAATTAAAATTTAAAATGGTGAAAATATACAGTTTGTATAATTCATCAACTTCAAAACTGAAGAAAAAGTGTAAAAGGAGATGGGTGTAACTCTAACACCTGCTGCTCTGGCAGGTGAAAAGGTATCACGTAATGCACGGACTGTAAATGCATTAATCAACACTCGTTTTCTTGTCTGAAAAAATAGCTCCCAGGAGTTAATTAACCAATGAAAATTTTCTACCAACATTAAATAAAATATAGCAACTATCTGAACAAGAAAACATAATTTGATCATACCCCTTCATTTAAGTAGTTTGCAATATTTCCCAACAAGATGGTAGTATTTGTTCGTATAGCTGGTTCTTCATCAACCTACAGAACAAATTGTAGAAAAGAAAAAACCAGGAAAATTGTTCACTTTCCCTGTCAGACTTCATTTCCCACACATTAATGGTCGAAGCACTACCTGTAACCTTGACATATGCTTTAACAATGACCCTGAAAAGGTCCTTTGAGACAACTGCAATTATGAGACAAATAACATTTTAACAAATAGAAACTTAGCTACTATAGATTCTTCAAATAGAAGAAAAGATTTGGGAGGGACAAGAAGAAAAGGAACAGCAAAGATAAAGGAACAAATCTTTCAAAAACATGGCATTTTAAAGAAGCTATGTCAGGAACAAAAAGCTGAAAGGAGAAAGAAGAGAAAGATTCTATTGAATAGGATGAAAAGAACAAGAAATATGAGAACACTCATTCCTCCAAGTGTTTTCCCTTTACAAAGGATTTCTCCTTTCACAAACAGCTAATGCTCAATTTAGAAATGAACATCTCTCCTTCTCTCCTATCCTTCTTCCCTTATTCCAACTAACACCTCAACTAACTAAATAACTTTCTGACTATCACAACAAAATTTCCCTTTCCTTATATCCTAACAGGTTCACTAACATATATACGAGGGATCGGGTAGCTTGTTTCATTGCTTCTCTTTTTCTTGGTATTTTTTATTTTTTGTTCTTTATCCTATGTTCTCTGTGTAGTATTTTCTGTCTCAAAATTACTTCTTTTATATAATATAGAAAATCAATTTTAAGGGTCAATCAAAATTCTAAGACACTTTGATATTATAAATGTGAATCAGAAGAAACACATTTAACTCGCTGAAGTGCATTCAACTTTAGTTATGCCAACCCAACATCATTCAACGTCTGTGAAAAAATATTAGTGTATCTTGAAAAATAAGCAATAATTTCCCAAAATTTAATAATTCCCAAACATTTACTTAATCAAACACATGAAGAAGCAAGGTAGTTCTAATAGCAATACAGAGCTCCTCTGTAATGCTAATTCCCAAGCTCCGACACAGCCACACCTCATCTTAACAATGTAAGATATTATAGTAATATTACACTATAAATATTAATCAAATCTAATGATAGAGACATTACCTAAAACTAATTTAAGCCATGTGTTAAATTGAAACCAGGCCAAACATACCGTGCAAACACCAAAAAATTGGCACCAGCAATATAACTGTCATAGCAAATTTTGATTGCCTGAAATTCTAATTACAACAATAACACCTCCCTTTTAAGGTATAATGAAAAGGGAAAAAGAATTGCCAACATGAATATTAAAAGACATACCTTTGGAGCCAGAATTAGCATGGACTTGAGTGTAAGTTCCCTTAGAAAAGCAGATGTATCAGAGAACCCCGTAGCAACATGAGGGTAAACCTTATCATATATGTCAACAATAGAAGTGAAATATCCATGTTGAGAAGATGAATTTTCATATACTGTAACACAAAAAAAGAAAATCAAACAATCTTATCCTGACAACATACCTGCTCGTCAACGACTTGTGCTGATAATGACTCCCCATATTGATCAATATGTTGAAGAAGTCCAACTCGAATAGCTCGGTCATTGGATGCAAAAAGCTTAACAATGGTTGGAAGCACCTATATATTATTATATAGTGAAATCCAATTCAAGCAAGGGAATCCTGGTTAGAGAGAGAATCAAATACTATGAAAGAAGGAAGATAAGGGGTATCATAAAGGTATTTAAGTTGTTATACACCTTGACACGGAACTCCTCGGCTGAAAGCCCAGAACCCATTTTCAACAATGCAGTCAAAGCAGGCGCAGAAGCTGAACCATATTCAAGTGCAGAAGCTAATAAAGGAAGTAACTGAAAACCAAAATTGTCCAACATGATCAATTGGGATAAAATGTTTATCAAATTAAAACTTGCAAAGAAACATACTTTTTTCAACACAATCTGCTGAGGAAGCTGCTCTGACAAATTTGGAAGCTTGCGGAAGAAGGTGTCTTTCTCAACACTATCTTTCAAACTAAGAATCTCCATGAAATGTATCGTGTCTACTAACTTATTTTGAAAATACTCTGCACATCCATTTCCAACAAACTTAAAATAAATACATGGAAAGAATTGCAGAGATTTATATCAGGACAGAAAAAACAATGACTATCAGAAGTTCAAAACAAGAAAAACAAACATTTAGAATGTGGTATAGATTGTTGAAATGGATTTTATTTTAGCTTGTTTTTCACCTGATCATGAAGCAGAAGAATGCCCTCCTAAGTCCTAAATCTGAAAAGCTAAGATCAATTTACATTAGAATGTGCTATCAATACAACACTCAATCCTATAAACCAGCACATCTGCATGTACACCCCCTCTCCTTGATTGGTCTCCTCTCCAATAAAGGCCATCAAATTTCTTTATTCTCTTGTATACAATCTAATCAGGAAGTTAGAGTTATATAGCACATATCAGATTTAACTGCTTTCTGATAAGCTAAAACATTACTTGAATGCATTAAGTTAAACACGAAACCTATTTCCAAAAACTAATGCTAAGCAACCACCTCAAAAACTGTTAGATATAACTAATACCATCTATATTGTCAAAATGCAAACCATTACCAATGTTTCCAATGCAGTTTTAAACTACAGTTTATGACAATCCTAACACAGTAAAGCCAATAACAAGCCCAAATGGCAAATACCTATATATAGCCTTATAGAGAGGAATATACTAGATCCTATAGCATACAAGAAAATTTGAAGAACAGTCCTTCAAAGTTCAAAAAAAGAAGTTAAACTACAACAATGCTAAAGCTAACAAATTTTCTGTGAATAATAAATATAAATATATCAAGAAGCACTCACCGCTGTTTTCTATAAGCTTTGATGTATTTAGTCTACGAGAGGGCACAGAACTCAGCAGCCGCTGGTAATCTGGAAGCAGAGACTGTATGCCAAAAACAAAAGTCATACAGAGATGAAGAATGAATATTTCATTAGAATGAGATATAAAAAAGTAACCAACAGAGTAAAGCCTCACTTAAACATTATATGCAGTAATAACTACAAACACAAACCAACACTAAATTGCTAAGCAAGATGACCTTGGGAATGGAGACAGTGTTGCGTAACTCCTCTGTTTTGCCCAACTTTATACCAGAGAATAGCTCATAGATTAGACAACCTATAAAATAGGATTTTATTGATTTTGAGAGGTCTATTATGAGAACCAACAATATCTTACAAGTTTACATAATTTGAACCAATATTACTGATGCATGGACAAAAGGTAACATATTTTTTCTTATATATCAACATACTTTTAAAGAATATTTATGAGAGAAAAGGTTGAAACAAATATGTAAACAATAAATTCCAAAAATATATTCAGTTTTCTACTTACTAGGACTGGAAAGAATGGGATTGCTAACTATCAGTGACATTATGCCAAGGTAGATTTAAGAATGAGTGAGATATATTTTTTATAGTTCATTCCTTCTTCATTAAGAACTAAAATTGATATTATGATCCATTCTTAGCAAAACAGAAAAACAGCAATGTACAAACATATCCAAGCCCCAAGAATAAATGGGTATGGAGTTTAACTTACAGCACCACTTCTTTATATAAGCAAGTATAAAGGACCAACTCTCCAAAAGCTTAAGCAGTTAGGTGATGGTTCAAGATTGGTTTTATATCATTAGCATACCTCCTCGCAAATGAGCCCATTGGGTCACAATCATAAATAATGTACAGGATCAATCTGCCTCTGGTGATAATCAGCTTTTAGAAGAACAAGAAGCAGGTGGAGGATTAAATTCATTGAAACTTTATCATCGAAACTTTGGTATCATGTCAAGGACCGACTCTTGCAAAAGCTTAAGATTTTTGGTGAAGGTTCAATATCGGTTTTTATGTCTTTAGTAAGAAAATTAATGTAGTTTCATAAATAAAATTCATTTGTTTCTTTTTATGGCCAGCTATAGATGAGAAAGAGTTCCATAATACATGTTGTATGACATGGTACAACCATATTGATTGGCTAGAAAGAGGACATAAAATGTCACCATCAGCAAGCAAGAGAAACTGAAACAATACCAGAATGTTAATTGGTTCCATTCCACCTAATATTTCAAATTATGCATTATAACTGAGAATAACATACCCATGCCCCAAGAATCAATGGCCCAAGGAGGAGACTTCTTAATCGCAGCCCAGTCAGATTTTGCTAGTTCCATTGGTTTGTATTGTGATCCCACAAGCCATGCATATTGCTGAATGGAAAACATGTGAGGAATATATATATTAGGTTTCTTCACTGCTTGAGTTTTTTTTTTTTTTTTTTTAAACGATAAAAGGTCTCACAAATCCTTGCAAGGTCCTCCCTATCACCCTGGGTCAAAAAACTCCTTTCAAGAGAGAACACATGGCTGTAGCTTGAGAACAAGTTTTGATGTCACACTTGGGTCTGCCAAAGTGTAAGGCCATCGTGACCTTTTTTTAACCGCATACTAAGAAACATATCCTAAAGTTAACAAGAAAACGAGGTATTGCATCCAAACCCTATATTACCAGCATTTGCCCAGAGGAAGTTTCGTTATTCCCATCAAACTCAGAGAGAACATCAAAAGCATGGAGTTTCCAGTCTAAAGTTTGTGTGACAACAACACTTGCCAAGCAAACATTAGCATGAACCTGCAACACGCAAAGTTTGTCAAGAAAAAAACAAAACATTAACCAGTGAGCATAAAAACATATTTATATTATCTCATGAACACTCACGAGTTTACAATCGTTATTTAAGAAGCTCACAGCTTTTGCTATCTGATGCAGGCCCCAAGCATAATATTCATCCCTACAACCCAACACGTAGCAAAATATAACAAATGAGCACTACTTACTCAATTCAAAAACCAATTGATACGAAACAGCACAATCAAAGTCAAAGCTTTCATCCTGCATAATTTCAATATAATATTACACTCGAACTCATGTGCAATGAAAGTTGCCAAACAATGCTCAAGCAACTGAAGCACATCACAAAGCAGGAACTCCATCTATACCTTTGTGTACCTTCAAGACCTAGCTCCTTAATCTTATCTGACAGCGGCATCACAGGCTCGGTTACCACATAAATTGTAACCTTGGGAGAACCAGCATCAACAGTTTCAATCTCGGTGCTGTGAAGAAAAGACAGAATATTCGGATGCCTAACCTGAAAAAGTGCACTATCAAAAGGAGAAAATCATCCAAAATTTGAAACCCCGCAGCAACACAAGACAAGCAAAGCATACAGTGCGTAGACGCTTAACACCATTACGTCCCGCAGCTAAATGTCCATCCTGAGCATTGCTGCCAGAAAGAGAAAATATTGACACTGGAGAACCATCATCCTGAAACCAAAACCAAATTAACGTCAAATTAGGTTTAGTTCCAAATTGAAGCAAACATTGACATGAACATTATGCACGTATAATTGGAGTTTGGAGTTACTGGTTTATGAATAAGAAGAATAGGTGAAATTGAGTTACCTTGGAGGTGCCGCGAAAATGAAGCCACGATCCCCAGGCAGAAGCGTAAGGTTCACCGATATTGTATGGGAGATCTTTGAGGCCGATGCCAGATCCAGCCACCACCTCTTTCAAGAATTTGAACATTGCTTCGATCCTCGATCACAATTCTGATCCGATCACTGATCAACCAGGCACGCCACTACCTATAATAAATATGACTCCTTCTACTCTACGACACCTTTCAAGATCTGAGACATATAACACTCTTCCTCAATGTAATTCAACTGCAGGAGAAGAAAATGTTTCGTCGTCATGCAACATCATCGTGGAGGAGGGAAATGCTAAGGTCAGGCCACCTTCGCTTTAATGTGCTTTTAATGTTAACTTTCATTGTTTTTATTTTGTTTTACTAAATAAATGGTTAAATTGGGTTAATTTTCCTATGAATTTATCAAAAATAAATTCTTGTAAACCAAGCAACAACCACCGTTATCATGACACGAGGATACCATAATCATTGGATTAAGAATGTGTAATTTTTAATTTAACCTTGTGTAATTTATTTTGTAAAGATAAAAAATAATTTTGTTTGCACTATATAGGGAGTGGTAATGGTAATATAATACTCCAAGAGTCCATGTACCAGTTATTCCGTTCTAAAAAATTCTGTTTCGTAATTATGGATATTTTTTTTCTTCGCGAGACGCAAATTATTCGAGCTAAATTCATGTACATAACATAACCACAAAGTTTTCGTTTTTAAGTTATTTGATGATGGTAACATGAGTAACAATATGTATTTGAAGGATTTGGAGGATGGAGGATTGATGAGAAAGACTAGAATAAGAAAACAAAAGAAACTTTATTTCTATTATTTAAATACAAGCTCATGTTTTAAGCGAAAAGATTAAAATTGTGAATTATATCATGTAAAATTGAGTGTTTAAATTATGTTTTGGATTAATCAAATAATGAACTTTAATTTAATTTTGTTTTAAGTTTTAATAAAGGTTCAATTAAAAATTTAGACATCAACTTTAAGTAGTTACAATTACAATTAGTCATTAAATAATTTTTAATTTCTAAGTTAATTAATTATTATTAGCATTTATATACCTTTATTAACTAGTTTTCAATTTCTAAATTAATAGATCATTATTAAGATTTATTTTGTAATTCTGATGACAAATCTTCGTTGAACCATTTTTATCAAAAATATAAATTAAATTTTATTTAAAAATATTAAAATTTAGTTTTTTTTTATTTAAAAATATTAGAGTTTAACTTTTTTTTTTATCTTAATAAGAATGATTAACTTAAGTTCTTGAGTAATTTAAAAACCCTTAATTGTATCATAGATTTTTCACATACTTTATGAATTACCATTTTGGGATGAATGATTCTCCCTCCTTACCTTTTACATTCATCTATTGTCTTTTCTTCACCATAATCTAGAAAACTCAATTCTCTCCATATTTATTTCGTAATCATAACTACTTAGTATTTTTAAACCCAAATTAAAATTCATAACGAAAATTTTTACCTCATTTATAAATCATCTCAATCGAAATTTTATAATTTGAGATATGGACGTTTCAAAAATTTTGTCCACCTTCTCACTAATTTTCTAAATTTACTACAAGCTTCTCACTAATTTTCTAAATTTACTACAAGGTTCTAAGACGTGTAACTGATTGAGCAAAAGGACTGCAACTCAATCGTTGGCTGGAAACTAGGAATGAAGGTAACAACACTACATGCTTGATACAGCACATGCAAAATTGATATCCTACAGATATATATTAGTGGCCTATTTTGAATTTTGATAAAGATAAAGAATTAGGATCACGTCAGTCACAACTTGAATAAAGTCTCTACTTTCATCTGCAGAGCGAAGGGAGGGTAAAGATTTGCTTTGAAGATTCAATTCATTCCCTAACAGTATATTATTTAACCCAGAACCACAAGTAAATAGAACTAATGAATCTTTACCAGAGAGGGTAGAGCTATATATCCTTGGATCAGAAGAAGCTTGTGCATAAGTACTTAACAGAATGCTAAAAAACTAATTAAGTGCAACGTGATACATATGGGCATACAAATATCTCTGGGGAAATTCCATGTAAAGGTTTGTATTAAACATTCATCACCGAGGGCTGCTTGTATTCTGTTTGGCCTTCTCAATCAGGGGCTTCAGCTGCTTCTTCTCAGCAAGAATCTTAAGAAAGTTAAATAAAAAAGGTATGTAGTTGTGTTTCCTACGAATATTTTCTGTTTTCCATTTTTTGAATTTTTCTTCCTCCATCAAGATCTTCTCAGTAGCGGCTTCAATCCCAGCATTCACTTCAGATAGGGAATTGTTCAGTGCCTCAAAATTGCTATTATCCACCAGTCTGTCCGACTTTGATGCTGCCAGCTGCTGCAAAATGCGCTCCCTCGTCTTCTGAAGTTCCTTCAGCTCAGCCGTGTACATCTCTTTCCTGTTCTTGATGATTGCCAGGAGATTAAATCTTATCTCACTTTGGGAATACCTTTCAATCCGTTCTTGTATCACAGGCTGCACCATCTTCAGCCATTCCATATCACCTTGCCCACCAGAGCACTGACCAAGGCTGATAGGACCCTCCTTCAATCCATCAAGCTCATATAGTACCCCATCAACAGGTAGATAGCTTATGAAATGGTAAACATCATCATCTTTACTGGCAACCTTTTGCTCTTCAGGAACAAAAGGTTCTGGCCTAGCAAAGCTATTATGGGCTGTTCGAATGGCTTCACTGTTATTGATGGCCAAACCTTTGAGTTCTGGAGGAAAGTTCTTGGTAAATTCTTTCAATTTAGTCAGCTCTGGGCCTATGTCAATATCTGGTGAATTCATAAGAATGGACAAGATCGCTTGGGTTGCACAAGCATTATTTATTACCTACAAATGGACCACTAGATTAGTAAAATCATGCAGAAAACAAATACGATTTTTGGTTTAAAGTACTATAAAAGTGACAATAACCTGGCTGGCAAAAAACAAGTTAGGGTTGGGATCTTTGATAACAACTCGGTCATCCTTTTCCCCTGGACGCCATTTGAAAAGAAAAATCAACCCATAAACAGGCCTGAAATCAAGGATAAAAGATAGAAAGCTATTAATTATCACAACATATGGAAATTCAAAACTAGCTGATATAGCACACCAACCTAAGGCTGTTGAGAGAGTCAAGGTCCAACGAATATAGTTCCTCAACCTGCCAAGACATATCTAGGATTGAGGATAGCATGCACAGAACATATTACAACTAGAACCAAAAAGAAAAATTAATTTTGCAAAGCCCTGGAATTTACCAGATTTATTTGGGATCACAAAATTGAACAATTTCCGTTGTCATTAAATTGAAAATTGTCAGTAGATCAATTCAAATTGATAATTTTCTAGTAGAACAAATTAACAGACTCAGAATAATTCCAAACAGACATGCCCTGAATTGGCAAGAAATGGCAATATGTGCTTTTAATTCATGCCCAGGAATATTATCCTATTTTCACATGGTACAAGTTTTTCCTAAGGACATATAGAGGTAGAAAGACAGTCCTTTCCCCTTCCACAGCATAACTTTTTCATTTTCCCTATAGGTCATAGTTCGAAAAGGAAACCCCCAGCCCATAGACCTTTAATTACAAATCTAATTTCAAATAAAGGTATTTCACCTCCTCACAATCCATAATTTTACAGAGGTGGTTAACCCCGTCAATTTTATTGCTATTAAGCTGACCTGTGCACCCCTTCTCATTATTTATGCTCATGTACAATGAGATAATCTTTCAAGATTTCTGTTTAAGGACAGAGAGTGTCCTTTTTATTTTGGAGGGGTTTGGAGGGCCTCCCGATGGTTCATCACTTCATTACAAAGGATTTTGAGAAAACAAGGAGGCAGACATTTTCATTTTCAAGACCGCACGTGCAGTCTACATAGTTCTTCAGTGAATTTGGTTGGATCAAATGCTTCCATCTATAAGTAAGTCTCTTTCCTACTAAAATTATTACAGGAAAGGTTGTGTCTATCTATTCTTATTGCTGCTGTGCTCATAGGTTCATGATAGCTTCAAGGGAGTTAGCTCCCATCTGCAAAGAACTTGACAACCTTTTTCCTGATGCCTTCTTTATTTTCTGCACCTTCTTTCTTCTATATCGTTTTATCAGGTTTGGAGGGTATTTTTAGCACCCCTGGTTGTATTCTCTCTCTCTTCTCTTTTAACATTAATTACATTATTATAAATGCTAGTATACAACACAGTCTGCAAAGCAAAGATTTCACAAAACCAACCTAAATAAATGTACTAACAAATACACAAAATTTCCAATTAAATATCTCTGTAATGTTGAACCTAAATGCCAACCAAACATGTTCGTGGGAATAATATTTTAATCATAATATTTCCCAGGAATACAACATTATACCTGGAAATATACATCCTGCAAGATATCTTTCAGTGTTCATTTGGGTGTTAGGTTTTAGAGAGAAAAGCAGGGGCAGACAATTTATTAATGTTTCTAAATATATATATATATATATATATATATATATATATATATATATATATAAGTAATAAAATTTGAGAATATTCATTAATTATTAAAAAAAAAAAAAAAAACTGGTGTCCCCTCCCTTACCCTCCAAAACCCAACTCCCAAGCACACCCCTAGGGAAGCAAATTATCCTAAACAACCAATAAAACCAAGCAGACTATGAAAAAATAAAATCCAACAAAAATACCTGTACACCTTTCACTTGCATTTGCTGAATAAGCTCTGTAAACACGCCTGGGGAGAAAAAGAAGCAAAATCAAACTCTAAAACAATGTGCCAATCAACATCTATATCAAACAGAATTGCATGAGCCCTCAACCCTAACGCAAAATCCTAACCATATATTCATCTAAAAAACAAAAGCCATACCGGGATCCGACTCAATGGTGCACCAAGACATGATTCTAAATTGTTCGAAGCAACCTGCGAACAATAAAAGGAACAGGAACGCAGATTCAGGTGTATAATTTCATGAAAAAAATATGATTAATTAGTCCCGCTTGTCGACACAGAGATAAACAAATCCCACTCCTTATTTTCTCTCCGGCAGCCAGAGATATTTCAATAGAGACACGAAACGACGCTAAAATTGAATCCTTTTGCCAATAAAACGACACGAAAGAGAGAAAGGGTACCTCGTTACTCACACTCTCTCCCTCTGATACCCCGACTGGGTTAAGGCTTTGCTTCGGCTCTGTAATTTCAGTCCTTCCTTTTCTTCCGTCGTCTACACTGCCCAAGGGTTTATACATCAGCCACGTCATCACACTATTCAATTACAATTTCCTGAATTTAAGAAAACAATTATAAATCAATAATTTTGATACCAAACCTCTTAATAGAAGTGAGATACATTTTTAAAATATTTTAATGGTATGTAAATTCACACTAAGTAAATTTAAATAAAAAATATATCGAAAATATGTATGATTAACAAAATTATCAAATGATGGAAACAAATTGTAGTCTAAATAATTTGCAAATAGTATTTTTCGTATTTAAAAAAATGGTGAGTTAATTTTTAAAAACATTATTTATGAATTTATAGTAAAATATACTCATACAGCACAATGATCCTAAACCTTTTATATAGGTTTTTTTTCCTAATTATTGAGTTTATTAGATTTGAGTATCTTTAAAGTTTATATATTTAAATGAAAACTTTTAACAAATTTAATATATTTCCATATGTAATATTTAATAATTATGCTATTCTTTTATACTCTTGATATAAAAATGTTAGCCCATAATTATCTTAATCAAATGTTTACTATATGTTAATATAAAACACAGTCAAAATTAACATTATAATAATTATCAGCATGAAAAATATATGAAAGTTAACATATGCTTGCAAAAGTGACTTTGTTTTTTAATTTCAATTAAATTAATAAACACGTATTATTATATAACTTGGAAACAGGGTGTTCAAATTTTTATTACGTTTTTTTTTTCCTTAATATAAAATAGTGTTTTTTAAGATTGCGAAAGGAAAAAAAAATTGTGTATTTGAAAGTGATTTCATAAAAAAGGAAATGATAATTTTTTATTAATTTTATTACAGATACAAAATTGAAGAAAAATTGAAAAACATATTTGTTACTAAAATTAAGTATCTGTAATAGATTTTATCCATGATATATTTGAATATGAATTTTTTTTTTCAGTGAATCAGATAAACCTATTTAAGAATTTTTTATTTTTTCTTTTACAAAATGCAAAAATAAATACGGGGAGGGACGCATATGGGAAGAGAAGAAAAACCTTATCTCCCTTTTCTGGCCAATGGAGCGGGAATCATGATTTCTTACTCTCTTATTTCGTGTACACTCATAAATTCTGTGTCCATATTTGTATCTTTAGTCAAATATTTGAATTTTTTTTTATAATTTTATCTTTTACACAAACTTCTATTTTTAATTTATGTATAATTTTTGCATTAACTTCTATTTTTAATTTATATATAATTTTTACATTTTCATTGTTCGCCATCTTCATTCCTTAATTATTTGATTTTTTTTTATTATAAGATATTTTCTAATAATTAAGATAATTAATTATTAATATTATATACAAATTACATATTTTTTACTTAGATTTAAATTATTTAATATAAAATAATATCACGAAAATAAAATTAAATTTCAAAATACACTTTTACATTGATTGTTTTTTAAATTAAGACGTTTTCTAAAATTAAATTCCAAAAAAATGGATTCGAAATACATTTATAAAAATTTAATTTCAAAAATATAACCATGCATCTTCTTTCAATTATAAATTTATGCTAACTTAAATCAAATATTATATATAATTTTTAGATTATTTTTTTATAAATATTAAAATAAATAATTAAATATATAGAATAATAAACATTTTATATTTTGTTTACCTTTTTTTGTATTTTTTTCATTCATATGATATATTATTTTGTCACTTCGAATCATTGATAAGATTCACTACAACTTAATTTGATTCAATATATTTAGTAAGAAATGGAGAGGATTGTTGTGGTGTGATTAGGTGGATTTAAGAAGATTTGTTTAAAAAGTTTTGAGTATGAAAACATGGTTTAAGGTGAGAAAAAGTGAAAGATTTGTGAGTATAAATAACACTGTCCCTCTTTAATTTTTTGTCAATTTTTTAAAATTTTAAAAAATATACTTAAAAGACAATAAATTAAAAAGTATTTAGGATGTTGAAGATGAATCATAAATTAAGGTTGACTATAATGGAGTCTCGCACAGCCATTATTTTATGTTACACGATTTTTTAACATAATTTCACGATTAAAATCTTTAGTCTTTATATATATATAAAACTAAATACAATCTAATAAAATAAATTTATTTGAAAATGAAAGTATTATTTACACTTGATACACATAAAAAATAAGAAAAATGAATAACCAAATGCAGAGAAAACACAAATATGGCGAATATGGTTGTCTCTGTTACCTTTTCAATGACTTGAAATAGAAGCACATGATATTGCGCCACCACTTACCAATGCCAAAAAGTTTCATATAATATTATCACTCTAAAAAACTTATAACATACATAATTTATATTAATAATCTATTCTATCTTATTTTAAAAAAATTGATTTATGTAATTATTTTTATTTATATATATTTATTCATCTTTAATATTATATAATTATTTTTTGAATTATTTTTATAATTACTTTCTAAAAAATATAAAGACATGAAATTTATGATAAATAATAATAATAATTCTTGTTATATTCATAAATGGTTATAAGTTTAAGATGGGTTAAAAATCAAGAATAATGATAAATTATATAAATTTTCTCTCTCATTTTAGAGATAAATTTTAAGAATAAAAGTGTGATCAAGTTATCAAGTATACACATTGATTTTTAGAGACAAAACATGATAGAGTAAAGTTAAAAAAGGCGGAAACATTTTTATCATCGTTATCAATTTTATATTAGAAAATGAAATTGACTAAAAATAATAAAAATAAAATTCTATTAAATTAATTATATTATTTCTCAATTTCTCCACCAATAAATAAAATAGTATTGGGATTCAATGAGATGGGACTAAACAAGCAGAACAAGACAAAAGAAAAAAAAAGTGTATATTGTTTGTAACCACCTTAAATTTTCTTAATAAAGAAGAAAGAAAGAAAAAAAAAAAAGAAGTTAGATGAATTCGATGTTTTAACAACAATAGATATTTGTTTGTTTGTGACATGCGTTGTTCCGTTCCCGCTCCTTACGTCAACTAACTATATCTAATCTAAACTCAAATTTAGGGAAGAAATTTTTCCATTTTATTCAATTTTTGTAAACCTTACGAATTCATAATTGTGATTACGATTACGACCACGGTCACCACTTTCTCCACTAATTTTCCTTTTCTATGTTGCATCTTGCTTGTGGCTAATCAACTCTTTTCCATGACCTTTGCTTCTGATTTTCATCACAGCACAACACCCTTCTCTGCTTTTGAAAACCAGATATGAAGTCACCTTCTCGAGTACCCTTTCTTTCTTTCCTTCCATTGTCATCTTACTTTTGCTTCAATTCACATTTTCCTTTTCTTTTTCTAACGCTAATGAGGCCAACCAATAACCATGTTTTTTCTTCTGTTTTATTTGCTTTCATAGTTTTCTTTCTTTTGCATGGCCTAAGGCTGTAATAAGAAAAAGGGTATCATAAAGGTCTTCAATTTTATGTAAACATTGTGTATTGCTTTTATCTAACCTTGTCTTATGTTGGACCAGGCTTTTTCTGGTGGTGATTCAAAGAGTACAAAATCATGTCTTTATGTCATCTTCCCAGCAGTTTCTTTAATTTGTGCTGTTTTATTTTTCATGAATTCGATCTTATCATCACAGGTATACATTAATCATCCTTGTCTCTCAATAATGACTTTGACTTTGATTAAGTAGGATTCATCACGTTCTTCCAAATTTTATGCAGTCGAAACTATCAAGCTGGACAATGGACGCGCAACAAACTGTAACAGTTGATAAATGCAAGGTTTTATTTCTCACTTGGCATGCTTTTTTTTTTTTCTTGATCATGTGCCATTTTTTAGGTACTGAATTTTGGTGCTTATATTTTGTTTATATCGTTTAGTAGAACCAGTGCAGGCCTAAGGGAAGTGAGGCATTACCTGAAGGCATAGTCTCCGCCACTTCCAGTTTCAATTTGCGACCTCTCTGGGATCCTCCCATGCCTAGAAAGAGAGGTCGCCACTCTGTAGAAGCAACTCAAGTGAGTTTCTGTCCATGTCTTTCTTGAGTGTATTGATGCAAAATATGTGTTCTCTTTAATCCACACTCTATTGAATAGAACACATATCATCGATACAAGTCATAATTGTGATCCTCAAGATTTGTATCTCTCAGAACATTTGTCCTTTAAATTTAATGATAATTTAATATATTTATTTATATATTTACAATTTTATATTCTTACCTTTTTTATATTTTTTATTCTTTTATATTTATTTATTATTTATTAATAATATATTATTTTTGCATCTCAAATCAACGGTGAACCACCAACACCATCTATGTTCAATGGCTAATTTCTGTTGTGTTTCCTGCCTTTTTGGCTCAGAAACTTTATTGCAATTTTTATCCATGTGTAATTTTGGACTATCGCGTGGGATTTTCTTATTATTAATTGATCTGAATAGATGAAAAACTAAGAATATAGTTTACCACAAATATTATCCATGATTGTCTTGTTACGTGAAAAGTTGTTAGACTGGCAATTATGTATCAATTAACATTTTACTCCATAGTAGAGACTAAAAATGGTAACGAAAATTTTAGTAACTTTGATTGGTCAAAATTTAAAACAAAGACTAAATGCAGAATTCTGAAAAAGTTTGGAGACAAAAAAGTTAAGGTACTAAACCTTTTTCTTTACTTCTGGTATGGTAAGGTTAAGGTGAATGCATCAAGCAATTTGTTTGCGATGGCTGTTGGGGTAAAGCAGAAAGAACTTGTGGACAAAATGGTCAAGAAGGTTCTCTGATGAGTTATGCACAGATTGTTTGTTCATTACAAATTCTCTTGTTGTTTATGGGTCTGTGACCCTCTTTCTACACTACATTGCAGTTTTTGGATAGTAATTTCATTGTGATGCTCTTCCACTATGATGGTATTGTTGAAGGATGGAATGATCTTGAGTGGAATAGTCGTGTCATTCATGTGTCAGTAACCGGTCAAAGCAAATGGTAGGTTTCTAGGTGATTTCACTTTCCACCCCATCCATATCTTGAATAATCTTTGTTATCCTAAGTATGTTTTATTCTGGACATATTTCCACGGATTAGGTGGTTTGCAAAACGTTTCTTACACCCTGACATAGTTGTAGAATATGATTACATTTTCCTTTGGGATGAGGACCTAGGTGTGGAATATTTCCATCCAGATAGGTATGTAGAATTCCGTTTTAACATTTGTTAATTACAATTATATAGTTTGATGATCTTGGACTTTCATCCAAATATAATCCTGTCTCATGATTTTTACCATATTTCTTAAACTATTTTCAGTTATGTTTCTATTATCAAACGTGAAGGGTTGGAGATATCACAACCAGCACTGGATCCTACGAAATCTGAAGTGCATCATCAGATTACTGCACGAGGGAGGAGGTCAACAGTGCACAGGTTCACTTTATACCCTTTTCCTGTTCTCAATAGAATCTTACTCACTCCGTAGTTTTAAGTTTTTTTAACGCAAGTGATCAACAATGAATATATCATTGTGAAAGAAGGAGTATCTGGTTCTCATTATATTACCATAGCATTCTCCACTCTTCCAATAAGTACTTCTTTAGAATTAGGCCCTGCTGTTATGTGTCTAGGACATCCTCTGAAGATTGACTTTGCTATATACAATCGAACCGTTGATGCACTTTCTATGAAGTCTATCTCATCTCCCATGTTTCTGGTAGCAACCAAGGTTTTGCCCATGGCTTTTTGGCGGTTATAGTTACCAAAAACTGACCATACAATACACCTCATGCGAGAAGGGGACAAACCCCCTCAATCCGTGGTAATGAACAATTGTTGAAAAAAACTGAGGGAAGACTAGCCTATCCTGTGTTTTCTTTGGAATGATGTTGATACTAGATAAGTGTGGTTTGAAGAAAATGCTTATTTGTGGATGCTTTTGGTCTCTGTGTTTGCAGAAGGACATATAGAGCTGGTAATGATGGTAAAGGCTGTGATAAAAACAGTACAGCTCCACCTTGCACAGGGTAAGTATTATTTTGTTGAAACAACAAATTGAATGTGCAATTCCCTTTATTTACACAGTTGAAGAAATTAAAGATGAACTAATTCGATTCAGGTGGATAGAAATGATGGCTCCTGTTTTCTCAAGAGATGCATGGCGTTGTGTTTGGTATATGATTCAGGTGCTCCCCTCTGTACTACTAATGCTGCTGTGGAGAATTGCCACAAACATGATCTATACTGGTTTTATTCACAATCTGTGGTTTATTTTACAGAATGATTTGATCCATGCATGGGGTCTAGACATGCAGCTTGGTTACTGTGCTCAGGCAAGTTAAACTATGTTTTGGTTAAATTTGATTTCCTTTTTCTATATACAATACCATAGATATTGTTGGTACTATTCTCAAATCAAAACAAACTATTTTATTTGGATAACCATTGTTTTCCTAGTGGCAACCAGAATCAATGGCGATTACCTAGATGAAACACAAATTTTAATTGGAGAATAACGCTAATTTAAATTTTGCCCTTTTGTCATTCTCCTTTTATTTTTGCTTTCTAGCTCAACATGACCTTATTTCTGATGGATACAGGGCGATCGAACAAAAACCGTTGGTGTTGTGGATGCTGAATACATTATCCACTACAATCGTCCGACTCTCGGAGGAGTAGATAAGAATGTGATCAGAAAAGTTCATTTTTTATGACATACTTGTTTTAGTTTTCTAGAAGACTATAATTCCTTAGGACACTTCTCACCTTGCATGTGTCTCTCACTCTATCTTCCTAGGAACTGAAACTTAGCTGTGACTTGCAGGTTACATCTCAGGAAAAGGATCACAGAGTTGATGTAAGTTGCCATGTTGTCATGATTTGTCAATTGAAGAATTATCTGAACGTTCTGACTTAAAAGCATGTTTCATTTTGCTGTCCGATTCAGATTCATAGACTAGTACCATTCAGATTCTTTGGAAAACTTTTGCCTCTGATGGGCTAATACTTGGGCTGTGTTTGTTTGATAGTACAGAAAAACAACTTTTTGGGGGTTCCTTCAGATGATTGATGCAATGGTCAACGAAATATGCACTACTTACCTTTCAAGTTTCATGATATAGCTATTTGTTACCATAAATACAAGATTTATTTTTACAAACAGAGATATCCAACATAGAGAATTGATTCTTCTAAAAAAAACCCTGTTCCCAAAAGTAGGAGATTGTGAGTAGAGATGAAAAGGAAGATTGTGGATTTAAGATCTAAAAGTGAAATCTACCCTTAGAACACAAATTGAGCAAGATTTTTTATATCATGAGAACCCGAAAAAAAGAGGACTATAAGATGTAAAAATAAGATCTTAGCTCCAATCCAAATGATCAAATTTAGAGATTCTTGTATGAGAAAATTTATGCCAAACTAACATTATTTTGGGGGTGGTGCAGGTGAGGAGACTTTCTTACCGGGAATTAGATATTTTTAAAAAACGTTGGGAAAAGGCAGTTAAGGAGGATGAATGTTGGGTGGATCCATTTTCACCGTCAGTGTAAGAATTGGAGTGGCAAACAAAGCTTTATGTAAATTTTGTACAGAAAAACATGTTAATTATGTAAAAAGAAGTGCTCCTGGTAGCTTCAGCAAGTGTGGATCAAAAACAATACTCCTGGAAATTTTTTTTCTTAGATAATGTGGGTGCCTTTAGTGGAAAATTTTCCACCTTTTAAAGGGAAATAAAAATATGATGAGAGGGTAGTTAGACTCTTGGCATTGTTGTTGTTGTTTTTTCTTGAGTAAACATCTTACTGTAATTTTTCTTTTTAATTTTGATTTGAGAAAAACAATTGACGTCATCTTGTCAAGTTCATTTGAAGAGAATTGATAATGATTGATTTTATTACCATATAATCGTTCATTTTATCTTCTTTTGTTTCTAATATAGGATGATCACTTTATTCAAACATTTTTTTCCATAGAACATTTAGTAAAAAATTTGTGTCTCAGCGATGGCAAGATGAGATGCAGTTTAATATTCAAAACAGCCAAATTAGTAGTGGCCACTGGCCAGTGAATTTGTATTCCCTCTCAGAACTACCAAAACGTTTGCTATTTCTTATGTTTTCAGCAGTATCAAAAAATTACTGCAGATCAGTAAAGGCAAATCTTAACGGGTATTCTTAGGTTATCATTTAAGAAATAAAAGTAAAAAATATTAAATGAAGATGAAAATACTTATTACACTAAAAATATAAAATATTTGTTAATTATTGTAAAAATAATTAGAAGTATTTAATACAATGTATTAGCATCTTCAAAAGAACTTGTTTGCAAGACACTATAGAAAATATTGAAGTGATTAAATGGTATGTGCTGCAGAGAGTGTAACCCAACTTGATAAAAACAGCCACAAGCAATTCCAGTTAAATTATCTTTACAACAGTGCATGGGTCGTTGCGAAATGAGGTAAGAAAGATTCCAAAACACTCTTCTCAAGATGCAGAATTTAGTTGCAGTTCTCCAAACCAAAGCCCACAGCCACAAATGCCTCTGCCTCACAAATTTATCAGAAATGCAACACTCTTGCTTTATTAATAACTTGACGCTATAGAAGCGTTGGTATTGGTATCATAAAACACATAGAAAAGAGAGAATAATACACATACCAAGGCTTTATCGCATTGATACATGAACCATCATGAAAAAATAGCAAAACCTATTAGAAATGTGGCAGGTTTGTAGTTAAGGCTTGAGTGTCCTGTTCTCCCACACCCCACCCCAATATAACACCCGAATAGTATCATGATTGAAAGGTGATAAACTATGATAAAGTCCTATACTCTCGACCTAAAATTTGGATTAACACTAGGTAAGTTATAAGAGAAGCAATTAAAGATGGCATTCAAAGCAATTGCATGTTTTAGGGGTGAAGGAACAAAAGCCAAAAGGTCTATTGGGAATGTTGCAATTGATGGCATAGCAACAGGGAGAGGGCAAGCAGATCCCTTTGGCTCCACCACAGCAGGTGCATACTGCACATATCTGGAAGCTTCCCAACTTTCTCCTGCTCTCATTCATCATCATCTGCATGGAAGCTACAGCAGCATTTGCCTGATAAAAAATGAAAATTAAGAAAATTGAGCTACAAATTTTTACACATTCATTTTGAATTAGGGGGAGATGAGAGGAGAGAAGGCTCACATTCACATTGGGTAAGAAAACAGACAAAAAAATGAGAGAGATGACGAGGCCATGAGCATGAGCAGAAGAGGGCATCTTGACAAGTGCTTTTTAGGTTCGAGATGATGTTGGTGATGGAGAGTAAAGAGTTTAACTTGTTTAGCGGAAACTGAACTATAGAGCTTTGCACACTGGAATTGGAGCCGGAAAAAGACTGCAGAGGAAAGACAAGGACAAGTGTTTACTTTGAAATCAGAGACCAGGAGTGTGACGCCTCTTGTCTGTACTCTATGCTCCCCTCTCTAGAGTTAAGGCTAGAGTTGATAATCCCATGGGATTTAATTGACAATGTCACCAATTTCCCATGACGTGTACAACTCTTCACACCTTGCATCGTTGTATATAATACTTCAAATACTTTCAAATAATTACATTGTCCTCATTAAACTTTTTTATTTCGATGGAAACACTTCCATCAAGTAATTGCATGTAAGCGTAATTTTTTTCTTTTTTCTTTTTAGGCAATGAATATAAGCAAAAGCAGTTAGTTATATATTATTAATGTATACCATCATTTCACATAAAATAACTATACGAATTTATATACTAAAAACCTATTTTGTTTTTAAATAATAATAATCCGTTAATATATATAATTTATTCGACAAAATATCCATATACTTCATTAAGAATTGTGATTCATTGAAAAGAGGTCATTCATAAGAGACCTTGAATTTCCGAAAGCGTAAGCCATCCTCCATACGTTGGAAAATAAATGATCCTAAGACTGTATTTACTTTTCTTTTTCACTTTAATTAACAAGATGCATTACTCTAATTTGTGGGAGAGGCTAGTCATGAGTAGTGATATTTTGAAATCCAGAAACGATACAACTCTTTAAACAACTCACTTTTATTAATATAATAATCTATAAAATGATTGAATAAAAATAAAAATAAAACAAAACTATTATTATAATATTAAAAGAGAGTTGTTTATAAAAGTTGTATGAATTTGGGTTGTCAAATTATCATTTTCCGGCTAGTCATAGACGTGATTTCGTTTTCAATTGATTTGACTAGAGTTGTGAAGATTGCCGGTCATACAGAACTATTGTCTTAGCCTGTTTTCTTCACCCCGACTTCTATTATGTATTTTCGTCAACACCTGAAAGGACATATTTAACAGCGTACAGCCTCAAGCTCGGTTTAACACCGAAAGTGATGCAGCAGAGAATAGTGATAATCTAAGCACAGCCTCTACACATTTCATTTGCTTCACCGAACAATGAAGAAAATCCTTCTTCTACTCGGCATGATTACTCTGCTGCAATGGTAGAAATTATATTATTTCAAAGATAAATTAAACTGTACGCCATCCAATAATTTCTTCAGCTACAGAAATGCGACTTTCTAAAGCCTGCATTAAAGATATAAATTCCAGATTATGATTTGATGCATGTGAACTGCAAACCCAACTCCGAGCAGAAAAAAACACCTGGGCTCCAGCAATCCACCCACCTGTAAGGGGACCATGAAATTTATAGCCTGAACGCCACAGCATTATTCTCTACAAGAACAAAAGTGACATACGTGTTGAGATTTGGCATATTGAAAAAAGTACATCAGTAAGGTTCAGCTTTCACTGCCTCCAACATTCATAATCAAGACTTTCTACCTTTTAACTTCTGCAAAACAGATCTGTCAAGGACAATCACCGCAGATAGTATATATAATCAGGAGAAAATAGAGGTAGAGATTAGAATTACATTCCAACAGTTGATCATTTACACGGATGTACAAAATCATAGTTTAACTTGATCAGCTAAATTCTGGTATGGCGATACTGTTGGCTTGCCACTGAAAAGAATTCCATACATTAACAGTAGACAGCATAAACCCAACTGCAGTGAGAGAGTAAAGTTTTGCAATGAGTTTCAATCCTGCACCCAATAAATATCCACATAGGAGGTAAAATTTGGTCATTACAGATTTCCTGAAAGAGGGTTTTACATATAATGTGAGTAGTCAATTAGAAAGAGAGGTGGCTTGAGGACAGGAGGATTGTTCACTTTGGGTTTGACCCAATGTGACAACATATGCTTAAATTTATCCAATGAGCCAGGTAACATGAAATCCAGAAAAATTGAACCTGTCAACTGCATTTAATTTCATTGACAGAATCAACTTGACATGACCTCTGTACATCTCCAGCATGGGAAATCAATTTACAGAATAATCATTCCACCGCTCCCCCCCCCCACAAAAAAAAAGCTAAATGACCCATTTTACAGTCATCCATCATCGTCAATGTCATCATCATCAGAAGGAATCTGTCTTGTCTCTGATAATGAAAGCCGCCTGGGCGTTGCTGAGTTTGACTCAACAAGCCCATCAGAAGATAAATTTAATGCAGCAGTTCCTGATGAAGATCCTAACAGATGCATGCTTGGGGCATCGGCTGAAGGCGATGCAGAGATATTACAGGTGAAAATTCCCATTGGATGGTCAAACTTGCAACTTGGGCCAAATTTGCATATGCCATAACGAGAATAGAATACACACAAAGGTTCTCCCTGTAAGAAATGGGACAATGCCTCTATCAGCTTGCACTAATTCAATAAAAACTGACAAGACCAAACTAATGTGAAGAGAATGATGACACAAATATTTGCAGATCATCCCATTTTCTCCAATTACCACAAACAAATACCCTTTTTCCACATATATTCACTTCAACGAAGGAAAAGAACACAGACTTCACACTAACTTAAAATTAAATAATATGAAAATCACACCATGTTCATATTTTGTGAATGATATGTCATAAATCAAGAGCTAAAGGAAAAACTTTAATGCTGTCAGTGATCATAGTTTGGTTAATATAATATAACAAATAAATACTTCAAACTGCTGAAACTAATTACCATTCTCAGCATCGTCTCTAATGTCTACATAAGTGCTTCAAACGATTCCAACTTAGGCCAGCTTCAAATTATTTTTAAACTTAAAAACAACAACTTTCAATGTCCACATTCAAGGGTTCAAGCATCATTGTATTGCCACATGCATAACTCTTAATGCATTTTGCTATATACTAAGATTAAATCCATGCATAGAAAGTTATCTGTTGTACAATTAGGAGTGCCGTTTCAACACAACAAGTTCATGTCATGTTAGGAAAGAAAGGAGGGGTCCAAATCCAAGTAAGAGGTAATGCAAAAATAATCAAATTAGCCACAAGAAAATTAAGGACTAAATCTTGTTCAAATCCTCACCAAACTCAAAAACCTGAGAACTACAATGAAGAATAAATTCAGAAACAGTAAAATGTACGCATATGATAAAAACTGGGTGGATAGAAAAATCCCATAGCAAGAATACAACTCACAGGACGTAGAGGAAGGCCCATGGGACTCAAGACACAGTCAGGAGCAGGAATTAGCCTTTCCCGTGGGTGGTGGAACCGACAGACTGCACCAAACTTACAATCTCCTGTCTTCATGTAGAATTGGCATTCAGGCTGGCCAGGTCTCTCAGGAAATATGTTCTCCCTCTGCAATGCATAAAACCCAACTGGAACAGTACCCGAACGGAGTTGAGAATATGCTCCATGTGATCCTGTGTTTGCTAGCTCACTTTGGCGAGAAGTTCCATATGTTTGACCATTTCTCATTGCTTGCTGCAGACTATCTGAAGTAGAGATTGATCCCATTTGACCCTGCAAAATAAATATTCTATCAAGACATTGACATGTATCAGCCAGGGCAGGTTCAAAAAAACAGTTGTGCGCATATGCACCATGTTGCATTATTACCAAAGTTAAAGGATTGATCACAATGTCTTCTGTTGAAAGACAAATACCATGAAATTTCACACCAACAGAGGTTCAACATCAATTTTACAGAGCAACAATTATCATAAATGACTTTCTCCATACATCTAACATAATCCTGATATCACATGCCTTAGAACCAGCCACAACGCAGAATAAAACTTTCTTGCTCTATTTTATTTCTTATGGAAATAATGGATGAGCTTACACTGTATGCACTCCACCCAGGCACTGAAACCACTCCCTGAGGAAGAATTAAGGGTGCATAACTTGAAGGACCTTGCCAGCGAGGACTAGGAATGTATGATGCCCTTGACCAATTTGTAATTCCTCCAGCATATGACTGCTGACCTGGTGTAGTTGGAGAATGAACGGTAGGGTAAACAGGAGAATCCTGTAATGAAAGCATCGTATTACTCGGTTGAGGATGGTGGAATTTGCAAGTGTTCCCAAATTTGCATTGTCCTGTTCTCAAATAATAAGTGCATTCTGGCTCATTCTGCAGAATCAGAAACAAAGAAAATATTTTGTAAGTTATATGAAACACTAGTATCAACCAGTAAGCAAGTAAAATTTCCATGAAAAGTTAAGTGGTCGGATATTAAATATCTGCATGCAAGAACACAGTTTTGGAACGTATATCCAGAACATCTGAATTTATGCAGGTGTGAAAATTTAATTGTTACCAAATGAGCGAAGATACAGTAATGAGCTAAAAAAATCTGAGCAACTACAATTGTAGTCAAAATTATAAATGAATCAGAGTAAAATATTAAAAACTAACGGGGCGGAGCGGATAGCCTAAAATATTTAAAGCAACTCTTCCAGCAATCCCAGCCTGGTCTTTAGGATGATGAAATTTGCATGTGGCTCCAAATTTGCAAGTTCCTGTCTTCAGATAGTACTGTAAAACAGACAAAAAAAAAAAAAAAGACATATCTTTGTTATGGTCATTGGTGAATGTTTAAATAAAGAATGCATGCCAAAATACAAATTAGTGCTCTGCCAATTCCTAGACAAGATTGATCTGATTTTCAGAAATTGCTAAACTCCACCTACAAGGAGCCAATTCCCAGATCATGTAAATAAATAAGCAACGTGCATCTTATGCATGCATTGAGAAACTAATACATGCCTGACATTCTGGTTGTCCTATTCTTTCTGGGAACTCGCCTATCATCCTGGCAGTGGCAATAGCCTGATAGGAGATCATCAGTAAGACTTATCAGGTATTTTTATATTTTCCATGTAATAGAATGATATCAACATAAAAATAAGTACAGTAAGATTCAACATATGCAGCTCTGCTAAAGTGAAATTCATTCATGTGTAACGAACATGGATGCGAAAATTGACATGCAAACATGCATAAAAAATGTGATATACACCTGCAAAAAGCTAAAAGGGGAAGAAAAAAAAAGTTGTTTCCACACCCAAAACTAGTTAGCAGTGCTGCATCAAGGAAGGAAGATACAGCAGATTGACATCCCTGGTGTTTCTGTGCATCTTTATCTGCTAAAATGCTGTCATAATCCAGTATAATGAATAGAGATGCACGTGATTCGAATAGAAACATAGTCAACAAACTAACCAAAAAAACTGGGTTGGACAAAAAATGTTAACTGACAACAGCAAATAGTTTCAAGTGTGCATAGATTCATCAAGTAGAGAGATTTTATTATTTTATAATGAGAATGAGAATGTGAATGATTCAAAACGAATCCATCTAAGAACAAAAAGAAAAAAGAAATAAATACATTACAACTTGTACCAGCTTCCTGTTAAGAGGATGATTGAATCGACACGTTGCACCAAATCTACAGAGTCCAGTTCTGATGTAGTATGAACAATCTGGCTCCCCTGGTCGCTCGGGATAAGCTCCAGAATCCATTGTTTCGTCAGTCCTCAAATTCATCATCCACAGTGAATCTGAAAAAACATCATGAACGCGTGAACCGCATGATATAAGTGAAACTGAAAGCACATCATCAATGCACACATGGCTACAAATCCCAAACCGACAATCAAAGATAATAAAAAGTGTCGGTGCAGCCTCCGTTGGAGAAAACTAAAATCCCGCTTAATTCACGATAAATAATTATAATAATAATTTTTTTCTTAAAAAAATTAGAAAAATAAAAAACGCTTCAATAGAAATAGAATTTGATTCTCTCAGCAGTTTAAATCAAGCAACAAAAGATTTTGATCTGAATTGAACACGTGACTTCTTCTAGTTCTAACAGCATTGGAACAAGAAATGTTGCTTTATTAATCTAACTCAATTAATTGGAGAAATGAAACTATAAAAGAAAGAAAAAAACAAAATGAAAGAGAAAAAACACCTTGTCCTTGGGAGAAAGAGGAATTATTGCCGCGTGGAATGATTCCATGAGGTTGAGGATTAGGGATGATGAGGTTTAGCTTCTTCTTCTCCATTCATAAGCTTTCAATTCTCATTTTTCACCTTCTCCACCCCATTCCTCAAATGAGAAACTTCTCCTCTCCACCAACCTGACCACAACTCTCATCTCTTCTTTCTCTCTCTTCTCCCACACGTGCCATCTCTTTTCTTTTTTCTTTTGACTTTTCCTCCTCTTAAACCAATGAAGCATTTTCGCTTTTTTATTATTTTAAATAGTAAAGTAATACAAACTTGACGAGTGAGTGAGTGCTCACCTCACTCTCTCGTCACACTCTCCCCTCGCACGCTCTACCTTTTCTTATTTCTATCGCATTAATTGGTGCCGCCACTCAAACCACAAAATCCCTCTTCTCCTAGTTTTCACTCTTGTGCAAAACGACAGCAGCTGCTTTTACACTTTCTATTCTCTTACCAGATTTCTTTTCTTTATTTCTAGACTATAAATAAAGGCTCTTAACTATAATAATATTATTGCATTTCAGATAGAAAAATAATTTCTAAATCATAATATATTTTCACTTTTTATTCATATTAAAATTTTATCATTTAATTATAAATTAATAAGTATGATTATTTTTTATTTCAAAAACTATTTTAAATTTATTTTTATCATAAAATTTTTAATTAATCATACAAAATAAAATAATAAATTACATTAATTGTATAAAATTATATCCATGTATTTTTTTTTCCACAGAACTCGTTATTTTAAAATATTATATAATTTGTTTATATCTTTTACATTCTTCTTATGTTTTATAAATATTACAGTATAATTATTAAACAAAACTATATAAAAATTTATCATTAGATAATATGTTTAAATTTTGGTCTGATTTTATATTTGACCAAAAGATTAATGGATTAGTAGATTAATTTTATCAGTAAAAAATATAAATATTTTTTAAATAATAAAAATAATTTTAATGAAAAATATAATATATTTTTAAAATGTTAGTTGTATTAATAAAAAAAATTATATTTTTAGTGTGATTGTTATTTTATAAAAAAAATCCGTGCAAATTAATTCTATTTAAATTCAATTTAGATTATAAAATAAATTAAATAAATAATATCTAAATTTTATTTAAATTATAATGTTTTATTTGATTTTACTATTTTTTATTTACAAGTCTGGCATATTAGATAAATTTATTTTTACAACTTTTTATTGTTTTTTCTTTTTACATTAAAAAAATTATTATAATAAAAAAAATAAAGATGTCTTGCATAAAGCTTAGTATAATTATTAAAATAAAACTATATTTTTAAAAAATTATTAAAAAATAATAAATAGTTGACTAATTGTTTTGTTTTATTTTAGTTTGAACATTAATGATGATTAATATGTTTATATGTCATTAGTTTGAATAAGATATTTTAATAATTTTATTGGAAAAGTTTGAGGGGAAAGATAATGTGATTAAATTATAATATTTTTAATTAGTTTTTATAATAGTTTTAAAATATATATATATATAAAGAATATTTTTTCAATTAAAATTTAAAACTTATAAAATTTAACATATGTTTATTGGATATTAATAGGTATATATATATATATATATATATATATATATATATATATATATATATATATATAGATTAATTTATATTACTAATTTGTTTACCGATATTAAAATATTAAATACACTCATTAATACCGTAAAACATTAGTAAATATTTACTAAATGAATTATAGTAACTCATACTTTTCACTTGATAAATAATGGAATTTATTGGGAAGCGAGAGGTTATAACCCTCAAGTTTTATAACTTACATTAATATTTATGATTTTGACATCTCTCAAACTAATGATTATTCTTAAAATTTTGTTTAGGAGATGTCAAAATAGGCTTAGATCAATGGGTCAATCTGAAATGCTTGAAAAAAAGGTTAGGCTAGATAAAAAAATTTATAGTCTAAATAAAAGCAAATCATTTTTTGTCCAACCTATTTAGTTCAGAGTCTAAATGGATTTAGACTAGGCTAGCCCGTAGGTTTATAGACTGACCCGTTTTCTACAATATTAATTATTTTTACAATAAAATAAAAATAATATTATTTTATTAAAAAATATATGTATAATAAATTAATTTGATAATATATTTTGTTATTATATATATATATATATATATATATATATATAACTTAGAAAGAATAATAAAATCTAAACATAAATTTTATTTATTTTTGTCATTTACTCCTATATTGTTGGTGTCACATTTACTTTTAAGGACTAATAGTTTATGACAACATATTCTTAAATGTAGTATATTTTCAAAATATCATGATGTTGAGTTATGTTGAATAATAAAACTAAATTGTTGAAACAATAAAATTTGACTCTTACAATTTATCAAGATATACTTGCTAGATGTAAAACTATATTGGAATAAGTTTGGTAGGTAAATAAAGTTTTAAATCCTCATTTTAAATTAATTACACTTTAATTACAGAGGTTTATAACATATATTTAATAGGATAAAAAAATCTAAAATAACTCTAGGCTACATGACTAAGGTCAATTTTATGATTTTATTTTATCTGAATAGGTTATGAGTTAATTTTAAATAAACAAACGAATAACATTTTATTTTCAAACAAAATTTAAAAAATTATATAAATAAAAAAATTATTTTTAATTAGGCAAAAAATAGTCTATTCGTCCATTGACCTAACATAAGACTAGGATAGGCAAAAAAATTTGGCCCATTTTTACAATCTGTTTCATACATTGATATAAGAAGTTTTATTTGACAATAAACAAAGTTTTAATTGGTGGGATATGTGCCCATTTATTAGTTGTTGATATTAAGTTAGTTCATTAGTTATAATAATATTTTTTTTAACTTTTAATATTAAATAATTAGATATAAATATTTTATAAAATAATATTTAATTTTTTTTTTGTTATTTGAAATTTAGTTAATTTTTGATATATTTTAAGAAATTGATAAAGTTGGATACTTGAAAATAACATTTAAATAAAAAAATACACTTAACAAATTACATAAAGGTTAATATGCATTACAAAAAAAAGTTAAAGTACAATTATTATGCATTACACAAAAATTATTATCCATTATAGAAAAGTTAAATTAGTCTCTGTAATAATGATCAGTTCCATAACGAGGATGTTGTCTATTACATCTTGGATTTCTTCTTTAATGTTTTTCTGGGTTGGTCCTTCTTGCGGTAGTGGTGGTTGTTTAGGTGGTTCATGGGAAAGGAAGACAGAGGAACTAGTTCCTTCATGATGATACCGTGGTGGGTAGATTAATTGTATATAATCATAGGATTTTTTTCAAATAAATTTGAGAAAAAATCATCTAAACTTTAAGCAAAAAAGTTGAATATGATCCATTGTCGATTGTGGTGGAGGTGTCTAGTAGGAAGTACTTGTGAACGGTTGGTGTGGAGGCATCTGAAATGACGTTGTAGTGGATGAGTCAGTTTCAAATATGTGTGATTGATTGTGTGCATGTTGTTGATTTATTGGATCTTGAAGTATTTCCGGAACAAACAATAAATAAATGGAATTGGCAGTGTATCATTCTACGTACTCTCCCGTGTGATAGAAAGACCTTTACAATGATAGACTTGGTAGTACAAGGTCTCGTCTGTTGTTTCATATATTGATCCATTCAAAATGCCTTATTTGTCAATTTTCATCAAGTCTCCCCTGCATGCCAATTTTGTGCAGGCTGTCTAAATTTTTAGATGGAGAAGGAACTTCTTGAAATAAATCAAATTGAAATTTGACCCGATCAGACTAATATCACTCCACAACTGCAAAACAAATTATGGATGTGCAAGATGTCCACAAATGTGAATCCTGGTATGTTTCTACTTGGTACTATTAATGTTTCTAACCTATGATGTCTATAAAAACTATAATGAAGTTATTAGTAAGTAGTTAGTAAAAATATTTAATAATAAAAGTGTTCACTGAGTTCACCTGGAGGTTAAATATGATCAATCTTTACTTAGTATCCAACCAGATCAATGTATGGTACATTTTGAAAGTTTAAAACCCAACCCCCACTTCATTTACACACTAATGGATACGTTGGTTGTAAGTGACTAATTGGTGCAATATGTGGCATGCGATGTCATACCCATGATTATAATAGTGAAGCACAATCTCCCATTATTTTTGTCGTGGCATCGGTTGCTTTACACATTTTTCTATACATAACCGTTAAACACGCAGAACCACTACAAGAAAAACATCAAATAGTGACCGAAAATTCGGTCACTAAATTTGCAAAATCGGTTACTAATTAAAATAGTGACCGAAATAGTGACCAACTGAAATCGGTCACTATTTCCTTGGTCACTGATTTTAGTGACCGATTCAGTGACCGAATATATATAACCAAATATATTTTTATTATATCTATTATTTATTTTTCCTATCTCTTAATTATATTATATTTTTTAGAAGTTTAACTTATTATTAGGTGGTTTATTGTCATTGTCAAGATTCGAACCCGGTACCTTAGAGTTGGAGGTCGAAACTCCAACCACTGAGCTACTAGGATCTTTTGATAATAACTTACAAATAAATTATATTTATATACAAATAAATGTATATCCGTATAAATATATAAATATAAAATCTATAAATAAAAATATATTTATATATTTTAATATATATTTAAATATTGATATATTTATATATTGATATATTTATATCTTTATATATTTTTACATATATTTATATTTTTATATATTATAATATTATACTATTAGTATAGTATATTATACTATTAGTATAGTATATTATACTATTAGTATAGTATATTATACTATTAGTATAGTATACAAATAATATATTAGTATAGTATAGTATACAAATTATTAATTTTGTAATTTATATACAATAAAAATAATATAATGGTATATTAGTATAGTATAGTATATTTGTATTATAATTTTTAATTAAATTAAAATTATGCTAATAATGTATATTAATATATGAGGGGATAATATTGATATATTGATATATTTGTATATATATATATATATATATATATATATATATATTTATATATTTATATATTTATATATTGATATATTTATATATTAATATATTAATATATTAATATATTTATATTTTTATATATTTATATTTTGATATATTTATATATTGATATATTTATATATTTATTTATATCCTTATACATTTATATCTTTATATATTTATATATTTGAAAAAAAATATTAAATTTTAAAAATAATATTATATTTTTAAAAATAAATATTAGAAAAAGATTTAAAAATATATATAAATTATATTTACATTTACAAAATATTAAAGATATATGTTTATATCTTTACATATTTTTATATATATATTTATATGTTTATATTTACTTCTAATAGCTGTTGCACCATCGCTCGAGCGAGATTAGAGTCGCTCAAGCTGAAACACAACCCGAGAATGTCAATTTTGTGCAGGGGCATTTCGCTCGAGCGAGTTGAGCATCGCTCAAGCGAAACACATTTAAGATAGCGGTTACACGGAACCACTTTTAAAAGCTCACTTAGATAGCGGTTAACCTTGAACCGCTATGATATCGTTTCAATTATGATCGATCAGAATGCAATTATGACCGATCAGAACTCTTTTAATCGATTAAATCTTGTTTCAATCGATTAAAACAATTTCTGCACAACGTTTTAATCGATTAAAACTTATTTTTATCAGCTTAAAATAACTTGAAAAGTTTTACAAGAAACTTATATTTATATATTTATATTTTATATTTTATATATTTATATATTTATTTATATCCTTATACATTTATATCTTTATATATTTATATATTTGAAAAAAAAATATTAAATTTTAAAAATAATATTATATTTTTAAAAATAAATATTAGAAAAAGATTTAAAAATTCTCAATTCTACATTTTTGTAAATTCTATCATTATATTATCATGCTCATTATATCAAAATGTTAAATACTTTTAAATATTAAAATTAACTTTATAAAAAATTAGGAAAAAAAATTAATCCAAAAGAGTTCAAAAATGTATTATAATATTGTCAATTTTGAGTTTAATTATATTGTTCATTCTCAAAGTAGAAAAATATAATTTAAAATTTTAATACTAAAATTAAAAGATTAAATAATAATAAATTTAATTCTTTAAATTCAGTAGCTAGAAACTAAAATTATAGTTTCTCTGTTTGAAATAATTAAAATAAATATTTAAAAATAAAAATCAAAACTAGTATTATCTTAAATTTATTAAAAGTGTAATTAAATCTCTATTTTCTTAATTTTATTTGTTTCAAACTTCTCAATTCTACATTTTTGTAAGTTCTATGATTATATTATCATCCTCATCTCCTCCCATGTTCTACTTTATCTTTACAATAGTCAATATTTTTAACTAATTTATAGTTTTAATTATAATTTTTTAGTATATATTTGAAATTAAGCAATTCTAATCTATTATTTGAAAGACTAATCAATAATTTAGAAAACTAATCGATTATAATTCATTATTTGAAAAAATTATCAAATATGATCGATCATATAGAAAATCTAATCGATCAGAACCAAAAAATCTGGTTGTATATGATAGCGGTTTCACTGAACCGCTCTTAAAAGAGCACTTCTAATAGCGGTTGCACCATCACTCGAGCGAGATCAGAGTCGCTCAAGCGAAATACAACCCGAGAATGCCAATTTTGTGCAGGGGGCGTTTCGCTCGAGCGAGAATACTATCGCTCAAGCGAAACACATTTAAGATAGCGTTACAAGAACGCTTTAAAGTTCACTTAGATAGCGGTTAACCTTCAACCGCTATGATATCGTTTCAATTATGATCGATCAGAATGCAATTATGACCGATCAGAACTTTTTAATCGATTAAATCTTGTTTCAATCGATTAAAACAATTTACACGACGTTTAATCCTTTTAATCGATTAAAACTTATTTTTATCAGTTAAAATAAATTGAAAAGTTTTACAAGAAACTTATATTTATATATTTATATTTTTATATATTTATATACATACTTATACATTTACTTATATCCTTATACATTTATATCTTTATATATTTGAAAAAAAATATATTAAATTTTAAAAATAATATTATATTTTTAAAAATAAATATTAGAAAAAGATTTAAAAATTCTCAATTCTACATTTTTATAAATTCTATCATTATATTATCATGCTCATTATATCAAAATGTTAAATACTTTTAAATATTAAAATTAACTTTATAAAAAATTAGGAAAAAAAATTAATCCAAAAGAGTTCAAAAATGTATTATAATATTGTCAATTTTGAGTTTAATTATATGGTTCATTCTCAAAGTAGAAAAATATAATTTAAAATTTTAATACTAAAATTAAAAGATTAAATAATAATAAATTTAATTCTTTAAATTCAGGTAGCTAGAAACTAAAATTATAGTTTCTCTGATTGAAATAATTAAAATAAATATTTAAAAATAAAAATCAAAACTAGTATTATCTTAAATTTATTAAAAGTGTAATTAAATCTCTATTTTCTTAATTTTATTTGTTTCAAACTTCTCAATTCTACATTTTTGTAAGTTCTATGATTATATTATCATCCTCATCTCATCCCATGTTCTACTTTATCTTTACAATAGTCAATATTCTTAACTAATTTATAGTTTTAATTATAATTTTCTAGTATATATTTCAGAAATTAATCAATTCTAATCTATTATTTGAAAGACTAATCAATTATAATCAATAATTTAGAAAACTAATCGATTATAATTGATTATTTGAAAAAATTATCAAATTTGATCGATCATATAGAAAATCTAATCGATCAGAACCAAAAAATCTGGTTGTATATGATAGCGGTTTCACTGAACCGCTCTTAAAAGAGCACTTCTAATAGCGGTTGCACCATCGCTCGAGCGAGATCGAGTCGCTCAAGCGAAATACAACCCGAGAATGCCAATTTTGTGCAGGGGGCGTTTCGCTCGAGCGAGAATACTATCGCTCAAGCGAAAGACATTTAAGATAGCGTTACAGACGCTTAAAGCTCACTTAGATAGCGTTAACCGGAACCGCTATGATATCGTTTCAATTATGATCGATCATAATGCAATTATGACCGATCAGAACTCTTTCAATCGATTAAATCTTGTTTCAATCGATTAAAATAATTTCTGCACAGCGTTTTAATCGATTAAAACTTATTTTTATCAGTTAAAATAAATTGAAAAGTTTTACAAGAAACTTATATTTATATATTTATTTTTATATATCCTTATACATCTATATCTTTATATATTTATATATTTTTCAAATAAAATATTAAATTTTAAAAATAATATTATATTTTAAAAATAAATATTAGAAAAAGATTTAAAAATTCTCAATTCTACATTTTTGTAAATTCTATCATTATATTATCATGCTCATTATATCAAAATGTTAAATACTTTTAAATATTAAAATTAACTTTATAAAAATTAGGAAAAAAATTAATCCAAAAGAGTTCAAAAATGTATTATAATATTGTCAATTTTGAGTTTAATTATATGGTTCATTCTCAAAGTAGAAAAATATAATTTAAAATTTTAATACTAAAATTAAAAGATTAAATAATAATAAATTTAATTCTTTAAATTCAGTAGCTAGAAACTAAAATTATAGTTTCTCTGTTTGAAATAATTAAAATAAATATTTAAAAATAAAAATCAAAACTAGTATTATCTTAAATTTATTAAAAGTGTAATTAAATCTCTATTTTCTTAATTTTATTTGTTTCAAACTTCTCAATTCTACATTTTTGTAAGTTCTATGATTATATTATCATCCTCATCTCCTCCCATGTTCTACTTTATCTTTACAATAGTCAATATTCTTAACTAATTTATAGTTTTAATTATAATTTTCTAGTATATATTTCAGAAATTAATCAATTCTAATCTATTATTTGAAAGACTAATCAATTCTAATCAATAATTTAGAAAACTAATCGATTATAATTCATTATTTGAAAAAATTATCAAATATGATCGATCATTTCGAAAATCTAATCGATCAGAATCAAAAAATCTGGTTGTATATGATAGCGGTTTCATCTGAACCGCTCTTAAAAGAGCACTTCTAATAGCGGTTGCACCATCGCTCGAGCGAGAAGATTGTCGCTCAAGCGAAATACAACCCGAGAATGCCAATTTTGTGCAGGGGTGTTTCGCTCGAGCGAGAAGATTGTCGCTCAAGCGAAATACAACCCGAGAATGCCAAATTTGTGCAGGGGTGTTTCGCTCGAGCGAGAATATTGTCGCTCAAGCGAAATACAACCCGAGAATGCCAATTTTGTGTAGGGGTGTTTCGCTCGAGTGAGAAGATTGTCGCTCAAGCGATATACATTTTAAATAGCGGTTACACAGGAACCGCTCTTAAAAGCTCACTTAGATAGCGGTTAACCTGGAACCGCTATGATATCGTTTCAATTATGATCGATCAGAATGTAATTATGACCGATCAGAACTCTTTTAATCGGTTAAATCTCATTTCAATCGATTAAAACAATTTCTGCACAGCGTTTTAATCGATTAAAACTTATTTTTATCAGTTAAAATAACTTGAAAAGTTTTACAAGAAAGTTTTGCAGTATTTAAATCGATTGAATCGCAAAACAATCGATTAAATCAACTTAGAAAATATTTTGTAAAGTGTTTTAATTGATATAAACGTTATCGTATCTTCTGTTAAAGAATCAAGAACGTATTAATGGATTATTAAAATAACGATTAACCTATGATACATTATATATTATATTAAATATATGAAAATTTCACTACCTAAGATAACCATCAAAATAATACCACAAATTTTGTTCTAAATAAAGTCATCATTCATGAATTAAATACTTTCTTACATATTGAAAATTCAATATAAAAGTAAGTAGGATAAACTAAAATAAGAGTCATAATTCTAAAAATGTCAGCAACTAACAAAACAAATACAATATACATAGTAGAATCAGTTCACAATTCAGGAGGTTGAACATCCATCTTCTCCATCAAGAGGAGCAACATTTTATCATTTTTCTGAATTTGTCTCTCATTAGTTAACATTCTTTCACGGAGATCATCCCTTTCGATCTGAACTTCCTCTAACTTGTTTTTTAATTGTTCAATCTCCTCCCTCATAAGTCTGGACAGATGATGAAGTAGAGTCGTGACAAAGATTTCTCCCAATTGCTTTGCTTGACTCGAGATCCAAGCCCATATACTTTGCCTTTGTTTATTCCAGCAACTTTACACCAAACCTCTAATTCATCAGAGCGGAGTACCTCCTGCAATAGATCCTGATTGAGAGGCTTCTTCCCGTGCACGACTAAACTCTGCCTATAAACATTAAAATAGAATAGTAGTGAATTGGATAAAAACATAAAAAAGGATACAATTGTTTAAGAAATTAACATAAGAAGAAAAACAAGGAACTTACATCAACATGTGCTGATCTTTGATCCACCCATGTGTTATCCTTTCGTTTGTGTGTTTTGCGGAACAACTCGATGGGGTAGGGGTTTTCCATTCAACTTTATCTAAAGTATAGTTAAAAACACAAACTTAGAAGTACAATATCCACCATAAAAGAAAATAAGTTTGTCAAGTCATGACAATATGTAATGTAATAACTATTTTTCTCTTCCATCATAAATAACACCATGCTATGAAATTTGAACTAAAACTAACATACATTCTTTCCACACCTAAATGTAGTCCAGGATTCCATAATTCACATATACATTATATGTTTAAAAGTATAACATATAGGGCCAATACATGTATAAAGGAGTATAAAGCAAACTTTACCAAATTTTCTCTATGTTGAGAAGTGCTAATGGAGCCACCAGTATGGAGTGAAATTCCAAGTCCATCACAATCAGAAGTTCGATTTGCTTTTCCAATCAAACTTTTTACTTTGAATTGTTTTGATCCCCAATGTTGGCATAAGATATCCCATACATCTTCTGCAAGCCAATTTGGCTTCTTCATTATCATGCGTGCCTTGTTTAGTGAACTTTTCAATATGTTGGCACCTCGCATTTCAAAGTTTCTTCTAGCCAACCTATGATCAGGTGGGAAAATAGTATATTTTCTCTGTACCCAAACAAAACAAGTAAATGTTATAGGACATTCAATATTTGGAACTTATTTTAAAGTTAAGAATTAATATAAATACATACCATGAACTCACTAAACCACATGTCTCGAATATCTTGAGGTACCTTTTTCCATGATGGCCATGCATCATTGTAATGACTTTTGAAAATATCACCAATGGCGTAGCTGCAAAGTATGAAGGCAAAAATCTACAACAAAAATAAAGTCATAAAGTACAAGTTGTACATAGAATATGAACAAACTATAACATTGTTAAAATTTAAGTGATTTACCCATATCCATCAAGTGTTAAAATGGGTTTCTCGCAGGTGCTCGAACATCCGATACATTGTGATCATCATGAGAAACAAATGTGCCTTGAGTTTGAGGGTTAGATGCTTGAAGACTTTGTGGGGAAGGTGTCTCATGTGGTGATTGTGGTCCTAATGGTGGAGAAGTTAATGGAAGAGATTTAGAACTTCCTCCAAGTGGTGGAGTACGACCAATGTGTGGTCCAACGAAGGGATTTCAATAGACTTATTTTGTACTCGAAGGGGTAGAACTAACATGTTCTCGCAATAGTTCCAACTAATGGATGTGCAACTTGTGGTCCAACCATGTTATTTCTTGGTAATTGATTCAATTGATGCTTCATCAAACGACTTTTTAAAATAAGCTTAGTTTTTCTTTTGTCCGACATCTACACATGTAACAAAAAAAAACAAAAATGTGTAAGCAAATTGCATATATTTAATAAGTAATAGTAATGAATTAAACAATAACATATTAATTGAAATGTTTGAAACAAAAAAATAATAATTTGATGGGAACATTATTAACTGTACTTATAATTATTAAATACTCACCGAAATGAAAATACAAAAATCATTCATCATCGTCTTCATTATCATTATAATCATTATCATCATCGACATTAACATCACTTTCTTCATCAAAATTATATGACTCATCGACATTCTGATCATCATCATCGAGTTGTAATCATCATCAAATTCACTTTCCTCAACATACTCTTTTTCATTGATTTCTACATCTTCCACATTATATTCATTGTGTTCATTTTCATCAAGTAATTCATTCTCTACTAGCTCTTCATGTTCACCTTCATCGTCTCTTAATTGACCAAGTACTTCATCATTTGACACAAGTTGAGTATTAGAAAGACCATGTTGATATGCAACCTCTAGTGTATATTGATCATCAACCATACTTCTTGGTTTGGTTTTAATTACAACCCACCAATCTACCTTTTCCTTAACCTTTTCAGGATAAGGCATATAATATACTTGAATTGCATTTGATGCAAGTATGAAAGGATCATAATTCAAATACCTTCTACGATGATGAACCTCCACTATACCATATTCCTTGTGAACTCGTACACCACGATTCCTTTTAGAATCAAACCATTGGCAATTGAATACAACTAATTCTTTTGTTGGCTCTCCTATGTATTCAAGTTGCATAATCTCTTTGATGATACCATAATAATAGTTTTCTTCATTTTCAATATCATCCCCTTTAACACAAACTCCACAATTGACAGTTTTCTTTCCAATGCTCCATTCTTCCGTATGAAACTTGAAACCATTGACAAAATAAATAGGCCATGTAAAAACCTTTTTTCGTGGACCCCATGCTAAGTCATGTAAAAATTGACTTTGAACCATATTGTTCCTATCATGAACCTAAACGAATGATAAATATAGTATGAATGAATAGGTCAATGTGAAAACATAAATTATTCTTATGATTGATTTACAAAATATTTTTAAAACTTACATATGTTTCAAACCATCTAGGAAAATCGAAGCAATCTGAGCCTCAATTTCTCTTGGAGTGATGTTTGGATTCACTGCTTCTAGAAATTGTTCAAATATTCTAACATTTACACATAACATTGTGTTAGTGGTTTTATGCATGAAAAATGCATGCAAAAATGAATTGTCGTGCTTACTTGATTAATGGTTGAACTTCTTCACAATTAAGTAACACATGCAAATGTGCAGCTTCTAATTCTTTCTTATTTAAGTATCGACATGAAGATCTTCCACTAATGCGACCAGGATGATTAAAAATTGTTGATACACAATCCAATTGTACATTTTCACCTCCATTATCATTGCGATCGACTTTATTTCTCATTGTTTGCACATGAGTCTCAAAATAATATGAACAAAAATGAGAATTCTCTTGCACTAGATATGCCTCACATATTGAACCTTCCACACGTGCCTTGTTCTTAACCATATTTTTAAACTTATTCAAGTACCTAATACAACACCATCACATTTTTATTATAATTTTAAATAAGACAAGAATGCATGTTCAAATTTGATAATTAAAAAGTAGTACCTCTCAAATGGATACATCCACCGATATTGAACAGGACCTCCTACTCTTGCTTCGTAAGGCAAATGAATAGGTAAGTGTTCCATTGAATTGAAGAATGCAGGTGGAAAGAATCGTTCCAATTTACATAATGTAATTGCAATGTTTTGTTCCATTAATAACAAATCATCCACTCGCAAAATAGTTGAACATAGATCTTTGAAGAATTTACTTAACTCAGCAATTGGTTTCCAAATTTGATTTGACAAGTGCACTAAAAGCAATAGGCATTAATTGCTCCATAAATATATGACAATCATGACTTTTCATTCCAATCATTTTTCCTTGCTCTATGTTTACACATCTTTGCAAATTTGAGGCATAACCATCGGGCATTCTCAACTCATTAATCCATTTATAGACAACACTTTTTTGCTCCTTAGATAAGACAAATTGTGCTTTAGGTTTTATAACTTTTCCATTAGGTAATTGTTGCAATTCTAACTCCTTTCTCCGACAATACTTTTTTACATCCATTCTTGCCTTCATATCATCTTTGGTCTTATCTTTGATATCCATTACTGTATTAAACACATTATCAAACACATTTTTCTCAATATGCATGACATCAAGATTATGCCTTAACATGTTGGAATTCCAATATGGTAACTCCCAAAAAATGCTTTGTTTTATCCAATTATGATATACACCACAACCATAACATGTAAATTGTACTTCCTTAGTTACTTTTGGAAAATAAGCAACTTGCTCCCACACATCATCCCAGAAAATATCAATGGAGGTTGAGAATCTTCAATTCGATTCTTTAAAAATGCATTCTTATTTCTTCGATATGCATGATTCATAGGCAAAAATTGACGATGACAATCAAACCAAGAAAACTTACGACCACTATCCAACCAAAAGCTCTTTGAATTATTCATACAATATGGGCAAGCCAATCTTCCAGTTGTACTCCAACCATACAACATACCATATGCAGGAAAATCATTAATAGTCCACATCAATGCGAGCTTTCATCATAAAATTTTGTTTTTTGGAAATGTCATATGTCAACACACCTTCATTCCACAATATTTTTAACTCTTCTATCAAAGGTTGCAAATATACATCTATTTTTTCCTTTGGATTTTTTGGCCCAGGAATAATTAAAGTTAAAAACATATAGGGGGTAGTCATGCACAATTGTGGTGGTAAATTGTAAGGAGTTACAATCACTGGCCAACAAGAATATGGTTTTCCTAATTGACCATATGGGGTGAAACCATCAGCACATAATCCTAATCTTACATTTCTTGGTTCAATTGCAAAATCAGGAAATGTCTTGTCAAAATGTTTCCATGCTTCTCCATCTGATGGATGACACAAATGTCCCTCCTTTCTCATATTTTCACAATGCCACCTCATATGCGGAGCAGAACTCATTGAAGCATATAATCTCTTAAGCCTAGGAATGAGGGGTAAATAATGCATTCTCTTCACAGGGACTTTTTTATATTTACCTTTACCCACTTTTTTTGTCTTATAACGAGGTTTTTGACAAAACTTACATGTAGATAGTTGTTTATCTTCATCTGAGTAGAACAACATACACCCATCAACACAACAATCAATTTTTTCTACTGATAAACCAAGTTTTGAAACCAATTTTAAGGTTCTATAGTAATCTTCTGGGATAAAATTATCTACAGGATGTGTCTCTTTCAAAAGAGCCAATGTTTGATTAAAACATCTTTGGGACATGTTTCCCTCTGATTTAATTGTCAACAATCTAACAACGAACAGATAATTCAAGTGTGATTAGTACATCCTGGCCACAATGGTTTTTGTGAAGCATGTAATAAATCATAAAACTTCTTTGCTTCAGTATTTGGAAACTATTCATTTTCTTCATCCATATGACTCACAAACTCTACACCTAAAGCATCATGAATCATGTTCTCAAAGTCTTCTCTATCAACCTCGTGTGTATTATTAAATGAATTTGGATACATATTATTCACATCACACATATTTGGATCCATTTCTCCATGACATGTCCAATACCAATATTCAGGTATAAATCCTCGACGATAAAGATGTACTTGAACATCTTCAGAATCTAAAAAGTTCTTATTCTTGCATTTACTACATGGACATCTAATTTTTCCATTTGACATGTTTGCATGTTGAAGAGCAAATGATACAAATTCAGTCACACCATTTAAAAATGCATCGAGTATACCCCTTTCGACCAGGTAAAAGTCTATTATACATCCAATTACGATTTTCACGAACATCCATGTTCTGTCATATGCCAACAAAGGACTTATTTTAATAAATAATATACCATATAATTATCCACAACATAATTACATTAAAATCTCTAAAACTAAATTTATAGGTCTTGCTAGAAGTTATACCTCTACCACTAAAACTGCCCGATGAGTACGAAGATATTACTATTGCAGTTTCCAAATTGCAGCCCAACAAGAAAAGTCACCTATATGAAAAAAAAAACACAATATGTCATTCTTGAACAACGCCAATATATTGAAAAGAACAGAGTCATTCTTTAAATATTTTTATCTATAAATAGTTTCCATACTTTTAAAATGCATAGAAGGCTCAATTGGTTAAATATAAACCATAAAGAACAAAATGGAAAAGAATCCATTAACCATTCCACGAGTGAAAGTACCAACCTTACTTCCCGATGGGGCACTCTTTTTTGGACGAAATGTCTTTTGGCTTCTACGTGGATCAAAGTTGATTACATGAGTAGTCATGGACAGAAATGAAACAAAATTATATTAGAAGAAAATGAAAGAGAGATTAATAAAAACGAGACAATCATTATACTTGAAGAGAAAGTTGCAGTTCCAAGAACAAAATTGCAGATTAGAGTAACTTGCATGATAATTGTTTCAACAAATTATCTATGCCCAATAAATACATACCGATTTGAATTTCATGAATGTTTTGAAACAATTACTTTTCAAGGCATATTTGAGGTCATCGGGTTAGGATTCAAGTTCATCAGGGTTAGAGTTCTAGTATGAGATTTCCTGGGTTTTGGTTGGAATTGAGGTCGCCGGAGTTAGGTTCACCGAGGTCTGGGGTTGAGGTTCGAAGTCGCTTGGGTTGGATTTCAAGTCATCGGAGTTGGCTTTCGGGTTTCCGCGTTAGGTTTCAGGCGATGTCGTCGAAGTTGGGTTTGGGCCTCGAGTTTGTTGACGTTGAGGATGGGGTTGAGGTTTGAAGTCACTTGGGTTGGATTTCAAATCATCGGAGGTTGGTTTCAGGTTGTTGTGTTGGGTTTCAGGCTGAAAATCACTTAAGGCTGAAGGACTGAAGGCTAGAGGATTGGGGATGGAGAGATGAAGCCCTAGGTCAGATTAACCTCGAACAAGAAGGGTGGGATTCAAAGCTCGGATCGGTGCGGTGAATGTCAGCGAGCGAAGAAGATGAAAATTTGGGAGCTACAAGGTTAGATCGAGATAAGTGGTTAATGTGAGCGCGACATGGAAAATCGAGGCGGATTACTAATGAGCGCGATATGAAAATTTGGAGGGTATAATCAATGAGTGAAATAATTAGATTAATTTAAAAAATTAAATTAAATAAAAGAGTGACTGAAATAGTAACTGATTTTTTGTAACCGAAAATTCAGTTACTATTTCGGTTACTAATAGTAACTACATTTTTCGGTCACTGATTTCGGTTACTATTTGGCATTTTTCTAGTAGTGAACCCCAATTATATCGCTTGGTTCTACGTAAATTAGTCAATAATTGTAAATACATGAGGTGTACTTTGTTACCTGTTTTGTCAAGCATCAAAACACTTCTGATTAACCTTAATATATATGTCTTAACATGGACATGTAGTTGGTCCTATGATGGTTCTTTTGGTTGTGACAACATGTTATTTCTTAGCCACTTCAGTTTAACCATTCCTCCAATGAGTGTTTCACCTTTCGTTGACACGATTCTCAAGTACATGTCACACATCTCTTTCAAGTCAAACATTGTGTGTTCAATAATTGGATGACCATCTACTTGTAGCCCAAGTTGTAGTGCAACATATTCTAATGTAATGTTACATTCACTATGGGTATATGAAATTTACATTGCATGGAAAAAAATATGACTGATTATCTGAAATTAGATTGATTATTGTAATGAATACAAAAATATATTATGCATTTTAATTTTATGTTTACCTTTTGGCTTTCTTTATAAAGAACAATAGTGTCCCTTTAATATTCACCAATAGTTTTCATTACTTGTTTTAAATGTTTATTAATGACCATCATCTTAAAGAAACACGGTCATCTCATAAAAACTTAAGGTATCATGTCACTAACATAAAAGCTTAAATCACTAAAATAAACACAACAATGTTAGATTGGGTTTCACTTGACATGTCGTTAGCGACTTGGCAAGTCAGTTGATTCGCGTGCACAATAAGATACATATGACACCTTCAACATGCATGTGCCACATTATCATCTTGTACCACAGGACAATCAGACTGGGTCTCACTTGACATGTCATTAATGACATGTCAAGTCATTGGATCTATGTTCACAATAGAGTGCATGTGACTCCTTTGACACGTGTGTGTCACATCATCGCCTTGTATCATAGGATCGTCAAACTAGGTCTCACTTGACATATAATTAGCAACTTGTCAAGTCATTAAGTCTCACCTGCCACTCACATGACTACGTAGCTCTCATGTTACTCACATGACTACCTAACTTTCATGTTACTCACATGTCTGCCTAAACTCACTTACCTTTTGTATGACCACCTAACTCTTATATCACTCACATACCTACCTAAACTCTTCTACCACTCACATGACTACCTAACTCTCATATCACTCACATGTCAACCTAAACTCTCCTACCACTCAAATGAAAAACTAACTCTCATGCCACTCATTACTATATAAAGTATATCTTACCATAACTTCCCACACCAATTACTCTACCTTACCATCATTCCTCACACCAATTCTCATAACTTCAGACTTCATTTATCTCTTCTCTAGCCTTATACACTTTCATCATTTTTATTGTTTTTTCTTTCATATGGATTCTTCCATTCGAGAAATCATCTTTGATGATGGTGACATTGTTACTTGCCCTAAACGGTTATTTTTGTAGTGACAATGTCATCATGATGCATATTCATAGAGGAATGACATTTGAGCATTTCAAACAAAAATATGGTTGATCTCCCCATGAACAACTTTCAACTATCACGTACAAATACATTGTTCAAGTTTATGGCTCAGATGCGTATACATTACAACTACACTTCAAGACGCCGAAGATTTAGAAAGACTAATTGGCATAAAAAACGCAAACCAACATTGGCTGGAACTAAGATATGCACAACCTACCATCAAGGTAATCCTTTTGTTCCTAACAAATACCAAGATCAACATCATCACCCATATACACAACCCACAACACAAACATTTGATTTGAACAACACTTATTTAGGGGAATGGGAAGTTGATGTACAATCAACCAACTTCTAATTGGTCGATCTACATTAAATATTTTTTCCTCCCTCACTAATGTAATCACAACATCATTACCTTCTTTTTTACCCGAAAATGAAACTTTAAGATTTCCTTTAACATCTTTAGAACCTTTTAGTGATGATGAGGATGACATTATCACACAACATGCAGATGAGGATGATGACAACTTAGAGAGGTCCCCCCATACAACAACAATCTCAACATCATTTACCCCATCCATACATTCCTCCCAAACACTTTGAAACCTATATCATACTTCCTTATGAACAAAATAGTGAGTTTGGTCAAGCATTTGACCATGAATCAGTGGAACATCCACTTAGATTATTATTTAAAGGAATGCAGTAACAAAACAAATAAGAAGTGGTTGACGTACTTAACAGGTTTCACATCATGAATCATTGTACCTACAAAGTCACACATTCCAACACCACAAGATTAAGAGTGTAGTTTATTGAAAGTCATTGCAATTCGAAGTGTCAAGAGACCTTGCGCACCAAAGAATAATTTTGGGAGATCTGAAAGATAAAAGGAGCTCATACATGTGTTACGCCTTTGATATCACAAGATCATCGTAAGTTGGGGTCACGCATAATTTCACAACATATTCGTTAAATTGTGGACGCAGACCCTTTTATCTCTATTGCAACTATTATTTCTAATATCAAGTCCTTAGTTGGATACACTGTGACATTATGAAAGACTTGATTGATAAAGCAATTAAAAATGTTTACGACAATTAGGAAGAATCATTTAACAAATTACCTAGCCTATTACAACCATGTCATAATTTCTTCCTGGTTTCTACTACTGATTGATCATACAACAATCATTTTCTGATGAGGACAATGTATACTTTAAAAGACTATTCTAAACTTTTAAAACCACTAGTATAAGTGGATAGGATATCACTACTACAAATAAGGTTTTCCACGTCGGTTCTGGAAAGCCTTCAACGGCGGTTCCAAAACCGACGTTGTATCAGGCAACGTTGAAAGCTTTTTTAAAATTTAGAGCATTACCAAATTAATTTTTTATCTCTAGCAGGATTTGAACCCAGTACCTTAGTGTTGGAGGCTAATATTCCAACCACTAAACTACTTGAATTTTTTAATAGTAACTTACAAATAAATTATATTTAGTAAATTTCCGTGAGCTTTAACGTATTTTCACTCAAGCGAGAGTCAATCTCACTTTCACCCTCGAACGCGCCCTTACATCCAACATATAAATATATAACTATATAAATATATCAAAATATATAAATATATTTGTATTTATATATTCTATATTTATATATTTACACGAATATATATTTATTTGTATATAAATATAATTTATTTGTAAATTATTATAAAAAAATTATAGTAGTTTAATGGTTGGAGTATCAATTTTCAACTCTAAAATACTTGGATTTGAATCCTGTCGGTGACAATTCTCTAACTTAAGTGAATTTTTGACTCGAAAAAAATAAAAACACTTTCCGTAAAATATATATAAATAAATATATATTTACATGGATATATATTTATTTGTATATAAATATAATTTATTTGTAGGTTATTATCAGAAAATTATAGTAGTTTAATGGTTGGAGTATCAACTTTCAACTCTAAAATACTCGGGTTCAAATTTTGTCAAGTGACAATTCTCTAACTTAAGTAAATTTTTGGCTGAAAAAAATTAAAAACACTTTTCAGAAAATATATATAAATAAATATATATTTACATGGATATATATTTATTTGTATATAAATATAATTAATTTGTAAGTTATTATCGGAAAATTATAGTAGTTTAGTGGTTGGAGTATCAACTTTCAACTCTAAAATACTAGGTTCGAATTTTGTCGTTGACAATTCTTTAACTTAAGAGAATTTTTGGGTGAAAACACATTCAACGTCGGTTCATCTAGAACCGACGTGGAAAGTGTCGGTTGAAAGCATATTTTGTAGTAGTGTATTATATAAGACGGAAGGAATAACAGACTTCCCATTGATTTTGCAATTGTTGAAGGTGAGAATGCACATGCTTGTTTTTTTTTCTTAAAAAAACCTAAGGAGGTATGTCCCACCTCAGGACAACTTGTGTTTAATTTCGGATCACTACAACTCAATTCATGTAGTGTATGCAAGACCTGAGAGTGGATGGACTGAGGGTAAATGTATACATGTGTATTGTATTCGACACATTACACAAAATTTTATGAGAAGATTCAAGAACGAAACTCTCAAAAAATACATTGTCAATATGGGTAAAAACTTCTATTCTATCTAAACTGGTTTATCATGTCATCTTGTCTATTCTATGTTAACTTTTACTACTTTAATATGCAATATATGCAATGGTTGAGCCAAAAGCAAACTACTACTACAACATCATAAGACAAGTCAATCCAGAAGCAACAACCTATATTGACGATATTCCCATGAACAAATGAGTAATTGCATATGATGATGGTAGAAGATAGGGTCACCTAACAACCAACTTAACTGAATCCATCAATTTAATCCTAAAGAATACAATGAATATGTCAATCCCTTTCATGGTCATGCCCATATATACAAGATGCAACAAATTTTTCAAAAAAAGATGGAGACAAATCACAATAATGATTAATGTTGGTCATGTCCATTCAGAAGTTGCATCAAAGGTCTTACAAGATGCCTATAAAAAATCAAACACTCATATGACTCTTAAATTCGATTAAAGCATCACAAGATTTTTCATAGAGAAGATCATCAATTCAAGAGAGGTTCAACCTATTGATAATTTTATTGTTAAACTAGATGAAGTTTCGTGTGGTTGTAGAAAGTTCCAAAAACTTCATCTGTCATGTTCTCATGTGGTTGTAGCGTGCAAACATACTCACCATGATTATGAGATGTACATCAATCCTGTTTACAGGTTGGATGTAGTCAACAAAGTGTATGAAAATTTGTTTTGGGAGCTTAGACAAGAAGATTATTAGTCATCACATCAAGGCTCACAACTTTGCCACAATCCAGCAACAAGAAGTTTTAAGGATCGTCCGAATTTAACACGAATTATGACTGAAATGAATATTCACGAAGAAGGTCACACACTTTAGGTCATACAAGAAATCATTGTTCGCATAACCCTAATCTTAAGAGATCACAAAAATTTGTTATAGTTTTATAATATGATGTTAAAATAAATAAATAAATAAATATTCTAATTATTTGTGGTTTTCTAACTTATTTATTCATATCTCATTGATTTAATATCTAAAATATCAATCTACTTTAATTCAAATGGTATATCTTACTCCAATTATCTAATTCAAATTTCTATTTATACAAAATATTTATACCAAATCTATTTATTATATCAAAATTAAATAAAATTATTTTTAGTATAAATATTATATTTATTTGCTAAACATTTTTTTATTAAATAAATACTTGAATATTATATACAAAATATATTATCATATATATATATATATATATATATATATAAGAAAATATAAATATGTATTATTAAATGTATATATCTATATATATTAAATATATAACTAATATATTTACAAAAAATATATACAAATATATTAAACATATAATTGTATAATATATTTTTATTATATATAAAAATATATATTTATAATTATTATATATAAAATATAAAAAAATGTTTTACATATATAAATATGTATATTTATATACTTATTTAATATATATATATATATATATATATATATTTTTAATAATACTGTATTTATATTTACTACAAATATTTATATATTTCTATGGAAAAAATAGAAAATTATAATTTATATTTCCTAAAAATATTTCATATTAAATAAATACTTTAGTATTATATATATATATATATATATATTATATTTAATAAATTTATAATGTATATAAGAAAATATAAATATGTATTTATCATATTTATAAAAATATATAAAAAATATTAAAATATAATAAAAATATGTATATATTTTTATAAAAAGAAATATTATTTGTACTTACTAAAATTATTTTATATTAAAAATATAAATAACTAATATATATATATATATATATATATATATATATATATATATATATAGATAGATAGATAGATAGACAATTTATTTATGTTATTATGGATATAGAAAGATATAAATATATATTTATTGAATATATAAATATACATGTATTTATTATATTTATAAAAGTATAAATAAATATTTAAATATTATATATAAAATATATATATATATATATATATTAAATGTTTGTATTTACTATATTTATAAAAATATATTAATAATATAATTATATAAATATATTTTTATGATATATAAAAAAATATATTTTTATGATAAATAAAAAAATACATTTATATTTATTTGATATAATTATATAAATAATTTTTTAAAATATATATTATTTATATTATATATATATATATATATTTAATATTTATATAACAATTAGAAAAAAAAGAGAAGATTTAGAAAAAAAAAACCACACAGTTTCATCTTGTAAGAATAATTAATAATATTAATAAATATAAACTAATAAGATAATAAATATAACAATATATACACAAAATATTTGTTAATATTATTTATTATTTTATTCATGAATATTTGTACTAATTTAATAGTAATAAAAACATGTAAAAAATTTATTTAAATTATATATAATAATATAATTTCACTAAAGATTTAATTACTCTCTGTCCTTTTCATCGTACCGTACCACAAAAACATTAATAAAAGACTAAGAAAATTTTCATTATAATGGGATTTGAATATGGAAAAATAGAATATTGATTGAGTATTTATTTATCATTCTCAGATAAAAATGTTATAATTTTATTTTATCAAGAATCAAATTTTAATCTGAATTTTTTTAATTATATAAAATAAATATAAAAAGTATTTTTTTTTCAAAAAAGAAGAAGATTATCATATTATATTAACTAATTACTAAATTATTTAGTATTAAATTAAATTAAATTAAACTTAAATTTCATTATTGTTAATATAAAATAATCAATGTGAATATAAGTTAATTAATATTGATAAATAGTTTCTATATAAAAATATTTTGAGTATAAAACATGAAATGTATGCAAATATTAATATTTTTTTTAAAGAAATCTTAACTATTATTGATATTAATAATTATTATTTCTATTTTAAATTGATTTGAATATAAATTATTAAATTTAAAATTTAATGTAAGTATTCATATTTGAAGTTTATTATTAATTATTTTTAATATAAACTAATATTAAATGTTGTTATTTAAATTTGTTTTTATTAAATGATAATAATGATGATGATTTTTATAAAAAAATAAATATTAAAACAGTGATTAAATATTATTATTATTATTATTATTTTATATTTATGTTAGCAAAAAACAACTAAAAATAAAATGTTTATTTTAAAATACTAAATTGTAAATATTGATTTATATTGTTAAGTAAATTTATTTTTAATATATTTTTGTAAATTGTTATGAAATATAATAATAATTATTATCAATATTTATGAGAAACTGAAATAATGTTTTATTAATAATTAACTCTTAATTAAGAATCATATATATAATTTTCGTAATAAATTTATAAGCTACCATATTTATTAATAATTATCAATTTAGCATAATTATAATAGTAAATTCCATTTTTCTAATTTAGTTATCAATATTTTAATGATGTTTATACATTTTCTAATAATTTTAAGTAATATAATAATAATTTCAATTTTTTAATATTTATAATAATGTTATTACTAATTTAATAAATTAGATAAATCATTAACATTGTTGTTAGTATTTCAAATTATTAGATTAAAAATAAAATTAACATTTAATATTAAAATATATTTAACTTATTTATGCTAATTATTGTTATTAATGGTTAAGTATTTTAAAAATAATAATATTCACGTATATTTAATATTCCATATTGAAATTAATTTTATATTTATATTAATCATCGATAAGTATGATTAGATTCGGTTGTGAAGACACACAGTTTAATTTCAGTTTTTTTTGTGAATGTACTTTTGAGATGAAATAACTTGTGAAAAAAAAACAATATATAACTAACTTTCAACATAAAAACTTTTTTTCAACTATTAAATCAATTAAAGTTTCAAAAAATCAGCGTTCAAAGTCTAAGACCTCTTTCATTAGTTGGGTAAACTTTGCTCTTTTTCGGTTTTCACGCCTTTTGAATTTGCATCCATTTACAATTTTGCACGTGTTTGTCTTCACCCACGTGTTCTTTTTCAATGCAGTTGATTTGACTGCTTATTTTTTAAAATACGTAAAGATAACTGTTTTTAATTATTTTTTTAGATTTTTTTATTTGTTAGTTAACTCCAAAAAAAAAAAAAATATATATATATATATATATATATATATATATGATCATATTTTATTTAATGTTTTTAATATAATTTAGTTTTTAATATATCACAAACAAAAAAACTTATCTTAAAAAAGAAAAACAATATACTGTAACATTATCTTATTCTTGAAATTAGATTTTACATATTAAAAACGAATACATAATTCAAATAAACTGGACGTTGCAAATAGATATAAAAAATATATTTTACGAAAAAATAAATACACATACAAATTAAAATTTGATTACAGGTAGAGATAGCTACAGAATGAATTTTTTTAAGGATATTAATTTAAAATTTTTCAATAAATATATAAATCATATAACGAAAATTAAGATAAATGATTAAGAAATCTAAAATAGATTAATACCATTTTATTTATATACAATCGATAATTGATATTAAGCCGCCAAGTATTTCAGGTTCAAACTTTCCAAGTTGATCTAGTCCACAACGGTTCATTTAATTATGTCCATGTAAAAGACCAGCGATACCTTTGAACTCATAGAGGTATAACTTGTTATTGTTGTTGGAGAAAGTTGAAATTGAAAGAATAATAATATCATCAGGTTTAATAACTATGGTGGGAGAGGTGACGATAGAGGAAGTAAACGAAGTTGTGGTTGCTCCATCTAACTTTTCAATGGTGGAGGAGGGCATTTATCGCTCCAGTTTCCCTCGATCTTCAAATTTCTCTTTTCTAGAAACTCTGAATCTTCGATCCCTCGTGTAAGTTTACGTTTCTCTCCTTCGCTCATTTTTCCTAGGTATGTACGAGAAAAACTCACAGGGTTTCATTCTGGTGAGTGATTGCAGATACTTGTGCCCCGAACCTTATCCACAACAAAATCTAGAGTTTCTTCAATCGCAAAATATTCAATTCTTCCACTTTGGTATTCAAGGCAAGACGGTAATTAACATCCTTTCTCGTGAATACAAAATTCTCATGCCATCTTTTTTTGGTACATCCATTTTATGCCTTACCAATGCATTACAAACTTAAACTCATATGATCTTATTTTTAAGCTTTTACTGAGTTTTTTTGTTTTTGTTTCTGCAGGATCTTTCTGTGCCTGTCGTTAAGGATTTGATCTTGGAGGCCGTCAAAGTTTTAATTGGTATTGTTTATATATTGAAAGAAATCATTCCCAAGAGTTTATTTTCAAATTCTTTTACGATTTTTCAGTATTATAGTTATAGAACTCTTATTTAACTATTATCTCTTGAATCCGCGACTGTCATACATTTTCTTAACATGCTTCATTTTTATTTTTTTTTGTTTCAGACGTGAGAAATCACCCTGTTTTAATCCACTGCAATCAAGGAAAGGTATATATATCATTTGCTTGTGGTTTTATTTGTTTTAGTTAATTAATTTTTAAGTCGAATCACATATCTTGAATGTGATATCAGATTTACCTGTGTAAATGATTCATGATTCATATTTTCTTCTTGTTTATTCCCATCAAATTACCACCAATATATTTGAAAATCTTATCAATATCATGATTGCCTTGTTATATACAGCATCGAACTGGTTGCGTCGTTGGATGCTTCAGAAAATTGCAGAGTTGGTGTTTATCTTCTGTGTTTGAGGAGTACAAGCTATTTGCTGGTGCTAAATTCAGAACAACAGATTTAAAGTTCTTAGAAACGGTTGATGTCTTAAGCCTGAGACAGTGTCTTAACAGCATCATATACCAATACCTAGGATGTTCTTCAAAGAACCGCAGGTTGCTGTGCAGAGATGATAATTCACACAAGTTCCAGTTAACATCATTTTAGCTTTTTAGCAGAGCACTGTAAATGTGACATCAATTTCATTTTTTTTTCTTTTCATATATAATTTATGTTGAAAAAACATTTTCAATGATTGATTACTATAACACACTTGTTCTAATTTAGTTTTTGTTTTGGTTAGAACCATAAATTTTACTATTCAAAGAATTAGTGTGTAAAGTTGAATTTTAGTTCTCTATATATATATAGTTATATCCATAATATTAAACTCATGTTAATTAGAAAATCTAATTTTTTGATCGCGTCAAATCATCTGCTTGAACCCTATATTTTCTTTGGTCAATTCTCTATTGATATTAATGACTTATGTTTTTCAGTGAGTGTGATTTTGATTCGTAGTTGACTATTGAAGATTGAGTCTCGTTTATCGACGAAGATAGTTCAAGCATTTACCTAGATTGTTGACTTTTTAGAATTACTTGAACCACTTTGCTTCCGTTTAACTTGCATAATCTTTCTACTTACCTAAAATTTTAAGATATTTATCCTAAATAAAATATTAATTAGTTTTTCTTTCTTTTATCAAAAGATTTAAATTATTGCATCGAATAAACGAATATATTTAAAAATCAAAGTAAGATGTTAATAATCGTAATAAAAGCCTAAAGTTATTTCAAAGTTTTCTAACTATAAAAGCGTAATAAAATTAATTTTGAGTTTCCAACACAGTGATTCAACTTGTATATACAAGAATATTAAGTTTTGACGATTAACTTGAAGTTTATATAGCTTAATATGTCTAAAAATTGTATATAATTTAGGACCTGTTTGATTTAGTTTTAGTTTTCAAAAAACAGTTTTAAAAATTATTTTTAAAAATATATTAGAAATAAATTGTTTGATAACTTTATTTTTAAAAGTTGTTTTGAACGAAAAAGTATAATATAGATAATTATATTAAATCGTGATGAAAAAATTTTATAATTTTATAATAATAAAAACTAATGATTTAATGTAATTATTAGATAAAATAATAATACCCACTAATAAAAACAAAAAAAAATATTTTATCAGTTTTTATTTTTTTAGTTTTTAAAAATTAAAAAACAAAAATTATTTTAACAAAATAGTTACTGATAGTTTTTAAAAACTAAAAAAACTTAAAACTGTTTTTAAAAACAATAAAAAAAATCCTTAAAAATTAAATTAAAGAAACTTATTATTCTATAACTTTTTAAGTTTAATTTTATTTTAAACTAAAAGTAGACTTTTTACCAGATTGATGTAATGTAAAATAATGTCAAACATATATAAAATCAATAAATATATATATATATATATATATATATATATATATATAAAGTCATACAGTTTGAAACTTTTATATAATTAAATACTTTATACTTGTTTTTGTATAAAATATTTAAACTTTCACTTAAAATAAACGAGTATATTTTAAAATTGATGAAAATAATGAATGATCATAAATTTAACTAGCCTAATAACAAATCCATTTCATCGCAAGAAGTTTGAAATATAATTAATACAATACTAGGAACATTATAATCAATATAGAGATTCCTGATGACCTACAGTTAAAGATTCTCAACTTTGTTAATTATGGACGGAGGTAGAGGTAGTTGAGTTTTTTAATGTAATTAAAAATTTGAGAATGCTTTTCTGAAGTAGTTTAGCTTCATTAAACATCAGTGAATTATTATTGTAGTTCGATGTTGTGTTCTTACAGTTAAAGAAAATTTTGTCACTAGTGCACGATTTATTAATATATATATATATATATATATATATATATATATATATATATATATATTCTCATATCTTCAAGATAATTAACTCATTGGTTCATTATCCATCTAATAGCAAATTAGTATGTTCTTAATCCATTACTTTTTGTTTGAATGTAGAATTTGTGGATAAACTAAATGGTTATTAATGGAAGTGAGATGTGAGTTATGAAAAACACCATCGTTTAGTAGCAACCCCTACAAATATTTTCACTTAAATTTAAGAATAATTTCTATAAATACTCTCCTTCAAAAATTCACTTTTATAGTAAATATGGGTAGATTCGTGGGAATTAATTTCTAAGTATTAACATGAGGATAAAAATTACGGTAATGAGAGTAATGTTTATGATTGTGGTGGTGAATTTTAATGGCATTTTTTTTAAATTATAATCTATCCAATGAATCATATATTACGTATATAACATTTGAAGTTATCATAAAACCGTTGTAGTTTCATAATGATAGAAGAATAACCATATAAAAAAACTAAACTATATAAAACCCATAAAATGATGTTGAATGTGTATAAACCAATAAAATTTCATTTCAAATGGAGTCTTAGCAGGATGCAGTTTTGTCCATATTTCATGAAACACAGTTTAACTCAAATCCGAATAACCAAAAACAATAACAGAAGAAAAAGAAAACCCTAAACACCAAATGAAAGTCCATAGAAATAGTTCAAACAGCTGTGAAGATAACTATCACCATAATAACTTTTGCATGCATATGCAAGTCGATTAACGGATCACAATGATGTTGAAGGTGCAGAGAAACATTTGCTCTTTTTCAAATGTCAGGATCCTAGTTCCACCTACCATCTCTTGCACCTGTTTCTCTGAAAGGACACATTGAACTGGACCCATTAGCATTAACCCTATCCTGAGGGAAACCTCCAAAAGAAGAAGGCATGTTAAATGGTGGTGGAATTGAAAACCTAGGTTGAGGGGCAACATAACGGTCAAGGTTAATTCCATAGGATTGGTATGCCATGGTATTGGTGTTATTCAAGAATGAAGAATAATGCATTTGGGGAGTGTATGAGGAAGACCCAATATTCATATTATTGTTGAAACTTCCAAAATGGTTGGGTCTCATGAACCTATTGAAAAATTCAGGATTTGTGTTATTGGGAAGTAGTTGAAGAGTGTGAACTCGAGGTTCTGCAAGGTTTGGGACATTCAAAAAATTCCTAGGCATCCCAAAAGTCAATAGAGTATTGGCTGCAGCAACAGCAGCAAGTTCTTCATCTTCTTCATCTTCGTCATTTTCGTCATCATCTTCTACATATTGTTTGCTAGGGTTCCTGAAGGCTGGTTGTTCATGATTGTGTCTTCCCTCATAAGTAGTAATCAAATTCTTTTGGTTGTGCGAATCACGTTCCACGTGCTTCTTTACAGAACACCCAGCACTTGTGCATCTGTAGTAGGCCCTAGAAAACATCCATGAAAACTTGTTGAATTAATGCATATTGGCAAAACCTAAAATTGCATGAATGCTTTATCATACAAGCATAAAAGCTTAGGCCTAATGTCAAGAGTTTTGAGACCTTAATTGAAAATGATAAACTGATAAAACAAAATCTTATAAACTGAAAAAAGAGCATTCACACAAGTCAAAATTTTCTATCTCATGTATGCAATCTATAACACATAGCATCACAATCCATCTAGAAAAACATGAAGAGACTTGGACATGAAAGGAGTGAGGAGAGAGAGAGCACTATACCTAGGGAATAAGTTTCCCTTAATAGGCTTTTGACCATACTTTCTCCAGTGATATCCATCATCTACTGTATTCTCTTTTTGTCTCTTAATCTTCACTTCCACATTTTCTCTACGAAAAGCCTTCCCTCTCCCTTTCTCAGATTCCTCAACGGATTTCTTTCTCTTCCTGTAAGTAAATCATCAGTTAACAAAAATATAAATTCTCATTATTGTTCTGCATCACCACCGAGTAGACAGATAGAATTGTGTGGTTAGATTGGCAAACCGTATAATCTTAGATTAATGATGCAATAATTTTGAAAGAGCAAAACCTTGTCTGAGAACTGTTTGATCCTCCCCCAACAGCACTGCCTCTATCTTCACTATCATTGTCTGTAGGAAGAACATCTTCTACAGTGACCTCCAAATGAGAGGAAGGTAAAGGTTGAATGGCTTCACTCCCACCACCATCTTTGGCATGTGCTTCATTGGAGGAAGAAATTTGATCCTCCTCATCAAAATTTGCATTAAGATCAAAAGGAAACTTCACCATTTTCTCATCATTGGAATTGGATGAATGCACTTGCTCAACAACTTGTGTTGGAGGAGCATGTGACACATCCAACTCAGGAGCAAAAGGTTGACACCCTCCCATTGCCACAACACAATTATCATCAGCAGAAACCTGATAAACTCATATATGATATATTACATAACCATTTTAGTGAATTACAAAAATTATTAATGTCCACTCTCTATAATAAACAAGTATAAATTTAATTGGTGGTATGATAACAAGAAAGAATAAAAATAAATAGTTTATATTAATTAAGATTTTAGAGTGGAAAAATATTTACCAAATTTACCTAAGCTTTGTCGTTATTTGACATTGTATACAACAAGATTTTGTGAAAAAATAGTTCATGTAATATTTACTGTAAGAAATTGGAAATAGGAGAGTTAAGTGTAAGCTATTTATGAAATAGTGAAACAATAGTAAGACTATTAAGCACCAGCTCTAAAGCTATAAAATCGATACTATACATGTTATTTTGAAAAAAAAAAACTTAGGACAAAAAAGAGTGTATTATATCAACTAAAAAAAATATTTTATCTTTTTTAAAATATCATAGATTTAATATATGCTCCCTATACAAATTATTTTTTCATTCTCCACATATTTGATAAAATAATGTAATTTTAATCTCTTGTTAAGAACTAATAGTATGTGCAATGAAAACTAATTTAGTTATTGGTAAATTTGTCAATTATTTGAATTAATTTTGCAAACTTACTCTTATTGTTTTAAAAAAAAATTATTTCCTTTCACACATATATGTTAATTATAACGTAATTATTTTGGAGAAAATAATATATTAAATTTGATACAAATTTCTAAAGAGTTGTGATAAAAGAAAGATATTAAAACAAAAAATGTATAATCCTCTCAAAATACATAAAATTAATACATAATTTAGAAGTTGTAATCATACATTTTGATCATTTTAAAGTTAATAAAATTTATTAATATTTAAAATATTATAGAATAACAGCAATCGTATATGTCAAACTGGTGAATCAAACTAATAAACATACGAAAAAAATTAATATAAACCTCCCCATATATTTTTTTCTAATGAACAAATAACACAATTATGTCTACTTTCCTAAAATCCTATAACTTTTTGTTATACATCTTCTCCTATCCTAGTAGGAAAATAATTTATACCATTAATTTTAATATTTATTATGTTTTGTTAAAATTATTTATTAATTAAGAGTATGTTAAGAAATTTTAATTAATGTAACGTATTAATTTCAAAAGATTCTTATAAAGGAAGAAATATTTTTTTCTGAAAATGATTATAATTTAATAGAGATAAAGTGGGAAATATTTTTTATAAACAATATAATTAAATTTTAAATATTTATCCGATGAGATAATTTTTTATTAGTGTAAAACCATTATGAACAAAATTATTTTTTAAAAATGTATATTTAAAATTTTAATTTGAAACTACTTATTAATTTGAATAATCTCACCTCCTAATGACGTTGAGTTTGAGTATATATGTGTAGGGATTAACATTGATTTTGGTTCAAATTAAATTAACTCTAAATAATATTTTTTTTGTTAAATAAAAATTTCTACTAAAACTATATTAATTTACTTTTAGAAAAAAAAAACTCCAAACTAATATTATTTTACTTCAAAATCAACTTTAACACAAATCAATACACAAAAATCGAGAGTTAATATATAGATTAAATTTGTACTATGAAAGGAACATTTTTTAATGAATAAATAGATTGAAAAAAGATCAAATATACCTGAGAAATTGGAACCAAAGTAAGAGAAGTCTCAGGGTTTGTATTGATTACTGGTTCATTCAAATCCAAATCCAAACCCTTTGTCTCCTTCGCAGAGAAACCATGAAAACCCTTTTCTGCAGAATTGGATGGTGGTGTGGTTTCATTGATGTGATGGTGATTGTTTTGAATGGAAGAAGACATGGTGTGGTTAAGCTTCTCCAACATAGAACAATGGAGGTTGAAGCAATGAAGCAGCTTTTTCTTTTATATTCTGTAAACACAACAATGTTAGGGCAATGAATATATGGACAATTTAAACACAGAATAAGGAAAGGCAACACCAATAATTAACTCTTTCACATCCACTCCACAGTGGGATCATAAAGGAAAGTGCTTACTTTAAACTGTCACAATATGTACAAGGAGAAGTGCAATTAAAAAAATATTTAATTTTACAACCAATTTAGCAAATAAAAACATTTTTCAAAAATTATATCCATTAATTTAATGTAGTCATATCACTAATTCATTCATGTAACTTTTTTTTTGTCATACAAAAAATTAACTACTATTGCAAAGTTTTATAAAAAAATTGACTATATTGGACAAATTTGAGTGTATGATCACATAAAAAGTATAAAAGAATTGTATCAGATTAAATTCATTCCATACTTAATAATTAATCCACACCAAAACTTAATGGACCAAAATTAATTAATCAAGTTTTCTTATAATTAATTTTTCTTTAGTTACCTTAAAAATGTTTAAAAGAGTTAAAACTTATTTTACAAAATTTTTTTTTATCTTTCTTCATTATAATTTTTAATTTTAAAAAATATTATTTTTTATGGGTAAACTAGATATCCCATTCATAAAATATTATTATCAGACAGAGTGAAATATTTTTTATTAAATTTTATTTAATTTTTTTATGAATCAAAACAGATTAATAATTTTTTTTTCATCTATTTTGTTATATGAAATAAAATTTATTTGATTCGTTAACTATTTTAATAAAATTATACATGTATATATAATTGTTTTGAACCATAAATTTAAGAAACAAATAAAAGTTATTCATGTAGTTTTATTTTGATTTACACATTTAAAAAAAATGATGACTTTACTCTCAATGTTAACTTTCCATTCATTTTTAACAAATTTTATGACGCAACAATACAATAGCTAATTTATGTCTAGTTTGGTAGTGACTTTTCATGATTTTACTTTATTTATAACTTATTTAATAACTTAATTAAAATGTAATTATTAAATGTTTAATATTATTTATTAAATTGTTCAATTATTTAATATTTTTATTGAATTCTTTAATGTTAAGTGGTTTGATATTTTATATTAAATAATCTAATAAACATCTGGTTGATACTTATGCTAATTTATCACGTTATCGTATATGTTAAAAATTGAATGCTAAGTTGATGGTGGGAATAAAATTGTAAATTCTTTAAATATGTGAATCAAAAATTAAAAAAAAAAACTAAAACTGTGAAAATAAATAAAAGAATCATTTTTTAAAATGTATGGATAAAAATCGAATAATTAAAATTACGAGAAGCAAACTAATGAACATATTCAATTGGAGGGAAAAGTGTATTTAAGTTAATCAAACAAATCTCATGTTCAAAATAAATATGCGAAAAATTGTTTTTGATTCATTAATTAATTCATGATACGTGTGATAATATATATAAATATTTAAAAACTATTAAATAAAGATAAAGTTAAAATAATTAAATAAAATTCTGTAAAAAAATTAGATAAGTTTTATACTAATATTATATTCTCTAAGTAATTTGAGTTCAGATCATCATATTAAACTCTCACATTCAAACCGAAAGAAAAAAAATAAAATAAAATGCAAAATAGGGTTTTTTTTTAGGTTAACAGTTTCCGATTGGATAAAAAAACAATTATAACTTTTTTATGTCTGAGAATTCAAGGTAAAAACAGTCTTTACATCAAATTCAGATATGACATAAAAAAAAACAAGATTTATGATTTTTTAGGGTTTTTTTTTCTTGCTGTTTAAATGTAACCACAGCGATAGCGACTTAAAGCACCTCTAATAGCACTTTTTAAGCGGTGAAAACACTCACAATGTGTATTATTTGTAGCCGTTAACATTTTTCTCTTATGGGTTTTCAAGGTTTTTGCGTTTTTTGCGACTGGGGTTAATTTCTTTGTCTCTACTCTAACCCGTGGTTATTTTGTGGAATGTGACGCATGTATGTCTCTACTAATAATTAATTGTAATCATTTTATAAAAAATTACACTGTGATTTTATTTATTACACCAAAAATCCAACTACAAAATGAAAAACTTATTATAAAAATAACTTTATCCTTTTTTCTTTATGTTTTAAAAACGTAATATATATCTTTATTTTAATTAAAATTGTGTCTTTAACTAATATTATAAGAATAAATAATTTGTATTTCATTAAAAAATTATTTAAATAGAAATCATAATTATTATTTATTTATAAACTTTGAAAATAATATTGTATTTGTTTTTATTTTTAGTGTAATAAGCAAACAAATTTTTATAAATATGATTATTATATTATGTATTAGATTAAAATTATAATTTATGTAAGTATTATTATTGTTATATAGGGTAATTCTTTTTAATATTTATTAAATTTATTTATCTTTACGATTATTATATATTAACGGGAGTGAAATTAATATACGATATAAATAACAGCAATAAACAAGATTTTTTTTCAAGTTATTAATACTTAATTTGTAAGTTTTAGGTTGTATTATACTAAGTATTTTAGTTTATAAGTAGTTTAATTTTTAAAGGGAGTGTTGTATCCTATATGAAGGATTATTTCTATTAAAAGGTAAAATAAAAGGAATTTAAAAAAAAAAATACCCAGTGTAATTTACGTTGGATATTAACGTATCTAGTATCAATTTTCACTTTTTTTTTATTTGTGAAATATTTTTAGGTCTGATCTTTGTTTGTCTGACGTATATTAACATTAATTATTTATATACCCAACATAAATTTAAATCTTTTATATATGTACTTTAATTTTAAAAAAGAAATTAAAATAATAGACGGAAATACATTTTCTCTACTGGTGAATTGAAGATTAATTGCATTAGAAGTGATTGATAAAATTTAATAGATATTAGTTAACAAATTTGGTGAATATTTTAAATTTATAACTCTCTGGGAAAAAAATAAAAGATGTATTTTATATTTAGTAGGAGATCGTTTCATTATATTATTGTAAGATAAAAGGTTATTAATAAAAAATATTAAATAATCATTAATAACTAGGCCTTGTAAAATTGTTCTTATCAAGTTATATTTTCTTCCTTTCAAATAAATTTCAAAAATCTAAATTGAATTTATTTTTGAAAAAAATCTCTACTGATAAAAATAACCATGCAATAAATTTCCTGTAATATAAACTAAAATTGATCATGAAACTACTTATTTATGGTTCATAGATTAAATACACTTATATATGAGTGGTAATAATATTAAGTATATTTTTAACGCGGTAGTAAATTAAAAAAAAAATGAACTAAGATTATGTTATATATAAATATATTTCATATTTTTTAATAAATTAAATTAAAACGCACTCCAAATATTTGAATTAAAGGAGTCAATTTTACATAAAGTTAATTTGGATAAACTTGCGGTTAACCATTTATAAAAGGGAAAAAATAAAAGGAAAGAAAAAAGAGTTAATATATATAAAGAAGCAGAGTGAAAACAGCATTTTTTTTTTTAAAACAGTGTAATATTAAGCAGAGAATATTGCTTCAGTTGCATAAAGTTCAAAAAGAAAAAAATTGTGAGACCTTTTATTGAAAGAATGTAAACAAGTTATATATGCAACTCTAATTAAAGAAAATGAAAAGAAAAATTCTCCATTTAAAAATCAAAACTCATAAATTGTTTATATATAAAAATATGTTGTGAGAATTTTTTTTCATAAATCCACAACTAAATATTAATATAATATTATTATATTATTATTTATAGTTGTTAATAAGAAAAATAAGTTGTGAATATATTCTCTTTATATAATCCAAAATTTGCATTTCAACTGAAATCTAAACTGGCACTTTTGTACAAACTTTGCTTCTTCATAACATAGTTTGATTCAAATCTGAAAAACCAAGACAACAAAACGCACAAAATGTCTTAAAACACCAAACAAAACCAAGAGAAAAAAATTCAACTGCTAACAACTGTTATGTAAAGACAAGATAACTATCAAAGATAACATCTTCTGCAAGCATATGGAAGGTCGACAAACGGATCACGATGAAGTTGAAGATGCAGAGAAGCATTTGCATATTAGGGCTTCCTAATACCAGCTGCGATATCTTGCACCTATTTCCCTTAAAGGAAACACTGAACTGGACCCATTTGCGTTAAGCATAGCCTGAGAAAAAACTTGAGAAGAAGAAGGAATGATAAAGGGTGGTGGCATTGGAAACTCAGGTTGAGGGACAGCATAACGGTTGAGGGTAAGTCCATAGGAACCGTAAGGCATGGTATTGGTATTATTGAAGAAAGAATAATAGTGCATTTGAGGGGTGTAAGAGGAAGATCCAATGTTCATGTTATTGCTGAAACTTCCAAAAGGGTTAGGCCACACTGACCTAGTAATGGCAAATCCAGGATTTGTGTCATTAGGAAGTAGCTGAAGAGTTTGAAGTCGAGGTTGTGCAGTGTGTGGGGTGTTGAGAAAATTCCTACTCGCAGGTAATTGAAAATTCAAAAGAGCATTGGTTGCAGCAGTAGCAAGTTCTTCTCTCGCTTCTTCTTCATCTTCAACTTCTTCATCATCTGCGCATTGTTTCTCATTAGGGATCTTAGGGGGTGGTTGTTCATGATTGTGTTTTCCCTCATAAGTAGTGATCACATTCTTTTTGTTGCGAGAATCTCGTTCCACGTGCTTCCTTACAGAACACCCAGGACTTGTGCATTTGTAGTAGGCCCTAGAAAAAATCCATGGAAATTTTATCTTTAAATCTATACATATATTGACAAAAATGCATGAATGGTATATGTAGTAGGGTAAAATATCATGCCATAATGTGAAGAACATATTAATGTCAATGAATATATTGAAAAGTTTTAGGAGTGTTAAAGGATAGTAGAGAGATATAAACAAACTTGCAGGTGCAGGTGCAGGAATGAAGGGAGAAGACGATACCTGGGGAACGAATTTCCCTTTATAGTTTTCTGGCCATATTTTCGCCAACGATAACCATCGTCCACAATGGTCTTTCTTCGGCTTTCAACATTCACAGTCGATGTTTTCCCGCGAAAAGATCTCCCATTCCCTCTCTCATATTCTTCGATAAATCTCTTTCTCTTCCTGCACGGGAAACAAATCAATACCCAAATATAAAAATCTACGTATTTGTTATATATCACCACCAACAAGCAGACACTGTAAGATAAAATATATAGTTGAGTGTCACACAAAGTTTATGGTCTCAAATAACAATATTTTCGAAGAACAAAACCTGCTTTCAGATGTTGCTGTTCTTCCCTCGACAGCACTTGCTCTATCTTCACTGTCCATGTTTGTAGGAGGAACATCTTGTCGCGTGACCTCCAAATAAGTGGTAGGTAAATTTGGAATGGTTTCACCTACTTTGGGAGGTGCTTCCTCAGTGCAAGAAATTGAATCCTCCTCATCAAGTTTAGCATTAAGATCAAATGGAAACTTCACTGTTATGTCATCATTGGAATTGGATGAATGCACTTGTTCAACAACTTGTGTTGGAGGAGCAGGCAACAAATCCAATGTTGGAGCAAGAGTTTGGCACCCATCCTTTGCCACCAGGAAATTATCAGCAGAAACCTGAACAATTCATATATGATAAATTACATCCCCTTAGGGTTTAGATTCGGGAATGAATTACAAAATTTATTAATTAGTTACAATTACTGTTAAGAACGAAAAGAAACAGATAGATGAATCTAGTACAATTAGTACATATGGTATATTTTCTTTGGTCGATTTAGGTGACCTTAAAAAAAAGAAAAGAAAAAGAATATATATATATATATATATATATATATATATATATATATATATATTAATAAAATGTTTAGAGTGAAAAAGTGTTTGTAATTATTATTAATAAGTTATCAATTCGGAAGTATTCAGATAAATTTGTAAGATTTATGTTTATAGTTTCTATCATTAGAGAGAGTTTAAAACAAAAATAAATTATGTTTATATTGATTAAATTAAAAATAACATAAAGTCACGTATCATCACATAACTTACCGATAGATATTTACTGACAACTAAAAAACTAAAATTTTAAAAAATAAATATTACAGAAATTATGATTTTAAGCAAATGAGTTTCGAAGGACTAAAGTAGAAAATGAGTACATGTATTACATTTATTTAAAATATATTAAAAATTTTCTAAAAGTATCATGGTTTATACATTTTTTTAAATGAAATATAATTTTAGTCTCTTATTAAGACACAAAATGTGTAAAAAAGTTAAATAAAATTACATCATTAATTATATTAAATATGAATACAAGAAAAAAGAAAATATTTTTATAAAAAATAAATTATAATTATAATATTTTCATGAAATATTCTTTACAAAGGATAAGCTTTGTTGTGAATAACAAATCTACATGAATGTTTAAACAAAATTTTACATTTTCATTTAATATTAGAATTTGAGTTAAAGTTCAAAGTTCATTTTGATTTAAAAAATAAATAAATTGTAAAACCATAGTTAAGAATTTTGGCTCCAAGATATAGAACTTAGAGATATCTTCACATATTTCAGTCCTGGATATTGATTATGAGATTAATCATTGGTATGCAACATAGTCACACATAAATTTCTAATCCAATACTTTTGAATTTGAACAGAAAGACAAAAAAAAGTTAGAACACTTAATTTACTTTTTAAACAAAGATATATCTAAACATAAATTAATTCATTTCAAAATCAATTTTATCACCTCAATTAATTCCATACACAAAATTAGTTTTGCAAAGAACTATCAGAAACAGGGTTTATGAGTGATTATTGAAAAGTAGATAGAAAAGCTTACACTGATTAGCAGCATAGAGCATAAAGAAAGCATTTTTATTATGAAATAATTAAAAAAAAAGGCACCTGAGAAATTGGAACCAAATTGATGTCGATGAGAGGAGAAGAAGCCATTGAATCGATTATGGGTTCATTTAAATCGAAATCAAGAACCATTTTCTGCTTACTGCAACTGGGTTTGGAAGAGAAACCATGAGAGTTGGAGGTTGAGATTTGGTTGGTGTGATGATGATGGTGGCCATTGTTTTCCATGGCAGAGGACACTGGTGAAAGTGAAAGCTGGGATTTGGCTAATGCAACACTGGACACCAATGAAGCTTTTGCTGTGTTTGTACACACAGAATGCTAAGGCATCGAATATATGGACAATTTAGATGCAAGATAAGGAAACAAAACACTTCTTACTAATTGAATACTGTGATACAGCTACCACAACCTATGATCATAAAAGGAAAGTGTTTAGGGTAAATACATATCTAAGCTTTTACATCATATCAACACAGAGTAGTGTAAAAAATTGTAGTTCAAAACAATGCCAACAAAATCAATAAAAAATATCAAAACTTTGTCCCTGTGGGAAAATTCTTTTTCATAAATTTTGACTGTGTTTATATATAAAAAAAAAAAAAAAAAAAGCTACATGTTTAGGACATTAGTTTGGATTTAGTAAACAATTTTTTTTTTAAATCATTAGTATAAAATTTTGTAGCTTAGTTATAATTATTTGTCAATAGCTTTTTTTTCTTCTTTTAACTTCATTTATACTTTTTTTTTGCGTAAAAAAATAATTATATTAAAACTTTTATTATTATAAGATATTAATTATATATGTAATTAATTATTAAAATAATCTTAAGTGAATTGCAAAATATATTGTAAGTATATGCAAAATTAATTATATAGTGAAATAAAAATTATATAAGTGCAAGATAAAGATAAAAAGAATAATAATAATAATAATAATAATAATAATAATAAGTAAATTAATTAATTAATAAATTAATAAAATCTCAATATAGGCAAGTTCAGAACATAAACTAATTAAACAAAAATTATATAAATGCAAGATAGTATATATATAAGTATATATCATTATTATAATAAATAATAAAATAGTATTATTGCAAGTTGTTCACCATTATCATTAATTTATGATTCCAGATACATGAATTTCCACCATATTCATTCCACAAATAATGGCTCTCTCACTTCAGGAAAGTGCTATCAAAATACCAAACTTTTCTTCTTCTAATTCTTATTTCACACTTAAAAGTCTATCTTTCAGAATAATGGAATGTGAAAGAAATTAAATAATAAAATGTTTAATATTAAATAATGTGCATATAAAGGATAATGTGTAAAAAATCATTAAAATTTAAATTAATTATTTGCAACAACAAAAAATAATCATAACACTATATATTAATGCAGAGCTGAATATAAGTAGAACTAATCTCTTTATATATATATATATATATATATATATATATATATATATATATATATATATATATATTCAGAATTGCCTTGGTGTATAATATATTTACTCATAGAGATTGAACTTTGGATCATGTTTAAGAGATATGCTACATCACGTTAATTCGACGGTTATATCTTTCATTCTTATCCAACAAAGACATATGTTGAAGTTATGTAAAAGAAAAAAAAAGTAAAAATAAATAAAATTAATTCAATCCAAATAAATACTGATTACGTGGGTGATAATTAAGTATACATTAATGTTATAAAATGTATTAAATAATTAACAAGAAAAAAAAGTGTCAATTTATATAAAATGAAATTGATATAATTTTTTTCAAAATAATTCTCGAATTTAAATTTTGTTAATAAACTTCCTCAAATTTTCACAAAAAATTATGGTAATATGGTCAGTAATACTTTACACGTGTAATATGATAAAAAAAATAACTAATATGAAATCATTATATTATATTCTATATATATTTATTGAAAATTTACTTTTGTGTGGTTTGAAATTGTGCTTTTATTTAGCTAAAAGAATTATTAAACTTAATAAATTTTTTTAGAAAAATAAAGAAAAAAAACTACTTCAAATAGGTTATTTATCACCAAGTTGTGTTTTTTTACTCTTAAATTAAGAGTCAAATACAAAATTGATTTTATATATAAAAATATTGCTGGAGAGAAAATACCTCGAACAAATTACCCCTAATCTAAACTAAAAGTGACCACAAAACTACTGATTTATGGTTCCTAAATTCAAAAATGGTTAAGCTATGTTTGAAGTAGTGATAATTGAAAATACACTTTTAATTTATCAATTATTAACTAATAAGCTCATAAGGAATTAAAAAAGGTAACAAAAAAAATTAACTTAGTATGAAATAACTAAATTATATTCTACATAAGATAAAAATCTAATAATATATTGAATAATAATTAGAAAATAGGAATTGTACGTGAAAATTTTTAGTAATTGAGATTTCATTTGGTTAAAAGAATAGTTCAATAAAATAAATCAAATTGATTCTTTATCATTATTTTTGTCGTTTGAATTGGATCTCCACCAATTTCTACATAGATTCATTTATTTTTTTAGTTGATATATTTGATTGACATTAATTGAGATAATATTTATTTTTATAAGAAAAACTATTTAAAACTTAAAATGTTAGTGTCATGTTTTTCAGATGAAATAAATTAAAAAAACGCACTGGTCCTATATAATTTTAATTTATGAAGGGTAATATTATTGAGAAAAAATATATACAATGATAGTGTTAGTTTTACATTGTTATTTCATCATAAATTATCATGGATGAAAAAAAAATCTTACGTTTACAATAATTATCTTAAAAATTATATTACTATATAATTTTTTTGCTACAAATTTACAACTTTTTCATACTGTTACTTCTTAAAAGATGCACATGATATAATAAATCTATTTTGCTTTTGGTAAATTATGCATAAAACTAATTGGGATAAACTCGTTATTAATTAACTATTTATAAAAGGAAGAAAATAAAATAAAAATTTGTTGTATGCACTTCAGTTTTTAAAAATCAGATGAAAGATTTATTAAAAAAAATTATCACTATAAGAAATATATTTATTACCAGTTATTAATTTTAAAAATTACAGCAAATACAGTGGCTATTATCACTAATAACCATTAAAAAAGGTGATGAAAAATATTAAAAACAATTAATAAGTAAATAGATGTAAATATTATAAACTGATATCTTTGTTTAGGGGATTCATGTATGAAGGGTTTAAATTAGTAAATAATTAAATTCCAAAAATATTTAATAAAAATTAATTAAGTTTTTTTTACTAAATACATAATTGAAAAATTAATATTTATAATTGATTCAAAGTCTGAATATTGATTAAATTTTAATATATTCTTAACATAAAATTATGAAATATTAATGATTATGTTTGCAATAAATTCAAATTAAAAAATTGAACTGCGAAAAAGAGTATTATTGAAAATTTACCTTAAATATTATTTTGAGATTCAAATATTGAAATGTATGTAATTATATATTGATAAAAATTTAAATTTAATTTATTGTAACATTACATGATACGATAAACAGTTACAAGTTGCAAAAATTTGCTCAGAATGAGTGATCACTCAGTTGTCACTCGATAGAATTTTACAGGTCAAAAGTTCTCTTTTATCTACTCCCTCCTTTATATATTTATAAAGTTTTTTAATTAATTCACACCTTTTAATTGATATTGAATTTATTAATACTTAATACTCATTTTTAACATTACTTTATCTACTATCTTCAAAAGAAATTAATTTTCACTATAAATTACTTTCCATCTATTTAAATAAAAATATATAGAGGAAATTAATAATTATATAATTTGTAAGTATGTATCTTCTCCAATTATTTGATTTTATTATTAATTATTTAGAAATATTTTAAAAATCATTGATATAATGTATAATTACAAAAAAGTTTAAAGGGATAAAAATATTCAGAAACACACATATTCGTTATACCATGCATAGTAAACCAGTAATTAGACTAGAACCAAATTTATCCCAAATTCCAAATATTAAAAAAATAATTAAGCCAAATTAACTTTAGAAACATTAATTCTGAGAACTTTGTGAAACTATCATCTATTATATTCACTATCCACTATTTATCATCATAACTTATTATTAAGCCATCTTTTGCCAAAATTATAAGTACAAATGTTTTATTTTCCCTTACATCCTATAAAAAATATATTTTTATTATTTTTACTGAAAAATTATAAGTAATTTTCAAAATACTTTTTATTGTTTTTCTGAATTACATATTCCTTATTATTTTTAAAGTGTTACAAAATAAGCATTACAAAAGTATGATATTTTGATTATAAAATGTGTTTCGGAAGAACAACACCTAAACATAAAATGTTGTAGAGTAACTCTTCTATAACTATTTTTGAATGTATTGTGAAATAAGCATTTAAATCAATATTTTGGTTACAAAATAAGTATTTTGGTTACGTCTTCCACTTTTTTTTTATTAATGTGTAGCAAGCATTCCATAGATATGATATTTTGTTAATAAGTATTACAGAAGAACATCTAGTTGTAAGTTGTTTTAGAATACATACTAACATTTAAAATACTAATTCGGAATACATTTATGTTCATAAATATGTTTCCTACTATGGAAACATAACAACCCATCCATCATGCGTTTCAAAATACCTCTTTTGTAACACATTTTAAATATTATCACATATTTAGTCAGAAAAAAAAAAGTAAAGAAAAAATCAGACAAAAGAGGTTGCATGAGTAACCACCACCGTAATGCTCCGCTATACATAGACAGAGATACATACTCATCACTTTCATTAGTACAAATGTCCAATTCAGGACTGAATGTCATGGTGCCCAATGCCACCCCAAAAGACTTTGCTCGTGTTCATGAAAGGATGTTAACTTTCAGAGCTTTCTCAGAGCAACAGATTATGACAACAATCACTTCCTCAATGACAGCAAATTAAGGCCACTCTAATTTAAAAACTGACTACAAATACCAAATGTTTCTTTTATTTTAAAAGGCTGATAAATATGCACTGTGTTAACATTAGTGAAATTCACATTTATATGCATTGGTGATTGCTACAAGAAGATTGCCTTTTTTAACTAACTTAAGAATGAATGGAAATATTCAGTCATCGGGATAATAAGTCAAGGCAAATACATTCATTAGGAAATCAATTGAAAAACAATGCAAAAAATGTTGACAAGAAAAAACTTCAGAAAAAATATTTTCCCCTTTGTGAATTCTATCTACACCAGTAATGATTGATTATACCATATCAAGCACACTGCACACCTTATCATTCAAGGAATTATGGTACAACAAAATGAAATGAATGCCATCCGTATTATAAAAAACCTAGTTAATTTAACTGTTTAGCATGGCAGTTAGCAACAAAAAGAAAGTCAATATTCTTCCAATAAAACAGGTAGAAACTGAAGAAATATTGTGTGCACCCAGTGTAAGTACTTCTCCAGTTGCTTCATCCTTCACTTTAATGCTCGAAGAGCCTGAAAAACACAACACCACAATGCTAAGAAAGTGAAGCTTAAAAACCCTTTGTTTAGCATGCATCCATATCAACATATTTAATCCTAAAAACCAGTAGAAATTAACATGAGTTATATGGATAAGTTAACTACGACGAATGAAACATCTTTTGGTCAAGCTTTTGTAGATTAATTAACGTTTCTTACATTTCTAATAAGAAAATTAAAAATTCATTAAAAAATAAATCACACTCTCCTCCACCTAAAAATAGTCATGTCTAACCTTTCTAGTAAATTGCTTGAATTACACAACTGTACTTTTTAATTTTAAAAATTATAACATCCTCATGCAATATTAATATATGCGACACTTCAATATGTTTAATGTAAATCAGCCTCTTAGAACAAACTTTTCACTCTTTGCAGTTCTCATCGTTATCAACAAATAATTTTGAACTATCAAATTTATAACTTCTTCATTTTATGAAAAAGTATCATGAAAAAAAAAGGAAAATTGTCATTTTTAAAAATAATAAATAAATAAATAAATAAAAATTAAATATTTGAACAATTATAAAGTTACAATGTATTTATTTTGGCATGAGATGAGAGAGGTAATTTTAAAAATATCACTTTTCTTTATGCTTTCCACTTCTCTTGATAGACGAGGAGAAAGTAAAACATGTAGGACTAGTAATAAACAAGAAATTTACTCTCGGGCTCGTTACCTTATACGAATTATTTTTCACTTTACACTTTTTCTTCAAGTGAAAGACCTATCCATTTTCAACAAAATAGACTAACATCTAGCACATTTAATTTTTTACTGCAAGTGTTTTAAGTTTTAAAATTAGAAGGAAAGGCAATATAATTGAAGTATCTCTCAAGCGCAAGAAGTGTAGTGTACCCAAAAGTAAACCTTAAAAACATTTCAGGCAGGAGTAGGTTTGGGGTAATAGAATGATGAAATTAATTTGAATTAAAGAGTACTAAAAGGAAACAAACTATGTGATATGAGAATTATTACTCCCATTTGTATAAAAAATACTTTTTACTTATCAATATGACCTCCATTATTATTATTCCTCTCTCATTTATGACAAGTGTGTAAAATATTTAACGATTGGGCATAATTGGAAAGGTATTACTTAATATTGTCTTGAAGTTTTAAAAAGACATAAATAGGAGCAATTTTATTATTTAATCGAAATCTAAAAAGGAACGAATGCATCAATAAACAAAGTAGGAAACAAAACATTTGAGATGCTGCTTGGTACTCACAATTGTAGTCAGTCCATCCAATGGCCATATTTTCAAGATCATATACCACTAGTTTGTTTGATAGCACCAAATCTGGAATAGAAAATGATTCAAAGTTAATGATGTTGAGATCCAACACTAACAAGAAAAGATTTACAAAATGAATAAAATTAGTTTCAATCACACACACATACAACAGAAAAGGCAAAAGTTGAGTTTACAAAAATGTACTTAATTCAACCCAAATTGTGGAATACATGAAAAGCTATAAGATGAACCCTTATCAGTGTTCGAATTGTGGGTTTTGGTTTATGGAAGAAAGGAAAGAGAAAGAGATAACCAAAAATAATAAACATATTATTGATAGGATTTGATATAATACACCAATTTATACCAAACATATCATTACTAGTACAAGTCCAAGCTCACCAATAGTAACACTTGTGAATTAATGACCCTGATATCTTAAAAATCAGTATCAGACTCAATTGATGACTTAATGCACAAATTTTATTCCATAAACTTATTCTAAGTCGCTGGATTAATTTATAAGCGTCAGTTAATTCTAAGCAGTACCTCCAAGAAGGGTCATATCCTTTCCATTCTTGGTCTGTGCCGCACTCTTCTGCCAGCCAATACACCGGATACCACCCTGGGGGTCAATCAAGCACAAAATAATATTAAAAAACACTGTAAATAAATTTCAGTAATTAATTTATCAACCCAAGGTACTCAATTAAATTCAAAAATACATCATATATGAGTAAAATTATTCAGTTCCAATTTAAATTTTAAACCATCATTATAGTTGACATTGAACTATAGATACCTTTGATTTTTCATACAGACAATTTTTCTTTATAATTGTACATGGAATTTAATATGTATGTTAAACCACAGAACGCTCAGGTACATTCAAGAGATTGAGAAATCAGTTCAGACAACATGTTAACTTAAAATAAAAGTCCTTAAAGAAAAACGTATTTGTCATTTGAGTATCTAGCATACAAAGCTTCTCAAATAAGAAGCTGGGTACATCTACAATGAAATGAAGTTCCTACTCACATTAAACTCAAACAGGTAGTCGTGAGGATAAACTGTCAGAGAAAGAGAATCCTCAAAATGAAACTTGACAACTGGAAATCCACGATCAACACTGCAAGATTACAACAGTCAACAACATAAGGGCTGCATATGCTAGACACTTAATGTGCACTTGTTTCCTTCATGAACTGATGAAATTGAGTTCTCAAAAAATGAAATGCATTTTAATTACACAAACATCATTTGAACAATGAATACCAGAGTTTCTATTTTAAAAGAAAACCATTTTTAGTAGATGATCCTTTTGAATATAATTATTTGTAATGTATCAACAAAAGGTTTATACTTCTTTTCTACCTAAAATAATCAAACATTGAGATTCTTTGTAGATAATTATCCAAACCTACTCAACAGCTCCCTTCAGAAACAAAGAAAAAGGATAACAGTAATCCAAAACAGAAAAACCAAAGGACCGTATAAAGGGGTGGGCATACTTTTTTCTGTAACAAAGTCCTAATAGACCAAATACATTGACTTCATCAGAAAGCTAATCCGTAATCTTAAAGTCAACAAGTCAATATATGTCAAAACTCCATCTAAAGTACACAGTTTATTACACAACCTCTGATCCTACTTACTACTGCCTTGTGTCCTTTATTTTATCACAGTCTTTTTCCTCCTGCAGGTTTCAGAATTTGAATTACCGAATATAATCAAACGGTCATGAATGGATATTTATGAAGATATATTTAAATAGAGATATGAAGTTGTCACTTGACATCAGACCCTATGGACTAAACAACCAAGAAAATAAACCTAAAGTATCTCAGATAAATTATGGGATATTGTACACCAGTTAAAAACAATGAGTAAACCAATACTTATTCCAATATAACAAAGAAATGTAAAATTTCAATTAAAGAATATCACAAAGATAAGCGTCATACTTTCCAGCATACTGAAAACAACTAAATTGTTGGTCAACAAGATATAATTTCAGTCCAGGCTGCCGGGCCAAAACCTATCATAAAGAACATTAATGAATACTCAAGTGGAAATATTGATTCAGTTAAATCTTTATACATTCACTTACCTTTGGAATCAGTTCGTCATAAACTAAGGCAGGAAGATAAGCCAAGGTTGTTCCACTATCTATTACTGTCCCCCTCCCATTTCCCGAATCAAATATATCTGAGGGAAGCTGTAGAGTATCTGTATCTACCTCAATACTCTTCAAAACCACGTTATAGTGTGCCCTATAATGGTCAAAAGATAACCGTTGTGACAATTTTTCAAACTCAAGGTCTGAACTGAATATCAAAACATTATAGCTATTAACTACCAGAAAAAAACATTTCACAAATTTTCACAACCTAAACTAGAGGCCTCAGACGAATATACTTTCATAAAACTGAAAGCCATAAAAACGAAAGAAAAAAAAAACAGAAAGAAGGCCTTCATTTTGTGGCCCGATCACACTTATATATACTTGCTAGTGAGATGGATGGAATTTCACACATGCCAAACTTTTTTACAAATTTAAAGTTAAAAACGGTCCCAACAGGATGCAAAAGGGGCAACAAAAGACAGAAAACTTCAAAAGGTCTAGGCTCTAACTGAATACACATGCTCTTATGACACTGACGTAAACCAATAAAATTGATGGATATATACAAATGGAAATCTACCAGCGATTATGAGTGTGAATGCTTTATTCCACCACGTATCAAGTATTTACAACTTTGGCTCTAAAATTATATCTTCGTTAATTCATTTTCTGAATCTTTTATAAATATATAACATTAAACGTTTGAATGTGATACACATGTCCAAATGGAGAAAAAAAGAACCATGCAGATCCACTACTCTAGGGAATTTTCTATCTTTAAATAATATTAATTACAGCTCCCTACTGCAATTATAGAACAACCAAGCCAACTAAAAAGTCTTGTGAACATCACATGAGGTTATCTAAATGATAATTCATTCCTGGTAGTTCCAATATTGTGCGACCATCAAATTTACCCTTAGATATTTATATGATAACCAATATAATAGAATGAGAATGAAATACTAAGTGCACATACATTTTCGGTACCAATGGAGTTGTGCTGACTTTTGGTTCCACCAATTCCCCTATGGCAAATATTCCACCACCACGAATATTGTCAAGGCAATGTGAAAATATTTTTTTCACCTTTCCGGATGCAGCAAGCTGTGACAGCAAAGAAGAATTTGCTTGTCCAAAACCAATTATTCCATCAAGGGCTTCTTCAGTAGATGAACCCAATGTCCCAGATTGTGCAGCACCACACCTGTCAGCAAAAGATTAACAAGAGAGATATAAACAGGGGAAAAATTTGAAATGGCAAAAATTTTCTTTAATCTATCAACATGGGAACCTATTACCTAAATATTTTTAATTAAAATTAATAAATTGAAAATTCCCACTTCAATGTAAAGTTTTCCACATAACCCAAAAACAGATGACTCAAAAGAGTGAAAATTTTGTTCACAACCAAGATAATTCTGTCTTAGAACCCCTACTCTGATTGAACAACAGACATGATCGGCCTAAAACCTACCATAAGAAGTCAATAATAAATTATTCAGTGAGAAATTAAAGCATTGGCACTTAGTAATTGAAATTATTCTCACCCAAAAATGATGCTGCTATTTTGTGGTGTAGTACGAAGATTTCCGTTGACACGGTTATACGTAAGATAATCCTGGACATAGTATCCAGAAGTTGCACTTCCATCTCCGTAAGTTATACTGTAGGGGCATGGAATTTCAGACTTGCACCCAGGAATTGGACCATCAAACGCGGCAAAGCAAAAATCTTGGTCACAAGAAACCAGCTGTGAAGTTCCAGATTTCTTTGGGTCATAAAGAGTCAAATCTATCTGTTGAAACAACAAAAAAATTGGAAATTCAGAAAGAGATCAAAGTCAATGATTCAGAATTTGAATCTGCCAACTGAGAAAAAGGTTTAAAACATAGATACGTACACCGAGATCACTTTTCCTGGGACATCTCGAGCACTGAACACAATTCACCCACATAATATCACTTCCTGTATCAACTTGCACATAATAATCCTTCGGAGGAGAGCCAAGCCCAAGTTTTGTATAATACAGACTAAACCAAATAAACAACACCACAACACAACACAAGCATGAAAATAAAGTAAATCACTGGTAGCTTCTTCAAATATCATAATAGCTAAACCTACTCCTATACTACAAATCAGAATTCTCAATTTAGATATTACACATTCTGAAAATTCGTCATATTCTCTCCTTATAAGGTATATTCACACACTACCCCGAAACTAGCTAGTTGAAAAAATCTTATCAACTATCTCACTCTATTCTCCTTTTATTATCTATATCTCTATATTTGAATTTTTTTTTGAGAGACATATATGTTTCAATTTATATATAACATCATAATACAATTTAAACTATTCATTATAAATATAATATATATATATATATATATATATATATATATATTATAAATTAAAAAATAATTAGTTCTTATGAATTTTAATTACATGCAAACAAATATTCATCAGGTTAAAACACTGATTAGAAAGAAGCAAAAGAACCGAACCCAGTCTTAGTAGGGAGACCATTGCCGCCAAGGTTGAGATCCACGGCGGAGAGAATTCGACCTCGACGGCGAGCATCGTGAGCTTTGATAGCGCTTAAACTCCTTTTCCGACGCTCCACCGGGAACACTAAATTTCCGTTAGCAACACAACCAATTTCCGCAACTAGAATCGCCACTAACATTACTAAACCTCTCGGATCCATTAAATCGGTAGCCTAGCGAGTTCAATTCAACTGAAATAATCAAAGAAATGGTAGTAACAGATCCAGCACAGCTCAATGAAGCTCGATGCGATTCATTTTGGTGCTTTGGCGTAAAGCTGCATTGGTTTTGCCGTGTTCGGTCCGTTCTATTGAAAAAGGCGAATACGGCAACGAAGAAGAAAAAAAAAAAAAAAATACAGACTAACAGTGAGTGACCGAGAGGGAATTATTATTTCAACGCTAAACGACGCGTGTTCTACTCGTTTGAAGGTTGTTACGCCACTCGTATTTCTGCTTCGACTGTTTTCTTTAGTTGAAGGGTATCTTTCATGCCGCTTCGTCACTTTTCAAAAAATGATTTCATACTTACTTATTTTTCGATAAATATTAATAATATATTTTAACTAGTGGACGGTATAAATTTTTTATTTGGCGATAGAAAACCTTAAAAATTCGTTTATTTTTTATTATAAAATAAGAAAATGATATAACATAGTTGACGCGTGTGTAACAAATAGTATTCTCTAAGGAAAAAAGAAAAAGAGATTCTTTTGTTACCATTGTTTTAGAAAAATACGGGACAAAATGGTAAGGAACGAAAAAAATAAATTAAAAAATAAAAAGGTATTTTGAGTTCTTCTTTAAACATGTTACTCAAGGAATTATTTTTCAAATCTTTATGTATGTAAGAAAGGAATATGATGAGGTATTTCGGTAAGTTAACGAGTTTCAGTTAAAAATAATTATATATATATATATATATATATATATATATTTAAAATATTTAAAAAAAATAAAATTATAATAAACAAAAAATTATAAAACCAACTGAATATGGAAATTAAATAAATAATGTTATATAATAAACATAAAATCGAAGTAATCAAAATATCGCCGGAACATGTGGCAAATATTGTTTTTTTTTTCAGTAATTCAATCTTTCGTTGATGCACACGTTAGATAGAGGTGAAGTAGCGGCTGTATTGGATAGATATGACTATTTGAGCATAAGAGATAAATAAATTTTTTTTATAAAGAAAACTCTATTTAAATATATAGAGAACGGTGATAAAAATAAATAAATATTTTATTTTTTTCAGTTTAAATATAGTCTTTTTAGAAAAATCAATATAAGTTTTCACTTCCATTTTAATTTCGTTATATTATTGAATGAGAATTTTTTTAATGTACAAAGTTTATTCTCTCATTTTTATACTAAATAAGAAATAGCATTTTAAAATCAAATAATAAATAGTTCTCTTATAAAGTTTATACTCTAATTTTTCAACAAATATAACTTTCAAAACTGACACGTTTTAAATGAGAAGTTAATGATTTAATAGCATAAAATTATTTTATAAATTATGTTTTTAAATAAAAAGTGAGACCAAATCAAACATATCTAAATATTTCAAATTTTGTTGTTGGGAATCATAATATATTATATTGTAGTATGTTTTATACTACTTTTTGTCAACTACTTTCTAAAATGATAAATAATCATTGTTATATAAATAAAAATTAAAATAATTATTTTAAGTAATGTATGTTAATGTTGTAATAAGATGTTAATATATAATATCTTAAGAAAATTAATATATATATATATAATATGTCATTTATTTTTTTGAATTTTGCGTTAGAACTTGAATTAACGTTTTTTTAATAAAATAAAAAAAGAATTTTACATTGATTAAAAAATCAAAATTTACATATATTATAAAAAATAAAGAAGTACTACCACTAAAATCAAAATAAGGTAATTTTATGTACATTAAAAAACTAATTTAAGTCTAAAATATATATTAACAAAATATCTTATATAAAATTATATAATAATTTATTAAAAATAAATAATAACAATAATAATACAAATATTAAACTATATTTTTTATTTCAAAAATTAAATAATGAATGGAAAATATGTCATCAAATATGAGGATGAATATATTTTTTTGAATTTTTTTTTCATTTATCTAAAATAATAGATAATATTTTCAATATTTATATATTTCCTCATTTAAATAATACATTATTTATAAAAAAATTTCATCATCCACGTAAAGCATAATGAAGGCTTTGGTGGATCGTACTTATTTCTACTGACAAACAATTCCATTATTGTGAGGTTTCGGTGAGAAATAAATGTTTTTTTCTTACACTATTTGACGTTCCTTGTCACATTTTGCAGAGCAAAAACCCACTTAATATGAGGCAAAAATTAAGTACCAGTTAGACGAACAATAAAAAAAATAAATCCACGAACCACGTAGTTAAATTTTTGAAAATTCAATGATAGATGGATGTTCGTTTTTTTTTTTACACTCCCATATACTGTTATATGTATTTTAATTATATTTAGTTTTATTTTATTAACTACAGTGTGATCGATATGTATTATAAAAAACATAATTAGTACATAAGACCTTGTTGTAAGAACTTGTTAAAGTAGTTTTAAAACATAAAAGTGAAATTTCTGGTTAGAAGTTAAGAAAAGTAAGAGGATTTGATTATCTCTAATAGGACACATCAAAAGATTTACTTAATTGAAATTCTTGACAAATATGCAACTCATCAAAGATAAAAAACATAGAGAAAGAAAGAGTAAAAGACACATTCTTCGAAGACGAAAATAAATATTATTTTTCTCTTCTATATAAAAATACATTATTTTATATATATATATATATATATATATATATATATATATATATATATATATAATATCATAAGTGAGAATGGAAATGTAACAGAAAAAATAAAAGAAAGAAAGTAATAACCCTATGAAACGTTGTGGTTGAAGGTAATAATAGGTTTGTTATGTAGTTGATTATTTTGACATCCCCTCAAGCTGAGAGTATATGTCAAGAATTCACAGCTTGGACATAAGATTATTAAAAGTAGCAGGGGGAAGAGGTTTTGTGAAAATGTCAGCTTCTTGGTGATGAGTGCTGATGTGAAGAATTTTAATTAGATCTTGTTTTATCTTCTCTCTAATCAAGTGACAATTGATTTCGATGTGTTTGGTTCGTTCATGAAAGACTTGATTAGATGCAATTTGAATTGTAGATTGGTTGTCACAATAAAAAGAGAAGGTTGTTGATGTTGAATTTTGAGATCTTGTATAAGGTGATGAAGCCACTGTATTTCACATGTTGTGGAGGCAATAACACGGAAACTGTTAGTGGAGAATAGTCATTCTATCAAGAGAAGGATGCCCAAGATGCATGTGCCAAATGTCACGTTTAACAATACTATTGCAAGCATGAAGGTCATTCTTGATGACGTATAAACCAGATTTTATCCTAACTGTACCAATCTTCTTGGTGGATTTCTTGTCCTGGATAAGACACTCATTAGTGAAAAAAATAACAATGTAATCTGAACAAGAAACTAACTTAGAAATAGAAATAAGATTATATGAAAAACTGGGAACAAAAAGCACATTCTAAATACACATATTTTCAAAAATTTTAGCAGAACCCGAATGGGTAGCTTGAACTTTAGTTCCATCAGGTAAGTTGACAATTATACGAGATATAGGTTTAAAATTGATTAAGTTTGAAAGAGAACAACAAATATGATATGTGGCACCAGAATCAATTATCCAATCATCATGAGAGATAAAATTGGTTAGAGAAACAGAAGTTTTACCTTGATTCATTGTGTTGCAGGATACAGTAGAACCAACCTGGTTAGCTGAAACATTTCCAACACATTTTGATTATTTGTCTGCTGTAGTAGATACATCAAAGCATGATATTGCTGTTGTGAAAGCTGAAGTCCTGATTTTGAGCATCATGATCGGTCTTTGCTTCTTGAATGGTATCAAGATTATTCACGATAGCGGACTTACTATTATATGTCTTATACCCTGGGGGGAACCCATGTTTCTTGTGTTGGCAAAATTTGGGTCATGTATATATATGATACATATTTAAATGTGTTAGGGTCATTATTTATTAAGCCAAATAATAAAGTGATCTGAATAAATTAATGTTTTGGCTAAAGGCATATGTCATGAAAATATGATTGTGTAGAGACCATAGAGTAATTTTTTATTTGATGAGGGGCCAAATTGAAAATACTAAAACTTAAGTAATTAACCTAATTTTGGTTATATAAAGGGTCATGGTCCCCTTCTGAGAGCACACAGACAGAATACAGATACAATCCCGTTCTTTTCTTTCTATCCCCATCAAGAGAGAAAATTCATAGGGAAATACAGATGCTCTTCAGGTGGAAGACCATAAGATCAACTCAAAGGTGCTCTACAAAAATATCATCATTATGGCTAATTCAGGTACGCTTTCGCATTTAGTTTATATAACATGTTTACAGTATGGGATTATAGATATATGTTTGATCATTAGGATGAAGATCATATTCAATTACAGTTTAACCTAACAATTGGTATCAGAGCTACTCATGCTTATTTCATGTTTGTATTTGAAAATTAAATTTAAGAATTCAGATTTTCTTTCATTTAAAGACCCCTTCATCTCAATTAGGTATCATAAATAATTAGGTGAATCCCAAATTTGATTTTGAAATAATACAATCCCAAAAGTTTCATCTCTCTCGTGAGTTTCGAACCTATCAAAATAAATCCCCAATCTATCTTCTCGTGGGTTTTGAACTCTGAATTCCAAAAATAATGGTTTGCTGCTTCGCGATTGTTTTGCTGCTACTGGTCACCGAGAATCTCAATGGATCTTTATCGTGGTCTGCAAAACTTGTCAATGGATCTGGTATGTTTCGTGCGGCAGCAGTATAACACTACAATTTTTTGTGATTCAACGGTGAGGGACGATGATATTGTTGCGAAGGAGGCTCGCTCGCAGTAATGGTTTCGCGCAACAGCCACGATAACTTGCAGGGACGGTGGCGCGTTTGGCACGGAAGCGCACACCGATGGTAAATCGTGGTTGCACAAGTGGCATCTGGTCTCCCTTACCGTAGTAACGGTGGCTTGTGCGGAATTTGCATTTTGGGTCTGTCTTCGTGGGTGCTGTGCCACAGCAGCGGCACCGTCTCGGGGTTGTGGATTCGTAAAAGAAAAACCTAATAAAATTATGACTATTAATAAAATTAATATATAAAATGCATATATTTTTTTTTTAAATAAAGAAATAATTCGTATAACATCCACAAAATATGAGAGAGCCATTAAATTAAATTTTGGCTGTGAAATCACAAGAAATAAATCGTGATGAACAGTGTTTGGGTTGAAGAATTAAATAATTGGAAAGTATTTGTTTTTCACTAATCGCATTAGTGGTCTCGGTGTCATTATAATTTTTTTTTTAAATAAATTTGGTTTTGTTATATAAATAAAATATTAATTTTTGGTAGTTTAATATTTTTGTGAGCAAATTGAGTCAAGAAGTTACCAAAGTAACATCTCTTGAATTGGGTAGTTCAGTGAAAAATATTAAATGTTAGTGTTTGTGTATATTCATGCGAGTATTAGTCACTCAAAGGAAGATTAATATTTGGCCGAATTGCATATACACTTGTAATGATAAACATGTGATAATTATAAAGATTAGCTTTGTCGATGATAAATCAATCCAAAGACCTGGTTTATTGTTGGACGTGCTTTATTGTCAATGTTTGATTATTACAACAAGATACCTCTAGCAGCTTAATATTATTGTCCAAAGACTTGATATTGATGGTGCATTGGGTGTCTTGAGATGGGTTAAACCATTATTTGAATATATATTTTATTTATAATTATTTTTTTTATATAATGTGAGCATAATTAGTTTATTTCTTTTGTTCTAATCCAGTCTACAATTGCTTCCAGTATTCGCCAATTTAAATTATGTTCCGATCCTCAAAAATATGTTTCCTACTTTGGTCCGTTCGAAGTCAATTTAGCGTCAGTACCTAGTAACACTTGGTGGTTAGACTCAGGTGCAACTACTAACATCAGTTGTTTCTATAAAGGGTTGCCTAAGCTACCTGAAGCCAATTGATTCTGAAAGATGGATATATGTTGGAGATGGCAAATCGGTAGAGGTGGAAGCTATAGGGCATTTTAAATTGTTATTGAGTACTCGGTTTTTATTTGGATTTGAAAGACACTTTTGTTGTGCCGTCATTTAGACTGAATTTGGTTTCAGTTTCTTATCTGGACAAATTAGGTTATTTGTGTTCATTTGGAAACAATAAGTTCAGCTTTGTCTTTTAATTCAGATATTATTGGAACTGGTTCACTTTTGCCTTATGATAATCTGTATTTACTTGATACTCGTGACCACCTATAACGAAACCCTTAATACGTAATCACTGGGTACTAAACGTAAAATTGATGATACTCACTCAGGAGCATTATGGCACAGTGCGCTTAGGTCACATCTCTAAACATAGAATTGAACGACTTGTGTCAACTGGAATCTTAGAGTCCATTGACTTCACAAACTTTGATGTTTGTGTTGAATGCATTAAGGGCAAACAAACCAAAGCGAAGAGATTAGGTGCATATAGAGCTACAGACGTCTTAGAGTTGATACATACGGACATTTGTGGGCCATTTCCTACACCTTCGTGGAATGGTCAACAATACTTTATATCATTCATAGACGATTACTCACGATATGCATACTTATTCCTTATACATGAAAAGTCACAATCTCTAGACGTGTTCAAAACATTTAAAGTCGAAGTTGAAAATCAACTCAATAAACGAATTAAGTCTGTCGGATCTGATCGTGGTAGTGAGTACTATGGCAGATTTGACTGGATCAGGTGAACAACGTCCAGGACCTTTTGCCAGGTACCTAGAGGAGTGTGGAATTGTCCCACGCGATACCATGCCGGGATCACCTAGCATGAATGGTGTAGCTGAAAGACGAAATCGAACTCTTAAAGATATGGTCGGGAGTATGATTTGTCATTCCACCTTACCGAGTCACTCTGGGAGAGGCACTAAAGACTGCAGCTTATATTCTCGAACAGAGTACCAACTAAAGCAACTGACCAAAACACCTTATGAGCTTTGGACCGGGCGACAACCTAGTTTGAAGCATTTCCATGTGTGGGGTTGTCCAACTGAGGCAAGGCCTTATAAGCCAAATGAAAAGAAATTGGACTCCGAACGAGTAAGTAGTTATTTTATTGGTTATGCCTGAAAGATCCAGGGGATATAAATTTTATGATCCCACATTAAAGACAATTTTTGAGACTGGAACTGCTACGTTTTTTGAGGATATTGAGTTTGGGGGGAAGAATAAAATCAGGAACTTTGTCTTGGAGGAAGAATCGGTAACAATTCCAGAACCGATTCAAACAGCTTACTTTTGATAAAGTAAGTTCGGAACCTCCACAAGGCATTGTTAATGAACCCCTTACTCAAGATGATTTGGTTGTTCATGAAGAACAAACTCAAGATCCTCAAGAACCTGTGCATCATGAGCCAATATCCTTGCGAGATCCACTAGAGAAAGAAGAAGTGCTATTTCGGATGATTACATGGTATTTCTTCAGGAACATGAGGAAAACAATGGTATGATGGAAGATGACCCAGTTAACTTCCGTCAAGCCATGCAAGGTTCTAACTCTGAAAAGTGGATCGAAGCAATGAAGGAGGAGTATAAGTCCATGCAAGACAATAAGGTTTGGGAACTTGTCCCATTACCAGAAGGTATGAGACCCATTGGTTGCAAGTGGATATTTAAGACCAAACGGGATTCTAAAGGTAATGTGGAAAGGTATAAGGCTCGTCTGGTAGCTAAGGGCTATACCCAAAAGGAAGGGATTGATTTTAAAGAGACTTTCTCTCCAGTTTCATCAAAAGACTCTTTTAGGACAATCATGGCTCTTGTAGCACATTATGATTTGGAGCTTCATCAAATGGATGTCAAGACGGCGTTTCTTAATGGCAACATTGATGAGACGATTTATATGGTGCAACCAGAAAATTTTGTGCAGGGAGATTCAAAGAGTATGGTTTGCAAACTGACAAAATCCATTTATGGACTAAAACAAGCATCTCGTCAATGGTACTATAAATTTCATCAAGTAATTCTCTCATTTGGCTTCGAGATGAATATTGTTGATGATTGTGTATATCACAAGTTTAAGGGGAGTAAGTATATTTTCCTGATCTTGTATGTTGATGACATTCTACTTGCCACCAATGATATAGGCATATTGCACGAAACCAAGAAATTTTTATCAAAGAATTTCGAAATGAAAGATCTTGGTGATGCGTCCTTTGTATTAGGAATTCAGATACACCGAGATCGATGTCGGGGTATTTTAGGATTATCACAAAGGAGCTATATCGAAAAAATTCTTAAAAGGTTTGGCATGCATGAATGTAAATCCGGGGATACTCCAGTTGCTAAGAGAGACAAGTTTAGTCTCAATCAGTGCCCAAAGGGGAATTTGGAAATTGAGGAAATGCAAAAGATTCCCTATGCATCAGCTGTAGGGAGTTTGATGTATGCCCAAGTATGTACGCGTCCAGACATAGCATACATAGTTGGGGTTCTAGACAGATATTTAAGCAATTCAGGAATGGACCATTGGAAAGCAGCAAAAAGGGTCATGAGATATTTAAAGAGAACAAAAGATTACATGCTCACATACAGGAGGTCAGACCAGTTGGAGATCGCTGGGTTTTCTGACTCGGACTTTGCAGGATGTCAAGATAGTTTGAAATCCACTTCAGGTTACATTTTCATGTTAGCAGGTGGTGCGGTTTCTTGGCGCAGTGTCAAGCAAACCCTTACAGCTTCATCCACCATGGCAGCAGAATTTGTAGCATGCTATGAGGCGTCGAATCATGGAATATGGCTGAGAAATTTTGTCACAGGGCTGCAAATTGTGAAAGGCATTGAAAGACCACTTAAGTTATATTGTGACAACAAATCAGCTGTATTGTATTCCAACAACAACAGAAGTTCGACTAAGTCAAAGCACATCGACATTAAGTTTCTAGTTGTTAAGGAAAGAGTACAAAGTGGACAGATTTCCATAGAACATTTGGGGACAAACTCCATGATAGCAGATCCTCTAACTAAAGGACTTCCGCCCAAGGTCTTTCATGAGCATGTTGCTCACATGGGTGTTTTACAGTTTGAGGAATTTGTGGTTTAGTGGGAGTTAGTCATTTTCATATATTTTATGTTCTATGTTTAATATTACATATGTATACATTGTTTTTTGGACATATTTGGTTATCTATAGATATGCGGTTTTCTTGTTCATTCATTACACTTTGTACATTAAGGTTATTATATCGATCTCGATAAGTTAAAGTTTGGACCAGTTGAAAATAGACGTGTACAGATCACCTTCACGTAATTTTTCATGCTACACATTTCATGATGAATCCATGTCGTTTGGTTATGTCAGGATGAGTAATCATTGTTGGTTTTACTTGCGATGATGCAATGAAAAGCTGGTTTGGTTCTATATCCTGATATGATTAATGGACAGGACTTTTGGAATATGCTAAAGGAATATAATGACAATTTTGAGCTCATAAAGTCTAACACATTTGTAAGGTTGTAAGGACATATATATTTGTGACCAGTGGGAGATTGTTGGCAAAATTTGGGTCATGTATATATATGATACATATTTAAATGTGTTAGGGTCATTATTTATTAAGCCAAATAATAAAGTGATCTGAATAAATTAATGTTTTGGCTAAAGGCATATGTCATGAAAATATGATTGTGTAGAGACCATAGAGTAATTTTTAATTTGATGAGGGGCCAAATTGAAAATACTAAAACTTAAGTAATTAACCTAATTTTGGTTATATAAAGGGTCATGGTCCCCTTCTGAGAGCACACAGACAGAATACAGATACAGTCCCGTTCTTTTCTTTCTATCCCCATCAAGAGAGAAAATCCATAGGGAAATACAGGTGCTCTTCAGGTGGAAGACCATAAGATCAACTCAAAGGTGCTCTACAAAGAATATCATCATTATGGCTAATTCAGGTACGCTTTCGCATTTAGTTTATATAACATGTTTACAGTATGGGATTATAGATATATGTTTGATCATTAGGATGAAGATCATATTCAATTACAGTTTAACCTAACATCTTGTAACAATTATCTATCGTGTGACCGTTCTTTCCACAAAAAGTACAGATCTTTTTCCCATTTCCATTCTTAGCATTCCTATTTTCATTATTTCCTGGGAAACCATGTTTACGAAAGCAATTTGACTCCATGTGGCCAGTCTTCTTACAATAAGTACAAGTAACAGTGCTACTATTGATCTTGGTTTCGATTTCATTCATAAAATTACTTCCTCCAATCTGTCTTTCTTGTTGAACTACATAAGAAAAGATTTTTGAGATGGAAGGAAGAGGATCCATCATTAGAACGTGATAGAGAACTTTGTTATACTGATCATTAAGTCCTCTCAAGAATTGCATAACATGATCTTCTGTCTTCCTTTGATGAAAAGAGACAATGAGACCACATGAGCATTTCTGCGAATATTTACAAGCCAAATCTGGACGAAAGCTATCCAATTCATCCCATATAATGCGCATTTTCGTGAAATATTCAGTAACAGATAAACTCCCTTGTTTAAGAGATGAAACCTTTAACCGTAGTTATGATATACGAATCAAATTACCTTGAAAGAATCTAGATTTGAGGTCTTTCCATATTTCTTCAGATTTATCCATCCATATAATGCTTTGTCTAATGGAAGGGGAAACGTAATGAATTAGCCATGCCACCACCATGTTATTGCACCTCTTCCATGCTTGATATGTAGGATCTGTTTCTGCTGGTTCAGGAACAGACCCATTGATAAATTCAACTTTATTTTTGGCGCTGAGGGCAATGGAAAAAGATTTGCTCCAAGAATGATAATTGTGTGATTCCAACAAAGGGGAAACAAGAGAGATGACTGGGTTTTCACTGGGATGCAAATACAGAAAATTATTCAACGTATTGAGATCATGAGTGGGTATAACAACCTTTGATTCACTACTTGAAATCATGAACAAAAAGAATAGAATAACAAAACAAGAGATACGCAGCAGAACTCTTCTAAAAGAAGAGCTCTGATACCATCTTGACAAATCTGCAACTCATCAAAGATAAAAAACATAAAGAAAGAGAGAGCAAAAAACACATTTTTCGAAAATGAAAACAGATATTATTTTTCTCTTCTTTACAAAAACACATTCTTCTTTATTTATTTATATATATATATATATATATATATATATATATATATATATATATATAATTGTGTTGCTAATAAGTAATTTTATTGTTTATGTGATTAATAATACTAATTATTATTATGCATGTATAATACATTAATAAATAAAAATATTTATGATATTTTTCTCACTTTATAAATAAATAAATAAATACAAATATTAAATGATGATAAAAATATTTAATAGATAATAAATTTCTATTAAAGCATTTGTATGTGGAAGTTAACCAAAAGTTATAAAAAAATTGATAACTTATAAATTAATTGATGAATTATAGCAAAGAAAAACTTTTTTTTCCTTATAACGTAAGATCCATCTTTACACTATAGTAAATTTTGATACGGTATAAATGGGTGATGAAACTTTATCTTCGCCCATTAAACGCGATTTTGTAATTAAGATTGGATAGGATTAAATGGATGAGAAACTTTATATTAACCAATTAAACTCAATTATGTAATTAAGATATGAATTTGAGATAAATGATTGAGCAATATCGTGCAGTAACTTCATCCCAATAAATAATTTGCTTAATGATCTTGATAGTTTAAGGTTAAATATTTTTTTATTATGTTTTTTCATGTTTATCTAATATTAAGTTTAGTATCATTTAATTTTTTAAATAAAATAATATGATTTCTTTAATCGAGTTATTTAATGAAAGATGTAATATAGTATTGGCATGATGTTTATTTATATGATAATAATTATATATAATTTATTTTTTATTAAATTAATTGTAATGAAAAAAAGTAACATGTATTTAAGCTATATTATAACTTTTATTCAATATATTTTCTTATGATCAACAAATAACAAAAAAGGTAATTTAAAATTTATTTTAATACTCTAACTTCTGTATTATTAACTATCTTAATACTAGGTGAAACTATTGATTACAATTAGAAAACCTAGCAACTACGATATATTTTTAATCAATTAAGAACCACAACCAAACAAACATTTATATTACATAATTGGTACAATAAACCAAACTTCACATGACATATCGTTCGAATAATTTTTTTTTTTTTTTAGTACAACGGTATTTGTTTAACGTAAGGATATCTAATATTCAACTTACATGCATAACTAATTATTATAAATTTAAGCAATGTAAAAATTTAAAGTCACATAAATCTTGATAAAAATCATATTTATTTCCATAAAACATAATCATTTATATTTTTGTACTATTATTATTTTTGGTGCCTAATATCTATTTCAAAAAAAAAAATATATATATATATATATATATATATATTTATATATAATTTTTTTTCTTTTTTAATTTTCGGTCGGAAAGACAATTTTTTTAATGGTTAAATTGGTTTTCCTAATTTGTTTTTCTATTCCCAAGTAACCCAGTTTCTGTGTTCTCTCTAGAGAGTGTCATTTGTATCATAATTTTGGTCTTAGACAGCACAAACACATAAACCACGAAATTGTGCCGAAAATCGATGACTTCGCAAAATGGTGGCGAGAGCCACCAACCTCCACCGCAACCGCAAGGTACTGATGGATGCACACTTGTTTTCGTTCATCCTTTTTCATTTCTCAACTCTTATTCGCTGAAGAAAAGAAAGAAGATTAGTTTCACTCATTTGACTAAGCTCTTTATTCGATTTTGTTTCGATAATGATTTGGTTCCGTAGGTGAAAAGGTTACTGAAGTGGGATGGTTTGTTCTTGGTGAAGATCAACAACAGGTTGGCCCTTACGCCTTCTCAGAGTTACGCCGTGAGTTTTTTTTTGGGATACTATATATTTTTTTTTTCTTTGAATCTTTTTCTGTTTCCAATGAACAAAATGGACTGGAGCTAGGGTTAGGTATTGGATAATTTGTTTTTGTTGTTTGTTTGTTCTCTCCAACTAAGTGAAAGCTTAGGCAGCACTGTGTCGACTTTGAGCACACTTGTGATTTTTTGTTGAAATTCAAACCTCTATTTGTGATATTTAAATGGAAATTGGCTTGGGCAGAACATTTCTTGAATGGATACCTCTCCGAAAATACGTTTGTGTGGTCTGAAGGAAGGAGTGAGTGGCAGCCCTTGTCGTCAGTTTCTGACCTGTGGACTCAACTTAACCGGCAGGGACACGATTCTTCAACTGCAGGTATGACTTTTCTTCTCTTTCGTTTAGGATTTTTTCCAATATTATAGTTATTATTTGCTGTTGTTGTTGTTTGAGGAGCTTAGAGTGTGATCTGTATGTAGTGTCCGCCCACGATGTTGACGAGTTTGATAGATGGCAAAAGGAGATTCAGGAGGCAGAGGCACAGGTGGAAAATTCAGATTTTGGATCCTTTTCTGGCAATGTTGGAGGTACTGGGGCAGGAGAAGATTCTGAGAGACCTTCGACTCCACCTGAGGGTGAAGAAGAATTTACTGATGATGATGGAACTGTATATAAGTGGGACAGGAATCTTAGGGTTTGGGTTCCCCAGGTTGGTGCATGAGATGTGTATCACTGTCATCATCATCACTATAATTTTTTAATATCATACTTTATGTGACCAATGATGTTCTTTGATATATTATATGATTAAGTGAAGATAGGCTACCGACTTAACTAAATTTGGATGCCCAGGATTTTAGGTTAAATTTAATCAAGTTGTCACCCTTTTAAAATTGAACTGTTTTTTGAGGCTTACCAATTTCATAGGGCTGATTTTACATTGTCAAACTGATCAGTTGTATTTGTTTCCACTTTTGAGCGTATTATTATGGCATGCTAACCACATTGCCGTCTGAAATAGGTGGCTCAATAACACTGCTTTGGGGATTTAAATCCCAAAAATCAAACATTGCTGTCATAGTTAGAATTTATTCTTCATTCAGCATACACAATCTCCCTTGGGAAGAAGCAAAAGACAAAAAATGAAGGTTCTGTCATGCTGATGGGATTGTATGTTATGTATCCTAAAATGGATAAAATTGAAAATTAATTTGACACTGTATACATTTCCAAAATAAATACACTATCCGTGTCTGTTAATCTGGTAATTCCACAAGCAACATTTCTTAAGAATATTGAAACAACTATATACTTAAATTCTAAAAAATTTAAGCTAAATGACACTAACTATAAGGCTCCAATGGAATCTGAAACACTCAGTAAGGCAATTTATACCCAAACCATATGAATGATTCTATTTTACTATCAAATTTATAACATAAGTTTTAATGGATAACATAATCATTAATTATTAGAGGAGTTGCAGTTACTTGTAAGATTTACCGCGTATATGTTTTATGCTGGACACAAGTATTAAGTCATTATGCCTGCACCTTTCACATTGCAATGCTTAATCGCTGTGGATTGTGGCTGCTGTTCATTAACCATGATTCTGTTAAGTATGAAATTTTCATGGCTACTGTTGGGTGCTAGATCTTACATTACAAGTTCTGGGAATTCTTTAAATACACAGGGAATGCATACTCTCTCTTTCTCTAAACTTCTTGAGAGCTACCACCCTATATACAAGTGTTTCTCAAGTGTAAACTTTTTATGTTTTTTAATACAGCAACAAGTCATATTTTTTTTGAAGTGTTAAATCTAAATATTCTAAAAAACTGAAGTGCTTCTGTTCTGAATACTCAGTATTTTTTTTTTCTTTACTTGGATTTGATTACTTCTCTTTTGGTTGGGTTTCTGCCAGTCACATTTTGTTTCCTGTAAATTATGTGGTGTTTTCATTATAGTACTGGGAAATCAGAATGTTGTCTTCTCAATCTTGAGGCCTGTTATACTTATTTGTGATTGTGTATAGCCTTGATGTCATGATTCCTATAAATCTCAATAATGCCGTTGTAGTTATTCTTTGGGCCAAGGTTTGTTGATTGTTTCTAGAATGTATTTCTATTGATTTTTTTAGTGTGATTGATAAAGTTGTCATATCATAGGAGTTTCCAACTGGTAGCACTGAGCCTTATGGGCTTGAAGATATGACCTTCTTGCAAGAAGAGGAAGTTTTTCCAACAATAACTAATTCTGATGCCTCTGAAAAGTTTGAAGACGGTTCAAAATTGGTTGTTTCTGAACCTTCCTTAAAGGAAGAAGCAAACGAAGCAAATAATACCAATGTGGTAGCAGGTGGGAAAAGGAAGCTTTCAGATCAACAAACTGACAAGAAGGTGCCCTTTTCCTTTCCATCTAGTCTATATCAATGGTTTCACCACGATCCATTTTTGTATCTTTGTTGCTTTGACTTGGAAATGAGTATCTGTTTTTGGAGACAAATGACACCTCTATTGATCTCATTCGGTTTCAGGAAGCTAATAAACCCCCCGATAGTTGGTTTGAATTAAAGATCAATACACATGTTTATGTCAATGGGTTGCCAGAGGATGTTACCATTGATGAAGTAAGTATCAACTTTTGTCTCAATTTACCTGTGTGTAAAATTTGCTGCAATAATTAACATGACACTGAGTAATACATTGCAGATTGTGGAGGTATTTTCCAAATGTGGAATTATAAAGGAGGTATGTTTCTATTCCAATATTATATATTATATGTTCAATTGTTAATTGTTAAATTATAAACAATTGATATATAGCATATGTTAGTTTTTCATGATTAGAAGAGTCTTAAATGTTCCATTTATGTTGGTGAACGAAAAGACTGTTGACACTGTATAAATTAATGGTATAGTGACCCTACAATACTGCAAAAAATATAAATTAATATTTCTTGACATGGATGAGCAAGTTATGCTGCGTATCATGTTTGTCATGTCTTTTTAATGCTATCAGGAGGGTTTTGAATGGTAAGCATTGTATTTGTGATGAAAATTTTGTGAGCCTGTCTTTTCCTCTCCTGGGTACATACATGCACTTTCCAATACCCTAACCCTAAGTGAATCACAAGGGCCTAGCAACTTTTCCAAATTTGTTCTCAGTATGAGTAACTTGCAAGAGACTTTCTTTCAACTTCACTATGGTATTGTAAATACCTGTAAGAATGGAAGACTAGCTAGTTGAGGGTATCGTGACTTGTACTAGCTTCTCATGAATTCCTGATCATGGTTATTATAGGACCCAGAAACCAAAAGGCCTCGTGTGAAGCTCTATGTTGATAAAGAGACAGGAAGGACAAAGGGAGATGCTCTGGTTACATATCTTAAGGTAACTCCCGTATTGTGCTCTGCCTGTGACATAGCTGTCATTATAACAGTTTCAATTATGTTTGCATTCACTAGGAACCTTCGGTGGCTTTGGCAATTCAAATTTTAGATGGAGCACCTCTTCGCCCCGGTGGCAAGATTACTATGTCTGTCAGCCAAGCTAAATTTGAGCAGAAAGGTAACTATTATTGAATTCTTAATATTTCACATGACAACTTCTGATAATTATTGTTAGATATGGTCATATGGAATCCATGTCTTAAATTAATAATTTAGTTTTTATTATGCCTGCTGTTGCTTGATGAAGCTTCCTTTAAATATGCAGGAGACAAGTTTGTATCAAAGCAAGTAGACAATAAAAAGAAAAAGAAATTGAAAAGGGTCGAAGAAAAAATGCTTGGATGGGGTATGCTTTGGTCTCCTTAAATTTTCAAGTTGATATTTCTCGAATATGACTGATTCCCAATCCAATCTTTAATTTAGCCTAATTTCCCCTTTTCATATATATATTTTTTTAATTAAAATGCAATATTGATTTACTCTCTGGTAAATATTTTTACAAAAAATTTCTAGATGGTGATCCTTGGTTTTTTACTGAGCAAGGTTATCAAATTGAATTGAGATTCAAATGGTGAATCATCAAGCTAATTTGTGGATTGTGAATCATAAATTGTATTGAATCATATGATGTAAAGACAACAAAGATACTTCAAATATACCATATAGATAATATATATGTGCAATGTAATAATTTTGCACTAAATAAATAAAACAACTTAACCATAAGTCTTATAAAATAAAATTATTAGTTATACCTGGGTTTGTGAAGCCTTTATTTTAGAATAAAGGAAACAAAGAAATGAAATTAACTACTGAGTGCATTTTGGAGTTAACTAATTGATATATCATTGAAGCATATAAGATATTATTCTTTGAATAGAGGGGCCGTTGCAAGTGTTGGGAATCATTTAAAAGCTTTGTACTAGAATGTATTCTGTTGTCTTGTCTGCTTTTGATGATGATGGATCTAGATGCTCAGATGACACATGCAGATTCCTTTTTAATCTTGTTAGTATGAGAATTTTAGATGATTTTGGTTGAAATATTTTAGATTCATTTTCAGAGTTATTTTTCTTATTTAGCATGCATCCATTTTAGTAATGTGTTTCTTATTGTATGACTCAGGTGGTCGCGATGATGCAAAAGTTTCAATTCCAGCAACTGTTATCCTTCGCAATATGTTCGCTCCAGCTGAAATGAGGGTTGGGTTACTTAATTTTTTTTTTTTTCTGGATACAATTATCTCAAGACAAACTTGCTCTACAAGTGCCCATACTTCTGCCCGTGAACATGATTATATAGATCACAGAAAAAAATTGCTACTATGCTTCTAAAAGTTCTAGCATACATATTTAGAATAAGTACTTTTTGTCATCACAATTAACCTTTTTTTTTGTGTTGTGATGATGATAGATGGTAATGATTATTATTGTGTCCCACATTAGTTAGAAATATTACCAAACTATTCCTTACAAGGCTTAGGCAAGTCTCGATGTTGGGCCTTGATATATGGCATTAGAATTACTATATTTAGGTGACTGTTAGAATTATTACAGCATACATATTTAGAATAAGTACATTTTGTGATCATAATTAACCTTTTTTTTTGTGTTGTGATGATGATAGATGGTAATGATTATTATTGTGTCCCACATTAGTTAGAAATATTACCAAACTATTCCTTACAAGGCTTAGGCAAGTCTCGATGTTGGCCTTGATGTATGACGTTAGAATTACTATAGTTAGGTGACTGTTAGAATTATTACAGGTGACTGTTAGAACTAATACAGATTGCTAGTAGTTGAATTTAAATGTAATTTATGAATTATACCTATCTAAATCTATATATATGGGATCATGAGAGTGGTGTGATTAACCCTCAAAAAATACTTCTCTCTTTTTAATATTAAGTTGGTATCAGAGCATGTTAATCCCGCTTTGCAAATCTCTGTCACCGCCCACTGCTGGCCGTTGCCGTGGACTACCACTGCCATCACTGCTCGTCACTGTAGCTGCCCACCATTGTATCTCTTCATTATCCTTGCGGTCTCCTATAAAAACTCCAGCAAACATGTCTTCTGGTCCTGTTGTCTCTTTCTCCAGCACTCCTACCATCACTTATGAGAAATTGAATGGAAAAAATTATCTCACTTGGTCTGTTTCTGTTGAAATGTGTTTCCTTGGCTAAGGTGTCCATGCCCACCTTAAACAAGATGCAAGTATGGTGCCTCTTGATAAAGCTGAACAGTGGAAGATAACTGATTTTCAACTTTGTGCACTACTGTGGTAATCTGTGGAACCCAAATTATTGGGTACTCTTAGATTATTTAAAACTTGTGACTCCTTTTCGAAAAAAACTCATAGTATCTTTGCAAATGATATTCAGTGTTTGTATGACTCTGCAAATAGACTTGTCTCCCTTAAACATCTGCAAATAGACTTGTCTCCCTTAAACAATCTGATCATGATATGATATCCTTCATGAGTGAAACTCAATCTGTTGTTGAAGAGAAATTAGATAAATTTTATATGGGGATGATACTTTGTGCCATGCATCTTGACTTCGAACATGTTAGAGATCAACTACTAACAGGGCATGAAGTCCCATCTATGGAAAGCCTGACTACTCGTCTTCTTCGTGTTCTTATTTTTCAAAGTAAAATGCTCATGAACCTATGAAATCTTCTGTCATGGTTTCCACACGTGGAAAAGGAGGACACCATGCTAGAGGAGAACGTGGTTGTCGAGGTCATCTTCAATGCTCATTTTGTAAAAGAATAGGCTATGTTCTAGAAAATTGTTTTGCTTGGCATGGTTTTCCTGACAAGTCTGTCCATATTTCTAAAACTGATGTAGCTGAATCAAAATTTTCTGATGAAGAATATCAAGAGTATCTAAGGTTGAAATCCAATAACTTGGCACAATCATTTACAATTCCCAGTTCATCGACAACTTGCATCTCACATTCTGTCGAAAGTCAAAATTCATGGATCATTGACTTAGGTGCATCTGATCACATTTCTGCTAATACATCCTTGTTCTCATCCCTATTCCTTTCGAAAAGTCATCATTTCATAACTTCAGCTAATGTTTATAAAGTTGCATCCCAAGGAGTCGGTCAAATCTGATATGAATCTCAATAGCACAAGGGATGATTTAGGATCTTTAGGATTAAAACCTTGTAGGAAATTTAGGAATTTAGTGATAAGGTGGAAGGAAAAAATCACTTTTTCCAAGGGAGACAATTCACAAAGGATGTGAAAGTCCTTTGATACAGCTAAGTGTTATTGAATAACTCAAAAATTTAGGAGAATCACTCTCACCAAGATAAAAGAGTTAAACTCTAATATTTTTAAATAAAATTCAACTTGTTATATTTGATAAAAATATGGTTAAGCTTATATAGAAGTTTTGTCATCAGAATTACAAAGATTTAATAAAGGAAAATAAATGCTAATAATGATTCATTAACCTAGGAATTGAAAACTACTTAATGGAGACAAATAAAGATTAATAATAATCCATTAACCTAGGAATTGATACTACTTAATGACTGATTGTAACTGAAATTGTGGCAACCAAAAGTTAATCAGTTATGCACCCTCTTAGTCTTCCAAAGATTGATGACTAAGTTTTCAATTTGGCCCTTATTACAACTTGTAATAAAACCAAACTAAAGTTCATTAATTGATTAATTCAAAACACAATTTGGTCAACTAACAATACTTGTTGAAGAGTTTCCTTTGATCTAGCCCTTGTCATAGGTTATGTCTACATCATTCTCTCCCTCTTGAAAAGGATTTATCCTCAAATCGGATTCGTTATCTACATAAAAAAGAGACAAGTCTGACAAATTGAATGTAAAACTAACATTATATTCACTTTTTGTGGTTAAATAGCTCTCTTTCATTGTATTTTTCAATGGAAATGTTCACTTCTACTTACTTCCTCACTTGCACCTCTCCATCCTTACTAAGCCATTGAAGTTTATAAGGTCTAGGATTAATAGGTAAATTTAGCTTTGACACTAATCTAGCACTAGCCACATTGGTACAACTACCTCCATCTATGATCATCATGCACACCTTGTCATTGATTAAACATCTAATGTGGAAAATGTTTTTTCTTTGGCTTTCTTCCATAGACTTCAATTGGCCATCATGCACATCTTTGGGAAGTTTAGTCACATTGTTCAAACTTTAGGGTTGAAACGTATTGAAGCTAATCATTTAGTTTTTTATTGTCACACCTCCCTTGAGAAATGTGTTTCCTTAATTGTATATGTTAATGATATTGTGATTACAGGAAATGATGCTGCCAAAATATCTCAACTAAAAGAAAACACTTGTGTAATCACTTTCAAATTAAGGATCTTGGATGCTTAAAATATTTCTAGGGGATTGAAGTAGCTCAATAAAAAGAAGGAGTTGTTATCTCTCAAAGAAAGTATGTCATAGATATTCTAAAGGGGATAAGCATGGTTGACTATAAACCAGTAGATAGTCTCATGGACCCAAATCAAAAACTAATTACAGAACAAGGTGAATTGTTCTCTGAACCAGAAAAATATAGAAGACTAGTTGGGAAACTAATTTATCTGACTACCACTGGACCTGATCTGTCTTTTGCAACGGGTGTTGTAAGTCAGTTTATGCAAGCTCCTTGTACTAACCATTGGAATGTTGTTATTTGAATTCTAAGTACCTCAAAAAGGCCACAGGACAAGGTCTACTGTACGAAGATAAAGGAGATTCCAAAATCTCTTGGTATTGTGATGTTGATTGGGCAGGATCCCCCACTGACCGACGTTTTACTACAAAATTTTGTGTTTTTCTTGGAGGAAATATTATTTCTTGGAAAAGTAAGAAATAGAATGTAGTAGTCCGATCTATTGTAGAAGCTGAATACTAGGCAATGACTTCTCTTACTAGTGAACTTATATAGGTGAAATAATTCTTTCAAGAACTCAAATTGTGTAATATCCAGACAGTGAAGATGTATTGTGATAATCAAGCTGTTCTCCATATTGCTTCTAATCCAATATTTCATGAGAACTAAGCATATGGAGATTGACTGTCATTTTATTAGGGAGAAGTTGTTGTCAAAAGAGATATATACAGAGTATGTTGCTTCTAATGATCAACTTGAAGATGTGCTAACCAAATCCTTAAGGGGACCTTAGTTTGAATTTTGTTGTTCCAAGCTTGGAACATACAATTTGTATGCTCCAGCTTGAGGGGGAGTGTTAGAAAACTGTAGTTCCGTGATTCTTAGAAGTATTATAGGTAGTTATTAGAATTAATACAAATTGATAGTAGTTGAATTTGAATGTAATTTATGAGTTGTACCTATTTGAATCTATATATATGGGATCATGAGAATGGTGTGATTAACCCCTTTAAAAATACTTTTCTCTTTTTAATATTAAGTGTAGTCTTGTAAACTTCACATTCCACATGTGCAGTCCCAGTGTGTGCGTGTGTGTTTAGATGTCCCATATTGGCTAGGAATGTGACCAAAATATTCCTTATGGGCTCAAGCAATCTCTCCCTTGAATTAACTTTCAAGTTGAGTTATGCTAGGTGCATTTTTAATAACTAGAATAAGATTTCCTGTTTTTCTTCTGGAGTCAGTGAAAATTCAATTTTCCAATCACAACTCGATGCTGCTATTTCACATGTTGGACATTTTCTGATATTATCCAATGTATGTAGGCTGATGAAAATCTGCGTCTAGAACTAGAAGAAGATGTTAAAGAGGAGTGCACAAAGCTTGGTCCTGTAGATTCTGTCAAGGTTTGGTCTATATGCCTTAATAAAATTCTTTCCTAATAATTATTTCGTTACCAATTAAATCAATTGAGAGATAAATACATTTAAGGCGTTGAGTAAACTTAACCTTGTTTAGGAGTGTTTTAAAATGTGGACAGAAAAGATGAGATGTATTATCAATTTACCATGTAACTCTTGAAGCATCTGTTATTAAATTTTATGAATATATAAACTTATCCCATGTCTATTTTTTTATTATAAATTGGAATCCTTATTGTTGAAGTATTTATTAGATTAAGTGTATCTTGTTGGACATTTATGAGATTAGTTGTAGACCTAGTTCCTAGAATGCATCTGTTTATCTTCTCTAGGATTAATCATGTCTCTCTATTTATTGTATCTCTGAATCTGTATTTTTATCTCCTATAAATAAGAGAACACAAGAAGATGATTACAGGCTCTCAAAATCAGTTCTTTATTTTCTTTTTCTATTTCAAGTTGGTATCAGAGCGGGTTCATCCCGCTCTGCCTGTCTCTGTTATTTTTCTGGCATTAATCGCCGTCCGCCGCCGTCCGCCGCCGTCCGCCGCCGGTGCTGTCTTCTCCGGCGCCGTTTTCCTCTTTGACACTTGGGTTTGGCTCGCCTCGAGGAGCGCGACCCAACCCCAGTGTTCGCTTCCTCTATCTCTGCCTCACGCGCCTCCATGCGCCACCCTTGTCCGCGGCTTCCTCCGCGCGTGGGCCTCACGCGCCGTCCTCTCGGTGGCCGTTTTGCTCCAGGCCACCTCTATCCGGCTCGCCTCGTCGTCCTGGTGCTAGATCTGCACTTTGTTTTGTGTTCTCAGTCACAAAACGTGGTGGGTCTGTGTTTTTCTCTCTGCCTCTCTCGGTCCTATCTCTGACAGCACTCTAACAACACGCTGGTCCTCTCTTGTTTCCTGGAAAATGTCAGGAACTGTGTCTATATCTTTTTCTGGGACTCCGACTATAACCACAGAAAAATTAAATGGAAAAAATTATTTGTCTTGGGCTTCCTCTGTTGAGCTCTGGTTTCTAGGTCAAGGAGTTCATGATCATCTAGAAGAAGATGGGAGTACTATACCAGCAGATCAGGCTCCTCAATGGAAGAAACTGGATTATCAACTTTGTGCACTATTATGGCAATCTGTTGAACCACATATTTTGAGCACTCTTCGAGCCTTTAAGACATGTAATTCTTTTTGGAAAAAGGCCCAAAATATCTTTGCTAATGATATTCAACGACTTTATGATTCTGCTAATAGACTTGCCTCCCTTAAGCAAGAGGATAATTCCATGATGTCCTTTGTTGCTGAAGCTCAGTCAGCTGTTGAAGAATTAAAAATGTTCCTGGAGGCAGAATCATTAGAAGAAAGAAAGACGAAGCTGGATAAATTCTATATGGTAATGATTCTTAGGGCTATGAATCCAGAGTTTAATCATGTTAGAGACCAGATTCTAACTGGAGAAGAAGTTCCTTCTACGGAGAGTTTAATCACAAGGCTACTTCGTGTTCCTTCTATCAAAAGCAAAAACAGTCAGGAACTTGCTGATTCTTCCGCCATGGTTTCTGCTCGTGGAAGAGGTAATCACAGCTCTAGAGGACGTGGTGGGAAAGGACGTCTTCAATGCTCTTATTGCAAAAGAATGGGACATACTAAGGAAAATTGCTTTGCTCTGCACGGCTTTCCTGATAAGGCAGCTAATACCTCAAAATCTGAAGTTGATGAGCCCAAGTTCTCTCATGAAGAGTATCAAGAATATTTAAGGATGAAATCAACCAATTTGGCTCAAGCATCTACAACACCAAATTCATCAACCGCTTGCATTTCGCAATCTATGGAAAGTCAAAATCCATGGATTATTGACTCAGGTGCTTCTGACCACATGTCTGGTAATACCTCTTTATTTTCCTCTCTTTCATTTCCTAAAACATCCCATCTCATATCTTTAGCTAATGGATCTAAAGTAGCCTCTAAAGGAATTGGTCAAGTATCCATCTCTTCTTCTTTAAACCTTCAAAATGTTCTTTGTGTTCCTTCTTTTCCATTCAGTCTTGTTTCTGTAAGCCAATTAACCAAATCATTGAATTGCTCAGTAACCTTTAATGCCAATTGCTTTGTTATCCAGGAACGTGGTACGGGTCGACTGATTGGAGAAGGACATGAATCTGGAGGCTTATACTACCTTAGTACTAAGTCATCTGTATCTTGTGTTGCATCCTTATCCCCAAAACTGTTACATGAGCGATTAGGGCATCCTCATTTAGCAAAATTGAAAAAAATGGTTCCTGAACTTCAGAACCTTCAAACTTTTGAATGTGAAGCCTGTCAACTAGGGAAACATACCAGGTCATCCTTTCCAAATCATTCTGAATCTAGATGTGATTCTGCTTTTAGTATTGTTCATTCAGATATATGGGGACCTAGTCGTGTTTCATCTTTTGGTTTTAGATATTTTGTTACTTTTATTGATGAGTTTTCTAGATGTACTTGGGTTTATCTTATGAAAGATCGTTCTGAACTATTGCCTATCTTTAAGTCTTTCCTTAATGAAATCAAAACTCAATTTGGAAAAGTAATCAAAATTTTACGAAGTGATAATGCCAAAGAGTACTTTTCTACTGATTTTTCTAATGTCCTAAATTCTCAAGGCATTTTACACCAGTCCACGTGTCCTCACACACCACAGCAAAATGGTATAGCAGAACGAAAGAATAGACATTTGGTTGAAACTGCTCGTACCTTGTTACTGGGTGCCAATATGCCTATTCATCATTGGGGAGATGCTATTCTAACTGCATGCTTTCTCATTAATAGAATGCCATCTTCTTCTCTTGATAATAAAGTTCCACACTCCATTCTATTTCCAAAGGAACCAATTTTTCATGTTTCTCCTAGAGTATTTGGATGTATATGTTTTGTTCATGACATGTCTCCTGGCTTAGATAAACTCTTACCTAGAGCTATCAAATGTGTCTTCTTGGGGTATTCTCGTCTTCAAAAAGGATATCGGTGTTATTCTCCTGAAACCAAGAGGTATTACATGTCTGCTAATGTCACCTTTTTTGAATCATCATCCTTCTTTCCTTATTCTATGCAGGATATTGATTCTGTCCAAAATGTGTTTCCTGTTCCCTTTGTTGAATCAGTTGTACCTCCTATTCCTGACACCCCAAATCCCAACCAAAATACTCTAGAATCAGCATCACAGCCTATCATCACCTATCAACGCAGGAACCAGGTGAACAATCCTATTCCCCAAGATGAGCCATCCATAACAGGTCCTTCACCATCATCCTCTAATACCACGGCTCCTGATAACGATGACTCCAGTTGGCCCATTGCCATTCGTAAAGGTACTCGTTCTACTCGTAATCCTCATCCCATTTACAATTTTCTTAGTTATCATAGATTGTCTCCTTCCTATTGTTCTTTTATTTCCTCTGTCTCCTCTATTACAATTCCCAAAAATGTGGTCGAAGCGCTTGATCATCCTGGATGGCGACAAGCCATGATTTCTGAAATGCAGGCTCTTGATCACAGCAAAACATGGGAGCTTGTTCCTCTTCCTTCGGGAAAGAAAACAGTTGGTTGTCGTTGGATCTATGCTATTAAAGTTGGGCCCAATGGTCAGGTTGATCGTCTTAAAGCAAGGTTAGTAGCTAAAGGGTATTCTCAAATATATGGGCTTGATTATTGTGATACTTTTTCTCCAGTAGCCAAAATGACCACTGTCCGCCTGTTCCTTGCCATGGCCGCCATTCGTCACTGGCCTCTTCATCAATTGGATATTAAAAATGCTTTTTTGCACGGTGACTTAGAAGAAGAAGTTTACATGGAGCAACCTCCTGGATTTGTTGCTCAGGGGGAGTCTGGTTTGGTTTGTAAATTACGTCGATCCCTCTATGGCCTAAAACAGTCTCCACGTGCTTGGTTTGGAAAATTCAGCTCTATTGTTCAAGCTTTTGGATTAAAACGCAGCGAAGCAGATCATTCAGTGTTTTTTTGTCACACTGCCCCTGGCAAACATGTTTATTTAATTGTGTACGTTGATGATATTGTCATCACAGGGAATGATGCTGCTAAAATATCTCAGCTAAAAGAACACTTGTGTAGTCATTTTCAGACCAAGGATCTTGGAAATCTAAAATATTTCTTGGGTATTGAAGTAGCTCAATCAAGAGAAGGTATTGTCATCTCTCAAAGGAAGTATGCTCTAGATATTCTAAAAGAGACAGGTATGATTGATTGCAAACCTGTGGACAGTCCTATGGATCCAAATTTGAAGTTAATGGCAGGACAGGGTGAAGTTTTCTCTGACCCAGAAAGATATAGAAGACTGGTTGGGAAACTTATTTATTTGACGATTACTAGACCTGATTTGTCTTTTGCAGTTGGTGTTGTCAGCCAATTTATGCAAGCTCCTTGTGTGGATCATTGGAATGCTATCATTCGAATCTTAAGATACATTAAAAAAGCTCCAGGACAAGGATTATTATATGAAGATAAGGGAAATACCCAAATTTTTGGGTACTGTGATGCTGACTGGGCTGGATCTCCTATGGATAGGCGTTCCACTACAGGCTATTGTGTTTTCCTTGGAGGAAATATCATTTCATGGAAAAGCAAAAAGCAAAACGTTGTTGCCCGATCCTCTGCTGAAGCTGAATATAGGGCAATGGCGTCTCTTACTTGTGAACTTGTTTGGGTAAAACAATTCTTGCAAGAATTGAACTTCTGTGAGATTCAATCTATGAAGATGTATATCTGAATCTGTATTTTTATCTCCTATAAATAAGAGAACACAAGAAGATGATTACAGGTTCTCAAAATCAGTTCTTTATTTTCTTTTTCTATTTCAAGTCTTATATTGAACAAAAATGCTTTTAAGCTATTCTTCAACAAGAGAGTTATTAGGAGTTTTTCTTAAACAATAGCGTTTTTACAAGTTGTTAGCACTCTCATTGAGCCACATGTCATGTTTTCATGTCACATATTGACCATTTAATACGATATTTTTTTAAAATTCCTTCTCCTTGTTACGCTGAAACATTCCCATGACACTGGAAGATCTCAAGGTGGCAAATGTGAGTGCCTGACTTCTTGACTCATTTTATTCTGGTGTGGTAGGTAAAAAAAATAAGTTTCTGTATTGAACGCCAGTTCTAATTCTACACATTTAAAAAAATTATAATTGCAAAGCAATATGTTTTAAAGTCCTAGTTCACCTGGAGACGGGAAAAATTTAAATTCTAGAATTCATCTTTGTAAATATTGTACCATTTTTTGTCCTCTCTATAGTTTGAGATGTCCAAGCTGATAGTGTACGTAATATTGTATTATAGTTACATTTTGGTTACATTCTTTTATGACAACTGTTGGCAGAATTTACTTGGAAATTGTATATATCTTCTAATTCACTTACTTGGTTTATATATTTCCATAATTTTGTGTGACATATCACCCCACACACATACCCTGGTTTTCAGAAATTTTGTTGTATTGGAGTGTTTACTGTTGTGTTACTACTCAAACCTATCTTATTCATACAACTATTGTATTTGTGTATCTCTTATTTTTCTTGTTTCCTGCTGGTCTTTTTTTCTGTAGATATGTGGAAATCATCCTCATGGAGTTGTTTTGGTAAAATTCAAGGATAGGAAGGATGCCCAAAAGTGCATAGAATTGATGAACGGAAGATGGTAATCCTATCTACATTTTATGCATTTTCTTTGTGCAATATATGCATAACCTTCATGTTCTAACAACTTACTGCATCATATTAATTAAGCAGCATACTCGACCTAGGGCATGATAACTTTCTGTAGTTGACCATTCTGATTCTAGACATTCTTTGACGAGAAAAGGTACTATTAAAAAATGCTGTCGTAACATCAGGGGCAAAAACGAGATGGCTGTTAAAAAATATATATTTAATAGGTGGTTATAAAAAATCTGTATAATTTAATTTAATTATATGATTCTCTTAGAAAGTGGATTTTAAGTTTAATTCAACCTCACAAACCCGATTTATAAGATGAGGTTTGAACCCAATAATTTGACCATATTTATAGTTGATGTGACATCTTCAACATACTCCCTTTAGAAGACTGAACATCCAGTGTGGAACTAAGTATTTGTGGGTGATTTTATGGCTGGTGAAACAATAGACCTAACAAATTTTATTTGGACAGATTTTACTTTGATGCAATCTTAGGAAATGAATTTTAAACCTAACTCAACCTCAAAAGGACTGCTTGTAAGATCAGGTTTTCACGCATTTATATAGGATAATTTAGAAACAATTAAAACTAACTCAACATCATAAAGCTGGCTTCTGAGGCAGAGTGTTTGCATGTACTTATATACTATAATCTAGTTTATTCCTACAGATTTTTATATATATATATATATATATATATATATATATATATATATATATATATATATTTGTAAATTTAGAAACAATTAGAGCTGACTCACGAACTGGGATATTGTAAAAAAATATCTCAAAATTCGAAAGTTTATCGAGTAAAATAGGAGTCAGTTTTAAGCTGCTAGTTTAATCGTTAGCTCATGAAATGATTTCATATCTTGATATTTTAACCATGGGCATCCATCTCTTTAGTTTTGTATTGAAGCCATATGATATCCATACTCCCTTGTATTTAATATTTGAACAACTGAAATATCACATCAAGTTACTTGAATGAAATTACTGATCAGAAAGATATAATATATTTGTATTTTTGCATGTTCATTGCAAACTCCTGATTTAAAGCCATTGAGCCTATATTTTTCATCATATTTTATTGAAAACAGTGAGTATTTGTGAGAATTGTTTGCCTTGCATACATCTAAGCACATTTAAGAGTGTAGATTAAAATAGTAAAGACATTGAGCCCTGATGTAAACCTATCCTTATAGAAGACTCCTCCTTAGTCATATCTCCAAGAGTTCTGACACCAGCAGTTATTAAACAAATATGTCTTGCACAGCTTAGATTTTTTTTTTTTTTTCAAATTCTTCTATAACATTTTTTTTTTCCATCATATGCTTTTTCCATGCTAACAAAAAAAAAAATTTGGCTTTGGTGTACCTTTCCATCAACTCCCAAAGAAGATAAATAGATTATGTTGTAGATCTTCTTGGCATTAACACAAATTGATTCTCCTCATAGTAGTCTTTTATCTTAATATATGTTTAACCACCTTTTCCCATTATTTTGTAATGTGTCTCGTTCGTAAGTTTTATCTCTCTGTAATTTACACAGTTTTAAATATCTCTCGTTCCGATATATAGGATCTAAATGTCACTCTTTCATTCATTTGTGATTTTCTTCTATCTCAAAATTTCATTAAATAGTTTAGTGAGCCAAATGATACTTTGTTCTCCCATGCTGAAAATGTCAAAGAATAGCTTCACTTGCAATTGCTTTTACCTTTTATCTTCTCCTTTATTTCTCATTTTTATCTCCATTTTGTTTTCTTATTAAATTTTGTCATCCTTTTCCTCATTTATTTTATCAGGTTTGGTGGTAGACAGATACATGCCAGTGAAGATGACGGTTCAGTAAACCATGCATTAGTCCGGGATCTGGAAGGAGATGCCATTCGACTGGAGCAGTTTGGTGCTGAACTTGAAGGTGACTGAGTTAAGGAGAATAAGTGAACAACATTGCACCAGATTCACAGTTACTAATAACTCCGGACCTAGGAAACTTTCGATGGCTATGTCATCACTTTTCTCAGTTTTGCAATGATGTAAGTTTTCCTTATGCAATTGGATAAGGACGAAGAATATAGAGGAGAGAAGTTACTGATTGGGCTAGCTCATCTTATTTGAAAATTTGTAACATACCCTGTGTGCAGTATTCAGTTATTCCAGGTTACACATACTGTGACATATGACAATAAATTTGAACTGTTAGATTAATTTAATTTACCTTAACAGTTGGTAACACACTTGAGCATGTAAGAAGTGTTTCATCCTGTAAGCTCACATACTTAGTACCACATGGGTACAATATGATACTACAACCTTTTTTTCTTTTTTTTAATTTACATTATTAATATTTAACAAAAAATTATAAAGCATTTTAGATAAATGTAGAATAATGATAAAAAGACGTTGATTTTTTTTTTATTAATTAATAATTGTGACGATCATTATTCACAAAATGAAAATTGTTTATCATAAACAAAAAAGAAAAGTTTCTTCCTTTGTGATCATAACTAGTCTTGGTTATTTGTATCAATAAAATTTTCTAATGAGAATTGTTTATCATAAACAAAAAAGAAAAGTTTCTTCCTTTGTGATCATAACTAGTCTTGGGTATTTGTATCAATAAAATTTTCTAGTAGAAATCAACAAATATTGACAGTAATCTAATGTTACTTGTGTCATTAGCCTCTTCTATGTAATTATCATTAAGAATTATTTTCTAAATTTGGTTAATCAAAAGAAAACTTTATTAATTCACTAAGGTCGTTACCATCAATCGTAGATATATTTTCACTAATGATCCACAAATTTGTCTCTTTTTTATATAATATTACATTTCATCTTTTCTAGAAAAAGAAGGTAATGCACATAAACTAAATATTATGTCCTTTTTAGATATATTTTTGTTTCTCTCTTAAGAGTGAAAGAAATATATACTTTTATTTCTCTTAATAGGATGAGGAAGGACACGATTGGCCACAAAAATTTAAGTCAAGTTCTTTTCATGTGACTTTAAAGCATATAAGCTATATCATAAGAAAAAACAAAGATAGGATATTTTTCAAATACATATTATTAAAGAAGTAATCTTAGAACAAAATTAAAATATTATATACTCTTTGGACACTCTGAAAGTATCGGTGTTCAGGCACATCATTGATATTTTTCTATTTTTAAAGCATCTAGACTTCATAGGTTATAACTTATACGTGTTAGTAAAAGAATAACTTAAAAATAAAAATGGTAAGGCTATTAAAACTGGAGGTCTACGCAGTTTGACCTGATTGAGCTTCATTTATGTTTTAAAATAGACTATAATTTTAGCTTATTATATATTAAGTTAATAGATTACTGTTTGTTGTCTAATTAATTTTGTTTTAAAAAATTATAATATATTTATGCAAAAATAATTTATTTTAAAAATAAAAAATATATTTTAATTTTTTTCATAATTAAAATTATATTAATAAAACTATTTTTATTTTAAATATAATAATTTAATATATATAAATTATAAGAAAAATAATTCATTTACTTTAATAATATATATTAAAATCTTATTTTTTATTTTTATTATTATTTTTAATCATAATCTAAAATTGTTGTAATCATTAAATTATAAAAAAAACTATAAAAATAAAAAATATATCTCATTCTTGAATAAATCATTTAACAAATTAGTCTAATTAATATATATATATATATATATATATATATATATATAATATAATATAATATAATATAATATAAAATAAAGTAGTATTATTTTTATTTTATAAATAATTATAATTAAATGGAGCAGAGTGACTTATAACAGTAGAGTTTACTTGGGCTTGATCCATTTAAGTTTCGTACCAAATATATCTCATTCAATTTATGTTATAAAATATTTTTCCTCACCTATTTTTCCGGGTTTTGGTGATGGTCAATACAAACGATTTTACACAATAGATACACGTACACCCCTTATGCTGCAAAATCTGGATAATAGTTCCACGTAGGATAAAGGAAGTATAAGTGAAAGAAAAAGACAAAGTTGAAGTAATAAAACTTGAATTAGCCTGTTTTTTTTCTGAACAAACCTTAAACCTGCAAACGTCGTTGTGGTTTAATTGTTTCATTATTTTTCTCCTGCTTTCCCATCTGATGATCATTGCTGCGTTTAGCACGGGGAAACTAAAGAACTGGTCCTGCATGGACCACTCCCAAAAGAACTATCCAAACTAAAGCCTGCAACTTTCAAAATTCTGAAAGGGTGATTTGAAATGTGTTTAAATTACTACGTTACCTATCTCATGTTATTTAGTATGGTTTAAATATATCTTAAACTACTTCACATATCACCAATTGATTTAACATGGTAATAGAACCAAAACCTAACATTTTTTCAGTTATTGTTATGGGCTAAAAATTATCTTTTAGTTGAGTCAAAATACCCTTTGTCTGATCTGGCAGGTTTCGTTGGAAAGAGAGTCCCACGTCACTTATCTCATGTTATTTGATATGGTTTAAATAGAGGTTATGGTACTCCACCAATTTATTTAATGTTGGAATCAAAATTATGTTGGAATGTTAACAAAATGAGAAACTACGTCCTGGATCACTCTTTTCACAATGAAAAGGAATGTTGGTTTGTTTCGCATCTAAGAAAAACTGTTATCAACTAAATTGCAAGTCACAACGTAAATTCCGATCTGTTCAAATACTGGGTCTCTTTGGGTCAATAGTTTACTTAAGGATGTTGAACTGCTTTTGTATAAATCCTAAGATGTTCTCATAAATTACTCTAGAGAGAGTATTGAAGATGCAACTGATATTAGTTTACACAATTTTCTTACAATTTTACTTCTATTACAAATAACATCTAACAGTTTTTTCTATTAATTATAATAACTGTTTTCTATATTATATATTTTTCATCACACTATCTTATTTTAATAAGTGTTTATATTAAACATAATGATTATTGTGCATTAAATTAAATAAACATACTCTTCTATTATGTCCACTAATAACAATTCCAAGAAAAAAAAACACTTGTAATCTCCATAAAATTTGTTTTTATTTTCATATAATAATCCATACTTTATTTACCCTCTACAGATTCTCTTTGAACTTAAGTATATATATATATATATATATATATATATATATATTAGTGTGGTTATTCTACAGTGTGCGTTTTTCTGTGTTAATAGGGTATTAAGATTAATTAAGGATAAATGTTTTGTTTTATTTAACGTATTATAAAAAAATATATAGTTAAATGAAGGTTAAAGATAGGTGTTGTGATTTTAAAAATTAATTGTAGGGAAAATAGGAAAATAATTGAATACACGAAATGGGATCCGTATATAATTAATTAATTAATTAACAAAGGTATACAACTTGTTTACTTAAAAATGAAGTTCATTTAGAAAATTGATAAAATAAAAAACGAAATATTATTCTTAATCTATGGTTAATTAAAACATAAAAAGGAAAAAATGCGACATCCATGTGAATTTTGCTTTCTAAAATTATAGGTGTAAGTTGCTTAAAAAAAAGAAGTAAAAAAGAAAAAAAAAAAAAAAGGAATTGAAACAGAGAAGGTACTAGTTTAGTTTCACCAAAATAACCCGCAGACGCAAACGTTGAAAACACATACACGCGCATCCATCAGCCCCAACATTACGACGGTAGATCCCTTCTCTCCTTCTTCCTTTTTCTCATTTCTCATCTTCTTCTCTCTCTCTCTCTACCAATTCCTCGATCACGTTTTTGGCATTTTCGTAACAACAATTCTCTCTTCTCCGTCGCTATTTTCCCTTCTCTTTCCGTTTTCCCCTCTTTTTCCTTCTGACGTGTTTTACACCGCGGAATTTGATTGATTGACGTATCTGGTGAAATTTCACTTTACATTGCAAACTTGTCTGAACTGGATTCAGTTATTGTTTTTGTTGTTTGTTTTAAACTTTGTGCCTAACTTGTTGTGAACACATTTGTAATGTAATAGTTCGATTTTTGTGCCCTGGTTTGCGTGTTGTTATCTGCGAGTGCTTGGGTTAATAGAGTGTAGCCATATTATGGTATCGTCTTCTTTGCCAATTAGCACGATCACAGGGTTTGGAATTGATGCGCTGGTTACACGGCATGCCACCGTTACTTGCTCGGTTTTATTTTAAATTAAAAGTAAGGTTTGTGAATGGTCTAACTGAACCCGTAGTTTGTTCGTAGTGAGTGATACAGAAGTAGATGCGATTAGCTAGAGTTTAAGCAGGAGTGAGTTAGATTCAAGAGAAGTTGTTGAGACTACTCGTCCATTGAAAGGTCGGTTAGTATGTCTGTAGAATATGTGCGTATGCGATACGGAGACAGATTCTATAGAGATAATGCTGATTGAAAGAGTTAATGTCTTTGTATGATGAGTTGTAAGAGATTTTCTTTCTCGTATTCGTTTAAGAACCTGTTAGGTTATTGCATTTAGAGTATTGTCTATGGACATGGAAATAGTGAAGATAAGTCGTTAATTTTAATATCATGAGATCGAGAGTTGTTTGGAGAGAAGTTGTCATTGCTGTTTTTAAGAGTGAACTGGATCCTTCTCCAGCCACTCTGTTCTGCCAAGTCCTAACGATTCACTGGTTATTGTATCAGTGATTAGAGAAGAGAGAAAAATTGATCTGAGGGTTGAGATTTTGCTGGAGAGAGTCCTACTAGTGATGCAACACTGGATTTGGTCCATTGGTCCATTTTAAGAGCAGTGTCAAAAGGAATTTTGTTGTAGGACACTATTTTTTATAGGCTTTATAGCCATAAAAAAGATGTACTGATTATTGAGATTTTCACGTTGATAATCTACATTGACATTTGATGTTGTCCAATTAGAATTGGGGTTTTACCTTGGTAATCTACATTGATATTTAATGAAATATTTATTATACTGATTATTGAGGTAAACTCCAATTCTGATTGGAGAATAAGGCCAATAACACATATGGAACTGCATATAAGTTTTGTCCTTCTATGTTGGTGTACATGGCTTGATTAAAATACTTTAAAGAATTGTCTCAGTCCTTAGTTCTGGCATTGTAGAGGGTATTTTTTTCATATTTGGGTCTTTTTTTGGCGTTTAGTCCACTCTCTCGCTAAGGTAGCTAAACTATTTTACTATTGATTCAAATCCATCTATTTTGTGATGGTTTTGCTTGTTCTGTAATATTTCATTCTGTGTTCTAATAATAGCATCCTTTGTCCTCCCACCTAAAAGTTAATGATAATAATCTGACTAGTTGTTGTAAAATGTTCTTACATCCTTTATGCTTCATAAAACTACCACAGTCTTTAGATGTTAGCATAATTGTTTGAGAAGGGACAATATTTGAGGATATGAATTGGACATTAGCCCCAGTATAACAACAGCCACCATCCCTTATCTCATTACATGATATTCTTTGTTGGTATAAAACTCAACATCGTAAAAATGATTTTAATTGATTCATGAAATCATCTAACTTTTGGTTATAGATATGGAGATGCCTGACATTTCTTATTTAACGTGTTAGTTTTACCCATTTTGTATCATTTAAAAAAAATCACCTTATCTCTCAGTAAAAATTATCTGATCTATATATACTTAATGCCAGGGTTTGAGATTGTAAAGACTTAGTGGAAGGGTAAGCTGAAGTTGAAGGTGTTGAGGGGAAAACAGGGAGAGGAGGTTGAGGTATTTTTATTTGTTGACTTTGTCTTCTGTAGAATTTTCTTTCTGGATATCTAAGAAAATCACAATCCCATGTGATATAGAACCCATCATTTAGAATTTTACCACAAAAATTGGTAAAAAATTGCTTTCACATGGTCTGTCCTTTGCCAACAATTATTTTTCTGGCGTCATATAAGTTTGTCTTTAAAAATGATGGGTTCAATTATCCTTAGAAAGTTTGTGATCTTTTTCATTTAATTTGCATTCCATCAAACTCACTACTTCACCAGTCTAACTTCCAACCATGGTTGGTCTGTGTCAAGCGCCTGTTTGCAAGCCAAGATTACTATCAACCTCAATTGTGACCCTCTGTACCAGTGTTCACACATGAATCAATTTAAAATATTTATCACTCTCTACCATGGTTTTTGTTATGCTAGGAGGAAAAGATTTAGCACTTTGCTTTGTTTCTAATCATGCTATCTATCAAAGATAATATGCATAATATTAAACCTTTTATCTGGGTCGAATCAAGGTGAGAAGCTAAATGCTGAAATCAATATTGCTGTGGGTAGATGGAATTTTTCTGATTCTTTTGATCAAACCTTCTCCTTTTCTAAAGAGCTAATACCAGTGGTCTTACCTTTTTCATGTTTCTCTAGTTTTCCTTCCCATATGCCAACCCCTATGCAAAGTCATACTATTAATTTTTTTGGCCTTATCCATGTGCCAAGTAATAAAAGATAATGCCAAAAGGAAACATGACCCATCCTCCAGAAGATGGTTCTTTTAGATTTAGGATCTATTAAGCTTAAAAAATGCTCTTCTAATTTTGTGTATAAAATTTAATATTTTAAGAGATGTTAATTGAGAAGCTATTTTATTTTACAATTATAAGAAGTAATTAGTTTTAAAAGATGCTCCTATCAGATTTTAGAATATTTTTATGTAAAAAACTGCTCCCTTTCTTGCCCATTACTTTCTCTCCCGTCAATGAGATGTGATTATTTTGAAAGACTACTCTATTTTTATGATCCAGTAACTTAGATCAAGTTAAATGAAACATGCATAAGAAGGCCTGGTTATAAAGGACCATATTCCTGACATTTTTTTCTCTCCTATTTTGTTGGTGACGTATGGGCTTATTAGAGAGAACCCAACAATCCCCAAGAATAAAAAGTTCTCAAGAACTTCTTGAAAATGTTTGTATTAGACAATATAGTTAAAAAAAATAATTGCTCCAAAATTTCCTACTAGGAAATTGCTTTCCTATTCAAACACAAGAAACCATCATACTAAGAGATGACAGGATCAGTCCAACACACTGTTCTAAGCATAATAAGTTTCATGGTTGTTGACAATTGGTTCTTCAACTCGTAGCCTTCACTATTAAAATTTACAAAAGTATGACTTTAGCATCAAAGTTTGATTGATCAGAGTTGTAACTGTGTAACATCTTATCAGCTTCTAAGAAAAGTTAAAAATAGATTTATTTAGTCACTACCTTTTGAAAGTACCTCCTGAAAAACTTTTTTTTTTCTTTTTTTATGTAAATTAATCTGAAACAGATGCACTCTTATTAGTTAATGAATAAAATTTGAAGTTTCTTATGCTTCTTTCTGATAAATTTCTTTCTTCAAGAAATTGAAATGGTACAAAATTCTATGGTTATGTTGAATGTGATAAAGTTAAATTGTCGTTATATATGATATACTCTTCAACATTCAGCGATGAGTTTATATTTTAAATCTTCCAACCACTTACCTGCATGTTGGTTGTATTGCCTGATATATCTAGTTTATTGGACAGTTGTTTCCATAAAATTTCATGTATCTTTGGGCAAGTTTTTTATTTCGTTTTGATTCTCAGTTGTAGCAGTTCTTTTTCTCAAGAAACAAGTCTGGAAAAAGAACTCGAAATATTTACCTTAGGGAATAGTCTGTAGCTTTCAAAAGAAGTCTTAGAATTAATATAAGTATTGACAGTAGTGTATATTGTAAATAATGCTTTCAGGTACTCAAGAAAGTTTTCGTAGTTTGACTTGGGGGGCTTTGATGCCGATGGTGGATACAACAGTTGTATTTTCTAGAAACTGTAAACACTCACTTCATAAGGTAGATATTTTATATTTTCAAGATTCTCGTGGAACTGCAATGCATGTCACTGATATTCCCTTCTGTCTTTCCATAATTCTTTCTTAGCAGTTGCTATTTTGTTTTCTGATCCTTGTTCTCATCTTAGGTGAAGGTGACATTCTAGTATTGGAATGGGCCAGACTCCATGATGATTATATATTGTTGATTTGTTTCTACACGCTGGCAAACCTTAGGTCTGACAGATGGCTTTTAATAATGAAGAAGAGAAGACTGAGGACTACCTTTTCAAGATTGTTTTAATTGGTGATTCAGCTGTTGGGAAATCAAATTTACTTGCACGATTTGCTAGGGATGAGTTTTATCCTAATTCGAAGTCAACTATAGGAGTAGAGTTTCAAACTCAAAAGATTGATATTAATGGAAAGGAAATTAAAGCACAGATATGGGACACTGCTGGGCAGGAGAGGTTCAGAGCTGTTACATCTGCATATTATAGGGGTGCAGTTGGAGCTCTTCTGGTGTATGACATCAGCCGACGTCAAACATTTGATAGCATAGGCCGGTGGCTTAATGAACTCCATAGTAAGAATTACAATTGTTTGATCCCTTTTTCTATGAAGTTTTCTCATGCTTATTTTCTGCGAGGTTTCAAATTGAGGAAACTCTTAACTTGTCATTCAAGTTGGAACAGTTATAATATATGGAAACATTATATGATTGCTAAGCATTTTTGGGAAACAATATTTTTACCGATTTCAGCTGCGTTTGGGATAAAAATATTGTTTACAATTTCAGTTGTATATTTGGAACAATAGTTGAATTTTGTTAAAAGCAAAATTCTGGAAAACAAGTTGTTTTAATGAATCTGAAAATTGGTAGTTTATGATTATTTTTCAAGCTTCTTTGTCTTTCAGTTTGTACATTAGTATTTTCATCTGTAAAAGTTTATTTATTATTGCTGCCAAACCAAATTAATTATTTTAACCATTTTTCAGTGAACTTATCAAAGAATTGATTCTGACTATAGTCAATTATACATGTGATAGATTATTTTCAATAATCGCAACCATCTCAAACACCACCCCAATGGCTTGTTGGTACTTTTTTTGGTCGTACTGAGGTTAGAATCTATCATTTACCTAATGCATACCATCCAAACCCCCTCTCCCACTAGACTAACCCAAGTGGTTTTATGGGTTATTAGTACTTAATATGTGTTGGGTCTTTTGAGGAGGGTTCACAGGGGAGAAACAATACCAATGAGACATGAGTCCAATCTATATAAGGGATTGACACTACTCTCAACCCAAATCTTTAAAGCATTGGGTTATGGTTCATACTTCCTTATATGTTGCACAACTTTCTCATTTTTACACAATGTGAGACTTAGACTCACACTTATATTTACTAACAATCTTCCCTTCAAGTATGAATTCCTCCACATTAGTACATCCCCTTGAGCTCACTAGTGCTGTTTACCCTAATGGGACACGCTTACCTGACCCACTCTGTCAGGAAGACTTTCAATACAAATATCACTTTGTCCCACTGCCGATCAACCTTTGGCTCTGATACCACTTGTTGGGTCTTTCGAGGGGATTCACAGGGGAGAAACAATACCAATGAGCATGAGCTCAACCCATATAAGGGATTAACACCACTTTCAACCCAAAACCTTATGACATTGGATTATGGATCATACTTCTTATATGTTGCTCAACTTTCATTATTGGGAAACCAAGTGTGATTTTAAGTCTCACATTGTGTAAGAATGAGAAAGTTGAGCTATATATAAGGAAATATAATCCATAACGCAATGTTTTAAGGTTTTGGGTTGAGAATGATGTCAATCCTTATGTGGGTTGGGCTCATGTCTTATTGGTGTTGTCTCTCCCCAGTAAACCTCCCTCGAAAGACCCAACAGTGGTATCAGAGTCGAAGGTTGATCGGCAATTTAAGAGTGGTTTTTATATCGAAAGTCTTCCTAACAGAGTGGGTTAGGTAGGAATGTCCCGTTAGAGTGAACCACGGTACACGAAGGGTTACTAGTGAGCTCAGGGGCTTTTTCATACTCCTCCAAGTCAACAACTGGCACTATGGGTACTAATTTCATGGTGATTAGTTTGAACCTCTTTCCCCTCCCACCTCTATGGCAGAATGGAACCTGTAGGAGAGGAAGAAGCGCAACTAGTCCTTCTAAGTCAAAAGTCTTTTGTCTCTCTCGTTTCCACCGAATCTGATTTGGAGAACAACTCAGCTAGCTATGAAGAGAAGACAGGGGGGGATTTGCATGGCAAGTCTACGAACATGGGCTTTGGCAAGAAGGCAGAAATGGAGGAAAAGTCACTCGTGGAGAAGAATCACTCAATGGGGACATACCAATGTGGAGGAATTCACAATTGAGAGGGAGATGGTTGGGAATCTAAGTGTAATTCTAAGTCCCCACATTGTGTAAGAATGAGAAAGTTGAGCAACATATAAGAAAGTATGACCCATAACCTAATGTCTTAAGGTTTTGAGTTGAGAGTGGTATCAATCCTTATATGAGTTGAACTCATGTTTCATTGGTGTGTTTCTCCTTTGTGAATCCTCCCTCGAAAGACCTCAACAAGTGGTATCAAGCGTGTCACGTTAGGGTGGATGACGGTACATGGAAGGGTCACTAGTGAGCTCCAGGGGATGTATCAATGTGGAGGAATTCACACTTGAGGAGGAGATTGTTGGGAATCCAAGTGTGATTCTAAGTCTCACATTATGCAAGAATGAGAAAGTTGAGCAACATATAAAGAAGTATGACCCAATGCCTCAAGGTTTTGGGTTGAGAATGGTGTCAATCTTTATGTGGGTTGGACTCATGTCTCATTGGTGAGTTTCTTCCCAATAAACCCACTCTCGAAAGACCCAACAAGTGGTATCAGAGCCGAAGGTTGATCGGCAATGGGACAAAATAGTCTTTGTATCGAAAGTCTTCCTGACTGAGTGGGTCAGGTAATCGTGTCCCGTTAGAGTGAATGATGGTACATGGAAGGCCACTAGTGAGCTCGAGGGGATGTATCAATGTGGAGGAATTCACACTTGATGGGGAGATTATTGGGAATCCAAGTGTGATTCTAAGTCTTACATTATGTAAAAATGAGAAAGTTGAGTAACATATAAAGAAGTATAACCCATAACCCAATGCCTTAAGATTTTGGGTTGAGAGTGGTGTCAATCCCTTATGTGAGTTGTGCTCGTGTCTCGTTAGTGTGTTTCTCCCTAGTGAATTCCCCTTGAAAGACCCAACAAGTGGTATTAGAGTCGAAGGTTGATCGGCAGTGACACAAAGTGGTGATTTGTATCGAAAGTCTTCCTAACAGAGGTGAATGACAATATATGGAAAGGTCACTAGTGAGCTCGATGGGATATTCCAGAATTCACACTTGAGGGCAATGGAACATGGAAGGGCCACTATTGAGCTCAAGGGGATATACTAATGTCGAGGAATTCACACTTGAATGAGAGATTGTTAGGAAATATAAGTGTGAGTCTAAGTCCTACATTATGTAAGAATCAGAAAATCGAGGAACATATAAGAAAGTATGACCCATAATCCAATGTCTTCAGGTTTTTTGTTGAGAGTGATGTTAATCTCTTATATGAGTTGTACTCATATCTCATTGATGTTGTTTTTTCTTAGTAAATTCCCTTTTAAAGTTCCAACAATATGGTCCTACTGTAGTCTCATTCTTTCCCTATTAAAAGTTATTCCGATTCATTAGTTGAAGAAACATTATCCTGTTGCATGTATCTTGTGGATGCTAAATTCTGAATTGCATAGTTAATGGTTTTAGTTTTTCTCTTTTCTGTTTTGAAACTTTGCACTTTTATGTTAGTCTTATTGGTCTTTTTTATATTAATGAACATATAAGACACTTGCATAAAACTGCACCTTTTAATTTTAATTAGTAAAAAAGGTAATTTTGCTTTAGGTATGTTTGGAAAAAACTTCTTTTCCTTACATAAAATAAAATTAACTTGCACATAAATTGAAAGAAAACGATAAGTAAAATAAGTGTTTATGGGTAAGTTTAGTCGTGAATATAATTATAGTCCACTTGTTTTTTTGTTGTTTTCTTGCTTCAAAACATTGTATTCAACATTTTTTGGTTGTGGATGTGATAAAACAAGGATTCAACGGAGTGGTTTATTATTATGTAACAGCTCACTCAGACATGAACGTTGTCACAATACTTGTTGGGAACAAGTCAGATCTTAAAGATTCAAGGGAAGTTGCTACAGCTGAAGGCAAGGCATTGGCTGAGGCACAGGGTTTGTTCTTTATGGAGACATCAGCTCTGGATTCATCAAATGTGGCAGCTGCTTTCGAAACTGTTGTAAAGGAGATTTACAACATCTTAAGTCGGAAGGTTATGATGTCTCAAGAGCTCAACAAAGAGGATGTTGCCAGAATGGAAAATGGAAAGACTGTTGTTCTACAAGGGGAAGGCGAAGGCGAAGGGGAAGGAGAAGCAGCAGCAGCAGATGCCGAGGCAGCAAAGGGTTGTTGTTGATCCTAGGTTTTGATAATATGTCCGCTCCAAAACTGAGTTTTTGTTATAATTATTCAACTAATCCTGAAAATGTAACTCAGATATTCAAGATTTATCTTTAAATGTGTACTGGGAGATTTTGGAGTATAAATTGTCCATGCATTGAAAGAATTACATAACTGAGAAACAAAAAGAGGTAGTTAAGCTTGAAGATTACTCATAACAAGTGGCTTTAAGATGTCCAAAATTTCCTTTTGTTTTAAAAACCATAATTATTCAGACCTACAATTTCAGCGTAAAAATTTGGAAATATTTGTTTTAAATGTATATTTGCAAACTATTTCGTCACATTTGTAGTTCAACTATTCCATTTGCCCGCTCAGATTTGAACTTGTGATATATAGCAAAATATAAAATTCAGAAAAAAATTTAATAACCCATCCTGCTTGAATATGTGGTATCTGACTAAGGTTAAAAAAAAAGAGGAATGAGGGAAAATACAACAGGAAGTCTGTTAACAAATTGGACTTCCATTATACAAAATTCCAGGAAAATAATGAGATAATAGAAAGTAAAAAGTATTAGAATATTTTTTGGTGGGAGAAATCATCATCCAAACGACACACCCAACATAGCAGCTTCAGCTGCAGAGTAACAACAGGTCACTGGATTTTCCCTTTCAATTGCAGCTTGTGTTGGTTGATACATAATCATTTACACGATAAATTGGACTCGTTTCCAAATAAATTAAATAATGGATTTTGTAAAAGCTGTCTTTGCTACTTTTCCCTTGCATTTGCTCTCTGTACAGTTCAATCAGCTCCATGATTACAAAGTTGGACCACAAAATCTTCCTATGATAAAAAAATAAATAAAATAAAACAATTAAGATGCTTATTATGGGTTATGTATATACAAAAACTTATTGCCCCTAACAACACTATCTATCCATTCTTCTGTTTTTCCACAAAAAAACTAAAATAAAATGGTTACAAATACTCACATTAACTGCTGCTTTAAGGGCCATGCAATTTCTGTAGCTGGTCAACAACATCATAAGAAGTGCTGAATGGTTGGAAATCAGATCGGTGTAGCACAGTTCCTTGGATATTCCTGGAGCCGCCTGGTTGAGAGTCAAGCATAGGTTTTTTCTTGGATGAATAACAATGGTGAACACGGACTCGATGTTTCCTTGGCTGAATAGTGTAATTCCCATGCACCTTAACAACCAAAATAGCTTCCTTGTCTCTGGAGTCTTCACACCAAGAATTTTGTACAACACCATCAACAAACTCCTCTAGAGTCTGAAATTCCTCATGATGCACTGATACTTCAACAATTTGATCTGGTTTTATTATACCAGTTGCAGGACTCACCTAAATCATAAAATGTGTAAGTAATTATCGTAAGGGGCTTTGCATTGCAAACGAGAGATGTCCTATCTGAAGCAAAAAAATGTATAATGTTGATCCACAAAGAATTTGGTCCCAGGAGTAAACAGTTTTTATAAAATCCAATAGTCAGACATTTTTTTCCTAGGGGAGATTTTGGTTCTTTCTAAAGGATTTAAATTGCAGACCACATCACATGATGTTGTTCTAACAACTAAGCTGCGGCGACCACTATAAACCAGACTGGTAGCAAATCAAATTGAGGCCTCTTTAGACGAGTTTCTCCATAAGTATATCTAAGAGAGAAAAATACAATGAAAAATTGAAATTAACTTTCTCATAAATTAAAATTAATTTATGTATAAGTTAACTTGTAGGAAAGGTCGGGTAACTTTTCTTAAACAAACTAATTTTTACTTATGAAGAAGCTTGTTTCATTTTTTTTTTCTTGTTAGAAATGCTTATTAAAAAATTTGTCTAAACATACCATCAGCTCACAGTAGTTCCAATGTGAGTGTGAAGATTGGAGACAAGGTATCTGGCCCCAGTGATGAAGGAAATGGGGTTTGCAAATTAAAGAAGGCCTTGAATGGTCGCAAGCAATCTCTCCTCATGTTTGGTTTGAATGGTTTACTAAGGCTATAGTATCATTGGTTGGACAAGCAAATTCAAGGTGATCATAAGTTTTATATAAAACATTCTTACAAGGTATAGTTGTATTTCTTTTAGTCTGCGTAGATGCTACGCTTATTGCATGTGATGATGAGCTAGGAAACAAATTCTGTGTAGAAAGGAACCGAAAATGGGAATATATGCCCATGCTAACCATGCAGGTTCAATTGCTGACAGGAGATCACAAGATATTGCATGCTTTTAAGTGGAGATTTGATGCATTCTAGGAGTAAAAAGCAAATTGTAGTTGCACGAGCAGTGTAGAGATAGAATTTAGAGCCATGGCTCAAGGGGTGTATGAGACTATTTTATGATAATTAGTCTGTCATCAACATTGCACAGTCCAGTACCGGTTCAACATGAAAAGACAAAGCATATAAATAAAAAAATTGGCACTTCTGACGCTTCATCAAAGAAAAATTAGACAATGGCCTTCTAGATACAATAAACATCCCTTCACAACTATAGGTGGCTAATGTGTCAAGATCTTAGCAAGCTAGGAATGATTAATATCTGTTCAGTAAGGGAGAATGTGGTAGCGCAGAGTATAATAATTTTAATTAATTCAAATTTATTTTTTACAGAAGTGATAAAGTATATAAAAGATTAATTTCATCCATTTTGTTACATCAAACTAGAAGTGTATATTATTTTTTAGCTTCTTCCTTTCAAATATCTCTAGTTTTGAATTTCCTTCTATAACCATAAATAGTGCATAAAACAATATTTTAAATAAAGAATATTACCTCAAGCCACCTTGGGAAACCAAATGAACCCCTCAACTGATAGTCAGTAGCCTTCTGATCCTCTGTAACAGTAGACTGACCTTCACAAATAATTTCAAACAAAGCATTGCCTTCTGCACATTTATTCGTAATACGCAAAATTAATGTGTCCTGGTTTTGAAGAATTATGTTGTTTGTACTAATGATAGTTTCAGGAATCTTGCATAATTCTTTTAGAAGAAATTTAATTTTCTCATTTGATTCAATAATCTCTCCAAACTCCTGTCTCCGGATTGATTCGTCTACTCGAGCAATATCAGTAGAAAATATGCAGCGGACAGGCTTGTGGTCACTATCGGTGACATCCATGCAAGCTTCATACCTATTGAAGGTGAGATGGCCTTAATTAAAGAAGAAAAATTGAAGCAAAAGACAGTGTTTCCACAAAAGCTTTTAAAATTATTGTAGAGAGTGATACTGCACAATATAAAGAGGTTAAAATATATTTTGACCCTATATTTCAATTGGGTCCCAAATGTAAAAATATTTCAATTGAGTCTCTATGCCTAGTACAATTGTGAGGAACGAGGAATCAGAGACACGTTTGAATCCATGTGTTTATAGAGGTTTACACAAAGTAACGACTTCAAGAATCAACAAATATCCTAATCAACTGGAATGATAAGGAAAAATAAAGAAATTATAAATCTGAAAAACACTGATTCTGTCATTGATTTTCTGATTTCTCAAACTGAGATACAATTTATATAATACAGTCATGAAGAAGCTTGTAAAGCAAGCTTCACTGATGTCGGACTAAGCTCAACATAAATATCCACTTTGCTGATGCGGGACATCTCACTCAGTTTTGCAAAATCAGAGAATTTATTCTATGACAAGATGTGAAGATGTGATTAGTCTATTTACATTTTATACATGTCTTAATTGCACTTTCCCTTAAATTGGAGCATATAGGTCATATGCACCCAAGTTTGGTACATATATAACTTATTTGGCGGCCTCTCAAAAGACTAAGTAAACATTCTGTCTATTGGTCATTTAACGTGTATAGAGAAGACCTCTCTAATAAAATGACAATCAATTTTGATATGATTTCCTTTATCATGAAACACAGAGTAGGAGACAATATGCAATGCAGTTTGATGATCACAAATCAAATGTCATTTGCATAATCTCAACAAAGCAGAGTTGAAACTGGTATCCACCAGAATTGAAACACAAATGCCAGGACAAAAAGATAGTAGTGGGCAGTGGATCCCTGGAACAGGATTCCCTTCATCAAACTCTAGATAACATGTTGAGGAAGAAGAAAATATGAGATACATGATTGGATTCTTGTGTCTAAATCATATAGACATAATTGTAGGATATGGTTAGCCTAGACAATAGACATTATGTATGTATCTTCCAACAATAACCATTTTCAGTGTTGTCCCGGTCATCTGTCGCTGTTATAAAACTGTAGGATTAGCATGGAGTTATTGTGAAGCACAGGTAACAACTAGAAAATGATTGTTATGTCTAAGGATAAAAAATAAGAAAATTATATGTTGACAATTCTTTCCAATCAAACAACCTTTTGACAACTTATTTTAATAATGTAATAATAAATAAAACTTCAAATTTTTAGGTTTTTTTGTACTTATTATTATTATATTATTAAATAGAGTTGTAAAGTAGGTGTTGATATAACAAGTATTGTCAATATGGCTGGGCGTGATTAACCTAATAGCAGGCGAACAGGGCTAGGAAAGGCCATCTGTCCTTCAATTAGCCTTAAGGCTCTCCAGAAATATAATATTTCCATTCCCTACACGTGATGATACTTGTAATTGCTCTTTACATTTTATAGTTTTATATAACAAGTAATTCTAGAACAAAAACACACTACTTATGACCAACTTCAAAATAATTATACATATAGGCTTGGATCAAGTTATAAATGAATATTGCTTAAATATGCTTTAGGCACAAGAAAAATATGAAGAAATGTAGCCAAAATATAGGTTGGTAGTTATTTAAGTCAATAATGATGCCAACTCACTCTATTAAAACTATTTTTGGCTATCTAGCATTTTCCTTTCACACACATCTATAATTCAATAGTGACTCACTCCGCATGCCTCAGAATAAAGAAGTCCCCTTTCAGATACAGGGATCAGAGACTGCATATTCCTTCTGGCAGGGTGTTTTAATCTATATACCCAAATGGAATAAATATATATATATATATATATATATATATATATATATACACATATATATACACAAGCTAGAGCACTCACTGTAATACTGAGGCAAGAATGGGACACGCTAAACTGCATTCAGCCACCAAAGATGTGCAGCTATCACGATACAGAATTCTGTCACACCAGGCAGGGATGCGTTTCTTTTCACCAGAATCGTACCCTTCAAGAAACAGATCATATATTCTGAAGTCATCCTCAAAAAATTTTGAAGCAGTACTGATGACAGATATAAAATTATAAACAGCAATTATTGTAGCTTGAAATGATCCACTTTTCAATATCTAATTCGTAAGATTTACTGATTGTGTCAAGTATTAGCATTAGTTTGTTGAGAATCCCAATGTACTCTGTATTTCATTGTACTGCACCCTTACCCTAAAAGTATTTATACATAGGGTGATAACCATTTAGTGTATCCGTAAACAGCATGATTTTCTCCTACCTACCTCATTCCCATTACACAAATATTATAGTCAGCAAGCCTCTAGAAGATACAAGCACCCAAAAGGATTAAAATTTTTAAATCTATTATTCAGAGTCTCTGATATCCCTCTTTTCCTCTGCCCAATCTGTTCTACAATTTTTCCAATTCATATAAAGTCATCCTGAGCAGAGAGGGCAGCGGAAATCATTACTTCTGAGGTGGAATTTCTCACTTCATAAAAATCTGGATTATTTTGTTACTTTCCCCTCCCCTGTACTGTATCCTGATCATGTTATCGGTCTACAAATAAAAAATCTTTGTAATAGGAACTGCATAATTTGCAGAAATGATTAAAGGAGAGATATAGCAACCCAACCCACATCTCTTATACTTGACTGTTTCAATCTCACTTTTTAAGGCTGAAGTTTACTTTCAAGTTCATTAACAATTGTGTGAGTGGGTTTCGGGGCAGGGGACCAACCTGCCAAGCCAGCTTGGTGTCGCTCAAACTTGTATGTGGGAGGAAATGTTATAATTGCTTCCCGCATTCCTTGGAAGACATTCCCAGCTTCCATTTCAGCACGAAGTTGATCCCTTTCTCTAAGCCAGTCAAAACATCTTTGAGAAACAAAATCTCTTGCTTCATCGTATGAAATGTCATCAAGTCGATAATTAAAATCACCAAGAAACACAACCATGTCTGCCTCAGATAACTCGGGCATCCCTTCTGTGGACTGGAAACCAATTTCAAGAATCAATTCTTCATCCCACTATCTGAGTGCATCATAAAGCATTACTTAGATGAATAAAGTGGACAGCATGTACATACATTTGTACCACGAAACATCGGAACGGAAGATGATGTGCCAGCTGCAACAGAAAGGACCAATGGCAAGCCAGCTCTATAAACAGGCCAAAATAAATACATGGATAAGGCAAGTGCAAATATCAGGAATAGGCACAGAAAAGTACCAGCTGTAGTATTTAAGAGGTTTGTTGGCCGACTGAAAGTCATTGTTCGGTATACATGATCAAAATCTGCATTGCGACGACCAACTGCATCTAAATGTGCAGCGAAGTGACAATTAACAAAACAAATTATCCGATCATACACTCTAATCCTCAAACCAACAGCTCCCTGGAGAAACAAACATGTTCTGTGTCAATGGTCAAAAACAAAAACTGAAACAAAAAGAAGATACTTTCAAAAATCTACTGTTTTTGCCGGAAAAAAATTATTTTTGAATACCACACATAAAGAGTGGTGTGGTAGTATTGCAAACAGCACTGCCCAATGGCATTGTGGGGTATCACACCCATGATAAAACCATTTAAGACTTGCGTATCTATTTGCTTTGTGTGTGTGTATTGAATTAAATGACCAAATTCAAGACAAAGCCATCAACTAACAGCGTACTCGTTATTGCTTAAGTGGACACAATTAGAGATAAAGTTTTCATACATAAATGATATGTTACTTGCAGACCACACAACCAAGTTATGTTATCGGCTTGCAATGCAGAAGTTCTAGAATGGTCTTGGCCTCTGTTTGCTTTTACTTGGAATTGTAACATACAATAAAGTCTAGTAATTAATCTAGTGATATAGGCAATAGCCTGACGTTTACATATTCATGTTAGTCTGTTCAATGAAACAAAGCTGACAGTAATGAGATCCATGATCATGACCAACTGCCACATCTAAATACACCCTCTATTAGAAAAAAGTAATATGCAAAGCAAAACAGCAGAGTAGACGGCACAGGCCCACCTTATTGCCAATAGCACGTCCAAAGCCGCATGGAACTGCTGCCACATCAACATCCCCAACATGAAATCTAATGTTGGTTTTAACCCTGAAGAAGAAAACTTCAACAACTATAGATGAAGAGAGCAGCAGGGAAGAATTTAGATAACAATGGCATCTCATGAATTCAAATTTAAGAAGGAAAATAATTGATACATATCCATATCTTTTAAACCAAAATAGCATTCATAACAAGTAGGAAGAAAAACTGACAATATCTGACATAACAAGCAATTTAACAGACCAATAAAAATTAAAATTGCTAAAATTTAACGCATATCCTATTGACTAACAAAACAAACAACAGTCATTACTTCTGACATATTAAAGCTTCAACACCTCACATGTATTCCTACTCAAAGATACTCACCACACAGCAATTACAAAGCCATCAAAATAGCATACATAAAAGTAGGTGTAAAAAACGACAATATATGACATAACAAGCAATTTAACAGACCAATAAAAATTAAAATTGCTAAAATTTAATGCATGTCCTGTTGACTAACAAAACAAACATCAGTCGTTATTTCTGACATATTAAAGCTTAAACAGCTCACATGTATTCCTACTTGAAGATACTCACCACACAGCAATGACCAAGCCAGCAAGTTGTCTGGATCCAATCCGTTCAAATGTTGAACCTTCATCTAATGTTTTGTCTATCATATCCAACCACCACTGCCCAACAGAACTTCCCTCCAATCCTACCTATATGTTCACGAGAGATGGGGGGGTAGACGAGGGGTTATGAGCAAGAAAAATTAGGTAAAACCATTAATTATACTATATAATTATGTGTATATATACATAACATGATGATTGTCACAACAGAATGTTGACATGATGCTTGAACAATCCAACCATCAGTAAAGCATCCATTGAACAAAGATCACGATCGATTATATAATGATTTTCAGTTGCCCATATGCTCTAATAGGAACAAAGACTCAACACAAGACATTCTTAATAATTTTGATGTGGGGCTCTACATAAACAAGTATACACTATTAAATTTTCCCCTAGATTAAGAATAAAGAAAAATATCCTTAATTTTAAAGCAACTTAAAAGTCATAATTTTCAAAGAAATAGTACTATTATAATGTCCATGGCCTGGAAGTTGCTTTGTGTCTCCCCTTCTAAACCACTGCATGTTTGCTACACAATAACCTGCCATTGCAGCTCTGAGAAAATTTTTTCCACCCAATTCTCTTCCTCCCTCCCATTGCTCTGTTTCTCTTGGCTAGTTTTTATAATGAACATGATGATCTTGTACTCGAGTTGTCTCAAAGGACATGTTGGACTCATTGATGTGCTCAAACTTGAAAATATAAAGATTGTATGACGAAGTTAAGCTAATTGACATAGATGTGTAGATTATTTGGTCTCAAAAAAGTCTTGTTTCCTTAACCTTTTTTTCTCCTTTTGAACATGATCTAAGAAATTTTTTGGAAGTGAAAGCTAAAATGTGTAAAGAAAAGGTATTATGGCAATAACACAATTCCAAAACTATAAAGCTTTGACAAATCTTTCATTTCATTTGTACTTAATTCTGCAGTACCAATTGAAGGCATAACATAATATCACCATTTTATTCCTAACCATACAAAAGATGAAAACAGGAATATCAATGTATTCAAACTTCGCAACATTATATTACAATCATTTCACTTTCTCGATTCCAATAATTTTCAAATCAATTCATTACATTACATTCCATTCATGCCAATTAGTGAAAGCAGGGGTAGTAGAGTTTAATACAAAATACATGCATGTAAGTTATCAGCTGTAAATGCCAACCTAATATCCTACGAGTATTTAGCAAATTCAAATGTATAAAAGTTTAAACCTAACGAGAAAAAATAACTAAACATAATTCACACAGAAACTACTTTGCTTACAACTGCTACTTGTCTACTAGTAATATATATTTACAGAAAATTATGACTTACAGTTTCTTTAGCTGCAGACATTGCAAGAAATCCAGCACCCATTTCAACCTCTTGCAACCCAACAACAACAAGACTGACATCTGAGGCAACAGAACCTAGCCATGAAGTAAGGGAATCTTGAGATGCTTTTCCTTGCCCAACATTCCAAGTGCCACTCAATATTTTCATATTTTCTATTTTAGTATACAAAAATTCTTTGCCAGCCAATTCTGAACGCAATATGCTATCAACAGGCCCAGGAGAGGTGATGTTCCATCCTCGTATACCACCGTGGTTAGCCAATGCAAATATAAAACCAGCACCAATTGTCATTTTTACAATTGGACTGCCATGAGCCACCCATCCCCCAATCAAATTACCCTTAATGTCCAATACCTGGACAGTTCCAGACACATAACCTACCCAAATTTGCATGCCAAAAGTAGAAAAACACTGAACGGCAGATGAATGGTAAAGAAATTCTTGTATGCGATTGCCATTCCCATCCCATTGCACCAGTAAGCCACTTGTACACCCTGTCCAAATCATTCCATCTATTGTTACCACTAGTGCTTCAGTTCGCCGATTATCATCCCCAAAGCCTCCCTTTGCTGCAACTCGACGAACAGCATCAGCAGCCCCCATTATGGCATTACGTGAACGCTGAAAGAACCCAATGGAACTTTGATTTTTGTCTTTCCTTGAAACAAGCTCCACTGAAAAATCTTGAATTGAAGACAAATCTGACCGATTTTCAATTTGTCCATCTGAATTGAAAACTTTCAGTAGCTCTCTTGTACGAGCATCCCTATAAATTAACAAGCACTAGCACACATTAAATTCAAAGATATTAATACAGAGAGAAAGTGAAGCACACATTAAATTCAAAGATATTAATACAGAGAGAAAGTGAAGCCCAGCTAATTCAAAGTGAAAAAAGAGTAATGTTCGTAGTGCATGTTTGGCTTAACATCACGGATCCAGCTTTCTCCATGATTCACGTTAACTTTAATGTATAAGCAACTAAAAGTTGCATCTAATGATGCATGTTAAGTTAGCGCGCTAGAGAACCAGACATGTGGGAAGTCTCAATCTAGTTACGTTTTCTTTATACATCCCATGCAAATAGAGTACCATCAGGAGACAACATGTCAGAACAAAACAGGACATACAGGATTCAGGATGACGCACCATAAACATGCAAATATCGAACCTGACTAGCTCTTAGATATGATTATTTTATAAGGATTTATATCACAGAACCAATGTCTTGTTATTAGCAATACAAGCCAGTTCATAGAAGTTTAAAAGAATATCTGTTCACAAATTAAAAAGGCTAAGGCCCTTTCTTAATATAATAATAATACACTAAAATTTATATTACTATCTTTTTACCAAAGTAGGTTGTGATCACGTGGTATGAAAAAAATCCTAAATAATTAAATACACTTGAATGCTTAAAACATAAAAAAATCAACCTATAGTAATGTTCACTAAAAACAAACATCACCACAGTTTAGCAGAAAATCTCACCACAAAGCGAATGAAAAATAACCAGCACTCCACACCTTTGCTCTCGAATTATCAGATACTAAGTACTTTACATCTGAAGTCAGCATGTTACTTAAGCCATTTGTAGATAGTTGGCTCCGTAAGTCAACATAGGACCTCTCCACAAATATAACAGCGCTGTGCCTTTCCTCCTTTGTCAGATGAATAGATTTTTCAACTGCCTCCCAAGGCCATATTTTTATACCTCCTCCTTCTGAACCCGACCACAGATCCCCTGGAGAGAGAGAGAGAGAGAGAGAATAATGTACAACATTCACAACAAGCATGCGAATCAACCAACCAACATAGTTTTTTAGTATTTAATTAAGTGCTTATTCAGAAAGAAATTATTACATGAGAGCTCACCATTAGTACTCTAAGACCTTCAAAGCAAAATTATTGAAATAGGATAAAAAAACTCATAAAAATAAGCTATTTTTGTAATCTTCACTAAATACCTTTTATATTCAACTTAAGTGCTTCACAATAAAACAAGTCCAAAGAAGTCTGGCAAAAATTCTTCCCAATGTTCAAGAGTCAAAACCACAGCTTATAATCAAAATCTTAGATGGCGTTTGACTCAACTTATTTAGGACTTAATTTCACTTAAAAGAAACTTTTAAAAGGCTAGTTTTTCTCAATAAAGAAAACTAGATGAACTTAAATAAATAAATAAAATAAGTAAATAAGTACTTTTAAAAGCTTTTAGACTTCCACTTTCCGCTTTCTGCTTTATTTTAAATCTCAAGATCCGAAAACTACATGAACTTAAATAAATAAAAATAAGTAAATAAGTAGTTTAGAAGCTTTTAGACTTCTAATTTCCCCTTTCTGCTTTATTTTAAATCTCAAGATCCGAAAATAAACTACCCACGAAATTTTAAGGTTAAAAATAACTCCCTCTGTTTCCTTTTATCGGTCCATTTAAGAGAATAACAGACAGGTTAAGGGATGAAATTAATACTTTAATTTATGCTATTCACTTCTTAACATAACCTCTTTTAAAAAACAAGTGCAAATACGGACACTTTGAACAATAAAGTAGGTAGCATTATCTTCTTTCAGATGTAAACAAATAAATAAAGAGAAGAGTTACCAAACAACTTTAACAGTAGAACAAACAATCCATATACTAACACTAGAGAAGTCTTCTACACATTTACATTACCGTTCGATTAGATAGTAATTTATACATGATAAATTTTATTAATTTTATAATAGTTTAAAAATCATATAAAGATGATTTCAGATTGCATGGCAGGCTAACTGAAAATACATGCCTATGAAACACTTAACATTAAATTTAATCTCTGATATTTAATTTCAATTTAAAAAATAAATAAATTAAGACTTATGTTTTAATCCTTCGAATTTGGTTTTTGTCCACAAGTTTTAAATTGATCTTTTTAGTCTTATAATTTAAAAAAATAAAAGTTTTAATTCATCTAACATGAATATCATTAAAGATTTCACTTTATATTACAAACAAAATACCAGCAGTTTTTATCATCGAAAACATCTAATATATGATTATTTCCATTTCAAATTATTCATTTTCCTAAATTTGAGGGACTAAATATATATATATATATATATATATATATATATATATATATATATATATATATATATATATATATATTAACTTGTAAATGCGAAAAAATAAAATAAAAACCAAACGCCTAGGGTACCGGATTTTAGCTAAAAATTGTCCTAATGCAAACAGGTGTAAACATAATTGTAGAACAGTAAAATTAACAGCAAAGAACGAAGGAGTACCATAAGAGGTGAAGGTAAGGGAAAGAACAGGGCCACGGTGAGCCTGCCAAGACAAGTTCTCCTTAAACCGATTGCTCCAATCGCAGTTATTGTTATCCTCCAAACTCTGATCATCCATCTTCCAGCACCTAATCTTCCCATCCCTGTGTCCACTCCACACCAACCTGTTTCCCTCATCCGCAACCAAGCACAGCGTCGGCGAACTCCACACCGATTCCCGAAACGGCGCACTCTCCTCGTCGCCGATCCTCGCAACTGCGCCTTCTTCTCCAACACCGCACCACGACGCGTACAGATCCTTGAAGTTCCAGAACCTCACGCCGCACTCGGAAGCCGCCCACAGCTGCGACTCGGTGGAAACAATGCTCCTCAGGAAACGCCCAATCTGCGTCTCCCGCAGCGGGTGCGGCCGCAGTTTGAGGCTTGGCGGCCGCGCAGGGTTCACCGCCCCGCGCGCGGGAAGGCGGAAGATGCCGGCGCCGCCTCCCTTCGCAACGAACTCCGGCAGCGGCGCGACGCGTGAGCCGGAGGACTGGCGATGTTCGGCGGAGAGCTTGCGGTCGAGGAACTGGAGCATGTAGTCGAGTCGGCGGTTGGTAGATTGCATGGAGCTGGAGGGCGAAACGTCCTCATCGGAAGATGAAGAGCGCAAATATCCTGATGAAGTTTCGTGGTCGAAGGAAGCTACGTCGTTTCGGCGGAGTGTTGATGATGGATCCATTAAATTGGAATCAGTTACGCGTGGTGGACGATGGGAATAGTGAGAGAAAATCTAGCGCCTGTGAATTTGTTGGAGAATTTGGTGTGCGATGTTAATTGCGATTTGTGTTTGTTTGGCTTGAAGTTGGATTCGATGAGAGAGAAATTTAGGGACGAAGTGGAACTTCAGGAACACACCAAACAAATTCCAGCTGAGACACCTCACACCTGTTCCAACGATCCACCCTATACTTTCTTTCCTCAGATTTTTACTGCTAATTAATAATGCGCAATTCGGATATTTAATTGCTTCCATTTCCTATTTTATTCTTAGTCGATTTTTGGAATGATTTGATGAAATATAATATAGGCAAATTTGATTTTTTAAAATCAGTTATGTCTCTCGTGTGTATAAAATATTAAAATATTTCTCTATTCTTTATATTAAATATATATATATATATATTTATATATATCCTTTGATAATTATCATCATGTTTTATTTATTATCATGTTTTATTGTTTTAATATAATATATTGAGAAACAGTAGATAGGGTAAAAGAAATTATACGTTAAATCATCAACTTAGTATTTTTTTAAATTATTAAATAATTTTATTAATCCTGGTTTAATCTGATTAAACCCTTCCATATTGAATAAGTGGCTAATCAATTTAGCGGCCATTCTAATTTTGAAAATATTGATTAAAGTAATACTTCCACTAATCTATAATTTTTTTAATAATTTAAATATATGAACAATTCAAAATAATAAAATATAATATGTCTTTTTAACTAAATAAAACACTATACTAAAATTATAAATTAAAAAATCATTCATCCACTCCCAATGAAACTTATGTCATAAATTGCAAAATACAAGTTATTGATTCTACAAGATATAGCAATACATAGTCAATTATCTCTTAAGTTAATTTTGTCATTACTCTAAGACGTGTGAGTTATCTGTTTTTTATTATTGTAAAAAAAAACTTTTTTCTCATTTTTTACAATATTTAAAAATATATGGCAAATCAAATACAATGTAATATTTTGTGATGAAAGAAAAGGAAAAAAAAAACTTTAGATTCATAATAGTTGGTTGGGTTCCTACATGTTTCACTGTTAGATAACGTTGACTTCTTATTCATGCATCTGTCTCTTTAGACTTTCACTGTATACACTTGTTCTGGGTTTGGGATTTTGGATTTTGTTTGAGCCGACTCTCCTTAAAAGAATAAAAAAAATAACAAAAAGTGAAGTTATTTAAATTAAAAATAAATAAATCAAATTTAAAATATATTTTTAAATTATTTATTCTAATTATAATTTTTAATAAAATATTTTTTAAAATAATAATATATTCAAGTTTTTGTGTTTTTTAAATAAAAGTAAGGGGTAAATTTTTGTTTAAAAAATAAAAATATTTATATCAAAGTTTGCATTTCATTTCTTCTCCTATCCAAACATTAGCTAAAACTATATTCAACCAGTTATTTATTATAGAAAAAAGAGGTTGAATTTGAGTTAAAACTTAAACTAATTAAATATATAAATTGAATTTTAAAGTAATAGTGTGTAACCTTACCATCATTGTGTAATTTTTTATTTTATTTTATTTTAAATCCACAAAGCTAATTTTTTCATACAAATAATATATATAATTTTATATTAACCTAAAATTATTTGATTTATATAAATCAAAATTATGTAATATATTGTTTTATAAATACTAAAATATAAATTATTTAATATTTTATTGTTATTGTTGAATTTTAACAAAATTTGATATAGATAATTGTCCAAATATAAAATTAAAATTTAATATAGTTGATTGGTAAATTTTATTTTTTATATACAAAGGTTCATTTAGATAGTTTCAAAAGTTAAATATTTATCATATATATGATTGACTTTTTAAGAAAAATGTTGCAGGAAATGTTCAACTTCATTTTTTTTTTAATTTGAATATACGTGAAAATATCTTCACATTCACAAAAGCACAGACAATCTTTTATACATATACAGCATTATATTATATTATATACATGGCAGTTACTGGAAATTTACATATTTAAAGTGTGATGAAAGTTTTGGCGATAAACCAGTAGCACACAGAGATGCATATAATAAGGTATGGGTGGGTAATTAATTACATGACAGAGCAAGCATTGACATTGTCATCATTGAACATGTTGCTAACGTTGTCATCTCCACGGTGAGAGACATGGATGGTGCCATGTTTGTCTGGGAGGTTGTAGCCATGTCTGTAGTAGTTGTAGCTTTCTTTGAACTCATGGGTTGTGTCTTTGAAGTAATGATCTGCAGTGGTGAAGTAAAGGGGTGGATTAGGGTATGGCCAGAACTCTGCCCTTTTCCCTGCCCTCCTCACCGCCTTCAGCACCTTGTTCCGATCAACGTACCCTCCCACCGTCACCCTCTCCATCTCCAAATCCACTTCCACCGAATCAATGCCTATACATTTAAACAATCTTGTCAAACCCATGATTCCATGATTTTTTGTCAAACCCAGTTGAATGTCAGTTACTCTTATACAATGATATTGATATCCACAATACTTTTCTCATTTTCTGTCTTCATCTTCTTCACTGTAATTTGTATGAAACCTACGTTTCATAACACTTCTTACTTATAATTCCTTTCATACTCTCTTGTACACATAAGGAACATGCATCGTCTGCTTAATTTCTTGGCATATTTATACTGTTTGCAAGAACAAGTGTCGTGCCTTGTTCAAATGCTTTTGCTTTTAAATGTTTTCATAGTTGTGAAATTTATATGTACGTGTAATGTATGGAAAAATGGTACACGTAGGGTAAAAAAAATACTAACAGTCAATAATATTTAATCATTTAGTCATTATATAGAGAGAGTAATAGAGTACACATTAATTTTAAGAATTTTAATGTTATAACTAATTTAACAACAAAATTATTATTAATGGCATATTTGGTCACTTTTTAAATTAATTTTCTTAATTGTAATCGTATATATATATATATATATATATATATATATATATATATATATATATATATATATATATATATATATATTATGAGAATGAGAATATGTAATAGAAGTATTTGAATTGGATTCAAAAATAATTTTTGTCCCATCCCATATTCCTATCATTTTCCCTTAGCCCATTTGAGTCACAAAGGATATGTTTGAGGTCCTAGGAGATTGCCGAGGGAAAAAAAATAGTATAACTTTTGGTCAATACTATTGACAACCAATACGAGAAAAAACAATCCATTAATATTTTTTTGTTTAATATAATAATTATAAAATTAAAATTTGTTATATTTATTATTAAGGAAGAATTGTAAGATGGATGTGTTTGAGAAAAGTGAGATGTTTAAACATCATTTCTCTAATCTTTTTTCATTTATATCATCAATTTTTTTTCAATTTAAGATTTTTATAGAATGAAGTAATAAACTGATAGATTATCATGAAAAACTCTATGTATTCATTCTTTATAAACCGTACTTAATTCTCTTCGTTAATTAAGAAAACTTATTCTTTCTTTTACTTTTCTCCAAACTTCATGCATGATCTATAACTTTTAAACTTAGACATACCTTTGAGCTTGTAAATGGCGTTTTTAACAACTCTCTCGCAGCCCGTGCAGCACATCCTTACTTTCAGCTCAACTGTCTGAAACGAATAAGTATCTCACATGTCATTTCAGTTTGCATCTCACTTTTTTCCTAACTATATTTCTCATACTTCATATTCTGATTCTTCAATTTCCAAAACCTCTATAAAATTCAAGTAAATCCTATATATATACATATATATATATATATGAGATTGAATATATTTTGTTACTGGTTTAAAACTGGGATAGGAACCAAATGCTTATGGTTATTTCATATATTCTCTATGTACTCATGAAAAGTTACTTTTTTCACTCCTCTTACTTTTTTATTTTTCTTCACCTTCAATTTTTTAATCAAAAGGAGATGTTCATGTATGACATCGCTTTCTCTTATACCATGAAAGATGAACTTTTTCAGTAAGTTTGAATTCAAAACCTTACATGAATTTTGCTAGTTTCCAAATTAAAACCAAAGTCTGATTAAATTTATGGAACACCAGTATGCAAAAATTGGAAGTTTTCAGTTTCTTTGTTTCAAGATTTATTCAATATAGCATCATCCTATGATACAGTGTGCTGAAACGAAGGAAAACAAGGAACTGTAGTACTGATATAGATGGAGAAAGATTGAAACATGTAACCCAGGAGAAGATCATGATCATGATCAAGAGAAAAAAATAACAAATAATGTTGAGAGCGAACCTGTAAGGAAAGAGGTCGACCCTTCTTTGGCATGTTGAAGTTTCTACGAACGCCTTTGTTATGATCACGATGATGATCGTGATGATGAAAGATAAAAAAGCGATATATAAACGAAGAGATATCAAAGCCGAAAGCTCTGTCTAGGAAGGAAGCCATGGTAGATATAAAGAAGAAAAGAAGAACAACTAAGGAAGAAACCAGCGATGGAATATATTCCTCTGAGCCATTTACATCTCTCAAAAACGATAATATTAATCAAGGTGAAGCTATATAGTACACTTTAACATATATAGGGAAAACTAATGGCAAGGAAAAGAGTATCAATTCTTTTTTTCATGTGTAGATGAAGATATTTATATATTTATATATACATAGCATTTTCTCAACTCAACTAAACCAAGTGATGTTACAACCTTTCAGACAGGAATGGTATCTATGTGCATGCTTCATGAAACGGGAATAACAAGTGTCGTGGGATATGGATGAGCTTATAGAAAATAAAGGAAGATTTTAGATGCAAAGGAAAAATATATTCTGGTAATCTCCTTTTTTCACACCATCTTTGAAAATGGCTAAACAAATGTGACCTAAATATCTAGAATGCTGCACAAAGTTATATTCCCAGATTTCATTACTTAGTCTTTCAACGCTAGCCATATAGTTGTTTCCCATATTTTACAGGAGTTTGGAATAAAGAATATATATCTTTATGTAAGGAGAATCTACTTGTTTTGCTTATGCTTAATGTTAATTCCGCTAAAAAATTGACTCTAATAGTTACTTATTCTTAAACTTTTTTTCATTAACAAAATTTGAATCCATGATGATGCACAAGAAGATCAAGTAAAGATCTTAGATTAGAGAATTTAAGAAATGGAACATTGTTGGCTTGTTTTTTCAAAGCTAAAATCTTATTTGAAATCATCATGATAAAAGAAAAGGCTTAATTGTTTTAAAAATTTATGGAGTGAAAAAGAATATGATAAAAAAATACATCATTTGATACTATACTAATTATGTTTATGTATATTTTTTATGATAGGGAACAGATGTGTTAATAAAATTGTAAATGTTCGTTTTACAAATTTATTAAAATTATATTATTTAATAAAATATATCAATTTTAATTAACAGTGTGAGCCTATATTTTATGAGTATAATATATTTACATTTAAAAATAGTTATACATAAGAGTTTACTTACGATCTTTGTTTTACTCGCATTCATAGAATGTAAACATTGCTTCTAATTAATAAGAATTTAAGATTTTTTTAATGCTGTTTTAATAGTAAAATTAAAATTTCACGACGAGTAAATAACATCAGTTTATAATTATAACGAGGGGTCATAAATAAAATAATTTTGATTAAAAATGTAAAATATTATGTCTAATATTTTTTCCTAAATATATATTTTAAAAATGATTAATTGTGATATATATTAAAATATAATTCTGTGAATATATTTATTTTAATTAGTTGTTGTTGGCTATATACTTCTTTTTCTTTTTCCTTTTTGTAAAACAAAGAAAATAGTATGTAATATATACTTAGCATGACGTGTCGCAAAGCCAAAAGCTATCATTTTCATCATATATAATTTGTGACCTACCACGTGTGTATGTCCCCCTCTCTAAATAATCGAGGTAAGTAAATTCTACATTTATGATCATTTATATAATTTTAATCCATCTTCGGATGATTATCAGTAATTATTATTAGATTCTATTTTGTTTTGTGTGTGACTTTATGAAAATAATTGGTACCTCTTTAAGAAACAAAATTTAATAAATACATAATACTTAAATAATGCAACATAAATTAGTTCATTTTTCTGCACAAAATGTTTGTAAGCAAAAACTATGTAACCTACTTAGTTATAAATATAAAAAGAAAAGAAAATTATACAAAAACACAATATAAATTAAATCAATATTGGTGGATTGAGATTCTTTTTCTAGATACACATTTTGTATAGACTATTCGGTATAACTCGCCCTATATTTAGTAATTATATTATTTAATTTATAAATGTGATTAAAAACATGTGGTTAATTTAAATATTGTTAACTCCTCCTATATTTAAAAATTTAAGTGTTATAACATTTAATATAATAAGTGGTTGATTCTTATGGATTAATGGTGATCATATCCGATAAGAGTTACTGTCGAGTTATTTAAAAATAAAAATAAATATTTTATTATAAATTTTACATATCACTTATTAAAAATAAAAAAAATGGTTTAAAATTAAAATAAAATACTTAATAAAAATTTTAACAATATTTTAAACAACTCAATTATCACATCTATAATAAAAATATTTAATTTTATTTTTAAACAATTTTAATTAAAAACTCCCTTTAGATATATCCTTGTTAAATGAGAAATAAAACCCAACTTTAATTCTTATACATAATAATTAATTGAAAACAAATAATTAATCTTTGAGATTAGGTTGAAAACACTTCTTAATGTTAATTAATGACATAGTGAATGCAAGGTTAATGAATAATCACTTTGCTTTTTTAGGTATTATATACAAATTTAAATAGGGATGACAATTAAATCCGTCCTCGCGCCCGAGTTTGACGGGGAAAACCGAGTTGACCGGGGGCGGGGGTGGGGGCGGGTTCGGGTTTTTTCCACTTTAAAAAGTCGAGGACGGGGACGGGGATGGGTAATGCAATCCCCACCCCGACCCGGTCTCGTCCCCGCCCGACTTTATATTTAAATTTAAATTTAAAAATATTAATATTTTAAAAGTATTTTCTTTTCTTTTTCTATTACATATAATGTCATTTTTTTATATTTTACCAATTTTTATTTTTCTTCTACCTATTTTTTAATTTTTTTATCTTTTTTAATCTTTTATATCAATTAATTTATTATATTATTCTCTCTTATACCTTGTAGTTTTTCATATTTTCTTAATCTTTCTCATCAATTTGTTTTTTTTTCAATCTTTTCAATCAATTTGATGAACACGAGTTAATTTTTTTATTCTTTATCTTTTTTCTAAATATTTTACATAAATCTTAATAGGAACTAATATTATTTTATTTATAATTTATATTTATTAGGTTTTATTATGTCATTTGTTTATCTTATTATTCTTATTTATCATATATCAAATTTTATCTTAATAAAATAATTGTATTTTAAAGGATTAAAGGAATTGATAATTTAAACTTTTATTATTTTGAATTAATTGAATAATAATTAACTTATTAAATATTTCATTATAAAATATATATTTCATATTTTTAAATTACAACTTAAAAATGAATTAAGTTATATATATAATCAAATGTTTGAATACAATATTATAATAATAATGATAATGTTATAAGTATTCAAATATTTGAATACAGATATTATAATAATAATAATAATGTTATAAATAAAAAATGATTAAATATTTCTTTTACATACATATTTTAATATAAATATAATAAATTAAAATGTATATTTAATTAATAATTATTATAAATTATAAAATTATAAATATTTATTTATATATAAAAAATAAATAGTAAAATTAATTTATTATAAATGTAATTATCTTTTTAAAAATAATATAAATCGGAGACGAAGAATCTGAAATCTAACAAGAATAAAATTAAATCTAAGACTTAATTTCTATTCCAAATCGGATTAAAAGCGTAACGGAAATAATAAAAAAAGTCGGGTGAGGATGTGAAAGCATAACCCACGCAGCCCCGCTGCCATGCATACTTAAACATGCCGTCTTTGAAAAATCAACAATTTTGACTTTATATTTTGTCCGTCTTGATGACTATTTGTCTTGGTTGTTGAAGATGTCAATGCAAACTTGACAAATCTTGTTGGACACAGTGCTATAAGTGACAAGTGTCATTCAATTATTAATTCTGATCTCTATTTGCATTTTTGTTTCTTATATAGCATTTGGTTTTTCATGTATTAGGTACCAAACATAACATATTTAAAAAAATGAAAAATATTATTTTATGTTAACAAAATTAAATATTATTTAATTATCAATAAATATTTAATTATTTTTGGTGTAAACAAATACACATAAAATCCATTTTTTTATATTATTATGTTATAATTAATATGAATTGTTTTCTTTTTCTTCTATATGTTCTTTTTCTATTTTTTATATAATCACATGTTCTCTATTTATTTTTTTAAATCATTTTTTTCACACGCTTTATCAATTATATTTTTACTAGATAATAAATGAAATTTATTTTCATTTATAAATAATAATATCATTTTATATATAATAATAACACTAAAATAGTTATATAACAAAAGAGAATTCTTATTTTTATAGACCAGTTATTAAAACTGAGTTGTTTTATTCCTTTGATCTGATTTATCTAGTATATAGGTTGGTTGAATTCGTTTACTTGGTCAGTGGATCAACTAAAGTTAAAATAACTTTTTTAAAAATAAAAAGTAAAAAATATTTTTATAATTTTATATAATTACATAAAATAAGTTGGGGTTAGTTTTGTATCAGTATAAAATGTCATATCATTTTCGCATCTGATCCTAATATGTTGTGGAACGAATTGTTCTACGAAGTTTATACGCTGCTTCGACACTGAAATTTGAATTAATGGAACAATAATACAGTGGAATAAAAAAAGTATCACGAAATCCTCTTGAAAATACATTTTGTATCTAAGTTACTTGTTTCTTCGCATAAAAACAAATCACAACATACAAGTTTTTAGGATATTAACGGATGGAGGTGAGATTTAATCTTTATGTAAATTTTATTTATAATTTTATATAATCTTAATCATCTTAGAAACAACTCACATAATTACTTACTTTATAAAATGTAAAATAATAATTTATAATATAATATTTTAAAGTAATTTATTGTTAATTTTATTTTATTATAAATTTTTTAATAAATTTTAAAGATTCATTTATTTTTCTAAAATTACTTGATGAAACAACCATAAAAAAAAAATTAAACACTTATCATATCCCATAATATCCCTCTAATAAAAAATTATTTTAAATAACTAATACTTTATTTAATAATCTCAATAAACAATTCTCATAAAAAATATTCTTATTTCTTTAAAAAATTTAATTGTTTATTTTATTTTTTATTTTTTTTAATTAAAAATTTTAGTTATTATTTATTTGTCTTTAATTATTAATAGAATATGTTTTATGAATTTAAATAGTATCCATTACTCATTCATATTTAATAAGAAACTTTAATATAATATATAATTTAACGCATACATTAATGTTTTCTATTTATAGTCGAAAAGTTATACTAATGATATATTAAAATTGTTTAGTTTTAAAAAAATAGAGGATGCAATTTATAACTAAAATTTTATAAAAAAAAACTTGTAATTTTAAAAAACAGTGATAAAAATTAAATAAGAATGACGAAATAAATAGAATGAAAAATATATGTTATTTATGAAATAAATAATAAATATTTTACATATTAAAATGTTTATATGTTAATTTGGAGTTTTTTCTTTTATTCTATATTATTCTTAAAAATACATTTATTATTTAATTATATATATAGAGATATATATTGTAGAAAGACATCTATTGTTTAAACAAAATTTAATATTCACATTCCATCTCAAATTACGACCAAAGTGAAAAAAATATAATATGGTGAAACTCGTAATTTTTTTTTTAAATTTGTCTTATTTATTTTCTTTATATATATATATATATATATATATATATATATATATATTACAATATCATTCCTTCTTAAATTATTCAAACTAATTATAATGTAACAGTGAAGGTGTTCAAAAATATACACCAAATGAATAGTTAATTAAATAGTTCAAAAATCTTTATATTTATATTAGTGTATTAAATTAAAAGTAGCTATAAAAATTGATGAATATACACCATTGAAGTTATGGATTAATTTAAGTTGAAAGAAATATAGTAATAAATATTTGCATAACTTACTGGGATTATCCCTAAATTTTGAAACATGACTTAAATTTAATAATCTTTAAATATATATATATATATATATATATATATATATATATATATATATATATATATGCTCGTAAAATTTTAGTCTCTGACATGTTTTATTATTATTATTTTGTATTATTATATTTATTTATTATTTATTAATAATATAGTATTTGGTTTCAAAATTATTTATCATAAATTATTTTTATCTTTTATAATATATAATAAAATTATAATTCTAACAAAAACAAAGTTGGATAATAAAGAATATATTTAAGCTAAAAAATGTGAAATATAATTAGATAAATTTAAAAGATATTTGATTTTTAAATATAAAATTTAGTTAATTAAACTAAATAATGGTTCAATTTAGTTTGTTTAAACTATTTTCTTAGTTGTATTTACTTTATACAAGTTTTTTTTAGTTTAGTTGATGTGACTACTGGATGGGATGGGGCATTTAAAATGTTGAATTAAAAACCCAAAATTAGATTTAAACTCTAACCAGTGGGAATATTTTTGTTAACTCTTTGAAAAAATAAATTTTCTTTTTAACTTTCAATTTTCTATCTCAATTTTATTAAAATGGTATTGTAAAATTTTAAAGTAATATTTAATGATAAGATTAATAAAAAAATGTTTATACAATTAAAATATGTAATAAACGAATATTTTTAAATATTAATTATCATTCGTGAACATAGTTTTTAATACATATATGGATTATATATAAAAATACCAATTAACAATTTAAAGGTGTTATAAGGTTATTTTTAATTATTAAAATTTAAAATTGAAATTTATTTTAGCAATGAAGATACAAATGGTGAATTGAGAAATAAATGGTTACTCAAGGATAATATAATGATGGTTTAAAATAATGAGAGAATTATTTTTTACTAGTTACTATGATGGATTGTAAAATGTAACTGAAAAAGTAAATATTAAAAATGTTTAATTGAGAGAATGAGGAGAATAATAATCTCTTGTATAAATTGTATTGCATCAAATTATGCATATTTTATAGTATGAATGTAACTAATTTTTTTCTCTCTAGTGTTCTTCCGTTAAAGATAGTTTTGTGGAAACTTGAACCAATTTCATCTTTCTCTGAAGAATTGCTTTTTCTCACAAAAATCGAGAAGATTTCTCACATGAAATATCGTACATGTTCTTATTCCAACAAAGACTCGGGACTAACTTTTTGAAACTTGATGCATTCATTACAATGCTTAAGATTTGCTCTTAATTTTCTACCATATCCTATCAATTATTTTCAATCTTATAATATGTATAATTTTTTAACAATGTCACTTTAATGGTTAAAGCATATTAATCCGTACCATTAAAGCATATATTTACTGATTAAGAAATCGACAATATATATATATATATTAAAAAATATACATTTAACTATATAAATATATTTTAATTAATTAATTATTAATTTTTATTAAATGAATTAAAAAATATTATATTTAATTATAATTTATAATTTATACTTATAATTTAAAATATATTTTATTTATATATTTGAATAATATAATAAAAAATCTTTTTAATTGTAATTATTTTTATTTTAATATACAAATATATTTTAAAAATAATAAATGAACTAGTCCACTCTACTATGAAAGTCTAATTAACCGGTTAAATAAAATGAATCAAAATAGATTGTTGGACCTACTACCAGGTATAATCCAATTATATTTTAAAATTAATGAATAATAAAAATTTAATTAAAAAAACAATTTATAATAATCTCTACTCCTTAAAGAAAAAAATATTTGTTAATAGAAATATATTTCATGAAAATCTATTGTTTTATTTTTGTTTAATATAGTAAGTAATATGCACCGTACACTAGTCACTTTTACTACATTTTTTTTAAAGATAGAACAAAATAAATTAAATATACAAATAAGTGGTATCATTATTAGATTTCAAAATTTTTTTTTTAATCATACTTTGTAATGGTTTCTTTATATTAAAACAACCTTAACTATTTATTTATTTATGGTTTTCTCTTAAAATTTAATTGAACTATGCTATAAAAACATTACTTACTCTATACGATCGTCTTGAGAATGATTAAGAAGGTTGATTAATATTATACATTACTGCTTAAAAATATTTATTATCGAAGCATGAACTCCCATTACTCCTACAATAGAGATTTTCAATAAAAACAAAACAGAGAGAATTTAAAGTATAGAGTTTAATATTCATACACTTTTATTACTTAATCATTCAATCATATATATATATATATATATATATATATATATATATATATATATATATATATATTACATTTGATTTGTCTTTAAAAATAATTATTATACAAGTAAGAAACATAATATACATATTGATTTGTAATTGAATAATAATGTAAAACTATTTAATAATGTGTATAAAGTAAGTTATAATTTAAAACATTAAACTGTTTATAATTTTAATAGTACAATTAAAAGTAGGCATGACAACGTGATGGGACAGATTTTGTCTCTCAATCTTTCGACTCCAACTTTTTTAACTATCCCTGTATCTATCTCCGATCTTCGTCGGGGTTAAAAATTAAGTCATCATTCCAGTCCTCACTAAGTTTTGGGTTCGCCGCCCCGTCCCGTCCTCGTCCCGTCTCCGATTTATATTATTTTAAAAAAGATAATTACATTTATAATAAATTAATTTTACTATCTATTTTTTATATATAAATAAATATTTATAATTTTATAATTTATAATTATTATTAATTAAATATACATTTTAATTTATTATATTTATATTAAAATAAGTATGTAAAAGAAATATTTAATAATTTTTTATTTATAACATTATTATTATTATAACACTATATTTAAATATTTGAATATTTATAATATTATTATTATTATAATACTGTATTCAAACATTTGATTATATATATGAGTTAATTTATTTTTAAGTTGTCATTTAAAATATGAAATATATAGTTTATAAGGAAATATTTAATAAGTTAATTCTTATTCAATTAATTTGAAGTAATAAAAGTTTAAATTATCAATTCCTTAAATCCTTTAAAATACAATTATTTTATTAAGATAAAATTTGATATATGATAAATAAGGATAATAAAATAAAAATATATGACATAATAAAACCTAATAAATATAAATTATAAATAAAATAATATTAGTTATTACAAAGATTTATGCAAAATATTTAGAAAAAGATAAAAAAAAAATTAACTTTGTGTTCATTAAATTGGTTGAAAAAATAAAAAATAAAATTAATGAGAGAAATCAAAGAAATGTGAAAAACTGAAAGGTAAGAAAAAGAATAATATAATAAATTAATTGATATAAAAGATTAAAAAAAAATTAAAAAGTGGATAAAAGAAAAAAATTTTGGTAAAATATAAAAAAATATCTTATAAAAAAAAAACTTTTAAAATATTAATATTTTAAAATTTAAATTTAAATATAAAGACTGGTTAGAAATGAAATCGAGTACTTATCTCCCATTCCCCGTCTCCGAATTTTTAAAACGAACAAAATTCAAAATTTTTTCTGTTAAACTCGCATAAAGACGGGTGGATCCAACGAATAGGAATTTAATTTTCATCCTTATCAAACGTGTATAATTTGTAATACAAATACTGTTTCTAAAGATATGCATGAAAAAAAGTATGCTATTAGTTATTATGATGCTTGGGTTAGGCCTAGACGTGGAGGCGAAGAGAAAGCTATAAAAAAACCCGAAAATGTCCTTGGGCTGAAATATACTTTATACAAATTACGCACTATTGTAAGTTTACCCCAAAAGAAAGTTGACCAAAAAAAAAAAAACCTAAAAGATAGGGAAAAAAATAATTTCATCTAGACATTAATGTAGAGGATACAGATTTATCTATGTTGCTTCCTCCATCGTCTTCTTCCTCTATCTTGTTAGGGTTTGTAGAGTTTGCACTTTGTCTTCAATTCTCCATGCTCATCGTTCTCATCACCGGCCATCTATAGGACCTCGAATTTTTGCTTTGTTTTTTATTTTTTGTATCGATATTCCATTGTATTAACCCCAATTTTCCACGTATTCAACCGTACAAAAGAAACTCGCAATTCCTCCACGATTTCGTTTAGGTATCTCCTGATTGGATGTGGTATTTTGTTTCCTGTAAGGATTTTAGCTAATCACTACAAAATCGCTTGATTATAGTAAAATTGACTAAGTTTTTATTTTTTATTTTTTATTAATTACTATTAATTATTATTTTTGATTGGTGTCTATTCATTTAATATTTGCAAATAATATTATTGCAGTGAGTTTATAATGATGCTTGCTTTGCTCTGTTATGCATCTGTATTGTTAAGTTCAGGTAATGGTAGGTATAATTTATGAAGGTCCTTTTCAACAAAATTTTCAGGATCTTTTAGGTTATAACTGGGATCATGTCAGTGATTACTGATCTTTTCTAAAAAATTATCTCATGATCTGGCTGTTGAAATGTAGAGAACTAGGGATTTGGTTCTGACAGAGTAAAGAGAATATTTAGACGAGGGATAAGTGAGAAAGAGATAAAGAATGCTGGTCGTCTCGTGCATTTAGATGATGCACTCTCCTACATTAGGCTTGGTCCTTCATTTATCAATTATTACTATTTGATTCAACACGAATATTAACCGAAAAAGAACATATTGAAGTTTCAATATTCATTTGCTTTCAGATCTACCATTATCTGGGACGAATGCCAATAGTGTTATTGAAAGTAATTAGAGTTTTAGTCTGACATGATCCAGGATAACAATTTTGACTTAATAGCAAATAAAGTATTGAAAGTTGATACTGTGTTGCATGATGATGTATCACCTTATCTGAGCTGACACTACTTGTTTATTGTGACTTATTTCAGATTGATGTATTCTCACAATTTATGAAGTTACTGGGTCCTTGAATTAGCTTCTGTTGATGTGATTTCTAGCTTACTGCGCAGTGGAAGTTCAGAGAAACGACAAACTCTACTACGTCTTTCACTTCATAAGTACCCTTATTATCAAAGTAAGGTTAATAAATCCAGATTAGATGTGTTTTTTTTTGGTGTTTGCGTGGATGTTCTGATTATGGTTTTATGCTGAGTCCTTAGTTCATACAGGGAAGACAAACCAGAGACATTATTGCTTTTTGCCTTTTTGAATGAGGTTATGATGGGGACTGAGCTTATGAGAATATGTGTTAAAGAAGACAATGATGATTTTCCATCAGTTCCACCAGGTTTTGAGTCATATACATCTTTCTCTCTGAAAAGGGTAGAAAACAATGAAAAACAAGATGATAAAAACATGACCAGTTGTTCAACCTCTACAAGTGTTTCTGAATCACCATCAACTCAGGTGGAAAATGATGTTCAAGTTCATGAAACTGCAAAGGTTCCTAGATCCCTAAGACGAAGACCATGGATTAATTATGGGCAATATGAGAACCATTCAGATGAAGACTCTGACTGCGAGCGGCTTGATCAAGTCAGTCTCATATTGGTTCATATTTTTTTTTTATATCTTTATATTGAATACAGCCCACAACATTCCTAAATATTTGAGTGCACAGAATTCTGGTTAGTATCTTAAATATATTTGAATATCAATGCAGAATTTCTCCTCAAGAACTTATCTTCCTCGTGGAGTCATCCGGGGATGTCCAGATTGCAGTAATTGCCAAAAGGTCTATTTATAAAATTTACATGATTTATTTATGTCAGAAATTATTATTGGCATCATTATTGATGAATTGACTATAATTTATTATTGTCTCTATTCTTCTCTCTCTCCTCTATTACTGTCATTTTCTTTTGTTATTGTTATTATGTTAATAACTTAATATAGACATATATTAATTTTTTTTAAAAGATGAATTTATTAAGAAAGACAAAAGTAGTAATAATGACATTTGTATTGTCAAGTTTTATGAATTTGGATAGTCCTTTATTGAATGTTAAAATAGAAGTGGCTTGGTCTACCTGCTTATCACTGAGCTGGCTATTGTAATAACAGCAATGAACTTGAGTTAGTAATTTTATCATATATTATAGAGGGAGTTACTTCATCATGAAATAGGTGTCATTGGGCATTTATCTTGCATGATGAGTAATTGACAATTGAAGTTTCTGACAGGTTGTTGCCAGATGGCGACCAGAAGAAGCTCGGAGGCCAAATATTGAGGATGCTCCTGTTTTCTACCCTACTGAAGAGGTCTTGTGCAGTTCCTGTGACACATTTGAATTCACTTTCATCCATGTGACTGTTCTGTTTCTGTCACTTGCTTTATCAGAAAACCATACCTCTGACTTTTCATTTTTTTCCAGGAGTTTCAAGATACTTTAAAATATATATCAAGCATTCGCTCCAGGGCCGAGCCATATGGAATTTGCCGCATTGTTCCACCGTCTTCTTGGAAGCCCCCTTGTCCTCTCAAAGAAAAAAGTACATGGGAGGGTTCTAAATTTTCTACACGTGTACAGAGGATTGACAAACTTCAGAATCGTGATTCAATGAGAAAGATGTCAAGAGTCCAAAGTAATATGAAGAGAAAAAGGAGAAGATGCACAAGAATGGGGGTGGATAATGGCACTAGAAGAGGACCTAATGCAGGATTCTGTGAAGTTGAAAGGTTTGGGTTTGAACCTGGTCCAGAATTTACCTTGGAAACATTTCAGAGATATGCAGAGGATTTTCAGCTCAAATACTTCAGAAGAAATGAGAACTTTTCACATTTGGGTGCTAATACAGCAATTTTAAATGGTACCTCCGAGCTTTCTGTGGAGAACATCGAAGGCGAATATTGGCGGATGGTTGAGACTCCTACTGAAGAAATTGAGGTCACATTCTGTTGAATCTCAATAATTTGCTGCTTCAAATTATTGTCTATTTGTTGCCCTTTGTATATGCTGCTCTCCTTACATTTAATTTTCTATCACCTCCAGGTACTTTATGGAGCTGATCTGGAAACTGGGATTTTTGGGAGTGGTTTCCCTAGCAAATCTAGTCAAGTAGGTTCTGCCTCACAAGAAAAGTACATAAAATCTGGCTGGAATTTAAATAACTTTGCTAGGCTTCCTGGATCTCTGCTCTCTTATGAAAGCAGTGATATATCTGGTGTTCTAGTGCCATGGTTGTACATCGGAATGTGCTTTTCCTCTTTTTGTTGGGTAAGGGCATACATATTTTCCTTGTTTTCTAACATTTATTCGGATGAATTCATCACAATTTGTGCTTACAATGATTGAGACCAAAGGAAAAGATTGTAAAAAATAATTCATTTTTCCGATTGATTCAACTGTACAAAAGTATACATGGATAATGGAATCTATATATATATATATAGGGAGGAGGGGGGGGGGGGAAGAGAGAGAAGAAGAAGAAGAAGCTAATAAAAACAAGGAAAACATGGAGCTTAATCTAAATATATGATCCTATTTACATAATTGATAGGATCCATTTGCAAGGTATGGGACTTGTATTCCACATTGAAGTATGAGATTTTAGTGTCAGGTTTATAAGGTCTTGGGTTTTCGAGCTACAATAGCTAGCTAGCTAGCTTTCATGGTGTGGTTCTCCCAAGGTTCTTATCAATTGGTATCATAGCCTTCCACCATGTCTCAGCTGCACAGGTGGTGACATCAACATTGTAGCTTGCCTAGGACTAGTCAAAGTGCTTGTTCATAGCCAGTCTTCATGGGCACTAGTGCTCTGGTGTGAGGTGGGATGTTTGGATCCAATTGCAAGGTATGGGACTGGAATCCCACATTGGAAGTATGACGTTCTAGTGAGGTTTATAAGACCTTGGGCTCTGGAACTACAAAAGCTAGCTTATGTGGTGTGGTTCTTATCAATAATGTACAGCAAATATTGTAAAAATAGGCTGTCTACTTAAACACGAATAAAGTCTGATATAAATAGAAGTAAAGTCAGCTTAATCAAATCTGTATCAGATCTCCTGGAATATCTCTGTAATCAATGTAATATCTTGCCAATTACTGTTAGTTACATACTAAGTGTTTATGTGCCCTCGTATGCACTTTGAGGATGGAAGGATGTGCATTTGTGAGAATAGGGGGACACAGTATAGCTGACATCATTTTGCCCGGTTTTGTTTGGTAAACCACAATACTAGAACTATTTATTTTGTGTTGAGTGAAAATTTGTTGATCTTGTGTGTGTGTGTGTGTGTGTTTACGTGTGGGAATATGAGTCCTTAGTTATATAATATCTTAGTTTTTATAACATCTTATGGTTTAATTGTGGATGCAGCATGTGGAAGACCACCATTTATACTCATTGAATTACATGCATTGGGGAGCTCCAAAAATGTGGTATGGAGTCCCTGGAAAAGATGCCTGCAAATTGGAAGAGGCCATGAGAGAGCATTTACCTGAACTTTTTGAAGAACAGCCTGACTTGCTTCATAAGCTGGTGAGTAAAAGTTTTTCTATCACTTGACAAATTGTCATTTGATCATCTTGAGAGGTGACAAAAACAATTTTGAAATTATCATTATGGTCTCATTGGGCGGAGTTCCATATTTTACCTCTCCTTTTGGCCCACCTGTCCATTTTCTATTATTGAGCAGATATATAGTTTTGTTGGATGATCTTGTTTATTTCTTAAGACTTATATTTATTTATTGCTTGTATTCTAACTTCTTGTTGCAGGTCACTCAGCTTTCTCCTTCTATCCTTAAGTCTAAAGGAGTACCAGTTTATAGGTGTGTCCAAAACCCTGGGGACTTTGTTCTGACATTTCCTCGAGCCTACCACTCTGGGTTCAATTGTGGCTTCAACTGTGCTGAGGCTGTTAATGTAGCTCCTGTTGACTGGCTGCCCCATGGGCATATTGCTATAGAGTTGTACCAGGAGCAGGGGCGCAAGACTTCTATATCACATGATAAGCTGTTGCTGGGGGCTGCAAGGGAAGCAGTACGAGCCCAATGGGAGCTTCATTTGCTGAAGAAGAATACTTTGGATAATCTACGATGGAAGGATGTCTGTGGAAGGGATGGCCTTTTGGCAAAAGCACTTAAGGTAAATTATGCTTCTCCCTAATCCCTATAATGCAGTATGAAGGGATGATGTTTATGATTTTGTATTAACCTATGTCATGACAATAATAAGGGACTTAATGTTTAAGTAGTCTTGTTAATAGATATTAGAATCTTATGATTCACAATTTAAATCCTACAATACGCCACCTGTCATCTGGATATTTCATTGCTTTGTTTCCATTTTCTGAAATAGAGGCTTCACATATAAATGATATTTTTTTGTTTGATTCTTAAGTTGTTTTATCAGTTTTAGAGTTTGAAATTATTACATTGAACATTGTAAATCATCAATATGATATGTTTGAAATTATTTTTTCATTATCCTTTTTTTAATCATGCACTTCGAGACAAATTATGATTCACAATAAAAAAATTAGCTTGGCATTCACAATTTGAGTCTTGATAAAATAACCTTGTCTACCATATAAGTCTTATTATCTATTTTAGGGATTTCAGCCTTATAGTTGAATTTAATGTTGAATAGTTCAGTGATTTTGGATATTTTCTCTGTTCATCCCCACCTAAGCCTTTTTCTTTTTCATTACGATAGTTGTTTGTGTAAAGTCTGTAAAATGAAAGCATAAAGTGCTATATTGAATTTAAATATTCTTTTATGAAGTTTTTTTGGAGGTACAAAGAGATTTCAATATGGATGGACAAAGGTTGTTGGCCAAAAATGAGAAAAAAAAAACAGGAAAAATCACAATTCAATGATTCCTATGTGCCATTAACCAGTTATCCTAAAAGTTTAAGTTTTTAGGTGAACGCTCAATCTCGTTAATGGTTTTATATGTTATACACCTCTTTACTCAAGATGCTTTTGGGCTTGAACTCTAATTCATGCGTAGGCCTTCTTTCCTTTTTTGAGATTCAACTTTATTTTATAAAAATGGGGGTGCCTAGGATCAAATTCCTGAACGCTGGAACTTTTGTTCTAATTCCCCAGTATTGTAACTAACCTCTGAAATTTTTGTTCTATTTGCTGAACATTTGGGAACCTCATTTTAATATGAAACTTCTTACGACAGAGCAAATATTATCTGTCAATTACAATTCCAAAGTCATTGAAATTCATCCCTCTGATTAATAAGTGGCCTCCACCCCACCATGGCAAGAAAAATTTAAAATATTAAAAGTATTAATCAAAATTAAATGCAAAACTGTGATAAATGAATGAAACTATGTGAATCCAAATTCTATAAAAATACATCTCCGGTGCCTTCTTCTATTGAACATTAATATTAATAATTTCATTCCCTGTTTTACTTGTGTTTCCTCTCTAGATGCGTGTTGAGATGGAGCGAGCAAGAAGGGAATTTCTCTGCAGTTCTTCACAGGCGTTAAAAATGGAGAGTACTTTTGATGCTACTAATGAAAGGGAATGCAACGTATGCTTTTTTGATTTACACCTATCTGCAGCTGGCTGTCGCTGTGCCCCGGATTTATATGCTTGCTTAGATCATGCAAAGCAACTTTGTTCATGCTCTTGGGATTCCAGATTTTTCCTCTTTCGGTATGATGTTAATGAACTAAATATTCTAGTGGAGGCATTGGAAGGAAAATTAAGCGCAATATACAGATGGGCAAAATCGGATCTTGGGCTGGCGCTATCATCTTATGACTCAGCAGACAAGGAAACAATACTTAAAGAATTGAAATCACATTCATCCACTTTGTCTCATTCTTCCAGGGCCATTGTGCATAAAGAGGTGGTTCTGCATCCACCAGATAAATATATTGATGATTCTCAATTGATTGATGTCCCAATAGAGAATCAAGCAAATAGCAAAGATCAGAGCTATTTTCAACAGAGAAAATCAGCCGAAGCTAATTCTTCTTTGAGTTCAATGAAGGAATTGCTAACATTTAAAAGCTCAAAACCTACATCTGAGATGGCTAACCATAAGATCTGTGTTAAAGAAGAATCTGTTATTTGCAGATCAAAGATGAAAACGCCTGGTTGTCAACTATCTCAAGAGGATACATCGAATGCTTTATCTACTCCAGCTCAACAAGGAGGTGAGAAAAGTTCACTTTACAGACATAATACCAATATTATACTTCTTAGTGACGATGAAGATGATGAAAAGATGTCTGATTCAAATAGAAGGAAGGAACTTTCTTCTATGCTTGTAGGTCCTAGAGATAAGGCAAGCCCATGTAACAATATAGAAAATACAAACCTGACCATTTCTGTGACAGAGACTGCTGTGATGGGTGAAAAGGGTGCTATTACATTACCCTGTGAAAATATGAGTTCTGATTCAACTCAGCTTTTGCATGTGAAACAAGAATGTCATGAACACACAGGATTAGTTCTAGCCTCTACCCCACTAGATCTTTCTTGTCATATAGGTCTTACAAGTACGGAGTCTACGAAAAATATTCCATCTCCTTCAAAAGTAGAGGCCAGTGATCATTGTTTGGAAATTTTGGAGATTTCTCCTCTGAACCCACAACTTTCTAGCACTAAGGTTAAGACAGAAGATAATCACGAAAAGTTGGGAGGATGTGCCTCTTCTAATGTAGCAGACAATACAAGAGCTGTTAATGGGAACTTTTCTTGTGGTCCAAACAATTTCCGTCAGAAAGGTCCTCGAATAGCAAAGGTTGTCCGGCGCATCAACTGCAATGTTGAACCATTAGAATTTGGAGTTGTGATTTCTGGAAAGTCTTGGTGTAGTAGTCAGGCTATATTTCCAAAGGGTATGTACACTTGATTATAAAGAATTACAGCTTCTTTGACAATGTTTAATTGAGTCTGTAATATGTGTATTTATGCAGTCTAAATTAATTGATGCAGGATTTAGAAGCCGTGTTAGATACATAAATGTCTTAAATCCATCCAGTATGTGTTACTATATTTCAGAAATACTTGATGCTGGACGTGGTTGGCCTTTATTTATGGTACTTTCACCTCCTCATTTTCAATTGCAAGCTTTGTTATGCAACTGTCCTTATATATATATGAGAAGGGATTCATTTCGTCCAAGAGTAAGAGTTAGAGACTAATTCTTCATCCTCATTATTCATTTTTCCTTAATTTAATGGTTAAGATGAGGTATTATTTAAAATTATTATATTAAAAAAATGAGGAAGAAAAGTCATTAACTCTTATTTTTAGAGTAAGTGAATCATTCTCTCTCTCTCTCTCTCTCATATATATATATATATATATATATTATATTATATTTTTTTATATAAATATGTTGCGAAAGTTGTTTTATAATTTTTTATGTAAATTTGGCGTACTTGGAATGTAAATCTTTTGTTGGTAATATCTTACTGAGTTTTACCCTCATCATGTGGGCAAAAGTTTGATGGAAGATTCCTGGCTCCTCAAAAGTTTTTTTTTTTTCGGAAGTTTCTCCTTTTAACTTGTAATGTTGTTGAGAATCAATTGCCCCTTTATCTTGGTAATTTCATTACGGATCATTCTGGCTTCTGGGCATCCATGGAGTCATGGAAAAAATGCAAAAAAGGTGTTTGGTATGTTAGGGCAATCATGTGTGTAAGCTAATAAGCAAGTTATTTCCTTATTTAGTTAGATCAAAATTGATATTTTTAAAATTTTTAGGTGTTAGATGTATTTGGTTTAAAATTTCTCTGGACATAGAAATAGGTTGGTGTAAGTAATTAGATGACTGGAACTGGGAAGAGGGTGTGTGTAAAATAACTAAAACATTGTTTTTCCCCTCAGGTTTCCTTGGAAAATTGTCCAAGTGAGGTCTTCATTCATATGTCAGCTGCAAGATGCTGGGAGCTGGTCAGAGAGAAAGTCAATCAAGAAATTGCAAAGCAACATAAGTTGGGAAGAAAGGGCCTTCCTCCTTTACAGCCTCCTGGTAGCCTTGATGGCTTTGAAATGTTTGGGTTTTCTTCACCAGCAATAGTGCAGGTAGTTTTACTGATAAACACTTGGGGGAAAATAAAATAAAAAGGTTAAATGCATTGAACGTATCTTATAAACATAAGCTAAATGAACTCATGCACTTCAGCTTTTGGATAAGTTAAATGAAAGCTTTTATAAAAGTTAAGTATAAGAATTGAATTTAGCCTATTGTTCTGAGAAGCTCAATTTATTTTATTATTTTATTTCTTCTCCCGTAAGTGCATCTAAATTTTTTTTATCCAAATAGGACCTAAAACCATTTATGATTCCAAGGACTCATTTATGTATAACATGCGCCCCAAAGGAAATTCTATTCAATTTCTTGTTTCTCGTCACCTTTCACAGACTAATATGTAAATCTTACATATAACTAATTTTATAGCTTTTTTTAGATTAGTGATTTAGGATTGAGTTATATCTTTGCAGTAGGATATGTTAGGGAAACAACAAGAAGGGTTTTTCATTAAAATGCAACCAAGCATTTCTTTTAAACCTGTTTTCCGATTTATTGACAATGATAAGGTTCCAACATAAAACCAATTGGCAATATGTGGAGTAGGCTAACATGTATTTAAACCATACCAAATGATATGAGGTAGGCGATGTGGGACTTTCAACACACCCCCTCCAACGAAGCCTGCCGGACCAGGCAAAGGGTACTTTTGACCCAACTAAAGGGTAACTTTTGGCCCATGACAATAACCGGAAAGATGTTAGGCTTTGGCTCTGATACCATGTTAAGGTTCCAACATAAAACCAATTGGCAATATGTGGAGTAACCTAACATGTATTTAAACCCTACCAAATGATATGAGGTAGGCGATGTTGGACTTTCAACAGACAATAATAACAGGAGATGGACAAATCAAACACTCAGCTAGTATCTTACCACGATGAGGGCTAATGGAACTCTAGGAGTGTGACTAGCTTCAATATTTTTTGACGAATATTTCATCTCCCTTGGCTAAGTAAACACGAACACAACTAATGCAATGTTCAATCTTCTCACATTTTTACATCTGGATTTTAAAAGTACTCTTGTTCTTAGGGCTGTGGGCTTGTAAACTTCTTTCTGATTTTTCATCCATATTGTTATTATCTGTAAAGCTAAATTTGAATTTTTTTCCTTTGGGCATCGATTTGAATTTTGATAGCTACAAGTTGAACATACCTACTTTCTTTGAACAGGCTATTGAGGCTCTGGATCGAAGTCGAGTGTGTAATGAATATTGGGACTCACGGCCCTACTCCCGTCCTCTAGGACAGTTTTCACAATCATGCCAAAGCAATGTGAGTGGTGGAAATGGTCAAGGAGTTCTCTTGAATAAGCACATTCCCGTTGAAGTTGTTGCAGTACTAAGGAGCCTATGTAAAAAGGCTAATGCAGAAGAATTGAAGTCGTTGTACAGCATTCTTAGTGACAATAGGCCAGAGGCTGACAGGAACCAAATTGCGCAACTTCTCAAAGAAGAGATTCACAAATCACAACCGCCCTAGGTAATTCATTATTTGGACGGAATTGTTCATACGCCTAACCTTCTCACCTGTAAATTGTAGTTCCTCCGAGGTTGCTCATGCAATTTCATGCAACCTTAATCTTTTGATTTTTTTTTTAACCACCTGAGTGGAGGTTATAGAGAAAGAGAAAAACAAAATAAAATTAGAAAACGTGTGGGTCCGGAAGCCTATTTCCCTTCAAAATTTTGCTCTTTACTAGTTGCAGCTGGGAGATGTGGAAAGTTATCAAGTGTTACTTTGGCTGTATCATCCGAAACTCTGAAGGCGCGAGGCTACCAGCCTTTATAATTGATTTTGGTTCATATGTTGTACACTCAGTTTGAACTACATGTAGGTTCATGTTTAGATTTGATTAATTATTTTAGAAAATAGCTTTTTACTCGTATTAAGCTGTTTTCTCCAATAAGTACATATTTTATAAAAAGTTTGTATTTTTCTATTTCACGGTTCATAAAAGTTTATTATCGCATAGATGATTTGAGAGGTATCCTATTATCCTCAACCAAATGATTTTTTAATAATTATATATTTTCAAAATGTATTTTAGCAAATTGATTATTTTCATACATTTGTACAAATTGATAACATTAAAAAATTATTATCTTGTATTATATCGTAAAATAACCTCTCTATGGCTGATCTAAACAATAGGATTTATCTAGTTTTTATTTCTGGATTGATTGCACTTTTGGTACTTACATCCTTGAGTTAAATAATTGTGTGTGTTTAGTTTATGTAGTTTTCTCTAACATAACTTATATACTTGTCAGTAAGATTTACATCACCGACCTCCATTCGTAGTAGTCAGTGACAATAAATAGTTCCAATTGATAGAAATTATTTTAAAAAAATAGAAATTAAAAATATAATTATCTATTTTTCAACTCAGGTCGACGAACACTTCATCAATTGTTCATTGTATTTAACAGGTTTATTTACTATATTCAACATATTATTCATAAAAAAATAGTCAAATCATCATTCTTATTATATAATAATTTGAAATTTATTAATTAACTAGATTAATGATATTTTAATCATTACAATATATATTTAATATTTAATTAAAAGAAGTGTAAATAGCATTTTTCATTGACTAATCGACTTAACTCGTTATTTTCAATGACTTCATTCCTCTTAAAAAAAAATTCACGACTTCATTCAATCATTCGATGGTTTGTTCTCCGAAACTGGTCCCACTTATTATATATATACCTCCTCTTAAGTTATTTGAACGGTTGAGGTTATGAAGTAAAATAATAAGTATTAAGAAAATTATAGTATTGGTTTGTAACAGGGTAGGTAGGGCCCTACGGTAATCTCGGAAAGAGGCGTCGTGACCGCTTATCTGGTAATCCTTATCCGCAATGCATCGGTCCGCAACGCAATTGAGTGAGCCCATATCTTTTTCTCACTCTTCCCCCCATTTTTTTATCTTTCTCTCTCTGCCCCTAATTCTGGTGGGGATTCATCTTCGGACCTGCAAGTGCTTCGACCCTTCTATCCATCCACCATGCCTATTCCTCTCTTCCGAACACCTACAATCATTATCGACATAATCACTGACCTCGCCGTCTTTATCACTCCCCTATGGATTGCCGTCATCGTCGGCGTCGTCCTGGGCTGGGCCTGGAAGCCCAACTGGGCTTTTGACCCCAAACACGCTCTCCAAAAGCTTCGCTCCCCTCGCCCCTCCAATCCCCTAAACGACACGGCTTTCACCTACTCCACCACCACCACCACCAGGTCACTTCTTCCGCCAATTTCCAACCAATTCCTAATTTCAGTTTCGTTTTTTCTAATTTCGCTTGCTCACGTGCAGTGATGGGAGTTCCTTCGAGCGTGAAAAAGACGCCAGCGGAAATGCGGCGGTGACGGAGCATGATTTGCTGCATTTGTGGAAGTTGGTTGAGGAGAAAGAGGGAGGCCCCGCGTGGATTCAGATGATGGACCGTTCTACCCCCACCATGAGCTACCAAGCGTGGCGTAGGGATCCCGAGGTACGCATTACTCTACTGGATTGACTAATTGATTGATTGAACTGTGTGATGAGTGAGGGTGCATGTGTGGCAGAGTGGACCGCCGCAGTACCGGAGCAGAACGGTGTTCGAGGACGCGAGTCCTGAGTTGGTGAGGGATTTCTTTTGGGACGACGAGTTTCGGTTGAAGTGGGATGACATGCTTATTCACGCTTCGACTATACAAGAATGTGCCCTCACTGGTGCCATGATGGTGCACTGGGTGCGCAAGGTTAGCTTCTTCCACTCTCATAGTTATGCAATGCAACCAAGACAAGTACTGAAGTTGTTTTTTGATGTTGTGTGCAATTGGCTACAGTTTCCCTTCTTTTGCAGTGACAGAGAGTATATCATAGGGAGGCGCATTTGGGACGCTGGCCAAATTTACTACTGTGTCACAAAGGTTTGTTCCTATCATATTAATTGCATGTTCAATGCCTTCTCCATATGCTTTTGGTAATTTTTAATAAACTTTATTTTTCCTTCCTAAATATTATTTCTGTATATCTATTGAAGAAGAAAAAAAAAATAAAAAAAAAACAAACTTCTCTCTAAACTAAATTTAAATTAAAATCTTAAATAAATTTATAGAAGTTCTTCTTCTTTTGTAGAACCTAGTATTTGAATGAGTGTCTCCATTAATAATTATAAGAGAGAAAAAAAATTAACATTAGTTTCTCGATCATATATCTAAAGTTAGTTTTTGCATAAGCTAACTTGTACTAGAAGCTTTATCATATGCCTTTTCTAAATTTGTTTTTAACTTGAGCATAGGCTAAAAATTGTTCATGGGGAGAAATTATTTCATTTTTTTTCTTCTTTTTCTCGAGTACTTGGGGAGAAGCTTGTCCATACATACTTCTATTCTAATTTATAGAAGCTCTGATGAAAAGATTAATTTTATCAATTAGAGAAATTTATTTTTTCTTCTATAATTAGAATTTAATTTCTCTCTTTTCTTATGTCCATTATGAAATAAAGGTTGGATGGATCTGCTGGATACTATTACGTACTGCGTCATTTTGCTTGTGTTTTTTGTTGAGTCCGTCTTTGATTGTAGTTTTATTATTTGGTTTGGCTTGTGTGTGAAGAGTTATAGAGCTAATTTTTACTTACTTTTCCGTCAGCTTTGTTATAATGGGGAAACCAAATGTTAAACTAGTGGAAGTTTGTGGGCACTACATAGTCGTAGATTTACTTTACTTGAGTCTTTTTGGAAGTCTTAATTAAATTTAACTTACTGGAATTAAATAAACTGTTTTCAATTTTAAACAGGGACTGTTTGGTAATTATGACAATGTTTCATTTTGCAAGGAATCATCTTTTATCTGGTTTGTGATATTGACTTGTGGCTTGTTTTGCTTCTTCAGGGAGTACCTTGCCTCTCCATGCCAAGGCATAACAAACCTAAACGAGTTGATTTATATTATTCAAGCTGGTGTATTCGTGCAGGTACTAGGAAGTTTAGAGCTTGATTCTTGAAAGCACACTTTATTTAACTGGCATTTGACTTGTTGAGATATTATGAGTACGTGTTTGTACATATCAAAATTAAAATCTATGATTTTAGAAAAGCTTACCAGTATGTAATTTGGAATTGAGTACTGGGGTGTAGAAGTTTTTCCTTATCTATCTTAATAGTTTTGAGAACAAAACCAGTGCAGGCTTTCAGACATTTTATTTTGAGTGGTTCTCTTGTCTTCAGAAACATAGTATATGTGGACCTTTGACATACGGTTTACCCTTTGTTATCCTGGTGATTTTGTCAACAACCAAGCCTTATTTCACCTTAAATGGATCTCAGTGAGCTCTGTTCAAAAACAAAATTTAAGTGAAATAATTTAGAGCAAGGATATTTTAATAGTTTCTCAATATTTTCTGAGGTCTTGTTCCATTCCTTTTAATTGGGTTGGCTACAATTTGTTACACTTCTTCTCTATGGAGCCACTTTCTGTCTTCTTTAATGACCAAAGTACCAAGCCTAGTTTTTGCCATCCCATAAACTCTCTCATTCACATGCATATTTAATTTGATGTACTCTTGTATTAGTATTTTCATTCATCTGGCTCTGCAATCAGCATCCCATTCTCTGCTGCATATATAATTTTTCTGACAGTTCACTGGCCAAATTTTGCTACCATGCATCATGTTGGTCTTACAGATGTTTTAGGATTTTGATTTGCTAGTCTAAAACTATACTTAAAACATGTAAATTGTGTTACGATCCAATCTCCAAATATTACCAATTTGCATCTGACTGAACCTGCGTTCCATATATCTATGTCTAAACGTACTTGAACTTATTTTTTGAGTTTACTCCTTTCTCATAAAAAATCTCTTGGAATTTGAAATCCAACTGGGGTTCGATTGAACTGGTTTTTGTTTCATATAAATGATTGAACATGACCATAATCTTTTTATTTTCCTTAAAGTAGATTTTTAGCAACGGGGGATGCCAAAGAAATCTTTAACAGGGTTTTCTTCTATTGTGTGCTTATTGGATCTTGGTTTGAAAACATTAAATACAGCCTATTAAATGCTTTAAATTACTTAAATAAATATTATATGACTTTTGTTTTGTTGATGTAATAATAAGAAGCTTTTATTCGTTTCTTCTCATCATGTGCCATTTAGAACATAACATCTTTAAATTCTTTATTATTTCCATTAATTATGGTTCTATTGACAGTAGATACTTATGTGCATCTGTTGCTTATGTGGATCTAGTTAAATCAAGAAAAGATGGCCAGCTGACCTCATGCGAAGTATTATTATTTCATCACGAAGATATGGGCATACCCTGGGAAATTGCTAAGCTTGGAGTTCGACAGGGTATGTGGGGAGCTGTCAAGAAGTTTGATCCTGGACTAAGAACATACAAAAAACAAAGGGCTTCTGGTGTACCATTATCACCCTGCGCTTGCGCTGCTAACATCAACTCCAAAGTTAGTATGGACTATATGAGGTCTCTGGAAAACACCACCAGTGATTTGTTGGAGACTGAAAATCAAGATTCTTCTGACAAACCAGTTGGTAGGAACATACCTAAGCTTCTAATTGTTGGTGGAGCCATTGCTCTTGCCTGCACTCTTGATCAAGGACTACTAACTAAGGCCGTTATATTTGGAGTAGCCCGAAGGTTTGCGAAAATGGGAAGGAGGTTGTGATATATTATGCTTTTTTGCTTTCAGAAATTGCCAGTGAATTTCCTTTGGCAGTAGAATTAGAAGTTGAGATGTTACTTCTTGCTTTTGGAGCTACTGTTTATTCTGGATCTAGTTGGCAGCCATGGTTCAAGAGGAATGGTATTATTCTTTCTTCATTTGTTTGATCTACGAGGCAGCTTTTAACTGGAAATACGAAATAGGAATATTGTATCTTTATGTCACCATTAAAGATTCACATGTTGCAGGAATAACATCAGTATCCAGGCTTTTCTTCAGTTCATGTTGTTGTTAGTCCTCGCCGTTTGATTTGTATATCACCTTTTACTAGCGTTTGGTTTTGAAAATACAGTGAACAAGATATGGTAGCTTTCAAAACTCTCTTGCATGAATGTTTATTCCGCGTGTCGGGTCGGGTCTCTGTAGATAAAATTAGAAGTGACGTGTGAATTTTACACAGTTTTTTCATGTTTAGAAAAAACGTTCTTGAGTAAAGATAACTAAAAATAAAAGAATAAAGTTAAAATCATCCTTTTTTATCACTGATTTTGATTAGCTTTTTGCTTCAAAATTGTGGGTAGTGGTTCACAATTTTCAGTTAAATTGGCTATTTGAAATCATTGGTTAATATAAAGTTAATCTAGAAGAAAGATGAACTTGTGTGGACTATTGCATCTATGATAATAAACTTTTTTTAATGTATAGAAATTGTGTTTTTTAAAACTTACATGACTAACTTATATTTAAGAAAATCAAATTCTTATTTAATAGTAAAAACATTTAAAATATTTTTCCTGATTTTTTTATTCATTTTTTTCTTCTATTAAAAAATATTTAATTTAAGTAACAATTATTTATTAAAATAAATTTTATAAATTTTAAACAATTATATTATTATATTATATATTTAATGGTAAAGTTATTAGAAATAATTATAAATAACTCTCAAACAAACAAAATGTTAAATATCTTTTATTGAAGATGATGTTAAAAATGAAAATTTTATATTATGTTCAAATTTTATGTCTATCATTTTCTGATGAGATTGTTTGGTAATATAATTTGAATTGTAATTTTAACTATCATAATTGAAATTGATCACAGATCATGTACTTTATGATTGGTTTGTGTAAAAAAAAAGTTTAAAATTATAAGTTTGAGTTGAATTGTAAATTGTAAACAGATATGTAATATGCTATAAATAATTCAAAAAGATAATGAAATGACAACATCCTTAAACTGACTGAAAATTAGTGACCAACATATGATCAAAATTGTCCTTTTAAAATAACATTTCAATCAAAAGTAAGAGCCCAGAAACACATGCACTTTGAATCAATTAAAAATGTTGAAGATGAAATTGATAAAAAAAAAAAAAAGGTAAGTGAAGAAATGATATTTTGATACAAATGGAGAATGAACAAGAGCACCATGCCGGGGAAACACAGTTCTATAATCCCTCTAAATTCATAAACCCTAAATCCATATATATTAAACCCATATATTTCAAATATAATATGAGAGATTTTAGTGAGAAATTTTAACCTAGATACAATTAAAAATAAACATTAAAATATTTTAAGACAAATAAACAAATCAATAATTTGATCAAAATAATATATTATTATGGCTTGAGAAAATAAATAAATAAGAGTATCTACTAGATATTAAAGAATATGTTTAATATTTTAAATTTTATAAAAGAACATTATGCAATTTTCTAATACATTCTGTATTTCTCTATTAATTATTAATTAAAATATTCTAAATTTTTTTTTAATTTTATAAAATTATAGTTAATTTTTTTTCCTAAAACATGTGGAATTGAGGGAGTTAATTACATTTATGATACAATTTTTAAAAGAATCCCACGTCTATCTTTAGTTAAAATAAATAAATTAATAATTAAATACACGATCTAAATCATTCATGTATTATAATAATCTAATTATATATTATTATTTTTTAATAACCCAGGGTTGTATTGTAAAAGGTAGAAGCAGTTCGTGTCAATTAAAACATATTTAAAATGAAACTAGAAATACAAATTATTAGTTTAAGCATGTACTAATAAACAAACTATTAGCATTTTATTGTGTTTCTTCCTCCACCGTTCGTTTTTGTTGAAAGTAACATTTTGTAATCAAACACATTTTGGTTGGGTTGTTTGGGAAATCTTCTTTGTCCTTTTGAGTAAATTTCTTTATTAAACCGCATCAAAAGATATACTTGTTCTTTGAAGCAATCATTTTAATGCATTTTCATCGGTAATGTTTTCATTGTCATATCAATTATTACCACCATGACCAATTATTATCCTCGTACTATACCAATTATTATTATTATTATTATTATTATTATTATTAAAAGATGTTCCTTTAAAGAATGTTCATACTCTTAAAATAAATTCACTTTATTTGCATGTATATGCATATATAATAAACTAAAAGAGTTTAAATATTTAAAATTGAAACCACAGTGACTCAAAGTATTTAAGCATTAATGTGGGTTAAAGATTTTCTATAGTAAAAGAAACTTCATTTACAAGGTTTTAAACAATCTTAAAGTCTTGCAATTCATTCTGAGATTCTCTCTCACTGAATGTTTTTCGGTTCCCAGGAGATGTGGGGCTCCTAGTTTTTGTTTCATAGCAAATCAATCTCCATCATACTGCACATTTCTTGGTACTTTCTGCCTCCATTTTTATTCTTTTCTCGGCGCAGCAAAATCGAAATCACACTTGATTTCCATGGAAAATATTTTCCAAGAAAAAAAAAGACGAAGAAAAAGAGAAGCCGTCGATTCATTCAACAAATTATAATTCAACACACACTGGACTTTGAAGCAACACATTCTTCACTATGCAACACACCTGGCTCATACGTGTCTCAAAAAATCGAAGTTTAGGTTCGATCAAAGCCACATTCAGAAAATTCGTATGAACCAAACCTACGTGGGTTTCAACCACGGAAAACGTCGAAGCAATTAATTAGATTTTTCTTACAAGGGGTGGGCCCCACCAGCTACGATATCTCGGTACGTAAACATGAAATTCTCACCGACTGCCACGTGTCGTGATACCTTAGGACGAGGAAGAGCCTCTGCACTGCTACAAATAACGCCACTCATACGATCTTCGTTCATTCCAAACACACTCTCTGCACACCCTCGCCACTGTTTCTCACAACTCCTCCGTCACCGGTGAGTCACTCTAACTTTCTCTCTAACAAACCAGAATGTCTTTCATCACTTGTTCAAAATCAAGTCACCTTCGCATGCTCATTTTTCATTCTGTTTATTTTCACTCTAATTTTGGTTAGATCTTCAGCATTTTCTCTCACCACTGCAAAATCTAACGCTGCATTGTTATTATAGTTGGTTTAATTTCTTAAACTAATTGTTCTCGTTGTTTTTGATGAATTTTTGGTGTTGCATGCAGAAGGCATAAGCATGGCAACAGTGTCGACTGGCTCTTACGTAATGTCCAAACACTCGTGGCACGAGCAGGGTGGCGCGTGGAGAACCAAGGGGAGAGTGAAATCTTGGGGTCAGGTGAGTCTGAACGGGGAGGGATTGAAGTACGATGGGTTGAGATCTCTGAACGATGTGCACGTGCGAAGCACGCATGCGAGCAAAACGAGAAGCTATCTGTCTGCGAAGAGTAGCAAGATTGGGCGTGAGAGGGTTTTGGGGAAGATTGAGTGTGGGATGAAGTTGATCTTCGTGGGGACTGAGGTGGCACCGTGGAGTAAAACTGGGGGACTTGGTGATGTTCTTGGAGGACTTCCACCAGCTTTGGCTGTAAGTGATTTGATTGTCTTATTCTTTAACTATCATTAAACCCTGATTAAATCAATTCAACTGGACACACGTTAAAAGTAAATGTATAAGGCTTTTGGTGAAGAAAAGATAAAGTAAAAGCTGGTTTTGTGGACCAAAATCTAGATTAGATCCGTAAAAGGCATTAGCTAAAAAGCCAAAAGAAATTACAGATCGAGGAATGGATAGCATAAAATAAAATGTGAATTTATTATTTTTTGTGATACCAGTTCATACAACTAATTTCAAGCATTCAAAATAATAATATTGGAAAACAAAGTATTAATTATATCATAATTCAATAAAAAATCTTATTCTTTTAAGGTTTTTGAAATCTGACTTAAAGATACCAATATGTAAAGGCAACAACATTGTCAGAAAAAAAAGTTCAATCGCTTAAGTAAATTTCAAAGAAAAATTAGTCCTTAGCTCGTAAAGAGAAACGTAGAAATTAATATTAATTCTTCAGCTGACCCCGTTTCGTGCCGAATAATATAGGGACATGGACATCGTGTTATGACAGTGTCACCGCGTTACGACCAATACAAAGATGCATGGGACACTGCTGTGACGGTGGAGGTAACTTTTTTAGTTCTCCTCATGTATGTGTATAACTCTATGTAACTCTTGGTTAATGATTGAACAGTTTTATTCTTTATTTTTCTTTTTTGTGTTCGTAGGTCAAAGTTGGAGATAAAATAGAAACCGTTCGTTTCTTTCACTGCTACAAGCGAGGAGTTGATCGTGTTTTTGTCGACCACCCATGTTTCCTTGAGAAGGTTATATACTTTTGTTGGCATCATCAATTTCACACAATAGAATATTTACAGGACAGAAGACACTATAACTCCTTCAAATTAAACTAAACATTTTTCTTGCATTTTGATCTTAAAAGGTGTGGGGCAAAACTGGTTCAAAACTCTATGGCCCTAGAGCTGGAGTGGATTATGAAGATAACCAACTTAGATTCAGCTTGTTATGCCAGGTAACTTTTCTCTATAGTTTAACCTGTAAAAACTTTTGTTAATGATAGAGGTCATAGCCTTTAGCTCATAAAATCATGAGTAATATTTACCGCGGTCATTCTCTTCCCTAACTGCTAACACGCATTTGTTTGCATAATTGCTCAAATTTCCGTGTCCTCTGAATGAATCATAATTACACCTGCTCTCTCTGTTTCAACTGATTTAATTTCTTGAAGAAATGGCAACGTGTCTTAAGACATGTAACATTGTCGACCACCTTCAACGGCCATTTGCAGTTTCAATTCGTCATTGCTTATTACGTTTATGAGAGCATGGATTTGAATTGACTTTAATGTTTGTTGAGAGTATTTATTTGGTACTAGTATTTGATAGCCGAGAATTACAACACATTTATATTTATTGACTCTGGATATGACATTGTCAATGTATTTAACAACTTTCAGGCTGCACTCGAGGCACCGAGGGTTTTGAACTTAAACAGCAGCAAATATTTCTCGGGACCATATGGTATGGCTCTCTGGTTTATTCTTTGATATTTAAATTTAGTTTACAAGCTTTTTCTGTATTCGAGCAGGTGAAGATGTAATCTTTATTGCCAATGATTGGCACACTGCTCTTCTTCCATGCTACTTGAAAACAATGTACCAGACCAGGGGGATATATAGACACGCAAAGGTGAGGATTTATTTAGTTTCTGCTCGCTTGTCTTCATCAGTCATCATTCATTCTTTCCAGGGAAACTTACTTTCCTTGGCCTGTCATGCAGGTTGCATTTTGTATTCATAACATAGCCTACCAGGGTAGGCATGCGTTCGAAGACTTCTCTCTTCTCAATTTACCTAATGAATACAGGAGCACTTTTGAATTTACTGATGGGTACGACACCATCTGTTCCAAAATTACTTACAAAATATCTTAAATTTATTAGTTTATTGATACACTTGACTCTTACACATCCAACCATGTTAATATTTCTCATGTCTCATTTTCAGGCATCTTAAACCTGTGAAAGGAAGGAAAATTAACTGGATGAAGGCTGCAATATTAGAATCGGACCTAGTGCTCACTGTAAGTCCATATTATGCCCAGGAACTCGTTTCTGGACAGGATAAAGGTGTAGAAATGGACAATATAATTCGTAAAACTGGCATCACCGGTATAGTGAATGGCATGGATATTCGGGAGTGGAGTCCACAAACTGATAAATTCATAGATCTACATTTCGATACAAAAACTGTAAGTGGTATCTTCCTGTTACCCCTCACTTCCTTTTTATCTTTTCTAATTGATAGATATTAAGGAATATAACAAATGTTCTTGATGTTATTGAGAGTTTCCTATTATCACATTTATTAATAGTAAAGTCAAGGTGTCTTGAACTTTGAAATTGTAACAGATAAAAAGGAACTGATGGAGTATTAAATATGGTTTGCTGATTGGTTGAACTATGGACCATAGAAATTAGCACGTGCTTATCAAAACTGTCATTCTTAGGTCATGGAAGCAAAATTACTGCTGAAAGAGGCCCTTCAAGCAGAGGTTGGCTTGCCCGTTGACAGGGATATCCCTCTGGTAGGCTTCATTGGTAGGCTTGAAGAGCAGAAAGGTTCAGATATTCTTGTGGAAGCTATCCCAAAATTCATTGACCAGAATGTTCAGATCATAATTCTTGTAAGTGTCTTCATTCTATTATTGTTGTGGTATTAATCCATATTATTGATGCCGCTAAAAGATAAAAGTTATGCTAATGGTTCAATCCTTAATTTCTTCAGGGAACTGGCAAAAAGACCTTGGAGAAGGAAATTGCGAAACTCGAGGAAATTTATCCTGACAAGGCCAGGGGGATAGCAAAATTCAACGGTCCTTTGGCTCACAAGATCATTGCTGGAGCTGACTTCATAGTGATCCCAAGTAGATTTGAACCCTGTGGTCTAGTTCAGTTGCATTCCATGCCATATGGAACGGTACAGACTATTGGGCTCTTTTTCTCTATTTCCTTCTCATCTACACCTTGGTGTTCCGTGACTACATTTTCTGACTCTTTAAACAATAAACATTTGCGACAGGTGCCCATAGTTGCCTCCACTGGTGGACTTGTTGACACGGTTCAAGAAGGGTATACTGGATTCCACATGGGAGCATTCGACGTAGACGTAAGTAGAGTAGAAAAATAGCCTTGTTTTTTGTTGATAGAGGACTGAATCTGAAGATTGTTTTGGGCTTTTCCTGTAGTGTGAAGCTATTGATCCAGCTGATGTGGAAAAGTTAGCATCTACCGTGAAGAGAGCCCTTGAAGCTTATGGTACCCCAGCCATGAAAAGAATGATCCAGAACTGTATGGTCCAAGACTTTTCATGGAAGGTAAGCATGTGTGAAACGTTTGTTTTAGCAAACTAGATAAAAATGCTACATTCTCCAAGGCATGAGCCAAGGAATGCAGTTTATTTTATCATTGAGATGATTATGATACAGGGACCAGCGAAACAATGGGAAAAAGTGCTGTTGAACCTAGACGTTGCTGGCAGTGATGCTGGAATTGATGGCGATGAGATTGCTCCCCTTGCAAAGGAAAACGTGGCCACTCCTTGAGCATCACCATTCTGTTTTTGAATATGATCATGGTCAACAACGTTATCTCATACTTGTCAGAGCTAAACATAATTTGATCAACCAGTTCTAATGAAGGAGTGGAACTTCAATCTCAAGCAAAGTATCCAACAACCAACATAAAGGTTTTTCGTAAGCAAGGTCTTGCGATCAAGGAAATTTGAAGCACCCTAGTTTTATAAGTTTAAATGCAGCATAATGTGAATAAATGTTAATGTATGCTTCCAAGTCATAGGAAGGAGCATGGCATCTTTTTTCTTTTCTGTTGTTATTGGCTTTAGTATTGCTCTTTTATGTACTTTTCAAATCAAATAAGTTGTATGAATGTAAGTATCAAAATTAACGTATTTATATATGGATGTTGATTTCCTTGCATTTTATTTTTAGGATGTCCCCTGAAGAATTTGACCATATATTTCAACGGGTAAATTATTTTTATACATGAACATTTGTTTAAAAACTTTAATATTACCCTAAAAAACCCTGATATTATCGTTAATACATCAAAAGCCAAAAGGATTGACAATTTAACTCCTTTTTCATAATTCATAACTGATGGTATATTTTTTGTGAAACAATTTACATGTGTTAAAATTTATTTTAAGAGAAATAATCGTTCATTTTTTTTTCAATTTTTAAAAGTAATTGTTTTTCGGATTTAAGCTATAATAAACATATTTACTTCATTCAAAAAGGACATGAAACGTGTCTCTTCCGTTATTGGACTGATCGGTAGTCCACGTTGTCTCGTTTTACAAATTTCGAAATGAATTTATAAACTTTCAATTTTTGACAGCCAAAATGCATAGTATTACAGTTTTCCTGATGATGGCAACGTGTATATTAACTTCACCGTCCGAGTTCAATCATCTGACAAAACATAAGAAAACATCTATGACGACAATCTGCCATAACATAAGTGAATTTGTCTGTCTTTGTAATTCTGAATGCCTGATTTGACCATTCAATAAATCAACCCTATAATTAAACAACAACAATAATGGCAAAATGATAAACCAGATTAAAAAAATTAATAGTATCAAATATGATATTTTATTCTTCCTTTATTCTTTTGATAATTCCTAATATATCTTTCCTGGCCACTTTTTTATTTTTACTTTTTAAATTTTCTGATTCGTTTATTTCTTTTGAGCAATAGCAGACAAATAAGGGTAGGCTTTTTTGTTTTCCAATAATAAAAAGAAGAGTGTTGATAAAGTTTACTCGATGTTAGTGAAAAAGTATCTCATAACAAGTAAGGAGAATAAAAAAATTATACATAATTATATAATTATAATTACGAAAATACTTAATTGTTATAAAGGTTTATTAGACTAATTAATCTAACTTAAATAATCATTACACAATAAATATTGAATTATTATCTAATATAATTCTCTAATTTAATAATTGATTTAATATATAATTTCTTTATCAATTCAAACTTTTGATTATTCAAAGATTTCGTCATAATATTCGTCAATTGCTCGTTCATCTCACAATGCTCAAATTTTAGCTTCTTTTATCTCTAATGAAATGAAATCTCAATTTGATATATTTGCTTCTTCCATGATGAATTAGATTTTTCAAGAATAGGATGATTAACTTATTACTCGATTTACCAAACTCTCAATCCATAGTGTTCAACAAATTGTATATTCAGCTTCACAAGAGGAAAGTGTTACAACAAGTTGTAATTTTGAGCATCCATGAAATTGGTGATTTTTCAAATAGGAATACATAACTTGATGTGCTTTTGAAACCAACTTTATCTCTAATCCAATCAGAATCAAAATATTCAACCAACTCTTCTTCATTTTGATGTGTAGCATTTGGTAATAGAATACAAAAATCAATCATCCCTTTAATATACCTCAAAACTCTCTTAGCTGTTGTAAGATAAGATGCTTTGGATTTCTCCATAAATTTACTTAGCAATCCAACACCAAAACAAATATTCGGTCTACTACAACATAAGTATCTTAAGCAGTAAATTATTTGTCTGTAAACAGTAGCATTTACAAGCTTCCGATCTTTATCTTTTGTCAAGTTTCACATTTGTCTCGACTGATGTAATTGTCGCACTATACTCACTCATTCTAAACTTCTTTAGCATATTTATTTTGGTGAATCAAAATACTTTTTTTTGCCTTCGATGAATTTCATTCCCAGAAAATATGACAGTTTCCCTAGATTGGTCATGTTAAACTGATCTTTCATCCTCCTTTTAAAATTATTAATCGAAGTAATTTTACTAACTGTAATAAAAAAATCATCGACATATAAACAAAAAATTAACACATCATCTCCTTTGATCTTCGAGTAATTCTCATATTCAACTTCACACTTCAAGAATCCTTGTTGTCGAAAACAACAATCTATTTTAGTGTTTTAAGAGCTTGGGACATGTTTCAAGCCATATAACTCCTTTTTAATCTAAGAATCTTCTATTCTTCTCCAGTAATAAAAAACCCCTGTAGTTGTATAATATAAACTTCTTTCTCCAATTTACTATTCAAAAATGTAGATTTTACATCCATTTGATACATCTGACACCCTTTAGTTGACGAGAGTTATAATTGTTCTTATTATCTCTATCCTAGCAACAGGTGCATACACTTCTTTGTAGTTTAAACCTTCTCTCTATAGAAAATCTTTTGTCATAAGTCTAGCTTTATGTTTTACAACTGTTCCATCCAGTTTCAATTTCATTTGTACATCCATTTTACTCCAATTGGTCTTTGATTCTCTAGGATATCAGTTAATGTCCATGTTTTATTCTTCTCGATTTTCAATAGCTCCTCTTTCATGGTTTCGATCCATTTGGGATCCTTGATCGCTTCTTCAAAGCAAATTGGTTCAGACTCGACATCAACATATAATGTTAGATGTACAATATCATTCTTGTCCTCCATTTCTCCAATTATCTGTCCAGATATTGTGACAGTATCATCAGTATTAATCATATAATCATTGAGTCTTACTATTGTTCTAATCGATCTAATTGGTCAATTTCTCCTTCTTTTGATTTTAGAAATTGATTGATTTCTGTCTTCTTCGATTTCTGATATTGATCGATTTTCACCACCTTCGATACTAGAAATCGATCGATCATTACTTTAATTTTTGCATCACCTGTGTCATCGAAGCAAACACTTTGATTTTCCACCATTGAATACAATTTATAGTAATCTTTCTCATCAATAACAATATTTCTACTGACGATGATCTTCTTCTTGATAGGATCATACAACTTATACACACTAGTTGAATGATATCCTACAAGAATTAACTTTTGGCTTTTGTTATCGAGTTTCTTCCTTCTCTCCTCATGAACCTACCTCCAAGCAATCGAGCCAAATATTCTCAGGTGCTTATATTTGACTTTCTCCCATACTATACTTATTCTGGTATTTTCTCCTTCACTTTCTTCATTGGACATCAATTTAAAATGTATACGACTGTCGATACCGCTTCTGCCCAAAACGAATGTGACAAGCCTTTGGTCTTCAACATACTTCTAACTATATCTAAAATTGTTCGATTTCTTCTTTCCGCGACTCTATTATGTTGCAGTGTGTATGAGGGTACAATCTCATGTAAAATACCATTCTTCTTGCAAAATGATGCAAACTCACAATATATTCTCCACCACTGTTTGATCTTAACACTTTAATAGCCCGATCACACTGTTCTTGACCATCAATTTAAAATCGATGAAACACCTAAACACCTTTGACTTCTTCTCGAGCAAGTTCACCCACATCCATCTTCTTGCTATAGTCATTGATGAATGTCACAAAATACTTGTTACCACCTAGTGAAGGAGCATCGAAGGGTCCACACACATCGGTGTAAATAACTTCCAATATATCCTTACTTCTGATCTCGATGCACACATTAATGGGATTTTTGGCTTGTTTCTCTGTCATGCAACCTTCACATATGTCTTTACATTTTTGGACTCGAGGTAATTCAATTACCATATCCTTTTTTGCAAGTTGACTCAAACTATCAAAGTCAAGATGACCATACCTTAAATGCCACAACCAATTGACATCAGAGACTGCTGCTACAAAAACACAATTTATTCGATACTAGAATATCGACTCGAAAAACTCTGTTTTTACTCAAAGGTGCCTTCAAAATTGGTGTCTCATTCTTATCGAGGAATCTCAACATTTGCTCTTTCGACCTCCAATCGATCAAATGTCCTTTCTGAAGAAGTTGACTAATATTTAACAAGTTGTGCTTTATGAATGGAACATAGAGCACATATGAAATTATTACAGATTTGTCATTTCCTCTGTTGATCATTATTCTTCCTTTCCCTTCACAGCTCATTATCAGATTATCTACAAATTTTACCTTTGATCTAACACTCTCATTGAGATCGACAAACCAACTTTTCTAAAGTGACATGTTTTGAACAACCAATATCCAAATATCAAGATTTACGAAAAGTCAACTGATTTTGTTGAAGAATAAAGAGGTCACATGATATGTAAACTTAAGAAATCAATATATAGACTTAAATAAGCCTCTCAACAATAGTATCTTAAGTTCAATGATACTATTATGTCCTTTGAATTTAAGGAAAATACTATTGATCAGTGTATATATCTGAAGGTCAGTGGGAATTTTATATGTTGATGATATCTTGCTTGCGAATAATGATCTTGGTATATTAAGTGGGACCAAGAAATTTCTCTCTAACAACTTTGAAATAAAAGATATGAGTGAGACATACTATGTGATATGAATATAAATATTCTGTAATAGATCATAAAGATTGTTAGGTTTGTCTCAAAAAACATATATTAATAAAGTTTTAGATAGATTTAGGATGGATAAATGTTCAACATCTCCCATTCTAATACAAAAATGAGACAAATTTAGTCTCATGCAATGTCCAAAGAATGACTTGGAATGAAAACAAATAGAAATATTTCCTTATACATCTATTGTTGGGAGTTTGATATATGCTCAAACATGTACGAGACCAGATATTAGTTTTGCAGTTGGTATGCTGGATAAATACCAGAGTAATCTTGGACTGGATCATTGGAAAGCTACAAAGAAAGTCTTAATATACTTACACAGAACAAAAAATCACATGCTTACTTATAGAAAATCTGATTACCTTGAGGTGATTGGATATACAAATTCAGATTTTACCGACTGTATAAATACACGAAAGTCTACATTTGGTTATGTGTATCTTTTAGTCAGAGTAGTGATTTCATGGAAAAGTGCAAAACAGTCTGTCATGATTACATCCACCATGGAAACTGAGTTTGTGGCATGTTTTGAGACCATAGTTCAGGCTAATTAGTTAAGGAATTTTATTTTAAGACTTTGAGTAGTCGACAACATTGTCAAACCACTGAAAATTTATTGTAATAATTTCATAACAATCTTCTTTTCGAAGAACGACAAGTATTACAAAGGTGTTAAACATATGAAATTGAAATACTTTGTCGTTAGAGAAGAAGTTCAGAAACATAGAGTCTCAATATAACATATTAGTACTAATCTTATGATTGTTGATCATTTAACAAAAGGGTTACCACCCAAATTGTTTGTTGGTCATGTAAAGAATATGGACATTATGTTTACTAGTGAATGTTGAATGTTAATAATATTATTAACGTTTATGTGACACTCTAAGATCTTTAATGTATTGAAAATGATATTATGTTGGAACTATTATGAACTTCTCATTATAAAGTCATATTAAGGAGAAAGAAATAACATAGTAGTATATGGAAGGGAGCATGTCGATTGATCGACATGTAACCGTCATGACTCTTGTTGTTGTATCTTTAATTATAAATAATAATAAAATCAATTTATGTAAGGTCCTTTAATGTATATTATGAATTAAGTTTTAAATCGATATAACATCATATGAGCAAAGAAGAGAATGTTAGAATTAATTAATAAATTAATTATGTGACTCGTGAAATATTATGATAGGTCCAAATGTAATTTAATAAAATAAATATAAAGACTATTTGGTTATTATGGAAAGTTATAATAAAAATAAAATAAAATAAAAACTTACGCTAACCAACTTACTTGATAATAAGGTTCTTTTCACAATAAACCATCAAACAAGTGTGAAAGGAGAAAGAAAGACAAAGAGATAAATTGAGAAAATGAGGTTGAAGAACAAAGATATTGAAGAACACATTATCATTGGATATCTCTCATGGATAAAAGTTAGTCTCCTTATCATGATTCATGCATGTTATTGTGTGTGAATCATGAATCTAAAGATCTTGTAGAGTAGTTTTCTTGAATGAATTAGGAACGTAGGAAAATTACAAATCTAAAGATCTTGTTAGTTTAGATTAGTTTTCTTGAATGAATTAGGAACGTAATACAAATTAATTTACAAAACCTAACATTGAGGATTCTATTGGGTACGAGAGGGGAAAAGAAATATTCATTTACGGAAGCACACACATGAAAGAAACAAAGATAGAGAAACAAACTCAGAAATTGGGTATCAAAGGAGAAAAGAAATCTTCATTTGTGGACAAGCACACACGAGAGAAATAAAGATAGAGAAATAAACTTAAAAATTAACGTGGTTCGACACTTCTTGCCTACATCCACTAACACATTTAACAACTCTTCATTTTTCAACTTGCAATTTTTACAAGGACAAAATTGCAAACCTTCTTATACAATTTTTGCACAAAAAAATTGCAAACTCTCTCTTGACACACAACTACCCAAGTCCCCAATACACTCAAAGACTAGTATTGTTGTGATGAGTAGACCCAAACTATCACCCCTTATTTATAGTAGTAGACTACCACTTTCCTTCTTCAAACTATCCGATGTGGGACTTTGGAGGATACCCACATACTTTGGGCACAACAGGTTCTCAATACCTTCTCCAACACCGTCTTTCTTTCAAGTTTTTACTAAAAGACTTTATCAAGTTTGTGATCGTTAAAAATCTTACAAAGTATTCTTGAATGGTTTCTTATGTCTGCATCTGCAATAACTCATCATAATGACACAAGGTTTGAAGTCGCACCACCTTCAACCTTTCTCCATTTGCGTAACTGTGCGCAAGTATATCTCATGTTTCTTTTGCCGAGTTTGTCAATAAAATCTTCTCAAAGTTATTTTCATTAACACACTAATGAATGTAGAACATAACTTTGTAATCAAGTTTCTTTTCTTTTCGAAACGTCACATATTGTATCTTGGTAGGGTTCTCTGATAACTTCTCATATTTATTCACAATTACCTCTCAAACTTCTTGAAAACAAAAAATGGTTTTCATCTTTACACACCAACTAATATACTCATTCAGATTTTTGCTATGGAGTTCTAACATATTATCATGCAACCCAATTAATGCAATCACCGTTCATTTTCCCAAATCTTCTTCTTCCCTAATCTTTTATACCACTGTTATAGCATAAAGAAATTAATGACAAGTAACAGAGAGAGTATAAAAAAATATATATATTAAATATATAATTGCACTTTTAAAATACTGTAAAAATATAATATTTAACCGTTATTGAGGTTTGGTAAAGTAACTAATCTAATTAACAGTTCTAAGATAATTAGTAACTTATGTAACTGGTTGTAAAGTTCTGCCGAAAAAACGTTCAGTTTTCAATTTCCCTTTGCTGAGTGTGGGAAATGTTAATCACGTAAGCGTGAAAGTGAAAGTAAAGTAATGAGGGAACGATTGCTTCGGTTACCGTCTCCATTATCATCGTCATCGTCATCATAAATCAATCAGTGTGAGTTTATTGTGAATTTGTTCATTTATATTAATGAATTTGATGTTAGTATGGTCGTGTATGTCAAACTATTATAAAGTTAATAAGACCTAACTTGCAACTTACATGACACTTTTACTAACTTTTTCCTCCACCAGCTTGCTTCGCAAAAACTTTGTGATTGAAAAGATTACCAAAGAATCTTATAAATAATACATTTTAAAAAAATTATTTAAATAAAATATTTATGAATAGATTTTTTATTATTTATATACAAAATTAAATTTCACAATGAAAAATAAAATAATCGGATATAATATAATTTTTTCTTTACTTATTCTTATTATTCACTTCTTTTTTCTTATTCTTCTCTTACTTCTTTAGCTTTATCTTATTTTTTTAATAAAAAATACTATAATATATTATATTTAAAAAAATATTACTTAATAATTTTAAAATATTACAAATATTATTATATTATAATTATTAAAAAAATAATATTTAATTCAAAGTAATTTTTTTAAATTGAATAATCATCATAACTTAATTTAATTATAACTAGATAAAATTATCACATAAAAATAAAAATAATTCATAAATATTTAATATTTTTAATTAAATAATAATTGATTTATTATAATAAAATAAAATAAAATAATTATTTATTGTCATTAAAATAGTTAATTGAAATTATTAATTTTAATATTGATTTAAAATAATTATTTTAATATATTTTTATTAAATTTTAATATAATATTTTTAATTAGAAGAATAACTAATAGAGGAGAGAAAAAAATGAAATATATGAAATGAAAAAAAATGAATAAATAAAGATAGGTAAAAAAATAAAAAAATTTGTGAAAAGAAAAAAAAGAAAAATTAAGTATAAACAATAAATATTAAATGAATAAATTCATATATTTTATTTGAATAATTTTAAAAAATATATATTATTTATATAATTAATTTATAGATGAACATAAAAAAATTATAATAAAAAAAATAAAAATGATTTTAATATTAAAATGATGAAAATGAATAATTTAATTTTATTATTAATAAAAACGTTGATAGATATTAATAAAAAATTGGAATTGTATTTTATTATATTTGAATTTTCAGTGTTTAAGAATAAAGAACAAAAATAGTTTTTAAAAGCTGTTTTATAAATTATGAAAAAAAAATTAAAAACTAAAATATTAAAATTATTTTTAGAAACAGTAAATAAATCAGTCCTCAGTATTAATTTTTTATTATTTTTTCCAAATTCTAACATTATATTAGTTAATGAAATATGACAATTGTTTTTTTCTGATGACATTTGTACTCTTTTCACTTTTTATCATAATATTAAAACTATATATCTCATTTATTTTTAGTCTTAAAAATATTTTAATATACATATTTAAGTTTAGAGTATACAAATATAGAGTATATTTGTATAAATGTTTAGACAAATGAGTTTTAATTTGATGTAGTATTGTTATTTTCTTAGATAAATTAAATAAATTTAAATTAAATTGAATTTGATAAAATAATTAAAAATCAACTTATTTATTATTTTCAATTTATTAACTAATTAACTTGAATATTTTGTAACTTTGAATCAGACTGTATATTAACATTATCAAATATTTTCAATAAGTACATATTAATATTCTTTCCTCCTAAAACATTAAAACGTAGCATGTAGTAAATGTATTAAATGAAATCAGTATTCAATATTTTCTTTTTTTTAGAGAACCAGTCCCTCTCTCTTCATTTGACAGATAGAAAGAAAGTGATCGCAAAGAGTAAAGGAGGCAGATGAGGAAAATAGAACAGAAAAAAAAATCCATATTTGATTGGTTAGAGTCAACTTAAATCTTTATACAATCAATTATTTGAAACTTAAAATTAATTGTTAATATTTCATCGCATAATTCAATTTAGATTTTAATATGTAAAATATTTTCAGTGTATCATATCTTAAATATAATTGACTATATTTATTTATAATTATTAAAGTTCTTGACTTTTTTATAAGTGTAAAAAATTCACATAAATTTAAAATAATAGGAATAGCTACTTATACTAACAGACTTAAATGGAATGAAAAACGTTATATAATTAGAATTTAAGAGAAAAATCAAAATTAAATAAATATAATATTTTAAATTGAAAAATACTAAAAAATAAAATATATAAATAAATATTATTCATTTCATTTAGACTATTAAACTTATTAAATAAATATTTTATCTTTTTTATTATGAATAGTTATTTTTCATAATATAATAGTATATATTGTAATCACAATCAATTATCAACTCATTCAGATAATATATATTAAATTAAAGTATTTAAAGATAATTAATAACTAATTGTTTGGTCCAAAACCAATTATTTATTGCTTGTCTTATCTTAGACTAAGATCTCATATTCAATCTCTTACAATTTAATTGTTTTTTTGTTTATCAAGTCATAATAATAACCAAGAACATATATAAAATAACAATAAAGAAGAGAAATTAAGACTATATATAAATATATTCAAAATATGCAAGAATGGTGATTACATTTAACCTAACAAAAAATAATTTAGTTATTCATGATTTTGAATAACATGAAACAAAACAAAAAAAGGGAAGAAGTAATGGAAATGAAAGTCACGGAAGAAGTTGTTCAATGTATGAGTTTGGTAGGTTTCTTTTCTATCCAAATATATCTAAAATTCTTCTTCATATTCAAAATTTTGAACTAAGAGAAAAAAACATGTAAATGGCTAATTGAGCTAGATCTTGAACTGGTTGGGTGAAAGCTTACAACAATTTTTCATTGCACAAGGTATTGTTCTAACTAGGCAAAACCTAATTCTTGAGTATTTATACTCTCCCATCTAGTGTTTATTAACACAAGAGAAAATATTGGTTGACTCAATACTCATCATGAATAAACAACATCAATTTTGATTAGGTTAACCTTCATCCTTCCATATTTCTTTAATTTTTCTTCTTCACCAAATTCTACAAAAAGAATTTAAAATATTATATATATATATATATATATATATATATATATATATATATAATAGAATAGAATATACTTTATCTCCCTTTCTTTATAATTATAAAATTAGATAAAATAAATTAAAAAGTGTTTAAAGAAAACAAATAAATAATTACTGTGCTTGATAAATTTAAGCAGCTGTTTATCATAAATACTTTAATCAATTATACATAATCAATAAACAAAATCCTCCAAACCTAAACATGAGTTAAATATAGTAACTAATATAGATAATCAATAAACATTTACATACATGTGTATTTCTATTTGTCTTTCAATATTAATGACACTATTATCAAATTTGTCTTCTAATTCTAGATGAGATTTTTTTTTTCCATGTACCATGCAAAAAGAACAATATCTTTCTAGCCACATTTTACTATACATGGGAATGAACAATGGTGTTTTCCTTTATTGGGAATATGTTTTAATATATCTCACAACATGTTCAACCAGATATCTTAGAGCATAGTAACGTACATGTCAATTCTAGAATCCAACCATATATCAACATATATATATGATACTGACAATAAAAGTGGAAGAAAACATGTTCAACGGTGCAAAGTTTGCCCTTGTTTACGTCTTGACATGGTACTTAAGATGGAAAATAAAAAAGAAATATTTGTCACTCAATGAAAGAAGAGAAAAGAACAAAATGCAGATATGGAACTCTTTCTTAACAATGTGGTCGTATTCAAACTTAATACTGTATTATATCTTGATTATGTTACTTTTATGATAAAAGGAATAGGTTGAATTTAAAGATGCATAAGGAAATGGTGAATAAATAAAATTGAGGTACTTTCTTCTTGAGCTTCGTTTCTTGGCCCAGAAAAAAGCAAACATAATAGAGGAGTGGGAGGGTTGGATGAAGAAGCATCTTATTCCTCTGCTTTCTAAATAATCGAATTTGTTGCACCCATCTTTCCGCGTGTCTGCCTTCCTATTATTTTCCAGGGAATCTTTTTCCTTTATCTATCACATTTTTTTAAATTCTATTTTCTCTCCAAATTAAAATATCCATCACCTCCACTCTCTCTCTTTTCCCCAATCTATTCTCTGTCCGGAGACACTCCTCACTCACACCAGAACAATACTTCTCGTCAACTCAATTTCAGCGCACACTCTCACCTAATTCCCCTTCACATTCCTAATTTAACAAAAGATCCATGGAGGATCATTCCACATTCCCTCGCATCTTTAGTATGTTCTTCATTACCAGTAAGTTAATTCACTAAGCCATTTTTTTTTGTACGTTTTCATCGGAAATGGAATTCACAATGTTTTGTAATGTAGCTGTAGCATTTTTTGCAACGAGCGTTTTATCGATTGGGATAAACTACGGTCAAATCGCCAACAATCTTCCCTCACCGGACGACGCAGTGGCGTTGGTGAAATGCGTCGGAGCAACGAAAGTGAAGCTCTACGACGCAGATCCGCGGGTTCTGAAAGCGTTCGCCAACACCGGAGTGGAAGTAATGGTAGGTCTGGGCAACGAGTACTTGTCCAGAATGAAAGATCCAACGAAGGCGCAGGCATGGATCAAAGCCAACCTCCAACCCTACCTCCCGGCCACCAAAATCACCTCAATCTTCGTCGGGAATGAGGTTCTCACCTTCAACGACACCTCTCTGACCTCGAACCTCCTCCCAGCTATGCAGAGCGTGCACACGGCGCTCCTCAACCTCGCCCTCGACAAACAAATAACCGTCACCACCACGCACTCCTTAGCCGTGCTCCAAACCTCGTATCCTCCTTCGGCAGGAGCCTTCCGTACGGACCTGGCTCCGTGCCTGGCTCCCATCCTGAGCTTCCAAGCCAAAACCGGATCTCCCTTCCTCATCAACGCGTACCCTTACTTCGCCTACAAGGCCAACCCCAAACAGGTTCCCTTGGACTTCGTGCTATTCCAACCCAACCAGGGGATGGTGGACCCCTCCAGTAACCTCCACTACGATAACATGTTGTTTGCGCAGATCGACGCCGTGTATTCCGCGTTGACCTCTTTGGGCTACGGGAAATTGCCGGTTCACATTTCGGAAACTGGTTGGCCTTCGAAGGGGGATGAAGACGAAGCCGGTGCGAACCTGGAGAACGCGAAGAAGTATAATGGGAATCTCATTAAGATGGCTATGAGTAGCAGCAAGAAGGGCACACCGTCCAGGCCCAACACCGATTTGAACATTTACGTTTTCGCTCTGTTTAACGAGAACATGAAGCCTGGCCCAACTTCCGAACGCAACTATGGGCTTTTTAAGCCCGATGGGACCCCTGCTTACCCCCTTGGCTTCTCTCTGGCTTCTGCCCCCAACGACGCCGTTAGTAACAGCACCGGTGCCGGCACCCCTCCGCGGCCACCTACCTCTTCCACCGGATATTTGTCCATTTCCTCTGCTCCCTCTCTGGTCGGTTACACTAACTCCACTATTACTTTCCACTTACTATAACTTTTATTTATCATTTAAGTCAGAATTTTCATAATAGGTGGCAATTTGATTCCTTATTTAACTTTATTTTAATTAACTATTTGCATCTTATAGGTGGCAATTTTATAAATTTAATAATGGTTACTATAGGAAAGTTGATAGAGAGAAAAATGGATAATATATGAAAATTTGTTTTTTAGTTTTTATACGAACAAGTTTTTTTTCATGTTTCAATCTGTTTAGTTTTATAATAATGAAAATTTATTAGAGAAGCAAAATAAAATAAATAAAAATATAATTTTTATTTGTAAAAATTAAATTGCAGAATTTTGAAGTATATATTTAATTAAAATATAAATTATTTCACCTCGCATCAGCTGGGGTAATAGTTGTGCCAAAAAAGAAGAAAGTTAAGGTTCTGTAAGAAATGCATATTATTCCTTCAACATGTGTTTCGGGATTATCTATGAACCTGATGGTTTTCGTTGAGAACGGTTATTTTTTTCCTGAATTTTATGGTGTTATTTATAAAAAAAATTGGTTTCAATTACATGTTATATATGCAATAAATTTTAAATTAAATATTATAAAAATGAACAATAGCTATATACTTGTCGTATTTTCTTTTATTGAATTTATGGTAAATTTGATTTGTGATTTGAAAATAAAATGATAATTATTTTGAAGCTGTACTGTGGATGTGTAAAAATCTATAACTATGTTTAGGTTTAAATAGTAAAAATATGAGTTGATAATCCAAACACACAACTTATTTATTAATTAAATAATAGTATATAATATTATATTAATATTTTAAGTGGGTAAATGATATATTTTAATTAAATAATAATATATAATATTTTATTAATATTTTGAATTTTTGAATGATATACGATGTCCTTATTTATTTTGAGAAATAATATTGTGACATCATTGTTTTTTTTTACATTCAATTAACAATTCTTTTAAATAATAAATAATAAATATAAAAATATATTTTTGTATTATTATAAAATTAATTATTGATAGGATATATGGTTGATGGAAATTGTCTACATATCACTTCTCATTGATTTATAGATAAAGTCCAAAGTTTGTTTTCATAATAAATGTTTTCTTGATAATCTAAACATCCATACTACACCCTTTACATTAATATAATAATATTAAATATTATATTAATTATTTTGGTTTTTATAAATATGTGGAATTTATCTGTTTTTGAGAATATTGTAGTATTTTTGTAATGACACTTTTCTTTTCTATTTTTACTTTTCAACTAACTAGTTAGTTTTTGACTCGGAGTATAAGCGTTACTGTAATAACGTTGATGTTTTGTTTGGTTTAACACAGGAGAGACGTTGGTTATCCTCTGTGGTGGCGCTGATGGTGGGGTTGATTTTGAAGTTTTAAGGATATTTAGATGCAGAATCGAAAGAAAAACGGGCGCATGGCGATAGGGAGAAGAACAAAGGCAGGATGAGAAGGGAGAAAAGGTAAACCCCACAACGCAAGCTACGTTATTATTAATACATTTTTTTTTTATTCTTATTTTTCACTTTGCTTGTCCCTTACTATTGGAATTATTGTCGCCCTCCTCATAAAGAGCATATCAAACGTCACCATTCTGTCCATTCAAATTTTGAATTTTGCCCTAAAAGTATAGTTGAGTTACACTTGGATGCAATAGTGGGTAAGTTTGAGTAAAACTGATATATAATTTTTATATTTGAATTTCTTTTAATCTCAGAAAGATATTTTATGGAAACTTTTAGTATAATTTTCAACCTAATATAATTTTTATTTTTTTCACTTCTAATTAAACTAAAGGTTAGAGAAAAATAATTTAACATCACAATATATTTAAAAATATATGTAAAAACAATAATTTCAGAAACTTTAGAGAAACCTTCCGACAAATGTTATAATTATAAATTTATACAATATGACAGTTCTGTGTTTTTTAGGTACAGAAATATGTATACATATTAACAAAAAGGACATTATGTTACCCTAATGTACTACAGAAATATGTACACATATTAACAATAAAGACACAATTTGTGTACGTTTCTGACAGTATTGTAGTAACTGGTTGCAATAATTTGTTACCCTAACCATGATTAAGATTGGATTAGGTTACTATTGTCACATGTAATTGTTGCCACTGTTTGGTGGGGGAGAATGAGACGTCTGAAAAAGGTACTGGTTAGGAAAGAGGCAGCATCAGCATGAGACACTTTTTTGTTGGCTGGCAATTGCTAGTTGGCATCATAAAGAAAGTTAACCCTTTTGCGGTGCCTTTTGTTGTGTTTGTCTTAATTTTGCAGGGAGCACACGATGAGATGTCTAGGAAGGAAGGAAGGTGGCTGTGGAGTTCAGGAACCTTGTCTTGTCACTCCCCACCCCCGGGACTAATATTTATTATTATTACATTACATTACATGAGGAATAGATGCAATTTCATTGGTATTTTTATCAGACATTTTTTTCATAATAATAATAATGTGCTACGGCCGATGCTCACATTTTGTAGTATTCAATTCTGATATATTCACCTAGCTAGCCACGCTACTCCAGAAATATCTTTTTGGTACAACTATTTCAATCATGAGGAAGGAAAACGCTTAGGTTGATTTTGATACAAAGAAAGAGAGGGTGTAAATGGTCACAGAAATATTTTACGATGAAAGATTAACAGATTTGAAGGATTGATGATAGTTTGTTTTTGTAGATTTGCACTTATTTAAGTAGATTGATTTTAATGAACTCTCTACTCTCATTTGAAAAAAATAAAAAGAAGAAATGCATATCGAAGATATTGAAATTATAATGGTATTTTCAGTTCTCAGTATTAGTCATAATTAATATTGCAACATTATTATCCTTTATAGTAAAAAATATTATGTAAATTATGAGCAATTATGATATTGGATGAAATAATTATGGTTGCTATAAATAAAACGTGAAATACATGAACTGACTAGGAGATAAGAGTAGGATGACAGAAAAACAAAAGGAGTTTGGTATTAATATCTTTTTATTAAATCTTTAATTTATTTTAAATAAATTACTTCAATATTTACATTAATAAGTAAAAATAATATGTTTGTTAATAGAGTACAATTATTTTAATAAATAATATATTTTTTATTGATCTTCATTTTTAGGAAAAAAAGAGTAGAAGATGATCATTTTTGAGATTGGGAATTACTAGTATAACTTGAAAAAGAGTTCAATTAATTTCATATTATGTCCAAAATAATAAATAATAATAATACACTCTAATTACTTTTTTGAGTTATTGTTAGTATAAAAATGTCAAATAATTATCATTAATTTAATAATATTAAATTACTTTTATTTTATCCATCAATCTTGACAATTTTCTATAAAATATTTAAATTTTTATAAAATATAAAGACATTATTGACTTTGACTAAGAAATTCATTATCAGCCTTCTTTAGTTGAATCAATATAGACATTATAGATTAACGTCAATAATGTCATGTAATTGTTATTTTAAAAAAATAATGGTATAATTATGCATTATTGTTATGTAGATAAATATACTTAACCTAACACTTTTTTATGATAAAATAGTGACAAAAAACGATATTAATTTGCTAATCACAAGTGTATCATATAAATATTTTAAAAGATCGGTGATATAGAAAATATAGGTCTTTTATCAAGAGAGATAGAAAAAAAGGTGGGAATATTAATAGTATTATATCTTATATATATATATATATATATATATATATATATATATATATATATATATATATATATATATATATATATATATATATATATATATATATATATATATATAGAGAGAGAGAGAGAGAGAGAGAGAGAGAGAGATTAAAAATTTTAACATTTTTTTACAGAAAAGGTCTTGAATTTTAAAGAAAGTAAGGTTCTAAAATATATTTTTATTATACTTAACACAGGAAAGAAGAATGACGCGTAGAAATTTCTTCTTCTAATACATGGACATAATTATAAGGTATTTGCATCTCCACTACAATTCTTTTATTTTATTTTTCATAATAAATGACAAAAATAAACAACAAATATTAATTTATTCACATTTAAATCAATTTATAAATATTCACTTATTTCTTATCTATTTCCACTATCTTTTATTAAATTAAATCTAAACAATCTTGTTTTCCTCTCTTACTCTATTTTACTCTGATTTTTTCATTCAATCATCCAAACAAAGTCTAGAAAGAAAATCTCATAAAATATGAAACGAGAGATACAGAAGATAAGATAATATATACTTTTTGAAATTAAAATAATTATATAATGTTGTAAAATAAATAAAATAAGAATCATTAAATTTATAATTGTCATTTGTTATGGATACGAAAAGCAATACATGCGGTTCATCTCTTCCACGTGACACTGGGTCCTAAAATCCTAATAACATAAAGAGGGAAGGAGGGTAGATCGGTTCTTTCGCAAACACAAGCGCCGCCCTATTAGGGCGATACGAATTACAACAGTCAAACAACAATTATGATGAATTCATTATGATCGTTTTCTTTAACCCTCCGATGAAATGAAATAATAACAAATAGTTCATAGGCTGCCAAAATTTCCCTATCAAAAAATGATATCATTCATGTAGTGATTTGTAACTGATACTACCAACGATATCAAGTTTTGTCTCACTAAAACATTTATGTTTAATAGCTGTTAAGCCACGATAACATCTTGTCTCGCATTTTACCTAGCAGTTTTGTACTGCAAAGTAAAATAACTATCCGGGACATAAGGTCCATTTTGCGCTAACTGCTAAAGGCCAACAAAATGCCCCATCATGGTCTATACTGTATGAACCTGAGATGTCTCTCCTTCCATCTGGCCTTTACTTCTAACTCTCTGATAGAATAACACGTATGCATTAGAGGATTTAATTTCCGCTTCAGTAACAGGAGTGACATGACTGTCATCGAAATGACACCACTTATTGTCTTCGATCAACTGTTATAAATTGGCAGAACAATTGAACACAAGGTTTTAAAACAAACATCTCAAACAGTAGAAAGAATTCACAAATTACAAAATGACTTGGCATCGCAGCAGGTGCATGTTATGAACTTACCTTGCAATAAGCAGTGTAATGCCCACCACCCAAACCACCATAATGGTTGCTGATTGCATAAAGGTCATATACATACGACTGTCCATCTTTGCTTTTCACATACTTTGTTAAATCAAGATTGTGAATGGGAAAATTCACGAAAGTGTCTAGTTTGTTTTTCAGGTATCTACTGTATGAAAATCGTTTTAAGTGGAAAACAAGAATTTCGGGCAACTTCCACAAGTCCAACTTCTTTGTAGCTTGTCTGTGTTCCTTGCATCTAGGGCAGTACCTAGTTAATTTTGAAAAGGAGAAAAAAGAATTGAAGCAGCAATATCCCTCAAAAAACAAGGCTCACGGCAGTATAGTATGAAGTCCATTTCAAAAACATGAAAATAATCTTACCACATGTCATCTGGTCCCAGAGGTTCTTCAGTCAAGAATGCCTCCAAGCAAGAAAACAAAGAAATAGCTTCTTGCTTGGTTTTTTTCACAGTGAATCCAGTTTTGTGGACTTCCGGGAGATCCCTCAGATAGCTAGAATCATAGAATTCATTTTCTTTGTCAGTCCAGTCAAGAAAGATTCTTATAAGTTGGCTGGGTTTTATAAAAGAAGCCCTCCCAATGGGCTCACAAGTCAAACATTTTTCGTTAGTTAAAACTAGTTGGAAAGATGACTCCCCGCATGATGTTCCCTCTTGTTCTTTGCTTTCAATTGATAGACCCTGTGATTCACTATGAGTATTGGAGATGCTTGATTGCTCATCACTGCCAGCTGAGACGAAACCATTTTCCTTCCCATCATGAGACTTAGTTGAAGAATATGCTCTTCTTAAAGGTGCCAACAATTTATGTACACATGCCTCAATGTTGGCTCCAAATTGAGGATCTTCTACCAAATACGTGACCAAGGGGGTTCCGAAGAGCTTCCTTTCTCCGCCCTTCGTACTGTCCAGTGAACATTAAGGTAATTCAAAAAATCAATTTGGTTGAAATTGAAACACAATCACAGTCATCTAAGTACCAAGAACAATCTGGTCGGTTGAAATTGAAACAATATCACAGTCATCTAAGTACCAAGAACAATTTGGTGAAATGTCTATAACCGGTTGAGGAATCATGCTATGGCAGATTTCCCTATACTAAGCCAAAAATGGTTATGTATGCTATCCTAACTCCTATGTGATAGTGGTGTATCCTGAGTAATAGTTACCAATTTGAATGGCACCTGCTACTTGACTTGCCCAATAATGGACAAAATAAACCAAAGCACCAGCAAAATTATAGGGATATGAATGTATCCAGAGACAGTTGATATTAATTACCATAACAAATATCTGTTAGTGATTCCCATATGTACTCTGGAAAAGATTGACCAATTACTGAAAACTGTGGTGTACGCAACCAGTTACTTCCAAGGAGAAAAATCTTATAGCAATTTTTTTTACAAGTTGCAACTGAATTCAACTAACCAACAGTATTACTTTCAGTTAAAGGGGAACCCTAAGAATACATTTACCAAAAAGTTAGGTATTGTTTGGAAAGATAATTGCAAAAATTATAAGAAATTGAAATGGATGGATATATAATTGCTTCAATTAAAGACTTTATTATGTTTGACTATAGCAATTCAAATTCCCTGTATTTTAAATTCTGTTTGGATGAAGTTATATAATTCCCATCATATGTAAAATTTCATTTTTATACATTTATTTAAAAAAAAAAAGGTGTAAAGGATAAATGGAAAGGGAGAAGGGAACTGGAAGGAGAGAGGTGTGGAAGAAAGAAAGTGCAGATGAGCAAAAGAGAAAGGGAAGAGGGAGACAGAGAGGAGCAGACGAGACTAAAGGAGACAGAGGGACAGGTGCACAAAAGAAGAAAAGGAAATGAGAAAGATAGGCACTGAAGAGGGAGAGGGGGAGAGAGTTGCAGAAGAGAGACTTCAGGAATGAGGAAGGGAAAGAGAAGTCAGAAGAGAGAAGTTCGGACAGAAAGGGAGAAACAAACAGTAGACAGGGTGAACCAAAACTTTGAGATGGGTGAGTTGATAGTGAAACTTAGGAAAAAAGAGAAGGAATTTCCAAATTCTTTCATTTATAATGTTGTTTGCAATCTCTACGATTTATTTTTAAAAAACCTATGAAGCTCCAATCATTTTGAAAATCCGTTGCCTTTTGGTATCCATTCAAGACATTTTGATGTTTGATATTTTAATCCACTTAAGAAGAATTCCTCTCTCAAAACTTCGCATCTAAACACTCTGTTAAGGACCAAGACCACACTAAACATCATCATAGACAAAAATAACTCATAATTAGGCAACCATGAATCATTAGAGCTTCGGGCCAATTCAATGTAAAGGTATATCGAAAAGCACACATAAAAATATGTAAACTTACTTATCCACCCAACGATGCATAATTTCAAGTTTTGTTTTCCTGGCCCCACTTTTGATTCGATAGGCCACAATGTGTTCATCATCCTTTATTGAATTCAATGATTCCAAAGGATTCTCTAGGTATCGATAAATCTTATGCTCATAAACCTAAGAGATAGACATATAAACCATCAATCATTGAAATTAAAGCCACGAAAAAACAACTTTTATGAGAAGCACTTACTTCTGCAAGCAAAAGCATTTCATCACTCTTCAAGCAACATGCAGTACCTAATGCTTGGCAAAGATCTCTACACGAACCATGCTTCAGAACCGTTACTGTGTATGGCATGGGAAGGCGACTCCCATCACAATAAAAGACAGTTACTGTCATTGTGCGAGTGACAGTAGAAGGTAGTGGCAATGATAAGTACATGAATGGATCGAAAGTTATTGAAATTTTTCCACAAACTGGACAAACCAATGTTGACTTGTATTGACCCTGAGAATTTTATTGCAGAAAATTCAAAATGCCACGCTTAGTAAAGGTAACCAGAATGAATTTAAAAGTTGAAACTCCATATTGTCAAGCTTTCATAGAAAATAAAGTTTAAAAAATTAATAAAAATCAGAGAAGTCTTATTGAGAAGGGTAAAATACTTGAGATCAAACAAATAAATTATAACTAAAATTGAATAGAGTTAAAAATATATAAATATGGTAAGTAATTCATAACTACAGGTTCTTCTCTCCACTTTTTGTGCCAAAACAGGGGAGAGAAGAAAGAGACAACAGGGCAGAAATTTAAACATTTAACTAAGCTAAGAGGCAACAAATGGAGGATCAATTATAATCCATGCAGAAAGTGTCTACGAAACAACATGGACATATACTCACCTGGCATACATCAACAATCAATGAATCATTCCTAGCCATATGATTTTTCCAACACTCAGATGCAACTTCCTCATCTGCCCTACCATCCGAATCCTTCATTTCAATGTAAGGCTTTTGTTTCACACGATTTAAATCTTCATGTAGACCATCCAATAAAAAGGCAAGCAATTCCTTAAAAAGGGAAATCCATTAATCAAATATACAACAATCATAAAAGGGCTGAAGTTCAATTTTGTAAAGGTCAATTTTAAAATAACCAAAAGCTATCACTGAAAGAAATTCAAGCAATCACAAATTTTCTCATGTCTAATTTAAACGCAAAACATGACTCTCAAGGGTAGGATTCTGCCAATGCAAGTTAAGCATAAGCAAAAGCAAAAGACAAATTACGTAAGAAAACAAAAAAAAAAAAAAAAAATTGACTGAGTTACTGTCATATTTCAATTATCAACTGAGTTTTGAAACAGATGATCAAAGATGGAGTTACATTACCCACGGAAACAATGAATGATCAATAGAAGGAATTTCATATTACAGTAAGATTGGTGGAAGAATGCCTAAAGTTGTCTGGATATTGCACAAGGTGACATTCCAGTATTAATTGATAACAGATTGAGTTTATTACTTGAGAATAATATCAAAAATAAAGAACTTCGACAATTTGAGTAAACTAACCTGAGAGTCATGCTGATTGTAACCACTGAATTGTGGGGCAAATCGGGCCAATTTGCTCTTGAATGAACGGGGTGGAATAGCAGTTCGCCCAGCAGACCACAGTTTCCTCAACAAATCACCAAATGCAAGTGCTAACTCACCCTGTCAAGACACATGAAACAATTTCAAAATTCATTTAAAATTTGAAACTGCCTTCAAAGTAAAGTCATCATAGTACACTGTTTTTAAGATTAAATATGTATTTAGTTCCTGAAAAAGAGCATGTTTTGATTTGGTCTCTACAAAAGAATATTTGTTTTAGTTCCACTAAATTTGGAAATAATTGCTTATGATCCCTAGTACTATATTACACTCATAAAACTGTTTTTATGTGTTTAACAAATGTCAAGTAATCATCCTAAGTGACACTGAATAGTATATGTGATACTACAATGACAACATGCAACATTAATAAAAAAAATTACAATCCCTAAAATAAACAATTTTTATCTAAAATAATTAGGGACCAAAATAGAGATTTTAAATTTTGAAAAGATGAAAATCAAAGAGAAATGGTTTACAAGAGGGGTTAAAATAAAAATTCACCCATTTTATAAGGACTAAAAATATAGATTTGAAATTTTAGGGATAGAAAACAAAAGAAACTTTTTTACAAAGACCAAAATCAAAATTCACTTATTTTATAAGGACTAAAAATATATGTAAGAACTAGGAAAAATACATACAAGTTAATGGAAATGGTCACTTACACGCATTCCTAGAGGATTTTCCATGTTGATTTCATCACTGTAATCTTGTAAGAAATATTCAACAAGTGGTGGAGTGTGGACTAAACATTGAATAGAACTATTCATGAAGCAGGTGTTCCCCAAGTTCTGCAATCCTGCCAAACCACCCCTTTCACCTTTATAGACATCATGTTTATCATCCACATTGGTCGACGATGAACTTACAGAACTTCCCGGACACAATATAAAACTAGATCCAGTTGAGTGACCATTTGACATGGTAGGTCCCCCAGCAATTGACACAGATGACCTTGAAGGTTCTAATGGTACCAAAGCTAACTCATTTCCCATTGAATCCATGCCAGAATGAGAAGCATGATCTCTATCAAGTGATACTTCTAGAAGAATCTGTGACAAGAAATGAATCAGGAGCATCAAGCATCCATAGAAGAATCAATACCAAGCAAAAAGTTAGGATGTCTTAGTATCTAAACATAAATTTAGAAGAACGCCAAAAGAAAATTCAGCATATCACTACTTAAAGATAGCCACAACATTCAGCTCACATCCAACCTGAAGCTACTTTAAGTAACTTCTATTTTTCACATCCGAATCATGAATCCAAGACTCCAAACATACACTAAAGATCTATACTACACAAGGTTACTCACATCATGGTCCATCATCAAGTTAGCATCCTCCAATGTCTGCTCTGGGACTGTCAGCAAAGAATGTTTGCTCAAATTGAAATAATCCCAAATATAGGCCTGATATAATTGACAACAAAGAAAAAGGAAAAAGACAGAAGAAGTGTAAGATTTTATAACAAATGAAGTAAACATAAACAAATAGGGGGGAGCAGCACCTTGCTTTGTTCCACTCCTTTAATTTTGCACACCAGCTCACGCAGATCACCTATGGTTGCCTAAAATATATTACGGGAATAAAAAATCAGAATGATGGCTCATTCACATTCAATCATCAAATCATGGCATGTTACAACCAAATATAGTCCCAATCCAGATTTGAAGCATACTGTATCAAGATACCAGTATACACATGTACACGTTATTGTTTAATTGATTGGTTTGCAGTTACAATTTTGAAATTCACACTTAAAATTTATGTGAATTTTCAACTAAATAGAAAAACATGTGAAATTTAAATTTTGATGACCTTATTTAACCATACAATTATAGGAAATAAAGATTGATTAGTTTTAAAAAATAGTATGGTAGGTAATATTAAAATTGATACAAATTGTAGTAATAATAAAAGGCCAATCATACAGTGCATATAAATAAATAAATAACCTAGCACCCTTCTTAAGGCATTGCTGCAAAGCTAACTACAACAAAAGAGTCTATATTGATATCAATTGGTACCTTTTTGCTTAATTTTACAATCAACATGCTGTTATCTCTCGCATCAGTAACCTTTAGACTAAGTGGGTAAACCTCAACACTGTATTGCTTATGTCCTATACCCTGAGAAATTAACTTCCTCGGTAATGCAGGTCCACCTTTGTACCTAGAGAATTGAGACAGAAACCTATTTACACATTACAAAAATCAAGCATTTTAAGCCATCTAATGACATGTTGAGTTAATGTCATGCATTTTTTCCGGTGCCCAAATGCCAATAAGTTTCCACAAATCATACATAGGTTAGCTTCAAATTTTCAATATTACACCTGGACATGTAAGTTCAACAAAAACATATCCTATGAAGATTCAAGGGGAAAACTTTAAAATTAAACATGTTACAAATTATCATTACATGCTTAATCACATGTATTAAGAGATGATTTTATCGCTATTTCTTCAAAGAAAACAGGAGCAGTATAATTTATGTATATATGGCCCTTCTTTTAAACTACAAATCACTAGATCAAAAATTTTCTCCAAATTAAAAAGAAAAATCATTTTGATAATAAATTTACCATTCCGACAGCCTTTCCCACACTTTTTCAGGAACTAGAACATAATCTGCACCCTCTTGCAACATTCGATGAATATCTAAACTATTGCTATCAAAGTTGTTTCCCTTTGAAATAATATCAGAATTATCAATAGGCCCAGGCTTATCTGAAATCTTTGTGCGAGTCATGTCAGTATGCTGACCATCAGAAGATTCTTTGTCAATTGAAAGCATACCAACACAAGGCCCAACATAACTCTGCCATCTTGAAAACCACCTGCACAAATAACACATAGAATAGGTATATATAATGGTACACAATATACAGAGCAATTATATAAGCTTTATACTAAAACACTTCTAATACAATATAGGGTGCAATTATATAAGCTTTACACTGAAACACTTCATTCTAGCATAGGCGAAATGCAACTACGGCATGTTTGATTGAGTTTTATAGTGATAAATAATCACTTAATGACTCTATGTAATTTCATATAATCAACTCGATTCACAAAATTCAACAATTCATTTTTTATTTTCATGCAAAAAAAAAAAAAAAGTCATCTGAGATTTAATTTATAAATGAAGTCATCTGAGCTTTAATTTTAAAATGAAAAGGAAGTTGAAAGAGCACCTGTGAACTTATCCTATTTGATTATTCCACCTTTATCTGTCACTCACACATTCAATGCATGTGCTGCATTCAGCTTTTTAATTGCCTTGTTTCCATTGTTCAAAAATAAGGCCTTCATAAAGTTTTGTTTTAGTTGACTTCTACTTAAATTGTTTTATCTATTTTTTGTTTAAATTCTATACATAGAACACCATATATCATCTGTATGATATGGTTGAAGTAATTTTTCATTGTGATTTGATACAAAATACAATTCACAATTCAAAAATAGCTTGGCAATTCATAATTTGAATCTTGATTTGATAACCTTGGCTCAAATATTAAAAATTGCAAAAAAATAATTATAAATACCATTATTAATATATAAAAGGCATACAGGCAATCACCATCAAACTATGGCATAATTAGCAATTCAATAACAAGATAAGGCTGAGGAGCTGCATTGGGCTGGTTGTGACTGAGACAATGCCATCACTCCACCAAAGCGTCAGAATTAATAATTGGCACAAAAAGAGATGGTACTTAGGATGGAATCATGGAAGAAGTTGCACCAAAAACAAGGAGCAAATATGTGTGTATGAACTATGAATAGAGTCTGGAAGAAAAGTAGATTAATCAGAGGTTAAGAGTCTGAAAATATGTTGGGGCTGTTGGAAAAGAACTAAGCCCAAAAATGCACCAACTGCTATAGATGGGTGGTGCAAAATAACAGAGCAGCAACTCAGAACGTCATTCTTCGAAAGGGATTAACCCTGTTTCATTTTGATTTGGGGGGGAAGTTTGAAATGTCAAAGTTACCATAGAGCAGCAACTCAGCACTTACCATAGTGGCTGCAGTTAGTCCACTATTTGTCTGCAATTTAGGCTGTTATCTCTGCTCTACACAACTGTAACAAAATGCCCCTTTTATCACAGCCAAGCCATATGACACATTGCTCTAGCATGATGTTAATTCTTCTATGAACAATCAGATAAACAACAATAATTACAAGATGGTGATTACCCCAGTACCTATCCTTTTTTCTCAAAAGGCTTTGGCACCAAATGTGATTTGTCCAACATTTATGGCTTGTTGATCATATTCAATCAATTACCAAACATTTATGATAATACCGACAGACAATTGTAGTTAATAGCATGTTACAATAGCATGATTGTGCCATCAGGGCCAACCCACTCCTCTCTTCTATGTTGCATTGCATCTAGTGCAGAGCAATCACAGCCAAGATAACGGCATTTTGTAGGCAATCACAGACCCTTTAATTCTGGGTTGTCGTTCATTATTATCACCTCCTTTTGTCGTCACCTTCTTCCTACCCAAGCCTGAGTTTGATCCTTCCATAAGCTGCACTCGCCCTAGCCTTGCTCCTGCTATGTTCTGACTCACACCTCTTTTCTGGACAATCCTCAGCATCCTACTACATCTGTAACACTTCTCTGTCCAATTTTTTCTTCAATGATACAATCTCCGACAAAATTGTTACAATCTCTCCAGTCTCCAGCCTTGAAACAAATATGTACACCATCTGCTACAATTTCTGCCCGATCTCCAGCCTTGACTATTAATGACAGTTAGGCTCAAAATAGCAACCATCCTGGTATAGCATTATTTGGGGTTGCCCCTCCATGCCACTATTTGGGACTGAATACTATGATACCAACTATAATCAACAAATATTTGACAACTCATATCAGCTCTCAGTTTTAGTAATGCTACCCTTGCGCTCAAAAGCAACTACCTAGCAAGATTGTTAAAAGTTCTTGCCTGGCAGTTTCGTACGTAGGGAAAAAAACGAAGGATAGGATGCGTCGGGGCAAATATACTAGTATATGCATGTCTTGGCACTTGCGCAACACAACATCCATTCAGTCCATGATAGAGTCATAAAGTAATCGCTTACATACGAAGGGGAACAGGCGCCAATCATCATAATTTTTCACTCGGTAATCATGTACGAAACCATCATGCTCATCACATAATAGCATAGATTCATTTAAAAATTAAAAAGATAAAAAATAAACTATATAAGATTAACACCTGTTAGAAATAACGTAATATAAGTTGTCTTCTTTCAAATTAAGCTCCGATTCCTTGAGCAACTCCGATACGATCCTGTTTTCCTCCTCCGGTGGAAGCTGTATGCAACTCGCTACATTATCCATCGGAAAAACTGAATCGGCGATTGTCATGGTGAATTCTATCGACGCAACGTACAATGGAGATCTCGAATAAAGCCCTGAATCGTAGGGAATAAGTAAGTGCTAATGCTCAAATCAAAGTTGAATTGAGCAGCGTGATCAGATAGAATTCCAGGTGACGAAGAGAAGAAGAAGATGATTGCCGCACGGCAAGTACCTGAATTGAACAGATCGAAGTGGATGAACAGTGACCGAAAAATCAAACGGAAAAGGATGAAAGGCTAAGGCACGATACAGTATATTCGAAGAACCCTAGATTGCAGGTAGAGCGACAAGGACAGGGAAGGTAATGTGCAACGTAACGAAATGAAACGATCTCACTCACTGCACAAACCTTTACCCTCTTCAACTGCCTCTTCTCTCTCTTCTATTTTTCCCCTCCTTCAAGTTTAATTCTCACCAATGTAGAAATCTTTTTAACAACTTCTACTTGGATGATGTGTGGATTTACTGTTTAGGTAAAAAATTAATGTCTTTAATTAGCTCTTATTATATTTTTTCTGTGACGGGTTTCTCACACTTCAATTACCTTAATTAAGTTGATTAATTATTGATGTAATTTGATGTTTTATTTTCGATTATCAATAAATAATTCGTCAATTCACCTGCATAAAGTCATGATTATTTCAGCTTAATTGGTGACCTTAATCAAACATAGTTATCAAAAGATATTTAGTTTTGTAAACAATTTTCTCAACATGTGAATATAAATGTTTCCATAAACTTTTTATCTTATTCAGGAAGGCAAAAGAACAGAAAGATAAAAGTAATATGGTTGAATTTTTTTATCTTTTAAAATGTATATTTTTTCAAAATAATTTTTAAATATTTAAAATAAATAAATAATCTATAAAAGTAAAATATATATTTTACACTTTTTTTCAGATAAATTATTGTATATTATTATTAAAATATAATTTAATCCTTTCAATAATAAAATTTAATTTTTGCAACAATAAAGTATAGTTTATGTAACAAGATATACCAAGCCATTACAAAAAGTTAGGGATTTATTTACTACATACAAATAAATACATCCTAACCCAAGTAGAAACCCTATCACATAAAACCATATAAAAGTGATGAATAATTTAGAAATATATCATATCAAAGTGGTGAATAGTGTGATGAATAAGAAATAAATATATAGAAAAAATGAATGTATATTTGTAATTTGTTTAAAGACTTGGTTAATGTTAAAATTATCATCTTATTTCTTGTGACAAGATATGTATCCCTTAAAACAAAATTATTCGAATATTGGAAAAACAAAAAATATGAAAAAAGGTCTGTTAATGAAAGTTGTTTAAAGAAATATTTACACACTTTTAAATTATCATCAGGTGGTTGAAGCTAAATATGAATGTTAATTTTGTATTTAATCCATCATTTCCAACAAATTAAATGATTCAAATTTTAGAAAAGCTAAAATTTAGGATATTGGAACAATCACCTTAATGGGAGGGTTGCAAATGGAAGAGTTATTAATTTCTAAAAATATAATTAGATTTTTAATTTTGATATTTTATTGATTTAGTCATGACCATTTCTCTTGATTATTTTTTTCTTTATTTTTCTATAAGATCAATTATCATTGTTTTTTTCTTATAAACCTCTTGTTTTAATGATAATTTTGTTAAATCTTTTTTAGGATAGTTTTGGAAATGATTAAAAGAAGATAAAAGTTTTTTTTTTTTGAAAATTCAAGTATATATCTCTAATAACTTTCTCTAACGTAGTTAATAATTTCAAGAAATTACTCGACTTTATGGATAAGTTTTCATCAAGAAATTTAAGAAGCTCCTCAACAATGTAGGGTTGAGGTTGACATGAGTATTGAAAGAAATACATTCCCAAGAAATCAATTTCTCTTTAGATTAAGTGAATTTTCTTCTCAGAGAACATAATCTCGTGTTGATGAGATATTTCAAAGAATTGACTCAATAACTTGTTATGAAAGTTGATGTCTTGAAAGAATAATAGAATATCATCTATGTAAATTATAGCTCTATCTAATATAGGCAAAAAAAATTTGTCATGGGCTTCGAAATAGTGAAGGGGTTACTTAAGTCCAAAAGTGATTACTTTTCATTGATATTGAGTATTGGATATGCAAAAGTAGTTTATATATATATATATATATATATATATATATATATATATATATATATATATATATATATATATCAATCGAATGATCAATACCTAATTGCTAGATATATTAATCCCTCATCCAAGTTGTTAAGGAAGAATCATCTCTCTTGGGGATCAAAACATACTCAAGCAGTTAAAGAACTTAAGAAAATAGCTCAAACTCCTCCAGTTCTAAAACATTCAGAGAACTGAAAAAGAATACTTCAGATTGATGCAAGTGATGGTTTTTGGGAAGCAATTCTCATTGAAGAAGAGAATGGAAAAAAGTATTATTGTGATCATGCTAATGGACAATTCAAAGATGTTGAAAAATACAACCACACCACTTTCAAGAAAGTCTTAGCTGTAAAAAATGGAATAGAAAAGTTTGACTTCCATTTTAGAGGACATCATTTTGAAGTACAAATTGACAACTCTTCTTTTCAAAAGAATCCTAGAGTTCAAAAATAAGATGCCCCTAAATCCTTAAATCCTCCGACTAATGGACTGGTTTTTAAGGTATGATATTTCTATTAAACATATCAAAGGAAACTAAAATACAATTCCTAACTTTCTATCTAAACCTAAGAAAATGGTCCAATTAATTTTTGATACCCATAGTTTTTCTCTCATCTTTATGGTCAAACTTTTATCCAACAAAGTCAACACTGTAAGGATTTATCCTCCCGTACTAAACTCAACCTCTCTAGCAAAAATCCTTCAGTATGCAAAATCTTGCTACTTTTATTTTCTCCATGAAATATTGAAATATAAAACCTCTCCAGTAGTCATTTTTAATCTTGATATCCCTTTTGGAGGAATTTTTTAAATATTCTATGAACTTAGGTGGGATCTTGGTGAATCAACACTTTAGACAATATGGTGTAACATTGTTCAATACTACATCCCATTGCATTTAAAACATAAACAACTTCTGAGATTTTGACAGATCCTTATAAGGAAAAGTTTTATTTCTGAACTCAACTAGAATGAGTTTCACCATTTTCTTAGTGGAGACAAGAACTAAATAGGATTATAGATTTATAGAGACAAAGGGGAATGACTGAAGACTCTCTTAAAATTCTCACTTCAATCTTCATCATTCACCGTCCATAGTTTCAAAATCCTACAGGGAAACTATGGTCAAAGAATGAAGCTTACATCTGGAGAAGTTTTGAAACATATCCTTTAGATGATAGCTACAGAACTCAGTTGGTTAGACATCTTGATAGCTCATAGAAATCAAAATAAGTCTGATGAGACAGTTAAGAAAACAAGGAGTAGTGAGATTAAGTGTTTCAAATGTTTGGGAAGAGGTCACATAGCTTCTCAATGTCCAACTAAGAAGACTATGTTACTTAAGGAGGATGGAGAAATAATTAGTGAATCTTCTTCAGATTCTCCATCTAGTGATGAAAATGAGCATGAAGATGAAAGAGAGTTAGAAGGAGATTTGTTCATGATTAGAAGGATGTTGGGTAGTCAATCAGTTGAATTGGATGATTGTCAAAGAGAAAATATTTTTCATGCAAGGTGCCTCATTCAAGGGAAGTTGTGCTCTTTGATCATTGATGGTGGGAGTTGCACTAACGTGGCTAGTGCACGGTTGGTTTCAAAAATGAATTTGGAGACTAAGTCACACCCGCGACCTTACAAACTTCAATGACTTAGTGAAGATGGTGAGATGACCATGAATAGGCAAGTTGAAGTGGGTTTTTCCATAGGGAAATATGAAGATTCTGTTTTGTGTGATGTGGTGCCTATGGAGGCTTGTCATTTACTTCTTGGGAGACCATGGCAGTATGATAGGAGAGTTATGCATGATGGTTTCACTAATAAGTTCTCTTTTATGCATAAAGACCGCAAAACTACTCTTGCACCTTTGGTTCCAAGAGAAGTTAGTGAGGATCAACTAAAAATGAGAAAGAAAAGAAAAGAAGAAAGAAAAGAAAAAGAGAGAGAAAAGAGAAAAGAAAAAAGAAAAAGAGAGTGAAAAGAAAAAGGAAAAAGAGGAAGAAAAAGAGAAAGAGAGAAAAAAATCAAATCTGTTTATAAAAGAAAAAGAAGTCAAAAGAGCTATGCAATTGAGAAAGTCAATACTTTTACTTTTGAGTAAAGAAAGTAAATCAAACAGTCAATGTTTTACTAACTCTCTTCCAAAAGAGGTTTCTTCTTTGTTACAGGATTTTGAATATGTTTTTCCCAAAGAAATGCCTAAAGGTCTACCCCCTCTTAGGGGTATTGAGCACCAAATTGACCTTATTCCAGGAGCTTCATTGTCTAATAGACCAGCCTATCGAAGCAATCCCCAAGAAACCAAGGAGATTCAAAAGCAAGTTGAAGACTACATGCAAAAGGGGTGTGTTAAAGAAAACTTGAGTTCATGTGCAGTCCCAGTCATTCTAGTCCCTAAGAAATATGGAACTTGGAGGATGTGCACAGATTGTAGAGCTATTAATAACATCACGGAGATGAATTCATAGATTTGAGGACAAATGCTGCCCAAGAAGGAGGGAATGATGTGGACATAAAGGCCCAAGCCCATAACGAGAAGGATCAAGACCAATATCCAATCCAAGACTTAGGTGGACCTATGACAAGAGGCAGGCTCATAAAAACACAAGAGGCATTGCAATACAAAGTGACCAATTTGCTAAAGGCCCAACTATTAAAAGCTCTAAACATGGAGGAGTCTAGCCCTGTCACATGCATAAAATGTTTGGAGAGCTAGGAGGTCCAACTAAAAGATTTATTTTTTATTATTATTATTTTATTTGCTACATTGAGGATTTGAACCCAAGACCCAAAACTTATAATGTCTTCACTGAACCATCTGAGCAACTTAATTTTGCTTGAGATATTAGAATTTTAATTTATCTTTATTTCCTACAATGAGACAAACTCATAAGCTTAAGTTGTATTAAACATATGGGAATTCAGAATGAACGTATTCAGAATCAATTTGTGAGTTGTTGCTCTGCTAGGGTTCTTCCTTACATCACTTGATCTTATCAAGAATTATTCGATTCTTGTGGCGATCCTTCTTGGCTTATTAAATATTCTTATTTGTGGCGCTTAAGGTATCTTTTATGTTTTTCTGTTTTCTATTTCGAATCAAATCAACTCTTAAAACCTAACCCTAAATTGTTTCCCTTCTATTCGAGTGTCGTCACCAGTGAGGAAGACGATGATGGCTCAGATGAGGATGATGACTTTGGAGGAGGATCTTGCAAACCTCATTTCTCTCCTAACATAAGGTTTGAACCTAGAAAATGTCCTTGGATTAGACTTCATCATCAAGAAAAACCAGACCCTCTATGAAAATATGAATTATATGTTGAAATCCTTAAAGAAGAAAGGTCTCATTTTCCCAAGAAAAGATAAGTGCAGAACTTTTGTCATGTCACTGCCTGTTGCACCTCTTATTCCATGCATGATGATTAACCCAACATCATATAAAGAGGAATTTCCTTCTCTTGAAAGAAATATTGATCTTGTGTCCAAAACAACAACCAAACCACATGTTATGTGTCAAGAAGTTGGACCTGATGGAAAAATAAAATCACTAAGTCAAGTTGAGGAAGTATTAAACTAGCAAACAGAAAATGTTAGAGTCCAAAACTCCATCTTACAAAGCATTGATCAGAAGATGGATCAAATCTCAACACATCTTGAAGAAACTGATGAAAAACTCCAGCATCTCAACTCAACTTTGAGAAATTATTATAAACAACTTTTCTCAGAACTCTCAAGATTAGAGGAAGATTGGAAAAATATCATCTTTGGAGAATTATCTCACCCGAAAGAAAAGGAGATAGAGGAAGATCCTTATCCATATCTGTTTACTTCAACTTCTACATACTCCTATTTCCAAAACTTGTCTCCATTCTTCCAACCACCAACACAGTTTTCTTGGTCTTTACCTACAACCACTGCTTATAGATCATGGTCCAAACCAGGAACATCAAAGCCAGACAAAGGCGAAGAAAAGAAATCTAGTCCACCTTCTCAAGAATCTTCTCATTAAGTTCAATTATCACTAAAAAGATAAACTCATCAAGACCCATTTAATCCCGTTTTCCAAGATTCTCAAGATCCATATTCTCAAATGACTATAGAATCTTGTCCTTATCCAACTCCTAAGAATACTCCTACAATTGTTGAAGGGTATTCCTATGAAGATTCAGAAATAGAAGTCCCCAATTATGCAAATTTAACCCAAATTCTGATGACCAACACCTCCAAATTAAAAGTCGAACATGAACCTATTTATGATTCTCCTGATGAAGAAGTTAACTCTGTTCAATAAGGACAAATATCTCTTCAAAGCCTAATGGAGGATCTTGGTTTACTATTGACGATATCCCTCCAAGCCAGTGGAGAGCTGAGCTAATTGAATTTGGAGCTTGGTTAGATACCAAAATGGATAAAAAATCTTATTCTTACAAAGTTATTGAAGAGTTTTGCTACAGAAGATTGAAACCCTTAAGGAACGGTACCATAACCCGGGAGTTGTTAAACAAAATCAGTTACATGAATTGGGACAAATTTCAACAATGTTAGAAGCATTACATGAAGAATTTATAGGAGATGACTCGATAATTGATAAGAAACTCAGACAAGAATTTTTCGAAATGAGATGTTGCTCAGTGAAGATCAATGATCTAGAGAAGCACTATTAAAGAATGAGCAAGAGATTCTACCATCTCAATGGACTCAACGATGTCAGCCTGAAAAATACTTATGTAGCATCTCTTCTTACTAAAATCCAGGCAAAACTGAATAGGATGACAATTGTTATCTATCCAAAAGGACTTCACTACCTTGACTATAGGTCAAAGTTATTAGATGACCCTAGAGGTTGTTGATAAACTCTGCAGACAACATGAATTCTTTTCTGACATCATGACACAGAAGAGTAAATTCAACAAGGTATGACAAAAGCCCTATCTTGAAATCAAGTGTAAGAAACTCTGTTCAAGAAATTGCAAAAAGAAAAGACATGAAAAATAACCTATTCGCAAGAAAAAGAAAAATTTAAAATTCTTCAAAAGGAAGAAGATAAGAGGAAAATCTCGAGATCAAAAGTGTTTTATCTGCAAAAAGAAAAGTCATTTATCCAAGAATTGTCCTCACAAAGCAGAAACAGTCATAAAGTTCATCGTCACTGTCAGCCTTGGAAATAATGAAAATATAGAATTCATATACTCATAACAAAGCTTTAAGGGAAGAAATAGTTTTTGTCTTCATTATATCCTTTAAAGAAACAGAATCGATTATTCAGACGCACAAAATCAATTTTTTCCTTCTAAGTACGAGAAATTCATTAAAGTCATAATTTATCTTGTCATAAATGTCCGAAATCCATGATAGATCAAAATATACTTCCAAAAGATAGGGATGAAAATCAATAATATCAATTTTACCAATTAAAATTTTAATATTAAAAATAAAATGTCGACAATTTTTCAAAAGATACATTCTTTTAAACTAAAAAAAATTATAAAAAATATATATGTAGTTTTAATTAGCGAAGTATTGATGGAAAAATCATTAATTTTTAAAAAATAATCAATTGATCATTAATCATTTATACAGTCAAAATTATAATTGTGATTTAATTAATATATATATATATATATATATATATATTTTAATAAAATAGATACATTTTCTTATAAATGGAATAGATAAATAAATAAATTGTTTCTATAAGATGTTGTATATACCAAAACACAGATCGTTAATATTGTAAATATATTTTAACTTAACTTTTTCTGATTGTAAAATTGGAGGACAATTGGTACACTTTTTAATCAATTAATAGGTATTTTTAAATGTTCTCTTTCTCAATAAACTAGAAGAAAATAGTTTCATACAATTTAATTATTTTAATAAACATATAAACTAAAGAAAATTTTGGAATCTTGATTTATTCGGCTAATTCTATCATCATATGCATCTTACTTTGAGAAATGGGAGTGAATTTCGATGTATCTACACAATTTGGGTGAACAATAAAGAGAGAACAAATAATGTTAAAACAATTCAAATTCTTTCCCTCACTAGGGTTTAGCTCTTGACTTTTAGGAACGTATCATGTTGAAATTTAACTAAAACTCTGTTAGATAATTAAATTATTGAAATTAACCTTTAAGTGAAAGAGGAAAAATTATTTCAAACACTTAAAATTTTTTAAGTAAGATAATTCAAAACTAATAAGAATTAAAAAAAAAAAACTAAAAATCACAAATCAATAAATAGGCTAAAATTGGTATATGATAAAATTATAATTTTTACCAAACGAAAAATATATATGAAATTATGAGTAATTTTAAACATTGAATTTGGAGCGATTTGTAAGATAAATTAAAAAATTTAATCAATTACAATATCTAAGTTTTAAGAACTGAAATAAATTTACATATTCGAAAAAAAAATCCAAGTCTAAAAAAACATGCAATCAATGAAAGTTAATCAAACACCTGTCAACATTTATATATTGATTTAATTTATTTATTTTTTAAGACTTAGACTCAAATTTCATAATATGTTTAGATAACGAATTTTCAGAAAGCAATTAATTTATATAGAAATTTTAAGATTCTCTATAACAAAAAAAAAAGTATTATTTTGATATAAATTTTGAAGAAATTAGATTTCTATAAATTTATGAGATAATTTGATTACCTAAAATCAAATAATTCAAATTTTATTAAAAAAATAAATTATTACTATAAAATATTTATTTCTTCTTTTCATGTTTTTTCATTAATGAGTTTTAAGTAAGATATAGTCAAATTAATTGAGCTCAAGATGTTCTTAACTCTAAAATTTATTTATTTTTTTAACTAATGTAAACGATGTTTCTTTCAAGTTGAAGGTCATGTTCAATTTTTTTTTTATCAACATTGATACGAGTCAGTTTTATAACAAATGTTATTAAAACTATTTTTTAACCTATTATAGAGGATATATTTTAGTCAAATTTAATATAACTTTTTTTCCAGTTCATATTATTCAAAATATATATTCACTAATAAAGGCTATGACTATTTCTTTATTGACATTAGTTAGAGTTTTATTGATCAACAGTGGATGTGAAGAAAACTGTTATTGTTATTTTTAGTCAATATTGTACAAGGATTTTTCTAACTAGCATTATGTTATGTTTTATTTTTAAAATTGACAAAAAAAAAATTGTCAATATCAATGAGAAAAAATTACAACCAACTTTGACAAGGGTTTGTTTTGGTCTCGTATCAAATAGCACTACTACAAAATATGTTTTATACGTCGTCATTTAACGTCGGTTATATGGGAATCGACGTTGAAAGTTGAATATTAAACACATTCTACGTCAGTTTTTAGTCAACCGACGTAAAAAGTACTTTCCACGTCGGTTCCCATATAAACCGACGTTGAAAGTCTTTTATTTTTTTTCACCCAAAAATTAATTTAAATTTGAAAATTGTCACTGACAAGATTCGAACCCGGAATTTTAGAATTAAAAACTAATACTTCAACCACTAAACTATTATAATTTTCTGATAATAACTGACAAATAAATTATATTTATTTGTATATATTTCCTGGAAAATATTTTTATTTTTATTTCAACCAAAAATTCATTTAAGTTAAAGAATTGTCATCGACAACATTTGAACCTAGTATTTTAGAGTTGAAAGTTAATATCCCAACCACTAAACTACTATAATTTTTTGATAATAACTTACAAATAAATTATATTGGTATTTTTCGATTGAGGGTAGAAGTGAGATTGACTCTCGCTTGAGTGAAAATATGTTAAAGCTCACGAAAATTCACTCGCTCAAGCCTCGCTTGAGCGAAAATTGGTATTTTTCGCTTGAGAGCGAATGACGCGTTTCCCAAATTTATTTTATATCATTATATAAATAAAATTATAAAGATTATATTCTATCATCAAATTACACACTCATATAAAGATATATGTTCACAAATTTAACATCAAATTTTGAAAACCCACTCGACACACACTTTCACCTTCGAGTGTGTCCTCACATCCAACATATAAATATATAAATATATAACTATATAAATATATCAAAATATATAAATATATTAGTATTTATATATTTACACTGATATATATTTATTTGTGTATAAATATAATTTATTTGTAAGTTATTATCGGAAAATTTGAGTAGTTTAGTGGTTGGAGTATCAACCTCCAACTCTAAGGTACTTGAGTTTGAATCCTATCAATGACAATTCTCTTAAAAAATTAATAATTGTTACCAACATTATAAAAAAACCAAAAAGCTTAACAGATGTTAATCAAGGAAAAACATATTAATTGTGTACATAATAGTAGTTAAACTATTTTCTCTAAGTGAAAAAAATTGAACATATTAATTTTTGAAATGTGAAATTGTTATATCTAAACACAAAATAAAAGAGTTTTCGTAACATAAATATTAAACTTAATTCAAATCTTAGTCTCTTAATAAAATATCTAATAATTAAATTCTTAATAGTTTTTGTTTTCAAGCATAAAAGAGCTCCTTTAAAGAAGAAAAGGAGAGTTAAAACTTATATTTTGATAATAAAATAAGGAAACAAAAACTTAAAAAATAAAATAATGAACATTATATTCAAATAAAGATATAAATAAAACAATTAAACAAATAATAATTCAATTTCTATTATCCAAATTCAATAAAAATCATTATTCAAGTTTTCTTTTAAGTCGACAAACTCTAGTATTTATGATTCGTATCCTATATTTTATAATTAGTGAGAATGATACCGTATGAACTCAAGAGGCGAATGAACTAATTGAAGCTAATAATAATCCAAGTGTTAATGTAGGCCCAAAAGAAATATGACGAGGCAGGATGATTACCTGCAATGAGAGTGTAATGATTACTTCGTTGTTTTGTTTGTTATGGAATTGAAATTTTGTTATTAAAGTTTTTACGTTGTTATCGTGGTACGCGGGAAAACTGTTTGGCGCATATAAGCATTATAATAAACTATTTTGGATAAGAATATTATGAATACAAAAAGGAGAAATTGATAATAATGTGAAACATTCTTTATATTTTTAAAAGATTATTTTGATGATGATAAGTCAATAACATTCAAGACTTAAGCAAACTCAATATATGATTTGATAAAAATTCTATTCAAGATTTAAGCAAGCTCAAGATAATTCTTGAAGACTAGATAGAGTCTTAGAATATTGGATATGGAGGTACAAGTTGATGAAGTGGTATTATATATAAGCCTTCAAAGCACAAGTGTGATAAAATTTCATAACATAACATTTTTCACTATCATAATCGATTATGATGCATTACTGTCATAATCAATTATGATGCATCAGAAATGGAAAAACGATTTTCTCATTGTCATAATTGATTATACTAGTAACATAATCGATTATGGCAGTTCAAATTTGAAAAATATATCCATTTTGAAGAATAAATATTTTTAAATACATCCTGATTTTTCTCTACGAAAGTATTAATGACCAACGATTATTTTTTGATGCTATTTTCCTATTAAAATAAATTTTGATGAAAAATCAAAATACACAATTACAGAATTCGAAAATATAATTTTACATTCATTCAGTTTTAAAAAAAGAATTCTGAGCAAGGCAACATAGACATTTTACACCTTCTGAGAAAACTCTCTTCTCTACTACCTTTTATGCTTTCATTGTTAATCACACATGTTCTTGAAGGTTGACATTCTACAGACTTCTACAATTTGTTGTCTCCATTACCCAGATGTGACTGTTCTTATTTTATTACCTTCATCCTTTGTAGGCTTAGGTGGTTGATGTTAAATTCCCTTTTTAGAGTTTAGGTTGTTACTCTTATTTTATTGTCTTCATCCTTTGTGGGTTAGGTGTGCATATTGTCTCTTGATCAGTGTGGTTGTGATTGTCGTTTATTCTTTGATTTGTTCGGGAAGGTGTTCATCCTTTGTAGGCTTAGGTGGTTGATGTTAAATTCCCTTTTTAGAGTTTAGGTTGTTACTCTTATTTTATTGTCTTCATCCTTTGTGGGTTAGGTGTGCATATTGTCTCTTGATCAGTGTGGTTGTGATTGTCGTTTATTCTTTGATTTGTTCGGGAAGGTGTTCATCCTTAGTGAGATTCTAAGGAGGTGTTTTCATCCATTTGATTTGTTCGAGGAGGTGTTCATCATTCGTGTGTTGATTGCAAAGGAGGTGTTTTTCATTATTTGATTTGTTCAAATGAGGTGTTCATCCCTAGTGAGATTCTAGGGAGGTGTTCATCCTTAGTGGGTTTCTAAGGAGATAATTGTCTTTTGAATTAGTTTGTTTTTTACTGGTTCCTCTGCTGAATTGATTGTAATTTGTAAACTGAATTTGAAAGATAGTGAATTGGAGTCACTCTTGTGATTAGAGTTGACTGGGAACTGGACGTAGGACTGGTTATACCCGAACCAATATAAATCTCCGTGATCATCTTTTTCCTATATCGTCCTTCTCTTCTCTATAATCTTTCAATTTATCTATGCTTTATCTGTATTTTATCTGATAATTAAAATTGAATTAATAAATTATTGGACATCTTAAAATAAATTTTTAATTTGACATCTAATTTAATTTGTGTATCTATTCACCCCCCTCTAGATGTCATTTGTCTAACATATTATACACTAAATTTCTATTTTCTCCCTGGAGGTCTGGTACCTCGGATACCAGATTGCTAACTTTAACTCATCATTTGGTACTTTCAATGAAGATATCTCAACCTACTGCCATAAGCCTTATGATTGAGGAGATATCATGTCTCACAACTTGCATCGACAATCTTTCTTCTGATGTTGCTTCTATCACTTCTGATGTTGCTTCTACCACTTCTGATGTTGCTTCTATCAAACAACAATTGTTTCCACATTTGACATTTTTGAAGCAAACTCCCAAAATTCAGTTGGATTGTCCTTGTTTTGATGGTTCCAATGCGTTAGATTGGATTTTTGCAGCCACTCGTTTTTTCGACTATCATCAACCACCAGAAGTCGATTGTCTCCATATCATTTCCTTTTACATGGATGGTCCCACCCTTAGTTGGTTTCACTAGTTGGAGTGAAATCATCTCCTTTGTTCTTGGAAGGATTTCTTAGAATTTCTCAAAACACGCTTTGCCCCATCTCACTTTTAGAACGTTAAGGGACGTCTCTGTAAGCTCTCTCAAACAGGGTCCGTTTTGCAATATCTAAATGAATTTGAAGGACTTGCGAATAGGGTCATGGACGATCCTCCTTTTTTGCTTGAGTGTTTAATTTTTGGACTACGTACAGACATCCAATGCAAGGTTCTTGCTTTCTAACTGGTGTCGTTGTGGAGTTAGTCAAGCTCCAAGAGGACAAATTCAACTCTATAGTGCACACTAGTGGAGTCACGCTATACCAGCTTCCCGTTCCTTACCGTTGCTTCAATGACAAGCTTCGTTTCTTACACCTGTTACGCCAACATTTCATTTAAACGTCTATCAGCTTCGGAACTACAGAATCTTCGTGATCGTGGTTTATGCTACAACTGCAATGAGAAATACAGTCTCGGTCACCATTGCAAATCTTGTTTCTTTCTTCTTGTACATGATGATGAGGAGACCATGTCTTCTGATCTTCCCCCGGATGATTCTACTGCTATAGCTTAGTTATGTTTAAATGTGTTATTAGGTCATTTTAATTAAAAAATGTTGCGTGTTATTAGACACATATTAGAGCATTCCGTTCGCGTTCTCATTGAAAGCGGGAGTTGTCATAATTTTCTTCAGTCTAAGCGAGCGCATGAATTGGGTCTGCCTTGCAGTTCTACGAAACCACTATTAGTAATGGTTGGTAATGGTCATACCTTAACTTGTTCCCAAGTTTGCACTCAAGTGCCTCTCTCTTAATCCATAATCAAGCATTTATGGTTGATTTTCATTAATTGATCTATGTGGGTTTGAGGTCGTGTTCGGGGTGCAATGACTTTAAAGTTTGGGTCCTATTTTAACGGACTATGAAAGACTTACTATGCAGTTTATGTGGTCGAGCAAAATGGTCAAATTGATAGGTGATATTAATATTGAATCTTTTCTAATTTCAGGTCATCATTTGCATAGATTGTCCAAGTAGGGGCATATTGCTTAATGTTTTCATCTTACTATGATACTGAAAGTGTCATCCTCTGCTAAGTTTTTTTTGTGTGATCCCAACTGATAATCTACAATTGTCTACCTTATTGAATAATTTTCAATCTTTATTTGAGGAGCATTCGTCCTTACCCCCTCCATTGACCACATCATTACTCTATTACCCAATTCTGCTCTCATTAAAGTTTACCCATATTGTTATCCTTACTTTCAAAAATAGGAAATTGAAGCTCAAGTGGCTCGCATGCTTGCTTAAGGGGAGATTACACAAAAGGGATTGACATCCCTCTTAACCTACGTTCACCCTAACTGGACACGATCAACCTTCGGCTCTGATATCACTTGTTGGGTCTTTCAAGGGTAATTTATTAGGGAGAGATAATACCAATAAGACATGAGCACAACTCCCATAAAGGATTGACACCACTCTCAACTCAAAACCTTAAGAGATTAAGTTATGAGTCTTTCTTCTTTATATGTTGCTCAACTTTCTCATTCTTATCCAATGTGAGACTTAGAATCACACTTGGATTCCCAACTCAAGTATGAATTTCTCCACATTGGTATGTCCTCTTGAGCTCACTAGTGACCCTTCCATGTACTGTCTAACGGGACACACTTCTCTGACCCACTATGTCAGGAAGACTTTTGATAATGAGATATGAGTTCAACCCAGATAAGGATTGACACTACTCTCAAGTGTGAACATGCTTACCTTTGATACATCCCCTCGAGCTCACTAGTGACCCTTCCATGTACCGTCGTTCACCCTAATGGGACACGCTTACCGGACTCACTCTATTAAGAAGACTTTCGATACAAAAACCTTTCAATTGTGAAGTCATCCACATTGGTACATCCCCTTGAGCTCACTACTGACCCTTTCATGTACCGCTGTTCACCCTAACGGGACATGAGCTTACTAGTGACCTTTTCATGTACTGTCGTTCACCACAACGGGATACGCTTACTTGACCCACTTTGTCAGGAAGACTTTCGATACAATACAAAAATCATTCTACCCACATTGGTACATCCCCTCGAAGGATTGACACCACTCTCAAGTGTGAATTCCTCCACATTGGTACATCTCATCGAGCTCACTAGTGATCCTTTTATATATCGTTGTTCACCCTAACAGGACATGCTTACCTGACCCACTTTATCAGCTAATGACCCTTCCATATACCTCACTAGTGACCCTTCTATGTACCGTCATTTATCCTAATGGGACATGCTTACCTGACTCAGTCTGTCAGCTAGTGATCATTCCATGTACCTGACTAGTGACCCTTCCATGTATCGTCATTCACCCTAACAGGACATGCTTATCTAACCCACTATGTCAGCTAGTGACCCTTCCATGTACCTCACTAGTGATACTTCCATGTATCGTCATTCACCTTAACGGGACATGCTTACTTGACCCACTCTGTCAACTAGTGACATTTCCATGTACCTCACTAGTGACCATTTCATGTATCATCTTTCACCCTAACGGGATATGCTTACCTGACTCACTCTGTCTAGAAGACTAATAGAACATGCTTACTTGACTCACTCTATCAGGAAGACTTTCGATTCAAAGACCATTCTGACCCACTATCGATTCAAAGACCATTCTGACCCACTATCGATTCAAAGACCATTCTGACCCACTATCGATTAACCTTCGACTTTGATACGACTTGTTGGGCCTTTCGAGGGGATACAATGGAGAAAAACAACACCAATGAAATATGAGCACAACTCAAATAAGGGATTCACACAATTCTCAACCCAAAACTTTAAGACATTAGATTCCTAATATTCTTATTTTTTTTCTTTATATGTTACTTAACTTTTTCATTCTTATCCAATATGAGATTTAAAATTACACTTAGATTCCTAATATTCTTATCTCCTATCATCTTAGTTAAGAAGAAAGATAACACTTGTATCGTGCCCTTGAACTTCATCACTGTCTCTGATAGTTTTCCAATTCCCATAAAAAGAAAGAAAAATCGTTAGTGCATACAAGGAATATAAACATTATAATGAACTATTTTAGATAATAATACTATACACCGAAATTCTATTTTCTTCTTGAAGATATGGTACCTCGAATACCAAATTGCTAACTCTAACTCTTATCTTAAAACTTTAAGTTTATTAAATACCAACAACACATTAAGCACAAAAACTAATGCTCAAACCAACACTTTGATATAAACCATCAAAAGACAACAAAACCAACTTTTGTTTAATATCTCAATAATAACTTTAATTAAACAATATCGACGCTATAACTAGCATTGAAACCAAACCAAGACTGATAATCAGAAACAAACTAAAACCATGATCACATCTCTACATTACACAAACAAACCAAGATTGGAACTAAGAGTTACCGACTTGCTAACAATATATTTTGTGACAAATTTATTAAATTGAATGAATTTCTTACTAATTAAAATTAAATTGACTCACATAATATGAAATTGCGTGGAAAACTTTTCATCTATAATCCACTAAATTTTATGGTAATAAAAACAAATCAACCAGTTTCAACATGCCTGCAATCAAAGGATTGAATTTCATATTTGCTTAAGAATCAAATGAGATAATGTCTAAGGTTTGCTTTGTGAATTTAAAATCACCTGAAGATGTAAATAAGAAAAAACATAACACCATAAAAACAAGTAGTAACCAAAATTTGTAACTAAAGAAGATAGAAAAGAAAAAGAAAATGAAGAATATTATTTGAGTTAGACTAAAAATAAGTTAAATGAAAAATCACGACTTTAATTCTTAAGAATTTCAAAATCTGATATAAAGAGAAATTAAAAGACAAAACTCTCAAAATTTCTAGAAAAATATATATTTTATTAAAAGTGAGAAAAGATTATTATTTATGGTTAAGGTGATGTCCAAACTAATTATAAATGAGAGAAAAAAAATATCTAATTCCATTTTTTTATATCTAATTTTGTCACGAAATTTGAAAATTAAAAAATTGGTCTCAATTCCCATGTCTCCTTGGCACACATGTTTTTTTGTCTGTTCACATGCTTTCCTTCTTATTTTGATAGAAATTCTTCTCTCTTTTTTCATCGATTGATCGTCGTCAATTGAGTTAAATTAAAAAAGTTGAAACTACAATTAAAATTCCATATATATATATATATATATATATATATATATATAAACTTATTCTAAAATTACAAATAATTTTTTCATAATGTAATTAATAATAATTTTGAAAAAAAAAACTCCTTATCTATGTACTTATTATCAATGATAATTCAACACATGATTTAATAACACATGTACACATAATATCATTAATTAGTTTTCATATTAATATCAAATATATACTTAAAGGGTAACATACCATTTTTAAATTAATTTTAATTTTCCAAGTGTTTTAAATATGATAATTAATTACTTTTGAATTCAATTAGATTCCTTTTTATAAATAATTTTGACACATAAAAAATATTTTTAAATAAACTAAATTGACATACTATTTAACATCTCCAAACATAACTGACAAAACTACACGATTTATTATATATTTTATTGAATAATTAAGTAATGGAAATATAAGTAATGTCCTTATATATAGGTGTTATCTTCAAACATGTTTACATGTTATACAAGTGGGTACATGTTGTATTTGACCATGTACATTGAATGGTCACTTTTTTCTTCAAGTATTTTTTAACCTAACTCTCTTCACACTTGAGTTTACATCCTTTCACAAAAGTCTTCCATCTCTTTTAACTTAGACCTCTTTAGAGTTGAATTCACATCCTTGTTCATATAAGTCTTATTAGTAAACTAAAAAAAATCCTCCTTCAATGTTTATCATATAAAAATCAAAGCAATTTTGGTTCTTTTTTGTTGTACTTTATTTTGTCTCACATGTTGAGAAATAACAAATTATCTTCTCTCCTTTAGAGTAGAATTTCCTCAACCCTTTAATATTTATGTTGGGATTAAAACATTTACTTCATTTTTGTTGACATGTGATCATAGACCTTGATAAAGATTGTGTTCAAATCCATATGTATTTATCAATATTGAAAAGATGAGTAAATGTATTTTTGTGTCTTGCTTCTTGTTTCTATAATTTTTTTCCGTGAAACCTCAATGATACAATGCGTCATCTCCTTTGTGAAACCTACTGAACTTTATTTCTTCATGTTTCTTAAATTGTTTTTACAAATCACTTGATTCAAACTGTATAAGGTATTGACACAAATAATATACAATGTTTGTAATTCCTGGTCTACAGAACCAACTATAAAAACAAACAAAAACTTAAACAATCTTCGTGATAAAAAAAATAAAAACCTTAATGAAAGAAGTAGACAAATTATGAAAATAATAAAAATTGAAAGATCTTCATTAAAAAAAACACAATAAAAAAAAATGATACTTTGATAATCGTTTGAAAAAAAATAATCCATAAAAAATCTATTATAATAATATAATAATAGATGTTATTGTTATATTATTATAATAGGTTATCTATTGATTGTTTTATTTTAAAGAAATTAATATACAAATATTGCATTAGTGTATTTGATAAAAAAAATAAATGAATTTCTATTACTAAATTTTTGCAGGACATTGTTTTTTAATGTTTCTAAAATTGGAGCATTTAAATATGAGTTTGAGATTTAACTGTTGATCTATATTTAACCAAATTTATTAAAATAATATTTTTATAATATAATAAATATATTAATAATAATATTTTTAATAAAAAATTAAAAAATTACTAATTATCCTATATTATAATTATAATAAAATTATAAATATAAAATATATTAATGAATAAAAAATAGATAATTATTAAAATAAAATAAAAATATAAAAAATAACTATTATTTACACTTAAGTAATTATGAAATAAAAAATAGATTATATATTTTATAAAAAATATATTAAAAAATTTAGTTATAAATATTTTTTATAAAAATTAATTATTAATTTTTTTTTACTTTTATCAATTACGAATAGTGCGAGAAAAAGTTCCATGCACCACAATTTTAAAAGAAATAAAAAAATGGATAAAAAATTCAATCAATTTTTTTAGTCTTATTAAATTTTTTAACTCCATTTTTTTTATAATTTAATTATTTAGAAAAATATAGTGATTTATAGTTATTCTCGATTCAATCATCCCATTTTAAAGAAATAGTGGATTTATACACGGACACCGGGTCGGACTCAATTAAATCCGAATCCAATCCAAATACAAATATCACAAATGAGACTATTCAACCTCGAAAATCCCTTTCATTTTTTTTCTTCACCTGTGTCCCCTGCTTCAAGTTCCAGTGAGAGCCTAAATTATTCTTTTTCTCCTCTCATCTTCCCCACTCCTAAACAATTGCCATATCCTCACCGGCTGAAGTTGCTCCCCATTTCTGTGCCCTCAATCAATCAGCGTGCGCAGAATGAAAGGGGGGCGATCGCACCGCCCTCAGAGCTCCGACCCGCCGGACGAATGGGTGGATGGGTCGTGGACGGTGGACTGCATATGTGGTGTGACGTTCGACGACGGCGAGGAGATGGTGAAGTGCGACGAGTGCGGCGTATGGGTCCACACACGCTGCTCGCGGTACGTGAAGGGCGACGACACCTTCGCATGCGACAAGTGCAAGGCCAGACACAACAACAACACCAACACCGAGGAGACCGAGGTGGCGCAATTCCTCGTGGAACTCCCTACCAAAACCATCACTATGGATAACAAAAAGGCTCTCCACTCTCGGCCCAGGCTCTGGACCTATAAGCCCATCCAGGACCGGGTCCACATCCAGGGTCCACCTGGGGGCGACCCTTCCATCTTTTCTGGCACCTCCGCCTCCTCGATTTTCACGCCCCACCTCTGGAAGGCCTGCGGGTACGTTCCCAAGAAGTTTAATTTTCAGTACAAGGAGTTTCCCTTCTGGAATGATGACGATGATGATAAGGATAACGTCAATGAGGGTTTACAAGCACAAACACCAGCACAACCACAGGCACAGGATAATGACGAGAATGGTGCTGGTAGTGGGCCTCTTATTTCTTTGTCTAAAGACGGTGATAATGGTGCTGCTCCTGTCTTTGACTATTCCTCTGTTAATGTTGATGCGAGATCTGGCAACGCCAAGGAAAAGGAAACGGGCAAGATTGGGAGCGAGGATGTGCCGCCTCGTGTTCACAGTGAGGTGAAGAAGGAGAGGACTCTGCTAAGACCTCCTGTTGTTCATAACAGTAAGCGGAACAAAGGGGATTTCGGGTCTTCGAATTCAAAGGACCGGAGCGGGAAGAAGCGCGTTAGGACCTCTTCTGACAGAGAGGTGGATCCCAGGAGAAGAACTCTGCATTCTTCTAAATCAGGTTATTTCGTTTCCCCTCTTTTTAAACTGTTCTGCCATTTGCTATTGTCACTTTGGGTAATTGAAGGTTTTAAATTGCGGGCTTTGTGGTTTTATTCTGTATGTTTTGGACTGATACGGCTGCAATTGTTGTGGTAGACTGTTTTTATGGAACCTTTGCATTGATTTTTACTCTCTTCAATATCGATATCTTCCTCAAGATCTGCTCAGGGTTGCCTTGTTATTACTGCTGTTGAATTCACTATTACTTGGGAAAAAGTTATCTCTGTTGTTTTTTCATTATGTGACCATCAGCAAACATCCCCTGCTATGGTGACGTTTTGCATCTTACCATACTTCATCTGTGCGTATTGACTCCATTTTTTTCTTTTTGATTTTGGTTACTAGTGTTTACATCCACTGGTGATGCAAAACAATTGGACTTTTATGACGACAGAGGAGCGAAGATTTTCAAGGCTGATACACGGAGCATGAAGAATAAAAACTTAACAGACATCATGGTTCAAGAACGTGTTTCTGATGATTATTTAGCTGTGGATACTATCATGGAGGAGCCAAATAATAACTTAACCATTACGGAGGACTCTTCAGAACCATTATATCCTGACATGACTAGACATGGTGTTTCTGTTGGAGATGTATTAGCCGAAGAGAAGCCTATTCATAAACCTCCTATTGTGGTTGAGATGTCTTCTAAGACTGATGATGCTGTTACATCGGCTTTAAAGCAGAATAATGTTGGAAATACTTCAGCGAAAGAAAAGGTATGCATTACTTACACTGCCATAATCCAAGATTGGCAAATGAAATTTAGGTTTTGTGATTATCATGTCTCAATTAGTGATGCTCTGTTTGTGATCATTCCGTGTTTAATATTGGCAATGCTCTGCTAGATTCTTGTATTAGTGCATACTACTTGTTTCTTGGTGTAAGAAAATAAAATATTACAAAATCTCTTATATCTCCTGTCCTGAGAACTAAATGAAAAGGCTAGGCCTGTATCCGCCTCTTCCCCAAAAATAGGATCTTCCATCAATGCATTTGTTTTTTGATACTCAGAGTTTGTAATCTTACCAAAATATGGGATACTTGAAGTTTCAACTTGGGAGCCATTAGGTTATTTGCTACTGTCTAAAGATTTTATCTCTAACCATTCAAAATATTTTACTAGATTTATGGATGTATAGTTTTATGGATGTTTTGTCATGTCTTGTATGCCTTTAGACTTGATGTCACACTGCATTTGGATGACATTCTTGCTTTTATAAACAAGGGTGGAGATTGCTCAGTAGCTGATAATGCAGATGATACTTTAGTAGTAAGAAGTGCTGCAAGTCCTCAAACAGAAGGTCATTGTGGTTCTGCACCAGAACCTGTGGACAACCAAGTTTCTCAAGATCTTGACCATAACATGCGTACAACCTCTACGAAATGCAAAGTTAAGATGAAGAGAGAAGACGAAGTTGACAATTTTAGGAAGCCCTCCATTTTTCATCCTTCTCCTATCAATGATCTTAAAAACAATGAAAAACCATCTGATCAGACATTTGATGTTAAAGTGAATGATGCGCCAGTTCCTAGTTTACCATCATCTGAAAATAAGGTCGGTGGTGTTGACATTTCATCAGAATTAATCCCTTCTGATCATACCAATAAACCCAATGAATTATCTGGTGATCTTTGTCATAGAAAACAAGAACTGGAGGGGTCTGAAGGTTCCTTGGAAACACAGAAGGGATTTTCAGAAACAAAAGATGGTTCAGAGTCTGCTAAAGATCCATCAAAATCTGAAGCACTTGGATGTCCGCCTAAAGTGCTTGTTGAAAAGTCATCTCCAACTTCGTCAACCATGAACTCCAAATCATTGGGTCATGACATTAAATCTGAAGATACTGAAACTGCTAATCCTTTTACGAAGCATGGAATGATGGCTGATTGTAATGTGCATATAAAGAATGAAAATTGTACAAGTAATGTTGCCAGGGATGAAAATCCAAAGAAGTCTGTAAGAGAGCGACCAAAATCATCCTTGAATTCCAATTCAAAAGGATTGCATTCAAGCAGGAGTGTGCATAATTCTGTCTCCAAGCAAGTGAATTCGGATGCAAGAGATTCTATTCATGTATCTTCAAAATCTTTGATACATCAGACTGCAAGTATTGTAGGCTCTAGTGAGTCTAATGCATCACAGCACAGTCAGAAGGTTCTACAAGTGCAGAATAAGATTTCATCTTCAGCATCACAGAAAGTTGAAAAACCTAACCAAACAAACATCGCCACTTCCTCTAAGTTGAACCATGGTCATGCACAGTCAGTGAATCCTTCTCCTATATCAAATTCTTCAATGCTGAGTGATGAAGAGGTTGGAGCTGGACTTATGCTTTTTTATTCAATTTATATATAGAAGTTTAACTACAGAATATCCTTTCTTGTTTCCTTTTCTCTATTAATTTATCCTGTTGTCTTTTGTGGGCAGCTTGCTCTGCTATTGCATCAAGAACTGAACAGTTCGCCTCGTGTACCCCGTGTACCCAGAGCACGCCATGCAGGTAGCTTGCCCCAGTTGACTTCTGCTAGTGCTACAAGCATGCTAATGAAGCGCACATCGGGTGGAGGAAAGGATCATTATTTGGTATAATTTTGTGACAACAGCTATATTGATAATATGGTTCCATACACCAATTTTATTTTTAGAATTGTCACAAGATTTTGTAATAAAGATTGTTGAAAGTCTCACATCGCCTACCTCATGTCATTTGGTATGGTTTAAATACATGTTAGGCTACTCCACATATTGCCAATTGGTTTTATGTTGAAACTTTAACATGGTATCAGAGTCAAAACTTAACATCTTTCCGGTTATTGTCATGGGCCAAAAGTTGCCCTTTAGTTGGGTCAAAAGTACCCTTTGCCTGGTTCGACAGGCTTCGTTGGAGGGGGCGTGTTGAAAGTCTCACATCGCCTACCTCATGTCATTTGGTATAGTTTAAATATATGTTAGGCTACTCCACGTATTGCCAATTGGTTTTATGTTGGAACCTTAACAAAGATGATCAATTTGACTTTGTAATGCAAATAATTCCATTATAAATTATGATTTGCACAGGTATCTAGAAGAAAACACAAGGATGCATCAAGAGATGGGTCTGGCAGTTCTCGGGAACTGGAAGATGAAGCTAAAAGGATAGAGAAGGAGAAGGGTCCCTCCTCCTCTGATCAGAGGAAACAAGATATATCATATGTGGAAGATGCTCCTGCAAGGGAAGAAGGCCTTGCATCTATGACAGCAGCAAACTCCATCACAAACAACACTGTTTCTTCCACCTCTGCAATTGCAAACAGTGATCCATCTTCCCCTCCTGAGGATCAGAATTTATCATCTGTGCGGAACTCACCTAGGAATATCTCTGATGATGATACAACAACTGCTGGAAGGCCAGTTCATCGCACCTTACCTGGTAGCTTCCTGTCAGGCAAATAATGCATGACACTTTTGTGTTTGTTTTAATTTTTAAATCGTGTTGTGTTTCTCCGTTATTTAATATCTGGACTATAAGATGAAACATTGATGGTTCATAAAAAAGTGATGATTCATAAAACAGTGATTTTACAAATTTTGCTTGCTTGCTTGCTGGCCTTTTGAAACACATCAAATTATATAAACTGCAGTTTCAGTTTTCAAGTACGTTGACAAAGCCTGTTAGGAGTGTTAATTTGAGATTTTCAATAATTAATTCATGTCAGTTTTGAGATATAAAAAATTAAGTGAAAGTTTGTGACTGTAGCTTTATGTGCGATAGTTATTTCTAGGGGAGGTCACTCCCAGGGTTGTAAGAATTAATTAATTAGTGCTTATTCAAAAAGTCTTTAGAAATCATCACCACCACTATCAATAGAAAGCCCTTGGGATGAACAGAATCACCCTAAGCTGAAGAGTTGGTCATGTATCAAGTAGAAGAGATATGTGAGGGTCTCTTGTGATTGAGAGTGTGCTTATCGTGCTGAACCACAATATTTGTATTATTTCACCTTTTTTTTATTTTAGTGTGTCTTTGTTTATGTTTTATCTGTTGATCCTTGTTGTGTGCGTGGTGGGTTTCCCCCCAACTATAGTATCAAAAGTCATCAGCACTATAAATAGAGATTCTTGAAATGAGAAGAAACATCCCAAGTTGAAACGGGGGTCACGTAGCCATGCAGAAGATATGTGAGTCGGAGAATTCTTATCAGCTCTTGCAATTTTTGAGTGAAAGATTTAAATTTGTAGGGTGCTAATTATGGAGAGTTTTTCAAGAATGTTAAAAAAACTTGTAATCTTAAGTGACTAGATAGACAAACACTTTTCAAACGATTTTGTTGACTTAGATAAGAGGTGTCAAAACATGTTAATTTGTGTTTTCTGCTATTTTTATGTGCGGTGTGTTTGTGCGTGTTCCATCCTTTGATCCTTGTTTACTCCCAACAGTTGTGTGACCGTGCCACGTGACCAATAAAATGAGTATTAAAATGTTGTTGATGGGGGTGGATCCATATGAGAGTAGTTTGTGTTGTGTCAAAAGTTTTGGTAATGTGAAAGCCAAGTGGTGTTTCCTATTGGTGGGAGTTAACTGCGGTGCAAGTACAAGTAGTGTCACCATCTGATACTTGTAGAGGAATGTTGAGATTAGATGTATGACTGGGAGAAATTTAATGTTTATGTAATAGAAACATGATTTGAAAAAAAAGTATTAAATAATACACATAGCTGTGGTGAACTTACCTCATGACAATGGGAGTTGGAAAGGCTAAAGGGGTGATTTTATTTGAGAGTGGGATTGTCAGGAATTTCAATTCCAACCATTAATTCAAGTGAGTAATTTTGAGATTTAATAAATTGATAAAGTGTAAAGTTGTAACTCATAGTTTGTGTGGTGTAACTTCTAGGGGGAGAAATATTAGAATTGTAAGAATCAATTAATCATTGCTTATTCATAAAGTCTTTAGAAGCCGTCATCACCACTATAAATGGAGGTTTCTTAAGATGAGAAGAACCACCCCAAGTTGAAAAGGCGGTTGGTCACATATCAAGTAGAAGTTATGCAAGTCCAAGAGATTTGAGAGTATTTATCGTTCCTTGTAACTTTTGAGTGGAAGATTTTAATTATTAGGGAAATATATTATTTTGGGAGTTTTTCAAGCTTGTTTAAAAAAACTTATAATTTTCTCTGAAATAATCAATAATTTTTAAGATGGTTTTGTGGTCATATGTAAGAGGTTTAAAATCACATTAATTTCTGTGTTCTTCCACTGTTTCAATTTGTGGTGTCTCTTTCTGTGTTCTATTCTTTTATTCTTGTTGTGTATGCAAACTGGGTTTTCCCCAACAAATACATGGATTTTATCACAAAAATTACTTTTACATAGTCTGTCATAAACTATATGTGCATGTAGGTCTGGGCATGGTTGTTAGCTCTTGTAATCTATGAAGCATGGACTCATATGCACAGCCACTTTGACACAACTTGTGTTTAAAACATAAGAGACCAACACACTTAATATATATTTACCTTTTTCTTAAAATAATTTGCCTCACAAGAATATTAAGAGATATTATTTTATATCGAAAGAAATTGGTCTCTTACAGAAATCCCAAATGAAAGATGGTTATATATTTTAAGAAAGGTATATTCACCTGCTTAAACCAACTTTTGAAGTTCTTTTTTATGATAAGGAGCCTCACAAAAGATGTGAGACATTATTTTCATTATTTATATGATATTTTAAGTTTACTTTTCTACAAATTAAAAAAAAAATGAATAGTTTTTTGAAGTTTAGTTGGTATCTGTCTCATATGGAAGTGTTTACACAAATCTCTAAGTTGTACATATGTATCAGCTTTAGTGTCCAAGCCAACAAAAAACATTTTTAAAAAATTCAACATATAATGACAAGTGTCAAACACCTGTCACTTACTTCGGCACTTCAAATGGGAGAAGGTTGCTTCATAGCTTGTAATTTAGGCAGGCAAACACAGAATATCTGAGTTTAATAGGTCTATTGAGCAATTTGTGGATACTTTCTTACTGTACATGTATCCAAATGCAGGTTTAATCAATGATATTATTATTATGAGCAAAGGCAGACGTATGACATATGAGGAACTCTGTAATGCTGTGCTACCGGTATGGTTCTTTGTTAGTGTTGCCAGTGGTTCCTAATTTTCTATTTTTTCATGTGTTGAAATGGGATTGACCGTGAACATGTTTGTTTTTCTTGTGTTTTGTCACAGCACTGGCACAACTTGAGGAAACATAATGGAGAGCGTTACGCATACTCAAGTCACTCCCAGGCTGTTCTTGATTGTTTGAGGAACAGGCAAGAATGGGCAAGGTTGGTTGATCGTGGTCCAAAGGTATATGGATTCAATTGTCTAAACCACTCTTCAACTGTCTATATTGTTCATTGAATAATGGAGATTTATTTTCAAAAACCCTGTCAACAGGGATTTAATTAATTTTGTAACTTACCAAATTATCCTATCATGTTTTGTATAAATTTCCGTGTTAGATCTATTTGTGAATAATCGGATTGTTACTTCTGCATAAAGATTTGAGTTTAGCCATGATGTGATATGTTGGTCCTATTTCATCATACTGTGGCAATTTGCCCCCATTTCCTTTCTGTTTGTTCCATTTTCTTTAGTTAGGATGCGATGTTAGTCCTATAAATGTCTTCGATGTGTGATTCTGTATCAACCAATTTGAAGATCTTTCAAGTTTCTTCATTGAATGATTTACAGTGGTTGGTTGGAGAGAAATGAAGAGAGGGATTTTTTAATTTTACTTTGTTTGGTTTAAAATTTTGGTGGGAAGAGGAGGGGAAATGAAGGGTACAAAACCCCTACTTTCTTATTTTTGTCTCCCATTCATTATTGGAGGAATTTGGAGGGGAAGGAAAGTGATTTTTAATTTTTGGACTGTGCATACTAAATTGTACTGGCATTTTGTTGCTTTTCTTCATTTCCCTTTTCCTCCCTTTCCCTTTCACAAATGACGTAATGCTAGATCCATCAAAATCCTCTCTTTAACATAAACCTATGAATCCACCCATTATCCTCTAGTACTCAATTTTCTGCAGTATATTTGGTCATGAAACAGTGTCTTGGAGCCTCTGTATTTATACTTAGAAAATCACATGGCTCTATTGCAATTTGAACTACAGCACATGGTTGTAGTTGAGTTGAGGATTATGAAGATCCTTGACTTCGTTGTGCTTTTGTGGTGGGTTGATGGTACTACTTAGAAAGAGTCGTTAAAATGAGTTTTGACCAGATGTACCGAACCGAATATTATTCATCTAGTCTTTCCTTGAAAGTTACAAGATGACTTTCTTTTATCCTTGTTTACTTTCGGTGACATTGCTGCTGTATGTACTGTTTTGAAATCTTTCAGTATTAACACGAATCATTGTTTCAGACTAATTCTAATAGGAAAAGGCGTAAGGAGGCTGAAGAATCTGATGATAATGGATATGGCAAGGGAAGAACTGCAAAAGAGGCTGAAGGGAAGAACTTTGAGTTGCAAAAGGAAGAGTTCCCTAAAGGCAAGCGTAAAGCTCGGAAACGCAGACGCCTTGCTCTTCAGGGAAGAGCTGTGAAGGATGTCAGGAGGAGACAAAAAACTGACTCGCAAACTGATGAGGATGTTGGTCCATTCTCCAATTCTAGTGAAGAGAGCATGTTCAGTGAAGATGAAATTCAGGTTGGCAGAATATGCCCCGCGGGCAGTACATCAGATGAGGCAGGTAGTGCCTAATATGTCAGATTTGTTGTTGCAAGAATAAGAATTGTTGGCTTGCAGTCTTTGCGAGCTTGTTAATGAGAGGATGGGTTGCTGTTGCTTGATGGATGTGACACCGCATCAGTAGTGTAAATACTTGTAGCAGTAGTTGTATCTTTCTTCATGCGTGAGGCAGAACTGGTAGGTTGTGTAGAATTGTGAGTGACTAAGATTTTAGATTCAGTTAAAGAGAAAGCAAGAATGTACAATTGGATTTGGCTAGGAAATACTAATTTAGAAACCACCCTTGGTCGCTGGGATCCTTGGTATATGATATTCTAATTTAACACTCTCGGTGGTCTTTAGTCATGGGTGGATGGTATACAAGGAAAAGTAGATGTGGTAGCTTTGCAAGGGGCAATGTATAGGATAATTACTGATTCGCAGTTATTGATTGATTGTTGTAAAGTTCTTAATGTATAACGTTTTAGGCTTTGCATTTCTCTCTCTCGCTATTAAGAAAAGTCAGTCTCTGTTGTGTTTCTCATTCTCTTGCATCAAAGCTGTTATCTGAATGCTTGAAGATGTTTATATGAAATAGTGTTGGTATAACATAATACATGGCTAGTTTGTTAAGCACCATTTTTACTCTAATTATACATTTACACTTTTTGATGATTACCATTCTGTCGTGAGGGAAACGCTGCAACGTAATCATTATATCCTTTATAGAGTATTTACTATATTTCATATGATTGAATTGATTTGATATAGTGACTAAAATAGCTGAACAAAAGAAAATGAGAAATATAGCTCAATAGGACTAACAAAACTAAACACACACAAACAGGCTTAGGTATATTAATATTGAGAAAAAAATAATTTAGAAAAAAAACTTCTAAAATACCCCATTATTATTGATTACAAAAATTGTATATAATTACGGATGGAATAATATCAATCAAGAAATAAATAAATAAATAAAAATTTTGGATTGACATAGAGCAAAATTATTTTTACTAAAAGGATGATATTTGAAATTTTCAATTTAAATAATTAAAGAATATGATGCTATTTGGATACTGACTTTCGATAAACCAAATGTTATTTATAAAATTATAAACGCTAGGAAGTATAATATTTAAATTTTCGGTTTTAAAATTTAAGTTTATTTTTATATGTTTATAATATTGAAAAATTCAAGGTAAAAAAAATTGTAAAAATCAACAAGAATTAGAAATTTTAATTATAACATAGGAAAAAAGATTTTTTTAACTATTATCAAGCTCTAGATTAATATTTCAATATGAAATAATAATATTTATGAGTGATATTAAATATTATTATGAAAAATAAAAATACAGAGGATATATATATATATATATAGTCCTTCTATTGGTTTAGTTCCATATTTATCTTTTTGAGAGTTAAAAATTTCTTTTATAATTTTTTTTTAATTTCTCCTCTAGTTTCAAATGACTTGATGATAGTATGAAGATATTAAATCTTCTTGACCTTAATTATTTTTTATTTTTTATGATAATCACTAACATGACTATACATTTAACATTTATTATTTCAATAGAAGTTAAATAATTATTTTTGTTTTTTTCATTTGATTAGGTTTGTCCATGTATGTGGTAGGAGTTAGTCCTATATTCAGGGTAAATGTTTGAACTCATCATTCAGTATTCAAGTGACTTCAAGTGTTTATTTATTTCTATATGTAATAATAAGATTTATTAAAAAAAATACATATAATATAATGTACTTTATAAAGAGTTGCAATACTTCAATATATATAACTTTTTATTACACTTTAGCTTCTCTTTGCTTTATAGAGAGAGTAGTAATCCAATCATCCAAACTTGGTAACACATTTTTGGTTATACAAAAAGATAGAACACTTGAGTTGGCTGAGGAAAAGTTTGAACAGAAATTGAATCTAGTAGCTACCACTGGTCGTAAAAACATTGAGACGACATGCATGCAGCATAATTATCCATATATATATATATATATAGTCATCTACTTGTGGTTGGTGCTGTTCCAAATCTCTTCAAGCTCTCTTGCAAAGGCTTTCTGTCTTCCAACAACAATAGTTATGTGATCTTTGTTATCAATAACTTTAACTTGGGCACGAGGAATTCGCTTCTGAACCTCATAGCTGCATTCTACTGGAATCACCTCATCGTTTCTGCCATGAAATATGGTCACTTTACAGTTTTGGTTTTCTCTCACTGCATCCAAATAGGATCCAATTTTTGCTGCAGTTCCGCATATGATGTTGTGTAGGGTATGCCATGCTGCATTGTGGGTGTGACAGAAGAATCCTTCCAGCAAGAAGGTCCTCACCCTGTTAAAAGAAGTTGAGAGAGTCAATTAATACCAGAGTCCATGGTAGATGAAGAGTCTCCCTCACCAACAACATACTTGAAATCAATCTCATCTCATTCATGACCATCAAACCTAGAATCATTGATTAATGCAACCCACAAAATAAAATCTGATTCTTCTTCTGTCCTTAGATTCTGACACGTTTGACTAGTGATCCCAATTGTGGGGTCTAACTATTAAATCCTACCAATATTTTCCCTTATATGGTTTAAATGGAACAAACTCAAAAAAACACAGAAGAAACCCAAGAATAACATACAAGGTCTAAACTTAAGGAAACAAATTTATGTTTGAATGGTTACCCATGTTTTTCAACTCCATTTTGCAAGCTTGAAACACCCTCTAATAATATTGTGATAAAGATATCTTATAAAAGTTACTTACTACTATACATAACGGTGCATTAATTAAGATATAAAACGGTGCATTAATTAAAACATCGGTGCATTTATTAAGATTTTATATTATTGTTCAGATGGAAAAACATGTTTAAGAAAATCTTCTTGTCAATTATATTTCCTTTTCCATAACATTCAAATTTAACAATAAGTCCAGCTCTACCAATTTAAGGTTATTTATTATGATTATACAACTATAAGCACCTAATCTTAGAATTAAAATAAAACAAAATCTAAAACTATATTTTCTAACACCTCTATTTTTTTTTTCCTTTTTAAAATCAAACCACAAGAGCATGTGCCTCTGAAATTAATGAAATTACTCCCAAGACTTGAAAAAACAAATATCCTTTAATATTTTCTAAATGGAATTGGACAAGACATGACATGTGGTTGAGTCCCAGTTTTGGTCAGTAATGGCTAAAACTGTGACAGCACCACTATTTTAGATTGTGACTTAATATTTTCTTTTAGAAATTTGTTACTACATTAGTGATTATATATAAAGTTATAAACATAAATGTATATATATATATATATATTAAGTTTCATCTAGTACTAATTATCAATGAATTATTTTTCTTATCAGGTTATTGTTTAATTCTTATTTTTCAATGCATTGACGGAGAAGTTCTCAACGTTGTTAAAGAAATGTACAGTATATGAGAGAGTATTGCAAGATTAAAAAAGTGAAATAAAGATACTTTGCAGCAAGCCAAAACATTCTAAGATGACCAGTGTGGAATCTTACAATTTACATGTGAATTTGTAATCATAATTTTATCCAATCTCATTGCTATTTGTGTACAAAATGATACAAAATAATATATATATATATATATATATATATATATATATATATATATATATATAAAGAACTATATTTTAAGTTTAAATAAAAATGTTTTGATATTTAAACATTAAATCTGAGACTATTTTTTCTCAACATTGTTTAAATTTTTAAACAGTAAATTTCAAAATCGAAGACCATTTTTAAAAAGAAATTGAAGAAACTGGAATAAAAATTAAAAAAAAATTGAAAAAAAATACATATTTAATCAATAAAAAAAATCCGCAATTGCTTTGCATAAATTTGGTAGGTAATGATGGTTCGTATATATTCAAGAGTGTGTTAATCCCGTTACTGTCATGAGAAGATAACAGGGTCAAAAATGGGAGAACCAAACAGGGTTTGATGAAACTTGGAAGAAAGAGATTGATAGATGAAAATGGGTAGAGTTAGTTGCAGTGTTTGAGACTTGAATCGAGAACTTAGAAGATGAAAGAAAAAAATGCTTATATAGAAAGATAAGGGGTTGGGTTTACCTGTTGCGGGTTATGAGTTTGGTAAGAAATTCCCAGACACGGTGGTTTTTGCAGATGACCAAACAAATTACTCGTGTTATGTGTTCATACCAGCACGCCAAGGACGCTCCAAACGCCATGGGTGGCCAAACGCGCCTCGGAGCAACCTTTCTCATCACATACTGTGTAGGCTGCGCTTCACCCTTTGGCACAGGGTAGAATGGCTGCACAATTCATTTCACAAATCAGTTTCATATAGAAAAAGAAACTATTTTGCTGAAACATATGATGAGTTAGTTAGTAATTACTGGGGCAAGCAAAGTGAGTGACTTGACGGATTGAGGGTGTTTGACCGCGAGGGCAAGTGCCAAAATGCAACCCAATGAATGGGCCACAATGTGGAAGGACTTCACCTTATGAGCCTCCAACACTGATCTCTCTATCATCACTAAATGCTCTCTTAATGTGTACATAGATTCTTTTGGCTTTGGACTCCTCCCAAACCCAAGCAGATCAACGGCAAATAACCTGTAGCTTGACTTTGTACTGCTTGAGAAGTTTGGAAAAACTGTCTCACTCCAAAATAATGACGATGAAATGAATCCGTGTATGAACACCACGTCTTCTTTTACTTCATCTGCATTATCATGCAGTCACGAGCATTCTCATTTCACCATCAATTCGTAGTTTGTAAAATAAAACAATTATGCTAAGTTGAGTAACATTTTTGTCACATAACATGATATTGTATATATGCATAACAAAGGACTAAAGAGAAATCTGTTAGTTGATGAAAAGTTTGGTACCTGTGGTGGGGCATTGGGACTTCACAAAGAGGGTAGCTTTGGCATTAGTGTTATTGTTAGGAGAGGATGTAGAAGAAGAGATCCAACTTGTGCATAGTTTGCAATCACAGTCAGACCATCTAGGAATTTGGTGAGGTTGGTGTCTTCCAATTTTTCCCTGGAGCATTTCCACGATGGTTTTGTTTACAGTGAATGTAGAACAACGTGAGTTTCCTCTTTTGGACTGTAAAACGGGATCCTCCAACTTGAACCTCTTGAGCTCGTTGAGAGTTTGTCTCGAAACTTCAGAGACCAAAGAGGGTCGAGAGTAAAGGGTGTCAGAGATATCCTCTAACTGAAGCTTGGTTGAGCTGAGAGAAACGATCTTGGATTCCCCACCTTGTTCGGAAACCAAGATCTTTCCACTGCTCGTGATTGCTTCCTTGGTGGAAGAGCAATAACAGGGTCTAAACTCTGCCTCGATCCACAAGTCCACAGCTTTGAAAACAAAACACAAGAGAAAATCAACAAGGTCAAGCACACAGAAAGCAACAAAGCTCACTGCTTCGTTCACCACCCTCCCACTCATTGTCAAAAGGGATCTAGCCTTGGCCATTCCGCCCATTTGCATGCAGATCAGAAACACAGAGAAAGGAAACGACAATAGAAAAGGTAAATGGTGGTGAGTGTGACAAGCCGCAAGGTGAAAAAGAAAAAAAGTGCGTCTATTTATGTATCCGAAAAGGAGTGGAGAATGCCATGAAAAAAAGTGAAGGCTACGATGGTTGCTAAAGTTGCAAAGACAAAAGACTAGGATGTTGAGATGATATCTTAAAAGGGTGCGTTAGTGGAGGGAAGCAACCCAAGTACCACTACCCCTTCTTCTTTAGTTATGTTATGTTTGGTTTGGTGAAAGCGTGTGGGATTCCCTCTCTTAAATTAAAACTTCAACACAACCAGTGAGACAGAAGGAGAGAGGGAGAAGAGAGAGAACCGATGAACGAATTGATTGTTCATTAAACAGCATTTGTTGGCCAAGAAAAAAAAAAAAAAAAAAAAAAGTAGTTGGTTGTTGAACCCCTTACAGAAGAAACAATTTCCCCTCCACCCAAAGTATGCACCACCCCTTTTGATGAAGTGTAAAGAAACAAACCATCCAACTGGTATATATAGCAAGAAAAAAAATTAAGCCTCGCCTAATGCTAAGACTGAAGTCACTTTCTTGCCCATACGAAATTATCGGCACCAATTTCCCACTTTTCTTATCGGTTTGGGTTTGGGATTGCTGATTCATTTACTGATACAAGTATTCAATTTACACAGTTTGAATTAGAAAACCAACCTAATTCATGCGTTGGATTGTTAGATTTTCGTCCATAAATAATAAATAGTTAAATTCGGACCAAAACCTCTTGTATTTAATGCACTCTATCTCTGCCACATGAGAGCCATGCCATTAGGTACAGATTTAAAACCGTCCTCTATCACTCGTCAATCACAATGCTTTCAAGACTCTTTCAAACCTAGTTACTCAGGTTTAGTGTGCAAGAATAAGTATGTCCCTTAAGCTTTACTCTTTATGTCAAATATAAATATATATATATATATATATATATATATATATATATATTAGTTATGCATTGGGTTGGGTTATATACAATTTTAAAACGCATTAATTTGCCCTATTCTTTTATTATTTAGAAGGGGTCCAATTTTGCATGCATTCTTCTCATGTAATAACTACCTCTATCAATTTATGATACTAATATTAGGTTTTCATGCCAAAATAAATTGAGCAGTTTTTGAATGAATGAATAGTCAATTCTAAATTTTACACTTCCCACCAACTATATTCATTTATGGCACATTGCACAAAAATAGTCATAATGGAAAGGTTATCCAATCTTGATTATCTTTAAAAACATGTTTATGTATTAAATTTTACCTGGAAACTCAGTTTTCTTGAAATAGGATTAATCTGATTTTTGTAACATAATTTTTTGTTTGTATATTTGTTTTTGTTAAAAACATAATTAACACTTTAATAAAAATATTTTAATTTGGAAACACAAGATACACCCATGCACATAGAAGGAGTATAATTGAAGATGGTTTGTCACAGTCTTTTGTGAATCTTAATTTTAGTTTATATTTAATTTAATCAATTTTATTTCATACATGAATAAACAAGTACAATTTTATTTGAAAAATGCAATTATTGTGGTTGGACATGTTATTCTTATATGTCTATTATCATATTTTTATGTAAAAACAAGAAATATAATTAATTTCTTTAAACTTTATAAATAACCATAGGTTTACCTATACTTGTAGGCTTATCTCAATAAATGCATGTATATTTAATTAATTAAAATATAAAGTATAAATAAGGTATAATCAATAAAATAATTTTTTTTTATTTTAAAATTACATATACAAAAATTATTATAAAAATGGCATTTAAAAAATAAAGAAGACTATATGAAATCATATTAAATATATTTTCTAAAAATTATATTAAATTTTAGAATTAATAATTTTACCTCAAATAACAATCTACAAATGGATAATAAATTTCATTGGTAACTTATTTATTGATTTATTATTTAATTAAACTTGTAAAATTAATAACTTCTTAGCATATTTTTTTCTAAATGTTAAAAAACAAGATAATAAAAATATACATAAAAATAAACAAATATATATAATTAGACTATATTTTATATAAAATAATAAAATATCTAATATCATTCAAATATTAAAAAATAATTAAAAGAATAAAAAAGTTACCATAACTTAAAAAAAATAACTTTATTGATTCTGTCATCTAAATCTTTATATATATATATATATATATATATATATATATATATATATATATATATATATATATATATTATAGAAGATTGGTTTGATAATGTCTTAGAAGATGTAACTTATTTTTCAACATTAATGATATAATGGTGGTCAAAATTCTTGTGATAATATATGTGTTCATTTTTCAAAATATATTATATCATAAAAAAAAAATATATATATATATATATATAATTTTAATTATGTCCATTTTTAAACAGGAAACATCATGAGATATGTACAAGGGTTTCCTAATTTTGATAAATAACATCTATTAAAAAATACTTCATTATTCACAGCAAATAATATTTAAGTGTTTATACTTTATAACATGTTTGAACATAAAAGATTCATTGGCTACATTATTTATCTTTTTATTATTATTATTAACTAATAATAATAATAATAATAATAATAATAATAATAATAAATTTCAAATTTTATATTTAAAATTTTTTAAGTGGTAATTTAATAATAAAATAAATAAGAAAATAAAATTTAAAAAAATTCTTTAAATTTACTAAAATAAATTTTAATAAAATAAAATTCATGATTAAAAATAAGTTAGAAATGCAATAAAGAAACAACTTTTCCTTATATTAGAAACAAAACTAAAAACAATTCTTACATTATATCGAAAACTATCATTTATAGTTCTAGCAACTCTTACTAAACAACCATTATAGACTTTCTATCCCTTTTACTGTCTGACTACTCATTAAATTTTATCTTTTATTCACATACTTTACTTAAAATTTTGCAATACATCAATTCTAAACAATATGACAATTAACATTTAGATATGAAATTTTGAAGAAAATGATACAATATCATATTTTGATTAAACAATATAGAAATTATGTTATATTAATTTTTCATAACTTTGAAATTATGTTACAGAGATAAGGTTTTTCAACCTAAAATTTAATTGATTTAATAATAAATGAAATAATAAATTCAATAAACATATTAAAATAGACTCTAATAATATAATATAAATAAAATAAATATAAATATAATTTAATTCTAAAAAATCAATTTATAAGAGAAATATGTACTCATTTATATTTTTCTTATTTAGTTTACGTTAGATTTACAACATAGTATTTTACATAGAAAACATGGATAACAACAGAAACTTATCTAATTTAGATTTTTTTAAGTCTTTAATTTATATAATTAATATATTGATTAATATAGGTAATTCATGTGAACGATAGATTATTCAAAGTTGGAGGCCTGTCTTAGTAGAGAAGACACGTACGTACCCTGAAAGATTTTGTTACCTGTCTTGGCTGGCCATGCGAACAGTGTTTTGTCTCAACATTTTGTCGCAAAACCAGAGTGTTCAAAACAAACCAACATATACTTTTGTTTGAAAAACCTGAGTGCAAGTTTAGACAGTGATATGAATCCAACGAAACAGTAGTACTACATTTGTTGGTCATTCCATATTTGTAACACTCGTGACAGTTATCTTCTTTATATGTGATGCGTGTATCTCTTTCTTTCACCTCTCCAAGTTTTCTGTTCCTAGACTCTAATCAATTTTGGAAACAAAAACCACCACCACTGATTCATTTTTCACCCTCTCAGAAACAGTTCCGATGCCATCCTAATCTTGCTGTGACAGATACCCGGATGCTATCCATTTCTGATACACGCATGATACTTTCAATCGATAAAGCCACTTTTTTCTTTTCTTCTCACCATAAATTTTGATCCTTGCATGGCTGCTACGCATGCACTGTGAACAATATCAATAGTGGCTACTTTTTGTTCTAAGAAAGTGAAAGATACTATTACAAATCTGATGACACGTTATGCGCTTCCGGATAAGAAAAAGGACGAAAAATGTCTTAGAAAAAGATATATTTTTCGTAATTCTATAAAATTGATTTAGAAGAGTATGTATTCACTTGTGTTTAATATTTAATAGTGACATTTATAATAAAATATTAAGTATTTAAAAAAAAAACAATTTTTTCCTATGATTTTTTTTATATGTGCTGATAAATTTTTCTATAAATGTTTATAAGAGAGTAAAATAAGAAAAAAATACTAAAATTAATTTATTTATAATCTAATTTATGATTTTTTTTCATTTTAATTTCTTTAAATATTATTTTTAATTTTTTTTTTAATATTATTTTTATTCTATTTATTTTATCATAATTTTATTAGTTTTTATTATTTACGTCGGATTAGGATGATGTCCTGCGTAAATTTTGAATTTATATGGTTCAATGTAAAAAAAAATTCTTAAATCCTAATTAGGTTTTGTTTTGTTTTCATAAGGAGGTTTTCCAGAACCAGTGACCTCAAGAATTTGTTTAGTGGTGATAACTATCATAACTTATGATAGGGAATATTTCTCTCCGATTAGAATAAAGTATTTAAGTATTCTTTTTATTAAGATTAATACTTTATTTTTTATTTTTATTTTATATATATATATATATATATATATATATATTTATTTATTTATTTATAAATTCACGCCAAAATTGTCGTTGGTGTAACGTAGGATGTGATTAAAATATCTTACTTTTTGGTTCTTTGTGTTTAAAAGATATTATGTACTTTAGAATTCAATCTATTTATTTACTTTTATAATAAAGATAATTTATTAAAACCACTCCGTACCTTGTTGATAGTTTAAATATTTAATTGAAATAAATTATTTATAAAATTCTTCTAAATTCCATTTAATTCTTGTAATAATTCTCAGCAAAGCCTTTGTAAAAATTAGGATTGGATAGATTTAAAAATGAAAATAACATACTTTTCAAACAAAACACTGTTCTATATTGGTTCAATCTATGAAAATCAATATATTTATTGACAAAGAGAAATAATTGGACTGGTATTAAAAAAATTGAGATTCCTGGTTACTATATGAACTATATATCCCTCACCATACATAATAAATACTTTGCTGATACAAGAAGAACAATCACAACTATAGAATGTACCCTTAAATAATAACCTACCTAATAGGGACCCTAAAGCACGAACTGTTATATCAATATGGTTTTAAGATGCTTTCTTCATCAATATGTTGCAAATCTATCCCCACACAAACTCAACGACCTATTTATGTGACAACTACATTTTTTAGTAAAATAGTAATAATTTATAATAACGTAGAATTTTATTTGCGCCTGTAATAAATAAGACACCAAGAAATGAAACTCCCATCATTTAATGGGGGATATATACCAATATTGATCTGTGATCTAAAAAATCTAACACCTTGTTGGTTGGTTCCATCTAAAACATTAATATTTGAGTGTTGCATTGGATAAGATCTTCCTTCTTCCTCTCTAGTACATGCATGGCAAGGGTTTCGAGATTTTGTGCAGACTTTTGGTTTGAAATTGAATTTGGGGGTTTCGATTTGCTATAGGGTTCACTTGAGGTGATACAAGAGTATATTCGTGTTCTTTACTCCTTCTCTTTTAACCTCTAGTTTCCTTAGAGTACAAGAAATCCCATGATAAGAAAAATTAGGTTTTTGTTTTGAATTCAACTTGGATTTGGATATAAAGGTTACATCCTCACAATTTAAGAACTAAAATTACTGTTATATTCTTATTCAATGTATCATCATAATTATCACTTACTTACATTAATCATATTTAGCGTGAGTTAATATGTTTTAAGTATGTATAATTTCAATTTACCTTTCTAGAATAAAATCATTATGCTTTTCACATTTAACTTCTTCTACTCACTAAAAACATTTTTTTAGTATCACATATTTATACAAACTCAATTCTTAAATAAAATTAATATATATATATATATATATATATATATATATATATAATAAATAATTTGTTTAAAATTCGAGAGCATTTAACAAAAATTTTATACTTATTACCATTTAATTACCTAAACTTAATAAATTGATCTTATGATATATTTATTAACTCTTCACCATCTAAAAACTTAATTTTTTTATTAGAGATTATTACTTGAATCTAAATATCTCGTTAAGTTCCTTATTAAATACATATTACAAATATCACTAAATAATAATATCTTCGTGGTAACTATTTTCATTTCTATATCACACTATAATTTTTATAATATTATTTATATCTCAATTCATCATTCACAAATCTAGTCCAACATAGTTCAAAATATGTATTTATTTAAAAATATTATATAATCAACTTAGCATGTAATTTAACATTTTTAATACAAAAATATACATCAATTAATTAAAGAGACATTTTTTTAAACTTATAACTTATTTTAGGAGCTTGGTTGAGAGAAATTAGAAAGCATTGAGATGACTAAGCAAATTATGCAAAAATTTCTAGTTTTCATTCGTATATAATTTTTGTCAAATGAAATTTATACAAAATTAAATCATCAACACCATTTCAATTTTATTAGATTGATTTAAAAGCGCTAGATAAAATTTAAATATTTATAATATTATCTTAAATCTACTTAGTGAAATTAAATCGGTTTCACCGATATTTATTAATTCCCAAAATTACATAATTTATTAAATACTCTATTTTCAAAACTCCCATCAAATTAAATGCAAATATTACACTCAAAAAGATGAAAGTTATTTTATACATTATGTATATACTCCTTTCAACTAACAACACAAAAACCCAACCCAAATCAAATTCAAAATCAAAATCCAATTACATCTTTCAATCTTGAGTTCAAAAACTTCAAATTTTTTTACCAATTCTAAATAATATAAATCATCATTTTACATTCATTAATCCACTTAAACAATCTACAAAATTACTAAAGGAAATTAAATTGACTTTTCTTATCTAGAAACTTAAATATCTAAAGAGAATTCTGAAAAAGAAACTTTATACAAAATTCTTGAACTTATAATTTATAGAAAACTCTAATTAGCAAACCAAACGTATCACTATCAACCTAAATTATAAAAACACAACTTATAAAAGTCATATAAAAAGACTCCAACAACCACATGAAATGCAACCCATAAGAAACACACACACACAACTTAATTTATTTAAAAATTTGATCAATAAAAAATCACAACCTCTTTATTAATTTTACTATAGCGGTTTCAGATCTTGAAAATAATGAAGAGAATATTTAGAATATGTAAGAGAATCAAAATTTAGAAAAATACTAAATTTTATATAGATGAAATTTAAATAATTAGTTTTTATTTATATTTTGTAATTTAATTAATAAAAAATAAAAAATCATATAATTAACCATTTATACAATAAACTAATAAAGTAAGATCTAGTAAAAGAAAAGTACGAGGATGTATTATGAGTATAATTTTCGTGGTTTGGTTTAAGAAGAACTTCCGAACATGGAATAACTGAAGTCAAATTTGTATTCTTCCTTATAGATAAAATGATAGGGACAAAAGTAATTCAATTCAATTTAAAATAAAATGATTTTTTTTAATCAGTTTTTTTTTTTTTATGTACACCCCTATTTAAACAAAGAGTTAATTTTTATTTTAACTCCTAAAAACGAACTTTTTAATCATCATTATTTCAAACTTTAAAATTAGTATTTTTTATCCCAATTTATTTTTAAGATAAATAAGTAATCTTTATTTTAAATATCTTAAAAAAACTTGAATATCATGTACCAATTATTTCATAATCAATAAGTAATTAGTCTCAATTACAATAGAAATTCACGCGTGAAACAAACACTTATCAAGTGTCAAGTACTACTAAAATTGAAAATTATAAAAAAAATTATTATTATTATTATTAAAATAATTGTACGTGTATTTACATTTATAAAAGACACTATTACGCGTACTAAATGAAGCGTATTTCAAAGTTTAGGTTCAGTATATTTCACAAATTTAAAAGTACAGTTAGAATTAGGTGATTTTATTACAAGAAACGTGAATAATAGACTAATGTTAAAATGCATTCATTTTTAAATAAGTTATATTGTAAATATACATTAGACTTAAATCTTAGTTAAATAAAAAAACATATATAAAATCATAAACCGGTATCCTAAGATAAGATATAAAAATAACAGGAAATATAAAAAGTAAAAAAAAAAAAAAAAAAAATCAAAATATTAAATTAATCTTTTAAATGTTACACATAAAAGTCTCTTTCATTATTTATGCAATTTGATTCCTGAGAATTATGTATGAACATTTTGTTTTGTCCAGTATGAAAGGCTACTTCATCCATTTAAGCCTCTGAAATTTATTCCTACCTAACTTACTTGTATAAATTGCACAACACTACCGAGAGAATGGTATTTCATAATATTTATAAATTCTCAAACGTGAAACCACTGGTAAACGTTGATTTGGAAAAAAATGTTTGTCTTTAATTATTTCATTCCAAAATAATGTTATGTTTCTCTCCTCATTTTAAAATAATTCCCTTTTAATATCATACCATACTTGCAAATAATAGTGGGTTAGTTTATCTTCTTAATTCATACAAAAATAAACCTTAATATAAATATTAATTGTCACATAATATACTTAATGTCAGGCCATTTTTTAAATTTGAAAGATTTAAGTTAAAATTTAAAGATCAAAATTATGCATTAAAATACATTGAAGGATCAAAATATAATTTAAAAAATAAAATACAATATTAATTATAACGACAATGTGGCAACTACTTTAACAAACCAATGTTTGTCCCTTGGATGGTAGGACAAGGCACGTGCAGTGTATTAGGCCACGCCGAAACTGTTTTCACCAATACCAATTAAAATAATTAAAAATTTATTTATATTAAAAAAATTGTCGTTGTTGAAAAAAAAAAAACTTCGGACATATATTTTGATAACGAAATCTTTAAAATTTATTATAAAAAAAATGTTTAATTAATTTAATAATTAGTAATTGTCTGACTATTTAAAACATGATTTAGGATTTGTTTATGTAAATTTTTTTATAAACAAATTTAAAATAAACAAAATAAAAAAAATCATTATAAACAAAAATATACTTTAATTAAAAATGCTTTTATTGTTAATAGGATGAAATTTTTATAACTTATTTATATATACCTAATTTTAAATTTAAATATTTCAATATTTTTAAAAATATTTATAAAAAATATCCAAACGAACCATAATCTTATACACAATCACATATTTACTTAATTGACACCATATCTTACATGTATATCTTAATTTTATTTTATCAAAGAATAATTAAATTTTTTTTTAATAGAAAATACATAAATTTTTGACCTAAACAAACTTTAATTTTGGTACAAGATCCTATGTTTTCTTCAGTGACACCTCATGTTACTAGTACATGTGACAAATAATGATACATCAAATATTATTATCAGTTAATAATTAATCATTAGAGTTCCCAGCTAAAACTAATTGTGTTGACTGAAAAAAACAACTAAAAATCTTGAAAATTAACCATTAAAGACATAAATTATTATAATTTAAACAAATTAAAATTTACTCTCTTTTTTAAATCATACTATATTATTCATAATTGAAAGAAATGACTAATAGTGTTAATTAGGTACTTTGAGTCCACACAAATGAGTAAGAAAAGTACGTATTTCGTCTTAAACGATTTTACAAACTTGTATTTGATTATTCTACTTTATATTAATTAACTTAGTCCACTAACGTTTAAAAATATATGATTTCAGATTTTTCTATATTAATTATGATTTTTCATTTTAATAAAAATAACAAAATGACTAAATGTGATTTTAATTATTCTTTATATCTTAATTTGAATAACATTATTTTACTATTATAAAAGTGATTAGAAAATTAAATTCATATATATATATATATATATATATATATATATATATAATTTAAAGACTAAATTTAACAACTTTTAAAATATAAGGATTGCAACTTTTTTTTTCAAAAAGTAGTGGGACAAAAATATTAAAAAAATTTAATAAATATTGTAAAATATTTTTAACCAAATATTAAATAATGTGATAATTTTAATAAATATTCTACAATATATAATAAAAAATACTTTGAAATTATACCTTTTAATGAGAAAAATATTTTTCAAAATTTATGACTTAAAAAAATAAATTAAATTGGATTAGATTAAAAAAATTTCTTAGAAAATTGATCTACCTTTTTATTATTATTATTATTATTATTATTATTATTATTATTATTATTATTATTATTATTAAATTTGATGATAGCTGAACCCTATCCATCTCATCTATTTATATTCCTGTATTATTTCATATACTCTGGTTATTCGGTATCATGTTACCATGTTGTTTTTACTTCCTTGAGACGCAACTATAAGCAACAACAAAATTAATGATATCAAATACAAATAAATTTTTACTATTTTCATTATATATTTAACTATATCATTTCAAAAGTAATACTCACTTCATTATAATTGTACTTCGAATAATATCTGTTTATTCTTTATATCAAAGTTTCAAATAATAATTTAATATAACACACATATTCAACAAACTTTTAAATGATATTAATTTTCTTAATTTGAATAAAAATATTTACTTAGTGTTATTCATATTTAAAATTCTATAACTATTTATTAATACTTTTTTATATATCCATGCACACACATATCTCAAACTCACAATATTAAAATAAACTATTAACTTAATAATATATTATGGATAAAAAGTTAAGATAAAAAATTTATTTAAATAATTATGCATAGTATCTTATATTAAAAATTCAATCTAATATTAAAGTATTTAAAGTTAAAATGAGAATTTAACTTAAATTTCTAATTTTTACAAATAAACTTGTGCTAAGATTTACTAGGATTCCTCCCCTTTAAAACATAATTATTTTTAAACAACAAAATTTATATAAGCAACTATACTAGAAATTTTACTTGACTTTAAAAAAAAATTTAAACCACTACATTAATATATTTAAAAAGTATATGTAGAAAATAGGAAGAAGAAAATATTGAATGAAGAGAAAGACGGTGGAATAGAATGGGGGAATGAACAATAGCATACGAGAAGAATGGGATGGGAGCATTAATGGAGAGGTGAAGGTTGTAAAGAATAAAAGGTCAACGAGAGAGAAAGAAGATGGCAACAACTGTATTTGCAGGCTTTAAATATGACTCAAAACAAGTCAAACCACAAACCATACGTGTCTAAAAGAAATGGGTGAATGCATTGTAAATATGGTTCCAATTTAATCTAAGTTCAACATATGTGCATACTAAGATGACCCCAAAGACTTATTTCAAAAAGTTTGGTAGACCTCCCAAGGAAACACGACCACACCTCCTAGGGACATGGGAATTTTAAGGACACAGGAATCATGGTCCTTCAATACACCTAATTAATTTATTAAGGTTTTACCTTTTCGATGTCCTCTCTCCAAGGAAGACGCTATGAAGTTCTTTGTGTTCATTGGTGACTTTTTCTTCTCGTTAACCTCGAGAGTTATTATTATGGCTTGGCCGTGTTGACTTTTGTTCTGCATTGGCATTGCCATTTGTGATGCTCTGCATATGGTCCCTTGATGACGAGATTTTTTTTGTTGAAATGAAATCATGGACATTAAGACTGGTGCTCAATTGCTCTGAACTGGAACCTCGAGAGTGTCACTCACCAAGTTATTATGGCTTTTTATCATCAGTTATATATCCATTCATTTTTTTTTAAATAATTATTTTTGTTTTTTCAAACACCCGTTTGGTTGGTTTTGATGCTAGTCTTAGAATATACGAGGAGACAGTTCTAAAAAGAAAAAAATTATAAGAAAATATAAGATTGTGTAATTAGATGTGGAGGATTCACTTATGAGAACGGTTCAATTAGTGGGACATTGGGGTGGCATAAGTTTTCCTAACGGTTGTTCAGAAATGGAGCTTTCTGCTCTGACAAGTTACAAGCGATCACTATGTCTGTCAGAATGAATTACTTATCGGATTCAAAAATCATGAATGTGGGACTTCTTTTAAGAAAAATAAAATAAAAAATATCTACTATTGTTTTATTTATTTATATTTTGTTATAAAATCAAAGAAGCAGAAATTGTAAGAACCATGACTTTTTATGTTATTATAAGATAGTTTGTTACTAAAAGTCAGGTACAAATTCTTTATATTATTATTATTATTTACTTTTATTTAAATACTTTTATTTTTATTTGTATTTATCCAAATTTTCATACTAAATATGTGATGTAAATAGAGATATTTTACCATATAAATATTGTTAAATATATATTAATTCTAATAACATTAACACAAAAAATAATATATCTAATTATTTTATTATAAATATATTATTGAGATATTAAAATATATATAAATAAGATAATTTTTTTTATATATTATTTTATTCTTTTTTGTATATATATATATATATTTATTTATTTATTAGTTTAAATACCAAAATACTTTCGTGTATATATATATATATAAACATTTTTATTTTTTAAAAATTTAACAAAATCCAGTTTAAGAAAAAGCGAGATGATCAAAGAAAATTGAATAATCAAATAATATTCATAGCGATTGAAGTGAAAATTAAATAATCAGATAAGTTCATAATGATTGAAGTAAAAATCGAAGAATTAGATAATGGAAAAAAATTCACGAGTGATTGAAGGGAAAAATTGAAGAGTCAAAGAATCAAAGATTTACAGTGACAGAAAGAAAAATCGAATATTCATCTTAATCAACGAATAATCAAGAAAAAGATAGAAGTGTTAAATAGAATACTTGGAGAATCAAGAAAGACAAAGGAAATATTGAAAAAGAATTATAGAATCAAGAATTATGTAGAAACGATTATAATTTCATAATGTGGCAAAAATAATTACTGTGAGGATCCCGTTTAAGTGAGTTAAAAGTAGAAGTGATATAGTGAGACTAAGTTTGAAGTTTTACCATTTAAGTTAAAAAAAATTATAAATAAAAAAGTTTAAGCATTCGAACTTAATTCTCACAAAATTATCATCTTTCTATAACTATTTTTTCTCTTCATTTTCTCTAAATCTATGTTCATCTCTCATCTTTTTTTAGATCAAAGCACACCTTAGTGCTCCTGAAGAAAAGGAGATCAATTTTACCCGATTAGAATTTTGAATAGAGTAGGTTTTTTCTTTCCTAATTTTAGACCATTTTTCATGTTTTAGGTTTAGGTCTGCATGTGAGTCTTAGGGGGCTTACATGTAGACTTTGTTATGAAAAAGATGAATCTTGATTAGTTTAGGAATATCGTGATATGCTCAATTTGTTAATTTGAGTTTTTTGTAAGCATGACCTATCTTCTTGAAAATTTAGAAGTTTTGAGATTCTTTAACTTAGAGGTACTATATTGAGGTAAAAAAAGTTAGTTATTTTTTAATTTTCATAATACTCAAGGCTATAAGATATGGATTGTGAAGGTGACTTAGTCACATTGTTTAAATTTTAAGAATTTGGATTGTGTGATTATGTATATGTTGATTGGTGATGATTGTATTAAATGTGAATGTATAATTAATTTATATAAAATTGAAAAGGATAATATTTTGTATAAATGTATTGCTCTTAGATTGAAATTAGTGAACGAATTTACATGTGAAAGGTAAGGTTTATAATTAATTTGATTTGGATTATTAGGATATTGAGTATATTATGCAGTATGCTACTGTCATGAATACGCTTAACGAATTTAAGACAGTGTTGATAGTGTTTGTAATTCGCTCAGCGCTTTCAAATTTGCCCAATAGATTTTGGAAAATGTTTGAGCTTCATTTCTATCAAAATTTTGCTCAGTAAATTTGAAATCCGCTCAATACTTTCATATTTTCTTAGCAATTTTTTAAAAATTATAAAAAATAGCTTTGAACTCCAAAATGCTCTAGCTTAGAAATAAGGAATCTAATAAAATAAAATTTAGTTAAAAAGAATATATGCAAAAAAAAATTATGGTCAAAATAATAGGTTAATGTCAAATTAGAAAATAAATATATTTTATTATAATGTGAGAAATGATGTGTTTGTACCTTAAACTAATAAAATACATATTATGTATATGAAATGAGACGTGTTATTTAACACCTTGAAATTTATTTTGTAAAAAAAATATATAATGTATTAAATTGTACTATTGAGAATTTAAATATATTTATAATGAAACAAACATTTATTGAAAATATATATTATCATTGTTAAATTATTATTAAAAATAAATTAAATATTTATTAAAAAAAATAATAATAATAATTATTATTATTATTATTGTTATTGTTGTTTAATTTATAAAGATAAAAGAAGAAGAAAATATTAATTTTTCCTTTTATATATATATGTATTATTAAATTGTTATATTTAAAATGTATCTATTAAAATTTATTATTTATTTATTTATTATTATTATTGTGGTTATTAATTAAAATAATAATAATTATTATTATATTATTAAATATTATTATTAATATATATATATATATATATATATATATATATATATATAATATTGCTTATCTGTACGTTCAAGAAGAGATAAGCGTTGAATAAAAAAATATAATAAGAGTGGATAAGGATTATTAATGAGAGAAAAAAAATGTTACTATAAATAAGGATCAGGTTCGGTGAAAAAAGAGGATAAGAAATAACGAAGAAAAAAAAAAGAGGGGAGAAGAGAAGGAGAGAAAAAAAAAGACAAATTTTAGTATATTATTTGTAAATATTAAGGTAGAGGAGAAGATTTTTATTATTTTATTTATTTTATTTTAATTATAGTTGTGGAGAGAAGTATTTCTAATTTTATCCTATTTATAATGTTATTTATTTATTTATCTTTAGTTACTTGGTCTCATTTCATATTATTTATTTATTTTCAGTCACTTATTAGTACTATTTTATGTCATTTATTTATCTTCAGTCATTTATTGGTTGTTATATTTATGTATTTTATTTCTAGTCCTTTAGCTATTTCTTGGTTCTACTTTATGTTTATTTATATATCTTCAACTATGTATCTGGTCTGTTTTATATTTATTTATCTTCGATTATGCATTGATCTTATTTTATATTTATCTATTTTTATCTAGTTACTTGTTATATTTTATTTATTTTTAGTTATGCACTAGTCTTTATTTATTAATTCATATCTATATTATTTTATTATTTTTAAATAACAATATCTATTTATGAAGATTTGATGATATTGTAGATGGAGATTTGAGGATTAAGATGAGTAGATATAATTTTGAGAGTGATTAAAATTGGGTTCATTTATCTTGATTAGTCACTACAAATTTAATTTAAATGTTCATAATATGAAATAAATGAAGTATGTTTAGGAAGTTGAAAAATATATTTTATATATCATCATGAGATTGTATTATTTTAAATGATAATTGTACTTACTCCATATTCTGATCTCTTGTGCATGTTATACTTAAATATCAACTTAAGTAGATGGAGACGTCAAATATCTCAAATCCTTTTTTTCACAAACATCATCGCCTTCTTTATGGAAACTACTTGGAACATAAACATTTTTTACAATTGGATTACATTACATGAAAACTCTCATCATATTAGACTCGACCAATAATGATTACTTTCTGTATGTCTCCTACCATTCACTAAAATTCTTTAATCAGTTTATTCCCACCAAAGATGTAAATATTTGTATAATCACATTAAGAATAGAAGGAATAAAAAAATAAGTAAAATTCCTTATTCTTTTATATGTTTTGTATAAAAAAATTATTAATGTAAATTACTCTTATATATAAAATATTTTTATGTCACATGTCACCCCTGTAAAGATTATATATATATAGAGAGAGATGTTACATTAGATGGTATCGAGTCGGGTTTCATGTGTGACCGAGAGAAACAAGTCTATCATGAGATCTTATGAATCCTAACATGTATAATTCAAGAAGGCAAATAATATGAGACATCAAGATGGAAGCCATGTAGCATTGATAAATCAACCACTATTAGAAGAAAATTTTTGTCAATTTTAATAATTGTTTCTGATAAAAAACAATGTAAACTTGTAAAGTTCACATATTTGTAAATATAAATGTATAATCATTTATCTCATGTCTTACTTTTGTCAATATTTAATAGAAAGTAGTAATATCTTAAAATATGGTTAAATTAACAACGTAATAAAAAGGGACGTCACATGTTAAATGCTATTATGTGCCTTGAAATATGTATTGTGATATTAGAATTACCTAGGAGTATTCTTATATGTGTAATGTTACATGTATAAATATTGATTTGAGACTCGATGAGATATCCTGACTCTATTGATCACTGGAATCACATAGATGAAAGGATCAGGTGGTGAGAGTTGAAAGAGGTTTTTAATGACTTAGCATGCGTTGTGAAAAAGATCTGTGTCTAATAAGTCATTTAAAAATTTACCTTGGTCACATGTGAGTGTATATACCGAATTGAGCACCCTTGTATTATGCACTTGGGGATTTGACAAATGCAGATCTCTTATGTCTATTTTAATATATAGTCTTTCGGAATTGTCTAGTGTCTGTGTGACATGAATGTGAGCATGTATGAGCGTGTGATGTGATATATTAAAACTTGAAGTTGCATTATATTGTTTTATCTCACATTTGAATCTTGCATACTTAAAATGAATTAATAGCTTACCCTATGTGTGTTTTAACTGCGATGATCATGTGTTTACACAGGAGCAATTTTTACAAGTGATAGACCTTAGTAAAAGTAAGTATGGAGCTAGAAATAGTATACATTATATTTTGTTTATTTTCAAAGTGATAGATATGTATGTATATATTTCCTTATGGATAAGGAATTTATATTTTGAATTACTCTCTGTATCTCAATTATATATATATATATATATATATATATATATATATATATATATATATATATATAATCAATTAATTAAAAAAATATTTAAATAAAAATTAAAAAAAACAATATATTTTGAAAAATTATATTTTATTAATGAAATTAGTTTTTGTTTAATATATAATTATTTAATATATAAATTATTAGAGATGCATCAAATAAATCTTAAAATAAGAATTAAAAAATTACTCTTTATTATCATTATTTAATTTTAGTAATTTATTAATTTAAATAATAATTAATCTTAATCATTAAATCTTAAAATAAGTTATTATTAGAGATTTATTATAATATATTTTTTACAATAAGTGAATTTATGTCAACATAATTTATAATACATATATTTTTTAATAAAATAATATTTTTTTTATTTAAAAAATAATTATTATTTTATAAAATAGGACTACCTATAAGTGTATGAGCTAGTCTCTCTTAAGTTTATATAGGTCATTACCTAAATAAATCAGGTCAAAATAGGTTTGATTCAATTTGGGGCACAATATTTTTGGCCTAGTCTGACTTATTTCTTGAACCTTTCGGCGGGTCCATTGGGTTAAGTCTATTTTGACACCTCTAGTTTTATCATTAATGATTTACTTTTCTCACACATTTATATTTCCTACACTTTCATGTTTGAACCAAATTTTGACCAATGATATTGAGAGGATTAAATAATATATTATTAATAAATAATAAATGAATATGAAAATATAAAAAATATTAAAGGATAAGAGTTTAAATTTGTAAATATACAAATAAATATATTTAATAATGATAAGTTTGAGGAACTAAAATTATAAATACTGATATAAATTACAAAACTTTGGGAACCATAGCTCCTTCACCTCCCACCAACGGCCACCACTAGCTTGAATTGAATTCATATTAAAAATCAAAATCAAGAATCAATATGAATATATTTTAAGTTTAGTATAAATTCTATTGTTCTGGTATGTTCATGAGTCTCACATCACTTATAATTGGAGATCAAGGATAATTTATATATATCATCATCTCTCAACCCACCAAAGTGTATTTTGAGGACAAAATTGTGACATATGAGAATTCTAAAGTAGATAATACCTCGGATGTAGAAATAGAGCCTAACATATTATAGCACGCTCATAAGTCTTACATCACTTAGGACTTAAGTTTAAGGGTAATTAATATCCACTCCATCATCATCTCTCAACCCACCGATAGAAATTAATCCTAACGATGTAATCATAGCATATATAAGATCGGGACATACTTGTGGGAATTAATAAATATTATAATTTTCTACTCTAAACAAAAAAATATATATAAATAATAAGGTGGTTAATCTTAAAAAAATTATTTATCTTAAAAAAATATACACGTGAAAAATTGAATTGTTGAGCTATAAAATCGTTACTTCTTTAAAAACTTTTTAATCTGATCTATACAATTAAACTCATTTTCACATCTCTAGTCCAAAATTCTCTTCATTCGTTGATTATTTTTTAATTTATGAAATATGAATCAAATAATCTTATATATAAAATATAAAAAAGGAGTGTATCAACTTTATATTCATATAATTATTTTTCTTTACGAAGTAAAAATAGGTTTGGTGTGTTTGGTTTAAAGTAACAAATTAACTAATTTGAAAATTGAAATAATCAAAATTTAGAAACCTGTAAATTCGATCAACCAGTCAAATATGTTGTTAGGTATATGTACGTGAATCATGTGATTAGAATATTCATACCTCCAATTAATTATATATTGGCACATGATTCACAATGAATCAAACATTCCGTAAATTTAAAAATTATATCCCATATATTAAATGACTAAAATGATAACAACGTGCAAATTTTAAAAATAAATCGAAAACTTAATATCTTAGCTAAAAAAAACATAACATTATTGTAGTAATTTTTTTTTTTTAACTTTTAACTAATCCACAGGTACCTAAAACTTAAAGAATGTGTTTAGTTAAGAAAGGAAAACTAAGAAGAAAAAAATAACTAGTAAATATAAATGTTTGGACGAAATTTTCTCAAAAAAGAACATATATAAAAATAAATGAAAAATATTAAATTATTTTTTATAAATCAAAATTAGATTATAAACAAGTTAAAAAAAATGTATAAATTATTGATGCATAAACTAATTTTAACACGTGTAAAGGTTTTTTTTTTCTTCCTAATTTATTTATGTTTTAATATATATAATTTGAGAGATTGGTTTCTAAAATAGTCAAGAATATTTAAGCAAAATATTTTCCGTAGCTAATTTTTTTCAATTGTTTCTATTTTTTGTAAGCAAGATTCTTTAAGAACTCTCATTATCACTAGATTAACTCTAACAATTTTATTTTCAGATACTTTTCTCTCTCTTTTTTGTGTTAAACAACTATTTAAGTTTCTTGCGTTAGAGAAGTTTTGATGATTTTATTTTATAATCTAATAAGATTTAGTATTAATCAATTCAACCATACATAAATTGTGACATTATAACAACTATTCCAATGTTCAAGATTATTATCCATTTCACACCTACCGACATTATAACAAGATCAACCTACTTAAGAAATAAAACTATTTCATATGAGACAAATAAAAAAAAATAACGATTTTATTTGAAAAAAAAAAAAAAAAAAAAGAGAAAAAGGATATGGTTAAATAACCGTTTGGAAAAAAAGTTGAAGCATCTGCCTCTCATATTCCTAGTTGCACCTCCCTTTACCCTAAACTCCCTCTTTATTTTAAAAACTCTTTTTATATAAAGCCACAACTCAAGCCCAAACCTTTTTATTGTATACCACGTACACAAGTTGCTATTCTCACCCCTCCAATTGCATTACCATTTGTTTGGTTTTCTCCAATTTGGCCTTCAAAAGTTAAAGATTCACTCACATACATTAATAATGCATATTAACTTAATAATTATATCCATCAGAGAGAACAGAAAAGTGCTAATACATGTTCACTTCTTATAGAAGATAATAACGATGATTATTATTTGAAGCATGGGAAAGTCACTAAGGGGATTCAATTCTTGTAGAGAGGTTCCTGAAGTCTAGAGAGGGCCTTGTCGAGCTGGGCCCACTTCTGCTCCAAGGTGCCAATGTACCCAATGGACATTCGGACAAGCCCAGGTGAAATTCCGGCGAGCTTCTTCTCCTCGGAGCTCAACTCGCTGCTGGTGCTACTTCCAGAGCAAGACATGAGAGTCTCGTAGTACCCTAAGCTCACCGCCATGAACCCGAACTGTCCATAGTTCTGCAAGTGGTTCATCAACCGGTTCGCCCTCTCCTCCGTCTCCATATCTACGCAGATAAGCCCGCCGTACCCGTACTCCGCGTTGTGCATCGACTTCAGCAACTCGTGCTGCGGGTGCTCCTCCAGGCCCGGGTAGATCACTCTCAGGCCCAGGCTTTTCAGCCTCCTTGCGAACACTAACGACCGGTGACTGTGCTCCTTCATTCTTAGCCCCAGGTGCGGGATTCTCTCCGAAAGTTCGAATGCCACCTTTGGGTTCATCGTTGGGCCCAACAGCATTAAGGCCCCCTGTTGCAGGTCCATCATCGCGTTCACCAGGCTTGCGGGCCCGCACACGGCCCCTGTCAAGTTCTCAATCATGACCATTTTCAAATCAAATACATTTTTTTTTTCCTTACAATTTGGTCTTTTGATAGAATATGCAAATGTTTCTCTCGCATCCTCCTTTTGATACACTACTACTAAGTTTATAACTTGTGGTGTTTTAGGTGTTGTACTTATAGATTATACCAAGTGCAGTTTTTTATCATAAATTTTGTGAAAAAAAAAAAAATGACCGTGGGCAAAGATAATAGCAAGAAACGACGTGTAAAAAGTGAGAGGGGTCAAATCCGTGTGAAATAAGCAATAATTATTTATTATATATTTTTTATGTGAATAAGAGCAAAAATATATAAATTTTATGAAAATTAAAAGAAGTTTTTTATTTATTTTTTAGGCTGAAAAAACTAAAGCTTTTAAAAGCAAAGTAACACGTGTTACATGTCGAAAAGAAGGGAACAGAAGTAGTCAGGGACACGTGGTACCGAGGTCACTAGGGAAATTGGTATCACATCGTTCAAAAAGGGATATTCCATTTAATATACTCAGTTTTAAAATGATTGGTGTATTATATACCTATTTCTTATGACTACATACTAAATAAAAATTTTAATAAAAGTATTATTTATTAATTAAAACAAAACAATGAAGAAAAAGTAGAACAAAAGTATTGTATCAATAAATTCCGATTCACGAACAAAAACATTAAAAAATATAACAACATGCATAATGAATGAAAAACAATTGTATTATATGCGGAATTCAGTTTAAAAAATAAAAAAACTAGGCAATATTGATGTCAAGAAAATAAATTGTAAGGACTCCACCTACAACTTTCTTTCCAACGCCACTGGAAAAGAGCTTCGAGTAATGACAGATTACAATATTATATGTTATAAAAAGTTATTCTCACATAGTCGTGTCATACTCTCACCAGCTGATTAAGCGTTAAGTATTTTTCAAATCTTCTTTCCATCTTAATTCTACTATGTAGTCATATCGTGTTTTGTTTTTATTTATAAAGAAAAGAAAACAAAAAGTTAGGAAGCATAATTTTCATCTTTTCCTTTTTTTTTTTTCACACCTCGTCTTCCTTTTTCTTCTTTCTACTTCTTTTACAATTGTTGCTACCTTCACCGGAGAGTTATTATAGTTTTGGAATAATATGAATAATTGAATATACTGTGTTAAAGCATATAATAAACAAAATAATTATTTTAATAAGATTTAAATATTATTTAACAGATCAGATTAACTCAATCTTACATTGACATGAGTCAAGATAAATAAACGAGTTAAAATTTTAATCTTAAACTAAAGTGTGTCCAAAGTAACCTTATAAACATGCCTGAAAATAATATTAATTTTTATCTCAGGGGCCCCACGAAATGCAAAATATTATTTTGTATGAATATTAGGAGTAGTACTGATAGTTCAACATGTGCGATGGACATCGTTATCAGGATAAACTCGAGGACTTGTCCTTTGTGGATTCGTGATCCATTAAAAAAAATATGTTTTGTTATGAATATTTTATTTTAAACCAATCCCCCTAAACATACTTCTAATAAATTAATCTACCACATATCACAATCATCTTTTTTAAGATAATATTTTGCATATACGCCTAATTGTTCTTTTACCTAATCTTTATCAACTTTTTTTTTTTACTTTTTATATTTATTTTTCAATACATAATTTAAAATAAATATAAATTTTTCTCTATTTCTTTATTTTCTTTTTATGTTTCTCTTACCTCCTTTATTTTTTCATGTGATATAAATGATAACTTCTGTCCTTCATTTATCATATTTATATATTTTTATCTCTTCATTTATTATATTTATATAATTTTATCTCTTCATTTATTATATTTATATATTTTTATCTCTTTCTTTATTTGATGGGAAGATTCCTAACTGTCTTTCATGTATTCAACATATACTTTTTTTTTCCTTCTTAAAAAAAAATAGTGTAAAATATGGTGATAAATCTACTATTAATTAATTAACTGATGAATAAGGAAGAACTGAAAATGAGAATGTGGAAGAAAAGACGACAAAGATACCTGCGATGATATCGGCCCCACCGCTGATGAACTTGGAGATACTGTGAACCACAACATCAGCACCGAGACGCGCTGGCGAAAGCACCATGGGGGCAAACGTGTTGTCCACCACCACTGTCACCCCCTTCCGTCGCGCCAAACGGCACAGCTCCGGTATGTTCGCCACCGTCAGCGTAGGGTTGCAGATCGACTCGAAGTAAAGCACCTTCGTCTTCCCCTCCACCATCGCACTATCCACCATGTCCAGATCCGTCACCTCCACGAAACTCGTCGTTATCCCGCATGTGCGCGGGAGGAAGTGCGACAGCAGCGCGTGAGTCCCACCGTACAGTGTTCTCGACGCCACAACATGTTCCCCGCTGCTGCACAGCTGCAGCAGCGCAGCCACGATCGCCGACATCCCACTTGCGGTGCAGTACGCCGCCTCGGTACCCTCTAGCGCGGCCATAAGGCGGCTCAGGTTCAGCACCGTCGGGTTGAAGTGACGGCTGTAGACAAAGAAGTCTCGATCGGGACCCAGCTCGCCGGCGAACATGCGGCGCATAGTCTCCGGCTCCATCACCGTGAAGGTTGCAGACGCCTCGATCGACATGTTAACGCCGCCGTGCTCCCCAAACTCGTGCCGCGCGCTGGCTAGCGCCGCAGCAGGATCCGCCTCTTCATGCAGCATGATCTTCTTGGCATCGCCACCGTGGGTTTCATCGGGACGGATGCGTTTCTGAGTGGCCAAAACGTAAGTGTCCCCCATTGGTTGTAATTGCGGTGTGGAAGGGAAGAAGGCTGTGTTGTGATAGTAGAGCTGCTAATGGTGCCACGAAGCTTTAGTTTGATGTACAAATCCAATTTGTGTTTCACTTCTTCTATTTATAATTGATTCAGCCTTCATTTCTTAATTGTCACTCAATTTCAGCTTTAATCTTCGTTGTTCCACGGATATTATAGTGGTGGGACATCTCATCTTATTGCCACGTGACGATGGTTATCCTTTATTTTTATTTTATTTATGAAAATATTAAATTATTACAGCTTTTATCTCTACCTTTTTAGATAATATTATTTGAAATTTCATTTTTTTCTAAGAAATAAGTCCAGTTGATTAATCACACACGAGGCAGGATTCAACTTAATCCTTTCACCTTCTTTGATCAGCTAGACACCGCATTCTGGCGTGACCATTGTCCGACTTTAAAACACCTAAGAATAATTAAAATTTTTAACATAACATACTCTTATCATTAAAACTTTATTTATTTTTTAACATAACATACTCTTATCATTAAAATTTTATATTTTTCATTTTATGACTTTATTTTCAAAATTATAGTTCCTTCTCTATTTTCATGAAATAACTTAAAAATTATAAAAAACTATACAAACAAAATGTTTGTACGTGTGAGAAGATGATGTGACGGGGAAGAAACACAAACACCTACGCCCCTGTAATATACGTCACTTGTACTTAACACGCTGTCGTAGGTATTGACTTCACCCTATCTATGTAACGCTTAACTTTGTTATTAGAATTAAATTATCATTAATCCACTTGCTAACTTTTTGCTAAAGAGATTTAATTTTCGTTTTAAAAATATTAATAATAAAAACTGGTGAAGATAAATTTGAAAGGATCAATACTTTGGACTTTTAAAATAAATATTGTTGTAACGTAATAAATGCACAGTTTTGAACATTAATTTGTATTAAAGATCTATAGTTGTATATAACTGTTTTTGAGTTATTTTGTTTACTGTTTTATGTTTTCTTCTATATAATATCTAGTTGAGTTGATGAATATTTCCTTTTTTAAGATTTTTTAATTTTCTTTATGAACTGTTATTTTCTAATAAAATATCATATTAAATATTTGGTGAATATTTTTTTATTTGATTAATTATAACTTTTATTAGTCAAAATTTTTCTCTTAACCAAATTTCAGATAATCTCATCCGTCCGTTTAATTTTTTGTTTTTACAGTTTGATAAAGTTCATTTGTCGTTTTGGTAATTGTGCTTCTCAATAATTCAAATTATTATTAGTGGGAATGTGGTAGTTTTAGAAATAAAGAATAAAGAAAAATTCATATCAAACAAATTTCTTTATCCTCCATTTTCATATTCTCTCGACAATGCATAGTGACACAGATAATTGTATGATCATCTCTTAGCTTATAAGTATTATGACTTCGACGGTAAAATAGTATGTTACGTGGATAAAAATAACATATGAGATATCAATTATGTGGATAAAAACATCATATGAGATATAAAAAGATCTTTTCAAAAGGAAAATGAAGACAATTACTTTGTGGATTAACTGATAGTTATTCTCATATTTGATCACAAATAATGTTAATGGATCTTTTACTTTCTTTTGTTAAGAGTTTTTCTCTCATTTTTCAACATGAACAAGACCTTTTTGACATTTCTTCAAACATATCATCTTAAGATTATAGTGTCTTTAATACTGTTATGAAGTCTTTTATTGTTGTTAAATCTTCTCTTCGATTGTGAGAATTGTAAAAAAACCAATCAACCTATTGAAACTTGTTACTGGCGTATTAGTTTTTCCTTCGGGCATTCGAAAGTCTAATCATATCAATTCATCCACCATTGCCCTAGTTAAATGTTGCATCCTGCATACTTAAATATCTCAAAAATGTTCATCATCGAGGTCTCTTCTATCATGCAAACAATCCTAATCGAATGCAGACTTATTCTAACTTTAATTAGGCTATATATATAAAATATACAAGAAAGTTTGTTACTGATTATTGTGTATTTTATGGCCGCTGTTTAATCTCACGAAAGTCAAAGAAACAAAATACAGTCTTAAGGAGCTCCACCAAAGCTTAATACAGGGTATTAACCTCCCTGGCTTGTGAAATATAAAGGTTAAGTAAGATACATAGCACATGATCTACACTTAACCATACTATGTCCTTCCCGATTTTTTGTGACAATCAATCCACAATTCAACAAGCAAAAAATCCTTCATTCACGAACACAATAGATTGTTATTTCATTCGAACAAAGTTCTTGAAGGCTTTCTTATTATTTTTCATGTTCTATCTAAACATCAAATTACATATATGCTCACAAAATCTCTTTATCCAACCTATTTTCATGAGAATTTATTCAATATAAGTATATTAATAGATATACACTCCATCTTGACAAGAATATTAAAAATGTATATTTATATATAACTATTTTTTTAAAACAATGATTCTATTTAGTATTTTATATTCTCTTGTATATAACATTTATCTTCTATATGTCTAGTTTAGTTGCTCAATATTTTTTTACAATAATTTATTTTTTTAAGTTTTATTTATGAGTTGTTATCATGCACTTCTAATGATTTGTATTTTGAAAAATATTTAATATTTGTATAATATGAATATGACATGATATGATTTTCATGTATAACATAAATTAATGATATATACAAATTTAGATTTTAATCATATCACTCTATATTATATTTAAACTTTACCTATTTAATTGAATTTATAATTTGTCATATATATTTTGGATATTATTTTAAGTTATGATGATTATATATTTATATAAGATCATTGGGTGTTAATTTAAACTATAATGATTATATGTTTATATAACATCATATAATTCTAACATTAAAGTTTAATAAACTTATTGTAACAATATATATATATATATATATATATATATATATATATATAATTTATATTTTAAATTATTAATGTATTTAAATTGTATATTTATGATAATATATCTGGGGATGTGTAAGACCATAATTATGTCCTACATGTTCTACATTAGATTATTGAAGTTGTTTGAACTTATATTTTCAAAACATTAATTAGTTTATCAAACCATTATTGTATATTATCTTTAATGGAATATCCCTTGTCTTTTTATAACATTCGTAACACATGATTACAACCGATCTTATCCTAAAGATACCAAATAATTAGAGAATTATTTTGGACTACGTCATGCATGAATGAATATGCAGAATAAAAGACATATTTTATATTTTCGTGCTCTTATTATTTTAAAACAATTAGTTATTTCAAAAAGTGTAAACTGAAGTGCAACAAGTAAATAATGCCTTATCTTATATAAAATATATTTTGAAAATAAATAAAAAAGCAACAATGACAGAATTTATATGAATTAAATAAACTATGTAATCATTTTCCAAAATTTTACTTTTTTTTATAACATATTCTAAAAGTCAATTTTATTGGATTCTAAAATTCTAAAAGTCAAAATAAATTATATGAATGTTACACTTTATTGGATTCCTATATATGGTTAATAGCACGTCAATTTTTCGTTGCAGAATCTGGTAGGTGTAATTAAAATACTGAAAACAAACGAATATACCCAAAGTGATTAAGATTTTCCAACACAAAAACCAAACATTGTACGAGCGTAATTAGAGGAAAAATATATATCCTGAGTTGTTCCCGATCTATGTCTATGTACTGTGTATATACGTGGCCTTTTGGATGCATGTGCACTTGTAATATTAACACTTTGGCCATACACATTTCTAGAGCTTCATAAATAAATAATTATAATATTATATTATTTTAATTTTCTTTCACGTGTTATTTCCAATTGTCTGGACTTTATGCGGTAGAAATAAAATCTAGAAAAAAATATATTATAATCCAGTGAAGTATTCTATTAACAGTCAAACTGTTTTTTAATCTAGAAAATTAACATTGTTGATAAAAAAAATATATAAAAAAAATTAAAATAATATTGCAAAAAAATTATTCAAAAATATATGGATCATTAATATATAAGTTGATTTTGCAGTTTAAAACTAATTTTAATGTATAATTAAATAAAAAAATATTACAAATGATGATAATTGTATAATTATAATAAAAAATAAATTAGAAATACGTGTTTGGGACAAGTTGCGGAAATCGTTTCCAAAAAAAGTTTTGCTTTTTGTTTTCTCTTATTTTTAACTCTTTTGTTTTTTTTATTTATTTAAATTGAAAACATGCTTTGTACTAATTACTGAAAAAAAAAATCCAACCCCTTCTATCATTAAGAAATGCTTAATTTAGAAACTTTTGTTGAGTTGTGTATATAATAATGACATGTTTAAGTTTGTTTGGAACAGCCTACCAAAATTTCATAATCTATAGATTCTATTACTGGCTGGCGTCTTATTCGTAGCAAATTTTCAGAATTAGTCACATTTTCAGTGATTCAATTAACAGGAAACTTTTGTTAGTTTATTTCTTAATTTCATTGAATCGATCTCTTAAATCAGATTCAAAAATAATATTTCATAATTGGTAGAGAAGAAGAAATTAGTTTTATTTATTTAATGCTTTCTACAATGGTTACTTTTTTTTCACACTGTTATAAATTATAATCCTTCCACCCAAATATTTCAGTCTTACTGAAAATAGACGTTATAACATAAACCAAAATCGCAATTGATAAATATTCTCTTAATTTCCAAATAATCACAGTTTTAATCATATCAATTTTTTATAAAATGACCCATAATTTTCATTTTTCAGTAAAGTATTACATTTGTTTCATCTTAATACTCTTCTTATTAATAAGTAATGTGTAGAAAGAACGAAACTATTTCAATAAATTTATTTCAAAAAATATATATCTATTATTGTTTTTAATAGTAAGATATATTTTTAATGAATAATAAACGAGCGAGTTTAAGAATTTTATGAAAAAATAGTCATTATATTTTCAAGGTAAGTTTTAAGATTATAAATAAAAAATATTTTTTTATAAGTTTTTCGTTCCTTCCTTGTATATTTTTACTTTACCCTTTAATTTATTATTTCTAGAAGAAAGTTATGTCTTTTTTCTATTAGTAAAGTTTATCTCAGTCAACTTTTCACTAATGTTTTAATTTTCATTACTAGATTAGTGTCTTTGAAAAAATAAAGCATCATTATATTTTTTATAAAATTTAAATTGGCGATATAAATTTTAAAATTTAATTTAATAAAAAAACAAAAGTTAATATGAAAATTTGTTTATATTTAATTAATTAGTCAAAAGTTTCATTCTTTTTCTATATTTTTTGTTTAATATTTAAAAAAAAAAAAAAGCATTTCGGCTGCATCTCATTTTAAACGTGAGCATTATTGGAGACAGCCATGCACACAATCTCTTATTATTCAAATTCGAACAAATTTGGAATTATTTTATTTAATGGAATATTTTTGTATTTATTTGTTTACAAATAATTATGAAATCATATCTCTATATCTTGCATCATCTTCTAAGGGTGATTCATTTATATAAAAATTAATTTATATATATATATATATATATATATATATTTCTTATTCTTAATTTATTAAAACACTTTTATTCTCTCTATATATATATATATATATCTTTTAATTATAAATAATGAGAAATTATAATTTTAAAATAACAATATCTCATAGTTAATCTTAAACTATATTAGTCTATTTTAAATCAAATTATTGGGCTGAACACAAGGTTAACTAATCCAACAAAAGATAAAAAAAAAACAAATTAATTAAAATAATAAAATAGGTCAATATTATATTCAATAATTTTTTTCTTTTTATCAACTAAGGAACCATGTAGTGGTCCGCCCGCTCTATTTTGCAAATTAACGGACTTAATGAGACGTGTCAGAGCAGGCTGACGCGTTTTGTCCTTCTGTGACCAGCCCGATCTTCCCATGCATTCGTCCAACAAGACGGCATTTGTTGGAAGCATGTTACAGTGTACCAGATCGTGTGCCTCGTACAGTGCTTTGTTTGTCACGTTCTTATCTTCAGGTTTGTACAATTCATACCCTATTTTTATTTTCATATCAACCCTTATTTTCTAGTAAAAATTGTTGAGCATCTTTTGAAAACATTCAACTATTTCATTGTGATCTTCGCATAATACAACTTATATTTTACTTGAATATTAATCTTGAAGATAAAATAATATATTATTAATAAATAATAAATAAATATAAAATGAAAAAAATGAAAGAGTAAAAAAATAAAATTATAGATATATATTTAAAAATATTAAATGATGATTAAATTTGAGGTGAACAAAATCATAAATTATATAAGAATTACAAAACCGAAGAGAGACTAAGAGGATAAAATTGTAAATATACATGTAAATATATTAAATATTCATTAAGTTTGAGTGACCAAAATCATAAATTACATGAAAATTATAAAACTTTGTGACTACGACCTCCTTCAACTCCCAAAAAGATCGTGATTACATAACATATCAATAACAAATAGAATTTGGTAAAAAAAACATTAAAAATGCGAAAACTTGGACTAAGAAAACAATGGAAGATAAAGAATAGTAATGCTATGAGAAAAAAAAGGGTAATTAAAGAAAAATTAATAATATAAATTGTGTTTCTTTGGGTGAAGATAGAATAGTAATTAAACAAAAAGAGGGTGGTGGAAAGTGAGAAAAGGAATATGTTAATAGCATGGTTTCTTTCTCATATCGTTGTTTGTAAATATTTTTGTACAATTGGGCTTTACTACTACTTTCTTGGGCTCTTATTAGGCGTACCCATATTTTTTCTTTTTTACCCTTATATATATTTTTAAAGATGTTATTACTCCTAGAGGTTTTATAAAACTAATAATTCAAAATAAATGTTCGCTCTTAACTTCTTTTTTCTCCTTCTTATTCAATTTTCCATCTTATATAATATAAACAAACACATAAATTAGTATGTCGTACATATATTTTTTTAGATTAATATGCATACAAGTACACAACTTGTTAATCTTAGTTTATATCTTTACGTTATGATTTAATATTGAAAATATGTATTGCATTTTTTTAATGATTTTTTTATCTATAATTACAGTTTATAAGTGATGTTTTTAAAGAATTATTTAGCTTTTCTCATATTTAACAACAATTTTTTGATTTTTTTAATGTATGAGCTTTTGTTCAGTGAATATAATACAATTAATCAAGACTTTTAAATTAATAATCTTTTATCATTATAATAATTTCCAAGTTAAAATTTTCAAATATTTTATTTTTCAAATTAATCTTAAAAATAAAATTTAAAAACTGCATTACGTTTTTCATTTTTTTTATTTGTCACAATTAATGTTACATTACGTAATAATTTATGTATGCATTATTTTGTGTTTCATTTTATGCATAACCACTTCTTTTTAATTCGAATGTCATAAGAAATCTGCTTTAATTATTTAGTTTTTTTTTTGTTTATATATATATATATAACTTTAATTAAGTATTTAAAAAATTTCAAATATATTATATTTATTAATAATTATATAATATTATGTCATTTTTTTTAAAAATAATTTGCAATCAATATATTCATCCAACGATTATGATAATATTCAAAGTTTAATATAGTGATTAGGATAAATTGGAAATTGTTGGAGAGCAGAAAAAATTAAGAAATACTGCACGTTGCACACTACGTGTTTGTATATTTGCGTAAGTGATATATGAAAAGGTATTAAATATAACAAAGAGAGATAACTCTTATATACAAATTTAACTACCAAAAACAGAAATGTAACAACACCAAACAGAAACTGAATTATAGCAGAATACAACATTCCCCCTTAATTCAATTTCTCAAACTACCAACACCTAGTTCATTCCTTATCATTTCAAACCTCTCCTTCTTCAAATATTTGGTAAAAATGTCAGCCACTTGATACTGAGTAGGACACTTGATACTGAGTAGGACAGTAAACCACCTTCAATATCCCATTATTCACTTGCTCCCTCAAAAAATGAAACCTAGTTTCAATGTGCTTACTCCTTCCATGAGACATAGGATTATTTGCCAAATTTCTGGTTGATTTACTATCAACATACAGTTGAATATGCCTTTCAATCTGTACCCTTATTTTTGTCATGAGTGAATCAAGCCAAACTGCTTGGCATGCAGCATTTGAACCTGCTATATACTCTGCTTCACATGTGGATAAAGCAACAACAGGTTGCTTCTTGCTACACCAAGAAATTGGTGCACCCATGAACTTGAACAAGTATTCTGTAGTACTCCTTCTATCATTGCTATCACCACACTAATCTGCATAAGAAAAACCCAGTAGTTTGCCCTGCATCTGATCTGACTTAGGAAATAGAATTCCAAAATCAATAGTCCTTTTAATGTATCATAGTACCCATTTTGCAGCTAGCACATGCTTCTTCCTTGGCTGATGCATAAATCTGCTCAAAATCAATAGTCCTTTTAAGTGAACCAACAATTTACTTGTAGAGTATGCTGTCAGCTTCTTCTTCATCACCTTCAATCACTGGAACCTTTGTCTCAGCTGGTATTACAACTGGATTGCAATTCTCCATGCAAAATTTCTTCAGAATTTCTGCTGCATATCTTTTCTAATATAAGATTACTCCTTTACTAACTTCAACAAACTCCATTCCAAGGAAGTATTTTAATCTTTCAAGATCAATCATCTCAAATTCAACCATCAATAACTCCTTGAATCTACTTATTTCAGCTTGATTGCTACCCGTAAGAAGCAAATCATCAACGTATATGCACATTAACAACATATTGGTTTCATCCAGAATTTTAACATAGACTCCATGCTCCACTGGACATTTTACAAACTGATGCTTCATCATAAACACATCCATCAACTTGTTCCAGGCCCTTGGTGTCTGTTTCAACCCATATAAAGCCTTCTTTAATATGAAAACTTTATTTTCACTCCCTTTAACCGGAAATTCAGGAGGTTGAGTGACATATACTTCCTCTTCAAGTGGACCATTGAGAAAAGCCGATTTCACATCAAGTTGAAACAAAGGCCAACCTTTTCCAGTTGCCAAAGCTACCACCAACCTTATAGTTTCAATTCTAGCTACAGGAGCAAAAACTTCCGTGTAGTCTAGACCTTCTTTCTGCAGGAATCCTCGTGCAACAAGTCTTGCTTTCATTTTATCAATATCTCCATTTGAATGTAATTTCAACTTGAAAACCCATTTTACATCAATGGGTTTCTTGTTCAGAGGCAATTATGTCAATGTCCAGGTTCCACTCTTCTCAATTGAATGCAATTCTTCCATCATTGTAGCCTTCCACACCTCATGCTTCATAGCTTCTTCATAATCAATAGGTTCTGCTTATGCCAGTAATGCGAAATGAACCAAATCTCCTTCATTATTTATAGCATTATCTGGATAAACTTCAAAGTCAATCAATGCTCTTGGCATGGTTCTCTTCCTTGGTTCTCTTTATACTTGCTGTTGTGTGAGCCTTGTTTCACCGACCTGATTGCTCTCTAACTCTTTACTTTCATCTCCAATTGTTACTGAAACAATCTGACTTCCAGCCATATCTGTTGCTTCTTTCTAGTTCCATGACTCATCTTCACTTATCACAATATCTCTACTGATACAAACTTCATTAGTAGCAGGATTGTAGAGTCTATATGTGCCTGTAGGATGATATCTTACCATTATCATTGCAGTACATTTATCTTCTAGCTTCTTCCTCCTAGCGTCTGGAGTATGTTTGTAACTCACAGAACCAAAAATTTTCAGATTACTCACCACTAGTTTTCTGCCAGACCAGATTTCTTCCGGGACCTTATCTCCAAGCTTCTTGGTAGGACACTTGTTTAAAATATGCACAACAGTAGACACTGCTTCTCCCCAGAGAGAATGAAGCAAGTTTTTCTGTTTCAGTATACTCCTAGCCATATCAAGAATGGTCATGTTTCTCCTTTCAGCCAACCCATTATGTTGTGGGATATAGGGTGTTGTCGTCTCATGTTGGATTCCCAGCCCAATACAATATTCTTTAAACTCTTTGGTCACATACTCACCTCCTCCATCAGTTCTCAAGATTTTCAACTCTTTTCCACACTGTTTTTCTGCCATAGCTTTGAAACGTTTGAAGAGTGCCAACACGTCACTTTTGGCTTTGATAAGATATAGCCAAATCATCCTACTGAATTCATCAACAAATGTTACAAAATATTTATTCTTTCCAAGTGATAGCTCTTCAAATGGACCACATACGTCTGAATATACAACATGTAGCACACTCTTGGCTCTCATGCATATGCAAATCAAAAACATTTCTGGACTGTTTTCCAACTAAGCATTCTTCACACAATTTTCTTGGAACAATAATTTCAGGCAGACCAATCACCATATTTTTATCAGCTAATTTCTTGAGACTATGGAAAGTCAAATGTCCAAACCTTTGATGCCATAACCAGCTTCACTTATCAATAATTGTGGCTGCTAGACAGTGCTGTTCAACAGGATCTAGCCTTGTTTGAAATGTCCTATTCTTGGACAGTGGTGATTGCAACACCAATTTCTTCCTTGCATCATAAACTTTCAACATTTCTCCCTGCATTGTGACAGTGAAACCCTTCTCAACTAGTTGTCCAACACTTAACAAGTTACATTTCATTCCAGGAACATATAACACACTCTCTATTATGATCACTTCTTTCCCATTCGAAATCCAAATTTCTATGACCTATCATATGGTTGGAACAACCCATATCCAAGAACCAATTACCTGTTATGAAACCTTCTTCATTGGAAGTAACCATCAATACAACAGGTTCTTCATTGGCTTCATCTTGTGCCACGTTTGCTTCAGCCTTAACCTCTTTTTTTTTTTTTTTGCCTTTTCCAAACCAACAATCAGCAGCATAGTGCCCCCACTTCTCACAGTTGTAGCATTGAATCTTTCTCAAATCTTGATTATTTCTTCCTCCTCTTCCTCTGCCAAAACTACCTCTGGCAGTTCTCATTTGTTCTGTACGTTCCCCAGAACCTCCTATGTTCTTTTCTTAATTTAAAGAACCACCTTCTTTATCAAAACGACCACCATTTCTATTTTTCTTCCATCTTCCACGCGAAAAACCTCATTTTTTTATAGCAGCTAACGCTTGTTCTTCTTCTATCTTCACAACATTTTTTGCTACAAGCTTCAATTCATGAGCTTCTAGCGATCCCTGCAGCTCCTCCACTGTCATCTCCTTTGTATCTTTTGACTCCTCTATAGGCACTACAATGTAGTCGAACTTCATTGAGAGAGTACGTAATATTTTTTCAACCATACACTGTTCTGTCACATCTGCTCCACATGCTCTTATCGAATTAACCAAAACACTCTCTGATTCCAACATGGTCATCAACTCAAACTGCCTTTTGAGAGCTTGTCGTTTCACCTTCTTGGTTTTCTCTGCTCCTCCATGTACTTTCTGCAAAATATCCCAAGCTTCTTTCGCTGTTTTCGCCTTGGAGATCTTTTCGAAATTCACCGTATCCACACATTGATGAAGAAGACAACGAGCCTTGCAATCCTTCTTTCTGTTTGCAGCTTCGTCTTTCTCCTTCGCACCATCTCTGACCACTTTCAGCAATTCTTGATAACCAAGAATAGCCTCCATTCGAATGACCCAATGATTATAGTTCTTGCCATCAAGAACTGGTAGGTTAGATACGAAATTTCCGCTTCCATTGGCTGCCATGAATTTCGTTCCCAAGATCTGAATCTTTGCTTCTGATACCACTTGTTGGAGAACAGAGAAGAATTAAGAAATACTGCACGTACACGTATGCACACTACGTGTTTGTATATTTGCGTAAGTGTTATATGAAAATGTATCAAATACAATAAAGAGATAACTCTTATATACAAATTTAACTACCAAAGAACTGTAACAACATCTTTAATCACCTCCTATCTTTCCTTACCAACTGGAATCTGTTAGCTCTTAGCATATATGAGCTCTGGTTGATCCCGTGTCAAAAGGCCTTGGCAAGGAAAAAAGAACATCCAGAGGATGGGAAAAGCCCTTAATTGTACTTTACGGCAACCCAATCAGGTTATATTCTCCTAGGTTCAATGGGAACAACTGGTGAGAAATGAATTGTCACCCTCCCTATGGTCTATGTGCTTCTTCCTGCATGTGTTTAAGTTCTCTTAATGAATCTATAGACCGGAATGGTTGGATCACTTTGGAGTGTGCCTGATAGATTCACCGATGATCTGAGTGTGGTATCTTCAATTCCTATCCTATAGAATTTGGGCTTAATCCTTAGAGCTCTGAGAAGATTGGGATCCTAGGCACATGAATTATAACAGAATACAACAAAAATATCCTTTTATACTACATTTCAAACCCGTCAAATATATACAAAACCATCTTTCTAATCGAAAAATCAACAATATGTAAATAGGTTTATAAGATTGGGTAATTAAATTTTAATTTTAATTTTAAAAAATACATTAGAAGCTGTTTACTATAAACACAAAAGAATAATTGTATTTTACGGGTTTGAAAAATAGTATATAAGCAAGAGATATTTTAAATTTATCCAATTCATTATATTAAATTGAATATTATCGTAGGATGAATATATTGATTGCGATATTTTTTTTAATTTACACATAATATTATATAATTTTCAAAAAATATAATATAGCTTAAAAACATTTATAAAATTTAATTCCTACCAAAGCTACAAATAGAAATTTAAAAAATATAATATGTTTTAAATTTTTAAATACTTAATTAAAATTAAAATATAGATATTTCCATATGTACACCTAATATTATCTTAGTTTTTGCAACTATCAATTATTTATTTTTTATTTATTCGGTGTTCAACGTTTCTAATGATCACCATCAGTGTAAAAAGAAATAATACATTCACAAATAAAATGAATATAATTTACATTTTATTAATCAATAATTTACACTAGATTAGTTTAAATGCAGATACAATTAAAAGTAGTTCCTTTATGCTGTCTCCTTCTTCAGTCGTTGCAGTTCCCCTTTCTCGACTCGGATCGGAGCAGAACTCTCCTCAATCCTCCATTTCACTCTCTCTAAAACCCTAACATCACGAAATGCTCGAACCGGAGTCGCAAAACGGACACGAGCCAGAACCGCGGCCAAAAGCGGAACCAGTGCCAACAGAACGAACAGAAGCACAATTGGAACCGGTATCGGGATCGGCGCCCGAACCCGAACCAAATCCGCAGCAAGAATTGGAACCAGTGCCAACAGAACAAGCGCAAGCACAATTGGAGCCGAAATCAGAATCAGAAGCTGATCCCACGGTAAAAGACGCAGATCTCAGGGAAACGACGGTCCGTTCCAATGCGCACGCCAATCCTTCTCCCAATCCGCAACTCCGGAAAGACGAAGGAAATCGAACGTTTACCATGAGAGAGTTGCTGAATGGTTTGAAAAACGATTCGGAACCGGATAAAGAAGATGCCAACTCCCCTCACAGGTTACTGCCCTTTTGCCTTGAATCAGGAAAACGAAAAACGACAATGCGTTTGGTTTACTTGTTGATGCAATCTTTTGCTTAGCTACGGAATAGTAGAACATATAAATTGTAGATCGTAAATGGCGTGTAAAATATTTAATTAAGAAATGGTTCTAATTTTAGCTTCTGTTAGCGCATTTCTTTTGTTCCAGCTCTGGTAAATCAAAGTGATATAGATTTAAGGTATGACTTTTGGGGTGGTTTTTTTCCTTTTGTGCACACCTGAAATGCAGCTTACACTGTAATTTTTAAAAATTTTCAGCCTAGAACAACAACAACAGCACGCAGAGCAGAACAGCGCTGCTATGGATTTGATAAATAGCGTTGTAGGTGTTGATGATGAAGGCCGGTCCCGACAGAGGATACTTACATTTGCTGCCAGGAGGTAACATGGCCACTTCTATTTGCTACTAGGAATTACCCACACTGAAAACTTGCTACTGCAATCTTCTTTGTAATCTTTTGCAAATAGTAGGAGCTCCTTGACAGGTTCTGCACTTGTCATTATTTTTCTAAAATTTGTACCTTTTTGATTGGATTTTCTAGGTATGCTACAGCAATTGAGAGGAATCCTGAAGATTATGATGCATTGTATAATTGGGCATTAGTACTTCAGGTCTGATGTTAGTGGAGTCGCTGGATTTTGATGTTATATTTTATGTTTTTGCTTCTTAGCCTTTTTTTCCCTTTATTTTTTTGGTTCAAATATTTGGATTGTAAGGTTTCAACTAATTGTCCAGTATAAATTATTCTGGCATGATATTCTATTCGTGTGATGGACTTTTTATTGGCTACTTATGTTCTTATTATTGTAACTGAAATAAATTTTTTTCATTTTCTGATGAAATGGGATGACAATTTCATATTATTTTAACAAAAAATTCTTTGGATATCCATTACAAACAAAGTTCTATTGGTTTATCTTATATTCAAGAATAAGCACAATGAATTATGTATTCATTATTTGAAACATCTGGCTTTTAGGCCAGAGTTACAGTACAAGACTTAGACAATGCAGGGTTTCCCCCCAACAAGAAGTTTCCTCCTGCTTTTAGCAATTAATAAGAAAACTACCCAATGAACCACCCTTAATCTCTATATTATGCATCACATCACACACTAACTGTCACTTGATTGTATTGACCATTCTATAACTACCTAATTAACTACCTTTGGGTCCATAGTTACCTAAAGATACAATTTCTATGCAAACTTTAATAATGCATGGCTACTAGGTTTTAGTTTCCTTCTTATGCTTTCTCACATAAATTTTTCAAGTTCTATCTCTACTGTTTGTATTGTGGTTATTCTTTACTTGGTCCAATCTTTGCATAAACTGTTTATTCAATCCTTTCTGGTGCGCAGGAAAGTGCAGATAATGTTAGTCCAGATTCCACTTCACCCTCTAAAGATGCTTTGCTGGAGGAGGCTTGTAAGAAGTATGATGAGGCCACTCGCCTTTGTCCCACACTACATGATGTATGTAAGAATATCCTTCTCCTGATGTTTTAGATGAATGGGTAACAAAACTTTAGCTAGGATCTGGATACAAGTGTAGATGAGTTGAACATTACAAATTCTTTGGCTGGGCTAAAAGCAGTCAAGCCTAAATGAATCCAAACCTTAAATCTTACTCAGTATAAAAATATAAATAAATACCACTCAAAAACCCTTTAAAACGGGGATGGATCCACATAAATAGAAGTTATAAATATTATTGTGTATTTTTTGTAATATTTTATTCTTATACAAGCTATTAACAAGCTGAGCCTGACAGTAAAATTCTCAAAGCTCAGTTAATTTATTGAATGAGTTTCAGTCTTTTGGTTAAATAAAAATGTGAAAAAGGACAAAATTGGATCAGAATTGGGAAGAAGTGAGGGATTTTTGTAAAGAAATAACCCTGATCAGTATCAATGTGATAATGAACAAGTGACCAACAATGATACTACTTCTGGTCCTATATACAGGAAACAAATGAAAGTATTTTTTGTCCTAAATACTCCGTATAGTCCTTAATATAAGGTATTTCTAACAGAATCACAGAAACCAATAAAAATAATTAATTAATTTAGTTGATTTTAAAAAACTGTTACCAATGCACCAAATTTACTTTCATTTTTAATGACTTTTAAAATTATTTTCTCCTTATTCATTAATATACAACATACATACTCATAATATTCAATAGGAGCAAATAAGGAAAATAAATCTAATGTTCTATATAAATCTAAGGTTTCTTTCAATGATATGAATACGAGAGTTGGGTAGTGTAGATGGGAGGATCTAGGGGCTCTTCGTTTGGCAAGAATGAAGAAACAGTTTCTTGAAGAAATGAGGATAGAGAGTAGCAGGTTTTAGGCTGTCAATCTCAAAGAAGAATGATAATTGTTGGTGCAAAACTATGAAGAGAAGGTAAAGGACCTTGGAAGGAAGAAAACAGAGGGGATGTTGAAGTCTTGAAAGATGAAGGTGAATCTCTGGAGCATAAAAATAGAGGGGAAGAGGAAGTCTTGAGGAATGGAGCAGTCGCTGATCTGGTGGAATCAGAAACAAAGATAGATTCTGAACTGATGTCATTGGAGGATGGGGAACAAAGGAGTAAGGACTTCTTCATGTACATGAAGAAAGAAACAACAAAATTTTAAAAAGGGTAAAGGACATCCTCATATATATGAAGAAACAACAAAATCTTAAAAAAAAGAAAGTACTTTAGTGCAAAAGATAGGAAGGAACATCATAATGAGGCAGAATTTGAAAAAATTGAAGGTGAAGATGCAAGAATTGATTTTAAGGTAAATCAAATTTCGCTTGTGAGTCACAAGCTTCAAAAGGTGAAGTGAAGGGTTGCAGGTCATCGGAGAAAGAGATAGGGAGGGACCTGGAGGGTTGACCATAATGGGGTGAATATGTGAAGCACTGGTCTGCCTTGGCTACATATGTTTGTGTCTCAGGTTTTCCAGTCCAGGGATTGCCACAGAAGCAACCAGATTTGGGGTGGTCACTGTCAAAGATGGAGGAGCTCTGTCTCAAGGGAAGAATGACTGATGAAGCAGGAGAAATAAATTTATGAATTTAATGGCCCAAACCCAACCCACTAAGGACAGTGACGCTGTTTCATGGCTAAAAATACAGAACAAAATAGAGCACTAGAGGAGTATGGGAGCACTCACATATTTGTGTTTGACGCTGGAGAAGTGTAAGTTCATTTTGGGTGGGCTGCAGTTGTCTGGTTGGGTTGGTCATGATGCCTAAAGTTAAACAACTGGAAACCTGGTTGAGAGAGGGATCATGTTGTCATTAGCGAGAGGAAATTAGGACCTTTTAGCATTGAGTGGTTCAGACCCTCAAAATTCTGCTGTGTATGTGTTCTACACTCCTAGATCTGTTATTAATATCACCCTTTGATCTCTTTGTTAAATAAAAAAGTTATGTTGTTCATACATAATACTTTTGAAATTCCTTGGCCATGTAATCCCATAATTTCATTGTATTAGAATTAGCACGAGCAACATTTTATAACCAGGCATCCTTCATCAAACTCAGTATCCATACCTGGGGGCAGTATTCACCCCTGCTATCTCGCAAACACTGCAGTATCAGTAACCAACCTATCTGCAGGAAAATGCTGTCCATATTTTGATGATACACTACAGTACCCTTGTCAAAGTCTATTTATATAGTGTGATTAGCCCAAAATTGTTCCTATTTGCCTATAAGTACGAGTCTAGTTTTAATCAGAAATGGGAGTCTTTACTTCTCATCTTACCCTATATTTGATTTTATTCAGGCTTTCTACAATTGGGCTATAGCAATTTCTGATCGGGCAAAGATGCGGGGCCGCACAAAGGAAGCTGAAGAGCTATGGAAGCAGGTCAGTAAAAATAAATGCTGCCTTTGGTTTAATGGTTTTCATGCATATTTCGCACAAATCTGGGTAAAGAACTGAATTTCCTGCTGAATTTGAATGGAAGGACTGTTCACATTTTGGTTATTGCTGTCAAGGGTGGGTTAATAGATAGAGGCTTATCATCATCACTCATCTATTTTTTGCATTTTTTCCCAGGCAACAAGGAACTACGAAAAGGCAGTTCAACTTAACTGGAACAGTCCTCAGGTTCTTCTCAATTAATTTTTAATAGTTTGTCACAATTTCTTATAATTTTAAAACATTCTTTCTTGTTTCTTTAGTTATATATTTGCTATATTATCCCTTTTAACCGACTCTCATCAAATCTATTTCAGGCGCTCAATAATTGGGGACTTGCTCTTCAGGTATATTTAACTCTCCTGTATACCAGCATTTCACTACGTCATACAAACGGCATAAAAGATATATATTTTCATTTTTTGTGCTTCTAACTGCATGATTGGGTCCCCCCCCCATTGATATGTATGTATATATTGCAAGTAAACAAAATAGAACTTTAGAAAAAGCTTCATCAAATGCTTGTTAAAAGCAAATTTTCATCATCTCCAAGACCTGGATCTTTTTACTTCACCTAAAAGCTTTCGTTATACCTAATACACTTTAGGCACTTGTGAATTAATCTCATGAAAATTTGTAGTCATAAATATCTTTGCACGTATTATAATTAATCATCTAAACTTAATCATGGTATAGTAGCTCTGCTAGCTCATTCAATGCTGTACTCAAGCATCCATGTGCAGCAATACTTAGGTAATGACATAGCATTAGCACAGTTGAATCATTAATCCAAGTCAGAAAAATTCAACTTGATTTTAATTTGGCTGTGGATGGTCTAATGTATTCCCTCCTCTTTTATTTGGCTTTGGGACCTCTTAATGTAAAATTTGGCGAAAAAAGCATTACATGGACAAGATTATCTCAAAAGGCTTTTATAGATGAAAAAAAGAACGGGATAAAACCTTCAAACCATTGGACCAGCCATTTGTACCTTTTCCCTTTCTCTTTTTGCTAATCATACTCAACCCTCTTCTCTTATAAGAATATATTTCCCTATTCCTTGAGAGTTATTTTGCAAACATTGTACACTTAATATTTTATAGAATTCATAATTTTCTTTATTGGAATTCTCAATTAATTTGTTTGTCTTATATTTGTTTAAACAATTGATTTCCAATTTAGGAACTCAGTGCCATTGTTCCAGCGCGAGAAAAGCAAAAGATTGTGAGAACTGCAATCAGCAAGGTATAACAGATTTTTTTGAAGGGAATCTGACGGAAGTGACAAACAATTGTTTATCAGTTATGTCATCTGAATATAACACAATTTCCTCATCCACTTTTGACTTTTCCATATTCTATGATGCAGTTTCGTGCAGCCATACAGTTGCAATTTGATTTCCATCGGGCAATTTACAACCTTGGAACTGTTCTGGTCATATTGCTTCTTCATTTTACACATATTTCATCCACATTACGCTTTAGTGTCTTGTATTGACATGTATGTAACAGTATTAAGACTGTATAATTGACTTGCTTAATGCCTTCACAGTATGGATTAGCAGAGGACACTTTAAGAACTGGGGGATCAGTAGGTGCTCAAGAAGTTTCACCAAATGAATTGTACAGCCAGTCTGCAATATATATAGCTGCTGCTCATGCATTGAAACCAAATTATTCAGTAAGATGCCACTATTTATCCTTAGATCCTGTTAATTTTTCCCTCATATTTTAATCATGCATGCTTATTATTATTATTTTGTATGCAACAGGTTTATAGCAGTGCCTTGCGGTTGGTGCGCTCTATGGTGAGTACATTTTATCCTAAATTATGCTATTGCTGTGGCTTTGATCTAGACCAACATTACAATGTGGCTTTCTCAATTTTGTTTCGACTTTCACGTTAAGTATCCCTACAGTTTATTGGATTATTGGTTCTCACCTCTCATCCCCTTAAGTAGTACTTACACTGAGACCACGTATTTTCTTTAGAAGTTAACTTATCTTCTGTTTGAATTGATATGCCATCTGTTATTGTTGTTTCATTACTATTAATGTGAGTTTTAGTTGATGGAATCATTCATTTAAATGCTAACATTGGCATAACTCAATTTTCACAGCTACCATTACCACACCTTAAAGTTGGATATTTAACTGCTCCTCCTGTGGGGTCAATGATTGCACCTCATAATGACTGGAAACGGTCAGAATTCCTTTTGGATCATGAAAAGCTTCAGCAGGTAAGATGTGGGACCTTGAATTTTTTTTGTTAGTAAAAATCGTTCATAACCTATAAGCTCTAGTCTCACAACTGCTAACTATGATTAAACAATTTACATTCCTTCATTCAGATACCCAGAGGAGATCATAAACAATTACCCCAAAGCCTCTCAGGCAGATCAGTAGATGCAGTGAATGGGGACAAGAAGACTATCAAAGTAGATATAGCAGATATTATTTCTGTATCAGCATGTGCTGATCTGACCTTACCACCTGGTGCAGGCCTCTGCATAGATACAAGTCATGGATCATTTTACTTGGTAAGTGGCAGTTTCATTGATCTGAGTTTATCCACATTGCACCAATTTATTGCTTGTTTCCGATCAAATAATGTTTAATCAATTGCCCTAAATCAATTTTGATTGAAGACAACATACAGCAATTTTTGGAATCAAAGCCAAGACCTTTTTCATAATGAAGTAATCATGACTCCCACATCTAATAATGAAATTACCACTTCCCCATACTTGCTTGCCCTTTCAACTTGTAACTATGCTTTATTCTTAGTCAACCCAGTTGTTTTCTTGTGACAAGTGGAAGTTTCTTTGTGATGGCTTGTTGTGTTGACAGTGTATTTGATTGTCATGAGATTATCAGCTTTAAATGGAGAAGGCAATTACATGAAACCTGCACCATTGTTGTCCATTCTGTCTTGAAATAGTAATCACTGCACCTAGGGAGCATAACCTCCATGTTTCCAATAGTTTTTTCATGCATCTGCACAGAAAGGCAAAGTCCATTCATGAGTTTCCCAAGTAACCTGTCCCCCCACTCACCACCAGCGTACTTTAAAAATGGTTTTCGTAAATCCCAAATTAATTAATTTTCCAAGGGTTGATGAAATCTTTGAAATGTGATTTCATCTCAATTACATATACAAGCATCTCTTTATATTTTGAAAATGCAGCTCTAATCTTGATTTTTTACTTGCATTATCAAGGTTGCGGACTCTTGGGAATCATTGGATGGCTGGTTGGATGCACTTCGTCTAGTTTACACAATTTATGTGCGAGGAAAAAGTGATGTACTTGCTGGTATAATAACAGGATGAATATAAGTTTTAAGTGTACCATCGATTTAATATGCCAATTTGAGTAAGAACTCATTTCAGCGTTTTTGCACTTTCCCGCGAACTTGTGTATAATATTGAGTTATGTATGAAATAATTTCAATACAATTGAAAAGTCTTTGTTTACTCGTTAACCAGTTTGTTGAACGTTCTAATTTTTACAATATATTTTGCAAGAGTTGCAGAGTTTTATGAACTGAAATATGAATTAATGTACTTTCTTTGCTGTTGCATTTCTATGAATTTCTATTCCGGTTCAGGCCTATTTTCCTTGTTTGGTCCTCTGCGCGATTTTACAGTTAGGTGGTTATTCATTCTTTAGCCCATTTTCTGGCAAGGCTGACAAACCATGTATTACCCAAAGAGAGGTGAGTTTCTTTGCTATTTTTCCTGGGATGGGAGGTGTACCTGCAAGAGCAGCGCTCTAACGACAGACCTTATTTTTGTCAGAAAATTTTGATGTTACAAACTGTAGGCGGTGACACTGACACTCTTCGCAATGCATATGGATGATGCTTGATGTAGTCCAGAGTGTACTTGTGTTCACCGAAAAAAAAGAAGGGTTCACCAGCTAAACACTATGGCATTTAACATCTTGTTCTGTGGTCGGTCAAACTTTAGGAAGGAACGAATTTCATGCAGATAGGAGGATGGATTCTTGCAAGAGCTAGAATCGCAGCAGGTAGAGTCCATAGTCCTTCCCCACAAATTAGTCCAGAAGCAGCTGCTGGAACCATCAACTCTGCCTTGTTGGAGTCCAGCTTGTGCCACACAAACACAACCACACTACCGATGAACATGTCGATTGCGAAGTATGCCCCAACCAGAAATGGTACGGCCATGACCATTGGTAATGGCATCCATTTACCAATCTTTTGGGGTGAAAAGTCTCTGATCATGTTTGCTCCTATAGCAAAAGCAAAGAAACCAAAGCAAAGCTGCAAGCAATGCTGGGGCAATGCTGAGAAACCTTGGACACCTATGATTGCCATGTTTCTGTAAATTAAAGCATAAGGAGCTTTGAATTCTCCTTGCGGATTTCCCACATCGAATGCCTTGTAGTACAGGAAGAAGCTGAGAGGAGCTGTCACACAGCCCATTGCAATGCCGATTACTTGACATATGAACATGGCTCTGGGTGAGGTACGTGTGTAATGAGCAGTTTTGAAATCTTGCATCAGAATACAAGACACCGAGACCACGGATTTAATAAGACCGCAACCCACAAGTCCAGCCACCACACCATTTTCTTTTCCTGTAATTGCTGCCAGGGTAAAGAGTGCAACTTTCCCATAATTATATGCCATGTTTATGTCGGTGAGACCTGCTCCAAAAGCATTACAGAATGCCAGAGATGGGGCAAATATATAAGCAACCACCACGTAGTACCATTTCAGCTGTGGAAACATGCGTGGGATTATGATTATAGAAATGAGTGTGAAAACAACGTATCCAACGATTCCAATCCGCATGGGAATGTTCTCCCTCAGAAATGTCTCTGTTTGTTCAATGTCTTCAGTCGGATTCCCCTTCTGATCAGCAGCCACTGTTGCAGTAAGGAAACAACCTCAACATTAAATATCATACATTATTATCATTGAATAATCAAACAGAAGCAAGTGTGAATTTGACTGTTCTTACCATTTTTATTGTTCTTGCTCTTTATTCTGCCATGGACGTTGAGCACTGTGGAAATTAGAATCTTGGTGAAGTTGTATATGCCATCACCCAGGATTAGAGCGATTGAAAGAAAAACCTTATAACCGTACAAACCCTTCATGTTACTTTCTTCTAAATTGTCCGGGAACCAGTCTCCTCTAAGCCGATCAATGAGCGGATACATGAGTCCATAAGAGAGAACAGCTCCAAGGAGCAAGGACACGTTCACAAGGTGGGAGCAAATCATTCCTGCTCCAACAAAAGTCATACTAAAATCGAAATAGAATCTGCAAATTAAATTCAAAGAATATGATCAGTAGCATGTGGGATGGAACCCTCCATTTCGAAGCAATTAATATGCTCAAAATCATACGATTGCTTCCAAGCTTGCAATCCAAAGGTGGGGAACTGTTCGAATCCGCAGTCCTCTATTCCTGAGAAGAACCACTTAAATAAACCCCATAAGAAACTGACAGAAAAATACTTCGCAAATCCCCATACTTGCTTCCTGCAATATTATATTACGATTGTCATCAACAAGTAGCCATTTTGTTGATAATATTATCAACAAGAAAAAGAAGCTGCAAAAAAAATTAAAAATTAACAGTACAACTCTCGTCTGTGCAAATTGTAGCAAACGAAAGCTGATGAATAGTTGCGAAGTGTAGGGTACTTACTTGGCCATTTTGTCTCCCTGAGTATGGAAACCATTGATGAGAACCGCAGTTGCCAAGCCACTGGGATAAGTTAATTTGAGGTCAACTATCATGATCTGCAGCAGAAAAAGTACTGTAAGACAGTTTTTTTGAAGAAGTCTTGTGCTACTCGTGAGCGCATTCACTACATGCAACTCAAACTGAACTTCAATGCTCTTAACAAGTCAGGAACACGTATATCACAAAAAGAAAAATAAAAATCCGGGTCCGTTTTGTTGATTAGTGATTCTAACAATTTCTATATATATGCATCAAATGATATATCAGTCACTGAAAGATGCGCAGCAAAGACATCGAATCCAAAACTTTGCACACAGAGAGAAGAAAATAGATATGTAAGCAATACCTTTCTGAGTGGAATCAAGACAAAGAGGCCAACAAAGCAAACCACAAAAAGGAAGGCAGTCATCCAACCAAACCCAGGTTCTTTAATAGCGTTTGGGCTGTTACCCTCGTTTCCTACTCCCGACAACTCATAAGTCGTTCTGTTTAATCCCAACAGGTAAGAAGCAAATCCTCCTGCCATGTGCACACATACATGGATCAAACTTTAGAAAACAAAAGTATATATATATATAAAGAGAGAGTGTAAACTCAGTAAGTAATAAATATGAAGAGGCTATATAAATTCAAAAAGATAAAAGACAAAACTCTAACCTCCAACAGCAATGCTATAGCATGCAACTGCACAAGTCTGTATGATGGTGTTCTCCTGGCGGCTGAAGGGTTTGGCTACAAAACCAGCCTTGTGCAACACCTTGGTCCAGGTTCGAACAAACACAAAGGCAAGGAGTGCAGCAGAAACGTTCAGGTTAGGAACCATACCAGTTGTGAGGTTGAGCTTCATGACTATTATGCTGTACATGATTCCAATCAACATGCTCACAAACACTCCTCTCAGTGTTATCTGTTCTGTCCATGGCTGAGACTGAACTTCAACAGCAGGTAGCTGATCCTCCAAGTCCTGATCTCTTTCAACTATTTCTAGTTTCCTCTCTCCTTCCATCTCAAGGTCACTTGATGGGGAAATCATCTCTCTAACTGTAGTAGCAGCTGTATGGCCTTTGTAACACAAACTTTGAACATCAGAGGAAACACAACTCAAGAACAAAACCGAGAATGTCTGGTTGGTATCAATACTATGTTTATTATAATTATGATGTTCGTGCGTAGATATTGAAAAGTGGAATAATAATACACTGTTAACATTTCACCTTACCTTAGTTTAATTGTTCTTTCTCCTTTAGTCTTTTTCTCACCAATTGGATGGACCAATGAAAGATATTAAGATGCTTTCTCTAAGCAAAGGCATAGCTACTGTATGAAATAATGTAGGGTACATATATAGGGCAGGGTTACCCTAATGACTGGGATGGGACAAACAGTAACTTTCCTTGACTTCTTGCTGCACATATAACAATGTCAATTCTTTTGAAGACAATTAAGTTAATCAATATATATTGATAATGTGTGTAGGGAACACTATATTGAATCTCTGGTGTAAGAAAGTGCACAAAATATTGTCATACTTAATATAGTCAAGTATTTTCTGAAATTTATCTCATAATTTATCTTTAAGTATTAAAAGATTCTGCATGCAGTATTTATTTTATTGTGTTTATTTATTTACTACCAGCATGTCATAAGATTGAATTTTAACTTACAGTCACATTAAATTTGTTGACCCAGGAATGCTGTGGTTGGCATCTAGTCTAAAAATATCGTATAGATAAATGTGGTACTTAAAACACTAAAAAATAATATACATTGTACCCCTGAAAACCAACGGTGTGTCCATCAATCCGTAGTTTGCCGACAACAACCAGTATTAAAAGATTAAAGAATTAAAAATTGTAATATTTTTGAATTCAAATGTGTAAAAATATATTCTTTTGTAAGGTGTTGTTTCATGATTTTTTAATTATAATCTTGATGGTTTTAGTTCATCAAGAAGAACAGATACAACCTGAAGGACAACAGTTTTGACTGTTGAAAATTTACTTTTCACACATTCGCCCCAACAACTGCAGATAGAACTTGAAAAATGATAAGGTTCATCTGTCCAATGATATATACATACAGAGAGATAGATACATAATAGGCACACCTACAAATGCAGTGCATTAGATGCACTTGCAATGTCAACAGTGAGGGTAGAATCAGCAAAAACTCATCTTCTTCAATTGGGTTGACTAGTTAATCTTACTATTAACCTACCCTTTTTCCACCTTTGTCCTCGCATGAGGTTCTGATAACATTTCCAGCTAGTGGCAAAGATTCTCTTCCCATAAGGGGACTGAGGTGAGCCATTCATTGATTGCACCCATTAGTGGATGGGTTGGCCTGTCAACCATCAGCATCCAGTTTGAAAATGATGGAATTGAGATAAACTTGGATCAATTCAGGGATTTCTTTTTCTTAATTGATCTATATAGACCATAGTACTACTATTTATGTGTATTTTGGATAAATTAAAAAAATGTGTGGCAAGACAAAGCACAAGATTATATCTTTCATATCTGGTCTTATACTTTAGTCATGTGTGCTGATTTCAACTTGTAAGATAATAATTGAAGTGTGATGAATTGGATGCTGAAAATATGATAAAAACTTTCTGCCTAGCATTTGAAAATGGTTGTGACGAAGATGATGATGATTTCGTTGCATCATTGGAACCGTTGAAAATGAGCACTAGGTTGATTTGGAAGATGCCACACTCACCCATCACATCGTGCACAAATTCTGTGTCTGAATGTAATTGTACATATATAGACTCAGAGAAGGGCAGTAACTTGATGTTGAGACGAAAGAATTTTTGCATCAATGCATATTATTATTATGTGTGGATGGCTATGGCTATTGCTTTAGGATGGCATCTATTTGTTGAAAAAGTGAGGGTGAAGGTTTTTTTCAATTGTGTTTGTGATTACCACTAGCTCTGAAATGGATACTAGAATTTGAATCTAGTGGCTAATGTTTTGATCAAGTGACACACGGCACTCACAGCTTAGCACAAAATCCTACCTTAGCTAGTGTGGAGTGTGGTCGCCATGTGCCTGATTCGGACACTTTTGACTATACCTGATTATGACACTGATTTTCTGTCTTTTTAGAACCCTACAAAACTCCATTCTCCTTTCCAATGAATTCACAACTACAAGATTAGCATTGTGGGGTGTAGTAATAATTACATAAAATAAATATTGATTAGAAAAATAAAATTTAAAAATTATTTTTAAAGGATTATCTTTTCTAATAAATAGAAAAAACTTTATTTAATAATTATATCAGAAAAATACTTTAAATAGTATAAGATTAAAGGTGATTTTAATAATTTTATAATAATAATAATAATAAATTATGAAAGGCAAACTTATTATTAATAAAAATAGAAATTAAAAATTATTTTTTATATTTTTTAATTTTAAAAATAAAAATAGTTTTTAAAACTAATTTAATAAAATATTTATCAAACAATTATTTAATTATAAAAAAAATGAAAACTCATGTTTTGACTGCATTGTATTCTGTTAATACCTATTTAAATTATTAATATGTTATTTAAACTAACAAAATAATCATAAAATATATTTATTTAATCATGTTATGGACAAAATATCAAACAAGGTTACGACGTATAAGTAGCTATCTAAAAGGGATGTTTAAGTCTTTTTAAAATATATATAATATATAGACAGATATATATTGACAAAGAACTTCTATAAAATTCATGTGTTAAAATATAATAAAAAAATTATAATTTTACAATGTTTTAAAAATTGACACCTTTTTATGAAAAAATAAATTTGATTCTTTTTAATATAAGGACAAGTAGAAAATAAACAGCAACAAAGGAGGTAACATTATTAATATTCGCTGGTTATTATTTTTATTCTTTCTCCTTCTAGCCAATCAAATAAAGGCCAAAATTGTGTTTGATTTTTTTTTCCTAATTTTTATAATATAAAGTTTTATTAATATTTTTATTATATTTTTATTATTTTATAATTTATATAATAAGTTTGACTTGAAATCCCAATTCTACTTGTAAATCCTATCTACTAATTTGTTTGCTTTCTAAAAATAATATGTTTCTAAATTAATTTTCTATCAATAAAAACTAGATAATGAAAGGAATAAACATTTATAAAAGAAAAAAATCTCGAAACAATAATAATAATATGAGAAAATATTAATATAAAAAGAAAATTACTATAATATGAGATAATACTAATATAAAAAGAAAAATATTAAAAAAAAAGAAAAAAATCAAAATTTTTATTATATTTATTTTTTAAAAAAATATAAGAGTACAATTTATTTATTTTATTCACAAATATAATTATTTTTGTTGTGTTTATGTTAAGAGTTACCCATCAGTATCAATGTTTATTGATAGTTTTAAAACAAATAATTATTTTAAAAAATATATGTTCAAAAAACAAATATAACATAATTTAATTTTAACACGTAAAACTTATATTTTAAAAGGCAAAAAGATGAAGTTATATATGTCTTTTAAACTTGTATAAGTATTTTTTTTAATAGTTAAAATCATGACCTTTGTTTTACTGTTATCATAAATATTAATGAACAAGGTATCCCTTTGTAAATATTATTAATTTATTTAATTAATACAAATTTATAATTGGGAATGTGATTACTTTAAAATATTTTTTTAATTACATATTCACATTAATTTATAATTTTTCATTTACAAATGAGAAAAAAATTCTAATTAAACATTATATGCATGAAAATAAATATAATTTATATTTTTTTTAATGTAAATCCTAAATTTTAGAAAATGAGATTTATTTTTATCATGATATATTTTTATATTTAAAATTATTAATTTTGAATGATCATGAGTGTATACCAATAAAATCTAATTATTATGTAAATATTAGAAATGAACCTTATTAATAATATACTTTAAAAAAATTACTTAAATAGAATCTCAATTAATTTATTTATTCAATTAGATCCATTTATTGTTCATAATCATTTTTCTTTTCTCTCCTCTTTGTTTTAAAATTTTTTAATTTTTTTCTTATTCACTTCTTATTTTTCTCTCTTCTAATGTAGGTCTTTTATTTTTCTCTTGCCTCTTCCTTTTATTGTCCTAGTTAAACCATTACATTAAAATTTAATAAAAACATATTAAAACAAATATTTTTAAATCAATATTTAAACGAAAAAAATATTAATTAATTATTTAAAATTATAATTATAATAAATAATTTTATTTATTTTGATAATACATAAATTTATTTACTATAACATAAATAATTAATTTAAAATTATTTTGTCACAATAATAATTACTCATCTTATTAAAAATATTAAATATTTACATGTTAAATGTGTTTTTTACTTAATAATATAATATAGTTATAATTAAATTGAGTTATGATAATTAGTTAAATTAACTAATTTTAAAAAATATTTGTTAAAAATTATTTCAAAATAAATAATTATTTTTTTTACTAATTATAACATAATAATAATATTTGTAACATCTCAACTTTATCTAAAAAAATGAAATCAGACAAAAAAACTAACAAAAACAAATAAAGAGAAAAAAACAAGAAAATAATTGAGAAAAAGTAATTATAATTTATTTTCACTTATTAAATTTTGTATATAAATAGTAAATAAATTTAAATAAATTCTATTTAAATAATTTTTAAAATTATATTAATTATAGAATTGATTCGTAAATATTATTATTAATTTATTTATTTAATGTATTTTTACAATTACGTTTCAGTTTTGTGCAGAAAAATGGTAACTTGAGGCTTTTTATTTTTTAATAATCTAAGATTTTTTTTCTTTTTAACAAACTCAAATTTAGAAAGTAAAATTCATTCAAACTTTAATATAAATACAAATAAGCAATAAAATTATGGTGTAGTAAGTAAAATTCATGATGATATGAGATTGGACATTTTTGAGATATGTTAATGGGCTTGTCTATAGGATTATTGGGCCATGACTAATCCCCAAATCAATTTTAAAACTACTCTACCCATTAAGAATATATTTTTAATTTTATAATTAAGAAATTATGTAAGTTTTATTAAATAAGTTAACTTTAATTTTTAGTTTTTAAAAAATTCGTGGATTTCCTATTTTATTTTCTTGTACAATTACTTATCTATTTTAATTTTCCTTCATTCATCTCTATCTATAATTGGATTTTAAATTTAATTATATAATAATTTAAATTATTCATTATAAAATTTTAAATATATATTTATTATTAATTTGTTATAATATATTTATATATTAAAAATGATTATTAAATTTAGTTATATAGAAACAAACATCTATATTATTATACAACATAATTATTAATATGCTAGCATAAATATGAGCTAATTACTTACTCAATATATTTATTTTATATTAAACAATAATTCTTTCGTTGTTAACTTATTATCATTATTATTATATAACAAGCCTTATTCACACTATTTTATTTTAGTCAATATATTTATTTTTTCTGACATATCAAACATTTGTTTTTACAAACTTCTTAATGTATAATGATTATAAATTGTGTATATGGATTCAAAATATATTAACTTAATTATTATTATTTAATATAATTAATAAAGAATATAAAAATAACTCTTTATTGCAAAGTTTCGTTATTCACGTATATTAAAGCTACTTTTAATTTGACCATGAAGCTAAATATTTGTTTGTTTATTTTTTATAATAATTATTTTTAAATTAAAAAAATCTTTTTATGACTATTTTGTTAAAATAACTTGTAAAAATTGTTTTTATTTTTTATTAAACACAATTAAAAAATATTTGTTATTTTTACTTTTCAGTCATCAATGATACCATACATACTATAATTGTAGTATATTATTTTTTTATCATAAAATTATTAAAATTAATTTTTTATTTTTATTACGATGTTATCGTTTAAATTAATTTTTAAAGTAAATTTGTCAAATATTTTTTAATTTATTTAAAAATAATTGCAAAATTAATATATATATTTTTAAATGAGTGTTGAAGATCTAAATGAGTGTTTACTAAAAGTTCCATAATTTTATTAGGTCTTGCCTAATTATATTGGAAGTACTGATATACTACTTAAAAAAAATAATAACATATGTGGTCACGTAGTTTAAAATGAAAATTTATTAATACTAGTTTACTACATACAAAAAACTAATGAATAAAATATCAATTGAAAACTAATATAAAAAAAATTCGAGAAGTTAATAAAAAAAATTGAAGAGAGATGCACGGAAAATAATATTACCTTGCTTTGTTCTTCAACCTCACAACTGATACGATGATGGATATTTTTATTTCTAAATGATGAATATTATTTTTTTAGATTCTACTAAAAAACTCAAACTTTTCTCCTCGTGGAACATTATTTACTATGCTCCAATCTTCCTCGACAGCATCGACGTTCTAAGCGTTTCTCCCAAACAAAAATCAATAATTCTCCTTTTTAACGCATTACAATACAAATACAAAAATGGTATCCATTTGCATTATACATAATATTCAAAAATTTTGTTTACTTCGTTTCACTTTTTTCCTTTTTAAGTCAACAACATAACAATTAAATATCACACTTCACACCCTTTTTTTATTAGGTGAGATAAAATAGATTTATAAAAATTAGATTTTTTTTATATACAGTAAAATATAAATCAATCTATGATAAATAAAAATAAACTAATTAACTAAAACTACCTATTTAAACTAATACTTATTACTAAATCGATTTGGAATCATTTTAACATCCCTGTCTGATAATTTATTTATTTATTTTTCATCTCAGACGGCAACATAGTGCTGGTGGCCATTGATTTCACCAAATTCACTCCCACGTTCAAAAACTTTAGCTGTCAAAAACAAATATTAAAATTTTCCAAAAAGAAAATAAAATAGTGAATCTGTGGAAACCCGTGATATTGGTTATTATGAGTGAACACTCTTGATCACGTGGACCCTTTCGTTGTTGATTCATATACAAATATAAATAAATATATGCATGGTGGTGTCTGCTTCATGTCTGGTACCGCATAAAAAATTTAGAAATATGTGTCTTACAAAAATACCATTTCCTTTCAATCCGTCTCGTGTCCTCCCAATTACATCTTTCGATCTTCCACTTTTTTCCATTCTTAAATGAATCACACAATCAATTATTTGCCCCCACAACTTGCATTTCTTTCATAACCTTGTTCTTTCACAACTCAAAAATCAAAATGGCGTGTCTTACTCCTGATAAACCACCAACATAGCTTCTTTAAATATCGATAACGATATTATTCATGTATATATATATATATATATATATATATATATATATATATATATATATATATATATATATATATAAAAGTTACTTGGTCATCAAAGTATATTTATGTGAATGAATCTAAGTCATACATTCATAAGTAATAAATAATAAAATGGGTGAGTTATAAGTATAATGGAGCGAGTTAGTATTTTTAATTCGTTATAACCTATTCTATCAAGTTAGTCTACCGGAGTAAATAGACCAATCCGTGGTTCATTAATTAACAAAAAAATTATTTTTTATTATTATATAACTAGTTATAAAAATAATATATAAGATAAAAATTTATAAAAGAGAAAATTAAAAAAAGTTTTACTTTTACTTATTATATTTTTTTTACTTATTATATTTTTTCTTGTTTATTATAAATATTGATTATTTTTATCCTTATAATTTTAATGAATAATGTGAAAATTATGCAAAGAAAAATAATGTAAAATTTTATCAAATAAAATAATATAATATAAGTTTTGTTTTAAGTATTTAAATTTTTTAATATAAAATATAAATTTTGAAAATGGTAATGTTATCTATATATATTCGATATTATTTATTATTATATAAATTTTATTATTATTTTAAATTATAATTTTTTAAAATAATGTGTTAATTTATATTATTAATTTAAAAAATATATATTAAATTATTGAGAAACAAATAATAATTTTATTATTAAATTTATTAAAAATTTTAATTAAATTTTTTTGTTTAAATTATAGCTACACAGACGAATTTGTTTTATCAAATAAGAATGATAAAATTAAGCAAACATAATCTAATCTTTTGAAATTTTGGATTAATAAATAATATTAATCTTTCATATGGGTTGAGTTTGTTTTCTACTCCATAAAAAATCTAAAACAACTCTTCCTTAAATAGTAATACTACCCTTTTAATCATTTGATTAAAACTAATAAATGATTGATTAATTAACTATAATTTTGAGATTAATTATAATTCATGAGTGTAAATGCTCCATTTAATGTTTAATAATTGTATCAAGTCTAGTTTGGACTTCATTCACAAAGCTAATCTAGTGGCCTATTACTTTAAGTTCCACCAAAACTTGCAAGATTCATGAACAATTAGAGAATCATTTAATAATGATAAACTCTCTTATACTACATTACTAATCAACGGTTATAAATTCGTATTTTAAACTCGTTATTGTATATTGATTAATTTGACAACAAGAATCACACTCTATCATTATATATAATAATGATTTATTTATTTTTAATCACAACACATATAAAAGATCATCATTATAAATCTATATTAAATCATTTTAAGTAAAATCATATCATAACGATTTAAATCACAATTATTATTGTATATTTTAACGTAAAATTAAACACGTAATTTATTAATAATATGCAATACGCTTAACACATGCACTATGGATTTTGTTTTTATTTTTTTTATCAAAATTTTATATTTTGAAGATAGTTTAATTAATTGTCAATATTTTATAAATATGTAAATTTATTATTTTAAGTAATTTTATGATAATAAAGATTGTTATTTAATATTAAATTTATATGTAAAGGAGGATTGAAATTATTTTATTTCTTAATCAATTTTTAGATCGGAAAATATTATCACTATATATTAAATTTAAATATTAAAAAGGATAAAAATTATACATTTTAAAAATCAAAGTATCAAATTCATGAAGTTAAAAATCCAAAAGTTAAGACAAGCAAATAATAATTAATATTTTTAAAATAATAAATTATTATCAATAGTTCATCCTTTAATGAAACGTCAATGTCAAAATACTTGGACCAGAAATTCTTAAAAACTAAAATATATGAATTCACTGATTCATCACGATCAAAGGCTACTTTGCCTCTTCCTTTTCTTATAATTTTCTTTTACTTCAACATTCCATAAAAACCAAATATAAGCACAACTTCTTTGGCTATATTTTAATACAAACTATAACTTTTATGTGTAGCTTAATAAATTAAAATAGTTTATGCTTATTTACATGTTGTGAAAATACTATTTATTAAAGAAATTGTGTTTAATTATCATGTATGAAAACTTGTTGAATCAGTTTTCAGGATATTCCAAGTTGTAATTTTAAATTTGTAATTTCATTGTTAAATTTGTGCACTATTTTATTAATAAAAAAATAGGGCTGTGATGAAAAGTTGTGTGAAATTGTATAAAAAAGACAAATAAATTGCCTTATTTTTTATTTTCATGCCAAAACAATTTGATTCTTGTTTATACATTTAAATTATTTCATTTTTCTAGATTAAAAAATCAATTCTCTTTATTTAAAGAATAATTTAAATTTATTTTGTTTAGTAAATTGTAATTGTTGTATTCAAGATAGACTATGATGATGTAAATGAACTATTGATTAAGGTGATACTTTAGTGAACAATTATTGGGGATGAACTAAGACCAAATGACGTCCAAATTATACAAAGACATTTTACATGCTATATTCACTTTAGTTTTATTCATAAACATATTAAAATTATTAAATGTTAATATATATATATTATGACTCAATTAAAATGACATTAAAAATTTATAAAAAATATTTGTTTAGTTTATTACACAAACCTTATTTCATGATAAAATTAAATATATAATTAAATTAATATAAAATAAGTTTATTTTGTAAAATTAAATTAGTATTAAATATCATTTTTAATAAATTTATTTACATAAATTTAAAATATCTTGTAAAATCGCTTAGATATACATTATATAAAATTAAAAATATCTATAGAATGAAAACAATAGTTAATAATAATTTAATAAAATGTGCTAAAGTTAATGAAACAGTGGATCCATAATCACATAATACACCAAAATTTACACTATTCAATAATATATTTTAAAAACTCATGATAATTGAAAGTTACTTCCACAAATATATATACATATTGAACTAAACTTTATATTAATATAAAATATTTAATATTTTTTTTACATAGTTTAAGTTAAAAAAAGTATTTTTAAATATATTAAAATATAGAAGCTTTATTATTTGATTATTATTTTTAATTTTAGCACATATATAAATTGATAAAATTTGTTTTTTTTTCATATAAAGTTATTAAACCTTATACATTTAATGAATATTACATACATAACTTAATATCTTTTTCGTATATAAGAATATATAAAATTACATTCATATAATTTTTACTAAGTGTTTTAAAATGTTTTTTAATTTAATATTAAAATGAGAGTTGTTTTAGTATTATATATAAACTTGAATGTAGGTTAAACTCAACGTACATGTATAAAATATATTAAAATATAAATAATATGGTGATGTTGTTATTTAATTTTAAGAAAAAATGAAAATATATATTTTTATACAAGGTATCGAAGCTGTGAATTTGAGTATAATAAGATTGGTGTGTGTAATTATTGTGAAAAGTTGAGAGGAAAGGAATTGGATAGAAACTTAGAGAGTGAAAAAAGAGGAAGAGGGTCCCCCATTGGAAGAGTGGAAGCGGAGGGGAGAGAGAGGACGAAGAAGAAGGAACATGTCAGGCGTTAGAAATGGGCGTTGTTGTTTTGTTGCAGTGCCCACCCCACACCCTCGTTCCTCTCCACTCTTCAGACGCTAGTCTTCACTACTCTAATAATCTACTTATTACTATTATTATTACTTTTGTTATTGTTATTATTATTATTATTATTATTATTATTATTATTACCACAGCACACCACACAACTGAACCGTTCCATTCGCTCTTCCACTCTATTCAATTCAATTCATGGCGGTCAACGGGAGGTAAGGGTCAATTTAGGTCTTGCTTCACTAAATTCAGTTTCAAATGGGGAGCAGAAGCTATTCCGCCAATCCCAGCGATTACAAGCTTCTAGAAGAAGTCGGTTATGGAGCCAGCGCCACCGTATACCGCGCAATCTACATCCCTTACAACGAGGAGGTCGCCGTCAAGTGTCTGGATCTGGATCGCTGCAACAGCAATCTCGACGACATAAGGAGGGAGGCGCAGACCATGAGCCTCATCGAACATCCCAACGTCGTAAAGGCCTTCTGCTCCTTCGTCGTCGAGCGGAGTCTGTGGGTTGTCATGGGATTCATGGCGCAGGGGTCCTGTTTGCACCTCATGAAGGCGGCGTATCCCGAAGGATTCGAAGAGGCTGCCATCGGATCTATACTTAAGGAGACTCTCAAGGCGCTCGAGTACCTCCACCGACATGGACACATTCACCGCGACGTTAAGGCTGGCAATATTCTCCTGGATTCCAACGGCCAGGTCAAGCTCGCCGACTTTGGCGTTTCCGCTTGCATGTTCGACACCGGCGACCGCCAGCGCTCCAGGAACACCTTCGTCGGAACTCCCTGCTGGTACTTCTCTCGCTTCCGTTGACGTTTGCGGTTCTTCTCTGTGCTTTGTGATTTGATTTCATGTTTTGGTGGTTATGTTTTCGCAGGATGGCGCCAGAGGTGCTGCAGCCTGGAACCGGTTATAATTTCAAGTCAGTTAGTTAGTGGTCTTTTTGTTCTGGATAAAACTTAGCAATTTTTTAGGTGTTTTTTAGTGTTGCTTAGTTAGAATTGGAGTTAAACCTTGTTTGCTTTCTAATATATGTTGACCTTTAGTGTGGACCGTATTATGCGTATTAACGACATAATCTCCAATTCTTGCTCTAATTCTAATTGAAGAAACACTAAAAGTACTTAAGTAACAGCATCTGAGTTTTGTTTGTTAGGTTGGATTAGTCAAACTTGGTTTCTTATTTGTTTGAATTGGATTGGATTGGACAGAGCTGATATTTGGTCTTTTGGAATCACGGCGTTGGAGTTGGCTCATGGTCACGCACCTTTCTCCAAGTATCCTCCCATGAAGGTATGTCAAAGTGGTATTTATTTGCTGCAGCGTGTTCAGAATGGTTGTGTTCTTCGGGTTGTAGGTTCTCGTGATTTGTTGTGATGTGAGGATAAAGTAGGATTAACATTTAGTTTTTCGTTTAGGTTCTTTTGATGACAATTCAGAATGCTCCTCCAGGGCTTGATTACGATCGTGACAGAAAGTTCTCCAAGGTATGGGTGTTCTTTCTGCCTAGATCAATACTTCGGTATTGAGTGCTTTTGTGGGTTTATTTGGTTTATTAAATGCGAACTCACAAGCATGATGGTGACAGTGACTATGTTTCGGCTAAAGAGACACATTCAGAAAATAAAAATATTAAATAATTTAATATTCATGGCAGTGCATAATAAGATAAGTTGTTAAAATATATCAAATTTAGCGTAATAGAAATGTGGACACAGGTACATGCCGTTCTTGTGTTCCCGCTATTGATAACAATACTAATAATAATGATGCTATTGATAATAATAATAATAATAATGATTATAGTTAGAGTGGTAGCAGTCTAATTAAAGTATTTCCAGTTGTGACCAGTCTTTTAAGGAAATGGTTGCTATGTGCCTGGTAAAAGATCAAACAAAGAGGCCATCCGTGGAGAAATTGCTCAAACACTCCTTCTTCAGACAAGCAAAGCCTCCGGAGCTTTCTGTAAAGAAATTATTTGCTGATTTACCACCTCTCTGGAACCGTGTAAAATCCCTCCAGGTTTGATATCATGCCTACTTCACTGCATGGATGTTCTATAATTTCTCTTAATCTGTTGCTTTGCCGTTGCTTGACAACACAAAACCTTGCAGCTTAAAGATGCAGCTCAGCTAGCACTAAAGAAAATGCCTTCTGCAGAACAAGAAGCTATATCACAGGTAAGGCTGATAATCTAATTTTATTTGTCATATGATGTGATATATAGTCAATGATTCATAGGAACATTTTCACAAATAACTGCAGTTGTCCATATTTGTCCCCCCCTTCCTTCATACTGGTTTCCTTCTCTACTTGAAACTTTTATAGCATATTCAAGTCTGGTTGACTGATACAGGGCATTACATACTTAAAATGGTAGACCTCTGGTTGATCTTGCCTCAATATTTGTCGACTTAGAATACACAATTTGGAGAGTGACACTCATTCTCCTCACTTTCTTAAATAGGAATTCCCAATATTCTTTTTCATTTTTCTCCTTTGGATGTCCAATTTTCACGCCACTCCTGCAGTTGGCTAATAAATTTCTCTTTTAACCTTTTAAAATTATCCTTTTCTTATCTTCATATATGTACTTAATCTTGTTAATCAGCCATGTCTTTCAATCTATCCTCCTTTTCCCTCCTTTATTTATAGCTCACAACTAAATTTTAGTCTTTTTTAAGAAATTCTTCAAAGTTAAAAATAAACTTGTTTCACAATTTTAAATTATTCATTATAAATTCAATATTACACATTTATTTTGTGCAATTCACAAACTAAAATTCTAAGGTGCCAATTGAAACACATTTCTATAAAAATCGTTATTATAAATTAACAATTCTGTCAATAAAATAACCTTTTTTTTCCTGCTTCTGCATTGTTTCCTTGGAAATCTCTAGTAGTTTTACTCCTCTTTAGTAAAAGTTTTCTGCTTCCTCCCCAGCTTAATTCCCCATCATATTTTAGATGAACACCTAAAAAATATTGATAAAGTAAATAAAAGTGCTTTTCTTAACTTAAATGCTTGTGTTAATTCAAATCTCTACCAAATAGTCTCTAGTCCTTACAAATGACAGGGATTTTATGCAAGTGGTCCCTATTTTGAAAAAGGTTTTTCAAGTGGGATAAAGAGATAACCATTTCTTTTGGAAGCTTGGCATTTTGAAGTTTCTGAGTTAACATTCGTTAACATTTATATCAAGAATAAAAACCTAGTTACTTTTATAAACATTGAAATCTAATCCACATGTATGTTATTTTATAGAGTGAATATCATCGAGGAGTTAGTGCATGGAACTTCGATATTGATGATCTGAAAGCTCAAGCTGCATTGGTATGTTGTTGTGTGTTCAGATTGTTTTTGCTTGACTAATTTTTCTTTTGATCTGAACAAATGTGGCTTCAATTTAACTAGATGCAGGACGATGATGATATTGCAGACATAAGGGAAGAAGATGAAAACAAATTCTTCAGCTCCTACAAGGTTGAGCCAACTGGTCTAAACTTTCTATACCTTTAGAATGATTTTTAGAATCTTTGTTGTTTGTCATGACAGGGTACAAGTGATTCTCAGTTTAATGTGGGCAGAAAAAATTCAAATAACTTCCAACAAGATGAGTTTGCATTACAGGTAGGCAGTAACGACATACCACAAAGTGAGAAGAGAAATGGATCAGTGGCTGAAGCAACACCCTCTACTTCAGAAAATGATGTGGGAACAAGCAATGTTAAAACACAATCAGTGAAACTTGGTAAAACCCAAAGTGGACCACTGGTGCCAGGTGCAGTGCTTGGTCATTCTTTATCTGAAAGAGGGCGTGCATTTGAAAGGTACATCATATTTTCAATTATATTTTTGTTGTTTTTATGTTGGGATGGTGGTGGAAGTTTGAGAGAAAATGGAATGGAAAAGGAAAGGGAGGGAAGGGAACGAATAGAAAGAAATTGCATTCCCTTTGTTTGATGATCAAAGAGGAAAGGAAGTGTGGGGTAAAAAAGGTGGTCTAATGCATGTGGCTCTGAGGCAGGGTACATGTATGCAGACTTACCTTGGAAGGCTGAATGTCTGTTTCTAGGATTTGAACCTGTGAGGTCACAAGTAGCAACCTTACTACTGTACCAAAGCTTACCCTTGAAAGAAAGAGTGAACTAATAAAGAGTTATTATAAGTGCAAAATTTCAACATAACCCTTCCAGACTTTTTAGAACTTCTCAATTTATCGCATAAAATAGTAAACGAGGCTAGTTTTCAATATAAAATTAAATCTATTCTCCTTCATTATCCTATTTTCCCTCAGAATTTGGAGAACAAATAATTGTAAGAGGGGCAATGGTTCTCCTCATATAATGCCCATACCTTTGTATCATTTTAGTAATCAGGGAGCTATTTCCTTCCATGCCACTCATTGTCCCTTGGGCTTCTGCATTTAGGCTCTAAGTTGAGGAAAGATGAAAAATAGTAGGCTTTGATGTGTTAGTGTTGAAAATATACTGATTTATATAAAATATGGGACCCATGACCTTGTACTTGATTAATTTGCAAGTTTAAGATACCTTTTTGGTTTGCCTTGACTACCAAGAATTGAAATTGGTCTACCCTTGCTAAATTTGTTGGAAGTGTTGGTCAAGATGTCAAGGAAATCAATTTCTTAATTTCAAGGAAAAAGTAAAATTTAGAGGTTACTAAAATAATGTCATCAATATAAATTGCATGATTAAAACGTAAAATCTCTAAGAAAAGGAGTTTGCTACATGAGATATCTCAAGAGATGGAGCATTTACTTACTAGCCTAGCTCAAAGTATTATCAGTGGAGGATGAGTTGGTTATTTTGGTTTATACTTTATATCTTTGAAAGCATTTCACTTCTAAATTGCTTTTTGGTTTGAGCATTTGTAGATACTTATGGAAAGTGGAGGGTAACCATATTGTTAAAGGCAGAAGAGACTGTGAAAAACAATAGTGAAATCATTAGAAGGATTTAGAGGTCAATGATTTGCCTATAAACATGACTCACGAGATTATTATGATGTTTGATTCATGTTGGGAAACATAATATAAAACAGCTTGGTTATTATTGTAGTTGTGAAAGATCGTAGAACTAAGTGGTGCTAAAATATTTTATACAGGGAGTTTTCTAAGTTGATTCACCTTCATGCGTAAGGAATGAAGATATTAAGTAAGGCTTTAAAAGGGTTGCGCTGTTCATAAAATTTATAAGCTTGACTTGTTAAATGTTCAAATAAACTTGTTTGTTCATCTAAACAAAGAAGCTCAAAGTTTGAATTCAGATTTGTAATATAAATCTTCTTCGTGTGACTTTTAAAACTCATGAGTAGGTTGTGTATGTTTTATTGTCAATGTCAAAATACTATAATTTAGATAAGTAATGCTAAAAAAATAGTATGTTATTGATTAGTAAATTATAAATCCTTGAGAATTGTAATTTAATTTATTACCTTTTACTACCCACAAGTTACCTACCTTCATTGTTCAAAATGTTCTGCACTTTCTTTAAAATCTTACTTCATCTTCTACAGTAATTCTTGTGTGAGCATGGTGGCACAACGAATTGAAAAGCTCTGGGTATATTAGATTTTAGGATAATATTATCCTTTGGAGAGTTATTAAATGGTGTAAGTGTGAGTGTAACTCGTATCAATGAAAGTTTATCATTGTGTTCACACACGTGCCAAGTTGGGGTACATTTTCCATTTAGGATTGCATCCGATAGTGTGGAATAGCCTTTACTCTAGAAAGTATTTCTGATGACCTATAGGCAATCAATCAATCATGCTTATTTTATTTTTATTGAGTGTAGTAAGTTCAAACTCTACTTTTGTAAAGTGCGTATTTTCTGGAGAAACCTTTTTGTCTTTTCTATATTCTTGAGTTGTCTATAAATGTACCCTGTAAAAAGTGTAGTTTGAATTTTGAATGAATAAATTCAATGTTGTGTGTGTGCTGTTTTCTTGTTCCGTTCTCTATACTGCTTCGTGATTGAGGTTTTTATGTTGTCACCAGTGTAATCTTTTTGCTTGTTAAAATTTGTAACGCTTTTATTACTTTTAGGTTTGAGAATGAAAATCAGTTATCAGGTGAGAAAAGTAATCGTGATTTTCGACGAGCTCCAAGCTTTAGTGGTCCACTAATGCTTCCAAACCGAGCTTCAGCAAATAGTTTATCAGCTCCAATAAAATCTTCTGGAGGTATTTGAATCATCATGTACACCGTAAGGCTATTTGTACAAGTTCTTTTATATTTCAACCAGCCATCTTAAACCTTGGTTTTGATTTTGTTCCCCACTCTTGCTAGGATTCAGAGATTCCTTGGATGATAAGTCTAATAAAGCTAATCTAGTGCAAATTAAAGGACGATTTTCAGTGACATCAGAAAATTTAGATCTGGTGAAGGTATGCCTTTTCTTATTTTAATCAAATTGACCCTATCTGCAACCTTACTGACTTAATTCTATTGCATAGGATATTCCTGTAAGTTCAGTTTCACGCAGATCTTCACAGGTTGGTTGATAATCTAATAGATTATTGTTTATATATTTATGTTTTTCCTTATCTCTCATTTGACATTCTCTTCCTGCTACATTACATGTAGGGGTCACCAATGAGGAAATCTGCCAGTGTTGGTGATTGGATGGTGGATTACAAACAAATGGTTTGTTCATTCGCCACTGGCTCTATACCCAACTTTGTTTATCATCATTTTTATTAATATTTGGATTCTTTGTTTGGTTACGGATTATCTATTCATTTATTATTGTATTTGATATATAATACTTCTCTTTCTTTCATTGGATGTATTTCTCTTCAGCCAATCGGTCAATCTTCCAATGATTCTGCTAATATCAGTATTCCTGCATCATTTCTAGTGCCTCATCTTCATAATCTTTTCCAGCAGACATCTATTCAACAGGTGAGGCAAGCTTTAAGTTTGAGCAATGACTTATAATTTGCTTGTGTGTCTGCTAGAAAACGGATAATTTTCTATGTAACTTTTACCAATTTATAATCATACTGGAAAGTTCTGTTTAATTTCAGGATCTTATAATGAATATGTTAAACAGCTTGCAAACTGCTGAGGCAATTGATGGTGAGTGAAGGATTTTTCATTGATTATGTTTGAGGATCTTTTTCCCTTAATATTGGATGTAATAACGAGTGCAATTAATTTTTTCAGCTTCTCAGAATGGAAAGTTGCCACCATTGCCTCGCAATTCAGAGAACAATGGAAGTGTAAGCAATTTTCATTTGATTATTCTTTTTACTAGTTCGCTTAATTTTTATTAACTACCGTGTATGTCAATTTTCCGCTCGGAACTAGTCACCTCTATTTTTGTGACATAAACCTCTGTAGTAAAACAGTGATTTTCACCAGCTTGATGTCTCTTTGCGTCATTTTATAGGCTGAGACAGCAGTTTCAGAGAGGGAACAACTGCTACTAGCCAAAATTTCAGAACTTCATTCTCGGTTAGTAATTATCAGCTCCTTTAATACTTTCCTGGTAACCCTTCTCTTTACTTCAGAAAGTTAAAACACCTTATGTCTTGTATTATCAGGATGATTAATTTGACCGATGAACTAACTTATGAGAAGTTAAGATACGTGCAGGTTAGTTTCTGTACAAGATTTTATATTTCATCATCCGTGCTGGATTTTCTTCTGCTACTTTAGGTTCTTGCTTGGATTATACATACATGTCGTGTCCAAGCTGAAATCCTTTTAAATTGAAGCTTTAAAGGGCCTGTGAAACTAATGATCGATCTGATTATCGCTTTGAACAGTTGCAACAACAACTAGCTGCTGTCTACAGCCAGGAACAAAATGGGGAAAGAGAGGAATATGCATGAAGGTTGATAATTATGATCCTCTTTAATGAAGTACATGTACATGTACATCCAGGCGAGTGATCAATCATACTTTGGACTGCAATTATCTCTTTACCGAAGGAGAAATGGTCCTTGGTAAGTGTCATATATATTTCTGATCCAGCCTTGTGTTCAATAAGCCTTTGTGACGATCTAAAGCCCAGCTAGTGCAAATGATATGTCATAGGTAATCTCATTATTTATTTCATTTAAAGATTCAGATGTAAATAAGCACTCTGCTGTATCATACTGCAATCTGCTATGTTTGCAGATTAATCCGGACTACCCCGGGGGAGAAATAACACCCCTACATATTTAACTGTTTTTATTATTACCATAACTGTATCGGAATTTGAGCTTGTATAGGCTTATTGTATTCTACCACCTGAAAAATAGGTTCTAGGTTCTGTATCAAATCACTCAACATGCTAAAATATTCTCCTTTTACTAGTTTCTATTTCTGTTGTTATAGCATCGAGTTTAACAATTTAAATAGGTTACACCAGCCAACATTAAGCTATTGATTGTTTAATTAGGACCCCTTTTTCAACATAAAAAAGAAGGGTTATTTTATGATACTATATTTGTTTTATGATTTTTTTTTCATATGCTATTGATTTTAGTTTGAGATGGAAGTGTTAAATTTTTTGGTGAGGTCATTATATTTCTCTTAAAAAAACTCAACTAACATGGTCTTTTAAAACATCTTTTAATTGAATTTTTTTCTCAAAAAACTCAAATTAGTTGATTTTTTAATTTATTTTCACAGATTATAATGTAAGTTAAAATTTAACTTTTCTAATAATTACTCTTATGTAATAGACTAATTATGATAATTTGATAGCATGTTTTTTAATACTAGTTGATGTTTAAATGTAACTTCATTTAGCATTATTAATACGATATGTTTGTTTGTCTGAAGACGGAGGTGAAAATTAGATTAATAGTCAATTATATATAATTAAATTTTATTATGACCAATTATATTCAAAAAAAGTTTTTAAGTTTACTAAAAAGGATTTTAAGGTAATCAATTTAATTTGGATATAAGAAATAAATCGAATTTTAGCTAGGAAATAAAAAAAGTGTATACGAAATCGAAAAAATAAAATAAATAAAAATTTAAACTATGACTTTTCATATGTATAAAATTAACTTATTTTTCAGAAAAAGCGCATTTTACAAAATTTCAACTGTAGTTCCAAATATCTTATTTTTAAATAAAATTTTAAATAGAACAGCTAAAATATCTAGAAAATACTTTCTGAAAATCCTCTAACTCTTTTAGTTTCATCAGGTGAAAATTTGAAAATATAAAAAGAAAAATGGCAAGACTGCCTATTAATAGGTACAATGTCGTTCAGAGTTGATTAAAATTGTTAGATCTGAAAGTAAATCCATGTACATACAACGCAGAAGAATTTTGAAGGGAAACAACTACCCTTAATCGGTCATACTATAAAAGATGAAAGTAATAATAGATATTTTATGATTTTTTTTTTTTATCTTTTGCATTTCATCACATTGGGACGAGAAAGATTTTATTTATGAATTATACATTAATTTAAAAAAAATCCTAAATCATGATAATTGCTACAGAATATATATTGATTTTGTTAATAATAACAACGAATTTTCATGAATAATTTTTACACATTTTCATTTAGCTAGCCATGTGACTTGCCTGGAGAAGTTTCCTGTTTCTGCAGCACATGATAACGCAACGTTGTGACACAATTATGCACTCACAGACACTCTTTATATAACAAGAAGAAGAGAGCACCCCCAGTTCAAAATTCCAAATTTTATAAACTAATATAGATTGCCAACGAGCCCATGTGCACATTATTAGTGCATATAGTTGTCAACTTCATCTGTTTCTTTGTTTTAACCCTCTACACTCACCACCACTTACACATTATTCACTATTCTTCTACCACTATCTTACTCTTGGAGTCTTGGCAACCTTATTTTAAACTTAACCATCTTTCTTTTCTCATGCTGGGAATGGTTCAGTTTTCATTTTAGATCTAGGTCTCCTTCTAGAATAAAGGAACTAATGGATGACAACCTAGATCAATCAATAAATTGTATTATGGAGGAATAATAGTATCAAAATTTTGACTCATGAAATTATAGAGAAATAGGGGTATTCAAGTAAATTGACCTTCTGGATCTCATTATCAACCCTCCATTGGTCCTATCTATTTCCTCGTCCTCGATGAGAATACTAAATCTAACGTGAGTGTGACTCTGAGAAGAACCAAGATGGTCAATCTTTTAAGTCACAACAGAATGGTAGTGTTTTTCTTGCTTACATTGGTTCAAATCCAAGCCAAGGTGTTGTGCTACCAATACAAAGTTGGAGATCTAGATGCTTGGGGGATACCCACTTCAAATTCAAAAGTCTACACAAATTGGTCCAAATATCACAATCTCACAATTGGAGATTCCCTTTGTAAGTTTACACTATTTGTTACATCATATGTTTTCAATTTGATTCATACAAAAAGGGTTCAAATCTGACCTCGAATTTTATCACTGTATATGCTTACGCAGTGTTTCTATACCCACCAAGCCAAGATTCAGTGATTCAAGTTACTGAGGAATCCTACATGAAGTGCAACATTAAAGACCCTATATTGTACATGAACAATGGCAACTCTTTGTTTAACATTACATCAAAGGGCCAATTCTACTTCACTAGTGGTGTGGCTGGCCATTGCCAAAAAAATCAAAAGCTTCATATAGCTGTGGGTGAAGGAATAGTAGAAAATACGGGTACAGCACCTGGTCCAGGTTCATCATTGCCTGCATCTGCACCCTCCTATCCCACAGTATTTGGCAATATTCCAGTAGCTCCTTCTACCTCAACCCCGGCCTCAACCTCATCTCAGTTCACTTCAACTTCTCAACTTCTCATCACTGGATTTGTTGTATCTGCACTCTTTTCAACCTTAATCTGAAGGAAAATGGACATATCTTTACCATCAAACGAGTTAATCAACAGGTTTGAGTATAAATATTCGGAGAGAGAATTTTGTTAGTGATCATACCTGGTTCAAATACGATTGTCAATGTCAATGCTCAATAATTCATCATGTTGATTTGTTTTTTGAGTTTACCCTTTCCTTTTTGTTTGGAACACGGACCTACCTATATATATATATATATTATATTATAATTCTTTCAGCAATGTAATGCTTTCTGATTGGAGATTTGATTAATACAGTTTCATTCCTTCAATTATTAAGGGGAAATTCGGCAAATGTGGTGCGTTTACAACCATAAAGTTTGTCTCTTGTAAACGTGTTTGTGAACTGGACGAACTAGCTAACATTTTGCATTGGAAAAAAGATGTGGTGAATTATCAGATGTACAATATTTCATATTCATTATAATGATTTCTCGTCATTCTACACTATGAAACGAACAGCGTAAAATAAAATCAATTCTATATTTCTAGATATAATTTTGTTTACCTAAATTGGAAGCAGATAATGACCCAAAATAGAGGTGGAGGATGGGAGAACTATCTTTTTTCTGTTCTTCAAATATGTAAATCAGCAAGTTTATTCTGTAAAATAGACAAAATAACACGTGTAAAGAGACCAGTCTCTGTAACCGACCATTTGTTTTTTAAAAAGAAGTGGCACTGAAATTCTAGAGACTTATACAGTGATAGAAAATCTTTTTAACTTTGCAATTTAATCACTATGCTTATCAAATCCAACATGAGTGGTATGTTTAACTTGTAAGAGAAAGAGAGAGCAATCTCAGATTCTGAGTGACCGAGGAAGCAGAAGAAAACCCTAAAAAGGAGAACTTGCATAAGGAAAAGGAAGAATCTTTGAAGGCAAGGCAGAGTCAGTCACCTACTGCTAGAAGGGTCAGGTAACTGCAAATTCATTTTCAAATTGTAATTGAAAATCAGAATTGACTGAAAACTGAAAATGCTATGTTCATGGTTCCTGATCCTGTGACTCTATTGATTAAACTCTTTTTGGTTGAAAAGATTGAGTTGAGTTGAGACAATCTTTGAGATGGAGGAAGTGATTGGCCCCAGATTGTACTGTTGCTCTAATTGTAGAAACCATGTTGCTCTTCATGATGATGTGATTTCAAAGGCCTTTCAGGTGAACACTACTCTCAGATTTAACTTTTTATTTAAATGTATCTAATTAACAAAGCAAGAAGAGTTTTGTTACTATTTCACTTACTTTTTGTGAAACTTGGTGATCCAAATTTGTTCTCAGGGGAAAAGTGGACGAGCTTTTCTGTTTGGTCATGCACTGAATGTAAGTGTAGGAGCAAGAGAAGACAGGGAACTAATGACAGGTCTCCACAGTGTGGCTGATGTGTACTGTTCTGACTGCCATGAGGTTCTTGGTTGGAAGTATGAACGAGCCTATGAGGAATCTCAGAAGTACAAGGAAGGCAAGTTTGTACTTGAGAAGGCTAAAATTGTCAGGGAAAACTTCTAGTGCCTGAATCTTGTAACCATTTTAAAGTGCTTATTGGGTGTTTGTGCATGCTCATTTCACCATTTTTTTTGTTATATTTCTGTGTATTCTCTTATCAATTTAGGTATGTGTGGATGTATGTCTAGAGTGATTTATTTGTTTTATATGAACTGTGGATGATCATGAGTTGCAAGTTCTACTTGGGCAGCTTTGGTTTTTGTAAAGGAAACGAAACTTTAAGAATCAAATCAATGTATATATTGAGAAAACCAATATTTTGACCATCAAATTGAAGAAGACTAGGAAGGTTTTCACAAATTGCCCGGGAATAGCAAGTTGGAAGGAATAATATTGGTCTGTGCATCTTGGACCAGCTTGGGGTACCTTGTGATGCAATTATCACTTCTTTTTTTCCATGGAGAAACTTGAGCTAACTGTTTCAAAGTAAAATAAAATCTAAACAAGGTATTTTTTTTTGTGGGTGAAATTTGTATGGTATCCTAATAATGCATGGAAATATATCTGTCATCGAATCAATAGATATAGATGTGGTATGGGGTAGAGTTGGTTAGTAGGTCACTTTTTCACAGAACAACGACCTTTCAGCCAATTCGATCAACATTGAAGACATCACCATTTGCTTGTCTTTTTGGCATCTTGAAATTACCACTAGGTCCAGCAAAGAACATTGAGAAACATGTATATGATGATTCCAAAGCAGTTTCGTGAGTTTTTTTTTTTTTTTTTTTTTTTTTTTTTTTAACAAGAGAACTTTATGGTAATGTTCATGATTTTAAACATTTAAAAGTGATAAATTTTTGTTTTAAAAATAATTTATTTCTCAACAGCAAAATATTTCTTTTAATTATATAAAATCAATTTTAAAAGCAGTACTAACAAAATTCGTAATAGCATTTACATACACAGCACCATACAATGTAGAGAAAAGCTATTCCTACCTGACATGGATCAGCATTGTGGAGCACATATGATGGAACGGCAATGATATGTGGTGTAAAAGGGCATATTATCAAGAACACAGATAACAGAGCCTAAGCCCTTACAATGGTAGCACCTCAGAGTAACTGGTATTTCTGCCCAAACAATAATTCCAAAAGTCCCCAATTGATCTCATTATATATGCTTTGCATTGCATGCAGGCCTAAGAAACTTACCAACTCAACACCATAACTAAATCTTTCCCCATGCTGCCTTTAACATATTCTTTTCAACACACTGTATAATTAATTAAAATTCACTCATCTCCAACTAAATATTTCCAATATTTTGAAATATTGATTTAATATAATTCTATATTTTAGTCTCATAATTTCGATGAAAACATGTTTTTTCTCTTGAGGGATTAAAACCATTTTACACTTTTGATAAAAAAAACTAATAATATATAATTTCTGTAAGGATTAAAATCAATATTTCAAAATGTTTTAAGACAAAAACATTTATTATATGGTGCCATAACACTCCTGTAGGAGATTCAATAAACCTTCCAAAACTTGACCTTATGCGAACCCACACCTGGTCCAATGCTCTATCAACATATTTGATTAGAAACAAAATATACAGAGATAACACTGGGAACTTCCTAATTAAGTGAACGGCCAAATATATATTATATATATATCATTATTCTAAACCATCTCCACATGTCGCTATCTGTTTGATTGATTCAATTGAAAATAAGAAAAACCAAAACTACAAAAACCACAACAACCTATGCATCTAACGCTTATAATTGTTCAATAAGTCAATTTTTTTTAAACAGAAGAATGAAACACCACAGCATTCCCTATTTGCAGGTCTTATCTTCATGTATTCATAAGATTATTTGGCAAGTTTCATTCTCATGAAGTGAGCTCCACAAATAGGCTGGCCTGAGGATGCAATCCCGCTTCCTTCAAAGACAATGCCAATTTTTCTTGTCCATATATAACCCGTGGAAAATTGGATACCAGGCTGTAACGCTCGGCTTCTAAACATCCCAGTGAGTCAACATAGTCATATAAAGACTGAATTGTCGCTGTGTTGTTGAATCTCCTTCCCTTGCGTTCACCATTTGGAAACCGTACCAAAACCTATTCATTCGTCAACATAAATGTCATTGTCATGTAAAGTACAACATAACTGAATAAAAAAAAAAGAGAAACTAAAGAGGGAAGGTAAAGCAATTTAAAAATAAGTAACGCTCATTCATAATGCAAATAAGTGAAACCTATAAAGAATTTTAAACGATATTATATGAATTAAAGCTGAGATCTTAAATACAAAGTGAAACTATATAAGCTGAATAGTTATATAAACTAATGAAAGATGTTGGCACTAAAGGAGAAATAAAATCATAGTTAATTCTTCGGTTACTGTACCTGTGTAACGTTAGGTCCTTTTTCAGGTTCTTCACCAAGAGACTGAGCTTTCTCTTGACGCATTTTAGCTAATGCAGCTTGCTTCTCGGCAGCTTCTTGTACTGCTCTTTCACGAGCCTCCTCCTCCTCCTTCTGCTTCCTCTCAGCTTCAGCAGCTTCCCTTGCAAGACGTTCTTCCTCTTCTCTCCTCTGTCGTTCCCTAGCCTGAACATATATAAACAACATTAATCCACAGCAACAATAACAGGCGTGTTCTTCCTAAATAAAGGCGCCTCTGCAAGGAAAGTTGAGATAGATAAAACAGACAAGCCATTGAGTAGAAACTACAAAAAAATATATGAAACAAGCAAATCAACCATAAACTGCAAAAACATACTTGATCAGCTTCAAGCGCAGCCCTGTAGGCAGCATCTTGTTCTTCCCTTAAGCGCATATTATTTTGTCTTTCTTCTGCATCAAGCCTAGCCGCAACAAGAACAGGGGAACTTTCTTCAAGAACTCTCTGCAGTGTCACTAGCAGCTCCTCACTGGATTTTGGACCTTCAACCTGCATTACATAAACTAGATTAACAATGAAAGCATCGTAATCAGAATAATTTATTAACTAAAATACTTGGCACATCATTTTACTGGAAAAATAAAGAATATGGACTAGATAAGCCTTCATAGAAAAACTATCTGTCGATATTATGCTTTATGTATAGAGAGGAAAAGGCTACAAAAGAGGCTAAATGAATACTTAAATAGAATCAACATGATGAACTTGATTTAACATAATGCCTTACAATGTGATATAAAACATGAAGAATTAACTAGATCATAACTAATAAAGAACGATGAGATAATAGGAAACTAATCCTAATATATAACTCAAAGAAAATTGTCAGGGGAAATTGAATGTAAAAAGATTGAATGCAGAAGAAGACTCCTTGTCAGCAGAAAAGCTTCTGTTGTCTGCGTCTTGAATTCAAATTGTGGCCTAAACCATATAGTTTCCAGTAATAAAGATATAAATTGAGTGTACATATTCTTGAATTTAACATATTCTATTTTTTTTTGTCATGAGATGAAATATTTTTCACATATTCTAACAATACTAATGGAATCGAACCTATATACAGTTTTCCTAAGGATACTTGTGGCATAACCACTTGAAATCAACAATCAAAACCTTCCTCATAAGCACGAGTATTTTGCAACAGCTGGGGAGGAAGAAAATATTTTCAAGTTATTAGAACCGGCAAGGTCCAACCAGTTGGGCTGGGAACAGGTGGAATACCCGTGTTAAATACCCTGGCTTTTATGGGTAAACAAATGACCAAGAAGGTTGCACAACAAAATCTGACATGCATCCCTGTGCGTGCTTCCTAAACCTGTATGCGGGTGAGCTTGCCTTCCCAAGGGAAGAATTTGCAGAGAATGAAAATTTCACCTGAATTTTGAAGACTTTACAATGTATGATTTGAACCACGCTATTTGGATTAGTTAAGCTTCCCTTGACCACTTAACCAGGTAGGTATATTATAATGTACCAAGTTTATTAATATATATTATCTCGCATATACTTTTAATATAATTAATATATACCTATTCATGTGATTCAACCATTTACCCACCAACCTAGTACCTCGACTGATTCAACATCCGGTCCAGTTTTTAAAACACTAAAAAACACTAAGCAGTACAATAGCAACCAATCCCTATCCTACTAGGTAGGAGTAGCTACATAGATCAAACAATCAACTTCAAGGCATTAAATGACCAAAACTCATTCCACAATATCAAATGAATCTTCATTTAGCCAACATCAGTTCTTGCTACATTATAAAGGAAAAGGTACATGATATAAGAATATTTCCAAAAGATGATTAATGTGATCTATTGTTCTAGCACTGAAGTAGATTGCAACAGTCAGAAGAGAAGATTACATTATGTTTAGTCCAGTGAAAAGTAAGATAGGGAGACCAAAAAGAACATTGGAGGAAGTCATCAAGGAAGATCCCATGGTAAATAATATTCCTAAAACTTAGTTTTAAAAGTACCGAATGGTGTCATGTGATCCTTGTAGCCAACCTCACCTAATGGGATAAGGCAATGTTGTTATTGTTGTTTTATTGCTCTAGCACTGGAAATCAAATTTTATATAATAAAAGAAAGGAAGGCATGTAGATCAGTTTATTTGGCTTCATAACAACCTCAAAGCAATGGAGACAGATATAATACCAGTAAGAACACGGGAAAATGGTTATCCACAATAAAAGAATTCTGCAAATGATGTTTCTTTCACTATCTCATTGTTTGTGTTCAATACTATGAGTGGAACTACCAAGATTATTTGCCACTTGTCATTATTCCTTTCTTTGACAATAACGAGGACCAAGCAACATCAAAAGTGACATTTAAACCCTCGAGATTACTATCTAATAATATAATATTAACAATTTTTTTGGTTTGGGGGGGAGGGGGGGAGTCTTGTCGGTTTTTTATCCATTTTTTAACAGATTAACATACTGCCACATTAAGTGCTGAACAATTTCACTGTCTGGCATATCATAACTTACCAATTCTAACAACGTTGAATGTGTAAACCTTAACTTACACACAATCTTTCACTGTCAGTATGATTGTAGCATGACTAAACTTGGAATGGGTAAAATCCAACAAACACATGGCATTTCAAGTAAGAACAATCACTTATTGTGAGAAGCAAGAGGAGATAATCCCATAGAAAAGGCTAAATATCTCAATACTTGTCTGGTCTGAGCACGTTATCATGCATGTAAAATATCCTTGCATCCAACTTATGTTAATATTTTACACAGAAATTCAGTGTGTCAAAATTGAGCTAAAACTTTCGGTGATCATCAGCTCCAAAAACAACTGCTTTATGAAGCAAACTTCTACACGATGGCCTATCATTATTCTTTTAGTCTCATGTTAGATACAAGAAACACACATGTCCATTTTCACATAAATTATACATGGTCTATTATCAACATACAAAATAGCCGACAGAGCATTGATAGCGGATCTAAGAATTCCACTATACTATAGCAGCTATTTAACAACAATGCAACACGGAAAGAATAGAACTAGGGGTACAGTAGAGGCGGAAAGCGGATGGTCCAGAAGGCTAGAGGTTGAGGAAGCTGCAAGAGGAGGACGACAAATCCATAATATCAATCAAATTCCGAAAGTGGAGAAAGTGATGACAGCAAGAATGAGCTTAGAGGAATGTAAATTATGTTTATTAAAGCTACTACAGGCATATGGTCGCTCGGACTACTTAAATCATACAGGGGCAGCGAAGATACAAGCCAAAACACAACAAAGGAACTATAACTTACCCAAAGACTAATTATGACATTAAGTATAAATGTTTTCATTTCATATATGTTTCACATGTTGACCCAGTTCACTCCAATTCACCAAACCGAAAAAGCCACCAGAATTAAACCACCAAACCTATTTCTCTTATTTCAACCTGGCAAGATACGGTGCAAAAGGGATTGCCACTTAAAAGTCATTACAAGTAGAGTTTATACATAAACACAAATAAATAGCCAATTTCAGCAAATTAACAAGCTACAAACAAGCCAATACCAGGCACATAAATCAAACCTGTTGAAGGAGCGCGATCCTCTGATTGGTGGCGGCCATGACGAGAGCGCAAAAGGGAAAGCGAGAGGCTTTCAAGCTGTTACTCATCTTAAACCCTTCGCTTGCGCGAATGCTGCCACCCCAGCAAACAAAATTCTCGTTCACAAACGCGGCAATGGTTTCGGAACAGAGAGTCCTCTGACAAAACAACGGCGTATCGGGGTGATCGGGGGAATGCAAGTAAACGAAGAGAAGCTTGAAGGAATTCCGGGATCGCTGGAGCGCGTCCATGAAGCCCTCGCCAACGAAATTGGGCCCGGAAGAGCCGTAGTCTCTCTCGAAGGCGGCGACGAAATCCATGGCCTCAGAAGTGGCAGCCGAAACGGAAACCAAGGGGGCGGAGGAGGAGGAGGGAGCCGAGCCCAGGCCCACGAGGCCTAGGGAGTAGGAAAGGACTCCCCCGGCAGCCCACAGGCCCAAACCGATCGCGCCGGATATTAACCCTAGACTGCCGGAAATGACGGAAACAGGTAGCGTGATGAGTTTCCAGGCCAAACCCGGAGGCGGTTGGGGTAGGGGTTGGGGATTGGGTGAAGAGGAAACATGATTGTTGGGGTGATGTTGCGGAGGAGTATAGGTGTCGGTGGTTGGGTTTTCGGAAGTGGTGAAGGAAGAGATTGCGAGTTCGAGGTCCCAATTATTAGCAGCGAGGATATCTGTGCAGAGGTCTGCATCTTCTAAACCAGTAATCGCTTGGAAATACGCCAATTTTTCTGCTACATCGCCCATTTTCCTTCCTTCCTCCCTGTTTTACTGCTTCAAATCAATCCTCAACAAAAAACAAACGATTCTGATGCTTCAGTTTGTATCTATGAATATGAATGTGTATTATGTGCAGTGTAGCACATCCAATTTGGTTCTGCTTTATAGCTTCTTCTGTTCTCTCCTCTGTCTAGGGTTTACTTCATCATCGTTCTTCTGCGTCAAATTTATCTACCTCAACACCGCCTTTTGTTTTTCATCATAGTTTTTCACAGACTAGGTCGATTTTCAGAGTGAAATATATTTCTGATTTTTTATATCATTATTTGTTTAATTTATATATTATAAGAATAATTTGTTTAATTTAGATTTAAAGTTTGCGACACACTTGCGTATATACTTTGTCATCTCTAATATATATTTATCAGTTGTAAAAATAATAATCAATTAAAAACAATTTGATATAAATTATATGATAAATATAAGTTCGCATGACAGCATTTTACACGAGATGTTTTGAATTCATGTAATTTTTTTCATAAAATTATTATATTGTTAGTTATTTATATTTTTGAAATCTTTTTCAAAAGTAAAATTTGTTCAAGGAAAAAAAGAATGTAAATATTCTAAAATTTGAAAACTTTATAAATCTAAAAAAATTGAAAGGACTCTGTAATTATAATAATAAACAGACAAATTCCAAGAAGTAGTAAAAAGACATGACAAGCAAACAATAAATTGTTTATAAGATTAATAATTTTCATAATTATATTTATATATATTTACAGAAAAATCATTTGTAGACTAAAACTATTTTTAAGTTTTATTGGTTCTTATCTTATGGGTCTTTTGACTCGAAAATCATTATATATCATTGACAACAGATATTATAATAATGTGTTTATCCATATTTAAAAAATAAAAATAATTATTTAAATATTAAATAAAATTAAGATTTTGAAAAATAATTTAAAAAGTCCAGTTTATAATTTAGTAGATACTAAAATATTTAAAATTTTTAAATTCAAAATAAATAAATAAAAAGAATAAAAATATTTATACAAATATAGAATATTAAAGATAAAATGGAAATATACTAAAAGATAGTTCTACAACTTAATATTAATATTAGTATATTAATATATATTTTTATTATCAATTAATTAAAATAGAATCTATGTCACATATAGTGATTTTATACTATTAATAAATTTTATTTTAAAAAATATTTTTCCTTTTTTTATTCTATAATAATAATAATTATTTCATTTATAATTACTTTTTCATAATATCATACAATTTTCTTTTTCTTGTTTTCACTCTCCTCTTCGTTCTTCTTCAAATACATAACACAATAACTAATTTTCTTTTATAATCCCATAATAATAACTGTTTTTCCTATCATCTACTTACTAACACAAGGATTATTTTTATTTGATAAATAATTATATAGTTTCACAAAAACTTAAACAAAAAATAATTATATAAAAACAATTCATTTTATATATTTTTCTTCTTTTCTCTTAATAATATCATAATAAATATATTATTTTTTCTATGTGTTTTCTCTCCTTTTCATAAGTAGCATAATATAATTTTATAAAAAATGAGAAAAATAATTATAAAAAATAAAATATGCTTTATATAATAATATAAAAAATAATATTTTTTTTCAAATACACAAGAAAATATATTTTATCTTATTAATCATTAATTTCTTACTAGGTACTTAATTTCAATCTTATTTAACTTATTAAAATTAACTAATTGTTTCTAAACAATATATTAAAGTTGTTATACTTTAAGGTAATATAAATTATAAATAATATTATTTTAATTTTAAATCCTTCGGTGCAAATTTTGGAGTACAGAAACATATTCCATTGAAATAAGGTCAATTCAATTACCACATCACCTTAAAATTTCAAGTTTTTATGTCTTTAAAATGTGTTCTTTTATCTAAAAATATATAAAAATTAGGATTGTTCAAAATAGAAATAATAAACATAATAATAAATTAATTAATCAAAATCAAAATTTTATTAGATTTTTTGTCCACTTTTTAAAATGGTATTATTTAATTGAATTTTTGAATTAAAAAATACAATAATAAATAAAATTATTTATATTATATTTAAATATAATATTATATATTTAAAGTTAATTATCAACTAATAATTATATTCTTTAAAAGTTGATTTAAAATTTAATTGGATTTTATTTACATTATAATCATGATAACATTAGATCAAATTTTTAATTATAAAATTATATAATTTATTTATACATATAAAAAGGTAAAATTATGATTATAATAATAATTATATAAAAAATGTAATAATATATTTTTATTTAAAATTTTATTATTATAAAATATTTAATTTAATAAATTTATTTAATAATTTTATAGTAACAAAAATTACTAAATGAATCAAAATCAAAATATAAATCTTGGTTTGATTTGGTTAAGATTTTATATTAAATTAAAATATAATCAAACTAAATGATATTTAATATAAAACTAAACTAAACACTTAAAATAAATTTATCATTTATCATTTACTTAAGAATCCTAACCATACATACAAGACTTTTTGGTGTATCATATTAAGATCTAAACCAAAGTTAAGGGATGAAAGTGACCTGAAAATCAAATATTTTATGTTTAAGCATTTTGTGAGATTAAGATTCTTATATCTTCAAAGTATGATAGTTCATCATAACACATATAGAAGGTCTATCTATGAATGAATTTTTAATGTTGAAATATCATTTATATTAAACCTTTATCATCATTTATTTAATCTTAAACTTGTAAAAATCTCAACTAAAAAATGTTTTTATTATTGTATTTTTAATGACTCAATTAACTAATAAAATAATATAAATCAACAAATTTTATAAATTAATAAATTTCTAACTTAATATATCGTTTATAAAATAAGATTTATATATTATAAATTCATAATATATTTAATCAATGCAGGAAACTTTTTCGTACTTTTTTATATCCATTCATTCTGATTATCTTCCTCTTCCATCCATTAATCATTCTCTTAAGTTTTTTTTTTTTCTTATTTTCATTCAAATTAAGGAATGTTATAATCCTGGCTACTAATTACAAAAAATATTTTTTAAAATATTTCTAGCTTGATATCACCTTTTTTTTTAATTAAAATTTAATGTAATAGAAATTTCATATATAGATTAGAATAAAGTATTTTATAGTTAAGTATAGAGTTTATCTTGTGAAATATACTACTCTTTTGGGTTAAGTTTAGACATTCTCTTATCAAATATACTACTCTTATTAAAAAAATAATATTGGCATAAAAAGATGTGACAAAAGTTTAGAAAAATCTTAAAAAATGATTTTAATAAAAAAGACATAATATAATGTAATGTAACTATAGATAAATTCATAAATATTATTTATTAATAAAAACGAAATTTTAAAAAATATTAGTTTAAATTTTGTAATGTTTGAAAATTTTAAAAACAGTTTTAAAGACCAATTATCAAACAATTTCTTTAATTTATAAAAATTAAAAAATTAAAAACCATTTTTGAAAACAGAGCAAAAAAAAAACTTGTTTTCTCATTATTTTAACTCTGCTTATAGAAGTAGTAGTAATAGTAGTACAAATCCAGGTGGATAATTATGACTGAGATAAACAAAATTACTAGGAGTGAAAGTTGGTTTGGATTTTGGAAGGTAAATTTACACGTGTTGACAAGGGTTTGCGATCTCATATACACTATTCATATATATTCATGGATCAAAGAATATGTAAAATGGTGTCATATATCTTCACACCATTTGGAGTGTTGTGTCAGCTTCCTCAGCATTCTGTTGGTCTGGGGAGATCTTGCTGTCTGCTGAATGTTGTTTGGATTTGACAGACATTTCTGGTTGGAAATTAGCTAAATCTGATAATTCTTCAACAGCTTCTACAATGCCTTCCATACGTGACACAATTTCAATAAGCAAAGAAGCTACTGTTACTACTTGAATAATTTGCATAAGTGGGATTTCTACTTTTGCTGCTAGAGGAACATCAGAAGGAGCTGTTTCTGTTTGTGTACTTAGTTTTGCATTATGTGATGGTGCGTTAACCATGTTTGGATAAGAACTTAAAAAACCTAGGAGTTCTTGTGCATCACTATTCATCTCTGTAACCAGAATATCTAGTTTTGAGGATTTTGTCATGTTCCTCATTGTAGTTGCTAGCTCTCTTATGACACTCGCACAGTTGGCACCCACTTTCATGGAGATGCTGCTCATATTCTTCTTCATCTCATCCGAAGCCTGCTCAAATTAGTTAAGTAAATAAACTGATGAAGATCATGATTTGTGCATACTTAACCACCTCATCTGAGGGTAATATTTGTTTGCAAGACTAGCTTAAGCATAGAATTAGGTTAGAAATTTAAGTCTTACCTTGTTGTCTGAGTTTATACATCCAATAAGAGCATCTAAACAAGAAGCACAACTACGCATTGATGCACCAATTTTAACATATTGCCTCCATGGGTGACGAAAGTTGAAGCGACCATGGGCAGGCTCCCATCTAGCCAAGTTTGCCTGCAATAACCATTATAATTTAGTCACACTAAAAGTACGATGGTAATTTGAAGTTTTGCTTGATTTTACTTTTCATTAAGCTTTGCACCATGAACACATGACTCTCCCTTTGATTTTCCCTCGACCTTTTGTTATTCACATATTGGATATTTGATGTATCCAAACACTATCTAGACAAAATAAACAACTAATATTTGCAAAGAAAAGTTAGAGTACAATACATACCATAGATTCTTCTGTTGCTTTAGAACCGAGAACACACTTGTAGCCCAGCAACTTTTTATCAGACACCTCATCATTTTCTGCTTCTGGGGCTTCACTACCACCGAAGTACTGAGACACACAACCTGAAACACATGAGACACAATTATACATTACTGGGAAATTAACACTTCATATTCTCTATCAGTGAAAGACAATAGCATGAATAATTCTAATATCCAAAGTCAACATTGAAAACTCACATTGTAAGGAGTTGGCCAGTTTGTCGAGGTTCCCTGTGACTAAAACAAAGAGCTCAAAACCAGCCCAGATGGGGCGAATGGTGACGCTGACAATTATGCACAATATGCTGCCAATTATAACGGTGAACATCCTGTACTGTGCCATATCCAACAACTCATCAACCCGATAACCCGATATTGACACCAGGCAGAAAGTGAGGATGAATATCATAGCACCATAATCAAAACGAGCCTTTATGGTAGGGATGAATCTGGAGAATGTTGCTGCAGAAGCTGAACAAACACACATCAATCAATTAGCTATCATCAAGTGTGTATGTGTGCACATAAAACTGTATATTGTTAATGAATATACCTAAAAGAAAGAGAGAGACTCCAATAATTATTGGTTCTAATTGCTCTCCTCCTCTACTAGCTACCCAATGCACACCAATGGCTAGAAATCCGGCAAGAGAAGTTCCACACATTCGGTTAACAGTTTTACATATAGTTGCACCTGCAATTTCATTGTCCTTAATTACATATCATGGAGGAAATATGTCATAAGAATTGTTACAATAAAGTTCTACCTACCGGCTGTGTATTCAAACACTACAACCACAGTCATGACAGCCCACATAGCATTTCCTCCAACGCCATCATTCAAAGGCTTCCAATAGTAGAAGATCGAGACAGCTGAAAGAGCAATCCCTACTTTCAAGCAATGGATGAATTTTCTAGGGTCATTCAACCCCAACTCCCATGCTTTCTTCACAAACATGCAGAGTTTCAAAGCCACACCTGCTGTAACTGCCCACATGCAGCCAACCAACTTTCTCTTCAATGTGTCATCTTCTTCTACCTTGATCCTCCATTCCACATTTGCGACTTCCTTGTCACAAGCCATGTGTTTCACTACTAATCCTGTTTATGTACTGGAAATATTGTTAGACCAAGATTAGTGACTAAGGCTTTGATCAAATGCCTTATGCCACACACAAAGTTTGGTAGGGCTAGAGAAGCAACCTTGCATTTATATAAAGAGAAGCTAAGTGCTGGATGTCTCAATTTGAGGATATTTATAAATTAATCAACAGAAAACAGTTTACCTTTAATTCCAGTGAAAAAGGGAGGGCGTGTACATTAACTTTCTATAAGCCGGTAATGAGTTTATTTTATATTCTATTCTTAAGACCAAGCTGATGATGTAAGAGCACACTGACAACACTATCCCCACTCAAGTATATTGTTCTATCTTTTTCAGTAAATGTTCCCAATTCAAATTGTTGGGCATATTATATGCACAGATGATCATATTTTCTAGTATATAAATATGCACGGGAACGCAGAAAAACACAGCCACGTAACTTAATGCGATGTATCAATGCAAACAAAATAGCTACCATTAACGACAGGACTTGACCTAACCTAGATAATGGGTTATCTCGACTTAAAGGTTTTCAGCTGTCAGTATTGAGGATAATTGTGAATAGTAAAGTTAATATGCCATTACATGCTTACACTAACATAGAATAATATTTGTCTTGAGAAGTCATGGGTCCTATATCAGAAAATTTAATACAACTAACCTTTTTTACGTATTTTACTTTAGTCCAAGAGTCACTAACTTAAGTTGTCAGAATATGTTTTTAGTTTACAGTGTCTAGCAAATTCTACTGTGGTCAAGTGATTTGTCATAGCAGTTCACGTAAAAACACAATTGAATGTCAAAATTATGTCAGAATCACTTGTTCTTTATCGGATTTACATAATCGATATATACTTACATTAACTAATTATTGACATCAACTTTTTCAATTCTAATAATCTCTATAGATGAAAAAGTAACTAGATGGTGAACAAATTGACTCTACAAGAATAACAAAATATTAAAGAAGTTGTTTTTGCTTACATGCATGTTATAAATGGGCAACAAGTACATGTAGTGTAAATGTTGCACATTTCAACATTATTGCAAAAAGAAAGTGATACAAAAATCTATAGATGATAGTTTTGGTTCATCTTTTATGTGCTGCCCCGACATGTGGATGCAAGCATTATTTTCTTTAGATGAATTAAAAACCTATTAATCGTGTTGTGTAACTTCCACTCATAATTTATATAGGCATGCACTTCCATATATATTACTCCAATTCACACAACGTTTTTCTTTAGTTGACCTAATTAAAATCAGAATCTGGGGCAGCACTATGCAATCTCATAGTAGTAGCATAGTGACTTGGTCCACCATCTCTTGCATTGCTTGCCTGTTGTACCGCACACATGCCGTCACCTGATTCTCAGTGCACGGTTATCAGATGTCTAAATATGGATAACAAAATTAAGAATTATAGGAAACAACACAGAATGAATTAGGTCATGAGTAGGACTTTCTACCTTAAAGCAATTTTCTGGCCAATTAGGGTTCTGGAATATTTACAGTATATGGGGTCGTATCTTCTTTTATCCTTCAAATGACAAGTATTTATATATATATATATATATATATATATATATATATATATATATATATATATATATATATATATATGGTAGAGCCCTTATCTATCTCCTTTACGGTGTTTGCGCACTATTTGAAAAGTCAATCCAACTATCAAAAGTTGCTTTATATAATAACTTACTTGTGTCACCAATTTCTTCGTGTCCTAATTTGTTCTTAATTAAACAAGTTTTAAAATTGTTAGTTGCAGCAACATATATGCCTTCTTTTGTTAATATTCGTACAAAGCATGCGTCCGGATTAAGAAGGGAATCATACATATCACATCATATAGTTTTAAATTTTTTTAGTAAAGGGGTTGAAAGATACAGCTATATATATATATATATATATATATCAAGGACCATATTTGTGATTAGTGCATGTAATCTTTTGTTCGCCATTTGTTGGCTTGATGAACTTCTGCAGACGTATTGCAAACAAACAAGTACCTAAATTGCAACATACTATAGTGCTGATGAATTATATTTGGCAAGTGGGATACATTAGGACTATTATGTTGTCTTCTTAATTTCATGAACATGGATATAGACATATGAGAATCTAATAAAAGTTTTCTGCACATTCGTTCAAGATGTGAAATCAAAGCATTTCCTATAGTGGATAGATCCCAGTTAGTCCTTGATCGCCCAGTTAACTAGTGCGGAATAGAAACATAATGAAACGTGGGATATACCTTAGATTCCCCAGTTAACTCACTAGAAGGTACTGAATGAATTAGGTCATGAGTACAACTTTCAATTTAATTAAGAGCTTTCAGACATCTTGAGATGCATGTGGGTCCATAACACTGTAAAGCACTTATTAGCTACTTCACTGGATCCGCACTCTCATTGAAAAGACAAACCAACGATCCAAAGTAGCTTTAAAGAACTTTATTGGGTCAGCATTTTCTACATGTCCTAACATTGCTCTTTACTCTTAACCGAAGTTATTTAAAGTTGCTTTGTAGCAACATTACTATGCTGCCTCTTTTAGTTAACTATTCGCAATGTTTGCGTTTGAATGTTTGGATGATTCGTCATCTCATCATTGCATATTGTTTAGCTTTTTCGTAAAAGGATTTAACCACTACCCTAAAGGACCGTATCATTAACTATGTAATCTTTTGTCTAACTTTTTTCTAACTATTTCTGCAGGACGTGGTATTTGTAAAGGAAATTAAGTCACACACTGTAAAACATTTACAAGATCATCCACTTACAAACTATCTATCATATGAATAGTTTGTTAATTATAATTTCCTATCGGTTTTAACACTGTAATTTTTTTCTCTCTATATTTAGAGTACATATTAATTTAACTCTAACTGTAAATCAATCCAACTACTACCTGTTATGTGCCACTGCACCAGAAAATCATTTTAGGTATATGCAGATGAGGTTTATTATATTTGGCACTTAACAGAGATACGTTCCAACTAATTTATTAAACATCTTCATGGACACATAGGAAGCTAACAATAAATCCTAGATGTAAAAGAGAATCCAGAAATGCCTATTTGGATGCTCATTGTGGTCACTCTAAATTTTGGTCATAGAAACACAAAGTTGACAAGATAAAGTTTTCAATTTGCCTAGCTAATTAGAGAAGCTGACACGCGTAAACAGAGGAGGAATTAATGCTTAAACTAATTGAGTTATATTCTTCACTAACATATGTCTTGGAGGCAGTTGTACTACCACCCCTTGCATGCTCAGCAATTTCATTATACATAATTTCAATTCATCAACTGCACAGCCTCTTCCTGGGAACTAAGTTGGGCATTGAACACCTACAGTTTTGTTTGAGTGTATCCTAATCTACAACTTATGTACAAGAGAAGAGACACAAATCCTGTTTCTAGGACCTGAGGCTATTGGCATCAAGAGCATCGCAATGCTTAGAAGAATCAATGCCGGAGGTGTTTGTTTGTTGTAGAAGATGGATAAGAGACCAAAACACATCTATCCTTGTCACGTGTCTGCTTGCCTGTTGCACAAAGTAAACCAGTGTTAATTTTTTATAAGAGCTTAAAAAAGAGAAAGAAAACTGCAATCTCAGTCACCATCTAAACGTTGTAATTTGTACTCTAATATTGTAGTCAGATATTGGATCTACCTCAACAATAAAACGTGCCCATAGCTTGTTCTTCTTTCTTTCCATCTTGGCTTTCAAGATATTCAGTCCAAAACCCCGAATTATGTCAATTATCTCGAGGAATATACCCTGCTCCTCATAAAGCATCTGCAACAAAGTAATGCCAGTGAATTATATGATGCATAGGTAATCCAAAGGATAGATATGTAAGACATCACTCTCAATTATCGTACCTCTATAAGCATTTGGCCTGGTGGACTCATGTCCTCAACTATAATGGGGCATAGCATTGTTTGGTGTGCCACTTCATATGCCCATGTAATGCCACAGCTTTTGCTATCCGCCACACCACGGTCTTTTAGAACCACTTCATTTTCCTGCTGAACAAGCTAAATATCCAAGCAATTCTAATCATATCTGATTCTGACATGTTTAGTTCCTATCAAATAAATATTGTAGAAAAGTGGTTTGATTTGATAAGTTAAGTTACCTTGGGTTCATCCGGTTCTTGTAGCTTGTCTGAGTACTTGAGGACACTTTGTAAGAAAAGCATGTATCTGATGGTGCGGTCTAACAAAGAATCAATGCTACACTGTCAAATCAAGAAAACATTTGTCATTTCAAAACAGTCTGCAGCACAACAACAAAAATTGAAGCTAAGATTATAAATGTATGTCTTAAAATGACAAAGGTTAAAGGAAGTTTTAGAAATTGAAAATTTTGCATCATATCTAGAGGAAATATAATGTTATGTTTGTTCTTACAATTCCCGTTCCTTAAAAAAATAAAAATAAAAAAAATTAGAAGATTTATTCTTAGCATAGGTCAGTTAAAGCTTCATTCACCTTTCCACCATGGGGGATGATTCCTCTCAATTCTTTAATACAGTCTTGGATTTGCTGACGATCTTTTGGCCGTGGTCGAGTACTCTCCCCTGGCCTAGCTCTCTTCTTGGTGGGCTTTGCGGGTTCCTCTGGCTTTTGAGGGTGTTGTGGAGCAGCCTTTCCAATATTAATGCTATGGCTATCATCAAGCCACATGGCTGCTTGTAATTTTGAAAATGTATCTTTCTTGCTTGGGAGATTGTTTGTGCTGTCCAAGTCACCAAGAGGCTGCATCAAGTCTGCTCTAGTCGCAGGCCTATGAAGGTTGGTGAAATGTATTGTATTGCTATTCATAGATGAAGATTCTACTGTCTGCCTCTTATTGGGTGATAACCCCCACTCAAATTCCGAACTATTAAAAAGATTGTAATTTGCTCCACCCCTCAAAAGCTCTTCAATATCTAACTCTGAGAACAATCTCTTCCGGGTGCCAGGTAGTGTACCAGTATTCAACTCTGATATGCATTCAGAAAAGCCAGTGTCAGTAACACCACTCACCACTGGTGTAAGCGTATTCCCCCACCATCCATCGGCTTGATCATAGCTAAAATCTATTTCCATGACATCCAAGAGACCTTTTCCAGTGTTATGCATAACCAGAGATTTTTCTTTCCCATCTGAGTTGGAATTAAACCCAGCTAGGCCTGTCGCTAAAGCATCATGTAAAGAACCACTTCCAACCAGATCAAAGATAGTGGGATTAAATTCTGTTGATTCAGAAAAGGTGTTATCCAATGCAATTACTGTTTTGCAGATGCTATCCTCTGAAGAAGGACCAAACAAGTGGCAAAGATCATCCATGGAGCTGAACTTCAAAATTTCTTCTGACATATCAACTGGCTCTATGTTCTCAGAGTGTCCATGCAATGCATATGAACTGGAGGAAAAATCAACATCTGTCACAACACTAGACTGAGCTGAATATTGGTTATCCAGTGAATTTTGTAATTTTCCTTGAAATGACCCTCTGTCCATACTGCACAATGGGGCCAACCCCGCATCCTGAACTGGAAGTTTGCTAGTAGCAAATGCATTTTCATTCATAAAACATACATCTGCAACATCTTGTCCCCTAGCACTGGAAATCAATTGTTGCTCCAACAAATCAAAAGGAGATAATTCATTATCACATAAACCAAGATGGGGGGTTTTGGCAATTAAGTTGACCGTAGAAGAGTTAGGCTTCAAAAGCACGTCATTACTATTCCTATCTGATAATACAACTTGAGCTTCCATGGTACCTTTCGATTGGTCACCAAGATACGAAGAATCTCCTTGATATGAAGCTGCTGCTTCTTCATAAGTCTTGTATTTGGAAGGGAAGGGATCGTTGGGACTTGCAGAAGAAATGGAAGCCAACATCCCATTTAAATAGTTATTTTCACTTTCCAGTGGTTGAACTGGATTTTCTGACATGTCAAACATACCCATATCAGCATCTATTTCTGTGAGCATGCTTCGCGTTTGCTCCAAAAATTCCACTCTCTCCAAAATCTGCAGTAATGAAAGTATTATGATACAATCCATTAGCACTGAGATACTCATTTGTGTAGATAAATATTTCAAGATCATTAATTATTTATTAGCCATGAAGAAAAAAACATTAAGTGAGCTAGTAGAATTGAAAAGGAACACACTATGCAAACAACTACGGAACCAAAAGAGCACGTATTGTAGTGAATTGTGCATGTCACATAGCACATAACTTAAGCAAAGAAATGGCTAATGTTAAATACACACGAGTACATCCTATCATAACAATATGGGCATGCTGTTTTTATAGTTTTGTTTGTCACGCTAAGTTACTCTTCCAGATGAAACATTAGTATAAACTTCTACTTTCCAGTCTATCAGATAAAGAATTACTCTCATAAACGGGAATTCAGCAAGCTTTGACACTGTGGAATGTCATAATATGGACTACAAGAAACCTAAATAATGTGTAGAAATTTAAGGTTTTCTGTTTCTTGAACAATAATCTCTATATAATATTAATTATTAAACAATCAATCACCAAAAAAAAAATATTATCGAGGGCATACTCCCTATTTAAAAATAAAATTCACATTTAAAACTTTCTGCAAAATCTGACAGCTAAAATTAAGTACAAAAACCAGGACACATTGTGCTTCATGTGCTGGTTATCATAATAAAACTCCCAAGTATAAATTCATTTATGCATGATATAACAAAATCGTGTTCTTTCATGATACTAACCTTATTTCTGGATCCAAACTGTATCACTCCCAATGCTTTGACAGGTATGACCACAATAGTCTACAAAGCAGAAATGTTATCAATACACATTGATCATGGCTTTGAAGAAAACAGAGATAATGAAACAAGCATACTTTCTATGGCATTGAATTATCGTGGCAACTTTAACCAAAATAATTATATTTCTGAAGGGAAGAAGTGTTGAAAGAGAGGTGAGAAGGAAAAATACGAAATCTGAAAAAAAAAAAAAAAATACATTTTCTTCCTTTGTAATACCTTTATTCCAGAGGAAAACTGTTGATGCAATTCAGAATTATCCTGCAAAAAGAAAAAATTCTTTAGTGATAAATGGACAAAAAACAAGAGCGATCGAAAGTTGAATTGGAATAAATGGCACAAACTCAACAGTTGAAAACAATACCTCACAAATACTTTGCCCAGTCAGATTCCAATCATGAGTTTGACCATCTGAGTGTACCCAACTGTGCTTGCCCGTGAAAGCAGCTTCACCAACAATTCTAGATAGGACAAGTAAACTGTTCAGCCCTTTGTCTTTCATTGATAAATATATCATTTAGGTTTCTCAGTTGAAACGAATCTCCACTTTCACTGGTCTCGTGAAAATTATGTAATTTTGGAAAAGAGAAACTAAACTAAACAACAATTTGAGCATACCCTTCACCCAGCAAGTGGACCTGAGGATGCATGTTGGCAATCTCTTCTCCCAGATGCTCTTCATAGTATGCTTCTTCCACAGTCAACAACCTACAAGAAATTCCAACATGCAATGCAATCTACGTTGAGAAAGATCAAAATGTGAAAGCATTCTTTGCCAAGGTGACAGATGAATAATTTGGAGTATGAAACGTTTGTGCTACCTAGTACAATATCAAACACAATTGATATAATAGAAGAGAAGGGAAGAAGAAGAAGAAGAAGAAAAAGAGGAAAATGCTTACAAGGAATTGCGTGGATGAAAGCGCCAGAAAACAGCATAAGACCAGCCAAGAGCAGAAGAACAAAGAGTCTTGAGCTTATTTCTTAGAGTAAGAGGCATTGTCATTGCCATTAACAAAGTGGTTATTACCAGTGCATGAACAAGTAAAGTGTAGAATATATAGCAAAAGAGAAAGAAAAGAAAAATGGTGAATTGAAGAGAAGGCAGGGAGGGCCCCAAAAGCGAATATTCACTCAACAAGCTGAGAAATGTCAAAGTGTCAAACACAGGAAGAAAAAGGAAAGGCAAAGTCTGAACAGAAATGTTGTCAGGTTTGGCCTATTGTCACTTTGAATCAAATCTGATAACATAATACATGTCTGAACAGACATGTATTGAATTGAATATATCTATATAATATTATAGTAATGTTATTGTTGTAGTAGTAACCAGTAGTTGTGTTTGTTTAAAGAGCAAAAAACCTACAACATCCATTACCCTACTCTCTCTTTCCTCTTTCCTAGCTTCCAATTTCCAACACAGCTTACGACATCAACTTCCCCACCACTGGTCCCTCTCTCTCACTACTGCCTACAAATATTCCCCAACTTCACTTTCATTCTTTATCCCATCTACTTATAACTCTTCATGATTTCACATATTCTTCTTCTTCATTCACAAAAAGTGTAAATAATAGTACCAATTTATTACAATATCCTGGGAATCACAATGAAAAACTACTATATCCTGAAATTTAAACCAGAACTCTGGTCATCATTGGCATACAGATACGCATGTATGCTAGGATTTCGAGTTTAGATCAGAATATTAATATTTTCTCGTGATTATATCATAATTGTTAATAATTAACACTAATGAATGGGAATAATTATAATTTACGAGCATTGAGTTTGAGAATCTTATCATATTATGAAAAGTTGTTCATACCATGCAATACTAGATCGTAATTAATTAATACACAATAATCTTGTGTGTTACTGTTGTTTATATTTATAAAGTATCTTGCGCCCCGTGCTCTTGCTACATTCACAGAACTGTTGATGATACCTTCTACAGTGATCTTGAGGTGTTTTGCTATTATTCAATTTTTTATGAATATTATATTTATGTTAATAATGGTGAGAAAATAATACTAAAAAACATTCTCATTTATGAAGGTAACTATTTTATATTTAATTTAACTACTTATTTAATTTTATATTCACAAAAATCATCTTTCAATCTCTATATTTAAATACATTTTTTTATTTCTAAACATAAATATTTTTATTGAACAGAATTAATAGGGAAATAGAAGAAGAAATTTTAAAAATATTAGTATGACTAAAAATGATTTGTGTAATATTTTTCGTACTTGAATCTGGGATCAGTAGTACTGTTACTGTCCTTTCCTAGTTCCAAGGCAAAAAAGATTTGCCTTCCCCTTCGTCTTCTTCTCTCCTCGTTTCTCACCATAAATATTCCTCACTTTTCTTTTTATTACTCCAATTGCAATTTTCTTCACTTTTCAGTGTGTTTTCGCTTATGATTATATATATTCCTGCATGTAATTGTGTTTGAACTAACATTATTTAAAATAATAAATTTTAAGAATATTTAATATGTTTACATAGTTAGTTCAGGTTTTCAATTATTAATTAAATTAAATTTATTTTATATCAAATTAGTTAGGTGATCAACGTTCCACTTTATGGAGGAAGATGAAAAAGTTTAGTTATTTTTTACATTTAAAGAAAGTTATTTCTACATAACTTAAAAATTCTGTAAAATATTTTCATCGGAATAAATTTCTTGCAAATGAATATCTTCATAAGTATGCAATGTTAATTTAATTTCCGAAATTAATAATTATGGACATTATTTTTATATTTTATATAAACCAACTCTTTGAATAATATGCTGTAATATTCTCTAATATTTCATTCTTATAACTTCTAATATCCTAAGAACTATAATAACAAAAAAATCGCTCACGTTAAATAAGATTAGGAACTTGACTAAAAATTAAGAACTTTAATTATGTTTAATGCAGGAGATTATGCTCTGATATGTGAAGTTAATATATCACATTACTATTAAGATTTTACACAAAAATGAGATGATCTTGTATACCTTTTTTTCTTCATCAAGTATTTTTCTAATGCAGCTCCAAGTACACAACCTAATTTATGTCATACATTTCTAATATAAAGATTTTGACAAAAAAAAATTAAAAACATTACAAACTAGTCATCTAATTCATTATATATATCAGAAAAAAATATACAAAATAATTGAATTATATAAAGTTTACCCTGCATGCTATGGTGATTTTAATAAACATTTAATTGTAAAAAAAAATGTTATTAGAGAGGATGGTAAAATGAGTAGAACTTTTGGATGGAGTATGATGGCACTCAACAGCCATAATGAAGCGTGTGGTGGGTGAAGGGGACAAAATTATATCCCTTTCCTCACTAAATAAACAACACTTTCATTAGCAACGTGAAAAATATACCTTTTTTAATCACTCACTTTCTTTTCTGTTCTTTTCTGACACACAAACACATACCCTAAACAAAATACATTAAACTAAAAAATAGATTATGAAACTTGAAAAGACACTGCTTGTTGTGTTCAACGACCCTATGATTTTCAATCAATGACGACCACCTAATCAACAACACTGTTCAAAGGACATGTCCAATTCAATCTTCTTCCATAAGTTTAAGTTCTATTGACTTGTATATATCCATGTCATTTTTCAAAGCTTTGTTTGTGTCCACACGATTTCATAGCAGCTACATGCACCAGCTCTGTTGTGATCGTTAAATAGCCTTCTAGCTTGTTCGTTGAGATTGTAAAGGGTATTCTTAATTATTAGTATAAATTAAGATTGGTTTCATTCATTCCTATAAAACCAATTTTTAAGGTGGTATTTATATATTTAATATTTAATTAATGGGGAGATTACAAATATAGAATGGTAAATAACAAAATTAAAAAGATATAAACTTTAAAACTATATTAAAAATAAGCAAGCGTCTAACATAAACTTTAATTATATATTATAAATGAATTATATCTCTAGTTTGGGTGGGTGAGAATTAGAAATGGAGTGATTCATTGTAAGGTCCTACAAATGATGAATTGAAGGAACTAGAGAGATTTGTTTTGACCCTTTAAATTTGAATCATAATGTGTGGAATTCAAACAATGCAGCATAGCTTTATAATGTTTGGTTTTAAACTGAGAGTTGAAAGTTGTAGGTTTGGCCTTTGAGTGAGGGGCGATGGGTCCTATGTTACGGGGAATAAGACAGAAAAGTATTATGATCAGTTATTACTAATTATCGTGCCATGTTCTCTTTACTCCAACGGTGGCACATGTGATTGTGTTTCTCGTTGTTCAATTAATGAGTTTAAAATAATATTTAATTATTTTTTATTTTGTATTTTTATTGTCATTACTATTTTAAGTTTTAATTAGTTGTGTTGTGTTAATAGCTAGTTACTGCGCTCAAGATTTGACCAAACTATAATGAAAGGGGTAGAATTGTGGTTCAAAGCTCTTAAAATCTGGAAGCGGATTTGCTTGTATTGTAAGTGTTGGTTGATTGCCAACATCTTGTATGAGGAAAGTTGGGGTAGGGTCATGATTAGGTTCAAATCTTGGCACTTCTCATTGATTTACTATAGGCTAAAAAGTTTATTTCAATCATTCCAAAAACAAAGTTTAAATTACATTTTATTTAAATTTATTTTTTTATTTTTTTTACATCACCTAATAAATACACGTTATAAAAAGAAAAAATAGATTAGCTATTAAAATAATGAATTTTTATTTATTATTTATCAATAATATTTTATTATCATACATAATAATAGAAAAAAGTGTAAAAGAATTTAGAAGGAGACACAAAATATTTTACTATATTTTTAATATGATATTAGAATCATTTTAACAATATTAGGATATGAAAATCTATATCCACAAAATGGGTAAAATATTTTTTTTCTTAATTAAGATAAAAAGTATTATAAGAAAAATTTCACAAAATAAAATAAATAATAAATATTGAATTAATTTTGTAAGATTAAAATAAGAACTTATTTTTAAGATATATTTTTTTGTAAAATTTATTGTTCGATTTAAATTTAATTAATGAAAAATTAAGAGAACATGTGTAATTTTTTTATTGAAAATATTTGGTTAAGAAAAACTTAATCATAAAGAAGACAGTGAAGAAAATTTGGCGAGTGAATCATGAATAAATCTTAAACATAAATAATTCACCTTTTTGAAATTGTTCAGTGAATTTACATTACAATAAAGAAATTAAAAGTGACACCTTTTGAAGAAGGAACTACCGCGAAAGCCAAGAACAGAAAGTTTACGCTATTGAGAAAGCTTAAAAAAAATAATCTTTCCTTAAGTTATTCATACTTTTTATAAATGATTATTCATTTATTATCATATTTTGCTAGTTTTTAATAATTAGATGTAACTAATCAATCTATTTATAAATACTCGGTTAATATTTAATATATGTAATTGATATTAGGAATAAGAAGAAAATACAAAAAATTATACTGATTTAAAGAATGTAATACTTTTTTTCTCACAAGTCAATAAATTTATGTTTTAGTCTATTTTTAAATAAAGAATATAATTTTTGAAACCTAAAACGATACAACATTAGAAGTTTTTTTTTTTTTTTTTTTTTTACGAGCGTTTGAATGCATTTAGATGTTGAGTGATACGATGAAAAGATTCTATAATAAATATGGAATAATAAAAAAATAAAAAAATAAAAAAATGATGGAAGCATATTGTAAATTGTGGTGAGAAAGAGAATGTGACAGTTAGAGTGTGAGGGAGAGACAAAGGTGACAATAACAGGACCACTCCTCGAAGGTGGTTGACGACATAAGCACAGGCTTTAGTCATTTATATGTTAATAATGTTGTCCAACAAAGTGAGACACTCACCCTTCCCTTCCCCACTTTTCCCATGTTGTCTTCCCACCATCAAAATTTTCTCTTCTCACTCTCTTTTCGGTCCACGGTGCTCTAGGCTCCACTCCACACCTATCTTTTCTTTTTCTTAATCTTATCAATAATCTATTTACCTTTTCTTACTCTTTTATCAATTTTTAACATTATCGTTTTAATTCAATAAAAACATGTATAAGTTTTATCTCTTTATAATGTTTTTAATAAATTTATATGTGGTTGTGGAAGAAAATAGTATTTGGTTTCACTTGTGTCGCGTTTTAATGAAACATCGCATTGCATTCTACTTTGCACCTAAGATCAAAGTACAACCGAGCCTTCCACCACAGCACCACATATGTTTACATATTATAATTATTTTTATAAATAATCACATGTCAACAATTAACCATGTTCAATTTTTTGTAAATAAAAATAAAAATTACAATTTTTGTTATTACCGTACTCATGTATCATATTTATAAAATATTTTATTTAATATCAACAATATCTTATATTTATTAAATATTATATTTATTAACAAATTTAGTTTCTCATTATTTTATTTTAAAAATATATTTTAATAGATTCAAATAAGAGGATATATAATTATCATTGATGTTGATTTTTAATTTATATATGTCACTTTCTCTTAATCTAACAAGATAAAATTATAATTGACTAAAATTTAAAATCACCTTTTTATTATTATTTTTAAAAGTATTCAATTTTACTTGTTTTACTAAAAAATAACTGTTTTATTAAAATAGTTGTTAATTTATTTTATTTTTCTATTTTTTAACACTATAATATATATATATATATATATATATATATATATATATATATATATATATATACAATATGTGTTTTCGGCATTAATATTTATGTTTTATCTTATATTATTAAAAAGGTAATTATAAATTATAAAAATATTTTTTTATTATCATCTTTCTTTTTTTATTTAAACTAGTTACTGTTATTAAAACTAAAAATTAAACTAAGTCAAGTCAGTACAATAAAAAAAATGGATGAACTCAAAAAATTATAGATAATGTATAATTAATATAATTCTCACTTAGTAATATGTTTTTCTTTTCTATAATTTTTTTTACTCAGAAAACTAAGAAAAAAAAATCCGAATGAGTATATATTGTAAAAAAGAAGATTAATATTGGTAACCGGAACTAATTGAAAGTTTCGAATTACTATAATTATTTTTAAAATAAAATGTATAAATTCCGAAGTGGTATCTATATTTTCGATTTTATGTTTAAACTGAATATTCGATCCCATTTTGTATTTTTTTTGGCTGAGGAGCTTAATTAAGTATTGCTTAAAGGTTGCTAAACACAATTATAATAATGATAATGTGTCTCCAAACATATATAGGTTGATTGTAATATTTGTTATGATAGCATTTGGTGAATTAATTGAGTTCTTTAGAAAGTCAACTGAGTTAATTTTTTTTATTTGTATGATGACTTTTGAAGCTGTTATTCACTGTAATCTTAGTCAATGGTTGATTTTGAAATTCCACCAAAAGTGTAAATAATTAAGCATTGATTACAAGCTCCATTATCCTTTTGGTTGTTCTTAATAGGTGAGAATTAACTTGTTCATTGCCAAAATTGGAGATTAATTAAGAAGAAAATGGTGTTATCATAGCTTTCCCATCATCACTTTAATTTCATTTCAAGTAACATCATAGTCAATGGTCAAAATACCACCAAGCAATCCTTTTTCTTTTTTTTTTTACTTTATTCTTTTTAATTTTTTTTATAGAATTTATTATTATTTTATAATTTTTCCAATATATATATATATATAAGAAAAAAGTATAGACATAAAAGTTGATTGAAGCCCAAGTGATAGTGTTGAACATTGGAGGCCCACTATTGCTTCCTGGACCACAATCTACGAAGAAAGTATTCAAGTTCAACCAATTCAAAACTATGACAAAAATCACTATTAATTGCAAAAAAAAAAAACTAATTTATGAATATATATATATATATATATATATATATATATATATATATATATATATATATATATATGTATAAAACAAAATATACGTGCTTAAACCATAATATTGACATTCTTTAACTTACGTTGTTAAATAAAGAGTTATTTTCTCCAAAAAAATAATCAAATTTGAATGGTTGTAAAATACAATATTAATATTATTTAGTCAAATATATTAAAAATAATAAATAAAATAAATGAAAATATTAAATCTAACAATTCAGGGTGATTCATGACTAATCGTTGCATTTTTAGGTTTAGCTAAGTTAGATCTATTTAATTATGGAATAATGATTTTTTTTAGCCCGATTCATATTTCTAAAGGCTTTAGGCCCAATTCGTTTGCCCATGGGTCAATATTTTTTTCTTAAAAAGTACTTTATATTTTTTTAACAAATTATAAATATATATTTAACATAATTAAATTTATAGTAAATAATTTTGTAAATATAAATTATATTATGATCTTAATTTATATAAGCTGTATTTTTCACGCATATAAATCATATATGAGATTTGTGATAATTAGTAATGTTATAAATCATTATCTCATAAAATAATAAATTCTAAAAACACTTATATGTTCAAATTCAAGTTTTTATATTTTTAAAAAATCATATTTTTATTATATTTTATCATACTTTAACATTAGAATATTAAACATGATTAATCAATAATTAATGTATTTATAAGCCACTATTTAATAAACTCTAATCAGAAGCATATAAATTGAATAAAATGTTAAAATATATATATATATATATATATATATATATATATATATATATATATATCATTCTATGATTGATAAATACTGATTCCTTGACGGATAATATTTATGTGTTAATCCCTGAAAATATCCACAAAAAGTTAATCCCTATTTCAGAAATATTTTCGGTTTTATTATACTTTTAAGTTGAAATATGATATTGTTGCAAATTCATAACTACGTATCTCTAATCTGTCATTGTTGTCTTCTTAAACCAATATGTTGTTGAATGAAATTGCATAAAACAACAAATGAAAGGTGACAAAAGAGAGGATATTATTTTGTTTAATATCATCAATAGTGGCTTACAGCGCAGAAGAAGGTGAAAAAGACAAGCAAGCTTAAAGAAGAGAAGTTGGGTAGCAATGTAGATGAATTGATGAAGCAAGTGGGACTGAGAGAGTGTATAATTATTCTCATTAGCACACAAACCAAGGGGAATGTTTATGGGGCCCCACATGGAAAAAAGAAGGAGGAAAATAGAAGATAACAGGGTATGTCATGTGTCAGATCCTTGTCACTTTTTTTCTTTCTTTCAATTTGGAGAAAAGGAAGAAGAGGTGAGACGCAAGCAATCATCATTCAATGGTGTCAATGAGAGTGAGAGAGAAGGAAAGAGAAAAAATGAGCACGAATCATTCCTCCCTCTTCAACACTCCCAATTTCAAAACCATTTTCATTTTTCCATACTATCTTTCTCTGCATCATAGAAAAAGTTCCCTCTTAAATCTTACCTGATTGCAAACCAGAAGAAAATAAAGAGAGCTACTACATAGTATTATTGTGGAGGCTGGTAGGTGGGGTTTTGATTGAAGCAGCTTTATAGTTTGTTGTTATGATGACTCTAGTTAATCAATGTTACTACTTCTTTAATGGGATGTCACGTGAAGATATCAGAACTCTCACCTGGCCTTTATTCTCCCCTAGCTAATCACAGTACACATCATAACACTTTTTTTTTTTTTTTTTATGTGGAGAATATGATCATAAATCTAGTTTTGCTGCAACTCACACCTTCACTTTAAACCTGAATTAAAACAATGCACAATAGAAAGAGAAGGGAAGGGTAGATAAACATTTAAACAACCATCACATAGATATTCACATATCCAAATGTTTACAATGAGACATTCCTAAACCATAATATAACATACTCTTGTAGATTATACAGTTTTTCCAATAGGGTAAGCAAGCCAATCAAACCAATTGATGATGGTGCACTGCTTCTGTGATGGAAGAAATTACATGAAAAGGGTAACACTTGATGTAGTACCCGGCCCCTCTTTCTAGCTACTTGTTAACCCTAAAAAAATGGGGTTAATCTTGATCTCTTATATCATTACATATACTCAAATTAATATAACCGTAACCCTTGTTTACTTTTCCGAGTACTGCTGAAGCCTGGCTAAAATAAGCTTCATTTCAAGATCCCATGGAGCTTGGTCATGAAGGTAAGAGGAGCTAGATACACAAGAAATTGACAGAAGAGGAAAAGAAAGCCACGTATGAATCGATCCTATCAGCTGTTAGCCAGTTATGAAGAAATCCAAACAAATGGAGAAGTCTCCATGATCTGAAGGAAACTCATTAAAACCCAAAAAAGTTCAAAAGAAAATTAACTAGGTAGAAAGCGAAGAGAAGAAAGTAGATAAAATATATTTATGACTCTCTTGATTAATTACCATGATCCTCCGCCTAACATTCCAGTCCAATACCCAGTTGAATCTCCTTGTTGCTTCTGATCCATTGTGGTGGTGGTGGAAACCTGTTTTAAGTCCTCAAATGGAAACAAGAGCCTCCCACTTTGAACATTATGCAGGCTCGCGTACCCGTGTCCAATTCCGTCTAAAGAGAAATTCAAGCTAGGCTTGAAATCCTGCAGAGGAAAACCACAAGTATAGACAGAATTTGGATCAGCTGGAACTGGCACAGGCATGAAAGAATTCAAGCCAGTGGAAGTTGATGTGATCCCAGTAAGAAGCTCCAATGCAGAAAGGTGAGAAGTTGTGGGTGTGGTGGTAGTAGTAGTTGAAGAAGAAGAGGCCGAAGCAGACATGCTGTTGCCACTATTGTTGTTGTTTTCTCGAACAAATTCAGAGATGTTTCTGAAATCTGGGGTGGTGGCGGGGAAAGCCAGATTGAGATCTTGGCCTTGATGAATATTATTATTCTTAGGGTTTTGGGAGTGTGACAAAGATGGAGGTGTGATGACCTGATCAGGAAGCTTCTTGACGGGTGAATTGCTGTTAGGAGTGGAACCAAAAGCAGAAGATCTCTTGTTCTTCCTGGAACCACCTCCTACAGGGATGTTTCTGAGGGATCCACCTTCAGTCCAATACCTTCTACAAGTCTTGCAGAAATAGCGAGGCTGTGTGAGGCTATAGTTGTTGTAGTAGCAGAACTTGGTGTTAATTGAATGGCACCTCGGACAGTTGAGAGCTTGTTCTTTCTGTGGCCTTGGCTTCCTTTCCACAGCACCTGCAACCTTTGGACATGTATTTGTCACTACTATATCTTCTATTGGTTTCACCACCATCTCCTTCAAGATCATGCGCAAACAAATTAATTAATCAAACCATGCAGGTGTGTCTAGTCCACATAACAAGCAAATTCAGGTTAAATTAAAGAGAAAGGATATTGTGTATATAATTGTTACTATGATATATATTTTTGTTGTTGCTAAAGAAAGAGATGTAGAAGGAGAAACTAAATCAGGACTTTTCAAGTGGGAAAAGCATAGGAAAAAGTGAGAAAGCGAAAGGTAGAATATATGCTAAAGAAAATTGATAGATATATGAGTATATTGATAAGTGGGCACGTAGTTTCACTTGCACCAGCTCCACAAAAGGAATCAAAAGCTAGCAATGAGGTTAGTGTTAGATGTAATTCATTTACCTGTGGCCACTGAGCTGTGTCCATGGAATTGGATATAGATGAGGATGAGGATGAGGATGAAGACGAAGATGAAGTGAGGCTGAAGGTAGGTGTGTGAAATGAAGTTGAAAGAAAGAGAAATGATGGTAGGTTTTGTATTTTAGTTGAAACTCAGTTGCAGGAAGTAGAAAAGGGAATGAATGAATGAATGAATGTTTCCATTACTTTTTGCTACTTTATCAGTTTTAATAGTCAGAGATAAGAGAAGGGAACACATAAAATATAAATATAATTTGTATTCTGAATATTATATTCTATGTATACTGAACGGCGTATGAATACATGAACATAAATTTAAATCTAACTTATTCATCTTTCATTCTACTCTCTGTAGTAAGAAATGTCTTTTACAGATAAAAAACTAATAAATAAATAAAAGAATGTAACAATTTTATAAAATTCACTTGTTATTAATCTTTTTTTTTTATAGAAACAATAACATATGTCATTATTTTTATATGTTTTTAAAGCAATTTTATATAAATAAAATAATTATAAAAACTTCTATTTTCTATTTTTTTTACTTCATAATAAACTTATAAGGGTAATCTTATTAAGGATTGAATGTAAAGTAAATGGGTCATTAAATAAACTATAAAATTATTTAAAAAATATAATGGAAAGGTTATGAAGAGAAAATTGTTAGGATAAAATAAAAGTAAAAATATTACAATAAATAATTAAAATAATACTTATTTTGAAAATTATTTTTTCTTATATAATACTCACTACTACAGAATGATCATTCAACGTCGGGTGTGGAAGACATTCAACGTCGGTTCCAATGACGTCGTTGATTCAGGCGTCGTTGAATGTCAAAGGATTCTACGTCGGTTCAGAATACCCGACGTTGAAAGTGATATATATCTACGTCGGTTAACCAAATGTCCGTCGTAGAAATTAGTAAATTCTACGTCGGTTATTGAACTAACCGACGTTGAAAGTCCTTTCTCACTCAAGCGACCGGTGTACTCGCTTGAGCGACGAAACCTTCAAACAAAGGGGACTCTCGGGTTCTGTATCGCTCAAGCGACCTCTGTATCGCTCAAGCGACCGACGTTACAACGTCGGTTAATGCAATAACCGACGTTGAATATCCTCTTTTTTTTTAAATGTAGGTCTGTTTAAGTGCCACCAACAGTTCACGACCTGCTGTAATCTCAGTCCAGACAGTATATTTATTTCAGCTAATCACTAATATATAAAATGATAGATATATATGTCCAAATAAGCCAAATTATGTACAAAATACACAAAAAATTATCAATCAATCCTATTCCTAACTACTTGTGCAAACTTTTCTGCCCATTTGTTTCTAACCATGTCTATAGTATCCATAGGCAAAGGTTCTATATCTTTAAATGTCCGTAAAAAGTTCACAATAATAGAATGGTAAACCCTAAGCAATAAAAATAAAGGAATTGAATATAATAGCAAATGTCAACTTACCTCATTCCAACTATCACTGAATGCTACCAAAAATGATGAGCCACATCCAATACATTACATAGTAGCGCACTTCGTATCCTCCATTTTGTTTGTTACACTAAAAATGACTAAATATGTTAAAAATAACTATTAAATTTGAACATAAATTAATAGATAATATAATATATATAAAGGCTACTTACTTTGATAAAATTCCAATTTGGAGTCTGTGCTTTTACTTGTGTGTTTTCCACCTAATGTAATACAAACCTTTAGAGCACTATATATTGAAAAGAAGGGGGTTAGAAATAGAATAATCAAGATGTTTAGACATAATATAAGAAATACTTACTTGTTTACAATATTTTTTAGCTCCATGTCAGGTTTCCTTCCCAATGAGCAGAACCAACACACAAGATTCTGCTTTGGACAAATAACTAATAGTCTGTCAGTGGTTTACGTATATACACATGATTAGAATCTATTAAAAAAACTTGTGTAAAACCAGAAGAGGCTGGGATAACTTACGAATGATGGTATGCTCCAAGGTAAATATCTCTTTTAGAATCGGTGATCCAATTCGCATGTAGCGAGAATTTGATCACGCTTATTCCAGACTTTTGTATGGATTGAGGCTTGAAGAATCCATACACATGACCAATGCCACTGCTCCACTATCATTTCGTGCATCATCCTAAAATATGCCAATTTAAGTGAACTTATAGCTTATATATTTACTAAAATGAAAAGAGTCATGAAAGATATGAACTTACAATGTCCAAAATTGTAAAACGACTATATTTAGACATTGATTGCCCATCCCAATCTTCAGGGCATCGGTGTGGGAAATGTATAGGGGATATTGCTAGAAGTCATCCCAAATAATGTACAATCCCATGGAACTTGGAATGACTGCATATACAATTGTGGGGAAAGAGACAAGAGATCAAAATTGGATTTGGAGAAGTCTCCACAACTGGTGTCTTCTCCTTAGATCCGGAAGGAGTGGTAATAGCTTTACCCAAGTCTTTTGGGCTGCTGAACTTCCTACATATTTTATAAAATATAATCATAAACAATAAATCAATTTATTTATGTGTTAGATGTATTATAACCATACATATACATACCTTTGCCATGATTGACCTAACTAAATGTCGGGGCCAAGTAATGAAGGTCCGAAGGGCTTGGCCCATTGTCTGCACCTCTTCGGTGGGGATAGGGACACTAGCCTCGGCGTCAACCACCTTTTCAACCACTACTTTGACCAAGTTAGGATCCAAAGGCACATTGTGGATGGTTGAAGCCCCTTCATGAACTGATCCATGGGCCACTAGTCTTAGACCTTCATCTACCTCAACCCACAAGCCATATCGATCATCCTTTGTGGATTCGGGATGAATAGATGCCACCTCGAGTGTGACCTCGATAGTGGCTTCAGCACAACTGCCCTTTGTGCTAACTCTTGGACCTACAAATACGAGTAAATTCCAATAAGGACTAAGATTTTAGAAACACAAGTCAAGTACCAATTTGTGGTTGAAAATATACCCGATGGAGGACGAGCATCGGCAAATGAAGTACCCATGGAGGTCATACGCGAGAGCTGCTCCTGCACACGTGCGGTGATGGTCTCCTCAAGTCGTGCGGCGATGGCGGGAGTCAACTCTTCCTCCAATTTTGCCCCGATGGGCTGGTGTCAATTTCTCTGTGAGAGCCATCTCCAAGGCAGCAATATCTTCTTGGCTCGGGGATGTGGAGGTGCGGATATCCTGTGATGGTGGTCCAAAATACGTCGGACACCCACACCTTGGCCAACGGCTCGAACACGACCTGGATGTTACGGTCGTCCAATAGCGATGGTCAAGATATCCTGACGACTAGAAGGGATGAAAGTTCCATGTGTACACTTGCTCCTCCAAGGCATCCTACATTATAAAAGTTAATTTTATTAATGAACATGTTACATATAACTAATTCAAAGTAAATTAACTTCTTTTACTTACAATCCAGAGCAGCAATTTCTCGGGCTTCTGCGATGTCATGTCACCGAGAAGGCTTTGTACGAGCCCTCTTCCACTTCTGGTGACGTTTTGGAGGAGATGGTGGAAGAATTTGCTCTTCGCTTAAACCGAGAAGAGGCTAACTCGACTGTCGAAGTCTCATCTTCTCCTCCATCATCTTCTTTGTCAATAGGTCGTACCCACCACGAGACAGAAGGTGGGGGCGACATTTTGGCTCTGAATGTCTTTTGCTTTTTGTTTTCTTTCCTGCAACATAATTGAACACAATATTAGATACACAACTCATTATAAAATGTTCAAGTCAATTAAGCAATTAACATTACCTCCCACTCGAACCGAGTCCTACTATGTACAAACTTCTTCCAAGTGTCCTCATCTATGCCATATCTTTGGCAAGGGGTTAATCCCTTCCTAACTTTGTCCTCGGCATACACCCATTTAGTGGTCAATGTGGACTTGAGCTGTCTCCACATTTTTGCTATAGGTTGTCATTATCTTCCTCTTCACATCCTCGGAATTGACTATATCAAAGTGTTCCTACAGTAGCAAACAAGTTTTAGTTAACCAATTGATAATAATGTATAAACAACTAAATACACATACTTACAAGAAGATCTTGCCATAACAAGTTCTTCACAGTTTCCTCCACATGATCCCAACTAGGATAGATAATAGATATCTACACAACATAAACAACATAAGTATCAGCAATATATTTGAAATGAAATTCACTTTCAAATAGAATAAATACCTTCTCTCTAGCTAGTGTACCCAAGTAGCTACTAAATTGGGTACTAAAGGGACCTGACACCTTGCCGAGTCCTAGGATCAACAGACACAGATAACTTCTGGCCAGATATGTGTCTAATGGTCAAGCCTTTCAACCGTGTAAATTGTCGACTCCTCTTACTAGAAAATGTCTTTCCATATGCCTGAGGAGATGGTGGTGGAGATGGTGGAGGAGATGGTGGAGGACATGCCATTTACCTATAATGAAAAAAACATACAATTATATCAATACACATGCAAAGTCTCCTCAATTACATGTTAAAAAAATAAATAAATAAATAGAAACATAACTTAGATTGTATTAATATTTTCCCATATGCCTTCATCATGGTCGGTGCGAGTAGCATGAACAAAGTCCTCTTCCAATTGGGATATAGCAATAGGCAACCGTGGTGAATTTTGAATGTTAATAAAATCATCTAATTCTTCTCCATTCTCATTTGTGACATCAATCATTTTTCCTTTGAGGACAACTGACCACCTACCATTTGATGGATCATTGACATAAAACACTTGTTTTGCACGATATGCCATTATGAAGGGTTCTTCCTTATGACCAATCTTGTTTATATCAATCAAAGTAAATCCCATTTGGTCTCTTTGGACACCAGCATTGCTATCAACCCATTTACATTTAAATAAAGGCACTTTGAATTTAGTATAGTCGACCTCCCAAATCTCCTCAATGACTCCAAAGTAACTAATTGATGCCATGATGAGGTTTTTGTCCTTTGCACTAGAAAAGTGCATAGATGTTGCCTCAATAGATACTCCACTATTCTGGACCGTACTTTTGTCATCTTGTGCCTTCGTATAGAATGAGTATTTGTTAATGTCATACCCTTGCCAAGTTATAACATTATATCTAGGACCATGTGCTAGCCATTTTAGTGTATCAGAGGCATTGTCACTTGAAAATATTTTGTTTTGAAACCAATTGATAAAGTTGTTGTTATGCTCTTTCATCAACCACCTTTCACCCATTTTGGGGTTTAGGTCCTTTAACATGGCTTTATGCGCATCTATGTAAGGAATAACCTCTTCTGTATTGTTCAAAATATACAAGTGGGCGGTGCTCAACTCTACATGATCTTTTGTTTGAATTCTAATACTACAAGTTCCCTTACCATTTAGCCTATCATCATGACGATTTCTAGGTACACCCACAGGTACGACTCTTGCCAAGTAATCTGTACAAAATTCTATGGCTTCTTCTGCAATATACCGCTCAACAATTGAAGCTTCAGGTCTGTATGGATTTTTAGAATACCCTTTGAAGATCTTCATATATCGCTCAATTGGGTACATCCACCTCAAATAAACCGGCCCACAAATTCGTATCTCCCTCACAACATTAACTATTAAGTGAATCATTATATCAAAGAATGATGGAGGAAAATACATCTCCAACTGACATAGCACAACCGTAGCCTCATTTTCCAACTCATCTAGTGACTTTTCATCGATAACCTTGGCACAAATAGAATTGAAGAAAAAACATAGTCGCATAATGGCATGTCTAACATTCTTAGGCAATATGTTACGTATAGCCACGGGTAACAACTGTTGCATCAAAACGTGACAATCATGGGACTTTAATCCAATTAACTTCAGATCTTTCATGGATACAAGACTCTTAATATTTGAAGAGTATCCTTGTGGCACTTTAATACTTTCAAGACAATGACATAAACTACGTTTCTCCTTCTTTGACAAGGTGTGACATGCTGGTGGTAGATATGTTCTATTGCCTTCAGGCCTTGGATGTAATTCAGGACGTATTCCCATCTCACAAAGGTTTTGACGTGCTTTGATCCCATCCTTTGACTTTCCTTGAATGTTTAACAATGTGTCAATGAGACTATCACATACATTCTTCTCCACATGCATAACATCAATACAATGTCGTACTTCTAAATGGCTCCAATATGGAAGATCAAAGAAAATTGATCTCTTCTTCCACATGTTCTTGTTAGAAGACCTTTTTTGGGTGTTTCCAAATGTAATGCTTATGTTCTTCACTCGATCGTAAACTTGTAAACCAGTCAATGGTTCTCTGGCAATTTCATCCTCATGTATGCCATTAAAAGCTTTCTTCAGTCTACGGTATGGATGGTCATGCGGGAGAAATTTTCTCGTGCCTGTTATAAACTGTCTTCTTTCCATGTTTCAATTGTAGATAACTGGTCTCTTCTTCACAAATAGGACAAGCATAATGCCCCTTCACACTATACCCACTCAAGTTTCCATAGGCAGGGAAGTCATTAATGGTACAAAATAACATTGCATGCAACTTGAACTTCTGCTATTGATACCCATCAAATGCATCTACTCCTTCCTCCCATAATAATGTTAAGTCTTCTATCAAAGGACTCAAATACACATCTATGTCATTTCCTGGCTGTCTTGGACCTGAAATCATCATACACAACATGACATATTTGCGCTTCATGCATAACCATGGTGGAAGATTGTAAATCATCAATAAAACGGGCCATGAACTATGGTTACTACTTAAATTTCCAAAAGGATTAATCCCATCTGTTGCTAATCCAAGTCTAAGGTTTCTTGCATCACTACCAAAACTTGGAAATAGACGGTCAAAATTCTTCCATTGGGGAGAGTCAGATGGATTTCGCATTTGCCCATCACATGTTTTTCTCTTTGAATGCCAAATTAAATTTTCAGCATCTTCGTGAGCGTACAACCGCCTAAATCTTGGAATTATTGGAAGATACCATAAAACTTTTGCAGGAGGACATTTTTTACCACTCTCCTGATTACAATCATCACCATCCTTTGCTTTGTAACGTGATACACCACATGTTGGACATTGGTCTAAAGATGAGAATTCTTTCCTGTATAACACACAATCATTAGGGCAAGCATGTATCTTCCTATATTCTAAACCCATCGGACAAAGTATCTTCTTCGCTTCATACATACGGTCCGGCAAGGTGTTATTGTCCGGGAGCATCCGCTTCAAAAGTTGGAGTAATTCATTAAAACTTGTATCACTCCAACCAAATTTTGCTTTTAGATTGACCAATCTTAACACAGATGACAACCGTGTGAAAGTTGTACATCCGGGATACAAAGGTGTCTCTGAATCGGTCCTCAATGTATCATATATAGATGCATGTGCTTCAAGAAAGCTCTCTTGACCCACATCACAAAGCATGTCCTCTATTCGATCTTTGCAGGTTACATCATCCTCAATAGTTTGTGATACTGTTGGAATATCAACCACTTCACCGTGCCATGTCCATATGGTGTAATTCTTCATCATCCCATCGCAAATAAGATGTTCCCGCGTTGTGTCCATCTCTTGTACTCTGCCATTTACACAATTAACGCATGGGCAATAGATTTTTCCATTCATTTTGGGAGCATTTTTTTCGGCAAATTTCAAAAAGGAGTCAACTCCATTCTCATACTCTTCTGACATGCGACTTGCATTGACCCAAGTTCGATCCATCTAACTACACAAAAGGGCTTGCCTAGATATTCAAGGTTTATTAGAAAAGGTTTAGCAAAACAATACAAAAAAAACGTATACATCTGATTTCCCACGTAAAGAATGGGAAAATAAAACGTGTACATCTACATTAGTATATACCAGTTCGAAACCGAAAACAAACTTCCAAAAGCCTAAAGGAACCTAGATCAAATCAAACCATACAAAATCATCCATCATCTTTTCAATGTTCATATGCAGGAAATGCGCTAAATAATCTATATTTATGTTAAATGCATGCTGTAAATCATCCATACAACTTAATCAGCTTAATCTAACCTGATGAGAAGGGGTTTCCTTAGGGAAACGAGGGGTACCACACACACGGCAACTGAAAGTGATACTAGCAAAGATCTCATTGATTTGATGAAGTCAAAGGTCAACTCTGCAACAGTCAAACAAGTCACTCAGAAGAATGGAGCTGAAGACTTAGTGTGTCTTATCAGAAAGCTTAGGTAAAACCACTTTACCTTTTCCACTGCATGAAGCTCCTTCACTCAATTTGCAAAATGCCTCAAAAATAGTTTTAAACAAATCAAACAAAAGCATTTTGACAAAGAACTTTCTTAACAATGTTTTTAACTGATATAGTTTTAAAAGAAACAATTAAAATCACTTAGAATGCGTAAAGAAGTGTTTTTTCAGTATTTTAATCGATTCAAACTTCTTTTAATCGATTAAAACCCTTTATGACCGATTAGAATTCGAATATGACAGGTCAGAATGAAATATAATCGATCAGACTTTAAAAATGACCGATCAGACTTATTTCAATCGATTAAAACGAACTTTCAATCGATTAAAAAGACTTGAAAATTTATGTGCAGATTTTCAATCGATTAAAACGACTTTATATCAGCTAAAATAACTTGGAAAGTTTTATAAGAAGGTTTTTAAGCAAATCAATCGATTAATACGCGAATCAATCGATTGTATCACACTTAGAAAATGTTTGTAAAATGTTTTAACTGATATAAACATGGTTGTATCAACTAAAACAATTTTGTTAAAGAACAAGAACGCATTAATGGGTTGAAAGGACTTTTAACAGATTATAACGGCTATTTCAACAGATTAAAACAAACTTTCAACAGATTAATTAATGCAGCAGATTTGAAAATTCTCTTTAAAAACAGTTTTGCTTGAAACTTTTAAAAATAGATTGAACATCAGTTTTTACACATCCAAAGCAATCAATTCAAGCAATTGTTAGCATACTTTTTCCAAGAAAGAATTACAACTGTTTTGTGAAGTTCTTTTTGAAATCTTTCTTGAGGCATATTGCATTCTGTGAAGAAGAAACTTACTGTGGATTAGCGTAATCCGGTTTGAGCTTTCTAAGTCTCTTCTTTTCAATTACTTTTCATTTCTTTGTATTGTGTTGTACCTGGAATTTGGGTACAAGTTTTCTGCAGCTGGTAGGTGGTTGTAGAAGTTTCCAAGAACTGAAATTTGGTTCTTGGTGGAGAGGTTGAGTACAGGAACTGGAATTTGGTTCTTGTACTGTGTGGTGCCTGGAATTTGGGCACTGGTTTCTCTGCAGCTGGAATTTGGTTACAGAGGTTTCCAAGGACTGGAATTTGGTTCTTGGTGGAAAGGTTGAGTGCAAGAACTGGAAGTTGGTTCTTGTGTTAGAGTAGGTGTAAGATTGTTGAGTCTGTAAAACATCTATTCTAGTGGAACCCAGCTGGAATTCGGCTGGAGACTGGACGTAGCCCTGGTATTGGGTGAACCAGTATAAAATTACCGGTGAAATCTTTCCTAACCTTTCTCTCTTTAATTTCAGTTGCTGCGCTTGTATTGTTTAATTGCTTTGTGATTCGTGAATTGATTAGTAAACTTAATTTTTGAATTAGATAATCTGTTTATTGCGAAAAACTTTCAAAAATCAATTCACCCCCCCTCTTGATTTAAAACTACTTTTCTAACAATTGGCATCAGAGCGAGGTGCTTGAAAGTTACTCAAGTTACTTCGATCCATGGCATTTTCTGAGGGAGCGTACATTGATAGACCTCCACTGTTGTGTGGAACAGATTATCTATTCTGGAAAATAAGGATGAAAATCTTCATTGAATCTGTTAGTATAAATGCTTGGAATGTTATTGAACAGGAAATTGATATTGCTAACAGAATCCAAGATGATTGTATTGCCAAGAATATCATCTTATCTGCCCTTAACAAAAATGATCTTTTCAGGATTGCACATTGCCAAACAGCTGCACAAATGTGGAAGATTCTTGAAAAGACCTATGAAGAAGCACCAGAAATATGCTTGATGATCAACTCAGAATCACCAAATACTAGTGTAAGTTCTGAATCTATGAACTATAGCTCATTACAAGATGCTCTCCTTGAAATACATGCAGTAGCAAAGAAATTAGAAACTGAAAATAGAAAATTGAAAAGCATGAATAGGCTTTTAGAAAACAAGATCATTCTTCTTGAAAAGAAAATAACTGATGAAGAAACTAAGGATGAAAAGTTAGAATTAGAGAATGATACTGATTGCATGTGTAATATTGAAGATTGCAAAAACTGTCCCGAGTTACGAAAACAAGTATCATATCTAGTAAAAACCTCATCTAAATTGGCACAAGGAAAAAATAATCTTGATAAGATACTTAATTCCCAAAATTTAGTTATTGAACGTGGTGGTATAGGTTATACACCAGCCATTGGAAAGAAAACCAGAGCTTTCAAAAATTATTTTGCATATAGTAAAACTGTTTCATCTCCGTTTATCAAATGCTTTTACTGTATGAAAAAAGGGCACTCTGTTAAATACTGCAGAATTAAGAAATATGCCGTACCTAAAGGTAGAATGAAATGGGTTCCAAAAATTAATTCATTTCAAATAACCTAATTGGACCCAGTAATCATAAAGGGTACCAGAAATGCCTAATCTGTTTTGCAGGAACGGAATGTGGAAGCCCCTGTGTATCAAATAAGCGAATTTTGTCTCTGGATTCATGGATCGAGTATTGTAAGCTGATACAAAACCATTTTAATTGGTTAAAATCACTTACGAGAAACTGTCCAGTATAGTTTTAATCGGTTAAAATGCGAATTAATCGATTAAAATGTTCTCTGGAATATAGTTTAACTGTTTTAATCGATTAAAATAATTTCATATCAGTTAAAATCATTAACAGAATAAAAATTAACCGATTATTCCTCGTTTGAATCGATTATTATTCTGATGCATTCTCTCCAGCACTTGATTAATCGATTAAGTATCAAATTAATCGATTAAAATATACTTCCAGTACAGAATTAATTGCTTATTTCAACACTGTACCTGCAACCATACTAATTTCATTTCAGGAAAAACAAAGTGAAGATCTCTGGTACCTTGACAGTGGCTGTTCCAAGCACATGACAGGTGATATTACAAAGTTTTGCAATCTCAAACTGAAAAATGGTGGAACTGTGGTCTATGGTGATAATAATAAAGGAAGAATTCTTGGAATTGGTGACATTAAATGTGCAGAATCAGGTATTATTAACAATGTTTTATATGTTGAAGGCTTAAAACATAATCTGATTAGTATTAGCCAGCTGTGTGATAAAGGACACAAAGTAATCTTTGAGCAAAATCAATGCCAAATTATCAGATCTGATTCAGAACAGGTAATGATTACTGGTAAGAGAATCAACAATATTTACATGTTAGATACTAATTCTGCTAAGAACTGTTGCTTAATTTCTAAAGAAAATGATTCCTGGTTATGGCATAGGAGGTTAGCTCATATTCATATGAATCATCTTAACAAACTGGTTTCTAGGGATCTTGTCATTGGCTTGCCTAAACTCAAGTTTGTGAAAGACAGAGTATGTGATGCATGTCAAAAGGGAAAACAGATCAAAAACTCTTTTTCACAGAAAAATATTGTTTCAACATCTAGACCTCTTGAACTTTTGCACATGGATCTCTTTGGTCCTTCTAGAACCATAAGCTTAGGAGGAAATCTATATGCATTGGTTATTGTAGATGATTACTCAAGATTTACCTGGACTTTGTTTCTGAAATTAAAATCTGATACTTTCCATTTGTTTAAGAAATTTGCGAAACAAATTCAAAATGAAAAAGGCTATTTTATATCTTGTATTCAAAGTGATCATGGGGGAGAATTTTCAAACGAAAAATTTGATAAATTCTGTGATAAACATGGTATCAAACATAATTTTTCTGCTCCTAGAACTCCTCAACAGAATGGTGTAGTGGAAAGGAAAAACCGTTCTCTTGAAGAGCTAGCTAGGACAATGCTACATGAGAAAACATTACCTAAATATTTTTGGGCTGATGCAGTTAGCACCGCTTGCCATGTGTTAAACCGTATTTTAATTAGACCTTTTCTTAAGAAAACCCCTTATGAATTATTCAAAGGAAAAAAGCCTAATATAAACTATTTCAGAGTATTCGGAAGTAAAGTTTTTGTCTTAAACAATGGAAAAGAAAATCTTGGAAAGTTTGATTCCAAATCTGATGAAGGTATATTCTTGGGGTATTCATTGAATAGCCATGCTTATAGAATTTTTAATAAAAGGCTAAATACTGTAGAAGAATCTGTACATGTTATATTTGATGAGACTAACCCTAATATGCAGAAAAATTCTGAATATAGTACAGAAGAAGACCTTTTAACTGATAAAATGTATCAGTTAAAACTGCAAGTACCAACAGTTTCACACAAACAGGTTGAAGAAATTGAAGAAACTGAAGAGGAACTGCTCAAGGAATGGAAAACTCCCAGAAACCTTTCAATTGACAACATCATTGGTGAAATAAATCAGGGAGTTTCCACTAGAAGATCTCTTAATAAATTTTGCAATCATATGGCATTTGTATCTCAAATTGAACCTAAAAACATAACTGATGCATTAAAGGACAGTAACTGGATTAATGCCATGCATGATGAGTTAAACCAATTTACAAGAAATGAGGTATGGGAATTAATTCCAAAGCCAGATAAAGTTAATATTGTAGGAACAAAATGGGTTTTTAGGAATAAAATGGATGAAAATGGCATAATAACTAGAAACAAGGCCAGATTAGTTGCTAAAGGGTATAATCAGCAAGAAGGAATAGATTTTGATGAAACATATGCTCCAGTTGCTAGATTAGAAGCTGTTAGACTACTGCTTGCCTATGCTTCAATTAAAAATTTCAGGTTATTCCAAATGGATGTCAAAAGCGCTTTCCTGAATGGGTACTTGAATGAAGAAGTTTTTGTTACTCAACCACCTGGGTTTGAAGATCGTATTCATCCAGAATATGTTTATAGGTTGAAGAAAGCCTTGTATGGTCTCAAACAAGCCCCAAGACAATGGTATGAAAGGTTAAGTAACTTTCTTATTTCAAAGGGATATCAAAGAGGGTTGGTTGACAAAACTTTATTTCTTAAGAAACTGAATAATGATGTAATTCTGGTTCAAGTATATGTTGACGACATCATATTTGGGGCAACTAATGAGTCTTTATGTAAAGATTTCATCAAAGATATGCAGGGAGAGTTTGAGATGTCTATGATGGGGGAACTGAACTACTTCCTTGGATTACAAGTCAAACAACTGCAAGAAGGAAGTTTTCTTCATCAATCCAAATACTGCATAGAACTCTTGAAGAGATTTGAGATGGAACACTGCAAGGAGGCATCAACACCTATGTCCACAGATTGCTACCTTGATGCTGATGAAAAAGGAAAATCTGTTGATGAAACCAAATATAGAGGGCTTATTGGTTCATTGCTATATTTAACAGCAAGCAGACTTGACATTATGTTCGAGTGTTTGCATGTGTGCCGAGTTCCAATCTGCACCAAAAGAGTCTCATCTTACTCGCTGCAAAAGAATACTCAAATATCTCAAGGGGACTTTAAATGTTGGGTTATGGTATCCAGGTGAGTCAAAACTAAATCTAGTTGGATACTCGACTCGAGACTTTGCAGGTTGTAAGCTTGACAGGAAAAGCACCAGTGGCACCTGTCATCTCCTTGGAAGCGATCTAATCTCATGGCACAACAAAAAGCAGTCATGTGTTGCACTGTCTACAGCTGAAGCAGAATATATTGCAGTTGAGAGTTGTTGTGCTCAATCTCTTTGGATCAAACAGCAGCTTCAGGATTACGGTTTAATTCTCAAAAAAATTCCTCTCTTGTGTGATAATACTAGTGTCATTATGCTAACAAAAAATCCAATCCAACATTCTAGGACAAAACATATAGAAATAAGACATCACTTCATTAGAGATCATATTTTAAAAGGTGATTGCGAAATATTCTTTATAGAAACTGAAAAACAACTAGCAGATATCTTTACAAAACCCCTTGCTCGTGACAGATTTTTCAAAATTCGCACTGAATTAGGCATTTTAGATGCATCAAACATTACTTAGGTTGAAAATCTAGGTGTTTTAGTTAATAAAAACACCTTTTAATCGGTTAAATAAACTTAAACAACAGTTTTCATTACTGGTTTTAATCGATTTAAAATCGAAATAATCGATTATTTTCACTAAAATCTCATGTTTTCAAAATCTTAAATGTTTTAATCGATTAAAACTTTCCTTCAATCGATTAAAATCATTTACCAAAAACTTTTTAACCGATTATGCTCTGTTTTTAATCGATTTTTATTCTGAAAAGAGGATTAAAGGCTTTAGTTAATGGTTGTTCCTGTAACATGCTACTAAAGCGTGATTCCCTTATCTTTACACGTGTTAATTGTATTCATTACAAACGTGTTAATGGAGATAAGTTTGAATCAACTTTAATTGATTCTTTTCATGAGTGAAATATTGATTCACTTTGTATTTTTTTTCAAAAACTTGAGCATATTTTCGAAACCTTACATTTTTCTCTCTTCTATTCCCTATTTTTGATGAAGTCAAAAGGGGGAGAAATAGTTGCATTACTTTAAGATAAATTTAAAAGCAACATTTTAGGGGGAGAAATAAGTTTTAGTGGGAGAAATAAAACTGTATTACATTCTTATATTTCTCACTTAACTGCATTATCAAGTGACTTATTTTGCAGAGATTGTTTTTTTCAAAATGGTGTTTGTCTTCATCAAATAGGGGGAGACTGAAAGTGATACTAGCAAAGATCTCATTGATTTGATGAAGTCAAAGATAAAGTCAAAGGTCAACTCTGCAACAGTCAAACAAGTCACTCAGAAGAATGGAGCTGAAGACTTAGTGTGTCTTATCAGAAAGCTTAGGTAAAACCACTTTACCTTTTCCACTGCATGAAGCTCCTTCACTCAATTTGCAAAATGCCTCAAAAATAGTTTTAAACAAATCAAACAAAAGCATTTTGACAAAGAACTTTCTTAACAATGTTTTTAACTGATATAGTTTTAAAAGAAACAATTAAAATCACTTAGAATGCGTAAAGAAGTGTTTTTCAGTATTTTAATCGATTCAAACTTCTTTTAATCGATTAAAACCCTTTATGACCGATTAGAATTCGAATATGACAGTTCAGAATGAAATATAATCGATCAGACTTTAAAAATGACCGATCAGACTTATTTCAATCGATTAAAACGAACTTTCAATCGATTAAAAAGACTTGAAAATTTATGTGCAGATTTTCAATCGATTAAAACGACTTTATATCAGCTAAAATAACTTGAAAAGTTTTATAAGAAGGTTTTTAAGCAAATCAATCGATTAATACGCGAATCAATCGATTGTATCACACTTAGAAAATGTTTGTAAAATGTTTTAAGCTGATATAAACATGGTTGTATCAACTAAAACAATTTTGTTAAAGAACAAGAACGCATTAATGGGTTGAAAGGACTTTTAACAGATTATAACGGCTATTTCAACAGATTAAAACAAACTTTCAACAGATTAATTAATGCAGCAGATTTGAAAATTCTCTTTAAAAACAGTTTTGCTTGAAACTTTTAAAAATAGATTGAACATCAGCTTTTACACATCCAAAGCAATCAATTCAAGCAATCTGTTAGCATACTTTTTCCAAGAAAGAATTACAACTGTTTTGTGAAGTTCTTTTTGAAATCTTTCTTGAGGCATATTGCATTCGTGAAGAAGAAACTTACTGTGGATTAGCGTAATCCGGTTTGAGCTTTCTAAGTCTCTTCTTTTCAATTACTTTTCATTTCTTTGTATTGTGTTGTACCTGGAATTTGGGTACAAGTTTTCTGCAGTTGGTAGGTGGTTGTAGAAGTTTCCAAGAACTGGAATTTGGTTCTTGGTGGAGAGGTTGAGTACAGGAACTGGAATTTGGTTCTTGTATTGTGTGGTGCCTAGAATTTGGGCACTTGGTTTCTCTGCATGCTGGAATTTGGTTGCGAGAGGTTTCCAAGGACTGGAATTTGGTTCTTGGTGGAAAGGTTGAGTGCAAGAACTGGAAGTTGGTTCTTGTGTTAGAGTAGGTGTAAGATTGTTGAGTCTGTAAAACATCTATTCTAGTGGAACCCAGTGGAATTTGGCTGGAGACTGGACGTAGCCCTGGTATTGGGTGAACCAGGTATAAAATTACCGGTGAAATCTTTCCTAACCTTTCTCTCTTTAATTTCGATTGCTTGCGCTTGTATTGTTTAATTGCTTGTGTGATTCGTGAATTGATTAGTAAACTTAATTTTCGAATTAGATAATCTGTTTATTGCGAAAAACTTTCAAAAATCAATTCACCCCCCCTCTTGATTTAAAACTACTTTTCTAACAGCAACAACGGCGGTGCAAAGCTGTGTAAGAGCGCAACGAGGGGGGCGGCGTTACCACGTCAAACAACGAACGACGAAGAAGGAGAGAACTGAGGTAGCAGCGCACGACATTGAGGACTGAGGTAGCAGATGACGAAGAAGAAGCAGAGGAACTGAGACCAGAGCACGAAGAAGAAGCAGAAGAACAACTGCGCGCTCTGGAGGCTAGGTATGTTAGGACATTCGACGTCGGTTATTAAAAAACCCGACGTGGATAATGCTTTCGACGTCGGGTAAATCATGGAACCGACGTTGATTTTGGGATTTCAACGTCGGTTATACATAACCGACGTTAAATTTAAACATTTAACGTCGTCTGTTATCTAACCGACGTTATTTGTCCATTACTACGTCGGTTTTGTTATAACCGACGTTAAATATTGTTTCTTAATTACAAGTTTGTCACCGCGTCTTGTACAACGTCGGTCTTCATAAAAACCGATGTTGGTTGCTGTCGTAGTAAGTGTTTTCTGTTGTAGTGACTGTTTGAGTGGTAGTATTTAGTATTAAGAAAATGTGTGATTTAATCAATGTGGTTGTTCTATTATTACTAACAATCTTGACTTTCAATTTTGCGCATACAATAACATTAAATATCTAAAGTGATAGTTTTATCTTTAGTAATAATCTTACCAATTCGAACAAGAATTTATTTTATAAAAGAAATACGTAATCTCTAAAAAAATGTAATAAATTTACTTTTTATATGTAGTAAAATTCACAAGATGATATAGTTGAAAAATTAAATTTTGATTTTATTTAAAGTTAAAATTTTTAATCAAATTATTAAATTTATAATATTCAAAATTGATTACTAATTAATTGCAAAAAGTAATATAAAAATGCGTGTTTATACAATTTATGTGTTTTTGTATAACAAACAAAATAAGTAGTGTTTGATAAAATTAAATAATTTAATATGAACAAAAATACAAAATAAATCATATGATAGAATGTAAAATGATAAGTGAAATTTTTCATTAGAAATGATATTAAAAATTACAAAATAAAAATTCAAATAATATTAAAAATATTCCATTTATAAAATAATTTAGAAAAGATTATTTAGGCCGCCAATCTAGAAAAGATAAAGATAATATAATTTGGGATTTTTATTTATTTTTTAAAATTTTTAGTTTTAAAAAACTAAAACTATTAAACTTTTTATTGAAACCAATTTAAAAACTTTTATTTAATTTTTAAATAAATTAATTATAATTGATAAAATAAATTTTTAATATATTTTCATGTAATTTTTATAGGTGATTGTTCATTTTTTTACGACCATTATGATATCATCTTTTATTTAAAATGATTTTTAAAATTAAAATTATCAGTTTTTTAAAAAAATTATTTTAAAATTAATACAAAATCTATTTAAAAAAAAAAACAAACTAAATCAATAAATATAGATCTTTAATTTTTTTAAGTTTTTTCCTCAAATCCTTGAATTAATTTTAGAAACTTAAAAGCAAAATCATCTTGACCGAGAAACTAAAATAATAAATTAATTGACTTGATATATATTTAAAATATAAAAAAATTGCACCATATATCTTTTATACATATAATTTGTCAAATTTACAAACATTATTTTACTAGATAATTAATATTAAAAAATTATAATAAAATAATTGCATAGATCATAAATGGATCGGATTAGTTAAGCTACTAAATTTGTATATCTAGTTGATTCGAGTCAATTAAATGTATTTTTAATCTAATCTAGCTCAGCCTACTAATCAAATCCTAGTTAAATTGAGGTTAACTTTTACAATTACAATCGTGATAGTGAAATATATAATAATTTCAGAGAATTTTACTAATTTCAATGACTTAACTAAAAATTTTATATAGACATTAACGATAAAATGATAAATTTATTTAGGTTTCATTACAAATTAAAAGTTTGCATCATTTTACAAAATTTCTCTCATATATAATTTATTTATTTTATTCACAAAAGATTCATATTTTAATGATAACCCACAAATGATTTGTAATTCCTTAATCTTCTATTTAAAATTAAACACCTATTAACTAAGTAACAAATCTTTTGATATGACCACGGGAGATTGTTGCAGCCCAACCTCGTAACTTTTTTTATTTGTTTATACTCCAAAATCGACACACTTCGCTTCCGACACCCCAGCGGAATTAACGTTCGATTTTGACATTTTGTTACTTTCTCCGCTAGTTCACTTCAGAAGAATAATTTTCCCTAAAACAATGAATTAGTATAAAATTAAAAAAAAAACAGAAAAATACATTTATTGTTAATTTATATTAAATTAAAAACTATGAAATTTGTTAAAGGAGTGTATGGCAAGGGAAGTTGTTACCAATGCTAGTGATGGTAAACGAATATGTTTGCGCAGTAACTTTTGTAAATATTTTGATTCAATTAAAAACTAAAAACAAGTAATAAATTTTTTGGAGAAGAAGCAATAAAAAATGAGGTTTTATTAATGGAAGGAGCAATCCCATTTGCGTGTAGGAATGAAAGAGAAAGAGAAAGAGAAATGTGAGTGAGTGGGTAGGTTTTGTAGGCATTAGGTGAGAATGATGATGTTAATTGACTTTCAAGAGGAGCGTCTCTCCCACTCTCATCATCCCCTCATTCTTTTTTTCAAACCTTTTCCCACTTCAACATTTTCAATTCATCTCACCACCAATCTCCTTCCATCACTCATTTTCCAAATCTCATGCCAAAATTATTCTCCACCATCATTCTCTTATGCCCCAAATTTACTAATAATAACCCTATTTTTCAACTATATGCTTCCCTAGCTACCATTTTCCAATTCGACAATTAATCAACATCCATAATATACGATCTTTTTACTTTTCATGCACCTTTTGCTTCTTTTATTCTATACTCATTAAGTTACCCAATTTTTTATTACCAACACAATCTTAACAGTAGATTAGTGTAGTTTGTCAAGTCCAATGTAAGCAATTATTCCTTTCTTGTTGTACTGTCTATGTTTTATAATATATATTTTTAAATTATCATTAATTGTATAAATCACTGCTATAATCCATTAGAACGGTGTTATAATCCATTAGAACGGTGTCCAGGTTGGAAATTTGGATAGAGTTTACCTGAAATCTTCAATTTTAAACTTAATGTTATATATATATATATATATATATATATATATATATATATATATATTAATTAATTATAATGAAATACTCATTACTATAAAAGGTTAAAGCTGAGTCGACGTTGATTGATTACAAAATTAGATTAAATGTTGAATATTAAACATATTTTACGTCGGTTTTTAGTCAACCGACATAGAAAGTATTTTTCACGTTGGTTTTCAGGATGAACCGAAGTGGAAAGTGTTTTCACTTCAAAATTTCACTTAAGTAAGAGAATTGTCACTAGCAGGATTTGAACCCAGTATTTTATAGTTGAAAGTTGATACTTCAACCACTAAACTACTATAATTCTCTAATAATAACTTACAAATAAATTATATTTATATAAAAATAAATATATATCCGCGTAAATGTATATTTATTTGTATATATTTTCCGAAAAGTGTTTTTTTTTTCAACCAAAAATTCACTTAAGACACTTAACCTAGTATTTTTAGAGTTGAAAGCTAATACTCTAACCACTAAACTACTATAATTTTCTAATAATAATTTACAAATAAATTATATTTATATACAAATAAATATATATCCGTGTAAATATATAACCGTGTAAATATATAAATATAAAATATATAAATACAAATATATTTATATATTGGAGGTAAGGGTGCGCTCGCTTGAGTGAAAATAAGTTAAAGCTCACGGAAATTCACTCGTTCAAGCCTCGCTTGAGCGAAAATTGGTAATTTTCGCTTGAGCGAATGACGCGTTTTCCCAAATTTATTTTATATCATTATATAAATAAATTATAAAGATCATATTCTGTCATTAAATTACAAACTCATATAAAGAGACCCGCTCACAAATTTGACATCAAATTTTGAAAACTCACTCGACACACACTCTCACCTTCAAGCGTGTCCTCACATCCAACGTATAAATATTTAAATATATAATTATATAAATATATCAAAATATATAAATATATTTGTATTTGTATATTTATATATTTACATGGATATATATTTATTTGTATATAAATATAATTTATTTGTAAGTTATTATCGAGTAAATTCTAGTAGTTTAGTAGTTGAAGTATCAATTCTAGTAGCCTCCAATGCTAAGGTACTCGAGTTTGAATCCTGTCAAGTATCAATCTTCTTCAAAAATTAATATAAAATAGAGGGGGAAACTTCTTAAACTTTCAAATGTTGAAGTGTCTTTTAGAAGTGTAACTCACTTCTTACAGCTCTATTATATTTGAATTTTTCATGTGTTTGAAAACACCATTATATTTTTTATCACTCTTAAAACATGTTCACACATGATAATTTGTTCAAAAACTGTTATAAGAACCAAAATTTTATTATTTTACAAACTAACTTAAATTAAAGTTTGCAAACTTCAATTCAACAAGTTTATTTTTTCAAAAATCTGTCAAATTTAGATAAGATCGAACTTTGATACACAGAACCTAATAGTCAATATTCACAAAAATTCAATCCAACAGTCTAGATTAGACCCGTCAGCTCTGCCCAATTCGAACATAGCAGATTCATCCATGGAAATGTGGAATTGGAATCATTGATGATGGTCTGAAATGAAACGTGACTATTAATTTCTGGTTCAAGGATTTATAGCTACAATACAACCATTTTTTTTTTCTTATATATAATTTAAGAGTAGAAGAAAGGTTTCAGAGAGTGGGTTGTGAAAGGAAATACAGCAGTCATAAATTTGAGCTTTAGATTTGTGGTTCATTCAGCTATGCAATTAATCGTGTACTTTTTTAATAGAATTTGTTGTCATACATGGATGAAGCTGAGAAGAAAGTAGAAGGGTTTTGCTTCGTTAGTAGACCAAGAATTTGTTGTTTTCCGAACCTAGATTGACAGTGATGTGTGAATGTTGTGTTGTTGAATGGATCATATATAATCCCCAATGGATGATGGAAGAGGGTACAACCCCACAAGAGTTCACATGCTTAGCAGTTTGTGTATGTCACCAATCACATGGCGCAGGCATATATGTCTGTGATACGAGGAGAACAAGCGCCCACTACCCAGGATGTCATCATGCCAGTGCCTGTGCCTACCCAATACCCAAAATCACATTCACATTCACTGCAAATCAAAACCTAATTTACCCTTAATCATATGAAATTGGACGTTTTATCTCCACACCACTTCCTACCACGTATGCACCTTTTTTTCCTAAAATTGCACTAATTGCTCTACGGTTTGCACAATTACCCATGTAAACAAGCCAATTCACCAATAAACATCACCAGCGTATCAATATCGTCAGCAAAACTCAAATGTTTGTTCAGGTCAAGGAATTAAAAAAGCAGAATGTTGACAATTGAACTGGATTGCGGATGAATGGTAGTTGAAATGCGAGTTTTGTAAACGCACTTACATGGGAGAGTGAGGCTCCCTCGCATTTTGATCTGCCACCAATTGAAGAAAAAAGGTGTGGATTCTTACATGAGTAAGGTGCATGTGACAGTAGCATTCACCGAAGATGAAACAGTAGAGTTGAAATAGCTACAAATAATTGAAAATAGAAGCAATGGAATGTGTATATATAGGTTATAGGCTTATAGGTGTAGGGTTGTGGGAGTGGCAGAATAATCGTAGAAAAGGAGTGGCGGCGATTCGACTCTGTCAGATGAGGCCTATCTAACTTTCGACCCAGGCCCATCTACACTCACAAAGATTAACCAATGTATTTAACCACAATTAAAATGTTTTATATTTTAATTAACAATGTTTATTAATTCTTTCAAAATAAACAAAAAACAATGTTATAAACACTCTTCATCTCATCACATTCTTTCTAACACTTTCTAAATAATTTTTTTATATTAAACAAGCTGTTGTATACAAATTTAAATTATTCACCTTGGAAAGAGTGATGACCGTTGGACAGAAAAAATAAACAGTGATATGTGAATGTGACGTGAATTGGGTTGAGACTTCTGAAATTAGAATTTAGCTTTAATTCTATATTTTAGTGTTCTGAATTTTTATTGCGCATTACTATATTCATTAGAAAATATAACATATTTGCATTATAATTTTTAATTATAAGACTGTATAATTTATTTTTTATTATAAAAAAGTTTTGTAACCATTTAAAAAAATATTAAGAATTTGTAATAATGAAAATCATAAAAATAAATTAAAATGAATAGTAAATTTCATTTTTGTTTAATTAAAATTTTATATTAAATTAAAAATAAATCAAATTGAACTGTATTTAATATTGATTTTACGATATTATTTAATAAAAATTAGATCAAATCGAGATGTAAACATTCTTAATTAATTATTAAGTTAATCAAATTAATTATAGTCTTGTTGCGATTGTCTTTACAAATTCTTGGAACGAATCTATAACCTAACTGATTCTTTAAAGGTTATTTTAGAGCTCATATTGTCATATCGTCTTAATTTTATTCTAACATATTATTCATGATTTGAACAATAAATCTCAAATATCATATACATTTAATATTCAAAGTAAAAAGATATATATAGAAAAAAAACACGCACTTCATAGGTTATGTTAAGCAATTCACAATCTCAATTTCTCTACGTCTTTCTCTCTAGCGATAAGTGGGCCTAGGTTTAGTTATCAAGTCGACTGGGCCAGTCCTTAAACGAGCGCAAAAGCCCATTGATTGGTCACCAGAATCTTCTCCACTCTCCAAGTTCTATTATAAACCAAACAAGGAGTTACGAGTTGGAGAGCGTGAGTCACGTTTCAGCTCCTAGTACCCAAAAAAAACAAAAATGGGTGCGTCTTAGTTACATTACAATGTCACAAACCAAACCATGAACTCTACGTGTCACACTCTCCCACCATTCAACGTCACCGTGCCAACTTGGTTACCTTAACAACTCTCTCATCCACGCGTCAAACAATCACTGGTTCCCCTCCGACAACCAAAACGGCAACACCACGTGCTGTCCCCGTCGTTTTCATTTTCAAATTCAAACCGTTGTTGCATGCCTCTCTCGCTCGTGCTGTGTGGTGGTCGCCACCGCCCAGGGCTGTCGCAGCGGCGGCGCCATAATGACATCACGAGCTTCTCCGGTGACGTCACGCGCGCTGAGGTGGAAGAGTTTGCATCCTTGGACGGCGATGCTACATGATTAGTCGGTGACGAAACAGCAACACAACAATATTTTATCTACTACTCTTCTTAAATACATCAACTTCAATCACTCTTCAACCTTTGAATAAAAACAACGTTTGTAGATCGATAAATTACATTTCAAAAGCAAATATTTGGCTCTCACTCCGTGGATTCTCGTCACAACGTTATCTACAAAAGATAATTTCTTCCAAGATAATCTTTCACAATGACCATCCTGTAACCAGAAACAAACACAATATGTTGGGATCACAAGTTCCCTTCTATGTCTTTCACTCACTAAAATTAAATCCATCATTTTTTTAATTTCTTTTTATTATCTACTTTACGAACCTAATCCACGTTGACATTCTGGAATGTACAAAACATATAATAATATTATACCCCATGTTTTCTAATTTCTTAATATATATATATATATATATATATATAAAACACATTGTATTCTGAAATGAGAAACAAATGCATAAATAAAATTACGTTTTATCCTCTGTATAAAATTAGATTAGTTATGTTTCATAGAAATTATTCGACAACAGCATTTTTAAGAATTATTATAATATTTTAATTTTTTCAAAACTCATTATAATTTTTCAAATTTATTTCTTAATTAAATTTGAATATTTAAAAAAATATTCTTCTTGTAAACTAAATAATCTTAAAAATAGTATTTTTGTTATCACTCTTCAAACAAACGTTTTTAATCTTTTTAAAAAAATAATTAAAATAATATTATATAATGATATAAACTAGTTACCATAAATCTAAAATATATTTTAAATTAAAAATAGTTAATAAATAAACATTTAATTATAATATAATTTATATATTTAAAAAGAACTATTCATTATAAATTTTAGTTATATAAGTAAATATTTATTTTGCGCATACACAACACACGCACTAAAATACTAATAAATTATTAATAGTTAAAACATAAATTACATCGCAAAACAAAATATTTATCAGAAATCTAAAATATAGTTTATTCATTCAAAAGGTGTTTTATTGTAAAGTAATTTAAATTTCAAAAATATTTATTTATTCTATATTAATGATATAAATAAATATTTATAAAGCAAAATACTAGTTATTCGATGTAATATAAACAAGCAATGATGGTGAAATTGTGAAAGTCAATAGTCTCGTGTATTTTTTTCTTAGTATTCATAAATTCCTTTTATATATGTATATATATAAATTATAATACGTTTTTATGTCATCCATAAGACTTTTGACAAATAGTTGGTGTTGGTGGGTGGCTTACAAACTAATTTGAAAAATGCATTGCAACGATCATAAAAGGGAGAGGTAGGAAGAGAGACGCAAAAAACTCTAATTGGAAACCCTAAATTCACCCATACACATGATTCACTAAGTTCTTTCTTTCTTTCTTATTCTTCTTCTTTGGAATTTTGATTCATGCATGCATTTTCAGTTGGAAGCATAAGTGTGACAAGGGGAATCTTAGTGACATTACTACTCATGAAGTGAAAAGGTAGACCAAAGTGTTGGTGCTTGAGGAAGTGGATGCAAAAGTTTTAAGATTCTTGTTATGACCCTTCTCAACATTGTTCATTGGATCGTCATATATGAGGAAAACCACAACATCATTTCTACCAAGGCACGTTATCTAACATAAAAGGAAATTGCTAGATACAAAAAAATACTTATCATAACTTCACACTCTTTCATTTTCCTAGGGATCTATCATGTATATATTTATAATCATCAGACCAACACAATCATTGTAGTTCTTAAGAATTACGACTATTATGTTTCATGTCTTTTATCTTCTTTTTCTCAGAAATATAATCTTAGTAAAAATATTTGTGATTGTAGATCAATTTACGTTGACCCTTTTGAATTTTGTTTTGTTTTCTTCTGTAAAATCTCATTTACCATAAAATTTGATTGTGACGTCAAATTAAGAATGATAAATATCTGCTACCGAATGCATAAATAAATTGATAAAGACTATTTCCCTCAACTAAATATCTAAAATTTTAGTCCTTAAATTACACAAAAAATCGGAAATATTTGTTCTCACTTTATAATTCTGTCTAAAAGTGAAGCTTAGGTATTATTTATAAACCAATATCAATGCCAACAAATTCAGAAAATATTAAATATTTTTTTTTCTGTAAAAGTATTTCTAAACACAAATTGAAACAAGATTGAAGGGTTGCTATGGCTTGAAGTTTCAGCATTTTGAGTCTAGCAATTTGGAAGTGATTCACGTGTTTTTTTTTGTAATGTTATCAATGCCCACACGTCTTATTTTATTGATGTGGATTGCCAAGTGTCAATTCTTTTAATTTGATTTCTTCACAATATATAACCGTCATGAAAAAAAATTTACGACTGAGATTTCAATTATTTTATCATTTATTTTGCACATATATTTATTAATTAAATATATATTTTTTCAAATCATAATTCACACTTCCAAAGAGAAACAATTTTGTGGTTTGCTTAAACAAAATTGTTTGAAGAGATAAACAAATAAAAAACTATTGATATTAAAAAAGAAGAAGAAAAAATCAGCTTTTTATGATGAGGGTTGGCTCTTGGTTTTATGATGACCTCACACTTGCATGCAATTGAAATTTCTGCAGACATAATCTTCATACATAGTATGATAGTACCAACTTGTAATTTTTATATTAATTATTTAATTTTTAATATATATTTCTAGAAGGAAAAAAAGAAAAGAAAAAAGACTGAGACGGCAAGCAATCCCATTGTGTGTATACTGTAGGAATTGCCAGTGTGGTCACTTGCCACTCACTCATGGAAAAAATCAAAAATTTATTATTATAAAAAAAATATTTTTTTTTTCTAATTTTGGGAAAATCATATAATTATTTATATTATTGAAATTAAATCTTAAGACACACGTTAATAAAAGGTGGGTAGAATGGAAAATAAAGAAGAAAAAGGAGGGAGTAAAACCAGCTAGGCACAGCAGAAAGTAGAGACTGAGAATCAACGAGGCTTCAAAAAAAAAAAAAAAAAAAAAGACGTGGTTTTGCAAAATGTGCGCCATTTAAACGCAATGGTACTAATACTGAACTAATATTTTAATCTCAGTAATTAACAATAATATATGAAGCCACCTAATGCTAATTGTAATGTTAATGCTAATACCATTTTCTAGTTGTGGCTGCTAACAACTTACAACATTGTAGGCAGTGTCTTATTCTTATTATGTTATTGCTATGCATGAATAAAAACAAGCAATATCCCAATGCTCCACAATAATTAAAATATAATTGTAATTTTGTTCTCAAAGATAGAAGAAGACTCTGTCTCTGTCTCTGTATCTGTCTTTGTCTCTGTTCGTCTCTATGAAGGAATCGCTAAGGATCACATTCTTTTCAAGTTTGGTTTCTGCTTCTGGGCACCTCTCAAGTTCTCTGCTTTTTTAGGGTTCCTTTGATTCTCAATTGGATTGCAATTGGGTGCCTCACTCTGCTTTGCTCAATTGCTGCCACTCTATCTGTTCATGGTAAGACTCATTAGCAGCACGTGATTCTGAATTGGATATCAAGGTGGATTTTTTTTTTTCTGGAAAATGGTGAATAGAGGTGGGGAATTTGTTGAAACAAGTGCTTTCCTGGGTTGGGGATTGCTTTTGATTATATCATGTTGGCAAATCAGTTCAACTTATGTGTTGGAATATTTCTGACAGTTTTTATTTTTTAAGAAGGGCCGGGGGGGGGGGGGGGTTAATACAAATTCTGAAACCCAAGGTTTTTGTGTGATTTTTCATTGATCCAGTGGAGCATTTTTTTCATTACTTTAAAAAGGTTTCGAACTTCAAGCTTCAGTTTCGATTTCTGGAGCTTTTTGTTTTCCTCATTACCGTTTTCCTGATTTATCTTAGTGACAGTGGTGTGAAGCCATGACAAGGCACCAATTAGTGCTAGAAAGAGATAAAAAGAATGCAAATGTTCCTTTGCGTTTCTGCAATTGTAGCTTGTTTGGATTTATTTGGAAACGCTTTACTCACAAGTCATGATTCTCATTCTTTGCTGATTTTTCTCTTGCTATATTCTCTAATTTTTTGGGCCGAAACCTTTTCCTTGAAGTTTCTTTATCTTGAGGAAGTTCTCAAACTGGTTGTTGTATATGTTGGGTTTGTGTTGTTGGTGTAACGGGGTGCACGGGGGGAGTGTTACCTTTAGTTTTACTATCACCAATTCACTATGCATGCCTGCTGCAATCTTTCGAAATCTTTTCCCTGTCATCACAATGAAGAATTGGCACGGACCACACTTGCCATGTCTCATGCCGTTCTTGTGATCTAGTTGCTTTTATGTCCATATTTTTTTCCTCAACCTCACGTTTCTCCCTCTGAATTTTGGCTCAGAGAATAGCAGAACTTTTGACCTGACCAGTGAAGAGTGAACTGCCAGGGCAAACGACAAGGTTAGTTGGATAAGTCCTTGGTGCTTATTTTTAATTACGAGTTAAGATTATGGAATGAGGAAAAAAAATAAAGAAATGAGAATCATTAGTACTGCTAAAAATGGCCCGATAAAAAAAAGAAAAACTCAATGCTGTCGAATAAAGTATGTTATTTTTAAAATAATATTGGGGAGCCCTGGTACAACTTAAAACCTGAGCAACCTGCTACCACGTCTTTGTTGGTTGACATTTAATTACTCATGTAATGGCTTTTTTACAGTTAGTTTCCCTGTAAGTTGTGAGTGTTCTCTAAATTTTGTGAACTTCTATTGATAAATAGTCATCTTTGTTTCTGGAATATATTTGTGAGACTGTAATCCTCATATCTTTGTGTATCTTGATGTCAGAGACAATAGAAACTTGTTGTGTGCACAGAAACACAAGATTCTTGGTGGTGATTCACTGTCTTATTTGTATCAGCAGGATATGGGCTGCTTTGTGTCCACTCCTAAGGATTCTGGTGGAAATAGAAGAAGACCAGGGAGTATTGGGGAGGTTTCTGTTTATGTTCCCGGTCTAAGAATTCCTAAACCTGTTGATTTTGCCCAGTCACTTGGTGATTACTTATCCAAGAATATAGTGGAACGCCTGTCTGCGCTTAGAACCCGTATAGTGGTAATGGCTGGCCAAGAAGGGCCTACAATTACAAGAACAAAGAGGAAAAGTGCCACCCAACATGGTTAGTGCTAGCAAGGATGAATCATTTTATAATGCATGAGTTGCTCAAATTTAATGATGCATCACACAATTTCATCCTCAGGAGGTTCAACACTGGCTGATCTTCAGCAGGCTCTGGAAGACTACTTGCCAGTACTTTTGGGATTAGTAGAAAATGGTAAAGCATGTTGTAGTCCATTCATACTTGATGAATATTCTCTCCACAACCTGTCCTGATTAATTGCTTATCTTTATTGTGCAGGAAGCCATTTACAATACAAAGTACAATTTGCTTGGGTGAATCAAGAGGATGATGCAGAGGTAATTCCTACTTTTTTAATTCATGTGTTTCTGCTTTGATTTGAATGGTCATTTGTATACAAAATAATGCCTGATCATTTTCTATCATCTTCACTTTCTTTTCTTGTTTGTTGGTGCAACTGACGATTTCCAGGAAACAGCCATGGCTAATGCTTGGTATGAAGTGTTGTCAGTTTTGCACTTGATGGCAACGCTATCACTATCACAGGCCAATTTATTACTTCTTCCCAGAATGTCAACTGATGGTCATCAGCCAAAAGTATCAGAAGGTGAGTATTAAAATTTTTGGCACATGTCAACATATTCCTTGTAACTTCCCCTAACCTTATTGTGTTTTACATCAAACCACCAAAATACATGGGTTCGGAATAATTCCAATTGGTGACACAAGTAGAGTTTTCATTTAATCTTTTTTCTGCTTTGTGTATGCGATTTAGTGGTTACATGGACTCTGTTGTCTTTAATTATTAGTATTTTCTAGTTGAAGTTTGAAGGAAGTAATTCTCTCTTTCTTTTTTTTGTTCTTTTTCTTGTTTTTTCATTGCCTATACAGTGAATAATTGATTGCAGTTCTTCGTGTTCATGTCTAGTTATCATAATAGGGAATGGAAATTTCATCATCTTATTGATAGAATAATACAAAATTTGGTGTAATTTTTTCGGCTGTTGGTTATATATATTGTGGTAGCTGATTAACTGGAAACATATTTTTAATTGTCTTATACTGCAATACTTTGTTTCTGATGATACTGCTTCATAGATACCTTTATTGTTCCTACTGGGAAGTTTGAACTTTTGGTTGATTAATGACAGAAAGCAGACGAGCTTCTGTTGATATCTTCCTAAAGGCAGCTGGGTATCTTGATTGTGCTGTAAGGCATGTTCTTCCACAGTTGCCTGCCGAACTCAGGTTTGTAACCATGTAATACAATCAGTTGACTGTCAAACAGTTTTGTGTAATCTGAACAATCTTTTTTATTTTCTTTTTAGTAGTCTTCTCACTGTGGATTCTGATTTTAGGAGAAATTTACCGGTAGACCTTGCAGAAGGAGTTCTGCGAGCACTCTGTCTGCAAGCATTGGGACAGGTATTAATTAATATTTCCTTGCAGAGAATTATGAACCAAAAACCTATCACATTAATCAATGTTTCTTGTATGTTGTAACTCTATTTAGTGAGCCAAACATCTTATGCGACATTCTTCTCGCGAAGTTATGTTGCATTTTCAAGTAAATGTTTAATAGAATTAGCTTTGCTGGGTTTATGTACTATTAAAATTGGGAATGGACTAGGTCTAACATCAAATATATTTACTATTTACAGTGTGGGATCTTAATATATTTCCGTTATGCAGAGTTTGGATAAGGATGTGAGTTTTCAAGAGTGGATATTTGATGGTAGCCTAACATCAAATACTACCATCAAATAGGCTCTGATATCAAATCACTAACCAATTATCTAAAATGCTTAAGTTCTTTAATGGAGGCTCTTGAATGCTTTTTGTTCTTTTTAAACCTCTTACTATAGTCTAACTTTGTACTGAAATTTGCTTGTTATTTAGACGAATATGGGAAAATCTGGTCAAGCTGTAGACTACTTAGTTACAAAGACTGATACTATCTCATAAACTAACTTGGCCTTTGGGATGACTTTGCTTGACTTGCCAAACGCTAGCTTAAGGAAGGAGGAATTCCTATACACTTCAGCCAATTTTGGATATTAACACACTCTTGACACCATAAACTTGACATATGAAGTGTGAAGATTTCTACATCATCATCATGCGAGGGATCGGCCCTTAGATATCATATTTTAAACCAAGTAACCTAAAAGCTTTGTCTATTAGGTGAGAATACAAAATGGTTAATATTTTTTATGATTGACATCTATCATAAACACACATCATTTATTTAATATTAATATTAAAGTTCGCTAAACTGCATTAATTAATAATAATGCTACAATGCTTGAGTTTTTCTTTTAATGAATAATGTTTTCAGCGGCATGTCATGGGAATCAATATGCTTGATGTAAAGAGAATACATCCACAAACAACCTTGTTCTATTAGATGAGGCATTGAGAACAGAGTAGAATTAATGCCCAATGCTTATGAGACACGTTTTATCCTTCCCAATTTTTTCTATTCTTCATTTCATTTATGAAGATAAAACTGCCATTGTAATCAGAAAAAAAAAGGGGTTATGGCTCAAGATAATCTTCTCATGCTTAGAGTAAGGCACATCCGGCAACCATGTGAACACCATTCAAATAGAGATTCAAGTAAAAATCCTTTGTTCTTGACATAGATCCATTTTCCACTTAAAACCTGTTATCATTCTTCAGTTTAATCTTCCACATTAATTAAGCCATTTAAAAGTTTTGGTCTAGCAGATTTCAGACCTTTCCTCTTCTAAAAGTTTACGAAAATATTGAGTAAGTGGATATGTCTAAATTTGCTCATAATAAAGCTAATAATAGAAAAATTGTCACTTGAAGCTTATAAAGAATTATACAAAAATTTCACATGTTGAATAATTGAATCTGAGAACAATGTGTTTGAATTTTCAATATTTTAGTACATGCCTTTGTTGTCATAATTTGGAGAATGAATGCAAGGGTGAAAATGAAGGAGTAGACTTATTAGATCTTTTGAATCTGAGAACACGTGTTTGACATTTTAGTATTTACCCCAAATTTCAAGTAAAGTCTTTGTTCCATTGATATATAAATTCTAAAATGTAAATTTTATGAATTGAGGGTGAAATTTAAAGCTAAGAAGGGATAAAAAGGGGTACATTGTAATTGCAATCATTGTGTAAACCCCTGATGGTTGCTATCATTTTAATTGAATTCATTTTGTAAATTCTTTGGAATTTGTCCTAACTATTAGATGAAAAGTATTAGGTCTAACGATGCATTTTCCATTTAAGAATTTGTGATTCAAAACCATCTGACCTGAGTATATGTGACTCTCCTATCTAGGGTGGGGGAATGCTGCGTAAAACATTAACAACATTGCATGAGACTGGAGAAGGGGACTGTTAAATATATAGATATAGATATAGATACCTTTCCCACCCTCTCTATCTCATATCTATTTTGGGTATACTTGTTTATTTTTCGTTGTTTTAATAGGGTGTAGATATCCAACTTGGAATGGCAATTGATAGTACCAAAGCCACTCTTGCAGTGAAGCGTAGACTTGCATGTGAGATGGTGAAATATTGGCAGCAGGTACAAATGCAAAGTTTACAATTTTTATATTTAATGCATTTCAAATATTGATTGGTATGTCTAATGGAATCATGGGAACTGTCAATTTACCGCCGATGCATTTTAATTTTCAACATTTCATGTAAATCTTTCTTTCTTTTTTCCAGGGTGGGGTATGAGGTGTGTGGACAATGCTAGAACCTAGAAGTTGTACTTGAGCATGTAACCTTTTCATATAAATTCAAATTAAATATCTGTAAAATACAAGTTTTTTTTTACGTATATAAATATTAATCACTTCAGATGTAATGGATATCATTGTGTCTAGTGGAACAACTTTTTTTTCTACTTTTGCTTTGTGCAAGTTCTTTTAGCATGATTTTTGTTCTGTTGATGAATTTGTTGGTTTATTTCTAGAAGTATTTCAAAGCCAAATAACTAACTTGCAACTGTTAATTCTCTGTTTTTTATCCTTTATTTCCTTTGTTCTGCCCCCAATTTCTGGTGGGATCTCCAACTTGTTTCTCAATCAATAGCATATTTTCCCTTAGCCAAATCTTTGTTTCAATTATGAGTAGGCATGTGTGTTCATTAGTATGCTAACACGAATGCATTTAACCAGATTACTTACACTTTTCATTTTGCAGGCGCAAGATAATATTATGAACCTTCCATTAGCAAATGGTTGGGGTGAAAAACATAGTCTTTTTGTGAAGTGGAAGTATACTGAAGCAAAGGTTTGTGTTTTTTCTCCCCAGTTATTTGCATCTTCCTATTTAATGATTTTGGTTACTGGCTGCCTTCTGCTTATAAATGTAGATGAAGTATAAAATGAATCAATTAATCAATGGTCTACAAGATAAAATATGAAGTTGGTATTAAAACTTGAGAAGTAGTGGGGATTGTACAAAGTTTACTTGGAAGTAGCTGTAGGGATATTTGGTTAATGACTGACCTATTTTTAAGCAGAGGCTGAAGTGCATGTTTGGTAATTCATTTGGAACTAAAATTTTCATGTCAACTGAAGCTTCACTGGGTAGCTTCTGCATCTGTAAGACATTGGGACATTCGATGTGAAAGCAAGTGTATAAATGGGTTGCGTTTTTGTCATTTGCATCTTTATGTGGTTGTGGGGGTTGGGGGAGGACATTGTGCCAGGGTGACTAGTTGGTCGTGGCTTCAATTATGGAAACACCTCTTTGCATATGCAAGGGTAAGGTTGTGTACAGTGGCCCTCTCCCATACCTTTACATAGCAAGGGGCCTTCTACTGCAGGGGCACATTGGTTTTAGTTGTTTTTGTGTTGGAAGGGGGACAACATTCTATGGATGGAAAATCTCATTGACTTGGTAGTGGGTTTCAGCTTGGTTAAGGAAATGAGCACATGAAAGTATTATTATTAAGCTATTTGATTTCTTCTTATATTTTATGCCCTTAATCTTACTTAATGAGTCCTTGAACGGCACAACTACTTGTATATATATGGTTTCTTATGATTTTGGCATACTAATGCATTAAAGAAGATGCCTTTGGCAGAAGCAAGTGATGTGAAGTTATTGATATCCTTATTGTAATGATTTCTAGGCTGCAGCATATTATTATCATGGATTGATTCTTGATGAGGGAAACACGGAGAAATCTCATGGGATGGCAGTAGCTGCTTTACAAGCTGCGGATGAGTATTTCAAAGAAAGTAAGAAGCTGTGTGAAGCATTCAATGCAGCACCCCCATTGTCAAGGTTATTCCTTATACAAACTGATTATGTTATCTTCAGAAAAAAGAGTCATACTAATTTTTAGAACGTCCTTGAATCAACGTTTAAATCATGAGTCATGTCATGTGTGTAATATATAGTGATATCATCCTTAACTATATTTACCCATTTTTTTGGAATGAGTATGTTGGGAATTCCACATCATCAAGAGATATAATTAAAATAGAGTATATAAGTAGACATTAACCTCATCTTTCATGCTAATATAAGGTTGAGTTATCAAAGTCTATCTTAACAATATTTGTTAGGCTAATAGTATAATCCGTTTTCTGGCCACTATCGAAATAACTCATAAATATCTAGTCTTGTACTCAAAATGTCTAATCTTGGGTGTTAAGAAAATGTTAATGATCTCACAATATCCAGAGATTTTACTTAAAGTATATAAATGGATATAAACCTCACCTAATTTTAGGCATAGAATGATTTAGAATAAAGTGTCTATTTCGTTTCGTATCTATTTACTATTCTGGCTGGAAACCTAGCAAATTGTCATTTTTTTGGAAGAGGTAGACAGCAGTTTCTGTGTCTTGAATGAAATTGTGACACACCTTAATTTCTCGTGCTTGTGATTCTTGAATAACTTAATAAGTACCGATCTTTATTTTACCTCTTAAAGTACAATTATAGTACCCTCATTATTGAATTCAGTGAAATGACAGCGAAGAATAAAAAGTGGAAGCTTTGGTAGAATCTCTTACTATGCGTTGAAGATCATATGAACCTTACAATATTTTAGCCATACCTTCTGATATAATTATTTATTAGTTTGAATAAAGTTAGCTAAAATTGTTTGGCTTCTCAATGAAGTTATGCATTCCCTCTTCCTTTTCTCTAGATGTAATGCAGCAGCTTAGGAATCTCAAGCAGTAGTATAGTGTTCTACATCCTTCACTTGTCCAGAGACGGGTGACCACCAGACTGCAGGGATAATGGCCTCATAAATGAGGTCTTTTTGTGTACTTGAACTCTGGCATGAGCATTGATTCTTTTTAAAAGCTTTTTTGAACCTTTTTTAGTGACCCTATTTATGAGCTGAACCTAATCACTGAGATGTCAGGCTATGGTGTTTATTCGTTCGTCTTTTTAAGTTCTCTTAGAAGAAAACAATACTTTTGGTTGTAATATTATTTTTCATGGTCCATCTAACTCGCAGTCGTGGTGCAGAAATCCACCACTTTGGGGGACAATGAAATATCTTTGCGAGAAAATTCCTAAAGATACTTCAAGCAAGGTGCGAATAAACCGTGATCTGTACTCCTATGAGAGGTAAACTTTAGTGCACTGGTAAATTGTTGCATAAATGAGATGCCGTAGTTGGTAAATCTTGCTTAGGGAAAAATTAAGTAGATGACTGATAAAATCATGCGTTTTGTGTCAATGTTTATTACAGAATCCTGGAAACAGCACCAACATTGCCTGATTTTGCCTTGGCTTTAAAACCAGATGAATATCAACTTCCTCAGGTGGATTCCTCTTGGAGAACAGAAAATGTGAAAGGGGGACAAAGTGGTGGCACCAATCATCTCAATGGATGACAAAATAAAAATTGATTAAACCATGAAAGTTTGCAGACCCGAGAGATGTCAGGTTATCAGAAAGAAGGACGCGAATCAACTTCAAGTTCAGAAGGGTGATTTTCCAATGCTTGTCAATAGTTGAAAATTAACGATTTCTGACATTGTGTCTATCTTTTTCCCGTTTTTTCTTTATAAATTGATTCGCTCCTCCGCAATATTTGAAAAAAGAAGGCCAGCAAGTGGAAATAGAGCTTCAAGTTGGGTTTAATGTAAATTGCCTACTTTAGGAAAAGAAAGGGTTTCCTTGCCATTACCCCAAATAATATGATTATTACTGTTTTGTTTCTGCATAAAGTCAGTCAAATCCTCCATTCGTCAAACCAAGTTGTACAAGTGATCGTGTGTATAATTCGAAAGAATTTTTAATGCAAGGGAATTTATGACGTCTTTACAGCTGATCTTGATGTACTCGACATTTTATCGAACAATGGTGTGCCATGTCGATCAAGACGTCTATGTAGATGCGCTAGTTTTGATCATCATTATTATTTTATAAAATTAAAAATAATGAAATAAGAATTGAAAATAAATAAATTTTAAATTTATTTTAAACTTAGTACTCATCTTGTCTGTCTATCTGTCTATGACGAACCTTTAGCTCATAAATCTAAAATGCCTCCTTATTTTCTTTGATGCATATACCGTCTTGATTTCTTTTAATTTTGTTCGTAATTGGTGTCAAATTCCTGAACCTCAAATTTAGTCGAAATCGTGCTGAGGATGTTTCTTACGGTTGCAAACCACTTATTGAGTAAGTTTGAAGGATATTAGCATTTTCCGATAATTTATGCAGATAAACTGATTGGTACATAGGTAATAAGCACTTAGGTTAGAATGCCGCTTTATATTTCGTTAAAAGTCATTATTGCTTAACATAATTCACTCGAGGTTCGGGTATTTTGCTCAAAAGATAATCCCCTATTTCCACTGTGGTTAGGGAACTTAAAAGAGGAAAATAAATCACCTCCAATATTTGAGCTTGTTATGCATAAACAAATCAATACAACTATGCAGGAATATTCACCTCCAGAATCAGATCTAATATACACTAATAATTCAACATTGACGAAGTGAATGATAAAACGTTCACGATACTATGCAAAATCGCAGTGGCTAGTGTGTCGGATCCCTTTTTTTTGGCGTAAATAAGAAGCTTAATGGGACAGTAGTTCTCAACATATTGTGCATCAATATCTTTTTCAGCGGCACCCGTAACAAAATGCAATCTACTCTGCTGTGCCATTCGTGTCATCTCCTTCAGTCAATTGCTTTTGTTTTTCTTGTTCCACTGTTTAAAAAAAGCATTGTAGCGACTCCAATTAGAAGGCACGACTACACAAGTAATTCAGATGAAGGTGTAGTATTTACAAAATAAAACTAATACAGACGGTAGAAAAACTAAGAGCAGTTCCCTTATGCATCTATTATAGATAAGGAATTTGTATACTTATGGCCAGCGGAAACTAAAGACCCTATTAGATTTGAATTGCTAATATTAAATTTAGAAATCACATATCTTAGATTCACATAGCATCCTGTGACCGTGTCTCATGTGATCTATGCATCCAACCTCACTTCATCTAGTGGAACAAGTCTTTTGTTGCTTTTTAAAGTATTAATTAAACCAAAGCTATTAGAGTCTTACAACATGTGATTCGAATTGCACGATTTGATATGATTTGGCAAGCTGACAAATCACAAACAATTTCGAATCGTACAATACGTGCATTAGTTGACGTGATTCTATATCATTTATATGAATTGCATGATTCAACAACTTATGTTTTTTCATTTTTTTTTTGCTGCCAATTCTAGTCAAAGAAAAAGTCAAGTTTAAATTGCTAGAAGAAACTGATGGCCCCACCACTATTTAGTTATTCCCTTGGTTTGTTAAAGAAATGAAGACCCAAATATAATTAATTGAGAAAAAAAATGCACTTTCATTTCAGACTTTTGACTTAGCCTCTACAATGTTTAATTTTCGGTCCTACACCCTAGACTTTTTATTTGATTCAGTAACGACTTGTATGTAACAAAAAATGTCACCTTGCCCTAAACACTAACTCTATTTCATTGACTACCATAAATTGCCTATAAGAGACAAATGACATCACAGTCATCACATTATGGTCTTCCTATTTGGAAAAAAAAAAGAGAGAAAAACACCTATTGTATTTCTATTCTTCCTTCCGTCTTTCCCTTAATCTCGAGCAAGTTTTGGAGACCAAAATAATCTCTTATCATTTAGCTCACCAACTGATATGCCGTTTTGCTAAAGATCAACCCACTGGATGCAAGTAAACAGTAGCCAGGAGTGAACTAAACAAGTTTTCTTAAATGCAGCATATAGAAAACGCAAATTGAGGGGAAGAAAATAACAAATAATTTGGCTAATCTATCAACAGGAATTAACATATAGGGCAAAGTTGACGAGACAAATAAATGATTTAGGGGAAAAGGGAAACTCAATGCAAACTCAACGACAAATAGCTTAGTTTTCCAGCATTAATAGAAACCATCGGACAGTATTTGCAAATGGCAGAAAGATTCATGTCAGGAAACAAGGTATTATAGAAAATTAGCAAAACTACGAAAAAAATACCATAACCATTCCGCATATGACAGATATCTATCATCGACCAACACAATTAAGGAATAGCAACATCGGTAAACGCACCCATTAGTTGATAGAGAGCCTTCTGAGTTCGCTTCTCCAGCTTATCAAGCTTCTTCTGCACATCTCTCCGCAGGTCCCAGTTAGGTTTCTTCGGAGCAATATTCAGAAACGGATCCTAATTTAATTTTATTTTTATATAAAAAAAAATTAGAAAACAAAGAGACAGAGATAAACAATGATGGATTCATCAAACAGAGCACGCAGTAGAGTTGTACCTCCTGGGCCTGAGGTTCGGGTGGAGGCACATCGACAGGGTCTTCGAACTTCGGGAGCACCGCAGGGGCAAGCTTCCCTTCCTGAAGGTTCTTGTCATGAGGAACGTAGTTACGGAATTTCATTCTGCAACGGAATTTCAAGAACAGTGAGTATTCATTTCTGTATGCAATCAAAGAAAGAGAAGTCAAAATAGATACTCACTCTTGATGTTGATCTTCTTCTTCACCATCGCCGTTATCCTTAGGTTGTTCGGGTTCGGATTCAGGTTCGGGAGCACTGGACAACTCCTGAGCTGCTCTGAGGGCTAGCAGTCTCTCGCGACGGGACGCAACGCTTTGCTCAATCGAATCCTCTTCACTACCCATTTTTTCCCTCAATCGAAATTTCTTCTGCTCTATCTATTTGTATTTATGCATACACAAACCCTAATCCTTCTTCTCCTCCTCTATCTGTGTATTTGTAAACACACACAAACCCTAATCCTTCTCCACACTTCACCACTTCACCTCCTCCTTCAAATTCGATCACCCCAATCTCAATCAATGCCTAGTGCTCAATTCACGTGTCTTCGTTTTTCTTTTATACTGGTTTTTCTTTTGGATTTTATCTCATATTTTTAATAGATAAATTATGTTTTGAATTTTGTAATTAACAATATAAATGTAATACAATGTTATTTTTTATTATAGTGTTTCTTTAAAATATTTGAAATTAATTTAAAGATGATATGAAATATCGACATTATAATTTTTTTTTTAGTATCTTTAAAAAATTCAATAAATATCAAACTATAACAATTAAAGAAGATGTTGGAGTTCATATAAGTTTATAAAATACACTATATATATATATATATATATATATATATATATATATATATATTCTATTATTTTGTAAAGTATAACGACATTAAATTTTAAATTTAATAAGAGATTTTTCATGAAAAAACATGGTTTTATTGAAATTAGCAAGCTTGATAAAAAAAATGGAGAATTTTATGAATATGGTAAATAGGAAGAATCAACTTGAGAATAATTGTTTTAAGAACTAAAATATACTTTTTTTTTTATTTGTAGACTAAAAAATGGAGAATTTTTAGCTTTTAATTAATTTATGTGTATCTCTTTTAATGTATCGTTAACACAATAAAATTACACTAACATTTATTTTTATGTTATAATATAATTGTTTTAACAGCGTACGTAATCATTTACGTACAAGTCATTAAATAAAATATTAGTATACATATCAACTAGGTTAACTTAATAGTAAGGATTTGAATAATTTCCATTAAATTTTCAGTATAAATTTGGGTGTATTATTTTATATTAAAAAAAATTACGTCTGGTCATTTTTTTTGGTACATTTACGAATAATTATTTTTACATACATCAAACACAAGGAGTAATTTTAAATTGGATAATGTGATCTATTTTTGAAAATAAATTTTTCATTTTTTATAATTATTTATCTTGTTTTTTAAAATATCGTAAACATACCAAATATGTTTATGGTATTAAGAAACATAACGTACCAAAAGCCCCCTAAAATAAAAAGTTATTATTGAGTCGTGCAGTAATACATGATAATTTGGCAATGAGGATTTATAAGATTCATCAGCATCAAAAGATTTGCATGGTGTATGAATCGATCACGTTTTCTCCAGCCTTCCTTTTCACTTTCTTCAATCCAATCTTTCGTTTGGAAGAAGTTTGACTAATTTATGCCGTTTCTATTCTTTTGTTTTCAATCTTAAGTAGGTGATTTGTAGAACATTCTTGTCAATGAATCTTCAAACGTTTATCCACTTCATCAAATCAGGCAGTGGATACACTGTCAAAATCAAGAATGATAAAAATAAAAGATAACAAAAAAGTTGTATGGAGCTGCAGCAATAGCTGTGTAAGAAATATGAAAAATGTTTGATGGACATTCCATGCTGATAGACACTCGCAGAAGAGAAAGAAGTAAACGAGACAAAAGAATACAGAGATAATATCTGATGATATTTTGTAATAAAAAAGAAAAAAAAATGGGGGTGTTCGTTTTATGGAGTGTCCAAAATCTAGAACTCAAAAAATATTCATGAAATAATTAAAAAAAGTCTTCCAATCCTAAAAGAAAAAAGAATAAAAACAACTGAGATGAAGCAAGGCAAACCCTCTAACAATGGAGATCAAAGTTTCATTCTGAATCTGCAGTTGCTAGCCTTGATGCTTATGAGATTATTAGATGATAAGCTATCCACCACCAACATGCATTCTCCCAAGACTCTGACCTTCATCAGCTTCAACCTCCCAAGTTTGATGGCTATTGGTGCATGCACCTTCAGATCCAACGGAATGCGTCCTGTCTGCTGTTGCTGCTGCAGTGCTGTCATTAAGGTGCTTCCAGACTGTACTTGACCACTCAAGGACACATTGAGCACTGTCTTGTTCTGATGACCTTGGTAGAACTGGGGCAGTGATCCTTCACAAAGCCTTGTGTTTGTGTACCACACACTTAACTTTCCACCCTTTTCATAGTAGATGCCAATCTTCTTGTTTGGGTTGTTTGCTGTGATCTTCACATCAAACTTTGCATACAGACTCATGTCAAAGTTAAGCCTCAGATCACTTATCCTCAGGGTGTCAACTGAGTAATCTGGAAGTTTTGGTTTGAAGACTAGGTAAAGGATTCCAACACTTGCAGCCAAGATAAGGAGGAGGAGGAAAAACAAGCTTATTGTCCAACACATGCACTTGCAGCAGCAGCTTCTTTTCTGTGGTTTAGGGTATACTGCTGGCACAGAACGTAGAAGTGGAGGATGGTGTAAAGGGATACCCTTTTCTGATCTTGAGGAGCCTGGCGGTACCAATGGGGTAGTTGGGGGAGCTGCTGCTTCCCCCTCCATAGGGTGGACCCTAAGTTTCTGATGATCTGCCATGAATACAAGACAAGTAATTTACTGGGTGCTGTTCTCTCTCAAATTTTGTGATGGCAAGCACAGTTGTATTTCTAGCTTGTGTTGCTCCTATATACAAGCTTATTTGACTTCTAAATACGAAAAGGTACAGTGGTGTGGTTACCTTCCTCACCTACAAACTGCATGTTATTTACCGAAATAGATCGGTGGTAGTTCATCTACATATTGACACTGTTGTGTTGCGTTGCGTCAGATACAAGAGTTTCTTTTTACATTTTCTTTCATCAATGCTACGACACCTGTGAAGATGCAGGTTGACCGACACGTGAGAATTAAGCTATATGAACGATACTACTTATTGTTGAGTAGATTAGTCTTCATAGAACTTTTGCACTTTACTGATTTTGCCACTTTATTCTTGTGAGAGATAATTTACAACAATGCGTTATGCACCAAGAATCAGCATTTCGACAATAAGAAATGCATGGCAAGAGCTGGTAATTCTTGCCACAAATGAGGAGATAGACGTATTTACGTTCTTTTAAACTTCCTTTACAACGAAGGAAACCTTACTTACACATTAAGGCTACTTTTTACACTTTACAAAAAGACATCATGTACATAGGTAAATACACTGGGTCGTAACAAAAACTTAACCAAGCAATTAGTTGACTTCAATTGTGTCTTATACAACTACACATCTAGGAAGGTAGTTTGTTATGCATGCCTGTCGGAATCAGGAATTATAGTGGTTACACAAAAGCAAGCTTATTCAGCACAACTCCTAAGCTTGTTTTTGAATATATTGTGTAGACAACAATTGCCTTTGACTGAAGCCACCTCTGACTTTAGTATTCAGAAATTTTCTAGATAGAGCTAAAAAAATTTAAAATGGATAGCCCGCGCACAGAATTCTCAATAAATTAAATAACCACCTGCAAACTCTTTCAAAGACTAAGCTACATGACAAACAACTTACTTTACCATTATATCAACATAAAGCTAGGTAAAAAGTATTTTGAAAGTTGTATAGCAGGTTTAAACAAATGGTGTCCAAATATCAATAATGGAAAGCATTATTTATGTCTGAGGATAAAATTTAGCTGGCATAACAATAGACAGAGACTTTATGATACCGAATCAAGCAAGTTATCACAACCAGTTCGAATGCTAAAATCTACCATCTTTAATGGAAGAAGAGACAGGAACAGAGATGTTGTCCATCTCATATTTGTAAATTCAAAGATAATAATTCATAACCAATTGAACCATTTTTCATTGCTATGTTGGCATAACAATCCTATGCAAGTTTTATAAAATTTTTATACAGAAGAAACAATTGCAATTGTTATTCAATCTGAATCTCTCGAGGAGCTGCCTCAGTTGTTGACTCCTCTGTATTCACTTCTTCTTCGCTAATACCTGCAGCTTCCACAGTCCTAGTAACCCATTCCTTGAGAGGCTCCTCATTCAAATCAAGCCTTAAAACACCCGCAAATATTCCACCCAAAAATGCCACTGGTTCCTGCATTTACAGCAATAACAAAGGTGTCAAAAACAAGTCAAATTTTCAAATGCCAACCAATGAACATCCTTGTGGCAGAGTAGAATGCTTTTGGGCCTATAGTATTGCGAAAAAATACAAATTAACTAAATGTCAGGAGTCAAGGAATACCAACAGCTACACATTGCGTTGAGATTGTTGCAGTAGGCTTTTAACAAAGTAATAAAGCATCGTTATTTCAAGTGAGCAACATAAAACCAACTTTTTGTTGTATGTTTTTTAGTGGATAAAATCAGAGTAAAATCAATAAAATATTTACCCATGAACTGGGCAGGAATTTGTAGCTTTCTTAATAAATTGCATTTCAACTCAGTCATAAAATTTACTTAATATAAAAGGCATGTTCATGAAGCATAAATTGCATGGTCTATTTGGAGAAAACTTCTCCATAAGCACTTAATAGAAGAAAAAGATAAAATAAATTTAACTTCTCCATAAACTAACATTAGAATATGCATGAATTAAAAATCAGATTTTAGAGAAGGTAATAAGAATAGCTTATACAAATCAGCTAATGAAAGCCTAATTTTAACTTATAGAGAAGTCAATTTCAATTTTCTTTCTTATTTGTCTCTCCTAGAAGCGTTTACAGAAAAGTTTCTCCAAACAGATCATATATGCAATATTATAAATAATTAACATCACAAATTGTTCATGTGTGAGTAATTATTGGCAAAAACACACACACAAGATTGAGCATTGGAAAATCTTTGTCCCCTAATTACATATAAAAGAAGCAGAACTATAATACCTATTGATAAAAGATAAATTTATGTAAGGAAAAGTCAAACAAGCCTTTTCACAGATGAATTGAGCATTGGAAAATATAAAAAAAGCAGAACTATAATACCTATTGATAAAAGATAAATTTAAGTAACACACACACAGATATATATATATATAAGTTGCCAATCTATTAGGACTGACAGCAGCATGTCTGCGAATGCTTGTTATATCTTTCAGCATCCAAAATGTTCACGCTCAAATTAGAGATGCCCCTCCCCCCCCCCCCCCCCACGCGCACACACACATATATATATATAAGTTGCCAATCTGTTAGGATTGACAGCAGCATGTCTGCGAATGCTTGATATATCTTTCAGCATCCAAAATGTTCACGCTCAAATTAGAGATGCCGGTTTCAATTATCCATCCAAAACAAATTGCATCACATTCAGTGGTTACGTGATTAAAAAATTAGAAGACGAGATACTGATATCATACTGTAAGATGCAGAAATAACTGTTAATACCGATCTGGAGATAATTTAATCACCGAATGTACCAGTAGTATACAAAAATCTATTTCATTGATAATTGAATGTCATATTTTCAATAGGTTGATGTAAACTTGCTTGATACTTTTCCTCCAGTTTTATCTAATAATAACTCATTTGCTTAAGAACCAGTGGTAAAAGTGTTTTGACTATAGGCAATAATTAAGCTTAACCTGACTTCTGAAATTGGCAACAAAGGTCACATGACACAACTCTGGAATAACATGTTAGTTCTTCTTTTATAATCGTGTCTAGTCCCACCAGTAAACCACAAACACTCAACAGATCTTTCACCAGCAAGAGCATCTAGTATTCTAGTCTCCCAAGTATGTAGGCTACCAAATGGCTCTTCTTCGCAAGATGAGACAGTAAAATGTAAGCACAATTTCAATCTTTGTTCCAAAAATATTCCACAGATTGTATTAAGTCTAACTAAGACCGTGTATCCTCTTCCTCACAGTCAACCACTTTAAAGCCAATTGAAGATGAAGATGGCTTCTCTAAGAGTGTCCATACATCCTTGACTTAATTAAGATGGCAGCAGATTAAATCTGAAGAGCAGATACACCTTTGATTGTTCATTTTAAAGTCAATTTCACTTCGGAAAAAAACTTTCATTACATATGTGCTAAGCTACAGACAAAACCTTGAATCACTCGGACAAATAATATAAATAAGAGGGTCACTGAAGTGTCATCAAATACTAACTGCCAATCAAAAATTTGAATATCTGGGACAAATAATATATACAAATGGTGAGAAAAACAGACATTCATACCTTGAGAGCTTCTTTGACTATGGGGTCCTGTTCAGGATTAAAGAAAAAGGCTTTAATCCCATTTCCATTCCTTTTCCCAGTTCTACAGATGGTTCTGCTAATTCCTCTTGTGCTTCGCCCATGTGACAATAACCTAGATTCTTGCATCGATTTCCAGCCCTATAAATTAAATTAAATTAATTAGAGAGGGTAACGAAATGAGGTGAAAGAGAACATAGAAGAAGAAGATAACCAACCCATGTAGATGGCTGCGACAGCATAAGAGAATTAAGAAGGAGAGACATCACTAAACTTGTTTTGCTTCACTATGCAACACAATCTATTGGAGTTCACTCCCCAAGGGTCAATTCTCTCCACTGGTAGGGAAAATAAAGTTCTGTTGTGATTTTTTTTAATGTAACTTCACAGCCATTTTGTTAAAATTGTATTTTGAAATATGGCACAATGAATTACTATCTTAAATAAATATTCATTAAAAAATTAAATAATGTAATAATTTTGTATTCAAGTAATAATGAAAAATATTTTAAAATAATAAATTTTAATCCGTCATTTATTTCTTTTACATTTTACAAATAAAATGACAGGAAACATAAACATTAAATCAACGTTTGTTGCAGTATACTTGAATAAGAAACATAAAGCATGAAATGGAGTATGTTTTAATTTGGAGAGAGTAAAAATAGAAAATTTTAAATATAAAAATTAAATTGCTTCGAAATTAAAATATTAATCTATAAAAATCTCTCTATATATGAATTGATATATATTAGATTATTCAACATCAGTTATTTTGAAATAAGAATATTATTTTAGATTATTTTAAAAAATATATAAATATAGAGAACATGAAGCAAAAGTTACATCAATTATAAAAAGAAGGAAAATGTTAGATAAATATTTTATTTTGGAATAATAAACATACAAATTACTATGAACTAAAAAATTAAATTGCAATGAAACTTATATAACATCTTTTTATGATAAGTGTTAATAAATAAGTTTTTTATTTATAAAATATTAATATTTTAATAGGTTTTATATTTAAAATATTAATCTTTATCTTTAATTTAATTCATTCTTTATAAAGTAGGTGGTGATCAATACAATTATTTAAAATTAAATTATTTTCTTTATGCAATTGGATAAATAACATTATTTATTGTAAAGAAAAAGAAGGTGGGAAACTGTACAAATTTGTCGTTTGTTCGTAATTGAGAAAAGGGATGAGCATAAACACTGCAAGCAAACAGATATGATTTTGCATGGAGGAGTCAACACATATCTCCACGTGCCAAGTTTTCAGTTTTTCAAAAACTTAGGTGTCTCTCGCAGCTCCAACCCTTATTTGGCTCATGTAAGTTGTGGCACTCCACATTTCATCCATGCAAATTAAGTGACCCCCACCTTCTTCCAAGCCTTGCATATAATTTAAGCCCTTGTGTGAATATGAAGTGAACAAAGAATAGTGTTGTGAATTGAGTAAGCTCTTCCAATTATTGGATCAGGGTCACAGCATAGGTCTTGAAAGACCATCTGGGTCATTCATAATCTCATATTCATCAGTTGGTAGAGAAAGTGAAACAGAAAGGTTTCTTGTGAGATCATGGCGACATCAAGAAACTATGAGTTTGGAAGGATGAGTGAGGCTAGTCACCCAGACTCTATCAGAGCCGCCATGGCTGAACTCGTCTCCACTTGCCTCTTTGTCTTTGTTGGAGAAGGCTCAGTCCTTGCTTTGAGTCTGTACCATACATACATATATATACACACTCAAAACTTATATTATAACCTATCTTGTTACATGCATGCTTTTATATATGAGTATGAATATGTATATATTATGTGGTGTAATGAATGTGTGATTGAATTGTATGGTTGCAGACCAAATTTACAAGGAACCAGGATCATCAGCTAGTGAGTTAGTGGTGATTGCAGTGGCTCATGCCTTTGCTCTATTTGCTGCTATTGCTGCCAGCGCACATGTGTCTGGTGGACATGTGAACCCTGCTGTCACTTTTGGTGCTCTTCTTGGTGGAAGGATCTCTGTCCTTAAAGCCCTTTACTACTGGGTTGCTCAAATCCTTGGTTCTGTTGTTGCTGCTCTCTTGTTGAGGCTTGTCACTAACAACATGGTATGCTACATCAAATCCACCTTCCTCTCTATTATTGTTTCTTGTATGATTAAAAGAAAAGTTTTTTATCAATTTTAACATGACACTTTGAAAATTGGAATGTTTAATTCTTTATATGCTGCACAAAGATTGGTCAACCGATTTTAACATGACACTTATTAAATTGATGATAAATAACTAGTTTCATGTAAATTATGGAAGACAAGACTTAGTTTTGTTTTAGAAAAACCGCAAAAATGAGAAATCATACTGGTAGTACCACTGACTATGTTGTGGTTGGGTGTTACAGAGACCAGAAGGATTCAGTGTATCACCAGGGGTTGGAGCATTTCACAGTCTTTTACTTGAAATTGCGCTTACATTTGGTCTGATGTACACTGTCTATGCCACTGCTATTGATCCTAAGAGGGGTGCCATTGGCACAGTTGCATCCTTAGCCATTGGACTCGTTGTAGGGGCAAACATCCTTGCTGGTGGGCCCTTTGATGGAGCATGCATGAACCCTGCTCGGGCTTTTGGGCCTGCGTTGGTGGGCTGGAGGTGGAACTACCACTGGATCTTCTGGGTGGGCCCATTAATTGGGGCAGCCCTAGCAGCAGTCCTGTATGAATATATTATGGTCCCAATTGATCCTCCTCCTCACCAACCTTTGCCTGCTGAAGATTACTAGTTAATTTGGTGTTATGAAATAGGCTTAACCTAAACCTTTGTTTTTCTTCTCTTTATCTGAGTTTATGTTTATGCATTTTTCTTTAATGTTGGTTTGGACTTTGAGTATCAACACTAAAACCTTGTTAGTGTGTGGATCTTGTTCTTCAATAAAGTGAAACCCTAGTCCCTTACTATTCTACCTACACTAAAATAAACACAATCCATTTACTCTTAGGATTATTACATAATTTTTTAGGCACAGATTTTTAACATAGTACACAAAGTTTCACTAATTATTAAAAATTAGTAGGTGAAGTTTTACCAATTGTTACATCATATTGTCATAAAACTTCACTCTAACTCTTTGTTTCACCACATCATTCGTTTCTAATATAATTTTTTATTTTTTTTCCCTAGATTTTTTTTCTTTTTCTAAAATGTTATTCAGAATTTTTTTTCTAAAATATTAAATTAATTCAAAACCTATCTATAGTTTTTATATTTTGTTTTGTTTCTCTTTCAGTAGCAGCTTATGACACACTTGCACAGTAACTATTTGCTAACACACTTTCAATCCAAATTTTAAATTTTTGAAAAAAATTTGAAACTTATAAACTTGTATTCTTGTTACTGTTTTATGCGATTTTTAGTTCATAATTTATTTTATGTATCATAATTTATAAGTTTAGGAAATTAACATGTTATGACTAATTAAATGGCTTGTCATATACATATAAATGATTTATAATATATTTTGTTATATAATGCACTTATACAAGTTTGTAATATACTTCGTTTTATAGGGTACTTACTATATGCATTATTTTTTTAGGATTTTTCTTATCATCTTAGTTATTTTATTTTATCTTTCTAATTCTTTAAATTATTTCTTAATAAGTAAACAAATAAAAAATCAAATTTTTATTATAAATATAATTTTTTTTATCAGAAGTCTAAAACATAATTTGTGGGCTAAGTTATAATATAATTTGCAATTTTGATTTTTTATGTAATCTATATATTTAAATTTTTTTATTTATTTTATAAAATAAAATTCATCCTTACTCATACTATTTTATTTTAATTTGTAGTTATTATGAGTTTTTTTTTTTAATGATCATGACTCGATTAGTTATTGAATTTTTTGAATCACATTGCATTAATTTGTTTTAACTTATTTATCAGTTATCAACATTTATATTGATATTAAAAGAAAATAAACTATTAAAACTTCCGAATTTATCTAATCAATTTTTTTTATCAAATTCAATCATATATAAAAGAAAGTTGTCAGTCATTTATTATTATTATTATTATTTATTTCTCTCTATATAAAAGAAAGTTGCCATTCATTTTTAAACCATCACTTTTGTAATATGATTGGTATTAAATAAGATGAAAACCGTTAAGAACTATCTAAAATTTAATATAAAAATAATATCAGTAATAATGGGTTTAAAATTTCTTTAATTACTCAAGCTTGCAACAAGTGTTATTATGCAATGATACATGTATCCAGTAAAATGAAAATGCAGCTTCATATATATTGATGCATCATGAGTAACGTAGGATAAAAGAAAAGATGAAAATGATATCCTTTCTTTAATTTATTTCTTGCATATCTTTCATTCATATCACATTCTCCACACTGAACAATTATTCAATATGTTTTTCTCTCTTTTTCTTCCACAAACACATCCCCAAAAATGGGTTGTATGCTTATTTAATATTTTCCGAATTCAACTTGGAGGCAGCTAGCCAATAACAATGACCTTTATCATGAATTGTATACAAAATAATAAAATAAGATATTCCTCATATATATAGGGGTGAGCATGAATCTATAGAACTACTTAAATGAATCTATAGAATTACTTAAATGAATCTATAGGGGGTGGCTATGGCAAAATTACATACATGAATTTAACTAATTTTACTGTGCTAGGATATTATGTATCTGATTCCATTTCAATTTTTATCATATGAGCTTCTTGAAAATATAAAACTCATTCTATGAAACAAGATCTGATACCCGACACTCTACTGTCGTATGATGGTACTAGTCTTTAATATGAATGATCATAAACAAATACATTCTGTCATTTACCTGGTTAATATTTCTTATTCTTATGGTCCTCGCATCTTCTCAACAATATGTCTGCTCTTTTCTTCAATGTGACGCCTTTTCTCTTCCAATTTCTCACTCATTTTCTTTCCCAAATCAAGCATCCTTTCCCTTCTCCCCATTTTTTTTGGCAGTCCATCTTCCTGTTCAATAGAATGATTTCGTTTCTCCATGACCGCACTTCTATGTTCTGACTGAGACTCAGAATTATTCTCCAAATTTTGTTCAGTAGTTTCAAGTGGTTTGTCATTTTGTAACGATGATGTCTTAAATTCTTTCAAATCTAAATTTTTTTGAGGTTTGTCATTCTCTAACAATGGTGTATCCAGCTCTTCCAAACTCCTGCTGCTTTCTGATGTTACTGAATCAGAGGAATTTAATGGAAGTGCTAGAGAATCTGATGATTTCCTAGTTGCTTCTCGACTAGATTCAGCACTTGTTGAAATTTGTTGTTTGTGCTCTGAATCATTACTTGAGATGCGTGCACCACTAGCTTTCACTCCACCAGAAGCTTGATTATTGGTATAAATTGAAGTGGAAGTTTCGTTTCTAAATTCTTGGTTAACCCATATGAACGGAGCAACAGTTCGAGGAACCCAATCATCCTTTTCTGCTAACATCCATGGGATGCATACACTTTCACAATTAGGGAGCACCATAGTTTCCCGAATTCCTGTCTGCAGGGGCAGAACAAAAGTCAGCTTGCCAGCAAAAACTGCTCTTGTCTTTTCTATAGAGATAAAAATTTAAACACATTGTGATGCTATCATAGTAGTTTCTAAAGATAAATACATTTCTATCAGTATTATGAGAGGAGAAATGATATAACAGAGGAAATGCACTCTGTAAACAAACTCCAGAGAAAAAGAAACAAGGTATCTTTTGAAAACACAATAGTTAGGTGGTAGAAGTTAGGTAAGGAATTAGCTTAAATAGGAGGAGAGGGTAAAGAGTGTACTTTAGCTCTGTTTTGTCATCATTTGATAAACTGAGCATTAGCTCAGTTGTATAAAGGGAAGCCCTTTGTGAAGGGAAAACCTAGGAAGGATAATGTTCTCCTTAGGTCTTTGTAATTCAATAAACACTGTCAAAGCGTTCTTTCTCATTTTCTTGCTCTGTTTTTTGTTGTCCCTCACTGAGTTTCCTAACACAACTATTAAGGGATTTACTGAAAGGGGTGACAAGATGTAACAGAGAAGGAAAACACTCTGTACTCCTACAAGAAAAATATAAAGAAAATATTCAATTCTCAAATATTGAAAGCACAAATTATCATCAATCCTCTCACTATTTATTAGTAAAGATGTTAATAAAGTCAGAACACTATGACTACTCTCTTAGGAGAATGGATAATAAGAGAATATTTAGGCACTTAAAAAAAATCCATATAAATTGACAGATGGGGGAGAAAAAGAAAATTTAATGATCTTTATATATATTAGTTAATAATGATATGATTAAACATTCCTAAATATTTTAAAAAAATCACATGCAAATGAAATGGGTAAGGGAAGAGTAATTCTTTCAGTAATTTATAAATCAGATGGAAAGAGAGCCAGTGGTACCTTTAGCCTATTGACCAGGAATAAAGCAATGTGTGCACTTGTTATCTTACGATCTCCAACAGATGATTCCATGTTGAAATCAATGTCTGGCATTGATGTGAAACCATACCACAATTGATCAGAGGGAGGTGGCTTTATATGCAAGCGCAATGTCCCTCTAAGGGAAGCAACTCTTATTGCCAAGGAGAGAGGAACCTTTTGATAAGAAATAACCAGTTACTTTGAGAACAAAACAACATTTTTTTAAACTCTACACATGCAAACAATACGAAAATCCTGAACTTTTCCAGTGACCGTAAATTGTCAAAAAGTTCAAAAAAGAGTAAAAAACATTGATCAATGCATATTAATTTAACAAAACTCATTAAAAGCAAAAGTTAAATTTACTCAACCAATTTTCTTTTTTGCATAATATTGGTGTTTGCCGTTTGCTCTCAGTATATAGTGCCAATTAGTCCTATGAATCATGAGAATGCCTAATGGGTTGCCTAGTTTGACATTTAGGCAAGTATGAAAAAAAAAAACTTTAGAGGGTGTTTACTTCGAGCATTTTCTATTTTCATTTTCAAAGAAAACAAAATTTGAAGCTGAAAATAAATTATATTTAAGATTACAAAAACCTTTTCTTAGAAAATGTTTTCAAAAACAGAACAAAAATTGAAAAAGAAAATGCTGTTTCCATTTTTATTTTCCTTGTGTGTTTTTATTACAAAAAACCAATAGAACCCTTCATCACTGCAACCAGACACCTACCAAGCCAGCTAGCTAGTGGTTTCCGTCTGGCTTTGGAGCTGTTAGCGATGACATCTGATATGACATTGGCACAATCCAAGTCACGTCTTCGAAGTTGGGGAGAGGCACCTAACAGGGAAGCTATCCTAAAGTCAAGGGTGGTGCTAGATGTGGAGGTGGGCGCGAGTGAAAAGTGGTGTACGAATAAACACAGTTTTTTCGTGAGCCACAAGAAATTGAAAATAAAAAACAAGAAGTAAAACTAAACTAATTTGCAAAATCTAAGCAAATATTTGTACAGGAAACCGTCACCTTGTTTTGGATCTTATTTACAAATATTTGTACAGGAAACACTGAAAACTACATCTTTTAGTTTTCTCTTTTTGTTGTGCAAATTTTAAAAAACCTTAATGGAAATTTACAGTGATTTAAGTTTTAACAAAGCCTTTGAAATTCTAGAACATCAAAGAACCATTATTAATCACATTATTATTTTATTATAGAAGTTTAATACATTCTACCACTTAACTTTTTTCCTTAAACATTTGTAATTATGTTTTAATTTTCGTGCAAACTCGTTTGTAAAATATATAACGTGTCCCTAAAGCAAACTCGTTTTATTATCTATTTTTGCAAAAACAATGTCCACTTGTTACCAACATGATGGAAAATGCATAAAATATTAAAAACCTAATGGTAATATGTACGGGAAAGAATCTTGGGGTGGTAAAATATACAAAATTTTAAAAATTGATGGTAAAATGCGGGAAATAAACTTGGTTGGTAAAACTTGCAAAAATAATGATAGTTGAATGACAGAATGTACAGTTAAACCATTGTAAAAATGATAGATGAATGATAAAATGGTAGTTGATTTTTGACGGGTATATGTTTATGGAAAAGAAATTATCCAAGAGGTCTTTAAACAAATTTGAACCATACAACAAAATATATGATAGCAAGAAATGTAACATGGTTGAATCATTATTTAAAATTAGATGATGTGCACAAGCCGTAGAATTATTGCCTTGTAAAGAGAAAACGGTCACTAAGTCACAATCCTTGAAGTTGCAACAAAGGCAACAACCCCAAATGCGACTGCAACTGAGGTCAAACAAGGGTTGACTACAGTGAACGTGACTCTTCAACAACAAGCCATTTAATATATCCATACAACATTACCAAAGTAGGAAAACTTCAATAATGAAGATATAGAGTGCAAAATATGCAGTGGGAAGAAGCAACCAATGGAATAATAAACAGAGCATACCTGTGAAACCTGTTTGGCAACGGAATTTAATATAGATTTCCATCTTGATCCTTGATTTAACAAAGGCATAGTGCTCTTAAAGCTCTTAGAAACATCTGCTAAGATAAAAACAAGATACACATCACAATATCAATCTAAACAATTTATAAATCTCCCAGAAAGGGAGGGGGTAGTCCTTATGAAAAGCATACAACTTCTTTATCATTATTTTAATTTGAAAATATTTAAACTCAAAAAAGCACCACAGATGGTATGGCATGGGATTTGGAAGCCCTAGCCCATAATCTCGTCAACCTGTGTAATTAGTTTATAATGTGTGAAAGTTACAGTAAATGAAGCAAACATGGATGTGCAATCAAATTAGAAAGTGGTATGACCCTAGGCGGAAAATACAGTGGAAATCCTCCGAGACAACCAATTAGTTCAAGATAGATTTCAGGAAATAAGAAAGGGAAGATAAATAATTATGTTTGATATGACTCAAAAGACAAAGACAAAGTTCATATATAATTGGATATTATAAGACTCGTGTACTAACCAGAGTTCCAATCACCATCATCTTTATGCTCTTGTAAATCATTCGTTCTTTCTGCAAAATTCAATTGCTCTTCAAAATATTCAAAATCTTCAAGAAGATCTGAAGGGACTGCAGCACTGTTTGGCTGTGGATTCGAGTCTTCTGTACCGGAATCCAGCTCTAGTTCACGAGGCTCAAGCCTTGTTTCAATCTCTAATCGTGCACCTCCAGAATATTCAATGTCAACTTCTACGGCCCATACCTCACTCATTTCCATAGGAAGAACCCTCATTCCCACAATGCAAGGTGGAACGTTACCAGTATTGATATTGGTACAAATGACTTCACCAATATAACCAGGAGTTCTCATATTGGACAATGTTTTCTGCAAAAATGGAGGGAAAAAAACCTCTTTAATATTAGAAGTTTGCTGTGGGAGGGTTCTCAGTAAACACACAGAAGTGATCATATTTTATATCTTTTTTGGTAACCATGGTATTGATAAAGATTATTCTTGACCAAAAGCAATGACTAATATCGTCAGACACCTTGAGCGCACACAATTCGCACATAATGTGGGTAGTCCTCTCCTAACATGGTTTATTCCTTACCCAAAGTGGCATCACCAAGTTTCAAACCCTAAACCACTTGGTTCAGAGACATGTCACTACCACTTGGGTCAACCAATGTGGAATGATAGTCTGATTTTACATCAACCATATCAGTTAAAGTGTCAAAAACTACTCTCTAGGTGACTTAGAAAGTACAGGATCTCATGCATTAATTAACTTTTTTAAGCTCCACATAGCCATGCTTGTGCAGGTAAACTTGAGGTTTAGGAACTACAAGCAATGGAAAGGATTTCATTCAGAAAGATAAGCTAATATTATCAATTTTAATAAATAAAAATTAACATAGATAGGTTGCTAGAAATTGATACCTAGACAAAATGATACATTTTTTTTTTCACATAACAAACTCACTTTAAACTTGTGATGCATAAATACGATACATATCCAATATGATTCGTATCCAATACAACAATACAATTATTAAAAAAAAACAGCATACATATATATTTAAAAAATGTATAAGAATTCGTAAAACATAAATAATATAAAACTCCAATTATGCAATTCAAATTTCAAATCACATTTCTTAGACATTGTCAGAATAAAAAATTATAAATTATTGTCATTATAAAATACTTCCATTATTTACATACAAGAATAGCAATATTAATCACACTACTTTTTTAAAATAATTCATAAATAACAATTTTCTTCTTTGGTTTATGAAGAAATAATATTTATGTTTCTTTATTACATATAGTTGTATGTTTCTTGTATTTTTATTGGATATAAATGTTTCAAAAGCTTGGACATTTAACCAATACATTTCCGTGAAATATCCAAATGTATACATATTAGATACGTGAAACAAATAAAAGTAATAATGCATTATAGATTTGGATATTTCATTGAAAAGTACCAGTGAAGTATCCTAGAGTATTGGATAGACATAAGTATCGACACGAATTCGTGAAGCAAATTAAAGTATAACTTGTTTCGTAACTACAAACATGTAAAACATCTAAGGGTATAAAAGGTTAACCTGAATCCTTGCTTGCATGGATCTCTTCAACTGTTCGTTTCCTTTGGCATCGAAAAAGAGCCGAGAAATCAACAAATTCCAACATAATGTTCCTTCATCAATACCAAACTTCTCATTGTCAACCATGGAAGGTTTTAGATGCTTCGATGTTGAAGCAGTCTTCAACAAACCAGTAGCCAAAATTGCATCTTGGCAAGCCCGAAGCTTCTCAGTGTTCTTTTTCCCTTCATGACCTGACTGTGAATATCGAGTTGATATATTTTCCAAACCAACTCGGGAAGTTCTTTTAGAAACCCTTTTCCAAAATTGTCGAACCTTTGAGGAAGAACCATCAGGCTTTCCAGCCCTTTCTATTACTTCAACACTTGATCCAACCGATGGTTTCATAAAAGACTGGTATACAGAGTTCAAGGATGTCAGATAACTATGAAACTCATCATCCAATTGGGTAAACCATTTGATTTTTTCCTTTTGATCACATGAAGCCAGATAGAGGGCCTTACACCATGCTTCTTTCTCCCATGAAGTGTCAAGATATATATAAATAGTTTTGTTTCCATTGTATATGACAGAGGTTGTGTTCTCCACTTTGATAGGGAACTTCTTTGCCCTGTAAGATTCATCACCAATCAAATAAGAACTTAATCATCTAGCTTCCTCAACCAATGACCAATAGTTATAATGAAAAATCTTCTTTCCAATATTATTTCTCTTACGAGTTACAATACCTAAAATCCAAACTATCACAAATCACAAGTTACTTTTTATTTTAAGCACTATGCAAGGCACAAAGGAAATGATATTTCTCCATGTCAAAATAAATACCAGGAAAGCCCTAAAAATAAACCCATCTTTTACATTGTCTAAGTGGTGAATCATATAAAAGTGGAACAGTGACTCTAGCGTAATCAATGTACGATCAAATTTCTGCAACCTGTAACACTGCCAAAGGATGACAAAAGTGATTTCACATGCATAATGAAAATAAGAAACTCCCCGCCATTTCTTGGGAACTCATGGAACGGCCCTGATAATGCATAAGCATTTAAAGTCAAAAGCCGGTCACCTGTCACCCAAATAATACCCCCAATAGAGGAGCCCTCCACACCACATTACCATTTTCTTGAAGAAAGTATTGATGCGGACACGGCTTGAACTGCACAGCCCTTGAGTTCAATCGTTGTGTGCAAACCATCAGGTTCTCTAAGAATAAGCGATTGACCCTTGATTTGTCCATACATCTTAACAGGAGCAACCTCCAAGAGATCATTTTTCCGTTTTTGCTCCCTTGATTGTTTAGAAATTTTTCCAGGTTCCAGAACCCAAACCACACCCTGAAAAAAGCTCATAAATTTAAGGTAACAGACGTAATCAAATACATAGTTTCCCTGAAACCAATCTTTATCCATACATATAAACATAGTTGTCCAAGCAAAGCTCATAAATGTGAAACATAGAAACATTAGAATAAACAAACCATATAGATACCCTGACTTTTTCCCAAACTAGGCACCAAACTTCATTTCCAAGGATTTCAACCATTTTATCAGTGAGATAATTGCAATAACTAATTTTGTAATAATCAGTAAATAGACATAGAATCACCAAAATTACTTTTTTCACAGAGCTATGTTTCTAAGTAACTAAAGCTTTTTCATTATGAATCATTTTTAACGCGACACTCTCCCCGTGAAATAAGCTAACCTAACCTTGAAGGCATAACTATTTCCACTTCGTGATTTCTCGGTAATAATAAAACCAAGTGAGCGATCGCATTCTCAGTTTGGCCATTTCCGCGCGAAGCGAGAATCAATTAGTGCTAACCTGCTTTCTAAACGCAAAATCCAGAGACTGTTGGGGATCAAGCAGCGTAGTATCTAGTGTCTTGGAGGAGAAGTAGGCTTCGTCATTATTGCTCTTGCGCCGCAACCTTTTCATGATCCATAACAACCCAAGAGCTTCCGCTGCAACAACGGCCAACACCCCGAGACCAAACCCCACCAGAACCAAGACCAAAACCGTAGCCATTTCAGACCAGCGAGAAGCAAAGTGGAAGATGGTGACTGTAGAGTCTCTTGCAAGTTAGTAAGAGAGGGGAAGGAAGCGCGTTGATGTGACAGAAACACGTTCACTCATTCACCGGCTATTATTATTCAACTATTTTCAAATCTTAGTTACCTTTTTCTAAAAATAACAAATAGACTACAAGAACAAGACACGCTCCTTGTAAAGTGAAGAAGTATCGAAGGTTTCAAATTACCTTTATAGTCAAATTAATATATCATTTATTAAATTAAAAAAAAATTGAAATCTAATTTAGGCTACTATAAGCAGAAATGTGTCAATTCCATAATTTTCTTATGATTAAAGGAAGATACCGCAACACTCTTATCTAGATCTCGATATGATATTCCTTATTAAATTATCTTTTATCAACATGAATTATTGTAAAAAAAAAAAGTCTAAAATCAATTTAGAAAATTTGAATCGATGAAATAATAAATTAGAATGACACAATCTTAAAAACTTTGATTTGGTGGATTTCATGTCAATTATTTTTGCTTGTCTCCAGAATTCACGGCATAATCCGTTTTTTCAGGACAACGGATTTCATCGATTGTGTGCTTATGTACTCCTATGTGTGCTTATGTACTTCTAGGTATGCATAATCCGTTTTTTCAGGCCATATTAGAAAAGAGATAACAATTAGTTTGCCCAAAAATTGCCATTCATCTCATCTCTAAAAGAAACCTAACCACTAAACACAAATGTACATTTTATCAATGTTTTAAGCTACGACAAGTTCTAATGAGTCCAAGTCAGAATCACATACTAATACTAAGTACAGTAAAGAACAATTGGTTAGGATGCATTTGAAACAATTGGATTACATTGGACATACATGAACCAATGTATTAGGTAGTAGTCGTAGGTTGGCACCATGTGAAGAAGTTGAAGTCATGGTGGTCGACGTTCAGAAGCTTCAACCGTGAGTCTGCAGCATTATACAGATCGGACACCATTTTATTTGAGGGGTTAGACCAAATATTTTTCTGCATTTTGTAAGTAGCTAGCCCAAATGGAAAGAGAGATATACAACCACCCTCTCGTTTCTTATATTTCTCTCTTATAATTCTTCGCCACCCACCTAAAATATTTATACTATTTGCCGTGTCAATTTCATCATATGTTCTTGCACAATCTGCAAAACAAAACAAAAACATAACTGTAAACTCGACTAAAGACTGCTTCAGCAAAATGGGAAAAGAAATAGCAGGTCCTTTCTATTAATTTTCTTTATCCATTGATTGAGAAGGAAGACAAATCACTACGTAGAGATACCTTGGACAGATGACAATGTGTGGAAAGTGAGGAAGCTTGACAGGTCCTTTCTATTTTTCAGACATGGTACGGAATAAAGAGGGTACCTATTCATAACGAGACAATGTGAGATTCTCCCTCATGGAATCAAACAGAAACTACAGATTTAACTAGAAGTAAATATAAACTTCACAAAATAGTCGATGAAAAACAAATTGATTGTGAACTTTTTAGACGCATGATTATGAAAAATACAGAAGCAGATGTTGATCAAGAAAATACTCTTCCCCCAACTTCATTTCAATATCATTTGGAAAAAAAAAAAATATCAGCATTTGTGAAGTTATGTTTGAATGCCATCAAGATCGCAACAAAATAATCCAGACAATTATTCTTATAAAGCTAATCGGAAAATTTAAAGCTTTCCTTCACATTTTATCTATCAGTAGTTAATATAGTAAAAAGGCAAGACCAATTTATCAGCAGATGCTCTCACTTCCAAGTTATGAAGTTCATCTTCAAGAACAACAAATTTTCAGGACAACAGAAACAACTAATTCTGCTCACCAAGCAACAGCCATCCAACTTATCGGGGAAATATCCACACTCTTGAATGTCATCAATGCCGGATGGCTTGTAGCTAACTCAGCTATCTGAAACAAAAAACATCAACAGACATGCAGCATGTAGAGAGAACATAAAAAGACGTCCATTTGTACAACATTGATAAAAAGTTATGAATATCATACCACTTAGAAGTTAGAGGCTACCTTCTCAGTAAATGGAACCCTCTGCCAATATGGAGAGGTCTCATTGTACTGTAAGTAAAGGTCACTACCCCTTGTTGTCCATGAACCAGCATGGTCAGAGTTTGAATCTAAAGAACCAACATCCCATGCTTTGCTAGAATTGTTACTTGGTGTTACAGATAGCTTATCACTTCCACTGTCCTCACTCCAGGAATCAGATTCCCCTCCTTCACTATCCTCTCTCCGAAGCCTACAAAAGAATAAGATGGCTCACACCATTTTGTTGACATGTTCAGTACATAAGCACAATGTTTTTTTCTGCATACCTAGAAGCTGTTGCAACAGCTTTGCTACTGTAGATTTGGATGGCAGACAAATATGGAACATGGTATTGCATCTGAGTGTCACCACTTGCAAACATCATAGGAGTACCAACACCATACGCACTCCATTCATAATAGCAGTCCCAAAGATCTTTCAGAGTGAAGTATTCAATTGTGTCTTTGCCAGTGGGATGACACGGGCCATTTGTATCACTACAACAGCCCTGAAAAATTCACAATAAAAATAATAGAAATTAAGAAAACAAACCAACCAATCCATTGTAAAACCCGACAAAGAAAGATAGGTGGCTTGAGGATTGACCCTACTTTATTTCCACTTTGTATTTGTAGGTCACATTTGTATAATGTGTCAAATATTGCTAGAAAAAAAGCTTGCTTAAGAGTTACAAGAAAATATGCCAGAAATGCTTGTTATATCTTTGTTTCAACGCTCAACACTGACGTAAACAAAGAAGATCGTACTTATACTTAAACTAATTTTAATTTATAACTTTTTAAAAAAAAATTTTGAAGAAGTTTCAAATATCTTTTTATACTAATATATACAGTACAAACTTGTACAAAAATATTCTTCCAAAGTGAAATAGATTCATCCCTTTGATTTTTTTTTTTAAGTTATCATAATTAACTATTGAAAGTTTACTTTTTAATGATTAAAATATTCCTTAAAAAAAAAATCAAATTTATTATTTAATGTCAATTTTTTTAATTTTAAAATTTGTAGAACAATTTATTTTTCTCTAATCCAGAAAGGGGAAGGAAGGGCACAGGAACACTGCACAACTATATCATCCCTGCCACGTCACCATCAGCATGGGTTACGGTGAAAGCACGAGGATCTCGTGGCATGCAACTTCTAACACAAACTCATAGTCCTCCAGTTCAGGAACAAACAACAGTTCAGTTAGCGAATCTTTTCTCTCCAAATTTCAAAACAATAATAATTTCTGCTTAGAACAAGTCAAAGAGTTAAGATAAACTATTGTAGTTTTTTTCTTTTTCTGGAAATACTTATAAACCAGGAACATAATAAAAGTAATTTTTAAAAATAAAAATATTAACATTATATATATATATATATATATATATATATATATATATATACAAAATAAGGACTTCAAGGAATATTCGTCAAATTACAGTGACCCACGCTTCATCATGGTTATTTGTACTTTGAGACAAAAGTTTACTAGGACTACCTTGACAGACAGAAATAAATCAAATGTTTTGGATAATAACCACTGTATTAGTATATAACTGATTAATTAATTCAAACATAAAAAAATTGTTTATTTCAACTTTTTTAGCATCTCAAACTGAAATTCACAATTATTAGATTCCGACACAACACGCAGAGAATTCAGAGAAACTTTAAAACAAATAAAAAATAAATAAACTCATCTTCTACACTTCAGTTTTTGACCAGAGGATAAGCAACATTGAATTTTAAAATTTGGTTAAATAAAAAATTAGAAAATACCTGAAGAGTGAGTGAAGGAACATCTGGAGTGACGCATAGCAGAAAACGTTCAAGATTGGTGAAAGTTTTTCCTGGAGAAACCGAATAGGAGGAGGAGGAGGACATAATTTTCCTGAGAAAGTGACAGAAAAATCTCAGAAATTCTTTTAAACAGATGGATTTTCCTTATCGGAACGGATTTCTCAGAAAGACAAAGATAAATCAGTGGTGGAAGCTTTAATAATCAAAATAAAAAAGAAAAATAAAAAATTCTTACATTCTAAAAGAATACATCACAATGTGAGAAGAAGGAAGAGAAACATAACATACAGTGGCATTCTGGAAAAAAAAAATGCAATAGAGAAAAAGAAACAAGAAAAGAGATAGAGAACCAAAAACTCACAGTTAAGAACAATAATTGTCTGGTCTCTGGTTTTGATGTTCTTTTGAGATGGTTCGAAGGTTTTAAAGGTGAAAGGAATTGTCTTATTTATTGCGGGCCTAAAAGAAACGGATTTGGGATTTCTGTCGTTTTGGGATTGGAAAGAGAGAAAACAGATTCTGAGGTTTGTTCAACCTTAAAAGACAAAAAATTGAAGGAGAAACGAAGTGGTTGGTGGCGAGCTTGTGAGAGTTCGCTTCGCCGCGTGTGTGACCAAAACACTGTGTCAGTATTCACTGTTCCCTGCAGGTTTTTTATTTTATTTATTTCATTCGAATTTTAGTTTTGATTTTAATTTTGTCTTTCTACCTGGGGAGGTGCTTATCACAACCATCTCAATCTCAATTACTTTACCTTAATTTCAATTAATAATTTTTTTTTAAAATTCATAATAAAATAATATTTTCAAACACAAAATCAATTTGTCTGTTTTTACAACTTCTCCCTTCACTTCCACCAAACATATTCAAGAGAGCCAGAAAAGTAAATAAAGTTGGGTTTTCAAGGCACATTTAAGGTTCTCATTTCAGGATTTTCTCAACTCTGACATAAAGGTAAATAATTAATTATATGATAATTTTTGAAAATATATTTTTATTAAAAGAAATATTATAATAATAATAATTAATTAAAATAAAAAATAAATAAAATTATTATTTTTTATTTATATTCACTTGTTTCTATTTATTTTTATTTTTTTCTTCAATAATTTTATTTTTTATTGTTGAATCCATTCTCTAATTCAAAACTTAGATTTATAATAATAAATAATTCACTTTATTTATGATTGGGAAAATTGTGTAAGAAAACCAGCTATTGATTCTTTCAATGTAAGGGTGCAGAGAAAATTTTGTCACATCTATATGTGGTTCTTCTATTAACAGTTTTGGGGTATGATTGGTATTAGGAAATTGTTTTACCCTTTCATTACTGTTTTTTTATTTTTTCTGCCAGACCGATGTAAAACACCGATTTTGAGTGGTGATGAGATGACGACGGCGATGTTGATGTTAAAGCAAATGAAGCAATCTGCTAACAATTACAATGACGATGGGGATTTTGGTTTCGTGAGTGTTGTAGGTGCGGACACATAAATTCCTTAACGAAATTTTGAGATGAGTTAATCTACGAAAGTTGACCCTTAAAGCGTTTTGGATAACGCTTTAAAACACTGAGAAAATGCTATGTACTATTCTTTTCCCCTTTACTTCTCATGTTTTAACCCCGAAATCTTGCATTTGAAACTAGTGCAGTGGTGGGTTTTAACATTGTTGATGAAAATCTTGTGGTTAATTGGGACAAGATCAATGTTGATTGAAAAAAAGTCAATTGGTGATTAATTTGTTACAGTTCTATATAATCGATCAAAGAATGATCTCTTTTTACTATTTTTTTGTTTAAATTATGTTAAATAACAATTAAGCATTTATCTAATGTTATTTTTAATTAGATATTCTGTTTTTAATAAACGACACTCACTTTTACATGACATTTATTTTTCTTTATTTGAAAATATCATATCATAAATCTTAAACAAAAATATAAATTAAAGTTTGAAATTATAAAATTAAACAATTTTTATAAATAGAATAAGAAAAATGAATATCACTTTATTAAAAATATATTAAAACAATATTTTATTAGTATGACCATTAGTTGATAAATAGACTTTTTTTCACGGGTTTCTCTGCTAAAAATTTGTAAAAGTTGCAGATGATAATTTTTTAACATGTTTTTTTCATACATGGATAATGTATGTACCTGTATGCCTTTGTATTTAAAAATTAATCAAATGATTCCTAATAACTATATTATCATATTATTTTCTAATGTAAACTTTTCACAAAAAAAAAATATATATATATATATATATATATATATATATATATATATATATATATATCATAATTAAATAGTGTAACATGTCTTAATATTTCATTTATTTATAATATCTTTTAAGAAATTTTTTTACGGGATTAACTCTTTTGTGTTGGTTTTAATATACCTACACTAATTTTAAGTTCAAGAAAGAACTTTTAACAACGAAGAAGTAGAAAAAGTTGAGTAAGGAGATTAAAATAAAATTTCATTATTTTAGTTCAATATAATTCTAATTTATCCTATTTTACCTATAGGTTATTGACTCATCTATCTATTAGTTTTTAAACTTGAACAGACAATAAGTAATGAAGAATCTTGACAATAATAAGAAAAAAATTTAAGTGGATCTTTCGATAAACTTCTAAAAGGTGTTGGGGTGGGTTGTTATGGTGGAAAGGTTTGAATGTGATGTATTTTAAAGTAAACTTTTGTCACTAGATTAATGGGAGAGGATTAGGGGTTGAAACACTTCAATTTATGTGTATGTGTTTCTTATAAATATATGGTAGGTGTCATTTTTTATCGTTTGAGAATAATTTTGAAGTTAGATTAATACAAGTTTTTTTAAAGTCAAAAGATGTCTTCCATTTCTTCATTAGCAACTAAGGAGCTTTTGAGTGGGTTTGTTAACCAAGGTGCTTTGGAGGTTGTTGATTAATGGACCAAGATATAGTTCAAATACAAATAGTAGTTTGACCATGTTGGTTGATTTGAGTAAAGGAAACGATAAGAGTGTCAATATCCGTATGAGATATTTTGTTTGGTGTAGAGCTGTGAAATTTGAGTTGTCATTGAGGGATGATTACCCTAGGATAGACTTTCATGAAAAAGGATATTTTTCAAAGTATCATTGGTTATTCATGTTTAACTCTTTGTTACTTGCTAACATATGGTCGAGGGGGATGAGAATTACAATGTAGTATCATTAGATAAATGTTGTGCTATTGACAAAATTTGTCATGGTCGTGAGAGATGAACAAATAATTTCTTTTACATGTGTGTATGTATTGTTAGAGATCTATGTGTAATTTTTCTAATGAATTTTTTATGTGTATTGTGAGTGTTTAACGTGACACCTACCTAATATTTAGACGGTTCTACAAGAGTTTAAATTGGTATGCAATATTCTAATTTGAAGTCTTTGTCTGTCGTTATTGTTTCTTCATCATTTTAACACTCTTCCTAATTTGAGTAAGTTAGTTGTCTTCGATAAATTAACCTTCAAACACGTTGTTTGAACTATATTTTATATTTCAAAAATTTTAAAATAAGTTTTTTTAAAATTCAGAATAAATAAAACTATTAATATTTTTTCTACAATATCAAATTTTTACACTAATATATATAGATATTAAACTAATCTTTTAATATATGAGAATAATTCGGACGTGACCTATAGTTTATAATTTCTTTTCATGTTTTATATTAGAGAAAATAAGTATTTTAATTTTATCATTTGATTATAAATTATTATTTATGGTTAAAACAATATTTTGTTATAGTAATAATTTTAGAAGTCATCCTAACAATGATTCCTTATTGTTAACTAAATAAGAAACCAATTTACAAAGATAAATATGATTGTTTTCATCTAATTGTATCATATTATTTTATTGAACAAAATAAATTTGTTTAGAAAGATCTTATTACTAGCCTGATTCAAACAGAGCAGCAAATAGGAGCTGTTACAAGATTCTTGACCCTCTCTGTTTTGTCTACAATGCCGAAATATGAGATTCAGAGATTACCTGTGACACTATTTCTGCAAGCCATCATCCAAAGAGTTCAAATAGCACAATAGAGATAACTGACAACTGTCAAGGGCCAAAGTTTCACTCAGCATATACCCTGTTTACCTACTATCTCATGATTATATATACAAACGACACAAAAACATGTAAACTTTCTATCAATATTTATACTATACAGTGGCAGAGCATACTAAGATATAGCAAGAAACATTTAACAGCTGAAAAAAAGTAAACAAGGGTACTAGAAAAAAAGATAAAAAAACTCACATGTATTGCAAGACATGAGTTCAGTAGAGTAGTTTTGAAATCTCAATAGTGAGTCTATTCTGTGCAAGACCCCTGAAAATATAAACTGTTGTTTCTAGAACCTTTTTGAAAAAGTCCAAGCCACACGGCTATAGCAATGTAGCATACAAACTCACTAATTGACATGACTTACAGAGTAACAAGTTTGAAATTTGGGTTAAAGTTGAAGAGATAAGACCAATAATTACTTTTTAAATTCCTACATTCTCCAGCTAAATTTAGAATTTGTAGCAACATTAAAAGCCAAAGTAAAACAATGAATTAATAAAGTAAAACAGTGAATTAATATCAAGCTTACACGAACACAAGCTTCCCATAGCCAACTATCAACAGCATACAAATTTACAGTGTCTTGTAATGCTACTCACAACAGTAAAATGTGACACTAACATTACAGAAAATTAAGTATCAAACACTAATTCTGACATCACTAGCATAACCAACTATCAATGGTGGAAAAGACTAAACTCCATGTTAAGCATCAGGATATTTGGGAATTGGGAGTTAACATATTCAGATCAAGTAAATTATCTTAAATACAAATAAGAAACATTATGGACAATAATAATGTAAGTCAATAGTCCAACAAGCAATGTCTTCTTCTGTTACACATATTACAAGTTAAAACTCCAATTATAAGAAAAGAATAACTCCTCAAATTTGCAACTAAATTTTGTCTATACCTCTTCATATACCACTGATAGAACTCAGTATGAATCATTCAATAATTGTATTACTTTGAGTGGAGGATTATCCGCAGTCAGCTCCTCCACCACAAACTACAGTTCAATTTTGGAACCTCCGCATTCCAACAGAAAGTACATGCGTGAACCTCCCCTAAACCCTAAACTTTCCTCTGACTTAATCTGTCAAAACGCAACTAACACATGGAACTAACCTTACCGTTGATCACGTGGTTCGTAGGCTTGTAAGTCAAGCTTCTTAGGAAACAAGAAGTCAAGGTGGTGGGTGCCATTCTTAGGGAACAAGAAGCTGTAGTGATGCACGATGGTGAGATAGGTTGCCATGGCGACTATGTGAACAAGAAAACAAAGAAGTTTTTCAAGAAAGTAATTTAATACAGTTTTATAATAAAAAATTATCAAAACAATTTCAATATATTTATCATATACTTGTGTATAAAAGATTGACTTTGTAATATCAATGTTAATTGAATTTAAATGTAAATTTATTAAATACTAATATATATATATATATATATATATATATAGTATTTAATTTATGATAATAATATGTGTTAGTTTGTGATAAATAATTTAATTTATTATTTTGGAGTATAAAATTATAAAAAGTATATTTAAAAATTATTGAATACTTAGTTTAATTGTATTGTGAAATACTTGTTAAAAGGGCTAATGAGAATGTAATTTAAAAATCATTTTGTAATATATTTTTAATAAATTAATTTAATATATTTATGCATAAATAATTTTATAGAAAATCTAGATATCCATAAATAATAAAAGGATTTTTGTATGCAATTTTGTTCGATAATAGAGGAAAATCTGTGTTTATTGAAGGGAAAATTTTGTTATGGAGTAAAATAGGTACAAGTTAATTTATAGGATTTTAAAGTATATTTTCTGCAAATAAAAGAAGTAAAATAAAAAAAATATATATCAGAATTTAAAATTATAAAAAGAATAAGAATAAACTGTAAAATATAAATTTATAAAAAAGAAAGATAATAAATAACATATTTTAGTAAAGGAAGAAGGACTCTCTTATTTTTCATAAATTAATAATTAGTAATAAAATATAATAGAGTAAATGTATTAATATATTTATCTTATGTTATTAGTAATAGAACTAATATTTTTCAAATAAATATGATGTATATTATGAAAGTTTTGCCTTATATATATTTATCTGAACTGAGAAAAGAAATTTATGGGTATCAAGACAGTCTATACAACTGGAACTCTTGTACCAGAGTTAACAATGGCTTCTCCTCCTTCTTCTCCTTCTTCTCCTCCTTCTTCTCCTCCTTCTCCTCCTCCTCCACCTACACCTTTGCCGATGGATCTCCAATTCGAAATTTTGTCTTATCTTCCATGCAGGTCTGTGGTGAGATTTCTGGTTCTCTCCCATGCACACTTTTCCTATATCAACTCGCGGGATTTCATCACTGAACACCACGAGAGGTCTCCCAAGTATGTTCTTCTTCTCCCCTCGCTCGACGCCTCTCTCCACAATGATGACGCTAGTCTCAGTCTATCAACCGAATTGAGGTTTCCTTTCTTGGAAAGAGCTAATAACGAAATCCTCTGCATTATTGGCGAATGTGACGGAATTCTTTGCATAGAAACCTATAGAGGAATCTTCTTTGTCAATCCTGCAATCTTGAGGTTTTTCTTGGTCGGTCCTACTCAACCACAAAACAATCCACACGTTCACTGTTACGGTTTCATTCGTAAGGGATTCGATTATATACTTCTCCATATTGAAGTTGATAAGCAGCATCACAGGCGTCGAGGAGGTCCCCAGAGTCCTCGTGCTTGGGTCTATTCTTTTCAGCAACGTTCTTGGAGACATGTAGAAACTCCTATTTGTACCTTGTGTCTAAGTATGTGTTATCCTCGGAGTGCTGTTGCTTACGAAGGTTTTTTGCACTGGGGTGCGAAAAGATGGGTTGAAAGTTCTTGGCATTATTTCATCTTAACATTTTGTCCCCATAATGAGATCTGTGGGGAATTATTGCTTCCAGACCGTTTGGCGGTCCCTTCCACCAATGATAATAAAGGTGTATTTCTTGTTGGAAGTGGCAGCAACAAACCTTTGACGGCGTATTCTCTGAACTACGCTGAGACTCATCATTTTACCTCTGTGTGGACGATGGATAGATATGGAGATAGAGAGTCCTGGACTCCGCTCTTTACAATTAATTTGACCCCCAATTATATTTCTTCAACTTTGTTTCATTACAATCCTACCATTAATATCAGGATTACAGAACTGCCCTTTCTTTTGTTTCATAGAGACAACGGTGAGTTGTTGATGCAGGTGGATTATAATGAGGAGTCTTCACTTCGTTCATTCGATGTAGACAATAGACTCTTTAGCATGGCTCTCATCGGTATATACAGGGACGCTGCCATTGTTTATGCAGGTTACTATAAGCCCAGTTTAGTTTTCTTAGACAGGCCTCGTGTATGAGGTAAGCAGATTTTTGTAGGACTTTAAAAATTTGATTATATTGAAATAATGCTTCAAATTTTATAAAAACTGTGAGGAAACTTTAATTCTTTGGTCCGACTTCTTTACTTACTTGAATTCTTTACTCATTTGATTTGCAGAATACTGGTTAATACATGCAAAGATGGTGGATCTCTCTATTTCAGACCCAGTAGATTGAATGATGTTTTCTATTTTTGTTTTCAAGTTGATGTATCACTTACAATGTAATCGCTCAGGACAATACAGATATGTAGTTGGTTTGTTTCTTGATAGGTATAAATGTTTAGAACTAGTTGACAATCCATTGCAAGTTGACACAGATTTGGGCTTCAAAAGTTCTGATAATAAGGTTGTAATGATTCAAAGCAGTGTTGATTCATAATCAAATCTTCTGTTCAATATCTTTAATAATTTCAATGTTACTTTTGTTTTGTTGGTTGTTGTTGTTGGGTGAAGGGTACGTACGAGTCATGGAGATTGGTAGTTGTCATTGTAGCCATTTTTCCTTAAGCCCACCATTATGAGAGGTGGTAGGGAGGTGTTATTATTATCTTCAGATTAGAATCATATAGTCTTGGTTATAGTTCTATGCGGCTCATTAACCTATAGCAGATAATACAAGTATTTTACTTGAATTGTAGCTTGTTAGATTAGTCACATGATTTATGTTGCTTAAAAAATCAAAGGGATATTTTGCGCGTTAGTATTACTAATAATTGCTTTCTTTACTTTTTGAAACAAAAACCGTTCCCAGTCAGGATTCTCATCATCAACTTTGACATTTCGCCGTTTGTTATTAGTTATCGTTGTTACAACTTTTCTCATATGAATCAGGATTCCTTTCTTCTTGGGTCAATGTTTGATTTTTGGCATCTCTGTCATGGCAACTAGTATGTGTTGCTACATTTAGATTTTCCCAGTTATTTACTCTGCGTTTTCTTTAGTTTTTAATCTTCTTTTGTGGAAAACATTGCTTCTCCTTTATAGAACATAACCTATTATTACGTGCTTCCAGATTAATTGTGAAGTTGGAGTCTTCTCGAAATTTACCAATGCCTATTGTTGAATTAATCTGTTCAAACTAAATAAGAACGGAAGAGAAAATGATGGAAACAGATAAAGTGGGTCACACCCCACTATCTAAATTCCATCGCATCACATAAATTGTGGCGGCAATGTAATACAATAGTCGCCAAAACTTACGGGAAAACTTACATATATAGTTCTTGTAAGTATTTTTCATATACTAATGTAATTAACATTATAGTTTATTCCTTCAATAACGTAACAATGGTATGCATAGAAGATTACAATAAATTATCAAAATAAAACTTTAATTCTGATTACAGAATGATGTTACAAAAACTTATGAACTGAGACTAGATTTAAGTTTTGTCTTATTACTATATTATTATTAAATGGCATCAGAAAATGCAGATGCATTCTGATCTTTTTACACAAGCAACTGTCAAAAGAATAAGGTTCAATTTGCACAACAATGTGCAATGAAGCAGCTCTTGAAACTAACATCGATTTGAGACTTTGGTCGCTCAAATGTTAAGAAACAATAAGAATGTGACACGGATTTGTTTTACTCAAGAGATTCTTGATGCACATGTTTATAAGGATTAAAATAAGAAAATATATTAATACAGTACGTGATGAATGCTTGCATGCTAGCACCTTTATTCATTATCTCGGATTAGTTTTAAAGCACACACTGATTCCTGAGAGAAAATAGTCTAAACGTCATTTGCTGTCTCCATTGTAACAATCATCCACAATCATATATGATCCATATCACTTTTCATTTTTGGCTACAATTCCCTATATTCGTCCTTAAAGATTTGCATTCTACAACAAGCAACTCGATGTACTAACAAAGCCATGTGGGAATTGTCAGCAATAACAACAAATTGGTAGATGGAATTCTCAATAGCTGTCAAGACAAAGTAATTGCTCTGGTCATAGTTACTAAAATCCTTGCCCAAAACATTTCCTCAAATCTGCAGGTTCTAAATGGAAAAACCAAAAAAACGAAAATACTGAACCTGAGAATTGGGATCCAGTTTCTCACATTATTTGACTTTCTTTAATTGTTTTTCCTTCTTTCAGCTTTCATTCATCCCTCTTATGAAACATGGACCGGCTAAGGTGGTCAATGCTGATAGCTGGAAAATGCAGCCTCCAGTAATGGACCAAATAATAAATACCTGCATTAAGTACTTTAGAATTCTTATGATTCTTCAAGTTTTATTGAATGCACAAAAATATGAAAGGCACGCGAACATGACCATAATACCAACAGATAAAAGGATTTCTTTTCCTTCTAGCATACACAAAAGTATGAATTGCATACGAAATGGATTACAATAGCAACAGGTAACAGGAATTTTTCCTTCTAGTAATTTGGAGTATACATGCAGTCAGGAAAAAAAAATATTGAACAGTACCTTAGCCTGATATTCACAAACAAGCGAATGAAGGCAAGAGCTTCAGTGAGATAAGGCAGCACTAATGAAGGAAAAGGACAGAGCTCAAGGTAACATACAAACACAAATACACATATTGCATGTCTAACATTTGCAACAGGTTAATGGAATATGCAAGCAATACAGAAAAAATGACGTTAATAACATGTTAAAGCTCTGTCTCTTCATTTTCCTTTCATTTTCTTTATCTGGGAACTTGGGACGTATATTGCACAGAAATCACGTATAATTTGTGAGTACAACCTAGTAAGTAACTACAGAGAGTAATCAGCAAATGGTACAGAACAAAACCTTTTCTCATCTAGGCTACTTGGTTGCATTGTACGTTGGAATGTAAGACTCCAGAATTATTTGTGCTGTAGATGGTGCTCTGATCTCAACAATCAAGTAAGTAAACTTCCATTCATTGTCAGCTGGACCTTTAAACATCTCAGAGAATACTTTTGCATGTCCATGGGGGCCTCGGATATAAAAATTAACCTGTAAACCAAATTTACATATTTGAGTGGGAATCATATTATCAATATCAATGACACAGCTACTAAACAATAAGTATCTTTCACCATAAACAAAATTTTAAGAATTTGAAAGGGCAGAGTGATAAAACTAGATCAGAACAGAGAAGAAAACATATGAAGAAAAGAGACAGAAATGTGTATTATTCTCTGAAGATATTTCTCTGGTACCAGAACCAGAAATGAATTACAATAACGCTTAGGGTATTCAACAGACCCTTTCATTTCCCTCATTCTAAGGAGTTCAAATCTTTCCAGTTTCATAATCCCTCCTCTCTCAACTCCCTTTCTTATTTATAGGCAACATGCCTTATTTCTCTAATTATCCCAGCCTCAAAAAACTAACTAATATGACTAACAAATAGCCAACTAACCTATTAAGGGGTACCCGATTCAGAGGAACAATGCAGCATTGTATCCAAAGAAATCCTCCTTTACCTTGCCTCTTTTCTCCTTTCTTTTCCTCGTTTACTCCCTCCCAAGGTGTATCAAAATAGTTCCCATAAAACGAAAATGCGCGAGTACATCAACAAATAAATTTGAGAAAATGATATGTTTACCTCTACATGCTCAACACCTTCTTCATCGGTCCATACCCTGTGAGGAATTCTTTGGCGAGCAGCTCGATTTCTACTCTCCTGACCATAACCAGTAATTGGCGATCCTATCCTCACTCGTATCTGGTACAAAAAGAAAAAAAAATTCCATCGCAAGTGAAAATAAAAACAGCTAACCAGTATAGAACCGGCTACGATTCATTACCCAAAGTAACCTTAACTTACAATTGTTTGATCCAGAGCTTTGGCTTGGCATGTATAAAAATTTAATTACAATTCAGCCTTTGCAGTAAATAAAACATTGTTCAAATGCATGCCTGGTTTTTGCCTGAACCTTTCAAATACCTAAGTTCTTTACCTAATGGAAATGCTTTATATTGGATTATTTTTTGCTTTCAGGAAATCAGAAATGAGAGAAAAGCTTGACTGACCTGACCGTCATCTTGAATTCTTTTGAGAGCCTTGCTATAGATCTTGTACCTGTCACCAGCACACAGCAATTTAATAAACACATATTTGAATATTACACTATATTGTATGCAGCATTTTCTTTGAAGATAAGAGAAACGAGGAAGAAGGTGATTACTCTTTAGGTTGAAAAATAAGCTCCTTGAAAACAGCATATCCGGCAGCAGCTGCGATTCCAAGCCCCGCAAGAATGACCACACTGTAGGACGCTCCTTCCACGAACGTCACTGGCTTCTCCGGAATGTTATACGTAGGGGCACTAAAGGGATCCTCAACACTCGCTATGTCCTTTTTGGCCTATAAATAAAAAGGATCCAAATTAGGTTTGGAAGCAGTAAATGACTCATTCATTGACCCGCTGACCTTATTGGTAGAATCCCCGTGTTCCTTGGATTGGGATGTTTTGGAAGAAATAGACCTTGTTGATCCTGTGATTGGGAAGGAGGGGAGAGGGACATTGGGAGCGTGGCGAGTGGCGAGAGAGCGCGTGCATACCGAGAGTGCGCGATGGTGGGAGAAGATTCTGCGGAACATGGCGGAGCGAGAGTGTCTTCTCTTGTTCCACGGCGTTGAAGGGTGGATGGAGGAGGGGTTTGAAGAGTGGTGAACAGGGTTCGTAACTCGCAAGCAAACAACCTCGCTTCAAACGGCGCCGCCTCCTCTGTTATCCTTTTCTTCTTCCTCGTTTAAGGTTTTTTTACTTTTTACCATTATTGTAATTAATTCATATAGTGCGGTAAATATTTTATTTTATTCATTTTTTAATAACTATAAAATAAATTACTATAGAAATAGGAGTATATTATAGTCATTAAATTTATTTAACATGTTTATTTAACTTAGAGATAACAATTGAAGGTCAAATTATACGGATATTAGAAATTCAGCTGAGAGTTTCTTCACTATAGTTAAAGTACTGTTTACTAAAAACAATTAATAATAATCTAACTATTTAGAACTTAATTATTTAATTACGTTCATATAATGAAATAAAAATGTTTTATAGAATAAAATAAATTTACATTTTTAGGGGAAAATAAAAATAGGTTCATAGAAAAAGATAAATTACAAAAATAAAATTATAAATATAAAATTAGAAAGATAAAAATTAAAAATACATTAAATCTAACTTTGATTTTAAAAATTTTAACAGTACATTCCTTATTAATAAATAGTCATTAGATTTTTTTATGTTTGTTTAGGATTAAAAAAAATATCCTAAAAACCTACTCATGAGAAGTTTAAAGAATAATTCTTAGATTAGTTATTTGTATATTAAAATGTTATATATTAACATATAAGAAGACAGAATTTGAGAATATTATATATAAATGTTTATAATAATATTAGAATATTAATAATATATAAATTTTTGTTGTATGTAATTTGAAGTATTCTATTTGTATAAAAAAAATTGTTGTATGTAATTGAAGTATTCTACTTGTACTTGTATTATGATTGTTTTTATCATAAGCTGTAACTTCATAATTGATTTATTATATATTTATATTATTTTTAGAATCTTCAAGTCTTATTTATGTGAAATGTTTTCGTAAATATGATTAAATAAAGTGGTTTTATTAATAAATAAGGATTAATGATATTTGTTGTAATTTATGTATATTATAAGTGTTCAAATTGTTGTAGACCCTAAATAGGTTCTTCATCCTAATTATTAAACAATTATGTAGTTTATACTTTTATTAGTATTATTATGAATCTATGAAAGGGGTCTTAATGGTTTTATATCTTGACCTAGAGCAGATAACCTCTCATTTATGAGTGTGATGAAGAATAACCACAATCAGTTATATATTATAACTAATTAATGTTAGATTCATTTTAAGTTGAAAGTGAATTATGAGGATCTTCATTATCTAACCCACATATTATTGATGCGACTCATTCCTTCATATATCACTTGTTTCTTTATCTAAATCAAAATAAATTATTGATAGAGTTTGAGAAAGGAAACCTCAAAAATATTTGTTAACATGTTTGAAAAATTATTTTAATATTTGTCATTGATTTGGAAGATTCCCACCCAGTTTGTGGGCCTTGGGCTGTTCCAACGCCGCGTCTCAAACTTTGCCTCACATGTGCAAACCTTCTTCCACCCTGATGTAGAATCCTCGTATAATCTCCACACCCTCTCCTACGTTCTTACGGTCGATGGCTTGTTCTTGCTTGCTTTCATAACGCTTCTCAACGGTGCCAACCCTGATTCAGGATTCTCTTACTTAACTGGAAAACTCGGGATGACCCTCTTCAACGCTGCTGGTTTAGAGCTCACAGAGAATGCTCTTATTAGGGAGGTTTTCAAGCTTGAGACCCAAATTCCCTTTTATGTTCTCAAGCAGATCACTGGCGTCAACCACAAAGAAATTCAATCAGATGCTCTACGGGTCTGGCCTTGGGTTCAAACTTGAAAATTTTCTGTAAACAAAACTGTCCTCTTAACTTACAAGAGCTCCCCAATCATGTTCACTAGAAGGGTATCAATCATTTGTTGGATCCCATGTAGTATTTTGTTGTTCCTAACTGCTTTTTTTAACAAACAGGGTAAAAAAAAAATATTGATTTATTAAGGGGTAAAAATTTAAAATTTTACTAAGATAGGCCAAATAGTATAAGTAGCACGGATTTCACTTGGTCAACACTAACATTCTTTTATATAACACATTATTTGATTTTAAAAAAAATTGGTAGTGCGAATTATCTATAATTGGTATTATACTCAATTAGTGTTATCTAGTTCCATATTTTTTTAAAAAATGGAATTTTTTTAAATATATTATTTATTAAATAATTAATTTTAATTATTAATTTAATAAAAAATAAAAATATTTAGAGATATATGAATACATTTAACGTAGTACATTTATATTAAAATATTATATTTATAAAATAAATATAAATTTATTATCGAAATGGGTAGTTTGCACGATTATGTCGTTCATTTCGATAAAAAAACATTTTTTTGATTTATTTTCAACTTCTACATCCATTTCATTTCGAATCCGATTAGTTGTAGGTCTTCTTTATGTGTCTTAACGCATATTAAGGTAGTGACAAAAATAAGAACTTGTATAAGGAGATCAATAATTTTCATTACGAACCAGATGGAATTGAAATTCATATGTCTTATGAATGCTTTGTAACTTATAAACCAAATCAATAAATGCATCCAATTGTAAATGATAAGAGGAGTAGATAACAATAACATCAGAATAAGGGGGTTGAAGGGCTTGAAATTCCCCACAATCACACCACCATTGATTTAATCGAACTATGTAACTTATTAATCTTTGACCAAGATATGGATTTGATTGGTCTTGTACGTCAAACTCAAAATTATCTCGATTGTATATTTGAACATGACACATTCAAACACATTGTTCGTTCTTGTTAAGCAGTGTAGTAATATGTTCTGGATACTTGTGTCCTACTCTGCTTTCATGCCTCTTTCCACAAAACAAGATTTAGTTCTTTCAAAAGTTGTTTTTACTAAGACACAGATATAGGTAAAGTTCGTGTTCCTTTGAGAACAAAATTCATAGACTCAGGAAAATTTGTTGTCATATGTCCATATTGTTTCCCTTCATCATAAGCTTGGTTCCATTTCTCTAATGGAATGTCATCTAACAAATGTTTCAAAGTCAAACCTTAGATAGTTTTGCTAAAATTTCGGGTTGTTTCATCTTATATCCTACACACACAAAAATATAATTTCAGAAATATGTTATTTAAAGAAAAACATTTGTCTAGATTAGAAGATGTTACCTTGACTTGTCTTTTCAAATCAACATTTGTGAACTTTTTGTTGAAATTTAAGATAATATGGCGAATATTACTGAAATGAGATAATTTCAATCAAGATCTTTTTTATTGTAAAATTGACAATATTCTTTTACCTTTATTTACTATCATGCATAAATTATTTTAAGATGTAACGTAATGTCTTAGAAGTTGTAAGAACCATACTAATGTCTATTTCGTTTCACCTTCGACAATTGCATATGCTAGTGAAAATATGTTTCTATTGTTATCTTGTGAAATTGAAATCAATAATGTAACATGATATTTTCCTATTAGGAGTGTATTGTTAACTTGAATAATTGACTTGCAATATTTGAAGTCTTTTGTACATGGTTTGAATGACCAAAAGATATGCTCTAATATAAATGATGGATTATGGACACCATGCACCGAATGAGAAGAACAAATATACTGAACAATTATACCAGGACTATTATGTTCAACAACTTGCAACCACCTTGGAAGATCATTGTATGACTCGTCCCAATCTCCAAAATGTCACAACAAGCGCCTTCTGTTTCGCCGTCCATGCTTTTTTGTAAGTCACTGTATAATCATGTCTGTCTTTGACTTCTGCAATCAAAGTTTTAATAGGAACATAGAGATCTGTTTTGACCAATTCAAAAAAATCTTAGCAATGACGAACAGGTATAAGTTTTGATGATCTGAATTTAACATTGTACTCAAACATATATGAAGTGCTTCAATTTTCTTTATCTCCCATTAAGTACAAATTTTACTGAATGAAGCACAAACTCTCCATTAACACCCGTTGTCATAATATATACAATGAATAATATATTTGTCAGTTTTAGACTCGATAACAGAAAATTTGTATCCCTCATTAATATGAAATTATTTGATTGCACTTATTGTTGCTTGTTTTGATGAAAAGCACTGACATTCCCAGATGTTGTTTTGACCGATATGGATTAATTGAATAAACGATTGTCCAACATGTAGCAGGACATCATCATTCAAATACATTACAACAGAGGAAAAATTATCTTCTTCTTCATCAATAAAGTCTTCGACAATATCTTAAATAAGAAGCTCATTATCTACCATAGATAAACTACCAAAATTTGTTCATCTAATTAAAAAAATAGAAAATTTGAGTAAAAAATATAGTCAGAGATCGTGTAAATATATTAGGTAAAATAAACTAATTAACTAAATTTAAATAAAAATTTAAATTAAACCAAGTAAATACACTTTTAAAAATTAAAAAATATAGTGATAATATAAAGTATATTAGGTAAAACTAAATTTAAATTAAACTAAGTAAATATACTTTTAAAAATTTAAAAATATAGTGATAATATAAAATATATTAGGTTAAATAAACCAACTAAATTTAAATTAAACCAACCCAAGTAAATATATTTTTAAAAATTAAAAAATATAGTGATAGTATAAAGTATACTAGGTAAAATAAACCAACTAAATTTAAATAAAAATTTCAATTAAATCAAGGAAATCTACCTTTAAAAATTAAACTTCAATAAATAACTACGATTGTAATAGAAATTGTTGTGTGATTGGATTCAAAATAACGAAGGGGTATTTATAATCAACCAATTGCAATGAAAATGGTTAGGGATGCATATTATTCACTTTTCACGTAACATACTATTTATCATGTACAACACTAAATCAACTATATTATTAGGCTACTGTTAACAATTTCCACATCCCATAACTCACACAAAACTCATGTTAAATAACCAATTGCACAAAAATCGTGTAACGTTGCACGAGTTCAGTTTGAGTTCAATTCAATTGAACTCGTACTAGAAAGAATGAGTTATTCACAAACAAAACTCGTGACAACAAGGACGAGTTCAGTATAAGCCAAAATCATGAATGGTAGCATGAGTTCAGTGGGGACAAAGTAAAAATCATGGTAACTTGCACAATTTCACTTTAGGATAGCCTAAATAAGGTTTCCTTGCATGATTTTAGCATCTTATGGTTGCACCAGAATGCGTGCAAGTTTGGATGAGTTCAGTGTTTCTACATGGCCAATGTCTTGGGTTGTAAGGTTGCACATGAAATGTAAATGAGATACAGAGTTTCCAGGAATCTTACCAGGTAATAGAGGAGCGTGCTTTCCATTCAATTTTTCAATTGAGCGTGTTTTGCATTAAATTTTTGAAGTGAGTGTACCATTGAAACTTTATCACCTACCAAGCTTTTTGTCCCTGTAAATAGAGCACCCCGTTACGTTCATCTTCATCCCTCAATTCTATCAAAAGCTATTATCCCTCACCTCTTTCTCGTACGATTTTAATTTCTTTGCTGCTACTCCAACACTTTTCAATATTTGATGAAGTATTAACTTTTCATTTCTTCACAGTTTTTATTCTTTTTTTCTTTGCTACAACAACAATTCACGGTTTCTATTATTATTATTGTTAATATTATTATTATTATTATTATTAATATTATTGTTATTGATAATATTATTATTGTTTATATTAATAATTAATAATAATATTATTATTATTATTATTATTATTATTACTAATATTATTGTTATTGTTTATATTATTATTATTATTATTATTATTATTGTTATTAATATCATTATTATTACTACTATTATTATTATTATTGATAATATTATTGTTAATATTGTTATTATTGTTAATATTACTAATATTATTCTTAATATTGTTAATATTATTATTATTATTGTAAATATTGTTAATATTATTATTAATATTGTTAATATTATTTTTAATATGTTATTATGTTTAATATTATTATTATTGTTGTTAATAGTATTTTCTTTCTTTTACGAATTTTTTAAGCATAATTTATTTTTTAATGATATTATTATCGGAATAACATTATTGTTAATATTATTTTTATGATTATTATTATTATTAATATTATTGGTAATATTATTATTATTAATATTATTGTTAATTGAAAGGTGAAGAAATGTTAATGTTAATCATTATTTGATCACAATATTAGTTGAAAGGTGGAGAACTGAAATCCAAACATTTTATTTTTTTTATTAGAGAAACCACAATTACATTAGAAGATGTGACCTTATAATTAAATGTGTCCATTGATGGACTAACGGTTATAGGTCTCAGCAGTGAAAATTTGACCATCTTTTGCGAACCATTATTAGGTTCACCTACAGGCAACACAAGAAAACTGTCTTGGTTAAATACTTCGTTCCAACACTTTTCAGATGATGCAGACGATAACGTTATGACGCAACACGTCAGGGTACATACACTGACAATAATACAAAGTTTATTATTGCTTGATATTTCAGCATCTAAAGTGCACTTAATGTATCTCCTACTATTGCAAGACATTACTCTAGTTTCAAACTATAGTTGAGGATACATGTTTGTATAGAGCGTTGGATCATGACGTTGACTACCATCAGGACAAACAATATTGGTGGATGCATGTTATTGCTCCAAGCTTGGGCATGAGTGTTAAGTGGTAAAAAGTCGATATAATTATGCCTTGAATTGTTATGAAACCACTTAACTCATGTTAATTCTAATATATTTTTCTCCCAATATATGATGAATTCGAGAATACCTTGATACAAGAGTAAGGAGCACAATTGGAGTAAAACTGGAAGAAGGAAGAAGATTTTCAGCATGGAAATCACTCGAGCGGGATGAACTCTCGCTTGAGCGAATATTAGTTATTCTTCTCTGGAAGTCAGTCGCTCAAGCGCAAGAAAATTCGCTTGAGCGAATGTTAGTTATTCTTCTCTGGAGTTCACTCGCTCAAGTGAGCGTTTTGTCGCTTGAGCGAAAATAGACAACTTTCGTTTGAGCGAAAGTTGTCGCTTGAGCGAAAGACGCGAAGCCCAAAAGCTCAATTTTTCCTATGAAAAGAGAATATGTGTTTTGAGATAAGGAAGCGATTTTGGGGAGAAGAGGCGCGACTACTACTAGGGTTTCATCCAATCTTCATCAATTATTCACTTCTTCCACATTTGGAGCATTGTAATGGCCAACATGAGTGAATAACTTCTCTCTCTTGGGATTGAGCGCACTTCCTTTGAACTCTTTTGTATCATGGTGATATTTTGAGATATTAATCTATGTTTTGATGTTGTTATTCTTATCCTTTGTGATTTGGAATGATTTATTCTTGATGTTTGGGGTATGATTGAAAAATATATCTTGAACCCTAAATCATGGTAAGAATATTTGTTACGTTAATTGTCAGGAATGGAATGAATGTATCAATTGATTAACACCTTAAACCTAATGCTGGAAAATTTCTTAATTGTGTGAGGAATCAACATTTATTAGGTTTTCTTATGAATTTCATGTGTGAGGAATCAACATGGATGATTTGAGTAGGTGACATCAATATTGTTAGGTTAATTGATGTTCTTAAGTGACATAGTCATTACAGAAGAGGGATAAGGAAGGAAGTCAATTCTAAGTGTCTTTAATTGATATTTTCTCAACAATTTACATTTCTTTGTCATTTAATTTCAATTCAACTCTTTATGAAAAATCCATTCTGTTTTAATCTACTTAATAAGCATAAAATTGGGAATTTCCATTGAAACCGTTCTTCGTGGGATCAATTTTTATTTAATCGAAATATTATACTACGATTGATAATTTTGGTATTCTTGCCAATAATTCAACAATGAGACCATATTATATGTGTTTGTCTTAAGGTAGAAATTTTAACCAATGAGGAGATTGATACAGGTATGGTTTTTCATTGGCTAAAAGGTATTCAATTTTATTTTATATTTTTTTTATTCCATTTCTTTCTTTCATATTACTTCATTTTATAATAGTATATTTTTTGTATGCAACATGTCACAACCAAGTCAAAGGTCCAACGTGATTACATATGTTGTACATGCATTACGTCTAACATTTGATCAATTAAAATCAAAGGAAGTATTTCATTTATTATAACTTTCAATATGTATCTCTTAAATTATAATAATTCTAATTTCACAAGATCTATAAAATAATACAGATTTGTAGACTCCTTATCATCAAACTAGGTTACAATGTCTAATAAATGTTAATGTTTCTCCTGTGAGTCATGTTATAATTCCAATGATATGTTTCTGTCATTGTTGAGCTTCATCTAGTAAATTGAGTTATGAGGAAATTTGACCTTTGCCAACAAATTTTAGAAGATCCATCAATCTTGACAAACTTCACAAGGAAGACATGAGAGATAGAACTGATATATTTTGGTCTCAATACCATGAAACTTGGATTACTATGTGGAATGACTGTCACAAATCGACTAATTCAAGGAAACAAATTCAATAAAAATGGTCACTTACGTGAAATTACAACATATTTGATATGGTATTTTCAACATACTATTAACTATATTTCCTCTACTCAAGAAGAAGATTTAGATGACGAAGTAAATATATCAATAATTTTATTTTATATAACATTAATATCAAACTAATATTGATTTTGTTTAATAGTATGATACACAACAACATAAACAATGCCAATATATTGGTCAACCTAGTCATATCTATGTTGGTCAGTCAAGTCATCAACATGTTGGTCAGTCAAGTCATCAACATATTGGTCAGTTGACTGATCAACAACCTTATCCATATTTTGGATATGTTGGTCAACTTCAAAATTTACTTGCTCAATATCAATTTGGATAACAAGTTTCTCTTACATTTACTCCATTTTCATATGAAACAAATATCTTTTCCACCTCTTCCATGACACCACCATTAGCATATAATCAAACACCTTTCATGACTACTATACCCAATATGTCCCCTATGTAGTATGCAAACGGAGATGATGATAGATAAGCAAAAATTCAACCTCAACTAGCACAGGATCGTAGGCGTGCTACACAAGCACAACAAAGGTCTACTCAAGACTAACCATGTAGACCCGGACGACAAACAAGAAGACAACCTTATGGGACAAAGTCTCACTATTAATTCTTTTTCTATGACAATATATATATATATATATATATATATATATATATATTCTTTTTTTTGAAAAAAAAACATAGAACTTGTGTTAGGTAGCACGAGCTCGATATAATAGGAATTATACACAACTCGTACTACCAAGCATGTTTTAAAAAAAAATCAAACAACTAAAATCATGTTAATAAAATTTTAAAATTTATATCCCTTTGGTAAAATGAATATTTTTTTTACCCTCTCTGATAAAAAAAAACCTATTCCTAACCTTTAGTCTGAATCGGTATTTCAACTCGACTTTCAAGTTGTGGCTGAGGTCAAGCTGAGAATGAGGCTCAAGTTCAGGCTGAGACTCTAGTTTTGGTTGAGGCTGAACTGAGGCCAAGGGTATGGATAATAGAATAACATGGTGTTCTATATGCTTTGACATACTTGTAATTCTGGTGGCTACATGCATTGTTTTGGGGTTTATTGTTATGCTCGTTCTGAAGCTGCTATTATGGGTGATATAAGTAACTTCTATATTTCATACGGTTAAACGAGTGTTAAGTATTTTATTTCATTTGGTTCAAAGGGGATTGTGCCCTCTATGTGACATGTTAGTGGTATTGGGGAGACACTTAAACCCTGCACACAAGCGGTTGAACGTCTTAAAGGTATCACATAAACACTTGAATTAGTAGATACATACGATGGTGTTCTACGGGATGTAATGATTCCATCTGAGGTGGTACTCCACCAAGCATGGATTTTGTTCCAACCAATTGAAAACGACCTCTCATCCATTGTTTTCGATGAAGAAAAATGCATACTATACTTGCCTTGTATAAGATTGGATGTCAACTCAAAGATGATAATCAGAAACATGATAGCAAAGAATTTCTCAAAAACTGTAAAATTGTATATTATTGATTATTTATCATACCTTAATGAGGAATACAATGTTGTATTTATACACAATCCCAGGATATTTCCAAAATCAAATAATAACTACTCATGACATCACTAATATCAAAATGTTTCAACTAATTTCTAATTATCTTTTGATTTCAACCAACTCTTAAAACTAAATATTTAATTTTATTCAATAAAACTCCCTCATAAAATTAAAATTTTTCAGCAAAAACTGAGATCGATTTAATACCGATCTTCCGATTCGCTGTCTTCAATACTTCGTTGAGCTTCAAACCATGAGATCTGCTTGACACCAACCTCTCCTGACTAGCTTCAAAATTCCTTGAGCTTCAAAACATGAGATCGACTTGACACCGATCATCCACTTGTTGTACTTCAAAACTTCTTGACCTTCAAAACATCTCGAACTCCAAACTTTTGAGTTTCCTATCAGCCGACTTGTTATATTTTCGAGCACCTTGAGTTCCTTCCAGCCTTTATCCCGATCATCCACATCTCCACACCAGTCACTGTCCATGGGGTTGATACCGAATTAAAATCGATCATCTTGAACTTATTCAGGATCTCCTTTGCATATGTTTCTTGGGACAAACATATCCTGACTCCTCTTAACCTTTCTTCACGTATCCAAGTGGTTGCTCAACATACACCTCCTTGAGCACACCATTCAAAAATGTTGACATCACATCCACTTGCTTCACTCCAACAACCTTGAGAACACCATTTAGAAATATCGACTTCACATCCACCTGCTTCACTTCAACAACTTGATCATAGCTTGGCAATTTGGTCATCACCAATATGTCATTCTGTTCTTGGATCTTCTCATCCGTAACAACTCGGTTCTTCTCTTCAACTACAACTCAAACCTTCTTGTCGACAATAGCTCGAATCTTCTCCTCAAGGATCTTCTCTTCTTCAAGAAGAGCTTGGACTTTCTCGTCTACAAGAGCTTGGACCTTCTTGTCCACAACATCTCGAACAATTTTGTCCACAATAGCTTGAACATGGTTACCAACCACTCCTTCGCAAACTCTCCCCTTCATGTTTGGCAATCTGAACATCACACCTTCGCAAACTTTCTCCCCCATACTCCATAATCTGAGCACCACACTTTTCATATTTTTCTTCACCTTTATGGTTATTTCTTCCTTCTCGGTATCTAAATTGGCTATTGGTGGTGTAGTAGCTCAACCACCTTCTGATTTGACAACAATTACAGGTGCAACAACCTGCCCAACTTAGTCTCCTTCCGATTGTTCCCACTTCCATTTACTTGCATCACCAACTCGAATAATACCATGATTATCATGATGAATCAACTCTATTAAACCACAAAAATGCATATGAGTAGATCAGTAATTTACCTTCAACTTGTCCTCTACATTAGATTTCAGACTTCTCTCCCTTCTCAACTACAACTTGTACATTCTATTCTTTCTCATCTTTACTCGGGTAACCAATTTTCCAAGCTTGTCCTTCAATTCTAGTATTCAATCTTTAATTGATTCGACTCAGCCATCCTTCTGCAAATAGTCAATTGTGCCTTGACCTTTTGTTAAGACCCTCAAAGCGTCTCCAAATAAAACATGATCACTATCAAATTTCTCTAATTTGTTGAATAGGTGCTCGTCCCCACACAAATGGTTACTTGCAGTGATATCTAAAAATCATACCAACTTTTGATAGGTATCGTACTGAACTCTCCGTCAGTGCAAATTCCCGTGTCGAGATCGGTCATCAACAATGTTACTCCAGTTTCCTTCTCCTTTGCAACATAGGTCTCAACCATATTTTAACATTCTTTTGCATAATGCCTCTCCTTTCCACAATTAAAGCATTTTCCCAAGTTGTAGTCTTTCACTTAATGGTCATATTTGCCACATTTGAACCTCAACATTTCAGTGGTTCGTTGACCGACCTCGTCTCAATCCACATCTTCTACCTCGCTAGTTTTGTTGATCTCCTTCTTCATTTTCGTCATGTCGGTCAACGAATCTGCCCCAACTTCCTTAACTAGATCGTCCACCTTGAGACCAACCACTACGTCCTTTTCCTTTATGCGCCTTCTCCTCAGTTTGGAGCAATTTCGCACTCATGTCATCGTCCCCCTTATCTTTCTCCATTTGATGTTCATAGGGTTCAAAAGATCTGATCAACTCTTTTATTGGTAAGTCGGACAAATCATTTGCTTGTTCTATTGCACGCACCGCACTATTAAAAGATTTTGCTAATGACCTCAATATTTGTTTAACGATCTGTTTGAAAATACTTCTCCATTTTGATAACATGCATGACATATTTAGAAAAAATTTTCAACCCTTCATCTTCATGTTTTTCATCTCGCTTCGTAGTGTCTGGTATCGAATATGTGTGACTCGGTCATCTTCCTTATGCTCATTCTTCAACTTGTTCCACACATCAGATCACTACTAGAAAAATGGTTAATAGTGACCGAAATTAGTAACTGAAAAATTCAGTCACTAATAGTAACTGAATCAGTGACTGATTTCCGTTTTATATTTAGTGACTGATTTAGTGACTAAAATTTCAGTCATGGAAATCGGTCACTGATTCGGTCACAAAATCAGTCACTGATTCGGTCACTACTAGAAAAATGGTTAATAGTGATCGAAATTAGTGATCGAAAAATTCGAGTTACTAATAGTAATCGAATCTGGGACTCGATTTCTCTTTTTATATATAGTGACTCGATTTAGTGACTAAAATTTCAGTCACTAAACAAATAATATATAAATTAATGACCATTTTTTATTTATATAAATAATTTTTAAAAATATTTGAATCTACTTAATAATTTTTTATTTATATAAATAATTTTTAAAAAATTTTAATAACATTATAAAAAATTTAAAAAATAGTTTATTAACTTATTAAATAATTTAGTAATATAATTATTTTATTTTATTTTTTAATTTAGTATGTGAATAAAAAAATTAAAATTAATTATTAAATTAGTCACCGATTCAATCATTAAAATAATTATTAATAAAATCATTGATTATATATATATAATCAATGATTAAATTAATTATTAATTTAGTCTCTTTTTGATATATATATATATATATATATATATATATATATATTACTTTTATGTTAATAAAAATGTATTTCAATGTATTTATAAAAAAATTAAAATTATTTTAATTATTGAATTGATATTTCAAATTTATATTAATATTTTAAATAATTTAGTAATTGGATAAATATTTTAAATTTATATTAGTATTTTTATAAAAGTGTAAAGATTAAGTGAACTTATTTTAAAATTTAATTAAACATAATAATATAATATACTATTAACCATAAATATGTGAAGATTTAGTTAGAAATTAATTTTAAGTTTTATCGTTTTTATTTAAAAAAAAATTGTTAAAAAAATCAAAATAAATAATTAAAATAAAGAATTTTAATTTAATAAATGTGTTAATATTATTAGTTATTGGAGAATTAAATTTATAATAATAATTATATAAAATTATAGAATTAATAAAATTTAAATTATTGGTATTTTTTTAATCATGAAACTAAAATTTGATAATATTAATAAATTAAAATAAAAAAAATAAAAAAAATTATATATATATATATCACTTTAATTATTTTAATTAAAAATAATTTCATAAAAAACTAATATTTGAAAATAAAAATGCAAAAGTATATATTTTTTCTTTTATTTAATTATATTTTTTATTTTTTACTTTTTGGGTTTTAGTCCATAACAACAATTTAATTGCTCTAATTTCCACAAAAATATATAATTTCTCTTATTAACAATTTTTTTTAATCAGATTAAGAAAATTATTACTAATAAGATTCAAAACGAGTACCTCGAAGTTAGATATTAATACTCCAACCACTAAACTGTTAGAATTTTTTAATAAAAATTTACAAATAAATTATATTTATATACAAATAAATATATATCCATGTAAATATATAAATATAAAATATATAAATACAAATATATTTATATATTTATATATTTTGATATATTTATATATTTATATGTTCGATGTAAGGATCACGCTAGAGGGTGAAAGTGTGTGTCGAGTGAGTTTTCAAAATTTGATGTCAAATTTGTGAGCGAGTCTCTTTATATGGATTTGTAATTTAATGATAGAATATAATCTTTATAATTTATTTATATAATGATATACAATAATTGTTTTCTTTATTTATTTTTATTTTATTTTAATTTATTCTTTTTATCTTTTTTTCTTCTATTATTTAATTAAAATTCTTATATTAAAATAATTTTTCATTATTAAAAATAATTAAATATTTATTTTTAAAATTATTTTTTAAAATTATTTAATTTAACAAATTATTATGAATTAATCTAATTATGATTATTAATAGAACAATTAAATAATTTTAAAAATAAATATTTAATTATTTTTAATATTGAAAAAATTATTTTAATATAAGAATTTTAATTAAATAATAGAAGAAAAAAATAAGAAGAATAAATTAAAATAAAATAAAAATAAATAAAGAAAAAAATTATTTTATATCATTATATAAATAAATTATAAAGATTATATTGTGTCATTAAATTATAAACTCATATAAAGAGACCCGTTCACAAATTTGACATCAAATTTTAAAAATCTACTCGACACACTTTCACCCTCGAGATGCACCGTCACATCCAACATATATATATATATATATATATATATATATATATTTGTATTTGTATTTATATATTTTATATTTATATATTTACACGGATATATATTTTTATTTGTATATAAATATAATTTATTTATAAACTATTATAAAAAATTCCTAGTAGCTAAGTGGTTGGAGTATCAATCTCTAAATATAAGGTATTGAGTTCGAATTCAGCCAAGTAACAATTTTTTCAATCTCCTAATAATTCAAATTTCTAAAAAATATAATAAATAATAACAATATATTATAAAAGGGAGATTAGAGAGTTATAAAAAAATATTTTTAATTTTTTAATGTTTTTGTTAATTTTTTAATGTTTTTGTTAGTGATCGATATAATGACTGACTCAATTAGTCATTGATTCGGTCACTGAAATCGATGACCAAGAAAATAGTGACCGATTTGGGTTAGTTACTATTTCAGTCACTATTTTAGTTAGTGACCGATTTTGATCATTTAGTGACCGAAAATTCGGTCACTATTTCGGTCACTATTTGATGTTTTTGTTGTAGTGGATGTCGATGTGGCTCCAACAATCTTCTCAAGGTCAGAATTTTCTACAGCTCGAGTAAGCAAAAACAAAGTTACACTATCTTTCTCACGTTTCTTCTCTAACTCCCTGAGTTCATTGATCGTCAATTCTTTCATGTTCTCTCGTTATTCGAAATCTTCCTTCACCATCTTCTAAATACGTTGAGCTTTGAGGAGAATTTTTATCTGGGCACTCCATACATCATAGTTGATGTCCTTCGTCAGTTGGGGCACAATTACAATAACACTCACTACACTAGTCAGTCAGTGACGGATCTTCACCATTGATTTTGGGGGGTCAAATAATATATTATTAATAAATAATAAATAAATATAAAAGGAAGAAAGAAGATGAAAGGATAAAATTATAGATATATACTTAAATATATTAAATGATCATTATGTTTGAGGGGACAAAATCATAAATTATGTGAGAGTTACAAAACTAAGGAGGGGCTGAGAGGATAAAATTGTAAATATATAAGTAAATATATTAAATGTTCATTAAGTTTGGGGGACCCAAAATCATAAATTACATGGGAGTTACAAAACTTTGGGGAGGTCACTGCCCCCTCAACTCCCAAGAAGATCCGCCACTGACACTAGTCATTTACACTCTTTTTCTGACACTTAAACCCTAGCTCTTACTCTTCTGAGAACCCTTATTCTTCTAAAAAAAATCCTAGCTCTTCTTGGAAAAAAAACCTACCTCTCTTATCAAAAAACATCAATTTGATAATAAAAAATTTCTTAAAAACAGTAAAACTATATATTATTGATTATTTGTCCTTCCTTAAATGAGAAATATAATGTTGTATTTATATTAAGTCCTAAGATATTCCTAAAATAAAATAATAATTACTCAAGATATGACTAATATCAAAATGTTTAAATTAACTCCTAATTATATTTTTTATTAAAATTGAATATTTAATTTTGTTCATTTGGTGGGTTAATGAGAGCTATTATAGATACTATGCGGACGTGAAAATTTTGGTTGAAAGCGAAATCATTGAGAGTGAGTTGAGGAATCAAGTCATGGCTGACCATTTCAATGGGGTGAACAAATCGATAAGGCGTACCAAGACTCCAAAGTTGGACAGAGTGATTCACAAAGTTAACGCCAAGTTCGACAGATTATTCCTCCATCTTATATATTTTTTTATTCATTGCATTTATTGAAAAAATAATATTATATTTCTTGTAAAATTAGATTTAAATTCACTCTTTTTAGATTTTTTAAAAATAAATTTTCTGAAAATATTTCTAATTAACTTTTTCGGTCAGAAAACTTATCTTGAAAAACTTATAAAAGAGTAAATCTAAAACTTAAATCAACTGAAAATTCTAAATTTAATTTTCAAATATTTTTGGATTAATCTTTTCAAAATCATAAAATTATATTTCGTAATCCATAACTCTAAAGAGTTGTACATTTCTAAATCCGTTCATCTAAAATTCTTCTTAATAGTTACATAAATGAATTAAATATACATAATTACTATATAATTGAATGAAGCAATGAATCAGATAAATATTTACCATAATCTGAGAGTGAAAATATAAATATCAATTAATGATAATATAAAATAATATCAAGTTAAATATAAAATAAATTAAATATGATTTTACTATTTTAAAATCTAAATTTTCCTTTTGTAAATAACATTAGATATTTATAACTAGTTGTTTCTGGTGGAATTTCGATCGATTTCGATTCTAAGGGTGTTTTGGTCCTAATCAAAAATTCTACCACGTAAGTTCTTTTTACTTAGGCTAGCAATTTGATTTTCAATCGAAAACGTGTATGAGAATCGAAAACTACAGGATATCGAAAATGCTTGTTTTTGGTGTTTTGTATTTAAAGTATCGAAAGCATTAAGACTATCGAATCGAAAAGCGGAATATTAAATTGCGAGGAAATGTAAATTGCGAAAACCCCAAACTTGCATTAATTGTAAATAGCAAGAAATCGAAAACAACGCAAATATAAATGACAAGAAATCGAGATTGCAAGAAAAGTAAATGACAGGAAATTGAGATTTGCAGAATGTTAAATAACAGGAAATCTAAATGCAGAAACTCAAATTTTCATTGAATTGAAATGGACAAGGAATCGAAAATACAGAAACATAAAACTGCTGAATTTAAGTTGCGCCAAAGTAAATTACCAAGGAAAATACAGAAAGCGGTAAATGTACTCAGTGAGCAAGGAAATCCAGATTGCCAGAAGCTTCATGGTGTTCGTCGTTTCTCCGGTAGACTTTTCACTACTGATCCTATTCTCTGCCAATTTCTGCTCCATTCCCTGAATTCTGGGGGATTACTAAGTTTTGCGACGTCCCTAAATTTGGAGGGATTCCAAAATTTTGTGGCATACCTAGTGTTTGGGATATTCCTAAGTTATATCTCGAATTCCTATGCGTTGAAGAAGTTCCAGCCCCACTTACATTATTAAGTGAAAACCCGGGCGGTCTTACACTCATACGTGGCCCTACATATGTGGTTGTGGGATTTCCTACAGTTTGCATATTATTTGGTATCACCGTACTAGATCCTACTTGGGTGTTTGCTAATGTACCTGAATTTTGTTCACTACTCACAGGTATCGACATGCTCACAGTTGTCGATACTACAGGTATGTTCTCATTATGACTTTGCCCCCCAGTATTTGGTGGGTGTGACCCATTTAATCCCTCACTGTTACCTTGGTTATTTGATGAACTCTGACTCATGACTCTCCCACTCCTTAATCTCATACAATTTCGAACTAACCAATTTTGTGTTTCTCAACACAAGACTCCCCCTACCTGGCGCGCCAATTTGTTTCTGGTGGAATTTCGATCGATTTCGATTCTAAGGGTGTTTTGGTCCTAATAAAAAATTATACCACGTAAGTTCTTTTTACTTAGGCTAGCAATTTGATTTTCAATCGAAAACGTGTATGAGAATCGAAAACTACAGGATATCGAAAATGCTGTTTTTGGTGTTTTGTATTTAAAGTATCGAAAGCATTAAGACTATCGAATCGAAAAGCAGAATATTAAATTGCGAGGAAATGTAAATTGCGAAAACCCCAAACTTGCATTAATTATAAATAGCAAGAAATCGAAAATAACGCAAATATAAATGACAAGAAATCGAGATTGCAAGAAAAGTAAATGACAGGAAATTGAGATTTGCAGAATGTTAAATAACAGGAAATCTAAATGCAGAAACTCAAATTTTCATTGAATTGAAATGGACAAGGAATCGAAAATACAGAAACATAAAACTGCTGAATTTAAGTTGCGCCAAAGTAAATTACCAAGGAAAATACAGAAAGCGGTAAATGTACTCAGTGAGCAAGGAAATCCAGATTGCCAGAAGCTTCATGGTGTTCGTCGTTTCTCCGGTAGACTTTTCACTACTGATCCTGTTCTCTGCCAATTTCTGCCCCCCCTTCCTTCCTCCTTTGCTCTATTTATAGGGCATCCTTCAAGCCTTCCAAGAGCAGTTAACCCGACTGCTACCACGTTCTACGTGCGTATGGCAGTTTATCTTCTATAGTTTCCCACGTTCTCACGATCTCCGACTTTTTCCCATGATTTCAAAAACTGCTCTTCATACGTGTATTCGACTTACTTTCTTTCACGATTTGGCCAAAGTCTCGATGTCCACATTGGCTTTCTTTACTCTCGATTCTGTATTTTTCGAGAACTTCGAATTGCTTACGATTCCTTTTTAACCCTGGTCTTATATGACTTATTTTTTTTTATTCGACAACAGTCATTTGATTATTATTCATTCGATTCTCAATTATGCTTCTCGATGCTATATGCTATGTATTTCTAATTAGACGTCGAATGAATTTTTGTTTATCTTATCGAGTCACATTTCTTTCCTTCGATTTCGATCGCTTTTCTCGATTTGCCACTAACAAAATGCCCCCTTGGAAGAATATAAATGATTTCTGTTTTATATTCTTTCAATATTCCCGCCTTAGTGTTTGAAAGCCCACAAGATTTAGGGTTTAGGGTTTCTGGGGTTCTAGGGTTAAAAGGGGTTTTAGGTTTCTTTTCCACTTTACGTCGCCGTCTCGTCAGTCTGTTGCCTTTCAGTACAAGTTACATTAATTACCTTTCCCTTCTGTCGCTTCCAACTCCCTAGACGATTTCCCTTTAACCTTTCCTTGGTCTTTACTCTGGTCTTTACGCGAACTATCACCCTCTTTGCAATCTCATCTTCTCCTTTGAGCTCCTGCCTTCGTCCCTGTTACCTCATCCGTTAACTCTTCCCTTTCTGTTTTCCTAAGCTTACTCCCATGGCCACTTCATCCAAGTCATCTGATTTCTCGACTCCCCCTCTTGCCTCATCCGCTGCTACCTTGCTGGAGATTAACAACCAGCGGTTTGCTCCCCTGCCTTTGATGGAGGAAGCTTCAAAAAAGATTGCTGAAACACAGGTATTAGTTCCTTATACTGTTGAGGGGGTTGGTTTTGCTTTTGGGGGCCCCATTCTTTCTGGTAGCGGAACTGTTTCTCCCCTCACCCTCTCAAACAGCCCTGCTCTTGTACATCAGCCTGAAGTTAGGATCGATTTTCTGAACCTTGTTTCTAAGGTGTATCGGACAGGCCCTCCCTCCAAAAAACCTTTGTTCACTAAATGGTTTGATAGGGTCAAGGCTAAATTCGGTGACCATTGGAAGAACGTGGGGATTTTCGATTTTTTACACTTGTCTCAATGTGACCTGTCCTACTTAGATATGACTATGTTTTTGGCTGCCGTGCATTTGTGGAATAAGGAAATACATGCGTTGGAATTACCTTGCGGCCCTCTCTCACCTACTCTTTTCGATGTCGCAGCCATCACTGGGTTAAAACCTATAGGGGAGAGATACTTTCAGGGTGCATATCCCTCGGATAATTCATTGAAGTCCAAAATTGATTGGGAATCGAAGGCCTACGGGCATTTTATTGAGAAACATTTTGTTGATGATCCCTCAATAGTCATGTATCGATGAAGAACATGTAGCATTTTTGGTGTATTGGCTGTGCACCCATGTGTTTTGCCCCCGATCGATCCAAATTTCCCCCCATCTATTCAACCTTGCGTATCTCCTTCACTTAGGTCATCCTAGCCTATGTTTGGCCAAATTTTTGTTAGCGCATGTATATACTGCTTTCGACGAGGCTGTCGAAATTTTGAGTACTCCTAAGGCATCGGGGAATTTTTCTGGCCCTGTTTGGTTTATACAATTATGGTTAACTTCAATTTTTGAGAGCGTCCTTCCTCGATTTTCTACTGTTCCCCTGAGTGTAAATATAGAAGGGGCCCGATTATCCTCTCGCCATCCTCGCCATAAGTCTGACGAAACTACCTATTGTAAATACCTTCACTTTTTGTTAACTAGATTCGATTTCGATTCAACCTTGGCCCCTTTTACTGTAAATCTTGGACGAACAAGTGGCCAACTTAGGGGGCCTATTTGGTTTAAGTCAAAGTTTCCTGCTTCAACTCCTGGGTTGCAATTAGAATTAGTCGATATATGGTGAATTTCGATAAGCCCACAAAATTTGCAATAACGTTTCGTGCCATGTTTTTGGTTTATTACCAACATGTTTTTTGATTAACCCGATAATCACCTTGTTAATTGCTTCGACTTGCCCATTAGCTTGAGCATAATATGGAGTTGAACCGGATACAAAGGCAGAATGATTTACCCAGTTGTGATTATTGGAACATGATGTATGATGAATTAAATGAACTCGATGAAACAAGGTTACAAGCGTTGAATAGCATGATTTTACAAAAGAATCAAGTTGCTCGAGTGTACAATAGAAAAGTTCGAAAGAAGACGTTTAATGAAGGTGACTTAGTATGGAAAACAATTCTGCCAATGGACAAGAAATGTAAAAATTATGGGAAATGGTCACCGAATTGGGAAGAACCTTTCGAAGTTATTAAAGTATTATCGAGCAATGCTTATTCGATTGTCGATTGGTATAACAAAGATAAAGTGCTGTCAATAAACGGAAAGTATTTAAAGGTATATAAGCCCATAATAAGAGAAACAAACATTCAATATTGATTAAAATAAGAGTAATGTTTACAAATATTGAGTTTTCAAATTCTCAAAAGCTATTAACAGTTGGGTCCAAGTCGATGATATCGAAGCCTCTTCAGTGGTCAGCTTGTGTTGTTGCTCCATGCTTTGTCCCAAAGACAACGCCACTTCCTTCGCAGAAGAGTTGATCTGTTCTAGTTTTGACGCTAGGAACCCCTTCTGCGATTCCAGCTGTAGTAGCCTCTTCTTCAATTCCCCGATTTCATTCTCGACTGAAGCCATCTCTTTCAGCGTCTCCTCTCGATCGAGTTTCTGAATCTTCAATATGTTCGACTTCTCGATCTAGAAAGAAGAAACGTCAGATAACTTAGTTGTTAGCGATTGCTTCTTCTTTCTTGCAGCATAGGCCTGGTTGAACAGATCAGTGGCCGCTGCAACCTCTGCATCGAAGCCCTTTGGAAGAATCCCCTCGGGGAAAGACTCAATAGAAGTTAAGATCTCTTTGAAGAGCCGTTTCCTCTCAAAAGATTCCACCAAAACTTCCAGAGGAGAAGAGTAGAAGAAGGTCCGAAAGCGTTGTTTGAGCTGATACGCTCCTTCAGTCGAGACGGCAGGTGGTTGGGAAGAATGGCTTGAGGAAGTGACGCCACTCGATACCAGAATATCGAGGATCGCGAACGGATCTTCCTCGATGGCAGCTCGATACTCTGGTACGTTGCTGGTAGTGAGCTCTGTCAGCATGGGCACTGTTGGCGAGAGTGGCTCGACCACAGGCATCGAGAAGGGATGAGAACCCATTTGCTCCGTAGTGGTGGGAGATGGAGAATCCTGGACATGGACGACAGGGATATTTACTGCAAATAAAATAAATCAGGTGAGGTGAAAACTTATAAAAAGCAAATTGAACTGGAAAAATCGAATAGTGAAGAAAAAAGAAAAAATACCAGGTGGAGGTAGAGCAAGAAGTGTTGAAGCAAGAGGAAGACTTTGTACAGCCTCGGATTGCTATAAATCGAGATAGGAATTAGAAAAGAAAACACGTGTAAATCAAGAGATGCATATGAACGTCTAAGAGTGGTACCTCAAGAATAGGTGTTGAGGAGGGAGGTACAAAATCGACATTCGTCGATATGGTCGCCGATGTACGACCCTGAAAATATCAATCAATTTAAGTCATACGATAGGCTTTGTCGAAATTTAGGAATATCAAGTTTGTGTAAAAAAGGGACTCACATGGCTCGATTGAGTGGCGGGAGTAGTTTGGTCTCGTGGTAGGGATCTGTGTTAGAGTCCGTCGACAAAGGATCGAGAATAGGTAGTCGGACGGATCGAGGACTCTTTGATTTTTTCTGAAAAGTTGAAAGCAAAAAGAATTATATATAGGAATCCTAAGTAAATCAACCATCGACAAAAATGTGAGACAATGAGAAATCGAAAAGAACCTTCAATTTTTCGAAGAGGAGGTAGTGGTGGCCGATTGTTTTCGCTTCGGATAAGGGCCGTTGGATCGGACTCATCAGAAGAATCCCAGTCTTTCTCCTTCTCGGCAATGGTGACTTTGGAAGACTTTGAAACTGTCGAGAATAGAAGATAATTAGTTGCTAACGTAAAGAGTTAAAAAACATGGAAGAACAGTAAAGCCTCACCAAAAGGTGATGGAGTCAAAATTTTGACTCGATCGATATGTACTAGCCAAGGAGGCGGGAGGTCTTCGGGAAAGTTAAGGTAAGGAAAGTAAGACAATTTCGAGACTCGAAATGTCTTTGTTTTTGGGTTTTGGGCGAAGTGTTTCCCTTAGGGATCTCAATTCTCGAACCCATTTGGGATGAGTTAATGGTTTGGCAAGTCCAAAAGGAGCTGTGGGAAAAGTGGGAATGCGATTTGGGCAATACATTTCAAAAGGGGTTCTACCTAAAGGATTGATTATTTTGTGGTTCGATCGATTAGTGTCTGTTTTATTGGATAAGGAGATAACCGCATCATAATAGGTCGATTCTAATTTCAGTGGGGTGTAACATATTTGATAAAAGTTCTCGAATCGAGATATTTGAAGGCAGTGGAAGTGTGTACCTTTCTTCGATTTCGACTTGTCCTGCAACACAAGAGAAGGTTGAGCAGTCAATTTCGGTCGAACTTCATCAAAAGTAGCATGACTACTCGAGAACCAATCAGTCCACCATCGAGAGAAACCCACAGTGGACAAATAATTTGACTCGAAAGCGTAAGGAAAAAAGTGTATCGGGGTTTTTGGTAAAAGCTCAACAAGCTCCCGACTAAGTGTGGATTCAGTTAGTTTGGACTTTGGGGAGGCATCAAGAGAGAAGAAAGGCAAAGATTGGCTCAACCCAAATTGTCTCGAGAAGAGTTGGGGGTAATAGGTGACAAGCTTAAAATCTTTCGACTGAAAACCCGATACCAACACATCATGGGTCAAATAATTACTCCATATATCTATCAGCTCCAATTGCAACCCAGGAGTCGAGGTAGGGAATTTAGATTTAAACCAAATCGGTCCCCTAAGTTGGCCACTTGTTCGTCCAAGATTTACCGTAAATGGGGCCAAGGTTGAGTCGAAAGTGAATCTGGTTAACAAAAAATGAAGGTATTTACAGTAGGTAGCTTCGTCAGACTTATGGCGAGGGTGACGAGAGGATAATCGGGCTCCTTCTATATTTACACTCGGGGGGACGGAAGAAATTCGAGGAAGGATGCTCTCAAAAATCGAGGTGAGCCACAACTGTACAAACCAAATGGGGCCAGAAAAGTTCCCCGATGCTTTAGGAGTGTTCAAGATTTCAACAGCTTCGTCGAAGGCAGCATATACATGGGCTAGCAGAAGTTTAGCCAAACATATCCTAGGTTGGCCTATGTGCAAAAGATATGCAAGGTTGAACAGATGAGAGGAAATTTGGATCGATCGAGGGCAAAAAACATGAGTGCACAGCCAATACACTAAAAATGCCACGTGCTCTTCATCGGTAACAGCTATCGAAGGGTCATCGATAAAATGCTTCTCGAGGAAATGACCATAGGCCTTCGATTCCCAATCAATTTTAGACTTCAGAGAATTATCCGAAGGACATGTACCCTTGAAGTATTTTTCCCCCGTAGGTTTCAAACCAGTAATAGCCGCGACCTCAAAAAGGGTGGGTGAAAGTGGGCCACAAGGCAACTCCAAAGCATGTAGGTCCTTGTTCCATAAATGCACCGCAGACAAAAACATCGCCATGTCCAAAAATGATAGATCGCATCGAGACAGATGTAAAAAGTCGAAAATTCCTATATCCCTCCAATGGTTCCCAAACTTGGCTTGTACCCTATTGAACCACCTAATAAATTGAGGTTTTTTGGAAGGAGGGCCCGTTCTATACACTTTAGAGGTAAGATTCAGAAAATCAACCCTAACCTCAGGTTGATGAACCAAAGCTGGACTAGTTGAGAGGTTAAGAGGAGTAAAAGTGTCATCGATAGGACGGAGATGACCCCCAAAAGCAAAATTTACCCCTTCAACAGTATAAGGAATAAGTACCTGCGTCTCAGCAATCTTGCGGGAAGCCTCCTCCATCAGAGGAACTGGAGCGAACCTCTGGTTGTTGATCTCCAGCAGGTTAGAGGGCAGTGAAGAAAGGGGTGGAGCGGAAAAGTCAGAAGATTTTGATGAGCTGGCCATTGTAGTGAACTTAGGAAAACAGAAAGGGAAGAGTTAACGGATGAGGTAACAGGAACGAAGGCAGGAGCTCAAGGGAGAAGATGAGATTACACAGAAGATAATGGGTCGCGTAAAAACCAGAGTGAAGACTAAGGGAGAGGTTAAGGGGAAAATCGTATAGGGAACTGGAAGCGATGGAAAGGAAAGGTAATTAATGTAACTTGTACTGAAAGGCAACAGACTGACGAGACGGGGACGTAAAGTGGAAAAGAAACCTAAAACCCCTTTTAACCCTAGAACCCCAGAAACCCTAAACCCTAAATCCTGTGGGCTTTCAAACACTAAGGCGGGAATATTGAAAGAATATAAAACAGAAATCATTTATATTCTTCCAAGGGGGCATTTTGTTAGTGGCAAATCGAGAAAAGCAATCGAAATCAAAGGAAAGAAATGTGACTCGATAAGATAAACAAAAATTCATTCGATGTCTAATTAGAAATACATAGCATATAGCATCGAGAAGCACAATCGAGAATCGAACGAATAATAATCAAATGACTGTTGTCGAATAAAAACTAAGTCATGTAAGACCAGGGTTAAAAAGGAATTGTAAGCAATTCGAAGTTCTCGAAAAATACAGAATCGAGAGTAAGGAAAGCCAATGTGGACATCGAGACTTTGGCAAAATCGTGAAAGGAAGTAAGTCGAATGCACGTATAAAGAGCAGTTTTGAAATCATGGGAAAAAGTCGGAGATCGTGAAGAACGTGGGAAACTATAGAAGATAAACGGCCATACGCACGTAGAACGTGGTAGCAGTCGTGTTAACTGCTCTTGGAAGGCTTGAAGGATACCCTATAAATAGAGCAAAGGAGGAAGGAAAAGGGGACAGAAATTGGCAGAGAACAGGATCAGTAGTGAAAAGTCTACCGGAGAAACGATGAACACCATGAAGCTTCTGGCAATCTGGATTTCCTTGCTCACTGAGTACATTTACCGCTTTCTGTATTTTCCTTGGTAATTTACTTTGGCGCAACTTAAATTCAGCAGTTTTATGTTTCTGTATTTTCGATTCCTTGTCCATTTCAATTCAATGAAAATTTGAGTTTCTGCATTTAGATTTCCTGTTATTTAACATTCTGCAAATCTCAATTTCCTGTCATTTACTTTTCTTGCAATCTCGATTTCTTGTCATTTATATTTGCGTTGTTTTCGATTTCTTGCTATTTACAATTAATGCAAGTTTGGGGTTTTCGCAATTTACATTTCCTCGCAATTTAATATTCTGCTTTTCGATTCGATAGTCTTAATGCTTTCGATACTTTAAATACAAAACACCAAAAACAGCATTTTCGATATCCTGTAGTTTTCGATTCTCATACACGTTTTCGATTGAAAATCAAATTGCTAGCCTAAGTAAAAAGAACTTACGTGGTAGAATTTTTGATTAGGACCAAAACACCCTTAGAATCGAAATCGATCGAAATTCCACCAGAAACAAATTGGCACTCCAGGTAGGGGGAGTCTTGTGTTGAGAAACACAAAATTGGTTAGTTCGAAATTGTATGAGATTAAGGAGTGGGAGAGTCATGAGTCAGAGTTCATCAAATAACCAAGGTAACAGTGAGAGATTAAATGGGTCACACCCACCAAATACTGGGGGGCAAAGTCATAATGAGAACATACCTGTAGTATCGACAACTGTGAGCATGTCGATACTTGTGAGTAGTGAACAAAATTCAAGTACATTAGCAAACACCCAAGTAGGATCTAGTACGGTGATACCAAATAATATGCAAACTGTAGGAAATCCCACAACCACATATGTAGGGCCACGTATGAGTGTAAGACCGCCCAGGTTTTCACTTAATAATGTAAGTGGGGCTGGAACTTCTTTAACGCATAGGAATTCGAGATATAACTTAGGAATATCCCAAACACTAGGTATGCCACAAAATTTTGGAATCCCTCCAAATTTAGGGACGTCGCAAAACTTAGTAATCCCCCAGAATTCAGGGAATGGACAGAATGTAGGCATACAACAGATACCTTCAAATCTAGATCATAGGGGAAACTTAGATCATGGGAGATATGTATTCGATAGAGACTATCATCGATCTAATTTTGATTCTATCGAAAACATGGGTACCGGAATATCTAGTAATTCATTAGGGGTACTTAGACAGCAAATGGATGAGAGTAATTTTGAAATGGTGAACATGTTATCACAACAATTGACTACAGTCTTAAGTCCATTAGTGCAAAACACTACTGCTAGTTTTGAGATATTAGCAGACCAAATGTCACGAATCGGGGATGCATTGGATGTGCCTCGACGAACAAGGGTAGAAAATCATGCCAACCAGAATACTAATATTAATCCCCCATATCTATTGAGAAGAAACAGAAACAATGATCAACAGCAGCGTATGGGACAGGAGTATCAACATGTGAGGAATGATATTTATGGGAATTTGAACGAAGGATTTCAAAATATACACAATCGAATAATATGTTGGGACAAAGGGTGAATTTACAAGGGATGGAATTTAGACCACCTAATCGGACATATTTTGTGTCCCCCTTTCCGAATGCGATTCTCGAGACGTAATTGCCTCGAGGATATAAAGTACCCAAATTCACCAAATTTGCTGGAGAAGTTGGTGAATCGACTATCGAGCATGTAGCTCGATATCAGATCGAATGTGGAGACCTAGCGATGAGTGAGGAATTGAAAATGAAATATTTCCCGAGTTCTTTGACTAAGAATGCTTTTACTTGGTTCACGTCATTGCCACCTAATTCGATATATAATTGGCTGCAATTGGAAAGAAATTTTCATGAACAATTCTTTAGAGGAGAAACTCAAGTGAGTCTCATCGACTTGATGAATATAAAAAGCTACAATCATGAAAGCATAGATGATTATTTGAATCGATTTAGACAAATGAAATCGAGATGTTTCACTCAAATTCCCGAATATGAATTAGTCGAATGGCTTCGCGAGTTTAGAATTCTCGATTAGGAAAAAACTAGTCAATTTACCATTAAATGACATGGCTCAATTAGCCGATAAAGTGAGAAGAGTGGAACAAATCGAGTATGAGAAACAAAGGTATAAGAAATATGAGAAACCTTTAAAAAAGGAAAGAATAGCATACATAAATGATGTATATGAGACAGATAATATGACAGAAAATGATATTGAAGAAACTGTCGATGAGAAAGTAAACTTAGCAGAACTCAAAGTAGGGGCTCCATATACACGTAAATTGCTACAAAAAAATGAAGTAAAAGATAAAATGGCAAATCGAACATATACTTTTGATGTAACAAAAGCGGACAAAATCTTTGATATTTTATTGAAAGACAAACAGATTAAGTTGAGTGATGATCATAAACTGCCGTCTGCGAGAACAAAGGAATGGTCGAAAATATTGCAAATTTCATAATGTGTATGGACATTGGACTAACAATTGTATACATTTCGGGAACACCATCCAAGATGCGATTGACCAAGGAAGGTTGAGGTTCGAAGAAATGACAATGAAAGTTGACACGAGTCCATTCGAGGCCCAAGTTGGATACCTCGAATCCCAAACAGGCATTACTGATGATGTCCGATTAACAAATTCGGCCTTTATAGGCATGGTAGATGTCACTCGAAGACATCGATCCTAAGCACGTTAGAATGGACGTGTCCGAAGAAGATATGGAATTTGACCCGAGTGAATTCGAGAGAGAGTTCGAAAAGGAAATATACCCTCGATCGGGAGATTCTCTCATTGAATTTTTGAATAGGAAAAAGGAAAAAGACGAAGATGTGTCGTTATGCCCACGTTGTAATGCAGTGTTCGATAAATCGACTGCCAAAGCTTTCGAACGAACGGATAAAGAAGATCGAGAACCAAAATAAAAGGAAAAATGACAAAGTAGATCAAACAAGTCCGACCAACGATCGAAGAAAGTCGGCAGAAATCCGTTGGCTCTGGTGTTAGTGAAAATCGGAGGCAGTGGATTAGAAGAGAGATGTATCCTTCTCGAGGAGGAAGAGGTAGACTTCAAAGTAACGATGTTTTCGAAAGACTCTCGTATGATGATGGATCGACCACTAGATTCCCAACATTCCAAAGAAGATTCCGAGGAAGGCCCCGGAGAAGAGGAGGAAGGATCCCTATTGGAATCATTACGTAAACTTTGGAGAAAATGGTGCACCGATAGAGAGTCATTATGCAAGAGAATTTTTCGATGACAAGAATGATGATACTTGGGACGAACATCAAATCGAGGTAATATCAATTTTACCTGCGGAATATGTGAGCGAATACAAAGAATACCAAGAAAAAAGAGATGTCGAGCGAGAAGATGACTTCTATTCAGAAAACATAAGGCCAAAAATAACATGGGTCACACAAACCTCATGTGAAGTTCCTCATAGAGACGCTGCTTTCATCGATCCCCCATCTGAGGAAATGAGGTTCCACTTGAAACCATTATTACTGAACATCGAGATCCAAGGACAGATGGTGAATAGAGTCCTTGTCGATGGTGGAGCAGAAATTGGCAGAGAACAGGATCAGTAGTGAAAAGTCTACCGGAGAAACGACGAACACCATGAAGCTTCTGGCAATCTGGATTTCCTTGCTCACTGAGTACATTTACCGCTTTCTGTATTTTCCTTGGTAATTTACTTTGGCGCAACTTAAATTCAGCAGTTTTATGTTTATGTATTTTCGATTCCTTGTCCATTTCAATTCAATGAAAATTTGAGTTTCTGCATTTAGATTTCCTGTTATTTAACATTCTGCAAATCTCAATTTCCTGTCATTTACTTTTCTTGCAATCTCGATTTCTTGTCATTTATATTTGCGTTGTTTTCGATTTCTTGCTATTTACAATTAATGCAAGTTTGGGGTTTTCGCAATTTACATTTCCTCGCAATTTAATATTCTGCTTTTCGATTCGATAGTCTTAATGCTTTCGATACTTTAAATACAAAACACCAAAAACAGCATTTTCGATATCCTGTAGTTTTCGATTCTCATACACGTTTTCGATTGAAAATCAACATGCTAGCCTAAGTAAAAAGAACTTACGTGGTAGAATTTTTTATTAGGACCAAAACACCCTTAGAATCGAAATCGATCGAAATTCCACCGAAACACTAGTTATTAGCATTTTCAAACTAACACGTAAATTAAATTGTGTAATAAAAAATATATAATTATTCACGTGTAAAAAATACAACTAATATATCCATAAATGGGGAGGGTTTCAAGAGTTGGTATACTATAATTATCTTGTGTATCCAACAAAGTCAAAGAATTGAAAATTCAACACATTGAGACGAAGTTGAGGGAGGTCTTTCTTTTTTATGTTTTGGTCTTTTTGTAATCCCAAGTTCATAAAATATTTACTGCCATGTGAATCACGCGTCCCCATCGTATGGGTTGAGAAACTCCCTAATAAACCGGGTCTTCGTCTTCTTTTTAAATTAAACAAATTATAGATCCACATCTCGTATACATAAATTATTATATATGTTAAATGATATTTAAGTTAATATATGTTAGTATAGGCATAATTTATTTATTTAAATAATATAAAATTAACATTTTTTAAATAATAATAATTATTAAAAACTTAACTTAATAAAAGTAAATAAATAATTATCAACTTGTCATGTGAGTTTTTCAACTCATTAAGGTGACAATAAATAATTATCAACTTGTCAATGCTAAAAGACCAAACACTTTCCTCTCTTAATATATACACTAATAAAGACACTAGATTTTTAGATAGATTCTCTTTTGTGGCTGTAGGATACATACATGGGATGAGTATTCTCCTTTATTTTAAAAAATGCAAAGTTAAAGATTTAAAGATGAGTTAAAAAATAAGGATATAATTAATAAAAGATGAAATTTTATACACGATATATATTTTATTTATTTATTTTACAAAACTTAAATAAGTCAACGCCTGTGATAATCATACCAAGTTCGGGAAGCTATTTCCATCATCTCTATATATACTTGCGTGTGTCAAACAAAATTAATCAAAAATTTGTCAAACCCAACCATGACGATCTCCGAGATCGCAGAAAATAACACAGACAACATGTCAGTGGTGATAAATATCAATGATAAGGTTCCGACGGAAGAACACGCAGTGAGAGTGTGCGTGTGCCGTGTCCCGAAATCCTTGAGTTGCGGCAAACCAGAAGCTTTCGTCCCTCACTTTCTGGGCCTTGGACCCTACCATCATAACCGTTTTGACCTCACCATGACAGATGAACTCAAGTTAGCTGCAGCAATGAGGATCCGCAAACACGCCTTCGAAATCCGCGTCTCCGATGTTCAACCTTTCTATCACCAAGATGCCTTCAACTCCTTTTACTACAAGGACGAGAAGCTCCTCCATGATATCACCGTCGATGGATTATTCTTGCTGGCTTTACTTGAGAGGAGTGTTGATGCGCAACCTCAACAAGACCGTTACTTCTTAACGGGAAAACACGGCATGCCCCTGGTAAACGCTTTTGGTGTAGAGTTAACCATGGACGCTATCATCAGGGACGTTTTCAAGCTCGAGAACCAAATTCCCACTCATGTTCTTGAGCAGATCAACCAAGTCAGCTGCCAAGACCAAGTTCACTCACAGGATTTCGGGGCAAAAATGCTAAGTTTCTGTCAAAACCACTGTCCACTCGTCAACTCGGAAAAACTCTCCGAAAAAGCAGAAAAGCATGATCATTTGTTGGATCTTATGTACAATTTGGTAGCACCTAAGCCTCCTCAGCCAAAGACAGAGAAGACTGAGAAAACCAAGTCTATTGCTAAGCCCAATGGTAAGGACAAGGTAGAGAGTCCAGAAAAAGAAAAGACTGTGAAGCCCGAGTCTTCAGCTAAGTCGAAGGATAATATAGACAACGCAGAAAACCCAGACAAAGAGAAGATTGCGAAGCCCGAATCTTCGGTTATCTCCGAGGGTAATACGGACAATGCAGAAAGCCCAGATAAAGAGAAGTCTGCGAAGCTCGAGTCTTCGGGTATGCCGGATGGTAATACGGACAACAAAGCAGCAGAGAGCCAAGTTGAGAGCGATAATGGGACACAAAACAGATGCTGTTCCATATGCTTTAACATAATTGTGTTTATCGGGGTCGTATGCCTTCTTTTGTGGTATTTGGTTTATTTTATCTCGCTACCAATTTTTTGGGTCTTACGTTTTCTATATGGTATACTTAAAATGGTGTCGTCATTTTTTGTGAAACTGTCAACTTCCTGTCTCAGTATGGTTGATAGCCCTATTGATGTACTACCCCAGTCTCAAAAAGACAAATTGTCACCGTTCCTCGAAAAGGTTAAGCAAACAAATGACATACTGAAGGAATTCTCGGGGAAAAAGGATGCAGGACCCGCAGTAACAATCCCATCCGTTACAGAACTCAATGATGCTGGGATCCACTTCGAACCCGCGAAAGGTGGCATCGAAGACCTTAAATTCAGCGCGGTAACCTGTAAATTCTCTTTGCCAGTTATCAAATTGGATGGGAACTCAGAAGTGATAATGAGAAACTTGATGGCCTACGAGTCATTGACTAGACCCACCTACTTAATCTTCTCAAGGTACGTTGAAATAATGAGAGCTATTATAGACACTCCTGAGGACGTGCATCTGTTGGTTGAAAACAAAATAATCATTGACACTGAGCTCAGTAATAAAGTGGTGGCGGATCTTTTCAATGGGATGAGCACATCCATTAGACCTACCAACACTCCTGAACTGGAAATAGAGATTAAGAAAGTCAACGCCAAGTTCGAGAGTAGCCAGTGGCTACAGAAGATGGTGGAGAAGTACGTGTATTCTTCATGGAAAATCCTGACAGCTATTGCGGCTCTTTCATTTTTGGTTCTGACGGCTGTGCAAACCTACTGCTCTATTTACGCCTGCTCTTCTCGTTCCGCCTCATACCTTGGCAATCTGCCTCCAGATTCTGGTCATGGTTTCATAAGTTCTATGTAAGTTTGTGCTTACAACACGAATACTTACTTGTATTAATTTGATAATTCTACTTGGTTTATAGCGGGAGAAAGTTACTTGTGTATTCGTTACTGTACTTCATGTGTTTTTTACGCATGTATGTTGTGTTTTCTGATTGATTTGCAAAAGATAACATGATTATGATTGTTTGTTGGGCTCTACGAAGGTGATCAATGGTGCAAAATATTCATAAATATATTCGACAATCATAAAACTTACAGAGGAGTGATATTTTGACATTCCATCGTCCAAACTCCCCTGTCTAACTCCTTTTTATTAATATAATAATAATTAAAAGATTTAATAAAAATAAAAAAATTAAAATTATTATTATAATATTAAAAATGAGTTGTTTTTTAAAGTTTATTGGGATCTCAAACTATCATTTCCAAACTTAGGAAACGGATCTACTGCCACGGTTACTCATAAGATATTATATATATATATATATATATATATATATATATTATAATTCAGGTAAAATTCAGTGTTTATTTAAGTGTGAAGGCATTGACTTTTATAGTCTACATACTCAAAACAAAATAACAACAGTTTTACTGTTGTTAATGCAACATAATAGGAGACATAAAATAAGGAAATAACTGACCTAGTACATCTTATAAAATAGGAATAGTTATTGACATGTAAAGCATAAAGTAACTACCAGTAACAATTCATCCCTTAAGCTTAGCTTACTTTATCAATTTTGAATACTCCAAGCATGTTTATGATTTTTTCAAATTGATTTAACTATTTGATCATTAACTAAATCTATGAGGAAATGACACCTCACTGCAATATGTTTACTTCGGCCATGAAAGACAGGATTTTTGGATAGTTGAATAGTAGAATTGTTGTCACAAAGAATCTCGGTGATTTCTTGTTCCTCTATTCCAATATGTTGTAGAATTCTTTTGAGCCAGATACATTGACACGCACAGTGTGCTGCAACAATGTATTCGACCTCAGTGGTTGAGAGGCTTACCACTGGCTGTTTCTTTGAAGCCCATGATACAGCTCCAGTTCCCATTATAAACACTGATCCGGAAGTGCTTCTTCTGTCATCTGGATCTCCTGCATAATTGCTGTCACTATAGGCTGTGAAATTTATCTTTCTTCCTTTTTGATAAAAGAGACCGTGTTCAATGGTCCCTTTGAGATACCTGAAGATACGTTTAATTACTGCCCAGTGGGACTCTTTAGGATTGACCATGTATCTACTGACCACACTAACTCCAAACATCAAGTCTGGTCTTGTAATTGTCAAGTACATAAGGCTGCCAATGGCTTGTTTGAATTGTGTAGCATCAATTGGACTTCCTGTTTCATCTTTAGATAGTACTGTTCCTGGTACAATAGGATTCTTGACAGGGTTGTTATCCAACATGTTGAATCGCATAAGAATTTCACGTGCATAGCGCCTTTGACAGATAAAAATTCCTGCTTCATTTTGTAATACCTCAATACCAAGGAAGTATTTCATTTTGCCCAAGTCTGTCATATCAAATTCTAACTGCATCGAATGTTTGAACTCTTCGCAAATATCTCTATTGCTCCCAGTAAAAATTAGATCATGTACATACAAGCTAACAATTAAAATATTGTTTCTAACCTTCTTTGTGAACAAGGTGTGTTCACTGGAGCAACGTTCAAACTGTTCTTTAGCAAAATACGCTTCAATCCTGCTGTACCAGGCTCATGGGGCCTGTTTAAGTCCATATAGGGCCTTTTTTAGTTTGTAAACTTGTCCCTCTCGGTCTTGCTTGATATATCCAACAGGTTGGTGAACATAGATTTCTTCTTGGATTTCACCATGCAAGAACACACTTTTAACATCAAGTTGGAAGACTTCCCATGCATTTTGAGTAGCCATAGCTAACAATACTCTTACTGTATCGAGCCTAGCAACAGGAGCAAAAACCTCTGTGTAGTTAATTCCATGTTTCTGAGCGTAACCTTTGGCCACCAATCTGGCTTTATGCTTTTCTATCTGGCCTTTTTCATTCAACTTTGTTTTGAAAACCCACTTCACTCCAATAGGTATAACTCCATCAGGTGGATCGACTAGTACCCACGTGTTGTTTCTTTCAATTTCTTGTATTTTCGTATCCATCACCTCTCGCCATTTTGAACTAGTTTTGGCCTCTTCAAATGTGAGAGGATCTGCAGAATCAGTCAGCACCATTGCCAGTAGATCCTCCTCCTCTTCTACTAAAAGATTAGTCTCATAATCTCCCAACCATAAAGGTTGTCGACGAGTCCTTGTCGCCCTCCCTCGAACTAGAGTATTTGTGGAATCTGATTGCTGCGGCTCCGTGGCTGCCACCTTTGGAGGTGTAAGCTCTACATTTCCACTTTCTTCTCCACGTTGAGGTGTGACCTCTACATCGTCATTTTCTCCTTCTTCTTGGCTACTTTCTTCTTCATCTTGGCCATTTATATTAAGAGCAGTAGGCGTAGACTCTGCTCTTTCTTCTTCCTAATTCCAACTTTTGTCTTCTTCAAATATCACGTCCTTGCTGATAATAATCTTTTTGGTAATCGGATCAAAAAGTTTTAGGCTTTCGTTTCATCACTCACGCCTAAAAGAACACATTGATGACTCTTATCATCTAACTTGCTTCGTCTTTGATCAGGAACGTGAACATGGGCAATGCATCCAAATACCCTAAAGTAGTCAACCCGTGGTTTGAGTCCACTCCACATCTCCTCTGGCGTTCCATGATCTACGACAGTGGTAGGACTCCTGTTTTGTACATGAATACACCATTTGACAGCCTCAGGCCAGAAGGATTTTGGTATTTGTTTTTCATGAAGCACTGCTCTTACAGCATTCATGATGGTGCGGTTTTTGCGCTCCGCAACCCCATTCTGTTGAGGGGTGTAGGCAGCTGTCAATTGCCTAGAAATACCTTGCTGTCTACAGAAGTCTGAAAATTCCTTAGACATGAATTCTCCATCCCTGTGTGTTCTCAGGCAAGCTATGAACGATCTAGATTCTTTTTCAACACATGCTTTGAAGCTCCTGAAGCTATTGAATGTTTTTGATTTCTCATGTAAAAAATAAACCCATGCTTTACGAGAGTAATCATCAACAAAGCTTAGAATATACCTTTTATTGTTGTTTGAGGCAGGAAAATGGGACCACATAAATCAGCATGCACCAGTTGGAGTTTAGTGAATGCACGCCAGGAGCTTTGCTTTGGTATAGCATTTTTGTGTTGCTTGTCAACGAGACACATAGTGCACATAGTTGTAGGAATTTTTAGTGAAGGTAAACCAACCACCATTTTCTTATTGGCAAGTGTGGTAAGTCCTTTGAAATTGAGATGTCCAAATCTTTTATGCCAAAGCTGTGTCTCCTTTTCTACGGTAGTATCTTTAATTTGAAAACACTTAGAGTGTTGAGAGCTCATTGAAGCTGTCAGGTGAAACATACGATTTCCTTTCATGGTAGTGCAGATGACTAAGCCTTTGTCTGGATGAAATATCTTGCATGTATTATGTTCGATCAGAATGGTGAGACCATGCACTTGAAGTTGACCAAGACTAAGAAGATTGGTCTTGAGTTCCGGCACATAATATACATCTGAAATGACATAAGCTACATTATTAATGTGTACCCGAATGCTTCCCTTGGCAGCTACTTTCAATGTAGTGTCATTCCCAAGCTTGACAGTCTTAGTGAGTCCTTCTTCATGGATTTTAGTAAACCAGAGCTTATTACCAGTCATATGGTTACTGCATCCAGAGTCAAGGAACCAGTCTTCCTCTTGACCAGATTGGATTACCTCTTCATATGCAACCAACAGAATCTCCTCTTCATCTTCTGCTGCTTCTTCAAATGTTGCATAATGAACTTGTTTCTGTACTCCAGGGCACTCATACTGATAATGACCAAGCTTGTGACATTGAAAGCACTCAATAAGTGCTTTGTTAAAAAACTGTCGTCCACGGCCTCTTCCACGTCCACGACTTCCTCTGCCACGACCACGACTAGCACTGGGACGATCATCATGTATCACCTTTAATACCTGTTCTTCTAGTTGAGTGTGCTGCATCCGTTGTTCATGGACAAGGAGGCTGCCATGGAGTTCGTCAAGACTCAGGGTATTCAAGTCATTAGACTCCTCAATAGCACACACTACGTAGTTGAATTTTGTGGTTAGAGATATGAGAATCTTACTAACCATGGTGATGGAGTTCATAGTTTCACCATTAGACTTCATTTTATTGACGACACTAAGTGTACGCCCTATATAGCTGTCAACTAGCTCGTCATCCTTCATGGTTAGAAGTTCAAACTTTCGTCGTAGTGCTTGAAGTTGAGCACGTTTCACTCTTGTTGAACCTTGATATTTCTGCTGCATAGATCTCCATATGGCTTGTGATGTGCTGTTATCCATCATTGTCTCAAGGATTTCCCGATTGATAGATTGGAAGAGAAAATTCTTAACCTTCAAATCTTTAAGACGTGCCTCTGTTTCAACTTTCTGTTGTGCCTCAGTGGGTGTGATACCAAACGTTGGTATACCACTTTCAACAAGCTGCCACAGCTCCTTGCTTCGTAGAAAATTTTCCATAGTCATGGACCAAAAATCATAGTGCCCATCAAATCTTGGAATGACAGGTTGAATGAACTTTTCTGCAGCAGACATGACTGTACACTCACACTCACAATTTTCACTTGATGTTTAGCTCACACTGTATCAGGCCCCTTACGGAGCTCTGATACCAATTGTTATAATTCAGTATATGCGTAAAACTCAGTGTTTTTTTAAGTGTGAAGGCGCCTACATACTCAAAACAGAATAACAACAGTTTTACTGCTGTTACTGCAACATAATAGGAGACATAAAATAAGGAAACAACTGAGCCAGTACATCCTATCAAATAGGAATAGTTATTGACATGTAAAGCATAAAGTAACTAACACTAACAATATATATATATAATAAATATTTTTTAAAAATTAAATAAAATTTAAAATTTTTAAGTATAAATAACTTTTTTTTGCCTTTTCATTTATAACAAACATTATTTTTATTCTTTATATAATTTTTTACTATATGTTTTTCCTCCTTCGTCCTTCTATTTTCATAATTTTATTTTCTTTTCTCTCTTTTTTTTCTTTCTCACATACATTTTCATAATTCTATTTTATTTTTCTCCTTTTTTTTATCACATACATTTTATATTCTTCATTTCTACGGTAAAAAAAATTATAAGTTTATTTGTTTAGTTTTTCAATTTTTTTTACTATTTAATATTTATAATATAAAAATTATATTATTTTATTTTTTGTTTTTTTTCTCTAGTTTTCATGTTAAATACATTTTCAACTTCAAGAAAGAAAATAAATAAAAAACATAAAAAAGATATCAGTAGAGAAACATTAAAAAATATATTTTTTTATTATTTTTATTTATTATTATAACAAATTAACATAGTATAAAAATATTAAATATTAATATAAAATTTTAAATTTATTATAAATTAGTTATTTTAATGTTTTATGACATTTTTTAATATTAAAATATGAAAAAAAATCAGATTAACTTTTAAAAATATTTAAAAAAAACTATAAACTGATCATAGAATAAGTTATGTATCCAAAATTTAATTCAACACGTAATGTTTCATATTCAATATATTTTTTTTCAAAATTACAATGAAAACATTAATATAACACGTGATCTTGAAAAAATATTGACAAATTTAAAATTATCGACGAATCAACAAGATTTTACAAACAAGAAATTTGAATCATATTAATTTTTTATTAATAAGTATTCATTTCACTCATATATCTCGAAAACACACGCAATGTTATAAAACGATTGAAACCCTCTAAATACAATTATTATTTTTCTTTCTGCTTGGTAAAAAAGATAATATACAAATGTGGCCCATTGCAGGTAAAAAAGTTGGAAAGGATTTGAAGAATTTGGTATGATAGTAGTGACAAGATCGAGTGGAGCCTGAGTAGTTCATTTGTTGTGCTTCACTCCTTGTCATACTTCCATGTAATGGGTCCCAGTAAAGATACATCTTTTTATGCATTAACATTTCTTCCATTAGATCTTCGTTGATGTTATCTGCTAGATCTTCTACTTTCTGGAAGTTTTCATCGAGAACGTTCATTTCTGCTCGTGATTTGAAAAATTTTATCTCTTGGGATTTGTCTTCTTCTGGAATGATTTGATTCAACTGGTATGTGTCAGATGGTCTCTGGGATGAACTGGCAATGTTGGGGTCTACTGGCTTTGGTTGATAATGATTTATTTCACAAAGATGATGCGTCAGTTGTGCACGGTAATTGTTATCAAGTGGATAGGTTTCAAAGTTAGCCCATAGATAAGCTTCATTTTTTGACCAAAGGGTTCCAGCTGGATTCATGAAGTATGGACGGTGGATGATGAAGATAGATGTCAAATTTTTGAGAGAGTCTTCAGTAACTCCTTTCTGCTTTTGACGGTCTATGATCTCCTTAAGCTGTTGTCTCCACCAGGGTATTGGAGAAAACCATTCAAGCAGTGTCCAAAAAAGGAATTTGTCTTTATATGGATGTGTCAAAATATTGTAAGCTGTTTGAGTCTTCAATGCAATAGGAATGGAGTATTGAACTGTATCGCACCAAATGGTCCAAAGGGTAGGCTCACAAAGGTCCCAACCAGGTTCACAGAATAGTTCAAAAATTCCCCCAAAGGGAATATCAGGATTGAACGATGAGGCTGAAATTACTTTGTATCTGAGGGTTTCATGTAAAAAGTAAAAATATCTGGTTCTGGCATAGTGGAGAATATCAGCTGGTGTGGTTGGGTTTAAACCTGGTGGATAGATTTTGACAGTTTTGGCTTTGTCTGAGAGAGGTTTGACCATAAAGATAAGAGGAAGACTATAAGTGTCAACTATCAATTGGACATTCCTTTTAGGTCTAGACAAAAAATCTGGGACTGTGTTTAGGTTTCCTTTAATGTGCTTAACAGTAAAATCATACCTGGAAAACCAGTCCATTAGCCTGAGAATCTGAGGATTAGGAGACATCTTATTCTTGAACTCTAAGATCTTTGGAAATGAAGACTTGTCCATCTGAACTTCAAAGTGATATCCTCTAAGATGGAAGTCGAACTTTCTTATGCCATTTTTTACTGCTAAGGCTTCCTTGAACGTGGTGTGATAATGTTTTTCTGCATCTTTGAATTGTCCACTTGCATGTCCACAATAGTATTTCTTTCCATCTTCTTCTTCAATAAGTACTGCTCCCCAGTATTCATCACTGGCATCAGTCTGCAATATTCTTTTTCCATTGCCTGGGATTTTCAGAGAAGGAGGAGCTTGAGCTATCTTTTTTAGTTCTTTAATAGCTCTGGTTTGTTCTGATCCCCATGGAGGTGGATTCTTCTTTAAGAGCTTGGACAAAGGACTTGTATTTCTTGCAACATTAGGGATGAATTCTCTGATATAATTAACTATCCCGATAAATTGTTGGATCTGCTTGATGGTTAGATTTTCATCTGGGAAGTTGAGAAGTTCTTCAGCAATGTGAGGTTGAGGCTGATAAGATCCATGACTGAAGTGCATTCCTAAAAAGTCAATTTCCTCTTGGGCCAAGTGAATCTTTTTTTCTGAGAGCATTACCCCATGTTGATGGGCTATTTCAAAGAATTGATCCAATAATTGTTTATGGGAGTCCATGTTTGGTGAGAACAATAAGATATCATCAATGTATACAATTGCTCTATCTAATATGGGCTCGAAGTTTTTTGTCATGGCCTTTTGAAACAGTGATGGGGCTGTTTTAAGCCCAAAGGGCATTACTTTCCATTGGTATTGGGCATTGGGTATGCAAAAAGCAGTTTTGTATCTATCAGGTGGGTCAATGCCTAATTGCCAAAATCCGGATTTGAGGTCGAACTTAGAAAAAATATGGGCTTCTTTTATCAAGATGGGTAAGGATGAAGCTTTGGGTATTGGGAATTTATCATCCTTAAGAAAACAGTTAAGAGGCTTGTAGTCAATTACTAACCTCTTTTTCCCTCTGAGTTTTTCAGACCTCTTTTCCACATAGAAGGCTTGACAGGCCCAATTGGATTGGGTTGGTTCAATCAGGCCTTGTTTCAACAGTTCTTGACATTCTTGTCTTGCTAACTGTAGGTCTGAGGGAGACATTCCTGGGTGAGTAGCTTTTGTTGGATTAACATCTTCGTTGAGCTTGAAGGGTAATTGTACAAAGAAATTAGAATTCTTCCATAAAGGCTTGGGATGAGAAAATTCTTCATGACTGTTGGCACAAAGAGAGGTTAACTTTTGTTTGATCTTTTCAAGTTCTGGAGGAGCTTCAGAGAGAGAAAAGAGTCTTGGTATCTCTGTAAAAGGCTTGAATTCTCTTTTGAACTTGATTCCTTTAGGAAGTATTTGAAATCTACTAGTCATGGAAAAGATGTCCATGCCTATTAAAATGTCTTTGTTGGGAAGCTTACTTCCTATCACTTTACTCCAAACTATACATTCTGGAAAGAATTTAATTCCGATTGGAGCTCACGGTTATTAACTCGAGTCTTGAAAACTTTTCCAGTCAGCTGCTACAAAATAGGAGGCTTCTTTCTTCCAAAATTCTTTGGGAAGAATATCAGGATCCATCATGGATTTCTGGGCTCCAGTATCAATGTAGGCTATGGCTTGGATGGTCTTGTCATATTTAGATGGAAAGAGTTGAACTTCTAAACAGGGTTGAGGAGGAGAGACATTGATGAGGTGAGTTTCTTGGAAAGAGAATACTGGAACAGTATCAGTTTTGGATTCCTCGGAATATTCTGATTCAGATTCATCAGAGGAGATGTTAAGGGCGAAGACAGTTTCTTCGTCTGCAGAACTCTGTTCAGAATATAGAGATTCTATATCGTCTTTATCATCAAGTTGGAGGGTGGAGATGAGCTTGATGGCTCTGTCAACTTTGTGGGGACAGTTTTTGGAAAAGTGTCCCTTTTTCTTGCAAATGAAGCACCGTTGATCTTATGCTTTTCCCCTGAACTTCTTTTTCTTAAAGAATTTTAAATTATTTTTCTTCTTTTTTCTGAAAATGGGTTTTTCTTTCTTTTTCTTCACCTTGCAGGTTCCTGGACAAGGCTTCTTGCATTTAATCTCCAAATAAGGTTTCTGACAAGCTTTGCTGAATTTGCTTTTCTGAGTCATGATGTCTGAGAAGAACTCATGTTGTCTGCATAGCTTATCAACAGCTTCTAAAGTCATCTGGTGAATTTGTCCCATCGTCAGAGTGGTGAAATCTTTCTGGATAGATATGGTCATTCTGTTTAGTTCTGGTTGTATTTCAACAGGAAGAGATGCGACATATGTATTCTTTAAACTAGGATCATTGAGCCCATTGAGATGATAGAATCTTTTGCTCATTCGCTGGTAGTGTTTTTCCAAGTCTTTGATTTTTATTGAGCAACATCTCATTTCGAAAAACTCTTGTCTGAGTTTTTTATCAATGATTGATCCGTCACCTATGAATTCTTCATGTAAAGCTCCGAGTACTGCTGCGGTTTGACCCAATTCATGGAACTGGTTCTGTCTAACGACTCCCAAGTTATGATACCATCCTTTAAGTGTTCCTGTCATTCTACAGCAGAACTTCTCAATCACTTTATAAGAGTCAGAATTGTTGACTAATTTGGTATCTAACCATGCACCAAATTCGATTAATCTGGCTCTCCATTGGCTGGGAGGAATATCATCAATAGTGAACCAAGGTCCACCATTTGTCTTTGATGACATATTTGTCCTTGGGGGACCTGAGTCAGCTTCTTCGTCTGGAGGGTCATAAATTGGCTCATGTCGGACTTCTGATCTGGAGGTATTGGTCATGAGTATCTGTGTAAGATCCTCATAGCTGGGGACTTCTGTTTCTGATTCAGTAGTAAGGACTTCAGTTTCAGACTCCTCAGAAGCATGGACCTCAATTTCTGATTCCTCAGAGGATTCTTCAAGCATTATTGGAGTATCTGGAGTTGCAGGAGTTGGAAAGGGTTCTATGGTTAAGCGAGAGTATGGATCTTGGGAATCTTGAAAGATTGGGTCAAATGGTTCTTGCTTGAGTTGGCCTTTTTGGTGAGGGTTGATCATCAAAAGAAGATTCTGAAGAAGGTTGAGTTACTTTCTTTCCTTTATCTGGTTTAGAGGCTACTGGTTTGAACCTAGCCCTATAAGCTGTAGCTGTTGGTAATGACCACGTGGTTTGTGAGTTTGGTCGGAAATGAGGAGGATTTTGAAAAGAAGAATAGGCTGGAGTTGTAGAGAACAAGGATGTATATGGTTGTTTCTCTGGATTTTGTTGCCTAATCTTTTCTTCAATGTAATTATCCATTTCTTGAATCTGAGCTTTGAGTCTCCTTATTTCTCTTTCTTTTGCATGAGATAATTCTCCGAAGACAGTGGTCTTCCAATCTTCTTCTAACTTTGAGATTTCTGCGGAGAGTTGTTTATAGTGTTTTCTCAAAGTAGAGTTAAGATGCTGGAGCTTATCATCAGTCTCCTCTAGATGAGTGGAGATCTTATCAATCTTTTTGTCAATCTTCTATAAGATTGAGTTCTGAGCTCGAGCATTTTCTGTCTGCCAGTTCAGGACTTCTTCTGCCTGACTTAATGGTTTAATCTTCCCATCTGGCCCAATTTCTTGACAAACTACATGAGGTTTAGTCATTGTTTTGGATACAGGGTCGGTGTTCCTTTCTAATGGAGGAAATTCTTCCTTATAGGCTGAAGGTTTTATCATCATACATGGAACGAGAAGAGCTTTAATAGGCTGAGGTAATATGACAGAGGTTCTACACTTTTCTTGTTTAGGGAAGAGGAGACCTTCTTCTTCAAGGATCTCAACATATCTCTTGTATTTCCATAAGGGATCTGGTTCAGGTTGGCGATGAATTCCTATCCATGGGCCTTTTCCAGGTTCAAATTTCCTGGAAGGAGAGAATGGAGGTTTGCAGGATCCTCCTTTGAAGTCATCATCATCATCATCATCTGAGTCATCATCTTCATCGCTAGTGTCTCCATAGTGGTCACAGTGATCCACGATCAGAATCGCACATTTACGGGTCAATATCCCAAATGAAATGTCCCCCTATCTTGTCGGTAAAGATAGGTTTACCATCGGGACGTACTACTTGTTGATTGGGATTTTTCCTTCTTTGGTTACAGGTGTTATCATCATTGGCTGGAAAATGGAGGTGCTGGAACTAGGAGTTTCTTCTGAGTTCTTGAAGATGGTTCTGACAGTTCCATCCACAGATCTTCTGAAAGTGGCTTCTGTAAACTGGATGGGTTTCTGATTAGCATGGAGCTTCTCATAATTAGTTACCCACTGCATCGGAATGAGCTTATGAAGCTCTTGTGCAGAAATATTTCTGGGAATTTGGACTATAGAAGGTGTCTCATCTTGGTTATTGGCCAAGACGAAAAGTGCTCCATCTTTGCAAGATGGTAGGGCAAGATTAATAGCATGATCTTGCAACCTATATATGATTTGATGATGAAGGGTGGTCGATAAGGCTTACGCCACTTGTTCGACTCCGATGTACTGGATTTGTACCTTCAATCTACGGGAGATTGTAGGATCCCTTAAACTAACGTTGAAGTTAGGGAAGATGGTGAGAACTACACTTCCAGGCATTAAGAGTAGTTAGGACGAGTGCCAATGACGAGCATGTTCATAGTGAAGGTAACTAGAGTCTAAAGAGAGACTGCGGTCGAGACAGGTAATCCTCGTCTTCGTGTAAAGAGAGAACACGTCGAACTGCTCCATAGTGGAGATGGGTGTATCCTTCAGTTTGCCAGTGTCTAATAGCTTCTTTAGGAATTTCAATACTGATATATTGCTCTTCAGCAGTGGATGCTAAGGTGCACTGATCCATTCTGGAGGCTTGAACATACTCCTTAACAGGAGGTCTTTTGGTATGAATCAATCGAGTAATGGATTTAAGAGTAGATCGTTGTCTCTTGAAAATATTATAAGGACTAAGGAGAGGACTGTATGTCTCAGAGATCTGAGCATCTTCTGGAATATAGGAATATTCTATAAGATGTTCTATTTTAGAGGAAATAGTTTTTGAAATATTTTCGGGAAGAGAAAGAGTTGAATTTAAAAGAACGGGACCAACGGGACTGGACTCTAGTGGTGGTGTTTGGCTATTCATGGTTTAAAGATTTCTCTTACTCACTTTCCACTCATAATTCTTACTCCATTACATTGAAAATCCAACATATTGAGACGAAGTAGTGACAAGTCTTTCTTTTTTAGTTTTTGATTAAATGAAGGGAAAGTTTTGGTCCTTTTTAATGCCAAGTTCATAAAATATTTACTGCCATGTGAATCACGCTCCCCATCTTATGAGTTGAAAAACTCCTCTATACTATACCGAGTCTTCCTCTTCTTTTTAAATTCAAAAAATTATAGATCCAAGTCTCGTATACATGAATCATATCTAAATAATAGTTGGTGGAACAAAAAAAATATATGATGTATTACAGTGGAGAGATAAAAACACTGTTAAGAAGGTTATAATATTAAATCGCTATGCATATTAGTGTATTTTTTATTTCTGTAATGACGTTATATTTATGATGCCGCTAACACAAATTGCATTACTCTAAAATTTAAAATTATGAGAAGTTGGTATGAAAGATATAGTTTATTTATATAGGACAAAATTCTAATAATTATAAAGTCAATGTAAACTAAGCAAAACAATCATATTTAATCGTCGTATTGATTAAGTTGAAAACTATTTTAATTATATTATTTTTAAATTTGATTTTAAATTAGTATAAAAGTTTTAGCTAATATTTCAAATTCTAAATTATTAAATTAAAGGTATATGGAATTTAAAATAAAAAATTAAGCATACCAAATTATAATATACAAATTTCATGAGGTATATATTCGTAACATGGATACGTTGGTAATTAATTATGTGATTGGTAGAAAAGCGACATTCTTCTCTTTATTCAGTGGCGGGAAAGTTTAATACGTTCTCTTTTTCTATATGTTGTTGGCTTTCCTCTGAAACAATCATGCTCCTTTTCTTCCTCTTTCACAACATGAGAGCAATGAGTAATGGTTGATCAAATTGTGTTTTAAATTAATTAATGAACTTTAATTTAGTTTTATCAAAAATTGTAATAAAAGTCTAATTAAAAATTTAGTTATTAATATTTAAGACACCAAGAACTGATTAACTTTTGGATGTTACAATTTCAATTTCAATCGATCATTAAAAATTTTTAATTCTTAGATTAATAAATCATTATTAACATTTATTTTGAGTGATTCTCTTAAATTTTTTTAGTAATTAAAGAATCAGATAATTTTCACAGCATTTGTGTTGTTTTTTCCTTCCAACCTTTTTCTAATTCTTAAATTAGTTAAAAAATGCTAATCCTAAAGATTCTATATTAACGCTTGTGATTCATATCACTCTTCCTCTCTTTCGCTTGTGATACACAGACAGTGAAGTGTGTGATTCGGAGAAGAACAAGACTGGTGTTCATGTGTTATTTTTTATTTTAAGAAGAAGACCAAGACTCGTATCCTCTGTGTTTTTCAAACCATACAATGGGGACGCGTGATTAACGTGGCAGTCAATATTTATCAACTTCCCATTACAAAAAGACCCAAGACTTTGCCTTCGTTTTATCAGAACATACAAAACATAGACTTCACACAACCTCGTCTTAATACGTACTCAAGACGCTAGATTTTGGATAGATTCTGTCCAGTTGGATTGATAATTTAATATAATAAATAAATCAACGACTGTGATTATTATATCAAATTCTATAAACCCTTTCCATCTCTATATATATGTGCACGTATCAGAAGGAAATAATTAAAAAATTGTCAAACCAAACCATGACAATGTCCGAGGTCGTAGAACATAGCACAGACAACATGTCAGTGGTGATAAACATTGATGATAAGGTTCAGAGAGTCTGCGTGTCCCCTGTCCCGAAATCCTTGAGTTTGGGCAAGCCAGAAGCTTTCACCCCTCACTTTCTGGGCCTTGGACCGTACCATCATAATCGTTCTAACCTCACCATGACCGATGAACTCAAGTTAGCTGCAGCAAAAAGGATGGGCAAAGACAACTGCGAAATCCGCATCTCCGATGTTCAACCTTTCTACCACCAAGATGCCTTCAACTCTTCTCACTACGAGGAAGACAAACTCCTCCGTGATATCACCACCGATGGCTTATTCTTGCTGGCTTTACTTGACTGGAGTCTTGGTGCCCAACCTCAGCAAGACACTTACTTCTTAACGGGAAAATACGGCATGCCCCTAGTCAACTCTTCGAGTGTAGAGTTGACCATGGACGCCGTCGTCAGGGACGTTTTCATGCTCGAGAACCAAATTCCCACTGATATCCTTGAGCAAATCAACAAAGTCATCTGCCATAGCGACGTTCGATCGCAGAATTTGGGGGCAAAAATGCTAAGTTTCTGTGAAAACCACTGTCCACTCGTCTACTCAGAAGAACTCTCCGAAAACGAAGAGCATGATCATTTGTTGGATCTCATGTACCATTTGGTAGCACCTAAGCCTTCTGAGTCAGATACAAAGACGAATGAGAAGGCCTTGTCTTCGGTTAAATCCAAGGGTAAAACGGACAAAACTGTGGAGACATTGAATCCCGATCAGTCCGAGGGTACTAAGTGTTAGTATTATGGTGCTTGATTTAGTCTCACATCGATTAGGATTGTGAGATGAGGTTCTCTATTTTGTTATATAAGCAACCCTATGTAAAGTTTGAGATATACACAGAAATAAAAATACTTCCTAGTGTAGTCGTGGACGTAGGCATACATATTTTAGCCGAACCACGTTAAAATTCTTGTGTCGTTTATTTTTCTCTCCTTCATTCTTTCCTTTATTATTGTCTTGTTCCTAACAATTGGTATCAAGAGCCAATTTTCTTAGTATGCTCCGTGGTTGCGGCTTTGTCCGATCTTCCACATCGAGAAAAGATTTGGTCTTTTTTCTTGGGAATCTCGGTTTAGAGAAGCGAGTGGGAGCTTTCTTCGAAAGCGAGTGAGAGCAATGGCATTGGAAGAAGGAAAGGTGAGGATCGAGAAGTTCGATGGCGGTGACTTCGGGTTCGGAGGATGCGAGATGGAAGATTATCCGTATCGAGAAGAAGTTGTATCTACCCTTGACGAGGCGAAGCCAACCGACATGGAGCGATCGAGAATGGGAGTTGTTAGATCGGCAGACGCTTGGTGTGATCCGGTGACATTAGCCAAGAATGTTGCGTTCAACATCATGAACGAGAAGACAACCGTAGATTTGATGCGAGCGTTGTCAAATATGTATGAGAAGCCCTCTGCGACCAATAAAGTGCATTTGATTCGCAGGCTAGTCAACCTCAAAATGGGTGAAGGTAACTCGGTTACTAATCATATTAGTGAATTTAATGCAATTATTGCGCAGTTGACATCGGTGCGAGATAATATTTGATGATGAGGTGAAAGCATTAATTTTATTATCATCTCTACCGGAAAGTTGGGGTGCAAGCTATTCTGCGAGTAAGTAATTACGCAAGCAATAACAAGTTGAAGCTTGATAACATCCGTGACTTGATCTTAAGCGAAGATGTTCGCAGGAAAAATTCGATAGAATCTTTCGGTTCTAATTCGAGTTCGAGCATTGAGTACTGAAACTAGAGGAAGAAGTCGCCGAAAGGTCGTAATCAAGGCCGAGGCGAGATCAAAATCCGAGAGGGAGATCACAAGCAAAAGTCCGGAATGATATCACTTGTTGGAATTGTCGGAAAAAGGGCCACTTTTCAAATCGGTGTAGGGCTCCAAAGAAGGACAACAACAACAACAAGAAGCAAGATGATGATCAATCGGCAAATGCGACAATCGATGAAGTTGAAGATGCACTTGTTATGTAGTTTAGATAATTCTATTGACTCATGGATTATGGACTCAGGTGCGTCATTTCATACTACACCTTCCTTAGAACTATTATCTAACTATGTTTTCGGAAAGTTTGGGAAGGTCTACCTTGCGAGATGGAAAATCTCTTGATATCATAGGAAGAGGTGATATTAACATCGGAACCTCTAATGGAAACGTGTGGACTTTGAATAATGTCGGACATATTCCAACCTTAAAGAGAAACTTAATATCTATAGGGCAGTTGGATGATGAGGGACATTACACCACTTTTGGAGATGGACATTGGAAGGTAATGAAAGGTAATCTTGTTGTTGCTCGTGGAAAGAAGCAAGGATCTCTCTACATGATTGCGAGATGAGGATATGATATCGATTGCGAGAAGTTGGCAACAATTCCTCCTTATGGCATCGGAGGCTTGGGCATATGAGTGAGAAAGGAATGAAGCTCATGATATCAAAAGGTAAAATACCTAACGTGAAGCATGTTGACGTTGGACCTTGCGAACATTGTATCTTTGGAAAGCGAGAAAAAGGTTAGCTTCTCAAAAACAAGTAAGTCGTCTAAAGTTGAAAGACTAGAACTAGTGCATACGAGATGTTTGGGGGCCGGCTTCAGTGAAATCCCTTGGAGGTTCACAATATTATGTAACCTTCATTGATGACTCTACAAGAAAGGTATGGGTTTATTTTCTTAAAAATAAATCGATGTGTTTTCTGTGTTTAAAAGGTGGAAAAAGGAGGTTGAGACTCAAACGAGGTTTAAAGGTCAAATGTTTGAAGTCCGATAATGGTGGAGAATATGACGATGAGTCAATTCAAGGAGTTTTGTTCGAGAGAATGGGATCGGAATGATCAAGACAGTTCCAGGAACACCGAGAACAAAACGGTGTGGCGGAAAGAATGAACGAGAACCTTGAATGAGAGAGCAAGATGTATGAGAATCCGATCGAGGATTACCCAAGGTATTTTGGGCGGATGCAATAAACACAGCGGCCTATCTCATAAACGAGAGGACCATCGGTTCCTTTAGACTATAAGTTACACGAAGAAGTATGGTCCGGAAAAGAGGTAAATCTTTCACATCCGAAAGTTTTTGGTTGTGCTTCATATGTTATGTTAGACTCTAATAGTAGAGATAAATTGGACCCTAAGGCAAAACGTTGTTATTTCATTGGTTATGGATCTGACATGTTTGGCTACGAGGTTTTGGGATGACCAAAACAAGAAAATTATCGAAGTAGAAATGTTACTTTTAATGAAAACATGTTCTATAGAGACGGGATTGCGAGAATCCGCAAATGTAAATAAACGACTAGAGCAAGTATCATTAGAAGAAATTTCGAGAAAGTGATGTAGTCAACCGAAGGCGAGAATATACAAGTAGAGCCTATGTCGAGCACTGAGATAGAACCTGAACAAATAGTAGAGTCGGCAACTCACGAAATCTTGGTTAGAAGATCTAGCAGAACAATTGTAGCACCACAAAGGTATTCCCCTTCATTGCATTATTTGTTGTTGGTCGATCTTGGTGAGCCGAGCATTTCGTTGAGGCTATGCGGGGAGATGAATCTATTAAGTGGGAGCTAGCAATGGAAGATGAGATAAAGTCCCTTCGAGAAGAATAAAACATGGTCTTTAACCAAGCTACCGGAAGGAAAGAAAGTTTTGCAAAACAGGTGGGTCTATAGGTTGAAAGAAGAACCGGATGGCGACAAAAGATATAAGGCTAGACTCGTAGTGAAAGGGTTCCAACAAAGACAAGGAATTGACTTCACGAAATTTTCTCTCCTGTTGTCAAGATGACTACCATCGAGTTATCTTGAGTATAGTAAGCTTGAGAAAATCTTCATTTGGAGCGGTTAGATGTCAAAACTGCATTCTTACATGGGGATCTTGAAGAGGAAATTTTTATGACACGGCCAAAAGGTTTTGAAGTACAAGGCGGAGAAAATCTTGTATGCAAGCTTCATAAAAGTTTGTACGGATTAAAACAAGCGCCGAGACAATGGTACAAGAAGTTTAATGAGTTTATGAGAAACTCGGGATTTCGCGAGATGTGAAGAAGATCACTGTTGTTATGTGAAGAAATATGTTGATAGCTATATCATTCTTGCCTTATATGTTGACGACATGTTGATTGTTGGAGCTAATATGGCGAGAAATTGACAAGTTGAAGAAACAATTGTCGAGAGAGCTTTGAAATGAAGGATCTTGGTCCAGCCAAGCAAATTCTTGGTATGAGAATCTCCAGAGATAGAGATAAAGGTATTTTGAACTTATCTCAAGAAAAATATATAGAAAAATTGCTTAGCAGATTCAATGTTGGGAATGCTAAAACCAGGAATACACCTTTGGGAACTCACTTAAAGTTTTCAAAGAGGCAATCTTCTCAAACAGAAGAAGAAGAAAGTCACATGTCTAAAGTGCCATATGCATCTGCAGGTAGGAAGCTTGATGTATGCTATGGTTTGCACCGGACTAGACATAGCACATGCGAGTGGGAGTTGTGAGCAGATTTCTATCAAATCCTGGAAAGGAGCATTGGGAAGGAGTGAAGTGGATATTCGAGATATTTGAAAGGCACTTCAAAGATGCATTTGTCTTTCAAGAGAAGTAATCTCATTTTACAGGGGTTTTCTTATGCGAGACTTGGGAGGTGATCTTGACGGTAGAAAGAGCACAACGGGTTATATTTTTACATTGGGTGGTACAGCTATCGGTTGGAAGTCTAAACTTCAAGGAAGGGTTTCTCTCTCAACCACTGAAGCGAGTATGTAGCTATCTCGGAAGCGGCAAAGGAGATGATATGGTTGAAGAACCTTCTAAAAGAATTAGGAAGAGAACAAGATGGTTCTCCGTTGTTTAGTGACGAGTCAAAGTGCTATTTGTCTTGCTAAAAATCCAATCCTTCATTCCGAGATGTAAGCACATTGAATTGAAGTATCATTTTATCGAAACCCGATAAATGATGGAGACTTGAGTTTGTTGAAGATTCCAGGTGCGAGAGAATCCCGTCGATATGTTGACCAAGACTGTTACAACAACTAAGTTGAGGCTTTGCATTGCCTCAACTGGCCTTCGAGCAAATTGATGATGAAGGCACTACACTAGGTGGTAACGTAAATCAAACTCCAAGTGGGAGAATTGTTAGTATTATGGTGCTTGATTTAGTTTCACATCGATTAGGATTGTGAGATGAGGTTCTCTATTTTGTTATATAAGCAACCCTATGTAAAGTTTGAGATATACACAGAAATAAAAATACTTCCTAGTGTAGTCGTGGACGTAGGCATACATATTTTAGCCGAACCACGTTAAAATTCTTGTGTCGTTTATTTTTCTCTCCTTCATTCTTTCCTTTATTATTGTCTTGTTCCTAACACTAAGGACAAAAGACGGACAAACGGATTCTTTTCCAATTGCGATAATAATATAGTTGTGTTTGTCGGGTTCTTATGCTTGCTTTTGTGGTATCTCGTTTATCTCATCTGGCTACCAATTTTTTGGGTGTTACGTCTTCTGTATGGTATTCTTAAAAGAGTGTCATCACTATTTGTGAAATTGTCGAGTACCTGTCTCCCTATGGTTGATAGCTCTTTAGAGGTACTACCCGACATTCATAAAAAGAAACTTTCACCGTTCCTCCAAACATTTAAGCAGACAAATGAAACAATTCGGCGGGAATTCTTGGGGGAAGAGGATGCAGGCCCCGCTGTGACAATCCGATCCGTTAGAGAACTCAAGGGTGCTGGGATCCAATTCGAACCCGCAAAAGGTGGCATCAAAGAGCTTAAATTCAAGGAGGGAACGTGTCAATTCTTTTTGCCAGTTATCAGATTGGATGAGAACTCAGAAGTGATAATGAGAAACCTGATGGCCTACGAGTCATTGACTAGACCCACCTACTTAATCTTCTCCAGGTACGTTGAAATAATGAGAGCTATCATAGACAAACCTGAGGATGTGAATCTGTTGGTGGATAAGGAAATCATTAAGACTAAGTTCAGTAATAAAGTGGTGGCGGATCTTTTCAATGGGATGAGCACATCCCTTAGGCCCACCGACACTCCTGAACTGGAAACAGAGATAAAGAAAATCAACGCCAAGTTCGAAAGAAGCCGGTGGCTGCAGGATGCTGTGACAAAGTACGTGTACTCTTCATGGAAAATTCTGACAGTTATTGCGGCTCTTTCATTTTTGGTTCTGACGGCTGTGCAAACCTATTGCTCTATTTATGCCTGCTCTTCTCGCTCCGCCTCAAACTTTGGCAAACTGCATGCAGCAGATTCGGATTATGGTTTCATAAGTTCTATGTGATGTTTATGATTGCAATTTGAATGCTTGTACCTGCTTGTTTATTTGCTTGCGTCTCCTCCTTACTTAAGAATGAGTGTTATATTTTGATTTGCTGATTTAATCAAGGTTGTCGTTGGGTTTTACGAAGCTAGTCAAATTGAGAGTTCCCTCTCAACTTTCTTATCCTTTATAAATAAAACTATTGTTTTAATATATATATACATTCACAAATTTTAATGGATCATAATTTTATTCTATTCTTTAAATGAATTTATGAAAGAAAATATTTATAAATTATCATTCTTAATATTGAGTGATATCAAACTTACAATACAATAATATATTTTAAATTATATTTATAAGGTGAAAAAGTTAATATAAAATTATTTTATCTCTTAAATTTTATTTATTTATTTTTATAATAATAAACATAATAAATTATCAGTAAATTATTTATTATTATCATAATAGAAAATAAAATAATAAAATATTTATAACTATGAATAATAGTTTTTTTATTTATAATTATAAATAGTAATTGTTTATTTCACCGTTTGAATATTTGGTTGATTATATATTATATTCCCATTTACAACACGTAATACAAGTAAGATTGTTGAGATAAAAATTACAAGAAGTAAGTTTTTACAAATTTAAATAATTTTAAAAAAATGATAGAAAATTACTAATTTTCTTTGTAATATAATAGTTAATTTAAATAATAATAAATAAAATATATTTTTCATATGATAAATACTCGTATTTAATATAATTAAACAAATTGTTTGATTTTATTAATTATTCTAAACATATTTTGTTTGATTTTTTTTATTTTTTAGTATTTGAAAACTAAAAAAAAAAAAATCTAAACATATAAAAGGTATTTTCAGATATTATTTTTTTTCTACGTTTTCAGTTGTTGACTCCTTAATTAACTAGAAAAAAAATGTTAATCAATAACTTGATCTCACATTTGTCATAAAAAAAATCAATTTATCCCCGAAATAATTCATTAGGTTTAGGTAAGGTGATTAAATTTAACATACTTTCAGTACAATATATCTTTTAGTACAATTTGTTTTTTCTTTTTTTCATTGAACGAATGTTTGTTAAAAAATTTTAAAACTATGTGACTTTCATTTTTATTGAATTTGAAGTTTACACATAAAAAACTCTATTAAAAGGATATTTTACTATACTATAAATGTTTTGAATTTAAATAAAATAATTTTTAAATTGATGTGATCCACAATTAAAAATAAGAAAAGACTAAGCGTAGTAAGCCACAAATATTTATAATATTTTTTTCTATCACATTTTTTTTCTATAGTTTTCATATATTTTTTTCCTACTTATGAGTTAGATATTATTTAATATTTGAAGGTTTGACGAATGTTTTAATTAAAAAAAAAGTACGAAAACTCAACTCATACAATGGGGAAGCGTGATCCAGATCCGCATGGCAGTAAATATTGAAGAACTTTCCCTTACAAAAAAGCCCAAGACTTTCCCTTCTTCGTGCAATAAATAGGAAAGAAATCTTAGAAAATTAATAATTATGATGTTAATTTTGATTTTCACCATCAAACATAAATATTATTTTATATTTATAAATATGTTATAGAATAAATGTAAAAATGTATTTGAATTAGGATGATATCCTTTTAGAGTACTATTTATCTTATGGTTTTCCACTTGAATAACACGTTTATTTTCCTTCTAGATTTTCTCTCTTTATGGGATAGAAAGAAAAAAGCAGAAGCTGAGAGCTTACGTTCTATGTGTGTGCTCTTAGAATGGAATCGTGACCCTTTAAATAATCTGAATTAGATTAATTACTTAAGTTTAAGTATTTTTAATCTGGTTCTTCATCAAATCATAAATTACTTTAATGGTCTCTACACAATTTTATTTTCATGACATATGTCTTTAGCCAAAACTTTAAGTTAGTCAAATCACTTTATTATTTGACTTAATAAATAATGACCATAACACATTTAATTATGTATCATATATATGCATGACCCAAAATTTCTCAATAATCTCCTACTCGGTCACAAATATATATATATATATATATATATATATATATATATATATATATATATATATATATATATATATATATATATATATATATATATATATATATATATATATATATATATATATATTTACAACCTTATAAATGTGTTAGACTTTATGAGTTCAAAATTGTCATTATATTTGTTAATATTTTCACTCATGGATTCAGATTACCCGACAATTGTACCAAGTTTCGATGTAGTAAAGAGTTATCGTCCACAGATATTTGTGACTTAGTGATATTGCATATAAGATATGGTTGTCATCATGGATTGAAAGTATGGTTTGAGGCAAACAATTACAATAATTGCAATTTTTGATATATAACGAAAAGTGATTATAAATAAAGCAAATTGAATTACATGCACTTGCTTCCAACTCTATTTCCCAACCATATAATTTTTGTTTTACAATTTCACTCTCAGTATATAACTTGACCCGATTCCTCAAAACCAAGTCCTAGAGTGTTAACCATGAACGTGATTCCTCAACAGTTCAAACCCAACACTTTGCCTTACGAATAAATCTTGAGATTAACGTGATTAATAAACACACTTCTATTCCTAGAGAGGTTGTCTATTAAGCATTTGATCCATTTCCGGTTAATGAAAATATTTTCCAACACAATCAAAACCCTAAGACCTTAAATCGGTTGATCACTCCGAAGAAAGCATTAAGAATAGAATCAAACACAACTGTAGCAAAAAAAATCATATATATGGAGAAATGGTCTGAAAGTAGTTACATGCAATCCAACCCAAAGAGTTTTAGCTCCTCATGGAGGAACCCATTACAAAGCAAGAGAAGAAGGAGAAGGAATTACAACAAAACTTGTTGGATTCAAGTTGATATGCGTTCCCACGAGTTCCTATAGGTCTAAACCGTATTTCCTTCTTTCTCCCCGCGCGAGCATCTCTTCCATCTATTCTCTCGTTTCTTAAATAAAAATTAGGTCTAAGAAGAGGGAAATCCGCTGGTCACCGGGATGATGCGCTGGGCAGATTGAACCCTGCGTGCACCCACTTCGTTTAGAGAAATCCGTTGGGCGCCTTATAAATGCGCTGGGCAGATTGGGTTTCAACCAAAATCCGCTGGGCGCCGCTCGTGTGCGCTGGGAGCCGCTCGTGTGCACTGGGCTGATTTTCTTCTTCCAAAATTTCTCTTTCTCTTCCTTCAAATCCTGAATCAAAGAACAACTTGAGAGAATAGTTACTTGATAAAATCTTCTCATGATTTTTATGCTCTTTAAGATTAAGATTACAGCAAAAAGATGCAAATGTTGTCTAAAAAAGGTGAGTTTCTCAATGAAATTTATACTCAATTAGCTCCTTAACAATATTCTTTTAGCATACTGTAAAAGTCTTGTCCATTGATTATATCTGAATATAGAACCAAACCAACTTTTCATTGCATCAGTCGCAACTAAAACTAACAATGATTATTAATCCTGACATAACTAAATGACATGGATTCATCATGAAATGTGTAACATGAAAAATTACGTGAATGTGATTTGTACACATCTATTTTCAACTAGTCCAAACTTTAACTTATCGAGATCGATATAATAATATTAATGTACAAAGTGTAATAAATAAATGAAAAACCGCATATCTATAGATAACAAAATATATCCAAAAATCAGTGTATACATACATGAAATTAAACATAGAACATAAAATATATGAAAATGATTAACTCCCACTAAACCACAGATTCCTCAAACTGTGGAACACCCATGTGAGCAACATGTGAAGCACTTGTTGGATTTGATGAAGACATATAAAGTTTAGTTTGTGGGTGTGTAGGTAGATATGTTATAAGTTTAGAATTTAATCTCTTGATAATTTCAGTATATCTTGTGATAAGCGCCTATAACTGTTGCATTTCATAAAATTTATCTTACTGCATGAAAAATCAATCTTTAAGCCTTGAAAGAACAAACTGAGTTTTTTAATCTGTTAAAAAGCAGTTTTAATCTGTTAAAATCACTTAAAATAGGAAATGTATATATACAACCAATATTTTAATTGATTGAATCGTAGAATCAACAAATTAAAATGTTCTTGATGGTTTTTCCATATTAAGGGTTCGCAGTATTAATCTGTTGAATTGATAAATCAATAGATTAAAATGTTCTAAGTCATTTTTCATTTTAAAAGTATCTCAGATTTTAATCTGTTGAAATAAATTTTAATCTGTTGAAACAGAGAGCTACCATTTTTCTTCTAACTGTTTCAATCCATTAAAAGCTCGAATAAATGATTGAAAGAGTGTTAAATAAAATCAATCGATTAAAACATCATTTTAAATTGATTGAAAATGTCAGTTTCTCTCTTTTACTCTATAAATATAGTTTTGATTTCTCTTTCAAAAATACAATTTGAAAATCGATTAAAAGCAATATTGGAGCTCTCATATTCGTGTGTTTTTCTGAGCATTCATACACATTTCATATCATAAGGCGTTTGTTCAAGATTGTTGAAAGATCTTCAAGAGAGAAAGTTCCGAGTTAGAAAAATTGCTTCTGGACTTCTATATTGTAAAAGCTGCAGTCCAGGTTTATTCTTTTCATATACTTGTACGAATTCTAATTGTGTAGATTGTGTTTGAATCTGCACTGGTTACATCAATTGGGTTTGGTTGCTGGATGTTTTTTCAAGAGTCTATCTTGTGGTGTTGTAAGGTAGATCTTAGGGTAGATTGGTGTGTATCTACTGGTTTGTATTTTCACTTGGTATTAGTGGAACTTGACAGATTTGTCAAGAACTGGATGTAGCTCTTGGGAAGAGTGAACCAGTATAAACTCTTGTGTTGTATTTCTGCTTTTATCTCTTTTCATTTCTGGTTTATATTCTTGTTTTGTTTAAAACCAAATCTGCCTAATAAAAAATTGGATAAAGATTAATCATTCTTCCACAAAGAAAGCGTGTTTTTCGAAAAAGATTTCTAAGTTCAATTCACCCCCCTCTTGAACTCAACCATTAATTCTTACAACATGCTCATGAAAGACCTTGATCGTAAGTCCTTTAGTTAGAGGATCTGCTATCATGGAGGTTGTTCCTAAGTGTTCTATAGAAATCTGTTCATTCTGTATTTTTTCCTTAAAACTAGAAACTTAATGTCGATATGTTTTAACTTAATCGAGCTTCTATTGTTGTTGGAATATAATACAGTTGATTTGTTGTCACAATATAACTTAAGTGGTCTTTCAATACCTTTCACAATTTGCAGCCCTGTGACAAAATTTCTCAGCCAAATTCCATGATTTGATGCCTCATAACATGCTACAAATTCTGCTGCCATAGTGGATGAGACTGTAAGGGTTTGCTTGATACTGTGCCAAGAAACCACACCACCTGTATGTGAACATATGATCTTTGTTCTCTTTAAATATCTCATGACCCATTTTTGTTGCTTTCCAATGGTCCATTCCTGGATTGCTTAAATATCTGCCTAGAACCCCGACTATGTATGCTATGTCTGGACGCGTACATACTTGGACATACATCAAACTCCCTACAACTGATGCATAGGGAATCTTCTACATTTCCTCAATTTCCAAATTCTCCTTTGGGCACGGATTGAGACCAAACTTGTCTCCCTTAGCAACTGGAGTATCCTCGGATTTAGATTCATGCATGTCAAACCTTTTAAGAATTTTTTCGATATAACTCCTTTGTGATAATCCTAAAACACCCCGAGATCTCGGTGTATCTGAATTCCTAATACAAAAGAGGCATCACCAAGATCTTTCATTTTGAAATTCTATGATAAACATTTATTGGTTTCGTGCAATATGCTTATATCATTAGTGGCAAGTAGAATGTTATCAACATACAAGATTAAGAAAATATATTTGCTCCCCTTAAACTTGTGATACACACAATCATCAATAATATTCATTTCGAAGCCAAATGAGAGAATTACTTGATGAAATTTGTAGTACCATAGACGAGATGTTTGTTTTAGTTTATAAATGGATTTTATCAGTTTGCAAACCATATTCTTTAAATCTCCCTGCACACAATTTTCTGGTTATACTATATAAATTGTCTCATCAATGTTGTCATTGAGAAACGTTGTCTTGACATCCATTAGATGAAGCTCCAAATCATAATGTGCTACAAGAGCCATGATTGTCCTAAAAGAGTCTTTCGATGAAACTGGAGAGAAAGTCTCTTTAAAGTCAATCCCTTCCTGATGTGAACATGACCTATGACAAGGGTTAGAACAAGGGAAGCAAATGAAGCTCTTCACCAAGTATTGTTGGTTGACCAAATTGTGTTTTGAATTAATCAATTAATGGGCTTTAGTTTGATTTTATTGCAAGTTGTAATAAGGGCCAAATTGGAACTTTAGTTATCAGTCTTTGGGAGACCAAGAGGGTGCATAGCTGATTGACTTTTGGTTACCACAAGTTCAGTTACAATCAGCCATTAAGTAGTTTTCAATTCCTAGGTTAATAAATCATTATTAGCATTTATTTTCCTTTAGTGAATCTTTGTAACTCTGATGGCAAAACTTCTTTATAAGCTGAACCATTTTTATCAGAAATAACAAGTTGAGTTTTATTTTCAGAAATATTAGAGTTTATCTCTTTTATCTTAGTGAGAGTGATTCTCCTAAGTTCTTGAGTTATTTAAGAACACTTGGCTGTATCAAAGGACTTTCACATCCTTTGTGAGTTGCCTTTCTTGGAAAGAGTGATTCTTTCCTTCCACCTTATCACTAAATTTCTAAATTTCCTACAAGGTTCCAATCTTAAAGATCATAAATCACCCCTTGTGATTCATATCAGTTGGTATTCAGAGCCCCGATTTAAAGGTTTGAACATTAAATTGATGGCAGGGGAGGATAAAAAGAAAATGAGAGAAAAATTTCTTCAAGAAAAGATAAAAAAAGAAGAAGAGTGAAACACTTGAAGTGAGTGAGAGCTATTTAGCCATAAAAGTGAGTATAATGTTAGTTTTACATTCAATTTGTCAGACTTATCTCTTTTTTATGTAGATGATGAATCCGATTTGAGGACAAATCCTTTTCAAGAGGGAGAGAATGATATGAACATGACCTATGACAAGGGCTATAGCAAGGGAAGTAAATAAAGCTCTTCAACAAGTATTGTTGGTTGGCCAAATTGTGTTTTGAATTAATCAATTAATGGACTTTAGTTTGGTTTTATTGCAAGTTGTAATAAGGGCCCAATTGGAAATTTAGTTATCAATCTTTGGGAGACCAAGATGGTGCATAACTGATTAACTTTTGGTAGCCACAATTTCAGTTACAATCAACCATTAAGTAGTTTTCAATTCTTAGGTTAATAAATCATTATTAGCATTTATTTTCCTTTAATGAATCTTTGTAACTCTGTTGGCAAAACTTCTTTATAAGTTGAACCATTTTTATCAGAAATAACAAGTTGAGTTTTATTTTTAGAAATATTAGAGTTTATCTATTTTATCTTAGTGAAAGTGATTCTCCTAAGTTTTTGAGTGATTCAAGAACATTTGGCTATATTAAAGGGCTTTCACATCCTTTGTGAGTTGCCTTCCTTGGAAAGAGTTATTCTTTCCTTCCACCTTATCACTAAATTCCTAAATTTCCTACAAGGTTCTAACCTTAAAGATCCTAAATTACCCCTTGTGATTCATATCAGTTGGTATTCAGAGCCTCAGTTTAAAGGTTTGAACATCAAAATGATGGCAGAGGAGGATAAAAAGAAAATGAGAGAAAAATTTCTTCAAGAAAAGAGAGAAAAGAAGAAGAGTGAAACACTTGAAGTGAGGGAGAGTTATTTAGCCATAAAAAGTTAGTATAATGTTAGTTCTACATTCAATTTGTCAGATTTATCTCTTTTTTATGTAGATGACGAATCCGATTTGAGGACAAATCATTTTCAAGAGGGAGATAATGATGTGAACATGACCTATGACAAAAGCTAGAGCAAGGGAAGCAAATGAAGTTATTCAACAAGTATTGTTGGTTAACCAAATTGTGTTTTGAATTAATCAATTAATGGGCTTTAGTTTGGTTTTATTGCAAGTTGTAATAAGGGTCCAATTGGAATTTTAGTTATCAATCTTTGGGAGACCAAGAGGGTGCATAGCTGATTGACTTTTTGTTGCCACAATTTCAGTTACAATCAACCATTAAGTAGTTTTCAATTCCTAGGTTAATAAATCATTATTAGTATTTATTTTCCTTTAGTGAATCTTTGTAACTCTGATGACAAAACTTCTTTATAAGCTAAACTATTTTTATCAGAAATAACAAGTTGAGTTTTTTTTTTAGAAATATTAGAGTTTATCTCTTTTATCTTAGTGATAGTGGTTCTCCTAAGTTCTTGAGTGATTCAAGAACACTTGACTATATCAATAGACTTTCACATCCTTTGTGAGTTGCCTTCCTTGGAAAGAGTGATTCTTTCCTTCCACCTTATCACTAAATTCTTAAATTTCCTACAAGGTTCTACCCTTAAAGATCTTAAATCACCCCTTATGATTCATATCAGTTGGTATTCAGAGCCCCGATTTAAAGTTTTGAACATCAAATTGATGGGAGAGGAGGATAAAAAGAAAATGAGAGAAAATTTTCTTCAAGAAAAAATGAGAAAAAGAAGAAGAAAAGTGAAACATTTGAAGTGAGGGAGAGCCATTTAGCCATAAAAAGTGAGTATAATGTTAGTTCTATATTCAATTTGTCAGACTTATCTCTTTTTTATGTATATGACGAATCCGATTTGAGGACAAATCCTTTTCAAGAGGGAGAGAATGATGTGAACATGACCTATGACAAGGGCTAGAGCAAGGGAAGCAAATGAAGCTCTTCAACAAGTATTGTTGGTTGACCAAATTATGTTTTGAATTAATCAATTAATAGACTTTAGTTTGGTTTTATTACAAGTTGTAATAAGGGCCCAATTGGAAATTTAGTTATCAATCTTTGGGAGACCAAGAGGGTTCATAACTGATTGACTTTTGGTTGTCCCAATTTCAGTTACAATCAGCCATTAAGTAGTTTTCAATTCCTATGTTAATAAATCATTATTAACATTTATTTTCCTTTAGTGAATCTTTGTAACTCTAATGATAAAGTTTCTTTATAAGCTGAACCATTTTTATCAGAAATAACAAGTTGAGTTTTATTTTTAGAAATATTAGAGTTTATCTCTTTTATCTTAGTGAGAGTGATTCTCCTATGTTCTTGAGTGATTCAATAACACTTGGCTGTATCAAAGGACTTTCACATCCTTTGTGAGTTGCCCTCCTCGGAAAGAGTGATTCTTTCCTTCCACCTTATCACTAAATTCCTAAATTTCCTACAAGGTTCTAACCTTAAAGATCTTAAATCATCCTTTGTGATTCATATCACTTCCCTTTGGGTATAACCCTTAGCTACCAGACGAGCCTTATACCTTTCTACATTACCTTTAGAATCCCATTTGGTCTTAAATATTCACTTGCAACCAATGGATTTCATGCCTTCTATTAATGGGACAAGTTCCCAAACTTTATTGTCTTGCATGGACTTATACTCCTCCTTCATTACTTCAATCCACTTTTCAGGTTAGAACCTTGTATAGCTTGACGAATGTTAACTGGTTCATCTTCCATCATATCATTGTTTTCCTCATGTTCCTGAAGAAATACCATGTAATCATCCGAAATAACACTTCTTCTTTCTCTAGTGGATCTCCGCAAAGTTATTGGCTCATGATGTACAGGTTCTTAAGAATCTTGAGTTTGTTCTTCATGAATAACCAAATCATCTTGAGTAAGGGGTTCATCAACAATGCCTTGTGGAGGTTCCGAACTTACTTTATCAAAAGTAACTTTTTGAATCAGTTCTGGAATTATTACCGATTCTTCCTCCAAGACAAAGTTCCTAATTTTATTCTTCCCTCCAAACTCAATATCCTCAAAGAACGCAGCAGTTCCCATATCAAAAATTGTCTTTAATGTGGGATCATAAAATTTATATCCTTTGAATCTTTCAGCATAACTAATAAAATAACTACTTACTTTTTGGGAGTCCAATTTCTTTTCATTTGGCTTATAAGACCTTGCCTCAGCTGGACAACCTCACACATAGAAATGTTTCAAACTAGGCGGTCGCCCAGTCCAAAGCTCATAAGGTATTTTGATAGTTGCTTTAGTTGGTACTCTGTTTAGAATATAAGTTATCGTCTTTAGTGCCTCTCCTAAGATTGACTCCGGTAAAGTGGAACAAAAAATCATACTCCTGAACATATCTTTAAGAGTCCAATTTCGTCTTTCAGCTACACCATTCATACTAGGTGATCCCGGCATGGTATACTGTGGGACAATTCCACATTCCTCTAGGTACCTGGCAAAAGGTCCTGCACGCTGTTCACCTGACTCGTCAAATCTGCCATAGTACTCACCACCATGGTCAGACCTGACAGACTTAATTCTTTTGTTGAGTTGATTTTCAGCTTCAGCATTAAATGTTTTGAACATGTCTAGAGATTGTGACTTTTCATATATAAGGAATAAGTATGCATATCGTGAGTAATCGTCTATGAATGATATAAAGTATTGTTGACCATTCCACGAAGGTATAGGAAATGACCCGCAAATGTCTGTATGTATTAACTCTAAGACGTCTATAACTTTATATGCACCTAATCTCTTCGCTCTGGTCTGTTTTTCCTTAATGCATTCAACACAAACATCAAAGTTTGTGAAATCAATGAACTCTAAGATTCCATTTGACACATGTTGTTTAACTCTATTTTTAGATATGTGACCTAAGCATTTGTGCCATAATGCTTCTGAGTGAGTATCGTCAATTTTACCTTTAGTACCTCGTGATTCTGTATTAAGAGTTTCATTAAAGGTGATCACAATATCAAGTAAATGCAGATTATCATAAGTCAAAAGTGAATCAGTTCCAACAGTATCTGAATTAAAAGGCAAACTGAACTTATTGTTTCCAAATGAATACAAATAACCTAATTTGTCAAAATAAGAAATTGAAACCAAATTTCATCTAAATGACGGCACAACAAAAGTGTCTTTCAAATCTAAATAAAAACCAGTACTCAATAACAATTTAAAATGCCCTATAGCTTCTACCTCTATCGATTTTTCATCTCCAACATATATCCATCTTTCAGAATCAATTGGCTTCCGGCAGCTTAGACAACCTTTCATAGAAACACTGATGTTAGTACTTGCATCTGAGTCTAACCACCAAGTGTTACTAGGTACTGACGCTAAATTGACTTCAGAACAGACCAACATACTTTTGAGGATTGGAACAAAATTTAAATTGGTAGATACAGAAGCAATTGCAGCTAAATAAAGAACAAAAGAAACAAACTAATTATTTTCATATTACAAAAATAAATAATTATAAATATATATATATATATATATATATATATATTCAAATAATGGTTTAACCCATCTCAAGACAACCAATGCACCATCAATATCAAGTCTTTGGACGAGTAATATTAACTCGCTAGAGGTATCTTGTTGTAATGATCAAACATTGACAATAAAATACGTCCAACAACAAACCAGTCTTTGGATTGATTTATCATCGATAAAGCAAATCCTTATAATTATCACATGTTTATCATTACAAGTGTGTATGCAATTCGGTCAAATGTTAATCTTCCTTTGGATCGACTAATACTCGCATGAATATACATAAACACTAACATTCAATATTTTTCACGAACTACCAATTCAAGAGAGGTTACTTTGGTGACTTCTTGACTCAATTTGCTCACAAAAAATATTAAACTACCAAAAAATTGAATATTTTATTTATATAACAAAATCAAATATTTAATATTTATTTATTTAGAGTTGACAACACAAACTAATTCAAAAGACAATTACCTCATTAGAATCCCACTAAGGATGAACACCTCCCTAGAATCACACTAGGGATGAAATAGAGATAGTTCCGACCCTCTTTAACACATTGCTCAAGAAACACCGCAACCACCTAAACCCTAAAAGGGGATTAAACAGTAATCACTCAAACCCTAAACAGAGAATTTAACATCAACTTCCCTTAAACCCTTAGAGGATAAAGACAATAAAATAAGAACAGCGACACCTGTAGAAATATTCACTAGTTTCCTAAGATCCTCTGTGTTGGGAACTCCCCCAACATCACCCCAATTCTAAACCCATCCATATCCACCATGAAAAGAAAACGAAAACAAAACCAAAAACAAAATATTCAAAGAGAACAGAGAACCCAATACAAGAAAAATTGAAACTTGAAATACTATTTCTTTCTTAGTAAAACTTGAAACTTAAACCGAAACAAAAGGAAAAAAATGAAGAAGAAGAATCCATAACTTCCTCTGCTACGATGATGAAACTTTATCTCTTTATGATGAAATTGATTGGGTTCTAAGAAACCTTGAATTAGCCAATTTGGGGATCGCATAGCGCAGTGAATTAGCGCGTTCGGATAAAAATTGGGGTCTCCTCCACGGTTTCATCAATGAGCATAATCAGATTGAGGATATTACTTCCAAATTTAAATTTTAGGGTTCACAAAAATTAGGATTTTATAAATTAATAAGAATATGAATTTTTAAATATTTCTTAAGACAAACATGAATCAAGTATGGGCGACTCTGATACCAATTGTTAAAAAGTAATAATTATGATCCTGATTTTGATTCTAACAATAAAACATAAACATTATCTCATACTCATAAAGATGTTGTAGACTGAATGTGAAAACGTATCTGAATTAGCCATAATGATGATGTCCCTTTTAGAACACTATTAATCTTATGGTCTTTCATCTGAAGAACACATTTATTTTCCCTCTGAATTTTCTCTCTTGATGGAGATAGAAAGAAAGGAACGAGAACTGAGACTTACTTTCTGTGTGTGTGCTCCTAGAAGGGGACCATGACCCTTTAAATAACCTGAATTAGGTTATTTACTTAAGTTTATGTATTTCAAATTTGACCCCTCATTAAATCAGAAATTACTTTAATGGTCTTTACACAATTTTATTTTTATAACCTATGTCTTTAACCAAAACTTTAATTTAGTCAAATCACTTTATTATTTAACTTAATGAATAATGGCCCTAACACCTTTAGTATAGTATATATGCATGAACCAAAATTTTCCAAGACCTCCCATTAACTGGTCTCAATAGGTTGGATTTTAACTCTTTGAGGTTGTTGGATACATTAGACAATGATATCATTGGTGATAAGCAATAATGCATACATATCTTAGAATTTTCCAAGACCTCCCATTAACTGGTCTCAATAGGTTGGATTTTAACTCTTTGAGGTTGTTGGATACATTAGACAATGATATCAGTGGTGATAAGCAATAATGCATACATATCTTAGGAGGATATGTTTATTGAAGGAAAAAAAGTATGATATATAATATTTGTATTGAAAAATGTAAAAAAAAATCATAAAATATAATAAATACAAAATTACAACTATATAAATTTAAAATTTTAAATATAATAAAATAAAAATAAAAATAAAAAAATAAATTATTGTTATTATGAAATATTTTTATTATTTATAAATAATAATAATAATAATAATAATAATAATATCAATCTTACTAATCTCATTAATTTTTTAAGATAATATTTTCTATTTATAAAAAATAATATTTATATATTTCTATCATATATATATATATATATATATATATTAAATATTTATTAAAATATAGATACAATTAATGATGTTTAGATATTTAGACATTGATGATTCCTATCTAGATATTTCATAAAGTGAAATATGACAAGCAAATCGAAATATCAGTTTTTAGAGGGTTTTATTATTATTATTATTATTATTATTATTATTATTATTATTATTATTATTATTATTATTATTAAAAAGAATTAATTTTCCCTTAATTTTATCAAAATAAAATATTTAAAAAAATTAAAAGTAATCAAATGTAGAAAAATTAATAAGATTTTAATATAATTTTTACAAATTAGAATTGTATTAAATAATACGATTTTAGTTATATTTATTTTTTTAAAATTAATAATTTTTATATAAAATTAATTATAAATTATTAATAAATATAAAATATTTAGATATACATCATGATAAATTAATTTTATTTAATAAAGTAATATATATATATATATATATATATAAGTTTAAAATATATATCACAAGAAATTCTCAAATGAAAATATTTTTGCAAATTTTTTTATAAAAATTAAAAAAAATTCTTACAAATTTAAATAATTTTTTAGAAAAAAATTCAAAAAAATTACTATTTTAGTATATATATATATATATATATATATATATATATATATATATATATTACAATAACTTTATATATAAATATATATAAATTTAAAAAGGAAATTAATTTTTATGAATACTAAATTTATTAATTATATTAATAACTTTAACTTATACCTATTTTAAATTTTAAATAAAATTAATTTATAATAATATATTATCTTAATAATATTTTATAATTAGTTTTATTGATACATAATTAATTAATTTGTTAAATAAAATTTATTTATAATGATGTATATATATATATATATATATATATTCTTTTTATATATGTATATATATTTATTAAGTTTATATATATTACTAGTAATTTATAATTATTTTTTATATATAATTTTTGTAAAGATAGATATAATTAAAATCGTAATACAACCATTTTGAAAAAACATACTGAAGACGTGTTCTGTGATATGAGTGATTTGTATCTAACATTGTCCGATTTAACATAGTTTTGTAATTAAAAACAAAGTGACTAATTTTAGTAAAAATGAGCAAAATTCACCTTTTCAATACAAAAAAAATTTGACCCTACTATCATATCACCATCTATGGCTTATTCTTGGTGGCTTTAGTTGAGGGAGTGTTCGTACATAACAAGACTTTTACGTTATAGGTATTTTCGAAGATGGAAAGATGAGAGGTGAAGAGATATGATATTTCATATATTTTAATAAAAATAATAATAAAATTTGAGATAAAATTTCATTTTTAAAAATATATTAAAAAATTTAAAAATAGTTAATTATATTTTTAGATATAATTGATTATGTAAGTAAATATTATATAATATATATTTATATAATAAATTATGTTTTATTGATTATATAAAAAAATAATTAATATATATATTCATTATTATAATAAATAATTTAAAAATTATATTAAAAATATAATAAATAAATAAATCTATTTAACTCTTTTTTTTAAGTACAAACAATCTTATTTTTTATTTTTTCTAACATCTCTACTATTAAATTATTCCACTATTAATTAAAAGCATTTAAACATTACATAAAAATATAATCTTATATTATTTAAATTTAAGTCAAATTTTTAAAAATTAGTGGAAACACAATTCTAAAATATAATATTATAAAATTAAATTTAAGATATATAAAATAATATATATATATATATATATATATATATATATATATATATATATGAGTTAAACACTATTAACAAAAGAGTAATGCATTGAGTTGTTAAATATTAAAAAATAATAGTTTTTAGAAAAATAATTATAAAAGCTTCTAAAGAGCCTTCACCTGACACTCTAATAAATATATATATTATGTTTTGTTTGGACCCCTCAGTGATTCAGTCATTATATCGAACACATCTTTTCTCCCACTTTTCTTTGAGGTTCATAGTAGGTCCTATGTGTGGAACCCCATAACATATACCCTTATGTTAATTAATATTGAGTTACCCGCAACCTTATTCAAGATGAAACTTGGTGGTGGGTCTAGTCATACACTTCTTATGTCTAGATATGTGAGAACAAAGTACCCTATTAAGGGACTCAGGTTCTTTTTCACCATATACACATTGGTAACTCCCAATCATGAAGATAGGAGGATCACTTATAAACACATTTAAAATCATCATTTCACAGTCACAAATGCCTTAAATTGTGTGACTATATGTATAAAGGTGATTGCACCCTATATAGTGATATTTTCTTTCTATAAGACTTTAACCATTGAAAATATTTCATTTATTTTATAAAAAACATGATAAACCTACCTATTTGGGAGGCTCAGAATGCACAAGCTCACTGATAAGTGATAAAAGTTTACCCCACTTTGGATAGCTCATCATGTACAAAAAGTTCAACATATGTTCATGCATGTATATTATTTTGTACATCACAAAGGAAATTCACAAAAATCATAAATACACATAAAGATTATCCATCTCCTCCTTCTCCATCAGCAGTTAGTCGCTCAGACTTGGAACTTCAGCTCTCACCAAAATGTATCTCTTTAATTAACTTTGCTTCATGTTTCCATAGGTCAAAGAAAATGACAACAAAAGAAAGGGACAGTTAACACTGATAAACTCATATAAACATTACTTTGATAATAATTATCAACAGAATTGCACTTATCTCATGTATACAGAGAGGAAATGCTAGCTAGCTTCCTTCCTGCTTCAACGATTGAGCCTAATTGTGGCACTTACATGAGAAGAAGAGAATCCAATATAGCCAAGGCCAACTTGCCGGCAAGAACATGAATGGAGATGCTGATAGACTTGGCTGATGCCGGCAAGTCATCCTTGGCTGCACTGCACTCTCTGCCACTTCATGCAAGTCCCTCTTAGGTGGATATGTGCCTCTCATTTTCTGCATCCAGCATGCAACTTCTTCACTATGGTTGTATCAGTATATATAAGGTTCTAATATATCATGTATACACTAAGTTCTAAAAGTAGCAAGTGGCCTTATCTGTCAGTCAAGAGCCATACTGCAAAAGCAACACCGCTGTATTGTCATATTGCCAAATTCATCCAAAAAAACTAGCTTGATTGGGTATAGCAGATAGGGGACCAAGTTAAGAAATTTTGGGCCCACTTTTGCTCTTTTTGTGTCATCCATATCCTAGAGGTTATGTAAGAAAGAAAGATAGGAATCTTTCATCGGCATTTGTGTGGGTAAGGACGATGATTTATGCTCTACATTGGTGTCTTGAAGGTTGTTCATTGCTATGTGACTATATGGAAAAAAATAAAAATAAAAAAAAGTAATAAGAGCATACGATCTGATATTGACCCATGACAAGTTGGAATCCGTAAAATAAAGGGGTGAGAGAGTTAATAGTGGAGCGCAATTAATTTTCTGGTGGCCACCGATCATACACAATGTCGGACAAAATATGCAAAAACAGTGTTTTGTCTTATAACAAAGCTTTCTGAATGAAGCGAATTAATCATACTATGGATAAAGTTTATGACAAGACGTTTCCTTTTGATTTCATTTTCAGATCATTGCATTGCATGAATTTTTTTCTTTATTAATTTTGCTGAAGACCAAAAAGACTTGTTTGCAGCAAATAAATTACACTTTAGATAACCTTGTTAGACAACATTATTTTACGATTAACCTTTTTCTAGTATTACTGAATAATTGAGATACATGTATCCTGTTGAGATAACCGTTAGAGATTTGTTTAATGATTGAGCAATTTGCAACATGCCAAGTACATAAATACAAGCTTCCATACATGGAAAAGTCAGAAAATTTGTTAATCGTAAGATGAATGTATAAAAAAGTATCGTGAATGTAAAAATATGGGCCTATGGGAACAAAAAGCTGTAAAGGATACCAGCTTTGAAGAGCGAGGTAAAAACACATGCATATGAATGTGTGCAAGCTGTAATGAGTTATATCTTTCTGAAAGAACCGAGACAACATGTAATTGTCAGAGCTAGCATATTCACTAGTAACTTTCTTTAATAAAAACAAATTATTCTGTAACGCATATCTCAGCAAATTAAATGACAACAAAGTCAAAAAAAGTTCTCAAAGTCAATCTAATCAAACTCCACTTGGACTTGTCTTGAACATGTTCCATAGCTAGTTAATCAATGTGTCATGAATTTTATCGTTTTAATTATATGTTAAGTTACTAAGATTAAACATGTCCAACAATGTGTTTAACTAATGTCCCTGCGCCGGGGAATTTTTTGCAACACTCACATAAATCTTCTGTTTGTTTTTTGGGCCATCACAGACATCAATGCTTAGATGCTAAATTTGATCTCCAAACAAAACCTTTACCTCAAATAAAGTTCTTAAACATTGTTGTATGGAGGTTAGGAGAAAGCCATCATTGACCAACATATTAGTCCACAAAGTTTTCATGTCCTGTGCAAATTTCTTGAAAAAGAAAAAGACAAGATATAGAATGATACAATGAAATAAACAAAAGATTATAGGCCACATGCTTCCCCTCTTGTCTATGTTGTTTCAGTGTCTGGTAGACAGATTTAAACCATTTGAAGGCGTAATTATTGGTTTAAGCTCTAGGCGCTTTATGCTACATGCCTCGCCTAATAAGTTAAGCTTTCAGTACTTTGATAAACTTTTAGACGTTAACTTGTCATCACCATTGATACATCCAAGTAATAATATCCTCACCAAAGAATGATTAAATTAGCTTGTAAGTTTCTCCATAGGCCCAGCAATTGGTGACCTAAAATGTCTCCATCCATCTGTACATAACACTCAAATCTCTTATATATAAAGTGGTCATGCAAGTTGAATTGATGGAGAATAGGTACAAAGTTTGAACATCGACCCATAAACAAATACAAATTATTACTGAGATACATGGAAATTTGAACATTGTGGCAGGAAGATATCAGAAGAAAGGGAAACATGAAGGAATCTAACATATGAGCCAAAGGTTTTTCTGATCTTAATGATAGGCGTCCATCAATGAAAATATATATATGGGGGACCCTTAGGTTGGTTTTCTGATCCCTTTTGCTGAGGGCAACCATGATGGGGAGGTAAGTTCTGTCTCCTTGTTTCTTGATGCATATCTACTTTATGGCCCAATTGCTTTCACGCTTTTCATAGTGCTTCAAAAAGTCTGAGGTCGCATACATTATCACCATTAAACTGGACCATATATACTATACTTATCATCGGCTTATCCCAATAACACTACTTCCCAACCATCATTCATTTCCCTTGTTATATATAGTTTTTGAATCTGCATCAGAACACTTTCAGATGCTCAAAACAATTCTCATTTCTACTTGTCCATTCTTCACATGACCTGCTTTCGGTGGTTTTGTTTGTTTCTTACAAGAGGGATAAGAGATATAAGAAAGGGTTGCGTAGCCACACTTCACACCACGGCCACATACTGGAAAAATGAGAACCTCAAGCCATATATCAAAACTTCATTTTTCCTTTTACTAAAATTTACTCCAGGTCCTCAAATTTTATAATCTTGTGTATTTTTCTGAAATATAGTAAATTTCACCATTCGTCAAAAGAAAATGAAGTAAAGGAGGTTAATGAAAACATTAAAATAATTGTTTTAACGTGCCAATGTCACCTAGCTTTAAAATGAACAATTTCTTAAACTATGATACAAAAAAATTATTTATTAAATGAACAAAATGTCTACATTGTTTATTTAGATTTTGTAGGTTAATGTTGGGTTGATGAAAATAATACATCTTGAAAAGTCTCACATCACATTAGATAAGCAATAAAGTGGATAATAGTAACTATATAATAGGCATAAAGTTCAAGATGTTTCTCAACTCAGTCAAAGACACTTTAAGTATGTATTTGACTTTTCTTATATTCTTGTAGTAGAGTGTTGAAAGGTTTAGTTTAAATTCTTGTTTTGGAGAGTGTGAGTATACTTGGGGTTAAAGGGCATAGAGAGTTGTCTATGTATTATAAAAATTTTAATATAGTGTAATTATTTGGTTATCATTAGATAACGATCGTGATTTTTTTATCTGGTTTTGGAGTTTCCATTTCTCCGGTTTTAGAGTTTCCATGTTATATTCTTATGTTTCTCCGATTTTGGAATTTCTACGTTATATTTTGATGTTTTTCATAACGTTTTTTTCCTATCAGAGGAGTATTAGAGCTTATGGTTTAGTAGGATATTCTTAGTATGCTCTGTGGTTGTAGCTTAATCTGCTCTTCTGACATGGAGTTAAGTATTCTCATGACATAACCACATTGTCATGAAAAATGATGAGTTTTGCTAGTGGTAATTGTGTAAAAGCATTGACTAATATTGATGAAGGTGTATGGTAATTATATACGGGTATTGGTTAACATTAACGGTATGCACAAACATTGACTAATATTGATGTAGGGTGTATGGTGATTATGCACGGTGATGGAAATGTTCTCTCTCCTTCCACCATGGATGACGTCGAAAGCCTCACACCTTGAGCACCAAAGGTGAACCAAAATTCTTTCCTAAGTTTCTAAAGAAACTTGGTACCAACTCCTCCAAGGAAGGTTCCATGTTAGGAGAATAGGAGAAAGAAATCTCCAAAGACACTTGAAAAGTCAATTCGAGGTACAAGAAAAATATGCAAGTTCCACACACAGGTTTTGACTTCATTCCAATGTGATTCAAAAAGCTACACAAGGGGTCATATATAGTTGTTCCCCTCTCATTCACTCACTCACCTAAGGAATGTGGGACTAATTTTGCCTTATACAAGTGATGGCCGAAGTTTCTAGCTTCAAGTCCCACCTAGACACTTTTAATTATATTTATGAGTTTATATACCAAAAAACTCTCAAATATTGCAACCAAGAGTTGAACGTTGGACCTCCTTGAGTGTTTGGAGTGCTTTGGCCGAATTTGAGAAGCTAAAATGATGTATTCCCTTTTTCTTACAGTGAAGCCCCTTCAAGTTTGGGTATTATTTGAAGCCCTGTGTGGTGAGACCCAATATATTATAGCCCAGATGACCCTCCATCAAATCTTCCCTATAAAAGAAAATAATTTATTTAAAAGTGGGAGATCTAATCTAGGTATAATATAAGGCCTGATACTCTCGTTGATCCCAACCCTTCTTTGGCAAGTCACTTACTTGATTTTCTATCTCAAGGGGTTCATTCAATGTTCTATTCCCTAAAAGTGGAAGTTCATAAGGTACTTCTCTGGGAAATAGATCATTATTCTCAAAATTATGTTATACCCCATGTGGTAGAAAATTAAGTTTATGACTTGAGGCAGCAAGTGTCCTTTTTATAAGAGAAGGAAAAAAGGTTGTTCAAACTTTAGAGGAGAAATTTATTTTAAAAAGTTTTTGTTGGACAACTCTTTTGAAGGGAACACAAAACCCCAAAACCCTATTTCTTCTCAATTCAATTTTTTATTTAAAAGATAATGTTTTTGTTTTGAATTTTTTTCTCTCTTACAATTTTATTTTTGGTTTTTATTTGATCCTCCCTCACTTGTTGAGGTGTGAGAGGACAAAATTATTTTTTTGTTGTTGTGAAGGAAACTTATCTTGTTGGTATGACCATCATGGATAGTTTTTCTATCATGTTGTCATGACCTACCAAGTAGGATATGCCCAACATCCATAGGAACTACATCGCACAAAATATTTTCTTTGTAAGTTCCTATAGATATTGATATATCTACTTGTTTATTAACTACTATACCACCATCTTCATTGAGCTATTGAAGCCTTTTAAGATTTTAGATGTGGTGTAGTAGTTAGGCTAGTTTTTCCACCAACTTAGAACTACAACAATTACAACAAGAACCACTATCCACAATTAAAGAACAAATGTTTTTCAAAACTTCACATCTTGTGTGGAATAGGTTTTCCCTTTGGGATTATTCTATCTTAGGAGGTTAGCTTTCGAGAAGCCTTCTCACTATAAGTAATTCTCCTTCACAAGGGAGAATTTCTTCCTCAAAGGGAGCTTCATCTTCACTTACGATTTCTTGGTCTTTTAAAAACATAACATTTTTAGTGGGACAGTCAAAAGCATAGTGCCCTCTTCCAAGACATCGAAAGCATTAAATATTTCTAGTTCTAACCCCTTTGGAAGGTTCTTTATTTTTATATTTTTCTTTTTCTTTTTCTCTTTCTTTTTCTTTATCCCTTCGTGACCCTTCATCCCTAGATGTGGAGGGATAACTCTCTCTCTTAAAATCTTCCTTAAGAATAGACATGTTAAGGTAGTCTCTTTTAGGAGAATATTTTCCTTTCAGTTGTTGTTCTACCCTTACACAAAGTTGAACTACTTCGTTTAAGTCATTATAAGACAATAACTCAACTTTATCCTTAATTTCTAGGTTAAGGACACTCTGGAACCTAGCAACTGTAATTTGTAGTTCTTCCCTTATCCTAGCCCTCATCATTAATAACTCCATTTTTTTCCTGTATTCATGGTCATATTTTTCTGTTGGAGTCGTTGGAGCTTATCCATCAACTCTCTATTATAATAAGAGGACACATGCGTTTTTCTAAGGGCACTCCAGAGTTCATTCCAATACCTAACTTGGGGTTCATTGTGAATTATCCCCTCTCGTACTAGGGAAGTCCACCAATGCATTGCATGCCCTTGAAAACTAAGGGTTGTCATGGACACCCTTCTTTCCTCATTGATTTTGTGGCACTCGAATAATTATTCTACCTTCATCTCCTAATCTAAGTATTCTTTTACATTATCTTTTTCATGAAAGATAGAAAGGTCTACCTTAAGTTCTCTGGGATGATCCACCCTAGTCCTATGTCTCCTAAGGGGGAGTGTTGATAATAATAATCATTGTAATGACTATTATAAACCTCCATGCATGGTGAGTGTCGTTCTTCATGGTGTTCTAATCTTCTCCTAGAACCCTCACTTATTTGTTAGTTTTATATTTATCATCTAAGAGTTGGGCAAACATAACCCTTATTTCTTCATATCTTTTCTCAATTTTCTCTTCTAAAGTGCTAAGCTTGTCCTTAACAGAATAATGTTTCCTAGATCTACGGTAACTCCTACCCACACTAGAATGACTTGAAGGTGTATGAAAATGATAACTCATTTTTTATTAAGAAAGATTTTTACAATGATTTGAAAGATTATTTTTCACAAAAAAAATGAAGTGACAAAGGTTTTTGCAAAAGAAGTTTTTCAAGTGTATGTGTGACGGTCCCCTAAGATCAAAGGAAGGTCAATTAGTCGTTAAAGACTCACCTAGATTTTGTCACAGAAAAATTAAATTCTACTTGTAAAAATTTACACAAAGTAAACTAGATAGAAACCTAAGGTGAAAATCCAAGTGACACTTAATGAGCCTCTTGGGACCCTTCCACAAGACTCATATGTCAAAATATTACAATGTTCAAAGTAGGAGATAGGATTATACCAAAGACATTTTCCCAAGACACCCACAAAAGCAAAATTTATAATAAGAATTATAAAAAACAACAAAATTTGTGATAAAATTACAACAAAGATTTTAGCACGAATTTTTTTTAGTAACACTTTTTGTGACCAAAATTTCGCTGCAAGGCTTGTTTTGTGACGAAAATTGGTGAATTTTTCCGTCACTACTTTAGGGTTCCTTACTTGGTCAAGTGTTTTACTTTTCTTGCACTCCAATTCTTGCTTCCCAAGCTTTCTTGAAGATCATCTTCTCCTTTCTTCTTAACAACACCTAAGATGCTACCTTGAAGAAGAAGTGAGTTTCCAAGAAATAAGGAAAAGTAAAATTATTATCTTGTTTCTTTGAGTTCTCAAGATGCAAGAATAAAAAAATACAAGAAAAGATCAAATAAGAATTAGACACAATCAAGTGATTAAAATTTATTAATGGTCAAACTTAAGAAATTCAAAAAAGACAATCAAGAAAATTTGACAAATTTTAAAAGAAGGCACTAAAAAGAAGTTTAAGAATGGATCTAGAATAGATTACAAAATAAAAGACTAAAGTTGAATCACTTTGCAAGCTCAATTTAATTTTGACCGATTCATACACCCCTATCCATCTCTTTATACATGCAATTTTTTCAATTCAACTATTATTTCAAGGAGTGTGAGACTTATGTAAGAGTTGGAATATTACTTTCAAACTTTATTTCTACTAAGTCTTGGCTTTTCTCTTTTAATTTCTTTTCTTGTCAATTTCATAATTCAATTGCTTTTGTTCTTTATGAGACTTAAGCCTTTTTCACCAAATCCATTTCAACTCAATTTTTATGACATCATTTCCACATAAGTCCAAACATTATCATAGCATATTAATCCGCAATTGATTCAACTTTCAAAAATTAAAAGAAGTTTAGACCAATATTAGCTTGTACAAGAATTTTATGTTTAGAATTTTGTCAATGATCTAATAGCAAAAGAATATACTCAATGGTACAAGCCAATATACATGGTTCAGTTCCTAGTATACAAACTTGGTTTTATTATTTTTCTCAATAACAATTTCTATTTTCTAACATATGACATTTATGGAATTATGAACATTTAATGACTAAACATGACTATCTAAGACAACATGGAAGATTATAAAATTGAAAGCTACGTAATAAAATTCTATGGCTACGTATTCAACATATTTAAGAATTTCTAAACAAATGATTCAAGAAAGGAACAAAGTAATGAATGAATTAAAAAGACTCTATGACTGATGGCATAAGACTCAATTAAAAGGACTAAAAAAAATGACATATAAGACAAAAATTCAAAGACAAGAAAGAAGGAAAGATGAAGGTATTTATCTCTTAAAAACATCCATGCCTAGCTCATGATATCAAATTGATGGAAATATTCTCCCTCCTTCCACCATGGATGACGTTGAAAGCCTCACACTTTGAGCACCCAATTGTTAGGAGAAGGAAATCTCCAAAGACACTTAAAAAGTCAATTCGGGGTACAAGCAAAATATGCAAGTTCCACACACAAGTTTTGACTTTATTTCAATATAATTCAAAAAGCTACACAAGGGGTCATATATATAGTTATTCCCTTCTCACTCACTTACTCACCTAAGGAATGCGGAACTAATTTTGCCTTATACAAGTGATGGCCGAAGTTCCTAGCTTCAAGTCCCCCCTAGACCACTTTTAATTACATTTATGAGTTTATATACCAAAAAACTCTCAAATGTTACAACCAAGAGTTGAACCTTGGACCTCCTTGAGTATTTGGAGTGCTTTGGCCGAATTTGAGAAGCTAAAATGATGTATTTCCTTTTTGTTACAGCCAAGATTGAACCTTAAGTACAATCCCTTCAAGTTTGGGCCTTATTTGAAGCCTAATATGGTGAGACCTAATGTATTATAGCCCAGATGGTCCTCCACCACACGGACATTGCTTAGCATTGATGCAAGTATGCATGAACATTAGCTAATATTGATGCAAGGTGTGTGGTGATTATACACAGGTATTGGTTAGCATTGATGCGGGTATGCACAGGCATTGACTAATATTGATGTAAGGTGTGTGGTGATTATGCACAAGCATTGGTTAGCATTTATGCAAGGTGTGTGGTGATTATGCACAAACATTGGTTAGCATTGATGCATGTATGCACGAACATTGGCTAATATTGATGCAAGGTTTGTGGTGTGGTGATTATACACATACATTGGTTAGCATTGATGCAGGTATGCACGAACATTGGCTAATATTGATGCAAGGTGTGTGGTGATTATATACAGGCATTTCAAGTGAGTATACTCTTTATGGTGGAGTATGAATGATTGTTGGTGTAGGCAATGAAGATAAAAAGGAAGATGTGTTTATTTTAATCATGGTGGAGATTATTGGGTTGATGAAAATAATACATCTTGAAAAGTCTCACATCACATTAGATAAGCAATGAAGTGGGTGATAGTAACTATGTAATGGGCTTAAAGCTTATAATGTTTCTCACCCCAATCAAAGATATTTTAAGCATGTATTTGACTTTTTTTATACTCTTGTAGTAGAGTGTTGAGATGATTAATTTAAATTCTTGCTTTGGAGAGTGTAAGTGTACTTATGAGTGTTGTAACATAGTGTTATTCTCTTTATGGTTTAATTTTAAGTGAGTATACTCTTTATGGTGGAGTATGATTTCACGTGAGTATACTCTTTATGGTGGAGTATGAAAGATTGTTGGTGTAGGCAATGGAATAAAAAGGAAGATGTGTTTATTTTAATCATAGTAGAGATTGTTGAATTAATAAAAATAATACATCTTGAAAAGTCTCACATTACATTGGATAAGCAATGAAGTGGATGATAGTAACTATATAATGGGCTTAAAGTTCATAATGTTTCTCATCCCAGTCAAAGACACTTTAAGCATCTTTAAGCATGTATTTGACTTTTCTTATACTCTTGTAGTAGAGCGTTGAGATGATTAGCTTAAATGTTTGCTTTGGAGAGTGTGGGTGTACTTTGGGTCAAAGGGCACGAGAGAGTTGTCTATGTGTTGTAAAAATTTTCGCATAATGTTATCATTAGATAATGATTGTAGTTTTTCTCCGATTTTGGAGTTTCCATGTTATATTATTATGTTGATTATTTTTCTCTTATTTCTTTATTAGAATGGTAATTTTCAGGGATAAAGATGATAATGTTCTTCATAACGTCTCCCATCGGTTAAATATATTAAAAATTATTGATAAACAAATATAAGGTAACATGAACATAAAGAGACTCAACATCATGTATATACCTATAGATAAAGAATCGCAACCCTTATATGGACAACATTAAAACTAAAAAATTGTTTTTCTTTAATAGTAATGACTTGTGGAATTTCTGTAGCCAAAGTGTTACATCATCTTTAAATATAGAAATTGTTTTTCATGTCATCAATATATATTTTTTTATTAGACTTGCTTGAAGAGTGTCAATTTGTTTCAACATTCCTCTCTCCATATATATTAGGATAAAATTAATAATTGGTTGCAGAATGTTTCTTTTGTGTTTTGCTAGTTGAATAGGTTTTGAACATTTAGCAAGTGATGTTATTGAGGATCATTACTGTAGAACGTTTTAGATTCTAAAGAGTTATTGTTTTGGTTTCTAGAGAATTCTTAAGAGTTTTTAAATACACAATTTCAATCTTGATTTCAGTATGACAAAGGATCATAAAAATTTAGTTTCTCATAAATTCTTTGTTATCAAATTGGTATCAGATCTCTTAGGAAGAGCTAGGGTTTGAGTGTTAGAAAAAACGTGTGAATAGCTAGTCTAGCAAGTGTTGTTGCAATTTTGCTCCGAACGATGAAGGATGTCAGCTATGATAAATGGAGTGTTTAAATGAAGGTTCTTCTCAAAGCCTAAGGTAGTTGGTAGATGTTGGGGGAAGGTTTTGAACAACCAGAGACCATGAAAGAATTAATAATCAATGAACTCAAGGAGTTAGAGAAGAAATGTGAGAAAGACAAGGGAACTTTGTTTTGTTATTTCTAATTGTAGGAGATTCTAGCTTTGAGAAGTTTGTTGGAGCTACAACGACATTCAAAGCGTTGGACGTATTGAAGAAGGAACACAAGAAAGATGACAAAGTTACACGGATTCAGCGTCAGAAACTACGAAGCGAGATTAAGAGCAAGAAGATGAAGAAGTCGGAAAAAGTTTCTGAATATGTCTTATGTGTTGAAAATGTGACAAAATAACATAATCAGAATGGAAAGGTATTTTCCACAAAACATATCGTTGAAAAGATCTTGAGGTCATTAACAAAATCCTTTAACAATGTGGTGTGTGTGATAGAACAAGCGAAATACTTGTCCAAACTTTCAATAAAAGAATTAGTCGGATCTCTTGAAGCCTATGAACACCGAATGGAGAAAGATAAGGAGGACGAGGACACGAGTGTGAAATTGCTCTAGATTATGGAAAATACGTTTTATTCTCAGAATAGTAGAGGAAAAGGACATATTGGTCGATCCCGAGGTGGATGATCTGGCTGAGGAGGTCGAAGCAGATTCGGTGGCTGAGGTGACGAAAAGGATGAAGGAGTTCAACAAAATTGGCGAGGTAAAGGACATGGTTAGAGAGAAGGTCAGTGGACGAACCATTCAAATATCGAGTGTTTCAAGTGTGACAAGTATGACCACTATGTGAACGATTGCTACTTAGTCAAGTGTTACAATTGTGGTGAGATTGGACATTTCACCAAAGAATGCTAGAAGATAGGTGGAACCTATATCACAGAAGGACAAGAAGAACCAACGCTCATGATGACTAATCTACATTCAGTCATTCACTTGGGAGCTAATTACAGTGATGGAGTTCAGTCCACCAATAACCAAACGATATGGTATCTGGATACGAGTGCAAGTAATCACATGTGTAGCGATGAACGTCTTTTCAAAGAATTAAAGAAGACAAAGGTTTCTTGCAGAAGGAGTAATCACATGTGCGAGTAATTACAATGATGGAGACACTTCGAGAGTTTTGATAAAAGGTCGAGGGATTGTTTGTTTCTTGCAAAAGAATGACCTAGTTGGATCGATCTGAGATGTGTTCGATGTTCCAGATCTAAAGAGTAATATTTTGAGTGTGAAACAACTAATGGAGAGAGGATACTCGATTTTCATGAAAGATCGAGTACTACAATTGAATGACAAGTTTGGAAGGTTGATTGTCCAAGTAAAGATGAGGAAAAATAGAATGTACAAGTTGCAACTGTGAAGCATTCGGGAGAGGAGTATGAGATCAAATGTAGATGACAAATTGAAGGAAAATTACCGATCTAGCCACATGCATATTTGTGTTAATTCATGATGATAATCATGATATTGTTCGAGTTGGTGATGCAAATGAAAGAGATTGAGTAAGGCAAGTTTATGTGCCACCAGACAGAAGGAGGTCATGCATGATGAAAAATGGCGAGCTGAAAAGGATGATAGAGCCCGAGTTGTTACACCACCTGTAGTAACAAGTTTGGAAATCAAGGAGGAAGAGATAACTCAATCAGTGAAGTTGAAGAAAAACATGAAGAGTATGGTGCTTAGATTAGTGAGTATGAAGGGGAGAGTTTGCAAAAGAGTAGTCGGTAAAAAGGTGAGGATTCTACTTTAAAATAATGCTGAGTATAGAGAGAAATTTGAGTTAGGTCTGAGTAACAAATTTTGAAGTGACCATATACGAGCTCTTATTGATGAGAAGATCTGAGTTGATATTAAAGAGAAGATCTGAGTTGTTATGGATGAGAAGGATCGAGTTAGAGAACACAATGATACGTTGGTGATGATCAAATTATTGAGTTATGCTTGGCCTATTGGTGTGAAGTACGTATTCAAGAAAGATGAGAGATATGATCAAGTTGTTGGAGTGAAACATGTGGATGTCAAGTTGACACTTTTGGATGATGTGCTCAAGTTGAAGGTGAATGATGAACAACCACTTGGATACATGGAGAAAGACGAGAAGGAGTCGAGAATATGTTTGTCCCAAGACGCATATGCAAAGAAGATTTTGAATAAGTTCAAGATCACTGATTGCAATTCGATATCAACTCCCATGGAACCAGGGACGAAGAGGTCGGACAATTACCGACTTATAGGGTACTTGGACAATGACTGGAGTGGTGATGTAAATTATCGGAATAAAAGATAAAAGGAACTCGAGGTGCTCGAAAAGATGACAAGTCGACTAGAAGAAAGCTAAAAAATTTGGAGCCCAAGATGTTTTAAAGGCCAAGAAATTTTGACGTACAATAAGTCGATAATTGGGAAATCGGTCAAGCTGATTTAGCAAATTGTCGAGTTAAGAGGTCAATATCAAGTCGAGCTCATATTTTGAAAATCAAAGAATTTTGAAGCTAGTTAGGAGTTGAAAGATCAGTATTATGTTGATCTAAGTGTCCTTATATATAAATAAATAATTTTATAAGAGATTTTATTAGGATAAAATTAATAATTAATTGATGAACGTTTCTTTAATATTAGAATGGTTATGATAATTAGATAATTTTTTAATGTTTAGAAAGTTATTAGAGTATTTAAACATGCAGTTGTAATCCTTACAAATAATCAATAAAAATTAGTTTATATACAACAAATTTTAAATAAATTTATTTGTGTAGCGTGTGACATGTTTTATATATATATATATTCAAGTTTAAAGCATTTAATAATTAAATGTCGTCAAGATGAACTTATAAAATGTTAAAAGAATATTAAAATATTTTAAACATATTAACATATCTTAGCCTTTGGTTGTTTAATTATGTTTACGGTTGATACAGGCACGTTTAAACTAATTTGGAGTAGCTGTTAGTTTGCATGAAGGAAAATATAATCATTTGTTCTTATTTTCTGTTCCTAATTTGTTTTCAATCAGAAAATCCATTTTGGCAAGTGCCATTTTTCATTAAAGCTGTAAATTCATCAGTTCCATTCGACATATTAATTGAAGAGCCTTAGATGCAAACGTAGGTTCCACACATATATCTGGTAACTAAGAATATAACTTCTTGGGTTTTCATACCAACCTTCCCACGGTAATCATACAATCACTGCTTTAAAAATCGGATTAGGTTTAATAAAAAATCAATCCAAACATTGGTCTATTATTTTTAAATAACTAAATTTTAATTAAAATAAAATTAAATTAAAAAATTAGTACAAATTGAATGGATGGTTTGGATTGAATGGATTTTAGTAAAAAATAAATTTAAAGATCAAAATTTTTTAATATAATTTTTTTAAAAGATATATATTTTATTCTTTTTTTATTTTTTATTTCATATATTAATTACATCAATTTTAAATAATAATTCATGTTTTTATTTTATTTTAATAATTATTCATCTTATATTCATTAATATATTTTTATATTTATAATTTTTATTATAATTTATAGTAGTTATGATAATAATTTTTATTTTGATTTTTTTATAAAAAATATTTTTATTAATAAATTTATTACATATTTATTATATTATAAAAATATTATTTATTAAATTTAATTTAACTCTAATTAAATTTTTAAACTTTAAATCTAGGTTAAAGCATTAATCCGTTTTAAAAATATTAAAATATGAGGAATAGCAAGTATGTATTTACAATATTGCTCAATGTCTTTATTGATAATTTTACTAATTTCGTCTACACAAATGGTAGCGAATATGTTAAATGAGAAGTTCCACCACACCTAAATAGCATTGTTTTTTGTCTTATATAAATTGACTATTTTCTTTTACTTTATTCGCAAAAATCTTCTCTGGTCCAATTTTGATATGAGAACTTCATCATTACTTCCACTTATGTTCCCTAAATTACTAAATGCCCTTTCATCACCCAAATCCCCACAAAATCCATACTTTGATTTCAGCACTCTTAACACCACATGCTATGGTACTCATTCAAAATTCTCCGCCTCCATTATCCATGTAGTGCAACATTAAATGTTTCTTTAAGTTTTGTATGCCCAACCCCCTTTCTCCTTTCCCCTTCCATTCCTCTGTCAACATATATCTCTTTTCATTTTAGCCTACACATACATACACCAACTTTAAAGAGAGAAAAAGAAGAATAAAGGTGGAGATGACAAAACAAATTTGATAAGATAAATGTCATCTCACCTCCAAAAATTCTTATTAGTTTTTTTTATTGTTCTTCAAAATATTAAAGATATTAATAAGTTAAAGAAGAAAAATATATATAAATTATTATGAACATTAATTTTTAAGTGATATGAAATTGATGAATATATCGAAATATAAACTCTTATGAATGAAGCTAAATTTATTCTCAATTCTAAAATAATCGTTAATATTTTATTTAAGAAAAAAATATACCTATCTCATATTTGCTAAAATAACATTATTATATATTAAAATTCTTATTTATTATAAATTTTATTTTTAAAAAATATATAAATGAGTTAAAAGAAAAGAGGGTATATTAATATACTTTTTATTAATCACGTTATAAATAAATTATAACGTGACGGATAGAAATTATGAAGACATAATTGTCGTTTTTATATGTGTATATCTTGGCAGATTTTTTTCTTTTGTAACTTAAGCTATTCTCTTTTTTAATGATTTAACTTTAAAATTGACCAAATGTAGACTCTATAATATCACATATCTTGTCAATATTAATAATCATTTCAACTTTAAATTGGTATTGGATTTGCTTTTGTTCTTTTTAAGCCATAATTGCTTAAACAAATTGTTTTTTCATTGATGACTTTACATGAGCACTATTCGAAAGTAAAAAGTAACTACGTAAGTTAAGAGAGATTAATGGAAAACTAGCAGGCATCCAATTTATTTAAGTCACAAATTTCCTTTTTTTCTCATCTTATATATCCTTCATAAAAGAAATTCTGGAAAGAATTATCCGTTTTCAAATCCTATATAGTAGGTGGAAATAGAGCTACACATTAATAGAGTTTATTTGTTTATGAAAAATAATGAACGTGTAACAATAAAAGCTTAGATGGGAACATTCATTTTCTTAAACAAAGAAGCGGTGATTAAACTTGTGGTTCACATAAATTAGCCCTTCTTTATCTGTCAACAACTCCAAAATAAGAACAAAAACAGTGGCCTGCGTTATTATTTTTTGATAAAAAAATATTTTGAACAACAGATTTCCACTAATTATTTTTACCATCAAAAGAAATAGAAGGAAAGAAAAAAGTGTGAGTCATTTTCAAGTGCCATAAGATAAAAGCTTCCATCAGAAAACAGCTAAAGGGTTAATAATGGTAATAGCAACGAAAGGTATGCTGGAAAAGGAAGTTGAATTATTTAGGAAACGCTTCAGCATGTGGCTGTGCGAGTAAATTACAACACATTTACAACTTTAAAGTTGTAAATGATGCAAAACCTAATGACTTATATAAACATATTATTATATCTTATCTATTTAATGTTATGGTTTTTGCTAAACACATCAAACATAGTTTTCCCCTTTGTCACTCTTCATGACCTTGCCCTTCTCAGTTCCACAAACAAAGTCTAGGTTGTAAAGCACTGGTAACATTGCTACAGAAGACAAGAAAACCAACACAGGCCCAAAGATCCAAAGAATAAGAGGGAGTGCTGAGTAGAAGAGCCTGTTGCCAACAGTGCTCAAAATAGTTCCCTTCTCCAAAAGCTCAGTCAAATATTGGGGTGTCACCATGGACATGACATCTTGTGGTGTGCAAATGAGGATGCTCACTTGATTGAAAAACCTAATCGACAGGCTATGACAGAAAAATGAGAATAAGAATATGGTTAGAAGTGTCACATATTTGAGTGCCACCATAAATTCACTGTGGGCTCCATACACAGCGTCATTCAGAGGCTTCTTCACACTGTAAGTGCTGCTTATGACAGCTGCCAAACCAGCAGAGAGAAGAATGGATGTGGTGGCCATAAGAGTTGATCCCATTATCATATTACGAAGAGTTTGAACTGCTAAGATGTTCTTCTTCTCAATGTCCTGACATGAACAGAATTTGCTTTTTGTCAATTCTCCTCTGTATACACTTCACGAAGTAAAAACTATTGTACGTGAAATTTTAAATAAGTAACATAAAATTTAATAATTCTAATCGAAGTGTTGTATTTTCAGGTTTAGGTCATGTACATGCGTCGGTGATGACAGTATTCTTATTTGAATCATGGTTGATGTGAAGAGAACCAAACAGAAAGACATATAGATGCCTTCATTTATTTATGGTATAGTTTTTGTTTTAGTCTTTTAAAATGCGGAATATGTTGGTTACAGTGTGCCGAACACATGGTTTAGTTAATTAGTGACCTAGAATGCAAAGAAACATATATATATATAATTAAAGCACAGACTCATATTCCTCAGAATAAATTAATTGATAAACAAGTAAGTCTTGAAAAAGGATGACCCACTTTGCATCATGGATTGTGGTGAGAAATGTGAATGACATGTTTTCTTTTTGCTCGTAATGAACACGAGACCACAGAAACAAAATGCGTTGTCGTTAACCTACTTTATTTATATGAAGTTACTAACCCACTTTTATGAGAAAGTGATGGGGCCATATTTTGCAAAAGCCACCCCAGCCATTGTCATAAAAAAATCCCACATCCTAGGGCAACCAGTTATATGCAGATTCTCTCGAATATTCATATTTGTATGTTTGTCATTTCAAGATTCTAAACTGATAAACATCACAGCAAAGACAGGGCCCTGGAATCCATTTACTAAAGCAATATCTTTGAACCTGGTCCTGCTTCATTAATTATTGTTATTTTTACCTCACCCTCCCTTTTACTCTGCCTCATTTTAAAAGTAATTTTAAGCATAACCAAAATATTCATAAAGATAAGAATAAAACAATATTCATAAAGTCTCTTCCCCCCAACTTCCCCAGCTTCAAGTGGAGGCTTGCTTGGCATTGGGCCTAACTCATGCTTAAATTATTCTTAAAGTAACTATACATTTTTTTCTTACACTTCAACTTTACAATTAAAAATAAAAAAGTATTAGCAATTATGTCATTCAAACTTGGTGAATCAATTAAGGATGAATGGAATTTTAGGCATTCCAATTATCTTATACTTTATAGCAGTGGTTTTGGTTTAGTATTCTTTTTGTGATGGTTAAATTTTGTCGCTTTTGTGAACTTAGGAACTGAAACGAGGGACGAAATTTACCACTTATAAAAATAAAAAATAAAAAATACAAAAACCAAAATCATTACTTTTAAAATGTAAAAACTAAAATCTTTTCTTTTGCCAAAAACCAAGGTACTTAAAACATATTTTACACGTTAAATACATTTCTTTATTTAAAACACAAACCAAAAGAATAAATATCGGAACGTAATTATAAAATAAAATAGAATAACTAAGATGAAATAAATATTCCAAGAAGTATCATGCAAAGATTGTGATCACTTATCGTTTAATAGAGAATTAAAAAAATGAGAAAATATCACAAATACAAAGAAAAATAGAACATGATAACTTATATAATAAGAACAACGATAACAAATTGGATAATGTTTGGTTAAAAGGGGAAACTGTAAAAAGGTTTGACTGTATATATATATATATATATATATATATATATATATATATATATATATATATATATATATATATATATATATATATATATATATTATAAATAAGCAAGGTCAGTAAAATGGAATAAAAGATTAGATCTCTGTGCCCTTATTGTCATACTTAAGCTTAGAAAGATTAACCCAGGATAAGTTAAACAAATTTGAGAATTATTTTAATTATAATCATTCGAACGGTCAATTCTGTATCAAAATATTCCCAAACACATTACGTTTAACTTGTAATATATACCTTTTTCACAAATCTTTATAAATTTGACAGCATAACTGGTGAAGAGTGTGGCAGCAGATTATATTGAATTTTGTCGCTAAAAAAATGCAAGACAGAGGTGGATCATAAATAAAAGTTGCTTGATCTCATCAATAACCAACAATTCACTAGATTCATGCATACGTTCACGAGGCAATAAGATGAACAATGGTTTCAGTATTTGGCTCCTATCAGAAACGAAGAAACTATTCACCAAGTAATAAAAACAGAGACTAGCTAGTTTAAATCAGAAAGTGTTGTACTCGAAATGTTCAAAAAGTATATATTGTAATTGCAATATGAACATGAAAGTGAAGAAGTGGATAATCTAGCTGATGAGAAAGAAACAAGGAAATTATGATAATTTTTGTTAATGTTTTTTGATGGAGAAGAGAATACCTTCAACATGGCAGGGACCCAGGAGCGTCTTCCATGAGTGTTGATTCCGATTATGGTTGAAGAAGGCTGGGTACGAACCTTATGCCATAACCAAACATGATAAGCAATGGTTATCAGAAATCCCAATGGTACCAACACAACATCCAAATAATACTTCTTCCATTCCATGTTAGGTTTCTTCTTCTTAATTTCTTCTCTATGATCTCTCAACAAATTTCAAAGGGATTTGAGCGGTGTATGCGTTTCAGTGCTGCTTCTGTTTTTCAATGATCCTTTGCACATTCTTTCTACAAGTTTCGTCAGTTATGGACTAAGAAGTTGCATTTATAGGGTGAAAATCACGTGTGTGGGGTGCAATTTTTTTGTGACACGGTAGCACAAACAGAATCTTTTTACATAACGTATCCAAGATGGGGGAAATTACACTAGAAATATACTTGTTGTTAATTAAATACGTTTTCGCAAAAATTATTTGAGTGGGGAAAATAATATAATAGACCATAAAGAACTATTAATTTGTGGGAAGTGGAAGAATGAAATGGAAAAAGATGCTGGAACTACACTTTATCTAATGCCCGTGGTTACTTAGTGGTACCGCTACTAATGGAGCTTAAGTTATTGCCATTTGTTTATTAAAGTACATGATTAAGCACAAGGGATTTTTTTTTTTTTTCCTTAATTGCTTTTTTTGTTATAGAACCTGGAATACAGATTTAAATTACGTATAGGAAGACGAAATTATGTTGGTTAATTAATTTAGTACCAATAATTAGCTGCAATTTTTAAGAAGCCTTTTTAATAATTTTGCATTCATTATATATTTACATTTGCTTACAAGGCTTTTATATTGTTAATTACGACCTCTTTCGTTGCGTTTTAAGCAAATAGCTTTTTATTCCATTAATAAAAGTTCATGCTATTTACTCTTCAATCCCTTGATACGAACCATTGCAGAAATTCTTGTTTAGCATATTTGGCAATATCTCCCTTTCCTCACCCCTTCCTCTCCCCTTTTTTACATTCAAGTTTCATGTTGGTTAAGGTTATACATATATTAATGGCTCAAAATTTATTGTTGAGAATTGGATAAAAATAGAAAAATTGAGTAATTTTTAAGTGAGAAAGACTTGTAAACTATTAACTTAAAGTTTTTTGTTGAGATTGGTGTTATGTTCTTTTATATGATTAGCTCATATCTCATTTCTGAGAATCTCTCTATTGTTAGTTCCTTAAAAAATGTTTAACAGTAATGTCAGAGCCGATGGTTTGTATTTGACAAGAATTTCATGCAAGCGAGTCCCGTTGAGTTGACGGTACAAATAAGGTCATTATTAGGTATTTATGGTTAAATAGTTAGATAAAAATGTGTCTCGCTTCAAAGATAATGTCCCTAGGTGAAAGAATGAAAAATGGTTGAGAATTCAAATGTAAATTAAAGTCCCACCTTGAATAGAAATAAAAAATTTAATTAACTTATAAATAAAAAAATTCATATTCTATTATTTTAAGATTTTGAATTAAAAGTGATTTTATTTAAATCATATTTATATAAATATTTGGTTATTAGTCCATTGAAAATACCTAACAAAAATAAAGACATTTAACTGCTGTTTATAATTTTTTATAATTATTTTTTGTTTTTTTACCTCTAATGATATAAAAGACGTTATAAGATTATTTTTTTATATATATATTTAAATTAATTGGGCTTTTCCTTCTGAATACAACCACGGAATTCTTTGTGAAAATCATTATTAAAATATTATATTTTGATCAATAAAATAACCGAAGGATGATCCACACTTAATATTTCAGGATAATAGAAACAATTGAGATATTTATTTATTGGTAACTTATAGAAAGATATATTGAATTTGAAATGCGAAAGAGTTAATATTAATTTTTCTATTAATATAGTTTGATAAACTACCTTCGATCGTGATGGTTATAGTCCAGATAATTAAAAAAATTTAACTAAAAAATTGTTAGGTCTAAAATTGTCTTTTATTTTCATATATTTTGAAATGATTATCTTATATACAAATATCTATATTTTATTTTAAGAATGTAAAATATATTTTTTAGATTATTCTATAAATTTATATTATATATGTTAACAACACGAAACAATACTAGGGTCATTTTCACAAAGACCTAAGTGGAAAACCAATTGAATTAAGGGAAACAAGAGGAGGGTATTGCAAACATAGAATCGGTGAGAGAGAAAATTGAATCGAATGATTCAACTTCATTAAAAAAAAGAAGGGTTTTATAGTAAAGAAAATATATCAGCATCAGAAAAATAGTAAAGATTAATTAATATCTAACAAGTTCTAACTATATTTTGTGAGTGAGGTTGGATTTGAAATTAATTAGGTGTAGGGCAAATGAATCAGATCCACATTATATTTTTAAACATGCTGCATAGTGATGCTTTTATCCTTTAAAATAATCAGATTCGCATTAGTTTATATTAATTTCCATTAATAAGAAACTTCACTTAAGGCACGTTTCTTAGTGGGGGAATGATGCAAATTTGAACATGATGTATTACATAGTAACAAACAAACAAACAAAAAATTAATGCATTCCATAGTTCTAGAAATAGCCGAGGTAAGGTAATATAATATATGTCAGAATGTGCGATTTAAATTTAATATTATGTAAAAAAAAAACCCTAATATGTTGAAGGTTGATTAAGTGTTTATTGTTCCCCGCTTGGGAACGAAGAAAACGAATGACCCTATAGCCTTAGGCTCTTCATAAAGAAATCCCATAAAGAAATCCCTTCAAGGGGAAAACTTTTCTATAACCAAGGCACAGAACATTTTAAATTATTTTCACATTATACAACCATTAATCAAAAATAACTTTTAATAACAATTTATCACGAATATTCTAATTTTCTTTTACATAATTTTAATTTGTGATATAAATTTTTATAATTATTGAAAAGTCAATTATAGGTATAGCTCCTGTTGCTGCATGTTTTATACTGCTTCAATTTTTGAGTTGACGATAATCAGTTTAATTTAATTATGACTAAATTTTATCTACTTAAATTTTTATATTTATTTTTTTTAAATATTATTTTTTAAATTGAAATGAGAATCGGAGAAAGATTTAAGATGATAAAATAGGTAATTTTTTTTTATCGGTCTCGTCTTTAATCCGTAAAAACAGAATGTAATGAACTGATCATGGATATATTATAAACCTTAATATATCATACTAAAAGACGGGTTGAGAAATTAACGGGATCATTCTATTAATATATTTTTTTAAAATATACTTTTAATTATATAAATAATTTTAAAATTTTATTCATTAATTAATACTTTTATTAAATAAATTTTAAAAATTTATTATATTTGTATATTTAAAAATTCAATTATAATCAATAATTGGAACATAATTGATTAGTATTTATAATTTAATTTATAATATTATAACATATTTACATATTTTAATAATATTACATAAATAAATTAATATTTTTAATTATCTATTCTTTTTAATATATAAATATTTTTAAAAAAATAGCCAAAGTTCACGTAGTACAACTATTAACCAGTCACCAACTAAAGGATCGTCCCCTAAACTCCGTTTTATCATTCCAAAAAATTAAAATCCTAACAAGGGGAACATATGATGTTGGAAAGGGAAGCCTACAAAAATTTTGTTATATCTTTTCTTATAATTTCAACATTAAAACGATTATTTACTCATGCAACACTCGTTAAATAATATAAAGATAAATTTTTTGTGTGGATAAATACATATGATTGAACAATTGAAAAAGAAAGGTATAGTATCTATATATTTATGACGGGCAATGAATACAGCAATTTACATCTTAAAATAAAATATATGTAAATGATTAACTTCTAAATCAATAAAGTATTTTAATACACTAGACCCTTGATTTTAAGGAAAACATCAAATGTTGTCATATAAGATAATAAATTATACTAAAAATAATAATACTAAAATATGTAGCCTTAACGTTTAGGGTTCATATTGGAATAAGAAGAGGGTTCACATTGGAATAAGAAGAGAAGTGAGTTTAGTATTATGAAATAAAATAGATAATTACAAGAAATTTTAATACTACTTGACGGTCAAAATCCGTCGGTAATAACAAAAATCCGGTTCGGTAAATGGATATTATCGACAAATTTTCAACGGCAAAAAATCTATCGGAAATTTGATTGTCGATAAATATTAGTGACAAATTTAATAGTCCGTTGGTAATTACCGACGGATATATTCGTCGGTAAATGTCTTACTGAAATTACCGACTTGATGTAAATTTGTCGGTAATATTTTTATTATTTATTAAACATTTTACTTATTTATAGCTTATTTATTTTATAGAACCCCCTTCCCTTTATATTTTTAGTATTTATTATTAATTATTTACCCCTATTATATTTTTATACCTTTGAATTATTATATTTATATATTTATATATTTATATATTTATATATTTATATATTTATATATTTATATATTTATATATTTATATATTTATATATTTATATATTTATATATACATAATTAAATATTTTTATATATTTTTATATATTTATATATTTATATATAATTAAATATTTTTATATAATTTTATCGACGGATATATCTCGTCGGTAACTAATTGTTAGTTTATCGACTGAAAATATTCGTCTGTAAATAATTGTTATTTTACAGATGAATTTATTGACGGATATATTCGTAGGTAATTAATTGTTAATTTATCGATGGATTTACCGACGGATATATCCGTCAGTAAATTCATCTAGTAATTACCGACTGATATATCCGTCAGTAACTAATTATTATTTTATCGACGGATATATCCGTCTGGTAAGATCAAATTCTACAAATATTTTATATCCGTCGATAATTTCGTCGGTAATAATTATTTTCCGACGACTACAAATCCATCGGTAAAAATCCGTCGGTAATACGTGATTTTCTTGTAGTATGGTTAATTTGATAAGCATTTAAATTATAACTTTCAATTTACTTCTTAAATTAAAATAATTTTTTTGAATGTAATTATTATTTATTATAATATTTTTTGTTACAACTAAATTTTTATGTGTTATTAATAAAATACAATTTAGTTCTTAAAATATAATTTAATTAATAACTGAATAGAATTTTAATGATAATATAAGGATATATTTGATAAAAAAATGTTTTTAAAACTATTTATTTGTTAACATAAAAGGATTAGACAAAAAAATACTTTAACTAAAAATATTTAACGAATAAAAATTTATTTAAATTACAAATGTAAACCTTATTTAAAAAAATAACAATTGTTTAGGAAAGATTGCATTAATAATGTTAGATTAGACTAAAACTTGCATTTTTTTTCCTAACTTTAAAATGTGATATGAATCACAAGGGGTGATTTAGGATCTTTAGTGGTTAAAACCTTGTAAGAAATTTAGGAATTTAGTGATAAGGTGGAAGGAAAGAATCACTTTTTCTAAGGAAGACAATTCATAAAAGATGTGAAAGTTCTTTGATACAACCAAAAAGTTCTTGAATCACTCAAGAATTTAGGAAAATCACTATCACTAAGATAAAAGAGATAAACTCTAATAGTTCTAAATAAAATTTCACTTGTTATTTTTGATAAAAATGATTCAGCCTATATAGAAGTTTTAATTACAAAGATTTAATCAAGGAAAATAAATACTAATAATGATTCATTAACCTATAAATTGAAAACTACTTAATGGAGACAAATAAAGACTAATAATGATTTATTAACCTAGAAATTGAAAACTACTCAATGATTGATTGTAATCGAAATTGTGGCATCCAAAAATCAATAAGTTATACACTATTTTTGCCTCCCAAAGACTGATAACTAAATTTCCAATTTGACCCTTATTACAACTTGCAATAAAACAAAACTAAAGTCTATTAATTGATTAATCAAAAACACAATTTGATCAACCAATAATATTTGTTGAAGAACTTTTTTACTTCCCTTACTCTAACCCTTATCATAGGTTATGTTTACATCAAAATGAGACTATCAACCCCTCGAGCTTTTAGAACCATATTCAAATCTTTTAGGCTTTTAATATGATACTCATTTTTCTTCTTCTTTTTTTAAATAAAATGATATTCATCTCTCTTATTTTATTTAAAAATACATATTAAATAAATCTTAGAAAAAAGTATGAAAATTTAAATTTATAACTATAAAAATTATTAAAATAAGAGGAAGATAATTTATTATTTTAAAAATAAAAAAGTTATGAATATAATAAAACACGACTTTTAATTTATTATAAAATAATTCCAAAATATATGAATAAAGTTTAATATTTTTAATTACTAAAAAACATCTAAAAAAATTATGTATTTCAAAATAACATAATTTTTTATTTAATACAAAAATCATTACTTTATTTTATAAGTTGTTGCATCTTTACATCTGCGAATCACAGCATTTTATTTGAATAAGTTAACAATTAATATTTATAAATAAAATATGTGTATTATTATTTTTATTTTATGTGATTTTAATTATTTTATAATAATTTAATTAAGTACTAATTTATTTTATAATATATTTTGATTATATAAAAACAAACATTAAAAATAAAATATTATGTAATATACTATTAAAATGTATCCTTGGTTTTTGTTTTAGAATAATTAACAATAAAAAGTACATGGGTTATGTTTTAAGAAGTTATATGATTACTAATTTGTATTTTATTAAATAATTAAATTATTTTTGTTTAATGAAGGATAAAATAGTTAATGAAAAAATATTTAAAGAGGTTAAAAATGAAATTTTATTTAATTATATACATGTTTATATATGTATATATATATATATATATATATATATATATATATAAGTAAAGTTATTTAAAAAAATTCAGATTTTAAATATTTAATTATATAAAATATTGAGAAAAATATTTTATAACGAGTATCGTACACGTTTTGGCGTCTCCCAGGTTTGGTGATGATGTTGTCTTTAAAGAAGTATTAGTCTTGGAATGTTGGTGGGCTTGTGGAATCCACGAGTGCTACAAACAATATAAAAATAAAATAAAATACAGAAATGGTGATGAGCATGCAACTATGCATTCTTTGGCTCCTTTAATTTATCCAATCTAATTCATTTTCTCACTACACATTTATCGCTTTAGTAGCCTTTAATAACATAACCAAAAATTAAACTTTATTATTGACGAATCCATATCTTTATGGGTTATTAAAATATCTCTTTTATTTGTTAAAAATTTGAAAAAAAAATATTAAAATGTTGGAAAACAATATTAAAATATCACTTATGTGAATTTGACTGATGTCTCATTAATATTGTTTCTTCCTGTATCAAAATCAAAATTAATAGTTTATGTAAAGATCGACCGTAGTCCTTGTATAAAAGGTTTTCTTAATAATAAATCAGATAAGTGTATTTTATTATGATGAATAATGATATATAAAAGAACTATTAATAAACTCGAGTAGATATACTAATATAAAAAGACTTACATTTAATTCAAATATGAATCTACGTTTTACATTATTTAAAAATAAAAAAATTAAATAATATAAAAAAAAACTTATAACTCACTTACAAATAATATCAATTTCTTATATAAATTAGATACGTCTCTCAATAATGTTATTTATTCTTGATAAAATTCCCCACGAATTATCCAAGATAAAAATATATCTGTTATAGGATAAATAAGCATTGTTTTTGGAAGGGATGGATGTAAGCAACCCCTTCACCTACTCCACTGATTAAATATCTTTCAAGATTCACTTTTTTCACGTTTCTAAGATTCAATTCTAATCCTATGTTTTACTATTTCTTTTCCTAGACTAACAATTTATATATAATTTAAAATCTTTTATTCTTTACTATATCGGGGTTTTAATCCCCAATTAAGTTAAGTAAAACAACATTAAGAAAAAATCAATTATCACTTCTGCAATGTTTGTTATGGCTCATATATGATGTGTTTTAACCGCCTTATATTATCTTCAGAAATAAGGATTAAACTGATGAAATATATTTTCTTTTTATTTTTTAAAATATTATTATATAAATTATATAATAGATATGATTAGTATAATTATAAAATATTATAATTTTTTAGTAATTTAATTAAGTACATATTTTTTACATAATTTTATATATTATAAATAAGTTATATATTTTTTATTTTGTATTAGAAAATAAATTATATTGTATTTTTTTAAGTTAGTATTCAAGTGACAATCTTCTGAAATTTTTGAAACCTCAAAATGGTAAAAATGAATTTTGATACAATTATAACAAAATTAATTCCTCACTTTATTTAAATTTAAGAAATTTTGAATACTCTTTCAAATGAATGTTACAATAACAAGAAATATATGCAAATGTCAAGATTAAAAAAAGAGATATTCACGGTAAAAAAAAAAAAAGAAACATTCACCGTGTTAGAAGCAACTATAAATAATCCTAATAAAATTATTAATATTTTTAATGATACATGAATTATTGATACTAGAACTATAAATCATATCACATTTAATTCTAGAAAACATCACTCAACTTATATTATGTATAAAAAATATGTTTTTATTACAAATAAAACCAAGCCCAAATTATTTAGGAAAAATCTTTAAATCTTAATAGTCTTTTAAATATTGATCTTGTCTTAATTATTTATTTTTTAAATTTTAATATTTTATTTGTTCCAAAATAACATCTAATTTATCTTAAGTGTAATTTTGTTGTTGGCTCTTGTATTCTTAGAGACACTAAAATAAAATAATCAATTTGATGCTATTTGTATTACCAAAATCTATTAAAAAAAATCTAACGAGTCAGAACAAATTTTAACCATTCATAACTCTTAAAAGGGAAAAACAAAATATTTGAAATTAGGATGTAACATCAACACCTTAGTCATACTTCATTTTGGTATTCAAAAAAATTATTTTCTAGTTTATTTAAAAGCATGATGTTTATAAGTTTAATTGTGATATTTGAGAAGTAATAAATAGTCATAAAATTTTATTTTCATTAATTTTAAATAAAAACTCTCATATTTTATGGTAATACATTCTAATGTATAATGTTCATGAATAATTTGGTTTGTTATTTTTATTAATGATTGTACAAGAATAAGTTGGTTGTACTTCATGAAATCTAAAAATGAGGTAATTTTATTATTTAAAATTTTTCATAAAATTGTAAAAACTTAATATACTACTTAAATCCATGTTTTACATAGTGATAATAGTGAGAAATATAAAAATTATGAATTCTAACAATATTTAGAGACCAATGGAATTATCAATCAAACTACTTATCCTAACCTCGATATAATGAAGTTCTTCATGATATTTATTAAAAGTTGTTCGTACTTTATTGATTAAGACACACATATCATCATATTATTGGGAAGAACCTCTTACTTCAAATGTATATTTAATAAATAGAACTCTCCCAAGTTCTATTGAGTTTAAGACATTCTTTCTGAAATCCTCCATAATTTAATTGTCACTACAATAGTTAATAATTTACCCCCTCATGCATTTGGATATCTTGCATTTGTTCATATTCATAATTATTAACACAACAAGTTAGTCCCACATGCATTCAATATGTTTTTGTCATATATGTTGTACATAAAAAAGGATATAGGTGTTATCATTCTAATACTAATTATATGTATACGATAACGAATGTGATTTCTTCATAGAGGCATGCTATGTTTTCCTTTGAGTATAATTTCCAGGTAGAGAGTGATAAGAAATTCAAGAAATCCAAACTTTATAGTATAAAATTTAAACTCTACATATAATATAAATCTAAGTGATGCAATTTCATATCATCACCCTTTAGGATATTAAAAAGAAACTTAATATCGGATAATCACAAAAATATTGCTTTGGAAATGACATTGAAAGTCCACGTGAATCTCTTACTGAATATAACATTAAAATGCTACATAAACCTCTAAATAAAAATAATATTAAAACATCAACAAGATATTACCAATCATTTGTTTGCTAAAAAACAGCTTATCAAATCATCTTACAAAATGTATTCCTAAACTTACTTATAAACTAATAGGATGTTGATGGATTTATATTATTAAACATAAAGCAAATGACACAATAGAATGATTTAAACAAGGGCTTGTGGTAAAAGGATATATCCAGACATATAAGATTGACTACATGAAGACATTTACTCTTATAACAAAAATTAACATTGTTTAAGTATTATTATCTTTAGCAGCAAATTTGGATTGACCATTGAAGTAATTTGATACAAAAAATACATTCATACATGGGGAATTAATTGAAGAAGTGGATATGGAACTTCCATCAGATTGCATGGTACTTGAAAAATATAAAAAAAATATGCAAATTGAGAAAAAAAAATAAAAATTGTATAGGTCAAAACAATCCCCACCAGCAGGATTTGGAATGTTTAGAGTATTTGAATATTATAAAAGTAATTCAGATCATACTTTATTTATGAAAAAAAAATATAAGATTATTGTACTTATTGTATATGTGGATGATATAATTGTTACATGAAACAATTCAAAGAAAAGTAAAGTGTTATAGGAGTATTTATCAAAGGAGTTTGAAATAAAAGATGTTGATCTCTTGAAATATTTTCTAAGGATTGAAGTATCCAGATCCAAGAAATGAACTTTTTTTGTCTTAAACTTGTTACAAGATACATGTGTGTCAGTTAGTCAGCAAACAAATACACCAATAGGAAAAAGGTTTAAAGTTATCTATTGGATCATCTCAAGTTTATTAATAAACTAAGATATCAAAAAACTTATATGAAGATTAATATACGTAACACACACACAAAATTAAACATTACTTACGCATTAGATATTGTCGTTTAATTTATGTATAATCTTGAAGAGCAACATATGATGCAATTTATACACATTTTAATATATTTAGAGCCAACACTTGAAAAATTATTATTATTTACCAAAACTAAATTATTAATAAATAGATGTATATATTAATACTGATTGAAGTGGATCATAGGAAGATAGAAGATCAATATTGGGGATTCTTTTATATTTGTTGGTGATAATCTTATTACATGAAGAAGAGAAAAACAAAATATAATCTCTCGCTCAAATGCAAAAGTTGAGTTTAGAGATTTTTCACTTGAAATTTATGAAGATTTTAATAGATTATATTGTCACAATAAAGTTATTTGTGATATTGTCTATAATTCAGTATAACATATTCGAATAAAACATATTGAAGTTGATAGATTTTTTATTAAGAAAAAGTTATTAGAAAAAATTATAGAATTGTTAGGTATTTTCGAGGGGTATATAGCAGGGAGATTCTCACAAATAGGTCATAAGTCAGCCATATAAGAGAATATGACATCATTTTCAACTCAAAACCTTAAACCATTAGGTTATGGGTCTTTCTCACTAATAAGTTACTCAACTTTCTCATTTCTACCAAATGTGAGACTTCAAACTACACTTGAATTCTCAACATTCCCCCTCAAGTGTGATTTCGAGCGAAAGCATTTTTTTAGCCATGAGTATCTAGTGATGACCTCACTTGTATTATCGTTCAACTTAACGAGACTCGCTTGTCTGAAACCCTTGTTAGGAAGACTTTCGACACCAGGAACTTTCACATACTATACTCAACTGAGCTGGTCACTGGATGAACCATCGACTCTGATACCACTATTAGGTATCAGATAAAAGCATAAGCACACACGACTAAAATAAAAAGATGAAAAAAACACCGACAACAGGCAAAAGAGTAATTCTACTAATGAAAGAAATTACAACCGTTCTCTCTCTACCTCCAAGGAGGAAACAATAACACCCTCTCCTGAAAATAAAGGAAAAATAACTCTAAGAGAACCTAAAAGGAGAAACTATTTCTCTCTCTTAATTTATCTCTCAAGTACTAAAGTAGCAAGAGAAAGAAAAGGAAGTGATTTTAGTGTATCTTACAAGGTAAATACTGTGCTCCTTTTATAATAAGAAAAGAAAGTGTCAAACTAAGATTTTCTTGATGTAAAACTTTTCTTCTCACAATAATATTCTGAAGATCAATTAACTAATATTCTAATAAAAGTCGTCTAAAGTAAAATTCTTTCAAAATATCTTGTCAAGTTGAAAATATGGAATTTATATACACAAACTTGACGAAGAGTGTTGAAATTTTATTTTTTTCATTTTCTTTGTAAAATTTTTTACACATTATATAATATTTAGTTAGAATTATTATAATTATAAAATATTATACTTTTCTAGTAATCTGATTAATTAATTATTTATATTTATATAATTTTGTATCTTATAATAGTTCAATTTATATTTTAACACTCAAAAAGCTAAGGTATAAATTCAATGTAGTTTGATTGTGAAATCATGTCCATATATCATCATATGGTTCAATTATTTATGTAAAACTCTAATGGGGATGCAAACCATATTTGACTAAACTAAGAGAGTATGAAGAATAAGCTAACATGATTGGATAAATTAAGTAATCAAGAGCAAAAGGAAATTTGGGATCGATAATAATAACATAATATCTTACTTCATTGTATAGAAACCAAATGAGATATGATGACAAATTAATGCATCCTTATGGTAACCTTTTCATTAGAGAATCTACAAATATTCTCACTAAATTAGAAAGAAAAAAGATAGAGAATATCAACTATCTATTCCACTAACTCGTACTTTTATCAATTAAGTCTTCCACCATAAATACACTTTTTCCATTATTTTCACCTCTAAATGGACCTTACAATGGCTATAGAAAGAAGGCACTTATATCTCCTTTGTCACTCACCCCATCTTGACGATGACATTCTCCTCTATGTGAAACTTGGTTACGAAGAAGCATTGATAAATATGATTAGCTTTTTTTGTAAGTAAAAGTTCATCTCTCAAACCCAATAGTTCATTGTCAAAATTTCCACAAGCTTTGGGGTATTGTATCTGTTCTTGAAAAACAATATATAAAGGAGATAATACTGTAAATGAACATTGGGCAGGGTTGAAAGATGCAAAAGAGGCTAAAGTTGATAAAGATAAACTATTTGTTCCATTAACACACACAAAAAAAGGTTGTTTGGGATGCTTTTGTGACAGAGAAAAGGTTGGGGCGTTGTCCACTTGGAGTTGAGGAGGAATGATCTGTTGTTCATAATTAAAGAAGAGAAGGTGATATCTTAGCTTTCTTTCATTGAATTGTTCCCACCATATGACCAAAAACTTGTGCCCAAAAAGGCAATTCTAAACCTTTATTTGAAAACCAATCCCAGAAAGCTATATAAAGGGAGATAGATACATCAACCAGTCATAACATCTGAATTTTTGAATGAGGAATTGAAGGAGGAAGTTTATGTCACACAACTTTGTAATTACTGGAGGGTTCAAAGAATTAAAAAAAAAAAAAGAATATTAAATCAATCATTAAATTAAGGATTGTATTAGAGATAATAATTAACTTAATAATCTTCAATTACAAATACCGTGTCTCTATATTATAATAGTACAATTATATAATTTAATTTTTATGTTAAATACAATTATATTTAATTTTTTGTCTTCTTACTTTCTAAATACTTATTTTTAGACATCTTTCCACTGTAACAAAAACATATTATAATTTTATTGAAAGAGTTCTGTATAAAGCACATCAGTTATATATCTTGATTTTACACATAATAAATCTAAAACATAAAATCTGTAACTCCTAATCCTAAGATTTGAAACGTAAAACAGAATCAAAACAAAGTCCTAAAAACTAGGAAAGGAATGTTGTAGTTGTTACTGGGAAGGTACACTTGCAACATGGGTAGATTCATATTTTGATTCTTAGAACTTCAAATTTAGATTTTGGAAGAGTTTTTATTAAAACATCTTTGCAATAAACGACCTTCACTTCTTCTCTTTGTGCATATCTTTAGAATTTGTGTAAATCCTAACTAAATCAAGGCTCGCAACTTGAGCAAATATTTATGAAAAATTGACTCCAAACACTTGAGTTTCTAGAATTTTTTTTTACTCCTATAAATTATTTGCTTGTGGTGTGGATTCTCCATCAACACTCAATGCTATTTTTTCTATCATTCTTAATTCTTCCTCGATAGTTTTAATTCTTTTGTCATCCTTCACAACTTATTTGAATTTATAAGTTCTAATACAACATTATTGTCTCTTTCATGAATTTCAACTAAGGATGTTGTACCTATCTCATTTATATTATCATCAATGAAATATGATTCGTGTTGTCCTTTTTAACCTGTGAACTATAAGAGAAGCAACCACAATCGTATATTTTTAGATTTTGTAAATTTGGATGAAATAGATTATTTTTTAGAACTTTGCTCAAAAACCTATTATATAAAAAATATAGTCATTCTTACCATCTTTACCCAGGACTCTTTGATAACTCTTTCATATAACATACACCTTGTCATCTTTAACATACTTTTTTTTTTCTCTTACCTACGTGTTCTTTTTGTGGGGATAAGACATTATGAATTAGTGCTCAATATCATTTTTTTTTTCAGTTTTTATCAAAAGCATCATTTATATATTTCTTTCTTTTGTCAAATCTTATTATTTTTATTTGCATTCTTAACATTTCCCAATTTACATTAAAAGTACTTTTTTTTTTTTATTCTACACAAATCTCGCTTACTTTTTTAAATGTTACATTATCGTTTTGTTTACATTACCCTCACACCATGTCACCTGATAAGGTTATTGTAATTGTGAAAAATCAGATATGTAGATATAATTTGAGAAAGTTGTAAGGAATGTAATTTTAATTTAATCAAAAAATAATATTAAGTAAATTTAGTATTTAAAATTTTTGGAAGAAATACAAAAATTAAAATAACAAATCATTGTTTTTGGGCCTAGCTTAGTAAGACAACCAGGCCGATCAAGTAGAACAAAATTGACCCATTTTACATAGCAATTTTTAAAAGTACAGTCACTTTACCACTAAGAAAATCCTAAAAGTGCAATTACCTAGAGTTTTACTGGTCTCTTCTTCTTAACAAAATATAATTGACATGTTATATGGCCAATATCAAAATAAGTCATACATGATGAGAAGCTAATCCAAATTTTTAATGAGAACCAAATTTGGATTCTTGATCATTTATAGTGAACCTTTTACTCGTATTTTACCATTATAGCAGGGGTACATGGAAAGAAAGAAAAAGAAAGGAGGAAAAAATGGATGATTGGCAAGAAAAAAAAGAAAAGACATGACAAAGTGAGAGTGAGTTACTTTCTACATGTGAGAGAATGCAAAGTTGGAGAAAGTGTGTTAAAACCCAACCTAATAAATTATTTTGAACATAACAAGTTGTATCAGTTGTGATAAAATTTGGTAATATTTAGTTCTAAAAACCACACATAATCAATTATGGGGAAATCACAATTAATAATTGGGGAACCATAATAGATTATAGGTGGTGGCAGAATTATTTTTTTCCAAATCTTATTTTTTTTTAATAATATTTAAAGAAAAAAGTAAAATAATAATGTGCAAAAATTAAATAAATAATATTATAATTAAAATTCTCCCCACTTATCATCATTTCTTCACAATTAAACAACCTTCATCCTCTATTTCTTATCACCCTAAAATAGGTTGTTATCATGCAATGGACTGACAAGATTGTATCTGTAAAAGTAGAATAGGTAAGCCCTGAAGATGACCACATACGACAAGTTCCACGAACTTGTATTGTCTGGATTGTATTAAATCGGAGACAAGTTGAATCATGTGAAACAAGAGTAACCCAAAGCTTACTGAGAAAAATCTTTTTATCCAGAAAAGAGATTGCCAAGATATATTTATTCTTACTGAGAAAATCCTTGAAACGTTTAACATTCGACATCAATCAGCCTATCCATAAGTCATAACCACAAACTCGTATCTTATTTAGGTCCACTGCACACACTATATCTCTATCCATTATCACATAAACTTCTTCGCGTTGTGGACATTACAGTCATCGAAAGTCAACGGCTGGTGTTCCATGATCATGCAACAAGGACATTGAAGTTAATATTACTTTTCCCTAACTCACCTTCAAAAGGCTATCCTCAAATCAAACAGTTCTCAAACTCTTCGGACAAACTTGAAACATCAAAGAATGCAAAAGGATTAATTGTTTTATTTTAAAAAACACGTGACCCTTGACATAGGAGACATGCTTCATTAAATTCAAATGGAAACTATATCATTTTTCTCTGAACCATTTAGTTAATGGAAGTGGGGTAACATGGCATGTGAATGCAAGCACACTGCACACGGCCCCACGAAAAGAGATGTACAAAATGGTAAGAGAGGCATGCAGTACAACAATGGACTTACATGGCAAGGAGCAGAGCTAAAAAGAATAGCTAAATATTGAAAAAAATAATAATAAAAAAAAATGCTTGCATAAATTCACAATTACAGCTCAAGCTAATTCTGCCCTATTATAGAATATGAAAAGGAGCAAAAATTTAGGTAGCACACAAACCACAACTCCCGATCTCCATCTCTGTCCGCATATTCCACGCACCGCAGAGTTTTACTGCCGAGCGCCTGATGACCTGTTAGAAGAATATCCCCTTCTTCTTTACTCTCCTTTTCTCCCCAGGCTGCACAAGAGAAAAATCAGAAGAAACCTTCAATACATAATCTTCAATGCTGGCTCAAAATATTTACTCTAAAAACAAAATGATGAATCAGAAACACAGAAATAAACAAAATCTATGAACAACAACTGGACTGAAGTAACATTCTTTCTGGCTTTCCTATACAACACTAAGGACAGGTCAGAATCATAACTTTAAGCTCAGTTGACTTCAAATCAAGGGAACTAAAGGAATCTATTTAAACAATCTTATACTGCCCAAGCAGGGAACATACATAATCAATGCTAGTTATTAATAGTTTCTACATGTAATAGAACAGTTCACCGTTAAGAATAATGACTGACTAAATTAAGCAAAATTTATTATGTTGGAAAACTGATGCTCCACCTTCTCTAATTATTATTATTATTATTATTACTACTTTGGTTTACCAAGCGTAGTAAGGGTGCAAGGGAACATGCCAAGTCGAGCAAGATAAACAACATTGCAAGTGTTTCATAAAATGCCATGCCAAACAAACTGAAGGCCAAATGGAAAATTTTTAGTATACAAACTACCACTTTTATTAATCAGTAAACAAATTCGGGAGAAAAATTTTATATACCTTCCTCAGAATAAATAATCTCAAAGTGAGCACAATTGTGTCTCTGGCACTGCAAAAGAATAAACATAAATACTAGTAAAAGCAGAATATAAAGCAGAAAACTTCTGAAATGGACAAGTCACACGATATTACAAATTGCTTTTTGCAATAATTTGAAAACTTGACGTAGGGCACTCTAATTAAAAAGGTAATTCTCTTCATTGCTTAGAGATTAAACAAAATATTATTCCAATTTCCAATTTATTTTAAGCACATTGGCATTAACATATTACAAGTTTCTTCACTTGTCTCGTTCCCTTTCTCCATAATAATTTTTAACACTCGAGGTTCCACAAAGTTGACAACGGGGAGTAGGGATCTAAGAAGAATTTTAAAATGAAACAGATTTTTTCAAATATATTATAAATGATATCTTCACCATTTGTTTGTTGCAAAAAAATTAATTACGACATCCTCAGCAAAAAAGGTATATGTCAGTTATTTAAAACGGACAGAAGCAAGAGCTAGAATTATTACTTGCAACGAACTTTATGTGATGAAGATTACAAAATTATACGAGTATACTATTCCTAAAGAAAAATTTTAATATTCTACTATTACATTTAAAGAATAATGCAGATGTAACCACAAACAAGAAAACACAGAAATCATTTTTGGCTACTGAATATGACTGAAGTCTCATTTATCAAAGACACTAAAGGCAAATGGCTGCCCTTCTATCCAACAGACTGTTCAGAGAGAGAACGGAGATTGGACTTTTAGTGTCTTCAAAAGGGTTCAAAAATTTGAAGTTTTAGGTCAGCTTAAGTTTAAACAAAGCAAGCTAGACAGTGAAATCTCCTGGGGGGATAATGTTTCAGTCAATGCTGAATCATTTGCACATGAAACAACCTGCAACTCTCTCATGCCAAGTCAAGTCATCAAAAAAATTGTTCCATAAACATACATTCATACCTAATAGAACATTAAAAAAAGGTGTTATGATCCCTTTTCATCAAGCAGAAAATAAAACACAGGAAGCAGACAATAAAACAATTGCAGATAATATGATCTCTATTCCAGTCAATGAAGAAATATTTGCAGATGAAACATTTCACAGGTGCAATTTAACTACTATTATAACAAGACATGTGAGAATACATACCAACTGACATCTGTGGAGTTGTTTTCTGCTTTTAAAAGGTGTTCAGCACCAGTGGAACTAATAATAATGAATTCTGAAGCATGTCCATATGGAATCGCAACCTACAGAGAACAATGCAGAGTGGATATATAAAAATTAGCTAACCACATAAGATCATTAAATATAATAAATCTCAACAGTTTTATACTTTCTTAATAAATAACAAATTTTGACATCAACAAATAAATAAGGTCCAAAACTTATATATTCTCAACTTCACAAACTCTTTGGCTTGCCTGATGTCTATCTGGTGAGATAACTTCAACCAAAGGTTAGAAAGTCCAGCAGACAATCACAAATTCCGCAATATCATACTTCTTAGAACTTAAATTGAATATTTAACAGAAGTTCTATCATTGATAAATAAGCAGGGGCACATGAACGATCTATCTGATGAAATAACTCAGTTCATCCAACACAACCAAAAACTTGAAAAGACAAATATTCTGCAATATAATGCTTCTTACAATTTCACTGGCAATCTGTAATGACAATCTGACAATATTATTCTAGATAGCTAATACATCGTCAGATAAATCTAATTTGCCATGACACAATGTCTTGTTTTCATAACATCATAATTTTTATTTTCAAACATTCGGACATTTACAGCAAGTTTGGCCGAATTTAGCCTATATATAAGTTTTTGAATTGTAGGTTTAACTTAATCCAACAAAATCATCTTGAGAGGTGCGGGTTGTCCTCCACTTATCTTTTCAAACCGTATTTGTACCCTATGTGAGACTTGGGTTCTTCCAATATAAGGAGTTTTCACATGAGAGGAGATAATAGATTGTATTTAGAAAAAAAAAAAAAAAAAAAAAAGGAATTAGCAAGGAATTTTACTTCATTTGCTAAATAATAAATTTGCCAAATAGTCATACAGAATATCAAGGAATAAACCATCATACTTGGGTGGACGGTGAAAATTTTTCTGTGATTACGACTCCATTTGGTCCACTGCATTTGATACTGTAACCTTCCCTCTTAATGGCTAACGTGGCTGGTTCCCATATATCAAGATATCCAGTCTGTAATATCAAGCCAAAAATATTTATGAAACTGTTAGGAGTTCTTCATAAAGAAGAATAATAGGTAAAGAAATATTTTGACACTAACATTTAAAGGAAAATCATAACAATATGAAAACTGCTTTCATTGAATTACCGGATGAGAAACTCTATATGAAGCATGTCCACTATAAAAAGCCTTCTCTATGTGGCTCTGCATTTCAGGATCTGAAAACAAATAACATAAGAGAACAAGTCAAACTATTTTATGACTTGTCAATTTGAAGCCCTAAATAAGAAAATAAGGGAGACAAAAGAAAAGCTATATCACTATTCAAATCAAGACATGTATGACACATACAAAGCAGACAAGTCAATTCAGATTAATTTGAGTTTAACTTTTCTAATGGGACAATATATATCCTCCTTGTTTCTAATTTCTTTTATTCTAATCAACTGTTCTGTTATGAAATTATTTACTTTTGATACCTTCAGCCAAATGAAAGCATAAAATTTGAAACAATATCCCTCCTTGCACTTATTTGTCTCAAATACTGTTAAAAACAGAGTGAACATACTCACAAAAACAAAGAAGAAAAGGGAGAGAGAACAATACTTATGGGTATTGGATCAGATATTTTATTCCTCACACATCTGTGTATCACAAATTCACAATACAACATTAAAATTTATGCTACAGTTGCAAGTAGTTAGTTAACAGCCCACTAACTACTAAACTAACATACAATACTAATTGAATCATCTAAAACATTCGCCCTTAAAACAAATTAGCAATAGACAGCACTCCTTGTCATCTCTCTAATCAGTTTGAATTGGTCAACCTTAAGAGGCTTTTTAAAATATTAGCTACTTGTTCAATAGTATTGCAGTATTTCAACTCTAGCTTCCCTTTACTGACTTGATCTCTAAGGAGTTGAAATCATGTCTCAATATGCTTGCTCCATCCATGAGCAACATAATATTTAGCCAAGATTATAGATAACTTGATGTCTATTAGCAACTTCATAGGTTCTTCTTTTCTAATCTTCATTTCTAACATCAATCTCAAGCCACAAGGCTTGACAAGCTCCCATTAAAGTTGCAAGGTATTTAGCCTCAAATGAAGACAATTTCACCATAGACTCCTTAGAACAACATGAAATAAGTCATGTTTCAATCCGCCAAAAAGTCCCACATCCTTTAAGGTAGTTTGTAGAAATACTCTTCTCATAACCCAAGAAAGATATCATTTTAAAGACAAAATCATAACAAAAACATTGAGTTCTAAAATAAATAATGCTTCAAATGCAATGATTAACGATATTATCTTCAAAGACTTGAGGTCAGAATATTAGTGTTGAATGTGGGAACAAAAAGGACGATTCAAGGCTCTACTCAGTGGGGACTTGTTCCAATACATGCATAAGTCTTGCATTACTTATATATATTCTTCTTTTATAACCCACTGAAACGTCTTTCAAAAGTCATGATAAAAACATCAAGCTTCAATAGATAATACCTTTAGTAATCGACCCTCTAATGATTATATCTTAGCATACTTGAGGTTGGAAATATGCTCCACACACACATAAGCACAAACCCTATTGTACTTTTTTTCTCACTACACGAATCTGAATTACAACAACCAGATACTTCCTCAGCAATACTTGTCATGTTTTGAAAACATGTAGCCCAAAGTGTCACATATCTGAGTAATCTTCTTAGTGGGAAACATACGAGAAAGTCTTGGATGATTATAAATCTCATAACTAGGCCCACTCCATAAACTATATTAGGCCAGTTGCATAAAAGTTTCAAATCAACATTTTGTATATACAAGGTTTCATAGACTACCTTGTCACTTCCTTCTTCATCTAACTTTATATGACAATCAGTTGGTGTTTAGACAAAATTACAATCCGACATATGAAATTTTTTCAATATTTTAGTTGTGTACCTCTTCTGATACATGAAAATTTCATCGGTGGTAGAGACAAATTCCATTCCAAGAAAATAGGATAGTAGTCTCAAATGTGTCATCGCAAACTTCTAAATTTTGTTGCATGGCTACCAGTAATAAGTAGGTAATCTACATCGGGGAAAAACTATCAATAAAACAACTATAGAACCAACTACAAAAGGAAACAATATATTCTTATTTCAAGTCAAAGAGGCTTGTTATAGGTCATATAAAGTCTTCTTCAATTCATACACCTTTCCTTCATGCCTTGTCACTTCAAAACCAAGTGGAATCCACATAAACATCCTTCTCTAGTGACCCATTTAAAAAGTGGTTGTAGAGTTTCAATTCTTGACAAAGGTGTAAACAATTCATTGTAAGTCAAAGCAACATTTTGTAAAACACCTTTTGCAACTTAGCATAGGCTTGTATTTTGCAACTTCTCTGGTTGGTATTACTTCACTTTATAGACCTATTTGACTCCAAATTTTGTAACAAGGTAACATGAGCAGGTCCAACATGTGGTTTTTCTTTATAGCTCTCACTTAATATACCCTAATTTTGGAAAGCATAAAAGTATATATAATATATTGTTGTCCCCACCATCATTTCTTCAAGAGGCGTGTGCTTGCAACAAGACTAAATTGCAACTCTCTTGACACTTGTATCAAGAAGCCTTTGTTCATAAGCTTCGAGGGAATTTTGCAGCTCTTCCAACTTGATTCACCACCACATTGTGATCAAATTGGGGAATCTAAGTTCTTAAAGCCTATTTACTGCAACCCTGCGATGAGTTGACAAGCACTTTAATTTTGCTGAAGTAATCCCTTACTACTTCTTGATAAGTTACATGATCCCTGCAAAATATCCCATGCAGACTTTACTGAAATGGCAATAGATATATTTTCAAAATTGGCAAAATCCAAACAATGATGGATCAAGAAAAGAGCTGTGTATTTTTTCTTGGATTCATGATAAATAGCATTTTGCTCCACTTCTCGAGTGTCATTCTTTACAATTTTCAATACTTCTTTGAAACCAAATATGGCGCTCACATTGATACACCATTGACCAAAGTTCTTGTCATCAAGAATTGGCAAGTTGGAACCAAAATACACATTAGAATCTACCATGATCCACACTCTAAACCTTGCATAATTTTAAACTTTGGAAAGTTTTGTATTACTTTTGTTGAAAGTCCCACATCGCCTACCTATGTCATTTGGTATGGTTTAAATACATGTTAGGTTACTCCACATATTGCCAATTAGTTTTATGTTGGAACCTTAACATGGTATCAGAGTCAAAACCTAACATCTTTCCGGTTATTGTCATGGGCCAAAAGTTGCCCTTTAATTAGGTCAAAAGTACCCTTTGCCTGGTCCGACAGGCTTCATTGGAGGGGGCGTGTTGAAAGTCTCACATCGCCTACCTCATGTCATTTGATATTGGTTTAAATACATGTTAGGCAACTCCATATATTACCAATTGGTTTTATGTTAGAACCTTAACAACTTCTACGCAAGTTGTTTTTACCTATTCCTAGTTTTAATATTTTACATTGAACATATACATCATCTATGTGATATGCTTTAAGTAATTATTCATTGTAGCAAAATCATATGATTCGCTACAAAACTACGGTTCACAGTTCAAAAAATAGCTCAGTGATTCACAACTAGAATCTTGATTTGTTACTTGGTCAGAACACTAACAACATGTTTCGTTAAGGGATTTACAAGGATTGGAAAGAAAAACTTATGCTTAACCTTTCCCTTGTTTGGGAATCTTCCAAAACGAGGAAAACGGAATGGAGACTTTATAAATCCTCCTTACATGATTGTATGACTTCTTTCAAAAGTTGTGCATACGTGTGTGTGTGTGTGTGTGTATATATATATATATATATATATATATATATATAGGATTAATTGCTTACTCTTTTTAAGAAACAGAGGATCATTTAATCATTTAAATTTAACTAACGCAACATCTTTTGTTGTACATTTTAACACTTAACATCCACAAAAGGGTAAGGCTTACTATTCATTTCCTTTATGTTACCCTAGCCTCCTAACTATCAAACATACCCTAAATATAACAATTTCCTTCTCACAAGTCACAACAACCATCATGCCCTCATATATGTTTTTCATTTTCTATAACACATGATGACATGAAAAAACGATAGGAACTTAATCCTAAAAAGACTACAGTAATTTACCCTAATGCACAACACTCACTGTAAAGTAAATCTTTCAAGTTCCACAGAAAGCAGCAACAACTGAACATCGGAAATATTATGATACATATACTCACCACAAGTGATCTTTTTGCTATCATTGGCAAAAACCTTCACAGGTTCTCCCTACAATCACACAGAACGGAGGAGATTCAGTATAATAGAAGACTAGATAACCATTAGCAGAATACCAAATGCAGTCTAACTCAATTTACAAAATACACATTCATGAATTGTGTTTAAGCTTCCCACTTCAGAAGTTACTTGTTGAGCATAATGCGCCATTGTGCAATGCATTGTGCCATTACATGGCCCCACAATATTAAAAAGATATTTTTAATTAAAAATATAGCATATATATAACATTAAAAATATTAATATAATTCAAATAAAAAAATATGAAAAGCTTAATATACAACAAAAATACTTTTTTTAAATAAAATGGTAGTGCTAAAGCAACACAGTGCTAATTGTCATCCAAGCTGTGTTGACACCGCAATTAACAACAATCATCTGCAACACCCCGATCCAAATAATAAAGGAGAAAAAAATGAAAGTAGGAGACTAGACCAAAACCAACTAAGAATACCTATAATGAGGAAGTTGAAATTTATCTCTGAAAAAATCAGAGTTTACAAAAGAAGCTCCCACCATGTATAGCACTATGAACAAATACCAAATTTGGCTAACTTATCTGCACAATAGTTCACTTCCATAAACACATGATGGACATGAATCCTCATGTGTTTTGTCTTCCCCATCAAATTAATCCATCCATAGCGCAATCTGAACAATAGTTGAATTTTTATAAGCTTGGCCAACTAATTGAGAATTACGCTCCAACCAAATCCTAAACCATCCTTTAGTTAAAGCAATCTAAATTGCCAAAATAGCACCCACAATTTATGCATATAAGGAAATTTGGCCCACAAAGGATTATTATAAACAGCCCATAATTGATGCTTTTTGGTCCCTGAATATACCCCCACAGGCAGCAGTACCCAGAGAGCCCTAGACAGTCCCATCAGTATTGCATTCGACCCATCCATCAGAAGGAGCAAGCCATAAGACTGGTCTGATGTCAGGTACCTTAGCAGGATGTCCAGCCACACCAAAAGCTTTAAGAATAAGGAACTAGTTATGTTAGGTTTCATAGCTCCTTGACAGCGATTTTCTTTCAGACTAGCATACAACTTAAAGCACATGCTAAATATGTTTAGTACCTAGACAATAGGTCCATGGCAATCTCATTTAATGTCAATTAATTTTAAAATGAAATCTGACAATGATATCAGAGTCTATATCTCATTTTGGTAATTGCCTATCCTAGTAAGTTTGTCTGGTTTGACATACATATATGGAAGGGGGGGTGTTGGAAGTTTTATATCACCTGCCTCAATTCTTAGAATATCACCAATACATTCATTGGACAATGTCGCTAACTGTCAATTAGTTTTAAAATAGATTGGACTGTTCACTGATTTGACCCTCCAGAATTCCTTGTTCCATACAGTTTGGTCTATGTCTTCATCTCTGTTGTGCTCATACCTAACAGCATCTTTAGTTTCATCCAACCGTTGGTCATTCCAAGTGACTTCCAGGTATTGTATTTAGAGGCAGTAGGATTTAATTAAAAATCATAATGGTGCAGCAGCAGATAGAGAAGCTGAGTCCAGGGATATGACTAAAATGTAAACATATATTTTTTTGGGGGCCAATTTGGCCAGAGCTTTCCAATATACCCTTATTGAGAGTGTCACATGGATGGTTTGATTTTTCTCTCAATTTATGTTTATTTCTTTTTGTAAGTTTTGATTGAGTCTTAACCCAGATGTTTGCTAAGAAACATTGTCCATATTTCCCCCAATGGGCAATTACAAATTGCATTCAAGTACTTCGGTATGATTTGGAGGCCCATTTCCATGTGTGTGGAGAACAACTAAGGTTTTCAGAAGAGTATATAGCTTATTGCTAACAGCCTTTTGTTGTCAAAATAATAAGATCTTCTCTCAGAGAAATTTGGGTGTGGATGCACCACAATTTTGATAGATCCACCTAGTATCCGATAAAGAAAAAAAATGAAGAAATTGGACAAAATTGACCAATGAACTGTAATTCAGAACATAGGCTACGGCAGCAAAGAAGTCCAATTACACAACATATCAACTCATACAAACCCTCAAAATAGAATTATTCTGCCTTTGTAACCCCCACTACTTATTGGACCCACCTATGTATTATATCTCAATTACAATTAGAGTTAGTTAACCTTTCTTGTTATCTCAACTTACATAGACCCTCTTAAAAACACCTAAATTGACAGCCTCACTCAAAGGACAGGAAGCTATTTATGCCAATGGTAAAGGATTTTCTTGTGTTAATTTGTGAATAAAGAAATTTGCTTGCTCTTACACATAAATATAGTACAAGTTGATGTTCATGTTGCTTTCAGGGGACTTGAAGACTTCTCATGCTCAGATACATATAAATGACTAAACCTATGACAGCCTAACTAATTAGTCTTTGATGTCTCTTCATTTCAGATTGACATGAACCCAACCACGACTGGGATGTGGGGGTATTATCAAGTAAAATGCTCTTGGAAAGAAAGATAGAGATTAGATAACTCCTTTTCCGCAGCTAGGTGCACTCATAGCACAAGGGGAAATTAGTAGACAAGGAAATTAATGTGGTTTGACTTTGAACTATACTGGCTATGACCCAATGTCCAAAGGAGAGAGACAGAAATTCAAAACTATCAATAAAGGTTACAAAGAATAGCCACTCAATCCCATGCAACCCTAATCCCAGTATACCTAAATCAACAGTATGATCAATGAAAATTACAAATAGTAGTTGCTTATTACCACCATAGATCTACATGAAATTCTTAATTCTTTGTTGGGTTGCATGGGTAGCAAAGCCATAACTAAATACAAGCCACATTATGACAGGCCACTAATTTTTTTTGCATATATGTGTAAGATCTATAATGAGAGGAACAATGTACCTTGCGCTTCCTGTTATCCAGGGGTTGGACTTCAATGGCAAGCAATGTACCAACATCATCAGCATTGACAAGATAGGCTGGTTGCTTCGCCCCTATAATTTAAATCAATCATTACTGAGTTCATCACATATTGGAAGAAAGGGAGAACATAATTTTATGCATAAGTATAACAATACCATCGATATAGTTAACAGAACCATCTTCCAAATGCCGAATCCACTGGTAGTCCAACAAGGGACACAAGGTAATGTCAATTTTCAAATGCTTATGATAGATATCAATCATCAATACATAATGAAAAACTCATACAAGGAATCAAAGCAAGAAGAAACAAAATGCACCTCAAAATTACAACTTGTAGTGCCATTGATGGAGTATCCACATGCCTGAAGTTCCCTTCCAGGAAAGGCTTCTCCTGAAATTTGAAGGCCCTCTATAGCCGGCAATGGATCTTCATCTGCAGCTGCATAATTTATTTAACTTGGAATAACCGACAGCAAGGCTCTGAATGTATAGTAAAGCTTAAAAGGTGATTAATTCTTACCCTCAGAAAATGAAGAAGAAGGTTCTTCAAGAACTGGTGGTAAATAAGGAGAATATGAGGAACTGGGATCATCAACAGTGGTTGTATAAGGGGCATTGCCAGAACTCCAGTTAGCAGATATTTCTCTTTCACTGTGCGTTCCATCTCCATCAGGATCATCAACTTCACTGTTGCTCACAGGTTCGCGAAATTTGACCTGTTTGTTAGTCATTTCCTCTCCATAATGTCCAGGATGCGTATTACCCTGAGTAACCACCATGTGAGTGGTGGATGCATCATGGGCTGATGAATTCCTGTGAAACAAAATGGCCAATATATTTGAGCAAAGATGTCAGTTTCCAACAGCCCAGGGAATGTCAAATTTTATCACGTTATCATTACTAGTTGAATATCAAAACTAAAAAATAAACATTACAACCTCCCGATGGTGAACTTAGTTCAAGTATGAGTTAAAGTCCTATATTGAATAAAAATAGAAAGTTTAGGTTTTGGATGGAAGATGGTGTCATATTTTCATATGTGATTATGTTACATCCCATTCGTAAATATTTCCCAATTAAATACCCTTGAAAATACCAAACAAGTATCAGAATATGTGGTTCGCCTTGGTGATTGGTTCAGTCAAGTGATAGATGGAGTAGGTTATGTTTTTTGGTTAAATGGTGGTATAAGGGTCACCACTAAGGTATTTGTGGTTAAGAAAAACTTTTGCTCGAGGGGAAGTGTTCCAATAGGTTGGGAATCATACTTGACAGAAAATTGTACAAGGGAGTGTGTTTTAATGTGCAGAGACTCACTTGTGGGGAAGTGTTGGAATTCAAGTGTGTTGAATTCCTAGGAAATGAGCTACCAAACACATACCACTTCATAAATTTTTTATATAAGCCTACATGTAAGACATCAGGAAAAAAATTATCTGAGCCAACTTAAAACCAAGATATCAAAGCCAATTTTACCATGATCCACTGTTAGCACAGTATCATGAACCATTACATACTGGCAATTTGCAATGTTATACTTAACATTAAGAAACAGAAAAATATAGTTTGGAGGGCTTAATCAACCCTATTAATCATCTTCTATTTATATTGAAAAGTCTGATGAAAAGTCTGATGAAAGAGAGCATAGAAAATCTAAGGTCGCACTAGACACCTAGGTATAAAACTAGATACAACAGTAGGGCAACTGGTAGATGTTTCCAACACACTACCCCCTACTCAGACTTAATGATTACACATAGATTTAATAATTATTCTAACACTCTCGCTCAAGATGGAGCATACAAATTGTATGTACCAAGCTTGGAATAAATGAACTCAATTTGAGGTCATCCTAAGGACTTGGTCAACATATCTGCAAGTTGGTCATTTGATCCAACAAACTCAGTACAAATTTCTTTCGACAGACAGTCAATTTCTATGTGTTTGATCATTTCATGAAATACTGGATTTGACGCGATGTGGAGTGCAACTTGGTTATCACAACACATTTTCATGGTCTGGACTTCACAAAAATTAAGCTCTCGAAGAAATTGTTTTACTCATATAAGTTCACAAATAAGAGACGTCATTGTCTTATATTTAGCTTCAGCAGTTGATCTAGCCACTACATTTTGCTTCTTACTTTTCCATGAGATAATATTTCCTCCAAGAAAAACACAATATCCCGTAGTAGAGCGTCTATCAGTTGAGGAGTATGTCCAATCAGCATCACAGTATCCGGAGACTTGGACATTTCCTTTATCTTCAAATAGCAAACCTTGTCCTGGAGCATTTTTTAGGTAACTTAAAATATGAATGATGGCATTCCAATGGCCAATACATGGAGTCTGCATGAACTGACTAACCACTCCAACTACAAAAGATAGATCAGGCCTCGTAATAGTAAAATAAATTATATTTCCAACTAACTGCCTATATCTTTCTGGATCAGGGAATGATTCACCTTCTTCCGTCATTAGTTTTTTATTTTGGTCCATAGGACTATCTCTTGGCCTACAATCAAGCATACCTATCTCTTGTAGGATGTCAAGAGCGTACTTCTAAGAGATAAAAACCCCATCTTTTGATGGAGCTACCTCAATGCCCAAAAAATATTTAAGACTCCCGAGATACTTGGTTTGAAAATGTTTGCACAAGTACTCCTTCAATTGAGATATTCCGGCCACATCATTTTCTGTAATAACTATATCATCAACATAGACTATCGGGTAAATACATTTCTTAAGATGGGTATTACAATAAAAAACTGAATGATATGCTTCACTGCATTTTAGCCCAAATTTTTAAACAACTGAGTTGAATTTACCAAACCAAGCACGTGGTGATTGTTTGAGACCATAGAGAGGCGGCGCAACTTACAGACCTTACCAAACTCCCACTGAGCAACGAACCCAGGAGATTGCTCCATGTATACTTTCTCAGCAAGGTCATTATGTAGAAAGACATTTTTAATATCCAATTGATGGAGTGACCAATGACTAATTGCTACCATGGCAAAAAAGAGGCAGATAGTAGTCATATTGGCCACTAGAGAAAAAATATCACTATAATTGATGCCATAAATTTGAGTGTACCCTTATGCAATTAATCGTGCCTTGAGACGATCGACTTCACCAGTAGGACCAACTTTAACGGTATAAACCAATCGACACCCAACTGCCTTTTTTCCAAGTGGAAGGGAAACTAACTCCCAAGTATTACTCTGGTCAAAAGCCTGCATTTCTGCAATCATAGCTTGTCGTCATCCAGGATGATTAAATGCTTCCGTCACATTTTTGGGAATGGTAATAGAAGACACTAAGGATAGAAAATAACAAAAGGAGGGCGATATGTGGGTTTCGAGTGGAACGAGTACCTTTTCTAAGAGTAATGGGTCAACCTGAATCTTCTTCATCAACAGTCGTGGTATTGGGTGATGACGGAGAAGAATTTGAAGTATAGGATTCACCTTGTTCTTGGATAATTGGACTAGTTATTTGGGTCCCATGGATATCAATAAGAGGACTTTGACCAAGACTAGGATTAGCATAGATACTGGAATTAGTGGACCCGACTAATGGTATAGGGAGGACCTACTGAATGACATGCACATCTTGAACGGATGAAGAAAAATAAGGAGTTTGTTCAAATAATGTAACATTAGCAAACATATAGTACTTCTTGGTTTCAGGAGAGTAATAGCGATATCCCTTTTGAAGTCAAGAATAGTCTAAGAAGACATATTTGATCGCACAAGCAGACAACTTGTCCAACCCTAGAGACACGTCATGAGCAAAACATACACAACCAAACACACGGGGAGAAATGTGAAAGATGATCATTAGGAAAAAGGATGTAAAGATAGACAATTTCGTTCTTGATTTCGTAGTCTTGCATAAGATAAACCCAAGTACATCTCGAGTATTCATCAATGAATGTGACAAAAATATTTAAAACCAAAAGAAGAGACGCTACTAGGTCCCCAAATATCAGAGTGGATAATAAAGAAACTAGAATTACACCTTGTTTTAGACCTTTTAGGAAAGATAGATCTAACATGTTTTCCTAATTGACAGGACTCACATTCTAAGATCTAGAAACTACTAAGCTCGGGGACCATTATTTTTAACTTTGACAAATGAGGATGACCAAATCGTGCATGTAACAATTTAGGACTTGCGCTGGAACACAACAAACATGTGAACTAGATCCAAAATGGTATAAACCTCCAGCTTCATATCCTTCTCCAATTCGTCTCCCCAAACCACGTTCATGTATAATAAAAGACTTGTTATCAAAGGTTATTGAACAATTTAACGTTTTGGTTAACTGACTTAATGAAATTAAATTGAAGGGACAATTAGGGACAAAAATGACAGATTTTAGATTTAGGGAAGGAGACTTGATTGACTCCCTTTGAGGAAACTTTAGAGTCATTTGCCAAGGTTATGAAATGATGTTTTTCTTGAAAAGAAAGGGATGAGAACAAATAGGTATTACCGAAGATGTGATCAGAAGCACCTGAGTCAATTATCCATGAATTTTCACCTTCCATAGATTGGGAAATACAGGTTGTTGATGTACTCGGAGTTTCAGATGTTTGTGCCAAGTTGTTAGATTTTAACCTAACACACTCTTGATACTCTTCCTTAGTGAATCTGGAGTTCGAAATTTCAGTCTTAAAGACATTGGTTGTCTTGGCAAGAAAACCATGTAAGGAGAAGCAGTTTTATTGGGTGTGACCCATCCTTTTATAGTATGTACATTGAGGACACACTCGGCCACCACATCCTCCCCTAGTGCCACGTCCTCCTCTTCCTCGTGTGGCAACCATGACAGATGGTTCTACCGGTTCTTGAACTTCCTTGCTTTGAGGCATTGGGACTCGAAGGAGGCGTATGGTCAAGCTATCCATGGAAGGGACCATATGACTGGTAAGAAGTTGATCTCATAAATGATCAAAGTTTGGGTGTAAAGCACGGAAGATCATCACCATATAATATTTATCAAGTTTCTTCCTGATTTCATCCAAATATTCTACTTCCTAGACCATCTTTAGCTCTTCAACTGCTAATTGCACTTCGGTCATGATGGATATCATATCATGGTCAGTTTGTTTGAGAGATGCCAGTCTGCTGGCAGAATCATAGAGACGTTGAATATCATATGCATAAATGTCTTGAGCTTTCTTCCAAAAAAGGCGGCAAATTTTAAAGGCTCTAAGGGAAATCAAAAGCCTCAGTTCCACAATTTGCCATAGCAGGGAACACAGCTAGAAATCAACTTGCTTCACTAATCAGCCTTTTCAGGAGGCATATGGCATCCATCTTTCTCAAGGTGGTCATGATGACCTTGGCCAAGGAACCATACTTTGACACATGCAGCCCACGAAAGGTAATTTTTTCCATTTAGTTTTCTCGAAAGTAATGGAAGGACTTCCAAAGAATGAAACAACAACTCCAGTAGCCATTTTTGTTGATAGAGAACCAGAAAACAACTTGGGCAAGAGACCCCTACGGTGACCTTCGCCAGGATGGCTTTTGGAATTCGCCAAAATGAAGTTTTGAGGGTCAAAAAAGGGAGGGAAGGCTCCACCGATACCCATAGAGGGCAGCGCGACAACTTTCAGACGGGGAGAAGGCGGCGCGTGGGGGTGACACACGCCTGATTGCAACCGATTTTGACTAGGCACGTGACAACACGTGGGAGGGAACTGGCTTCCGAGAACAACAGGGTTGGTTGTCGCTCGGAGAAGTGATCCAGATCCGGTGGTCGCCGGAAGAAACTGTGATGGTGGACAGCGGCGGACGGTGGCTCCGGAGATGACTGAGACAGGTATAACACAATCAACCCGCTATGATACCAACTTGACGTTAAAAAACAGGAAAATATAGTTTGGGGGGCTTAATCACCCCTCTTAATCATCTTCTATTTATATTGAAAAGTCTGATACAAGAGAGCATAGAAGATCTAAGGTCGCACTAGACACCTAGGTACAAAACTAGATACAACAGTAGGACAATTGGTAGATGTTTCCAACACACTACCCCCTACTCCGACTTAATGATTACACATAGATTTAATAATTATTCTAACAGTTATTATGAACCATTACATGAATGGCACAAGAATTAAATTTCCTATTTTATAGACTACAACTGACAGGTCAGCTAAATGCACATATCAATCACTGTTCCAAGTACAGCTACATGTCATGCAAACCCCAATAATTGACCACTTGTCTTGAATTAGGTCTGGCCTAATAAATCCCCAAAAGCTAGCTCATAAAATGAGAATTGTCTTGGCCTTTATAAGCTCTATTTTGACCATATCCTGCTTTGGCCATATTTTCTTTAGTTGATGCGGAATCCCCTCACACCTAAGATTGAACATCTACCAGATGGAGATTGTACAAATATTTTTTTCACTGCACTAGGAAAACCATGAAGTAGAAATTTGGACAAGTAAGGGTAGCCCAAGATCACATATAGCCTAAAGATCTAATGTTGTCTTAAATTTGAGTTGGCCCTAAAAGAATCCCAAAAACTAACTCACAAGGTAAGGATTGTCAAAGCCTTGATAAGCTCAACTATGGCCATATGTACAGTAAATGAGATCCCAATAATATGCGAATCACAAGTTTTCTTTTCTAAGACAGTTATTTCAAGAACAATACAAAATGTAGTTACCTTTACATTCACTGATAATAATGACTAGTTATATCATTCGTTTAGATAATGATGGAGCCATAAAAGTTGCATGTCATGTTATGGAACGGCTTAAAAGGCAAGTCTCCATGTTTAAATAATAGGATCTGATCCACTAAGAATAGTACCAAATATTGCCTAGAAAGAATAGTCTATCCACAACCACATCAGTCAAATGGAACAGAACAATTACATGCATCAGGACCACTTTAACAAAGATTCCATGAAAACAGAACCCACCAATACATTCAGTTCACAGTAGCAGTCTCCATTTGATCGGGCTCACCTGCTTGCAAGTGGTGAAAATCTCCCCAAATCATCAGCATCAACACTTGTTGCCACACCACCACTAAAGCCATTCTGGTGGTGACCCAATAGATCCCAATCAGTGCCTGCCTGAGTATCAACAGAGACCTGAGACTTTACTTGAGAGTACATATTCTGGGGTACCAGTTCAAGGCCGTTTTTATTCTAACAAAAAAATGCAATTATTTAGAATTTTATTTAAGCATATCAAGGAAATGAGACAAAATCACAAAGTAACATACAGAAGTTGCCAAAGGTGCACCAGTCGAGTGAGACTGTGTGGCAACATTAGCATGGTTCATATCCGAACGCCAAGGCGTCAATTGATATTGTGACTCCTTTAGCTTTGACTGTAACAAAGCCAAATATAACCAATAAAATCAATTCCTTTAGCAAAAAGGGAAAGTAAACATTCCAAAATTTCAGCAATATTTAATATCAAGTGAAACTAAACTAGAGCACTAATTCTATTGAACCACAAATGAAACCATAAGAGTTCATACAGGATTACAAAGCACTCAAGTCTTTGTCCAACATACCTCGGTGAGAAGAAGTTTCTCCTGCAAATGTTTAAACAAAACCTGCCAAAAAGCAAACAAAGAGACAGTTTCAGTAATCATCATATGACCTTTTATACAGTGATTCAACGGACTTTTCTATGTAAGATATCATAAACTGCTTGAGAAAAGGGAAGTGCACAACTTAACTTTCATACTCCCACCATAAATAACAGAAGACAAAAAAAAAGCAGCAGCATTAACCTATATATATAATGAAGAAACGAGAAGCGGGATTTATGGATATCTATTACTACCCTTCATTAGTCTTATTTCAACATAGTAAAGCTTCAAGGGTTTTTCTCCTTGACAACATGAGAGAGAGAGAGAGAGAGAGAGAGTTAAATACATCCAAGTGTCATATTTGTATGTTATAATTGTAAGTGCTTGTACAAGGGTAGCAGCATTACTTAATTCAAAAAGGAAACAGAACAAAGCTGACCTTGACATTGCTAACAATTGATTGTGCATCAGGAACAGGAGGCTGCAGAGAGTATTCTGCAAGAAGAGGCAGTAAAGATGAAACGAATGTTGATCTTTCTTGTTGTGCATCCTGACCAGAAAAGAAAATGCAAAAACTTAAAAATTGATTCTTGAAACACATAACAAACAGTACAAGTTACTATTCATGGAGACTCATTGAAAATACTTATAGAAACCATCCGAATTTTAACATACACCAATAACAAGGAAACAGTTACAAAAAATAACCTGTAATGCATATGTAAGACGTATATTTTCTTCAATAATGTCTTGTCGGTATGACAAAGCTTTTGATGCAGCATCTACAAGGTCATGTTGCTGCTGATCAAAGGCCTAGCAGCAATGTTACAAAGTATTCATTTTAGCATAAGCTCAATCAAATATCAGGAAAGTCCAAAAGGTAGAGAATAAAGATGATTAAGAAAATTCAAAGACATCAACAAAATTCAATGCATACCAGACGCATATATGCAATGCGTTTTTCCAAGACATATTTTTCATTGCGTATTTGTGCTTCCTAAAAACATGGAAAGGGTCACTAAAATGGACATTGAAGCAAAGTATTCTCTAAAGATCTATGGATCACTGCTTAAAATGATATTTTACAGCTTTTACCTTTACGGAATAATCTGCAAGATGCTTCCTTAATAGGATGATCTCCTCTTCATGTTCCTGAATCTTAATGGCCAGATCCTAAATAGATAAACATATGACTCTATATATCGAGCTCTAATGAAATTTGAAATTTGAGAACTGAAGGTAGTACCTGCTTCAATAAGCTATTATTATTATTATTTGCTTCAGCCACAGGCATCAAACCTTGCGGAGGCGAATTAAATCTGGGATCATGATCTCCTTCTAGTAGATGCCTATGACAAATACAAGATTCTAAAATTACACAACCCTTCTTGAACACTACTTATATATAGAATGCATAAGACATCACATTGTAGCTTTATCACTATAATTGATATTTTATATCACATACCTGCTTGGAGAGACTGATCTTGTAGATGGTGAAGACAACTGAGAGTAGCCTATATTATCCACAGGCAACTGGTCGTTTGGCTGTACTCTCAATGTTCCATTTATTTTACTTTTGGCAGAATGGTCACCTGTATTGCCTCTGGCTGCATCCATTTGAAGTTTGTTATTGATGGACAACTAGTTTACTGGAAGATCAGCTAGAAAAGAGGCCCCTTCAGCTTATTTACTCAATTACCTAAAGATGGTCCTGGTTGATGAGCTTCATAAGATCCGTGATCCTGATCCTTCCATGGAGCAACCAAATGTGATCTTTGATCGACTGAATCTCTTTTCCTCTGTCAAAAAGTGTAAATTGCACAGCGAGATTTTAGTAGTTTTTTCTTAAAGAGTCTATTATAACCCTATCAAATAATACTTCATCTTACATTTTCCAGAGTCATAAATCAGGAAAAGAAAATAAAATTCTCGTGAAACTGAAAGGAGGATAAAGTTTTAAAAATCTAAGTTCATGGAAAATGCTTTATGGAGCAGACATCTTGATTTTGCAAATAAAGCACAAAAAATTCAATTCTTTCATCTGCTTTATGACATTACTGTATTTGCATGGAAATTAGCACTTCAAGTACAAGAACTATTCCCACATGGTATCAGTTTCTGGCCAATTGTTTATTGTTTCCTTCTTGGTGAACAACAGTAATCATCGGAAGTCCACAAAGGCTTGAAAATCATCACTGCCCATCTTGTGTCCAGCTTAGGAGTGATAAGGATTTTGATGGTCAGACATAAGATTCAAGCTGGGTGGATGAAATGTAAAAATGCTTCAGAGAATATAGGTAACTTGTGGTCACAAACCACCTAAAGGAAAATTCTACCAAAGAGTTATAAGACCAATATTAGCAAAGCTCTGACATGGATGAATTTTGAGCAGTGAAGCACCAACAAATGCAAAAAAGAAAATAAGTGTAGCATAATAAGGAGGCCAACGTGGATCCATGGATGATGGATGAGTGGACATACGGCAAAATGTAAGAGTAGAAACAGCTGTATCCAAGAGAATACTACAACTTTTTCTTAATTAGGATAAGCCCGTTATTTAGATAATAAGATGTTTAATTAATTGTATAAATTTCACTTTCAAATTTACTTCTGCTTTCTGAACTGCATATCCATAAAATTAGAATATAATGCCAGTATATGTTAAGGGATTGGAAAACTTTACACTATTTATGTTCCTTCTTTTTCTTCCTCTTTGTTTTTAAGTCTTCTTTTCACATTAAGGAGGATCATTTATCATGCTAACTCCTTGTAATTATCTTCTGAGTTAATGAAAACAAAATTATCCAAAACACTCACATGTGTGTGACCACATACATATACAATCTTGGACAAATATAAGTAGTCCAAGATTGTCCTATAACCTAGTGCTATGGACATTTTAAAGTAAATAGTGTCCTAAGTTCAGCTAAAAATGCTCCAGTTAGCAATTCCTACCCATGTAAAACGAAATTCAGATTCAAAAAACAGAGTGACAGAAAGTAATTAGTATATAAACAAGCAATCAAATAAAAAAAGAAAACTATATTACAACACTCATAAAAAACATTCGACGAATGAAGCAGATGTCATCACAGAATACTGAACTTACATATTTTTCCAATTCCTTGACTTTACTCAGAAGTTCAGACTTAAGACGGTCATTCTCTTCTACCTGTCAAAAGGTACATGTTGCATCATTAATAACCTATCTAACATGGAATGATATGGAAGAAGCCGCCATTTCATTGAACCAAAGTGAAACTATAAGTGCAAAGGACGGCATTCTCCTATTAAGAGCAGAATAGAAGTTGAAACCCCATTGAAGATAGCAATCAAAACAGAAGGGGGAAAGAGAGAAAGAATCTTATTATTATTAAATACAAGTAAGGTTTTAATAAACAGCTTATGATTGTAATTTTAGCCAAAACAGTATGATTACTGGGATGTCCGCCACTGCAACACAACCACCACACTTATGGCTGCATCGCCCACATATGTGTCTGCATAGAGGGCATTTGTCTGTAATTTTTCACAATATCTAGGACTGCCCCAAAAATTTAAAAATCTTGATTACCAGTCATATTCCATCCCTACTAATAAGGGTTCCTAATGTCTTGTGGACTCAAGTTCAAGGATATTTATTCTCTTTTCCTTTTCAATACCTAAATGATAGTCAGTTATAAAAGGGAAAAGCAAGCACCAGAACACATAAACACAAATACACAATTAAATAAGCCATAATCAAAGCATTGAAACTTGAACCGCATGGCAATACATCTTAATGATTAAACATCGTATGAATTTAAATAATGAACAAGCGCCACCCGATGAACCATACTTATAACGAAGCACATGTTGAAAGCAGAGTACCTGTTGCTTGATAGTAGCTTCGGCAGCTTCAACAGCCTTCATGACCTGATACAAGTTATCATTGTTGTTAGAAGAGAGGTTAGATTGATCATGCACTTGTTGTTGATCATGCTGGTTAATACTCAAGCCCGAGAATTTCTCGGCCAATTTCCCATCGTGACCATTCTCCATGCCCTTCTTCTCCAATCACTCCCCCACCCCCCCCAATAAAAGCAAAACACTCTGGGAATCACACTCCCAAATCAATCATCAAATACCATGAACCTACAGAGCAGTCTAGGGTTACTTCTAAATCATAATCTTGATGAACCAGTCACTACTGAACCTCGAAACACTCCCACAACTGCACCTCCTCTTTCGTCAAATAGAAAAGAAACAGTGAAAAGTTATTCGTAACTATCCACAACCGATTCCAGCCCTCGCAAACGGCAAGCAGATTGAAATTGGTGCAGCATCAGAAACCAACCGTGTAACCGAAAATCTAGAGCGAGAATACAGGGAATCGAGGTGGGGAAATCGAGTTGGGAATGAAAGGAGGGTTTCAATTGGATGGGAAGAAGAAATGGGCGACTTTGAAACCCTAAATGAAGTGAAACAGAGCAAAAATAAAAACACAAAAAAACAAAAGAAGGGTGAGGAAATGAAGAGGAGAGTGATGAATGTGATGGTTATGAATGAATACTTTGGTGTGGTCAAGGGCGCGTGGTGGGTCTTCGGTCGTAGGATTCATTCATAGGATTGGTTTGGAAATTGGAAATTGGAATTGGTTTTGTTTTAACCGAAGGTTTGAGTTGGCCTTGTCCACTCTTTACAATATAATAAAACTTAAATATAATAACATAAAATAAAAAATCTCATACAACCCTTCTATGTGTTCTCCCCTTTTTCTATTTGTCTGCCTAACATATGCATGCCATGTATTTGGCTCAACTCAATTGGTTCCTTCTTTTTCTTCTCTCTCTCTTGTCATCACATTCCCACCTCAATCATTTTTTTCCACAGATTAATTAGATGGAAATTATCATCATACTTCCCTTGGAGTGAAGTACAATTCACGACTTCAAGTTTTATCCCCTCTTTTTATTTATTTAAATGCTTCCATTTTTTATATTTTTTTGTATAATTCTCTATTCGTGTTTCAGTAGGCAAAATAAAAGTGGTATGTTTATTCTGCAATTTTAAATTATAGTTTATTCATGGTGTATGTGTATAATATTTTTAATAATTTATTTGTTTTTCACTGTTCACATCATATAATCTTACATTGTGATATTAAAAAAAAAATATTTTTTCAATAAAATCAAAAGGGTTGGGAGTTGGTGTTTTGAAAAATTTGACTTGGTTTTTCACTTCGGGTTTAGTTCCGTGAACTTGTCCAAATTATACAGATTATCAAATAAAAGATCAAGGTAGTCTAAATAAATTATAATAAAGATAAAATATATTAAAATAAAAAAATAAATATTTATTTTCTACTTCCAGGATAATATTATGTTTTTCTAATAAATTGTGTCACTACATGTAAATACAAGTATATTAAGAGATATTTGAAATTGGATAAAAAAAAGTACATTTTTGTACAAAATTAAAACACAACAAAAAAACTCAGTTTTCATTAATATAATAATTGATATTATTATTATTATATTAATATAATCGCATGTTGTTGGATATATTGATTATGAAAATAGGTGTTTAAGCATTTGTTAGCTTGGTAAAATTATTGTCAAAGTTTTTATCCATGTATTTGTTACTTTATATTTTTTATTATCTCTCCATTTATTAACTTTCAATTATATTTTTTTATAATTACTCCTCTTTTGGTGAGGTTTTTATTGTCCATGATCATATTAATTATTTAAATCATCATCGTTTTCAAATATCTTGTTATCAACATTTTCTTTTATCGCTGTCTTCATACAGGGTTCTTTTACAATCTTCTTCACAGTTAATACTTTCTTCTTCGACCTCTTATTGTCAAGTTTATTTTTTCGATCTTCCCTAGTTAAGGATTCTTTTTAAAATATTAATGGATGTCAAAGTTCTTTTTCTTAATCTCTTATTATTAAATTATCTTTTTATGCTAGTCGTACGTTCATTTTGAGTAAATTATGTGTCGATGTTGATTTATTGATTTTTTTTCTTAAAATTAAACCTTTGTTAGGGTTAATTTTGTTATTATAAGTAAATTGAAACTTTTAATGTTACTATCAAGTTATTGGATTTGAAAAGAAATAAAATTGCTACTTAAAGTTAATGAGATATAATATATATATATATATATATATATATATATATATATATATATATATATATATATATATATATATTTATTTGTCTCTACCACAAAAAATATTTTTAATTATTGACAAAATTCATATTTACAATAATCACATCCATAACTAATTACAAATATTATTCTTCATTCAATATTGGCTTATACTTAAATATTGTTTTTACTTATTTTTTTTTTAATGTAGCCTTATTTGTTTAACTTATACTCATGTAGACCCAATTTAAACCTTTAAACATATTTTATAGTGACACTTAACTCCTCTCTTTACATGTGAAATAAAATTGGGTCATAGCAAATTTTTTTCTTAATACCTCTTCAATATCACTAAGTTCCAGAAGTTATGAAGATTTTATTATAAACTTAACTATGAAGGAACTTCACGTGGTTGAACATGTGTAATAAATTGATCATTTACAAATATGGAAAAATAAAATAATTTAGAAAAGAGAAAACATGTCAATATTCTAATATTTTTGAACCTCAATCAAATGGAACGTGTGAAGTTAATCAATGCCATTGGTTCATCCAAATTAACTAATATAATCAATATTAATTTGAATTCCTTACTAGTTTGATTACATGAACGTACCTTATTTGAGACAATAAAATTGACAATGGATTTTATTAATTGAAAGTGCCTTTTTAATAAGCTTTGTCGTAAATTTACTGTGCGATGAATTGAGAAGAGTTTTATAAAATCCAATGTTTTTTAAATTATTGAATCGATTAATACATCAGTTTAGGATTTAATGGATTAATTGATTAATAAAATAATATTGTTATAATATAATAAATATATAATAAATTTAGTAATAATAATATTTTTTATAAAAAGGAAAAATAATAAATATTATTATCATGTACGTAAATTATGATAAAAATTATAGATATAAAATATAATAAAAATGAATAATGAATAATTATTATAATAAAATAAAAATATAATAAATTAATTATTATTTAAAATTAACGTAATTAGTATAAGATAAAAAATTAAACTATATCATATATTTTATAATAAATTATATTAACAAATTTTGATCTTAATTTTAAAAAAAAATCAATTGGATTAAAAAATTTAATGGACTTTTTCAATTTTCCTCTTATTATTACGATTTTTTTTTAATTTTATCTCGATTCAATCAAAGTTTAACTATTAAAAACAACGTATTAATTTTTAGTTCAATTTTTTATTAAACCGCTCTTCCAAAATAGCGATAAAATCACACTTTTTTTATAAATAAATATAAATTTATTTTAAGTTATAATATATTAAATTTTTAATTACTTTATTTAAGCAAGTTAGAAAAAAAATATAAATCTCCACTATCACGAAAGATTTATAATCCTTTCTCATCACAACTAATTTATTTGTATTTAAGAGTGGACATAAGAGGAAAATGAATAAATTGTGGCCGGAATTAAAATTTGAATATTATTTAAAAAATAATAATATTTATTGTTTTATAATGTATATGATGAAATTATCTCATATATAAAATATATACATAAAAAAATCACTTGTTGCATCATAAAAAAATACCACCATGATATTAATTAATTATAAATATTAAATAAATATAAATATTTGTTATTAGGCTGTATAAGTATTTTATTAATTAAGAGTTTGGATATTTTAATGTTTTAAAACAGTGAAAATCTCAACCTTTAGTTCAAAACAATATTTTTTTTTCAAAAAGCATGGGATTTTCGTGAAGGTATTTATTTGCAATAATCTAACTAAAAATATAATTTTAGAGGATTCATTCCCTACAAATTACACACAACACAGACATAATCTACATTGAATTAAAATCATTTAACATAATCAATTAATTAGAAATTTTTGTTATAATTAAGATTGTACAACTATCCAGCAATACATATATGCAACCTCATCAGAATTAAGATAATTTATATGATCAAACTTAATCTTAGTAATCAATTACTTCTTATTTTTTATAAATTTAATTAAATATAATGTTGTATGATGAATTTCATGCTTTGGATTTTTTCAAATATATGTACTTATACTAGTATTAATTTGTTGTACTGACATTTAAAAATTTAGTCACATCGTATACAAAATTATTTTTTAAATTAAATATTTAAAAACAACCAACAATTTTTAATGATTAAAATGACGTGATAAAATAATTAAATTGTATTCAATGAAAAACAAAATTATACCAATCGTATATGCTTATACTTCTATAATCTTTAACTAGAGTTATTTAAAAGATTTTAAAAATAATGTATTTATATTTAATGTCAATCTCATATTTTTTTTCGAACTATTCTAAACAACTATTTGAAAAATATTATTCCAAACCAAGTTCTCATAACAGGTTAGAGTAAATATTTTGTGATAATTTTGTTATAAAACAGTTTATCTGTGTTTTAGAACAACTTATCATATACTTAGCTCACATATTTGCTTATAAACACATTGAATCATATTCATATTTCTTAATAAGTGTATAATTTTAGAAATATTATCAAGAATAAAATATTTTGTAGTTTTTATTTGTTTATTATTATTAAAATATTCAATATTTGTTTGTAATCATCAAAATATATGGAATATATAGTTTTTTATATAAAGAGCAACTGTCCAATTAAAAAAAATAGACATATCACTTGTAAATAATAAATTATAAAAAAAGTCATATGTATAATTAATTTTTTTTTTTAAAGAATGACCTTTAAAAAAAGAAAAAGAAAAAGAAAAAAAGATAACTAAAGACTTAGTCTATTATTAACTTCTTAAACACAAAGAGATTGATCCCGCGCAGATGAATATAAACAACCAAATTATATTGAGAAAATATACCAAAAATGAAAGAGAAAAGAATGAAAGTTATTGGTGAGGATTTTGGCCAAAACACATTTTGGCTGAAGAATCGACACTCAAACATTCCTGCTCTCTCTGATACGTACTACCAAGGCCACCTCACGAACCTTTAAACTGATCATCACTTTCCTTCAAACTCCAGATAGCGCTCTTTACCAGGTAAACTAAATCCACATCCTTTTCTTCGTCGCAGTTATTCATACCACCTTTCTCTATTATTGTATATTCGCCCTATGCGCGATCTGGAATCTCCTTACGGAAACCGTGTGTGTCATTGCAGCATTTTCTCTTTCTAAGACTCGTTCCCATAGCCTTAAAGCTCCAAATCATGCAGTCGCCGGTTTTAGTTCTCAGTAAATTCTCTCTTCCTTTCTTTTTGGAGGATTCGCAATGAATTTCAATAATCTTATTTTGCATAAGAACACAATAACACTGCGGTTGTTTTATCTATCTGTCAAGATAATTGAATTGATCGTAACCATTATTAGATAACAAGACTCTGTTTGTTTTACTTAATTTTCATCATTTTCTCTTTTGGTTTCAACTTGGAAACATGATCTTCGTTTTTTCTACCACGTATTAGATGGAAAATAATGTACAGTTTCCCTTCGATTAATTTTAATTTTTCTTGTGTCCACTTGTTTGTATCTTAAATAAATTAAGATAGGGTATTTTTAGTGGGTTCGTAGCATCTTGTACTGATTCACTCATCGAGTGCTTGTTTTTTAAATTGGACAGAGGACTCATTGAAACGTGAGTCTGGAAGCAAGGTGCAGCATGCTAATATTCATGCAGCAAAGGTATGAAACGTTACAAATAAATTACCAACTATTCTGGTGGTGCTGATTTTTGCATGACTCTATTCTTGACATTTTACTTTGTGAGATTCCTCCTTTTAGGAAAGCTTAATTTATAACTTTAAAGGATTGCGTAAGAAAGGGTGTAATGACAGATAATGCTGAAGATAAAAAAGTGCTACACTACAACATATGGACAAATCTCCTCTAATTTTAGTTTAGATTAAGGAATTACCAATAGCCAATAAGTATAGATGGAATATTTGTATTAGCCAATAAATATAGATGTAAAACTTGAATCCCATTACTGGAAAAGGTAATGATAGTGGACTAGGATAGAGGAAAAGTCGGGAGAGCCACATTTCAGTGTAAGAGAGAGAAAAAATTAATGCACCTGATTCCCAAATCTTCTCGTTTGCTTTGTTATTTATCCACACACTGGTCCAAGTGCCCGGCCTTGCCAGCTTCTAGCTAACAGCCCAGAAAGGCCTCATTACCTTTGGCTAGTTCCCATTCATTTTCACCCTCCAAGTTCTCATATATGGTCTTTCTTTTGTATTGAATTTTTATATCTATTTGTAATTTAATCATCATTATTGAAGAATCAAATTTAGAAACTCATGAAGAAATATAACTAACCTCATGAGGAAAAAAACTATAATGCAAGCTTACCTCACATTTTGGAAAAGTGACTGTTATCATCAGACTGAACTTTGACAGGGTGACTTCCTAGTTATTCTGCATGTATGTTGGAAAATGTGTCTAGTTACCCATTTTCTTTTGTTCGTTTATTTTTCCAGGGTTCTGTTTCAAAAATTCATAGTTTCTTAAGTTTACCCTTATATTTGGGATGAACCCTTCATATTTTGTATGTACCAAAGTTGTTACGGTATGTTTTTTGTTTTCTCCTTTTTTGGAAAGCTATGAAACCATAGATGTGCCAGGTAAGTATTCAACAAATATAAATATTTCAATATATATGTTTATGGCAAAACTTAGAACAAATTAGCATACTGTATCCTTTCAGTCATGTAGTTCATCTTCTTGTCCACTGTCTAGTGCTTCTAATATGATTGATGTCTATCAGGCTGTTGCTGATATAATTCGTACAACCTTGGGACCCAGGTCCATGCTAAAAATGCTACTTGATGCAGGGGGAGGTTAGTGTATTTATCTTACATAATTTTATAACTAAGTTATTGATGATTCTGGTGAACCATGCCCTTCTTTAATTTTTAATTGTGAAGAGAGAAAAAAATCTCCTTAGCTATGAGTACAATGGCTGAAAGTATTTTTAAAAATTTTTCATTTTGGTGTGGACAGTGGAGGCTATTGTAACCTGAAAACGTGATTTCTTTAGTAGGCATAATCTATGGATTGTACAGGAGCATTATTAAGTATAGGCTCTGATTTAGAAATTCACTTTCTCATTTGCATGGATTATGTTTTAATCTATTTACCTGACACCCAATTTCCTGGTAATTATTAGGTATTGTGGTGACAAATGATGGAAATGCTATCTTGCGTGAAATGGATCTTGCTCATCCTGCTGCAAAGGTATGGTTTATCACTCTTGCTCTACTTCTTTGGCATTTTCTCGCGTTGCACAAATAGTTATAAAGCAATGTCCATGTGAAAACCTGGTTTTTAGTCTGTGTTGACGTTGTAAGGTTTAGTTGCTGTTTGGTGTGTAATTTTATATAATGTTCTGTTAGTTGAATCGATGCAGTCTATGATTGAATTGAGTCGCACCCAAGATGAAGAAGTTGGAGATGGAACAACATCTGTCATCATTCTTGGTATGTTTAGAGCACTTGTATGCTATTTGTCATCCTATGCTGGAAATATTTGAAATGATTGATAATTTGATTACAACACTTGAAATAGAAAAAAGAAAATAAAGAACTGATTTTGAGAGCCTGAAATCATCTTCTTGTGTTCTCTTATTTATAAGAGATAAAAATACAGATTCAGAGATACAATTAATAGAGAGACATGATTAATCCTAGAGAAGATAAACAAATGCATTCTAGGAACTAGGTCTACAACTAATCTCATAAATGTCCAACAAGATACACTTAATCTAATAAATACTTCAACACTCCCCCTCAAGCTGGAGCATACAAATTGAATGTACCAAGCTTGGAACAAATGAATTCCATTCGAGGTCCTCTCAAAGATTTTGTTAATGCATCTGCAAGCTGCTCATTGGAACCAACAAACTCAGTACAAATTTCTTTAGTCAACAACTTCTCCCGAATAAAATGACAGTCAATCTCAATATGCTTAGTCCTCTCATGAAATACTGGGTTGGAAGCAATGTGAAGAGCAACTTGATTATCACAATACATCTTCATAGATTGAATCTCACAGAAGTTCAATTCTTGCAAGAATTGTTTTACCCAAACAAGTTCACAAGTAAGAGACGTCATTGCCCTATATTCAGCTTCAGCAGAGGATCGAGCAACAACGTTTTGCTTTTTGCTTTTCCATGAAATGATATTTCCTCCAATGAAAACACAATAGCCTCGTAGTGGAACGCCTATCCATAGGAGATCCAGCCTAGTCAAGCATCACAAGTACCCAAAAATTTGGGTATTTCCCTTATCTTCATATAATAATCCTTGTCCTGGAGCTTTTTTAATGTATCTTAAGATTCGAATGATAGCATTCCAATGATCCACACAAGGAGCTTGCATAAATTGGCTGAAAACACCAACTCGCAAAAGACAAATCGGGTCTAGTAATCGTCAAATAAATAAGTTTCTCAACCAGTCTTCTATATCTTTCTGGGTCAGAGAAAACTTCACCCTGTCCTGCCATTAACTTCAGATTTGGATCCATAGGACTGTCCACAGGTTTGCAATCAATCATACCTTTCTCTTTTAGAATATCTAGAGCATACTTCCTTTGAGAGATGACAATACCTTCTCTTGATTGAGCTACTTCAATACCCAAGAAATATTTTAGATTTCCAAGATCCTTGGTCTGTAAATGACTACACAAGTGCTCTTTTAGCTGAGATATTTTAGCAGCATCATTCCCTGTGATGACAATATCATCAACGTACACAATTAAATAAACATGTTTGCCAGGGGCAGTGTGACAATAAAACATTGAATGATCTGCTTCGCTGCGTTTTAATCCAAAAGCTTGAACAATAGAGCTGAATTTTCCAAACCAAGCACGTGGAGATTGTTTTAGGCCATAGAGGAATCGACGTAATTTACAAACCAAACCAGACTCCCCCTGAGCAACAAATCCAGGAGGTTGCTCCATGTAAACTTCTTCTTCTAAGTCACCGTGCAAAAAAGCATTTTTAATATCCAATTGATGAAGAGGCCAATGACGAATGGCGGCCATGGCAAGGAACAAGCGGACAATGGTCATTTTGGCTACTGGAGAAAAAGTATCACAATAATCAAGTCCATATATTTGAGAATACCCTTTAGCCACTAACCTTGCTTTAAGACGATCAACCTAACCATTGGGCCCAACTTTAATAGCATAGATCCAATGACAACCAACTGTTTTCTTTCTCGAAGGGAGAGGAACAAGCTTCCATGTTTTGCTGTGATCAAGAGCCTGCATTTCAGAAATCATGGCTTGTCGCCATCCAGGATGATCAAGCGCTTCAACCACATTTTTGGGAATTGTAATAGAGGAGACAGAGGAAATAAAAGAACAATAGGAAGGAGACAATCTATGATAACTAAGAAAATTGTAAATGGGATGAGGATTACGAGTAGAACGAGTAACTTTGCGAATGACAATGGGCCAACTGGAGTCATCGTTATCAAGAGCCGTGGTATTAGAGGATGATGGTGAAGGACCTGTTATGGATGGCTCATCTTGGGGAATGAGATTGTTCACCTGGTTCCTGCGTTGATAGGTGATGATAGGCTGTGATGCTGATTCTAGAGTATTTTGGTTGGGATTTGGGGTGTCAGGAATAGGAGGTACAACTGATTCAACTAAGGGAACAGGAAACACATTTTGGACAGAATCAATATCTTGCATAGAATAAGGGAAGAAGGATGATGATTCAAAAAAGGTGACATTAGCAGACATGTAGTACCTCTTGGTTTCAGGAGAATAACACCGATATCCTTTTTGAAGACGAGAATACCCCAAGAAGACACATTTGATAGCTCTAGGTAAGAGTTTATCTAAGCCAGGAGACATGTCATGAACAAAACATATACATCCAAATACCCTAGGAGAAACATGAAAAATTGGTTCCTTTGGAAATAGAATAGAATGTGGAACTTTATTATCAAGACAAGAAGATGACATTCTATTAATGAGAAAGCATGCAGTTAGAATAGCATCTCCCCAATGATGAATAGGCATATTGGCACCCAGCAATAAGGTACGAGCAGTTTCAACCAAATGTCTATTTTTTCGTTCTGCTATACCATTTTGCTGTGGTGTGTAAGGACACGTGGACTGGTGTAAAATGCCTTGAGAATTTAGGACATTAGAAAAATCATTAGAAAAGTACTCTTTGGCATTATCACTTCGTAAAACTTTGATTACTTTTCCAAATTGAGTTTTGATTTCATTAAGGAAAGACTTAAAGATAGGCAATAGTTCAGAACGATCTTTCATAAGATAAACCCAAGTACATCTAGAAAACCCATCAATAAAAGTAACAAAATATCTAAAACCAAAAGATGAAACACGACTAGGTCCCCATATATCTGAATGAACAATACTAAAAGCAAAATCACATCTAGATTCAAAATGATTTGGAAAGGATGACCTGGTATGTTTTCCTAGTTGACAGGATTCACATTCAAGAGTTTGAAGGTTCTGAAGTTCAGGAACCATTTTTTTCAATTTTGCTAAATGAGGATGCCCTAATCGCTCATGTAACAGTTTTGGGGATAAGGACGCAACACAAGATACAGATGACTTAGTCCTAAGGTAGTATAAGCCTCCAGATTCACGTCCTTCTCCAATCAGTCGACCCGTACCACGTTCCTGGATAACAAAACAATTGACATTAAAGGTTACTGAGCAATTCAATGATTTGGTTAATTGGCTTACAGAAACAAGACTGAATGGAAACGAAGGAACACAAAGAACATTTTGAAGGTTTAAAGAAGAAGAGATGGATACTTGACCAATTCCTTTAGAGGCTACTTTAGATTCATTAGCTAAAGATATGAGATGAGATGTTTTAGGAAATGAAAGAGAGGAAAATAAAGAGGTATTACCAGACATGTGGTCAGAAGCACCTGAGTCAATAATCCATGGATTTTGACTTTCCACAGATTGCGAAATGCCAGCGGTTGACGAATTTGGTGTTGTAGATGCTTGAGCCAAATTGGTTGATTTCATCCTTAAATATTCTTGATACTCTTCGTGAGAGAACTTGGGCTCATCAACTTCAGATTTTGATGTATTAGCTGCCTTATCAGGAAAGCCGTGCAGAGCAAAGCAATTTTCCTTAGTATGTCTCATTCTTTTGCAATGAGAGCACTGAGGACGTCCTTTTCCACCACGTCCTCTAGAGCTGTGATTACCTCTTCCACGAGCAGAAATCATGGCGGAAGAATCAGCAAGTTCCTGACTGTTTTTACTTTTGATAGAAGGAACACGAAGTAGCCTTGTGATTAAACTCTCTGTAGAAGGAACTTCTTCTCCAGTTAGAATCTGGTCTCTAACATGATTAAACTCTGGATTCATAGCCCTAAGAATCATTACCATATAGAATTTATCCAGCTTCATCTTCCTTTCTTCTAATGATTCTGCCTCCAGGAACATTTTTAATTCTTCAACAGCTGACTGAGCTTCAGCAACAAAGGACATCATGGAGTTATCCTCTTGCTTAAGGGAGGCTAGTCTATTAGCATAATCATAAAGTCGTTGAATATCGTTAGCAAAGATATTTTGAGCCTTTTTCCAAAAAGAATTACATGTCTTGAAGGCTCGAAGAGTGCTCAAAATATGTGGTTCAACAGATTGCCATAATAGTGCACAAAGTTGATAATCCAGTTTCTTCCATTGAGGAGCCTGATCTGCTGGTATAGTACTTCCATCTTCTTCTAGATGATCATGAACTCCTTGACCTAGAAACCAGAGCTCAACAGAGGAAGCCCAAGACAAATAATTTTTTCCATTTAATTTTTCTGTGGTTATAGTCGGAGTCCTAGAAAAAGATACAGACACAGGTCCTGACATTTTTAAGGAAACAAGAAAGGACCAGCGTGCTGTCAGAGAGAGGACCGAGAGAGGCAGAGAGAAAAACGCAGACCCACCACGTTTTGTGACCGAGAACACAAAACAAAGTGCAGATCTGGCACCAGGGCGACGAGGCGAGCCGGATAAAGGTGGCCTGGAGCAAAACAGCCATCGAGAGGGCGGTGCGTGAGGCCCACGTGCGAAGGAAGCCGCGGACGAGGGTGGCGCGTGGCGGCGCATGAGGCAGAGATAGAGGAAGCGAACACTGGGGTTGGGTCGCGCTCCTCGAGGCGAGCCAAACCCAAGTGTCAGAGAGGTAAAAGGCGCCAGAGAAGACAGCACCGGCGGCGGACGGCGGTGAACGGCGATTAATGCCAGAAAAAAACAGAGACAGGCAGAGCGGGATGAACCCGCTCTGTTACCAACTTGAAATAGAAAAAAGAAAATAAATAACTGATTTTGAGAGTCTGAAATCATCTTCTTGTGTTCTTTTATTTATAGGAGATAAAAATACAGATTTAGAGATACAATTAATAGAGAGACATGATTAATCCTAGAGAAGATAAACAGATGCATTCTAGGAACTAGGTCTACAACTAATCTCATAAATGTCCAACAAGATACACTTAATCTAATAAATACTTCAACAACAACAATTGAAACTGAAGGGCGAATGTTCCACATATTAATTTTGCTGTATTTTGCACGGTCTAGTAATTAGTCACAGCTCAGGGTTGATGAATTTTAGATTTGTAATGTGCTTAATGGAGGGGCAGATCTTTATTTGATTTATTGGGCTATATGTTGTCTCCCACATTGCAGCTGGTGAGATGCTTCATGTTGCTGAAGCACTAATACGTAAGAATTATCATCCTACAGTTATTTGTCGAGGTAGTCCGTCTATAAGTATTAACCAATGGTTCTTTTCTACAAGGAGATAGTATTATGTATAATGACTTATATAATAATGTTTTCTGCAGCTTATAATAAAGCTTTGGAAGATGCCATTGCTGTCCTTGACAAAATTGCAATGCCCATTGATGCCAAGGATCGTAAGTTTTGTCATATATGTATAACTACTGATATTTAATTTCTGTTTTGATACACAATCTTAATGTGAATAAAACTGCAGGAGGTACAATGCTGGGAACTGTCAAGAGCTGTATAGGTACCAAATTCACTAGCCAATTTGGGGATTTAATTGCTGTGAGTATCCTGTACTCTATGGGCAAGATTTTTAAATTTCAAATTTGTCTTTGTTATTTTATCTTTATTCCGACTTGTTAAAATTCAGTGCATGAGGCTCCCACCGAGCTGGGGTTGGGAAAGATGGATGTACACAACCTTACCCAAAATAAATAGGCATAATCCTTTTAGTGTTTCTTGAAAGGAAAATGTATAAGTTGTCAAGCATATAGTTTCTTTAATATGATTTTTTTTGTATTGCTTTCTTGTATACGATTTTGACACTATCAGTTGATGACGGACTTGAATTTTTCCAATACACCCAATATACAACACTGTCGTGTTTGGTGCATGTATTAGAAAGTGAGTATAAGTCTAATTCAATTCTACAATGACAGTTGAAACTTGCAGTTATATATTGTAATTTGGCACTATCTCTAGTTGATGTGGGACTTGGGTTTTCCCAATACACTCGCGCTCTTGTTCAGTAATAGTACTTGGATATAATGGTGAGTGCTCCTTTGAATGGATCTAGGATAGGCTAACCACTTTGTAATATGGTACTAGAGTCTATTATACTAAAGCTTGTTGGATCTATCGTGTCATTGGCTATCAAATCACCCATATGCTCGAGACGTCTAGTCCTTAACGTGATAGATGTGTTGGGGATCTCTCATTAACTAGAAATATATGATCAATTATATTATATAAGTGCAAACCTCATCTTACAAACTTATTTTATAGGATAAGTTTAAACCACTTTGTTATACAATTACAACATATAAAGGAGTATTTGTGTTAGTTCTACTCTTCCCTATTCGTTTTATCATTTTCTATTAGTGAATAGGATTATAATTTTGTGAACGAGTGTAAGTGATTATTGTAGTTATTATGCAACAGGTTAACAGTTTATTTTACATATTCCACTTTGTTTAACTTTCAGGATTTAGCTATTGATGCTACTACCACAGTAGATATTGATCTTGGCCTTGGTTTGAGAGATGTAGATATTAAAAATTATATAAAGGTTGAGAAGGTCCCTGGTGGGCAGCTGGAGGATTCAAGGGTTCTTAAAGGAGTTATGATAAACAAAGATGTTGTTGCCCCTGGCAAGATGAAAAGAAAGATTGTTAATCCACGTGTCATTCTTCTTGATTGTCCCCTTGAGTATAAAAAGGGTGAAAATCAAACAAATGCTGAACTGCTCAAAGAAGAAGACTGGAGTCTTTTGTTGAGGATCGAAGAAGAATACATTGAGGAGCTCTGCATGCAGATATTGAAGTTCAAACCAGATTTGGTGATTACAGAGAAAGGCCTTAGTGATATGGCATGCCATTTTCTGAGTAAGCATGGAGTTAGTGCAATCAGAAGACTGAGGAAAACTGATAATAATAGAATTGCAAAAGCATGTGGTGCTGTTATTGTGAACAGACCAGATGAATTACAGGAGGCTGATGTTGGTATTGGTGCCGGGTTATTTGAAGTTAAGAAAATTGGAGATGAATTTTTTGCATTTATTGTTGAATGCAAAGACCCGAAGGCTTGCACTGTACTACTGAGGGGTGCTAGCAAGGATCTCCTAAATGAAGTTGAAAGAAACCTCACGGTAAACAATCTATTGATTTCTACTTCGAGCTTGGGGTTTCGATCATTGCTTTCTGAAGGTTTTTCCAATGACAGGATGCCATGTCTGTAGCAAGGAATATAATAAAAAATCCAAAACTTGTTCCTGGAGGTGGTGCTTCTGAGTTGACTGTATCAGCCACGTTGAAGCAGAAGAGTTCATCTGTTCAAGGTATTGAGAAGGTGAGTCTGATAGTCATTGTCTGTTCTTTGTCTACTGATACTATTTTTGTCTCATGGCATTAGCCTACAGTTATTCTCATTTTGATTTTCTTGTCGACTAACAGTGGCCTTATGAAGCTGCTGCCATTGCTTTTGAGGCGATCCCCCGTACTTTGGCACAAAATTGTGGAGTAAATGTCATCCGCACTATGACTGCACTACAAGGAAAAGTAAGAGTTTTTGCTGTTGCAGCTGTAGATGATTATTTCTCTGATTATGTTTTTGACATTGGTCTTTTTGGAATACAGCATGCAAATGGAGAAAATGCATGTATTGGCATAAATGGAAATACTGGTGACATCACTGACATGAAAGAATGCCAGCTGCTTTTATTTTCTTTTATAGAAAAATGATATTTTGACAACTCTTATAAATAAGGGTGCTGATATTTTGACAACCATAACAACAAACCACTCAAAAAACAACCCATTTTATTAATATAATAATTATGAAAGAGATTTAATAAAAATGAAAACAAGTTAAAATTATTATTATAATATTAAAAGTGGGTTGTTGGTTAAAGTTGTATAAAATTGGGTTGTCAAAGTATCATTTTTCTATAAATAACTCTCTTTTAATATTGTAATAATAATTTTACTTTATTTTTATTTTTAATAGTAAATTATTTAAAGGGTTACATGATTTTTTGATTGTGAAAAGCTCACCACTCTTTCTTTTATTTGTAAATCATGCAACAGGTTGTCAAATCCACCAATTACCATTTTGCCCACCAAAGTTAGCCATTACTTTAGAATTGAACAAACACGATTCAGTTATTCCTAGAAGACAACAAAGTCAACAAAAACATATTTTTTTTAATTGCTTCCCTCCCCCACTTAATACAAGATTTACATTCTCTCTATCTTGTTTCTTTGATTTCTTTGATAACCATGGATTATTGGGTGAATTCTGAAGATGTTTTGTTCTTGTGTGATTTTAGATCTGGGATGCATACAACGTGAAAGCACAAACATTTAAGACTGCCATTGAAGCTGCTTGCATGCTTCTGCGGATTGATGATATAGTGAGCGGTATTAAGAAGAGGCAGGCCCCTGGAACCGGCCAGGCACCTTCAAAGCCCAAGGTTGAGACCGAGGCAGATGCTGACAGTGAGCAAATACTCCCTGATTGAGAACATTATTCTTCCACTTTTGGGCCTTGGTGAGCATGTTACAGGTTGTCTGTTCATCTCTCATTTTGATGTATTGTGTTGTGGAAATGCCACGGTTTCCACGACTTATTTGGGTAGATGATAAAATGGGTCGATGACAAAACGGTTACTCCATTCCGTTTTAACCCATTTCATCTTTGACCTACTAAAAATGGGTGTAAGTGGGCTAGCCACTATATTCATGATGAGTCTTAGCGCATCATGCCAAAAGACAGCTTCACAATTGATCCGTTATATTTTTTATTTTATTATTTTTAAATTAAATTTTTTAATAAATTTAATAATAAAATATCATAGTCAATAATTTAATATATATATATATATATATTAAGTTAATAATGTAAATTAATATATTAATTTAATAAATTATATTTTAGAATAACTAAATTAAGATAAAATTTATATAATAATAAATATATGTATGTAATAGTAAAAAATTATTAAATTTTTATAGTGAAAAGTTTAAACATTTAAATGAAAATTACATTATATTTATTTATTTGATAAAATTTTATATTGTTCTCCCATTGAGTAATTTTTACATTTTTAATTCAAAATTAATATCCGAATCATTAGATACAGAATTTGAAGATCTCTCCAGTTTTCCATATTTATCATTTTCTTCCTCATATTCAACTATACACAAAATTGGAGAAAGAAAAAATTAGTAAAAAAATGATTATAAAAAATAAAAATAAATAATATTTGAATTAAATGAATTACTTTCATAAATGAATTATTTATAAAACTTTTTAAATTTTTTTAATATTGAAATACTTAAACATTATAATTCTATTTATGAGATACTGGAAACTTTTAGAATTTTCTTTTTATAATTTTTTTATATTATATATTATTTTTCTAAATTATTGTATCGTATTACAATTAAAAAAATTATTAATAAAATTATTAATAAAGTGAATCGTAAACTGATTTATCTCTCATTGACTTAATGGGTTGATAGATTTGACGAGACTAACGGACATGTCTTATTATGACGGGCTAACGGTCAGCACGCCAAATCTGACCCGTCTTGTCTAGTTGCGGGTTCCTCCCCAAATCTGACCTGTCTTGTCTAGTTGGGGTTCCTCACTAGGTTGTGAATTCAGCTTCTATCCGTGAAGCAGTCAATTAACAGTATTTTGTTGGTTTGATCATGCGCTATGCAGGCTGGCAATATCATGGTTATTTTCTTGAATTGGCACTCAGGTCCAGACAATTATTTAACAATCATGACACGAAAGCAGTAAACATCCACAATTATTTTTATTGAGTTAGGTATTTTGTCCTAGGTGGGAAAATTTTCTAAATATGCAGCCAATTAAATAGTTGTCTTCAAAGATTCTTTAAAAGGACTTATGGTAGATGGGCGGTTTCAGTTATTGATAGATGGTGATATTGTAAGGTTATTTTGGTAGAGTTGTTGCACTCATGCTCAACGGACTTTTTAAGCTTTCCAATACATAAACGTGAGACTGAAGGACAGGGTAGGTGCTCCGTTGAATGAAATGTAAATACAAACACATCTGAATTAAACATTGGATGCATCATATTTCTAGTTGTCTTATTTAGATAATGTTGACAAAATTCATTTTATTTTTCTGTAAAAGGAAAACTGAATACAAATTAATTTTTTAAATGGGAAGAGATTCATTTATTTTAAAAATAAAAATAAAAGTTAGAATATTATTTTTTTAATTATTTTTTTAAAAAAGAATTTGATATATTTTAATTCTTGCAAATATTTTAATTACTTGAATTACGTAAACGTTCCTTATATAAATAAGTTGACGACTTTTCGAAAAGACTAGGTGAATGATTAATTAAGTTTAGTGTAATTTTATTTTTTTGTAATTGTTGCTATTTTAAATTTTAGGCCCTAGATGAAGAAAATGTAAGTTTTAGCATTTATACAAGAATAAAAATAAATTAAATGTTGATATTTGTCATTATTAACACCATAAAAAATTACTGGCTGGTATGAAACCTAATTTATCAGTGATAAATCACTACGAAAAATTATACAAGGAATAAAGCTTGCTATTTTTTGGTATAGACGAAAACTTAAAAGAGACATCAAGTGAATAATTTTTTATAAAAAAAATCAGAGAATTTTTAAAAAGTGTTTATTTTCTAAAAAAAAAATCATTCCCAAGCTGACACTAATACTATATAAAAATAAAAATATTTAGAGGTCAAAACATACCTTTTATATTAACTACTAAAAAAATTAAAATACAGAGAGCACCATGTACACAGTTAAAGGATATCTTCATAGTTAATGAAAGTTATATAGTTAAGAAAAATTAGGTCAAAAAGAAATTAATTAAGAGGAAAAATATCTAAAATTGTCATGATATCCTCTTTATTAAGATTTATAGATTATAGAGATGATTACATCCTATTAAATCGAGCCTTTACTGAATATAAATTATTTACGAAACCAAGGATTCCATGTAACGTAGATGCACCCGTACATTCCTTTGATTTATGGACGAGAACCCCAAAATTGAAATAAAGGAAAGAAACATACAATTTAGGGACCATGATTCTTGATTGAAATATGATAATATTTTAGAAATCGAACTGTTTGCCGGGAAAAACTGGGACAAAACTGAAAGATGTTGATACAGGTATGAACGAGTGCAAATTTAGACGTAAGTATCCACGAGTGATTTCCTCATCTCATCGACAATGGCACTGGGTTGGGCTTCTCTCAGCTTGAAAACACTCTCGATCACAGAAAGCTCTGTTGCTGTGGTGTCTGAACCACAAAATGCTGTCCAATCATTTACTGTCATGCCGGCAGCTATAACTTCACTACCACGATTGACAGTCCCAGCAACCAAAGGAACCTGAAGAAGAGTAGAAAGTTCATCCAAGTCTTCGATGGAAGTATGAGGGTGGACCTGCAGAAAGTGTATGGTCACAATATAGTACAAATGTTTTTAAACCCGGATATTCAAGAGGACATGCCTTATACTTACCAAACCGCCCCTGTTGGAGAATGCACAGAAACTGCCAACAAGAATATTACCAGCAATAGTTTGCCTGAAAACTTCTACTCCAAGAACATCAGCAATCATCTCCTCAGTTTCCTGAACATAAATTTCACAGTGAATAATAATAGAGCAGGACAATAATAAGGGCATTTACAAAAAAGGTCACCTTTCATTATAATTTAAGTCAAAAGAATTAGTTAGCCTACATTATCTTCAAGTTCTGACAAAGGCTAAAAGTACTAGAATTATATATCGAATACCCATCCCTGAACTTAAATCCTCGTTCATATAAAAATGACATTCCAGATCATATGGATGATTAGAGCGGTCAAATTACCTAGTCTTACCACATGACAGCAAACTTTTCAATGAAAATTTTCTATGCTTTTTAAAAAGTATTTACAGTTTTCATGAGTTGTGGTCATAACCTAAAAAATTATGATTTATGCAAGGGGGCACGCAGAATTGATTTAAACTGGCTTAAGTTTACATGATACTTTAATTTCTCAAGGGTGCATTAATCCTTACTGTTGGCTAATATATCTTTTGAGTAACTTCACTTAATTTCAATTGATTATGACATAAAATCTGACATTCGTCCTGGTAAATTGCCTATTAGATTCACCTATTCTAACAGACATATATGCAGGGGTGTTGCGAAGTCACATCACCTACTTACTTCTTAACTACGATTTATATATCTATTGGATAATTTTGTTTGATACTAACTGATTTTTAAGATGAAATTTGACACTTTCTCTTGTTATACACTTTGTTATTTAACAGAAAGTCAAATTCAAAAATTTAAATGATCAATTCAGAATGACGAGTAGGTTGGTCATGTCTTTACCCAGCACCCATGTTTAACACGCAAATATGGGTGTCTCCAAATCAAATTAGTGTAGAAATTCAGCATATGAAAGAAAAGCCTAGAATCTATAATTAGACAATACCTTGTCAAGATCAGTATGGGTGAGGGCCACATGGTCATTACATGCTATACAATTTCCCAGTGCGGATAATCTTTCTTCTATACGCTGAACAACAACTTGATCAGGTAGACTGTTTCTCAAATGTTGAAGCTCTTCAGCAATAGCGACAGTAAAAAGATCAAGTAACATAAGTCCACAAGTCAGTACAATATCACAATTAGTGCTGAGTTCTATGTCTCGAACAAAGATGAAACAATGGATATCCCATAAAGGAGGAAAATAATACAGATTAGTAATCCAAGACAGTCTACGCCATAAAGATCATTTTTTGTACTAAAATACACATAAACTGATTAAACCCGAGCAAAAGAATGAAAAAAATAAGTTGGGAGGGATGAACCTAGGGTGTCCAAAAAGATACCAATCCCCAAATGCTTGCAGGCAGTCAAACAAAAGCTCTCAGAATCAAAGTAAGGTACCCTGTTCGAATTTGGTGACTAAGCTAGTATTGTTATGCTGAAGCCAGAGAAATGGTTATCGTCATACAAGCAAATTTACATGATCGTCAGTGCTAGCAGCACTGAACATCATTATTCCAATTATGAGAACCATTCTAAGAATTGCCTGAATCATGAATGAATACCTTCTAATTCTCCACCACTCAATTTGTTTTCATACTGTAGTGGAGGAGGCAAAGGAGAAATAGGATGAAATGTGTAGCACTTTAAAGTATATTGCTACCAAAAATTCTTCTACAAAAAGTTAAAATTTTGATCATTTTATAAAATGAACTTTAAAAACCAAGCATCAGTGAGGCCATGACATACCAAATCAAAGACTACAGCATCAACTTTTGAGCACTATTGTTCCCATTACAAAACATGCAGGAACTTAGTATGGTAGACCGTAGATGAACTTTTAATCATTCACAAACAGAACCTTGTACTAGAAGGCCTTTTCCTTCTTCAACTAAAAAGGAATATACATCTTGTACACAAATGTTTAAACTTTTGCAATACCAGAAATTTGAGGTTAGATTAGTTTGACAATGCAATTGAAAAGACAGCTTGGAGTATTTGGTGACCAATAATAATATGTTTCAGACAATACTACAGTACTACTACTATGAATAAAAACAAGTAGCAGAATCATAGGAATCACCTTGGTCTGTTGTGGTATGAGGCAAGAGAAGGCCATTCTTGTTTCCTGGAAACCAATAAGAAGGTAAGCTAATTAGGTAATAGATCTAAATGTAATAGAGAATGAGAGAGTGCAGAGCCATCACTAAAAATCAATTACAGAGAAACAACTTCTCAAGAAATACTTATAGTAGAAGAAAATACGAATTAAATGAATCAATTTATTTTTTTTCATGAAGTCAAAAACAATTTATCGACCTCAACATATTTAGAAGCTCTCTCATCTAACTTCACACAAAGCTGAAGGGCACATATTATTACGGGCGAAGTTTGATTCATTTTACCTCTTTTTCTTTTCGTACAAGTGTTTTATTGAGAAGTTAACCTAAACTGGTTTGTAAACCAAGGCAAAGAGTGATAATCATTTAAGAATTAAGAAACTAAGGAAAAAAAAAACTATACCAACGCAAAGCCGACCAACAATACGGGTGCCACCAATGGAGGTCTTGACCACAGGGATAACATCTGCTAACTCACTCTCAAATGCACTGTATAAAATAACACACTAGTTTATTCATATGAAGATATGTTTTTGGCAATTTTCATCCAATTGAAACCAAGCGCAAAGAATTTATATCTACTAGGAGCCGTATTTTCACTAGTACAGAAAGAGTGATAACCTGTAGAAGTTTTCGGAACCTCCAATAGCAACCAAACAATAGGCATTGGTAAGTTTTGAGAAGACTCCAACTTCACAATTATTCTCAAACTGAAGTCCTGCAGGAAGCACGTCATAATGGAGTATATTATTTAAAGGAGAAAATAATGTTTTCCACAAAAGATCACATACCAGATTCCTTATAAAATGCAGACTAAACAAAAGGGAAAATGTAAATGTAGCAGCACTTACTAGTTGCCATGATAGAGATGCCAGAAATCAAACTTTGACCCAAATAACCAGCTTAGTATCTGCAGCATTAGATATCTAATTAAGAAAACAAACGAAAGAAACCCTGATGCATATGAGAACAAATTGTAACAATGATAACTAACAATAAACACTGAAATATCAAAGTTTCTGATGAGAATCCTGGCAGTGAAAGGTTTCAGTTCCAAATGTAAATAAAGCAATTATTAGTAAGTACTCTGTCGTACTAAGCTGCAGAATACCCCTTTGATCATGCAAGCAACATAAAACACGTGAATGACCCAACAAGCTACAACTCAAGTAATAAACTTGTATTGTATGATAGGTGAATGAGCCACATAGAACTAAACCAACACTTTTGATTCTAATATATGACTAACCATCAAGCTTCATGTACAGAATATAGTTCAATCTCTTCAACCTCAACCTCACTCGCCAACACTATATCAACAAAAGATAATAAATTTACACTACAAAATTCAGAAATAGAAAAGGGTATTAGAGTATATAGGTTACCTGCACAGAAATTCTACGCGGAAGAGAAGAGGTCACTGCAACACTACGACACAGTGTAGGGTGCCGCCGAACCGAACAGAGTCAATTTGATAATACAAATATGCTTTAAATATGATTTTAGTTTATGAATTAACATTTTTTTTGTTTTTTATTTCTTTAAAATTTAAAATTGTTATTTTTTATCTTTAAAGTAAATGAATTGATTGTAGTTTTTTTATATTTAAAAACAAAAACCTATTTCTTTCATTTCAAAATAAATAAATAATATTTCTTTTGAATTAAAAAAAAATCATATATTAACATTATATCATAGACATCTACAAATGTAGTTTAGATTATTATTTAACTTTTCGTTAAATAGTTAATGAATATTATATAATATAATAGTATAACTAAAAAGTGTTGGAATAGTAACTAAAATCAAAATTTATTAATTTAAATTTAAAATATTAAGAATTCAAATATAAATAAATGCTGTAAAAAATGTTCCTTAAAAATCTTAAGAAGGGTAAAAACATCAATTGGTTCCTAACAACATAGTTTATCTGCCCTTCGAAATTGTAGTATGAAAAAAACATGGTTTAGTTAATCTAATTTCTGAATATTGTAAGTCTTAAAAAAAAAGCTGTTTAATCAAAATATTGATAATAGATTTATGACATTATTGTCTCAGGTTAAAAACAAACAGAAATTATAACTTTTGCGAAAAATTTGGAAAAGTCTTTTCCACATTGCAGAGTGAAAAAATAATTAACAGTTCTACTTTTTAACCAAAAGATAAATTTTAAAAATAATACCTTGGACTGGAATTTTATGAATAGAAAACAAAATAGGTTTTGAGAGAACATAACTGGTTGAAGTGTACGTAATTTCTGAAGATCATAAGTTTAAGATTGTTGTTTAATTATTATATTGAAAATAGTTTTAATAGAATATTTGTTGGAGGTTAAAAATCAGTTTGAAAATTATAGCTTTTGAGACAAAAGGCAAATTATTATTTGTTCCTAGCAGTGGAAAAAAATAAAAAATAAAAACTTCTAATTTCAAAAGTATTTTTAAGATATCCATTAATATTTGCATGGATTATTCATGTAAAACATTTTAACTATCAAATTTAAACTAGTTATAATTTTTTTTATGAATTTTATAAAAGTAAATGCTATTTGTAAAAATAATTTAATTTAAACTAAAAAAATCATTCCACGTAAAATTTAATTATTTTACATAAAATAATTGTAAATTGTGTAACACCACAAATATAGTATATATTGTGTTTGATTGATTGATGATAATATAATAACGTCTAAAACTTTGTTAACAGAACATATAATTAGTTAAAAGTATATAGTTTACAAAACTTATTTAGGTTACATGTATCAAGCACTTATTTATTTTACATGTTGATAACTATTTTTAGTAAGATAATTTGCCAATTCATTTATAATAAAAACACTTTCTTTCAATTAAATAAATTTAAAAATATAGTTAAAAAATTTCGGAGTCAATTGGTTTTCAATTTTGTTAGGATCGAGCGCTTACCACTAGGCCAAAAGCTATAGTTTTTAGCTTAAGAACCCAAGCGCCACACAATTCAATTGTGACTCGGCCCACCCGACCTCCGCCACGGGACAATTGTGCAACCCGCAACAATTGCCCACTAGGAATCGAACTCATGACCTTGACCCTGATACAAATTGTTAAGATCAAATGCTTACCACTAGGCCAAAAGTTATAGTCATTAGTCGAGCACAACTCTTTTTACTTTAACGGACCAAGCGCCATAATTCAATTGTGACTTCAGCCCACCTGACCTTCGTCACAGGACAATTGATGCTACCTGCAACAACAAATTCTTCGTTAAATCAATTTTTATTTATTTGGGTGTGAATGAATAGTTCATTGTAATTTTTAAAAATTGGTTATATGGTTCAAATTAGAGATATTTTTTTTATCATTCAACTTTTTTTTTTAATTTAGAAGTATAAAATAATAATCTAAAAAATTATTCGAAAATTTTATTTTTAAAATAAATAGATGTCTTTTAATAAATGAAAGAGGTCACATCTCGTTTTTTTCTTTAATTTTGTGCCTATTTATAATTTATAATTTTTAATATTTAAATTTAACAATTTATTAAATTCATCTTAATCTAAACAAAATATTATATATAATTGTGAGTCGATTTAACAACCATATAATCGTTGTCGTATGAAAACTGAATTTAAATCATATAATCGAATAATCTTTGTTTAATCAATTAGTAGTGTATTATTTTAAAATAAAATCTTTGGCAAATAATCGATTAGGTAATCACATAATCGATTATTAGCGCATTTTATAAAAATTTATTTTTAAGTCATATAATCGATTATCCCTTTATCTAATCGATTATTAGCGCATTGTTTTAACATATTTAATTATTCAAAGTTTGGTTTGTTTGACTTTATACAAACTAACTATCCTAACTACCTTGACATCATCAAAAAAAGATTTCCTAGTTTATCTTCCCTCTTCATCAACAATCTCCCCCTTTATCTAATCGATTATTAGCGCATTGTTTTAACATATTTAATTATTCAAAGTTTGGTTTGTTTTGCTTTATACAAACTAACTATCCTAACTACCTTGACATCATCAAAAAGAGATTTCCTAGTTTATCTTCCCTTTTCATCAACAATCTCCCCCTTTTTTTATGATGGCTAACCACCAAAGATAAAAGTAAAAATATTGAAAGTTCTTTAGTAGTAACATTCAACAGTATCAACAATCTTTATGTAAATTTAGTAGACTCTTTATTTTCTCCCCCCTCAATAGTAAACTCTTTCTCTTCTAAATCTTTTCCCTTGTATTTCGAGTGTTGTCATTCTCCCCATTAGAGTTAATAAAAAAAGGTTAATCATGCAGTTTGAAAGATTAATATGCATAATATCATACAAGAGATTCATAATCAGTATTTGGTTACAGACCAGTTAAAGTAAATGACAATTATTACAATACAACATAAAATTTGTCCAAACAAAACATGAAGAAGAGAAAAAGTTAATCAATCATCATCGTTGGATGATATTTGGACAGTGTCATCACTGTCATCTCCATTATCTTCCACGTCAGTATCATCATGTTCTGGTTGTAGCATGCTTATGATTGAAGAGACTTGATCATCTAGTGCATCAAATCTGGAACAATAATAATGATGCTTATCTTGTTGCCATAGATGAATACTATCAAGTTTTTCTAGCATGCTTTGCTCAAATGCAGAAAAATTTCTCCTACCAGAAGAATCAGGGATATCAACATTAATTGACTCTACTCCTTCATCAACAAATTCATCTTCATCCTTGAAGAACCATCCATTATCCCTTTTTACCAATCCCATATGATGAAAAGCAGATTTTCCAATTGCATTGGCATGGCTCATGGTTTTGAAGGATTCACCATCAATATTAACCCCTACATATTCAAATACCTTGGACAAAAACACAGAATATGGTAATGGATAGAGAGGAAGCCTATAAGATTTTCTCATATTATCACTGTGTTGAATTATTGGCAAGCGTACCAAAATTATCAATCGCAGTATAATATTTCGATTAAATAAAAGTTGATCCTACGAGGAACGATTTCAATGAAAATTTCCAATTATGCTTACTAAGTGGATTAAAATAGATTGGGTTTTACAATAAGAGTTGAATTGAAATTAAATGACAAAGAACTGTAAATTGTTGAGAAAATATCAATTAAAGGCACTTAGGATTGACTTCCTTTCTTATCCCTCTTTTGTAATGACTATGCCAATTAAGAACGTTAATTAACCTAACAATGTTGATAACACCTACTCAAATCATCCATGTTGATTCCTCACACATGAAATTCATAAGAAAACCTAATAAATGTTGATTCCTCACACAATTAAGAGATTTTCCAGCATTAGGTTTATGGTGTTAAGCAATTGATACATTCATTCCACTCCTGGCAATTAATGTAACAAATATTCTTACCCTGATCTAGGGTTCAAGATATATTTTCCAATCATACCCCAAACATCAAGAATAAATCATTCCAAAGCACAATGGATAAGAATAACAACATCAAAACATATATTAATATATCAAAATATCACCATGATATAAAAGAGTTCAAAGGAAGTGCACTCAATCCCAAGAGAATGAAGTTAGTCACTCATGTTGGCCATTACAATGCTCCAAATGAGGAAGAAGTGAAGAATTGATGAAGATTAGATGAAACCCTAGCAGTAGTCGCACCTTTTCTCCCCTAAAACCGCTTGCTTTCTCAAAATAAATCTTATCTTTTTATAAGAGAATTTGGGTCGGACCTCGCATCATTCATTTGCTTAAGCGTTCTTCTTTATTTCAATTTTTCTTCAATTACTTCACAATTATGATCTTTGCTCTTGTATCAAGGTATTCTCGAATTCATCCTAAATTGGGCGAAAAATAGATTAGAATTAACATAAGTTAAGTGATTTCATAACAATTCAAAGTATAAATATATCAAATTTTTACCACTTAACACACTGACAACAGTAGGCCAGTCAACTTGCAGTCTAGACTTGAGAGGATGTATTATGTACATGTCCTCAGAGGTTAGCTAAGCATGATTGCTCCCCCTAGCTACAAGAATCCAGGTGATTACAAAATCTAACATTCGTTCATCTTTCTTCATACCACCAGTTTTAAAAATTGAGTAATCCCTAACAGTATTGGAATTCTTAAGACAAAATCTAAAGATAGCTAATTTGTTAAAGTTTTCAAAAACCCCAGTGACATTTTCTCCACCTATTGTAAATCCAACGATATTTGTCCAGATTTCTTCATCTAAAGCAATATCTACTCCCTTAACCTTAGAATGGATAACTCCATTAACAATTTTCAGATTATAGTAAAACACTTTTACTAAATCCTTGGTATTCAAGTAAATCTTGGAATAAGAAACCATTTTGCCTAAAGAAGGAGATATATATGTACTTATGGGTAATGAGCCTTCTTTCCTTCAAGAAGTTTAGAAATTCTTCTCTTTGATCATCATCACTCAGCTAGCCTTCTGCAGATGCAGGTCTTAGTGGTCTCTTGCAGGCAGTCCTATTCATCCTCTTGGGTTTTGCACTGGAAGCCATGTGTATAAGGTAAGAAGATGAAGAAATGGAAGAGAAGAAGTGAGAAAAGAGGAGGTTAGGGTTTTCGTGTATGAGTGCTTGAGGAGAGATGAGTGAGTGAGAGAAGGAAAAATAGTAAAGTAGGATGTGCAGAGGATTTTAATCAAATTAATTTTGTACTTTCAATAATCGATTATATAAATGGATAATCGATTAATAGCGCATGCATTAGAGTCTGAAGAAGATTAATTAATCAATTATGTTAACTAATAATCGATTATTAGCGCAACATATAAAATCTTGAATGAATCAATTTAATCGATTATTTTTGTTATTAATCGATTATATTAACATCCTAGAGATGACCTAATCGATTATGTCCAATACTAATCGATTATTTTGTCTCCCTGGAAGTAATCTAATCGATTATATTGAATTTTAATCGATTATTTCTATCAGATATTATGCAGACCAGTTTTTAATCAGAGGAATTTATATGTATTATGTCTAATTTATTTACAATAGTGTAAAATCTTTCCCTAGGCAAAAGTTTAGTAAAAATATTAACTAATTGTTGATTTGATATATTTAATTTTACAATCCCCTTTAATTACATGATCCCATATAAAGTGATGTCTAATTTCTATATGTTTTGTTCTAGAATGCATAATAAGATTTTTTGTTAGATTTATGGCTCTAGTACTATCACATTTCAAGGGAATATGTTCTAAATGTACACCAGAGTCTTCTAACTTATTTTTAATCCAAATTGATTGAGCACAACAATTACCTGCAACTATATATTCAGCTTCAGTAGTGGATAATGCAACATATGCTTGTTTCTTAGAATGTCATGATACTAATGAATATCCTAGTAAGTGAGAGGTTCCACTAGTACTTTTCCTATCAATTTTACAACCCCCAAAGTCTGAATCACTGTATCCAGTTAAAGTCAGTTTAGTCCCCCTAGGATACCACAGTCCAAGACTTATAGTTCCTTTCAAGTATTTTAAAATCCTTTTTACAACTATTAAGTGAGATTCCTTAGGAGCATATTGAAATCTAGCACATACACACACTATGCATGATGTCAGGACGACTAGAGGTTAGATATAGAAGCGATTCGATCATACCTCTATACATGGTTTGATTCACTACCTTACCTATTCCAAGAATTTTACCTTTATTGTTATCTTCATATGTAACATATCCTTTTACTTTTCGAGTGATATGTTTGAATTTCTTTAAATCACCTGTCATATGTCTAGAACATCCACCATCCAAATACCTCATTGAATTTTTGGTGCCTAGATTTTCTTGCAAAATAGATTATAAGGTTTATTTAGGTACCCAATCAAGTTTGGGTCCTTTGATATTAGTTACATGCAGTATGTAACATCCTAGTTCTTAATAGCCCTAATTTGTTAAATTTTGACAAAATTTTTGTCAATATTTTAATAATTAAATTATTAGGAATTGGAGAAAATGACTATAAAGTTTTATGTTTGTTAGATTATTTGTGATTTTCTAAAATTTTTTTGGAATTTAAAATAATAATAATAATAATAATAATAATAATAAATAATAATAATAAATAAATTAACTTTTAACTTTTAAAAACACATTTCTCTCTGCAATTTCCAGTAGGTTCTCCCTAGAGTTTTCTCTTCAAGAATATTCTTGTGTGAAGTGACTTCACCTCATATAGTTTAATGAGGGTATTCCAAATCTTGTGTGAAGTGACTTCACTGAATATGTCATTGATAAGTGCAAATTCACAATAGCATTGTCGTTCATCTCTTTCCATCGTCGATCATTCGTGTGTTCCACGATCCTTTTCGCAATTGCATCAATACAATTGTCCTTCCTCAAAATTACTTTTATCTTCAATTTCTACAATGAGAAATTACTCCCATTGAACTTCTATATCTTATATTTTGTTGTCATGATTCCAAAACTGACCTATGCAATCCTCACTATGAATAGTATTGCCTACTGGAACAACAACGGTAGACCGTAAACCAGTACACCAGGTAAGTTCCCAGGAAAGAGAGGTGAGTCACTAATGGACACGCTTAAATACTAAGCATGGACATGCTTAAATATAGGTAAGTTCCTAGAAAAAAGAGGTGAGTCACTAATGGACACGCTTAAATATCAAACATGGACATGCTTAAATACCAAGTCTTTCCTTGCCAAAAATTTTCCTAGACATTGACTATCACACTACCAAATAATATCCAGTAACAAGAATAACTCTTTTCTGATGTGAAAGATCAAATTAACCGCAACCACAAAGCATACTAAGAATTTTCTCCAACACTATTCTAATAACTATGCAACAAAAGATAAATATCACAACCTAGTGGTTGTAATACCTGTAACATCCTGATTCTTAATACCCCTGGTTTGTTAAATTTTGACAAAATATTTGTCAAAATTTTAATAATTAAATTATTAGGAATTAGGTAAGGAAACTGTAGAGTTTTATGTTTGTTAGATTATTTGTGTTTTTCTAGAATTTTTCTGGAATTTTTAGAAAATACTTAAAATTGATCCGTTTCGCGGGCAACTGGACGCCTGATAATAATTATATGATTTAGGGTTGAAATTGAAAGAGTATGGACTTAACAATTTTAATTGTCACATTTAGAAATTATTGTTTTCTTGTATGCATTGAGTTTGAGTACATTAAAAGTTTATTATGTGTATAAGTTAACAAGAAATATATGATGGTTTATATGGTTTGGAGTGATGTTTGAGTTTTAGGGGTTGTGGGTTCAAATCCTGGTTGGAGTAAAAAGGAGAAAATAAAGATAAATTTTTTTGTAATGTAATCCACTCGGCGCATCAGAAATGCGCTGAGCGGATTGTGGTTCGAAATCTCTCTATTATATTACTTGCGGTCTGTAATCCGCTGGGCGCATCAGAAATGCGCTGACGTTAAGAGGTAGCCTTGTTTCAACAACCTAGGTTTTTGAATTACTGAGATTGATACGTGTGAAATTAGGACTTGATTCCTTCATAAAAGTTGTAGGAAATTATATCCCTGAAATTTAGAAATTTATTTCATGTTAATAGCTTATGTGTAGCAAGAGTTATAATCCAATTACCAAGGCATGTTCAGAGTGTTATTGTAGTTGAGCCTAGTTGGAAACAACCACTGAAAACTGAAAACTGCATCTATTTTATAGGGTATTTGAATTTATTTCCTTCATCAATATTGTAGGTAATTAAGTTATTGAAATTTTGGCTCAAATCTCATGCCAAAACAACTTATATAACTCTAGAAAATTTAGAAATACTAAACCTTATTCATGTTTGCTATTAGGATTTTTCCTACTCTAAGTGTATACAAAATAGGATAATTTTCTAAGTTAATTGTAAGTTGAATGTGAGCTTAAAATATTATTAAAAATGGATTAGCAATACAGAGTGAATTTAAAATTCTCATGAGATAGAATCATAGAAATATAAGATTCTAACTAGAATTTTATTACGTATATAGATTTTGCTGAAATACAACATCAAACTTTGAAAGGAATAAGTGTGAACGTATCAGGTAAGGGGTGAGCTATATAGTAAGGATTACATCATAAACTTGTTTGATCTTATTTGTTGAATTTGTCTAAATTTATGATTGAAAATTTTGATTTCATTATATACTTGGTTGTGAAAGTGATCATGAATTGTTCACGTGTATGATGGTGTAAAATACATGTTTGGTACTCTATTATGATATGTATTGTCTTTGACTGAGCATTTATATGCATGGTGGTTTTTCATGAGAAAGTTCATTGAAAATTAAATTGAAAGAATTGGATGATGGGTTGTGAACCCTTTTTGAACTGTATTGGAAGTTTTCTGCTTGTAACAAGTGATTGGAAATTTTTGGGAAGTCTGTATTACAGGGGAAACTCTGTCAAATTTTTGAAAAAATGTGAATTTCTAAGAAAAACCACTTAGAGACTCATACATTATTCATTTGAAAATGGTGATTTGTGAAATCTGGGGAATCAGAGATTATGGACTCTGAGAATATGATGGAGGACTTGAGGATAGGAAGGGTAGTCGTTGGAGGCCCCAAAAGACCCAGACTCGCTACCTGTTGTCGGGGATCCCACTGTACAAACTCTTCTGTACCTGACTGTGCTCTTACCGTATATCAATGGTCAGTGAACTACTGGGTTTATATTTGAGCATGGGTCTCAACAACCCCGTGAGTGGATTTTCCATGCCTAGTAGTGTCAACTCCTGACTACCCTAGTACTGATTTGAGAAATGATTCGGGCCCGCATGCATAAACATTTTAGAAAACATATTAGGATCATGCATCATTAACATCAATCATTTGGAATTTGATTGACTTGTGAATGTTTATGATGTTGATTTTAAAATGATGTATGAATTGTTGCTCACCCTCTTGTCTTTCTGTTTTCTTTATTTCCTTTGTGCTTGCGATACTCGTTGGACCTGATCGGTCATTGTTTGAAGAGAGGGGAGATGACACAGATTCCACACCCGATGAATATGACACTCATACTCATTAGCTGGGAGCCACAATGATGGCAACATGTATTGGGATAAACATATCTAAACTTTTATAGGCAGTCTTTTGTAGTATATAGACCTACATGGTACTGAGTAGTAGTTACTCTTTTATGTAGTTAGCTGCTCTGTAGGAAGTATCCCAATGTTGCCCTTAATATTTTGGAGGACTGTACTAGTATTTTATCTATATGTAATTATGAATGTTTACCCTTAATACTTTTTAAAATGATGAAATGCAGGAATGAGTATTGAAAATTTATGTATATTAATATTATGTACAAGGGAAAAATTATTATCGGTTAAAAAAAAATCTGCTAAAAATTATTAATTCTTCTAATTGAGGGTTTATAAGGTAGGGTGTTACAATACCACTGTTAGGTATTTCCGAGGGAACAAATAGCAGGGAGATTCTCACAAATGGGTCACGAGCCAACCATATAAGAGAATATGACACCACTCTCAACCCAAAACCTTAAGGTAATACGTTATGGGTCTTTCTCACTTATAAGTTACTCAACTTTCCCATTTCTATCAAATGTGGGACTTCAAACTCACACTTGAATTTTTAACATCTTCCCCTCAAGTGTGATTCCCTTTCACATTGGTATACCTCCCTCTCGAGCGGAAACATTTTTTAGCCATGAGTACCTAGTGATGACCTCACTTGTACTACCGTTTAACTTAACGAGACTCGCTTGCCTGAAACCCTTGTCATGAAAACTTTCGATACAAGGAACTTTTACCTATTATTATCAACTGAGCCGGTCATAGGATGAACCATCGGCTCTGATACCACTGTTAGGTATCAGACAAAAGTATAAGCACACACAACTAATAAAAAGATGAGAAAAACACCGACAATAGGCAAAAGAGTAATTCCACTAATGAAAGAAATTACAATTCTTCTCCCTCTACCTCCAAGGAGGAAACAATAACACCCTCTCCTGAAAATAAAGGAAAAACAAATATAAGAGAACCTAAAAGGAGAAACTATTTCTCTCTCTTAATTTATCTCTCAAGTACTAAAATAGTAAGAGAAAGAAAATGAAGTGATTTTAGTGCATCTTACAAGGTAAATATTGTGTTCCTTTTATAGTAAGAAAATGAAACACCAAACTAAGATTTCCCTGATGTGGGACTTTTGTTCTCGAAGGGATTGTACGAATCGACTCGTGGAGGACTAGGCTACATCTCAATAAATGAGGGAGTGCAGTCCTGGTGGAGAAAGGGAATTGTTACATCTTTATTTAGGTCAACACCCAAGTCGACTATGAAACCACGTTGTTGTCGAACCTGTTGTGAGGTCCCAGTCATGTGCCCCGTGACACGATCAGCTCTGCATAACTCTTCCAACAAGTTTTAAAAATTGACCTGCCATTTGGCAACTGTCGCCACCATCAAAAGAGGCAGTTGGAGCGACGCGATGATTTTGCTTCGACTCGCATTTTTAAAACTGATGCTACAACCAGTGGCGGATCTTGACCATGGATCTTGGAGGGGCCAAATAATATATTATTAATAAATAATAAATAAATATAAAATGAAGTAAGAAGATGAAAGGGTGAAAGGATAAAATTGTAAATATATACTTAAATATATTAAATGATCATTAAGTTTGAAGAGAACAAAATCATAAATTATATGAGAGTTAAAAAATTGAGGAGGGGCTGGGAGGATAAAATTGTAAATATACAAATAAATATATTAAATGTTCATTAAGTTTGGGGGGGCCAAAATCATAAATTACATGGGAGTTACAAAACTTTGGGGGGTCACGGGCCCCCTCAGCTCCCAAGAAGATCCGCCACTGGCTACAACGCCTTTAGGTTGTCCGATAACCGGGCTAGACCTAAAGGCGAGGTTTTTGAAAAGGGTTTTGGAGTCGCCACCAATGTTTTATCCAGAAACATTGGAAAAGAAAAAAAGAAGGCGTTTGTTTAGAAAAACCAACTTTGACCATTATAACCAGAGTTGGTTAAGGGAGTTAGTTACGTGTAGGGAAGATATTAGCTTCCCTACGACGCCCCTTTCGGGTTCCCTATGATGGACCATTTATTTTATAAATAAAGAACTCTAAAATTACACTTTTACCCTTATTTATTCATTTGCAGACTTTAAAGTGTTGACTACATGACCCTAACAACTAATGCACAGATAGATGTAAAAAGAAAGCGGTAAAAGAAGATGGAAAGTGTAGGAACCTTCGAAGCAAGCTTTTGTATTAATGTTCTTGGAAAAAGGTGCTTTTTGGCAACCGCCACGTTTTACAGTGCTGATCGCTCTTTCTTGCAACACTCGAAAACACTCACTAAGAATGCTAAGAAATCCGAAAATACTTCAGAGGGATCCTAGGAGAAGAATTTGAGAAAGTTGCAGAAGGAAAAGTTGAAGAATGCTCCGAAAAGGAGGGTGCGACGCACCCTCCTTTTATAGGGATTTGCGTCTGTCAGGTTGGGATCGTCGTCTCGCCTAACAAGGTTGAGACCGTCGTCTCACCAAACGGGACGACGGTCTCACCCTTGACAAATGGCGAGAAGACCATCTCGCCAAACGAGACGGCGGTCTCGCCATTGGCAAGTGGCGAGAAGGTCGTCTCGCCAAACGAGACGACAGTCTTGCCATTGGCAAGAGGCGAGATAACCGTCTCATCAAACGAGACGACGGTCTCGCCCTTTGTCGATAGCGAGACGACGGTCTCGCGCCTTCTAGGTGGAATTCCTTTTTTTTTTTCTGTACAAAAAACCTTCCTACTCTAATATGGGGCCTATTAGTCTATCCTAGGAACCTTTTAGGCCTTGCCCATCTTCGATTTGGAGGTCTTCTGCTCTTTATTTTGAGGCCGGACAAGATTTGAGGTCTACAACAACAAATGATTTTGTCTGAGATAAAACATTTGCACACACGTTTAAACATCGTTGACTATTATAATTAAAGTGTAAAATAGTTACTTCAACATTAATACCTAAATCAAGTCTTGCCAAATTTTAGGTTCAACTTCAAACATTCTCGTGGCCTCATTCCATGCAAAACCACTTAGGCCACCAAGCATATCGTGGACTTCATGCCATCGATCTTTCAAACTTTTTTACCTGTTCTTTACATTATTCTTGTTGATGCAAGAATAATCAACTTGTCTTAACCCTTCTACAATGTTTATATAAGCCTGGCTAGTCCAACTACCATCTATCCTATTGCCAACCCGAGCTTCGTCACTCATGGCAATTAGCAATTGCAGATCCATAGCTTCAGCCGCATGTTATGGCTTGAATCAACCTGTTATTTCCCTCTATTCATTGTTAGCCTGGAAACAACTAAATTATGGTAGTTTATGTCACTGTTAATATGGTTGGAGGCACAATTTCTACATTAAACAAGTGATGATTATACTACTAAATCGTCAATTACACTGAAAAACACACGAACATTAAGAAATCAAGAAAACATAATGGGTAGAACATAATTTATTATTCATAATCATGCAACATTTGGGTTGATATTAGATTCCTTAAGTTAGTCCCTTCCCCATAATCATTCTCTTGAATTTTTGTTGTAGACCTATCATCAACACGTTCCTCTAATTCTCAATCCACTTCATGTAAAAAAGATTCATCGTTATTTGCTCCACGTAAAAAATTGTGCAAAATGCAGCATGCCAAAACTATATTCCTCGATGTTTCAAAACTATAATGAGGTTCAACCCCACGTGCTATAATGAGAAATCTTTTCTTTAACACATCAAATGTCCTCTCAATTACATTCCTCAGTGAGGAATGACAATGATTAAATAATTCTCGAGGAGTCGTATGACCTCTTTGCGTATGCTCCTTAAGGTGGTACCTTACCCCGTGATATGGAGTTATAATTTCAACCTTTAACATGAATTTTATGTCTCCTAAATAATATTTACTTACACAAAAGAACATTATTTAGTAATTATTATTAACTGTTTATGTTAACAAATAAACGTTGTTTCGTTAAATGCTCCATACCTTCTGGTATGGACAATGAATCATCCTTTATTAAGACATCATTTAAAATTTGCGAGTCAGATGCAGTACATTCACCCTTGTTAGCACATATGTGAATTTCATATCAAAATCACACGTCAAAAACACCTTTTAGCTTGACCAATCTTTTCTACCAAAAAAATGAGGGACTTCTAATAATTTTACTTTGACGCGGACATGCGTTCAATCAATCGCACCAAGACAATCCTTAAAATAGGGATAAAATCTGGGATTGTTATAAATGTGTGCTTGCACATCCATTCCTGATGGTTAGATAAAAAATTCTTCCTCTAATTAAATTATCACATTTAACACATTGTGGAAATGTCGACTCACTGTCTCACCCGATCTATGAAAGAAAAATGACATAGTACAATTTTTAATAATGTCCTAAAATATGTAAAAAGTTTGTAACTTGTTCTTCAACTGTTGACCTAAACGCATCTTTCACGATGTTAGATGCTCTTAATCAATGACACAATTTGATGAAGACGTCGGGTTTCATGCAAATAATATCACGACATCGCTCCAAATGAATCAAATATGACATTAACTTACATCTACGACGATCTTTTTCAAAACCATGGAGGTTCATGTTGTTGGTGCAACTTATGAACATGTGATGTAACATGTATAATGCAGATGATACACTATATAACATGGTTAGTGTTGCACTGTTGACATTTTCTTATATATGATCATGAACTTGACACATTAAGTTTATATTCATCCTCAAGACATTAGTAATGAATCTTCTTCTAAATGCACATATTCTTCGTTTCGCTTTTCCATAGTCAAATATTAGCGTCTATGTAAGACAAAAATATAAAAACTTAAATTGTTAGGCTTTATTATGTGGGTTGAAAATTATAATTTTTATTAAATATGTGAAAATTTGATTTCACATAACATACAATATTTAAATTTTACAAAAATAAAACTAAAACATGCATATAACATGTGCAAAGTCATCCAAATCTTAAGTGAGTGGAAAACTACATTCATAACTTGTAAAATTATAGTCATAAAACATGTAATTATCCAATTAATCATTATAGTCATCCAAAATAAAAAATGATAATAAATAAATTACAGTCGTCCAAAATACCAAAAAAGTACAGTCATCCAAAACAGAAAAAAAAGTCATCCAAAAAAAACTTAAATAACATGAATGAGATGTCTATCAATATTCTCATGAAGCTGATCAATTATTCTGAACATTCATTTCAAGTTTATCCATACGTTTTTGCATATCTTGAATACCTCCCCATATTAAATTTATGGTATTAGCTTGTTGGGGAGGATATACTTGTTCTCCTTGAACTGGTGCTTATGCTTGTCCATGTTGCACCGACACATCTTTATCTTCACTAGAGGGGTGATTGTGTTTAAGGTCAGGTTGTTGGACATGTTGACCATTGTCATGTTGCCATGCCCCATCAATATTTATTATTCAACTTTTTCAATGATTTCTCGTTAAATCCATTTGTCCGTCCGAGGGAGTGACTTGATTCCACAGTACAGTAGAATATGAGTGATTAGAATATCATAGGGCAGAGACATATGATTAACCTTACATTTTCTCGTATGTCTAATGATATAATAAGGTCAATAAATTGGAATGTGATTCTTTATCCACCATATAATAAATATATCATCTTGTAATACTTTATCATAATTACCTCCTCGAGGACTAAACATATGAACAAAGACATAATGGAGAAGTGTGTCCTCCACGGTCAAACTGCCAACACTTCTACAAGTCCAAACTTGTAGTTTCGGTCTAACCATCACAGCCAGTGCCTCATCTAGACATGGCAATGGGGCGGAGTGGGGGTGGGTTTTGCCTCCTCTATCTCCGTCACTAACTTTTTTAACCGTCCTCATCCCCGTCCCTGCTCCTAATCCCCACCGAAGTTAGAAATTAAGTCTTCATCCCCATCCTTATTGGTTTCATATTTTCCGCACCTATCGTGTCCCCGATCTATATTATTTTAAAAAATAACTATATTTATAATAAATTAATTTCACTAATTTTATGTATTTTTTATACATAAATAAATATTTATAATTTTATAATTTGTAATTATTATTAATTAAATATATATTTTAATTTATCATATTTGTATTAAAATATGTATTATGTAAAAGAAATATTTAATCATTTTTTCTTTATACAAATATAAAATATTTATAACATTATTATTATTATTATTATTTTTATACTATATTCAAACATTTTAATATTTACAACATTATTATTATTATTATTATTATTATTATTATTATTATTATATTGTATTCAAACATTTAATTATATGTATAAATTAATTCTTTTTTAAGTTTTTATTTAAAAATATAAAATATATAGTTTATAAAAAAATATTTAATAAATTAATTCTTATAGTTCGAACTAATAAAAGTTTAAATTATCAATTTTTTAATCATTTAAAATACAATTATTTTATTAAGATAAAATTTGATATATGACAAATAAGAATAATAAGATAAAAAAATATATGACATAATAAAACCTAATAAATATAAATTATAAATAAAATAGTATTAGTTACTACTAAGATTTATGTAAAATATTTAGAAAAAGATAAAGAAGAAGAAAAAAATTAACTTTGTGTCCATCAAATTGGTTGAAAAGATTGAAAAAAAAAACAAATTGATTGGGGAGATTAAGAAAATGTGAAAAAAAATGAAAGGTAAGAGAAAATGAATAATGTAATAAAATAACTAATATAAAAGATTAAAAAAGATAAAAAAATTATAAAGTGGATGGAAGAGAAAATAAAAATGAAGAAATAAAATAAAATGACCTTGTATGTAATAAAAAAATGAAATACTTTTAAAATGTTAATATTTTAAAATTTAAATTTAAATATAAAGTCGGGGCAGAGACGAAGATGGTGTCGGGGTGGGGATTACATTACTCATCCCCACTCCTGCCCCCGACTTTTAAAACGGGGAAAATCTGAACCCGTCTCCGCCCCCGATCAACCCGGTTTTTCCCTATCAAACTCGAGGGTGGGACGGATCGGTTTCCATGGGTACGGGTTTAATTGTCATCCCTATAGTATCCCAAATTGTCAGGGAAGTCAGTAACATCAATCTGGTGACCCTGATATTTTAAATGAACTACATTTAGCCAATCATCAAGTTTGAACTTGATCCGCGTCTGTAAAACCTTAGTGACTAGATCCTCCGAGTCCATCAATTTTAAGTTTGTGTAAAAGACCTTTATCAGATATTCATAAATACTACCCATTGAGGTTAGAAATCTATTCAACCCTGAAAAGAAAGGTGATGTGAAAATATGAACCCAACCATAATAAAGAAGTTGAAGTTCATTACCTTTGACTGTATTATTTATCTGTAGTCATAATCTATGTAATTTTTTTTTTCATCTGATGTTTATTACTAAAGTAACAATCATGCTCTAATAAAGTAGGGAAAAGAAAGTTAGGAAGAGGGATTGGTGCAGACTCCTCTAATGCCTTTTTACCCCCAACTTTATGACCCATATCTTTATCTCTTGCCTCTTGATCACGATATAATTCACATTCTTCCCTTAAAATATTTGACCTATATACACAGGAATATTTTATTTAAATTAATTATATCATATTATGGATTATGATAATAATAAAATTTTGGTTAAAAATTATTATTCTATTAATTTTGTATATTCTAAATAAAAAAATTATATCTTAACTTCAAAATGAATTTTACTAAGGAAAAAAAATATACCAGACCTCTCATTACTTGTCCTAGTATAGATAATTTATAAAATACCAAAATAAAATTTATTCCTAAATCTAAAGTAAAGACCAATTTGGTAATTAATTATTATTACTAAAAAAAATACCTCTCACATTTTTTGTATTTTAAAATGTAATACTCTACTATGGAAAATTTATAAATATCAAAATAAAATTTATTCCTAAATCTAAACTAAGCACTAATTTGACAATTAATTATATTTTAATTAATTATTATCACTAAAAAAATATTAACTTTGAGGGTTTTTTATTTCAAAATTTAATATCCTAACATAGACAATTTCTAAAATATCAAAAGAAAAATAATTATGAAATTTAAATTAAACACCAATTTAACAATTATTTATACTATAATTAATTATTATTACTAACAAAACATAATCTCTCTTGTTTTTGTTTTTCATTTTTGGATTGTAACAAATAAAAACTCAAAATTAACATGAACTTTAAATTACATATCAACCTAAAAGTTATCTCATCTAACTTATAATTTATCAAATCTAACTCTTAAATTTTTTTTATATGTAACCACATATTTCTCAAATGCAAGTTAAAAGATTTCAAATCTAACTTTAAATGTACCCAATCTAAGTTCTAATTTTGAATATTTTACCACAAATTTCTCAAATTAAACATATTGAGATTTAACTTGAAATTTATCTAATCGAACCTATAATCTCCCAAATCTAACATCAAATTTCTGAAATCTAACTTGAAAATTAGTTGATGTAACTATCCCTTTTTGCATTAGATAAGTGCATAACGTAAAAATTAACACATAATCGAATATGGGTCAATGCATAATCAATTATGTAGAGCCCATATTCGATTATGTAATACCTGATATTTGATTATGAGTCAAGCATAATCAATTATTCCATTAATCGATTATGAGCCAAAAATATTCGATTATGTCTTGCTACATAATCAAATATGGTCCTTTAATTCTCTCGCCTACTGCATTTAACCAATGTACATGCAGGATATTCATGTTTATATCTACGGTCATGCAATCCAGCACAAGTCAATGAGCAACACCTATTCAACTATAAACAAATACTTCAATAAAGTCATGAGTTGATGAGTCCCTAGATTCCCCGGAGACCGGAGAAGTCATCCCTTAGATGATCAATAGGAGCATGACTAAAAGGGAGACTCTTCCTCACCCTCCACTTTGAATTTTCTTAGTATTTTTTTCTTAAATTTTAGAGACTCATTTTTACACTTTTTTTGTATGACCATTTATGCACCTCCTTTTTTTAAGACCACCACCTCTTTTTGGTGGAGAATAAGACTTGGACATATAGGATGGTTGCATGGGCTGCCCAAAGGTGTAGGACACTCCTTTTTCATGTCCTACACCCCTTTTTGGAGAGGAAGAAGCTTAGGATGCGGGATTAGTAGGCTTAAGACAATAAAAAAGGAAACACACTTCTTTTTTTATGTTCTTCACACCTTTAGAGGTATTTTTGGTGGGTTAGGACGAATTTAACTTATTTGGACCATGGAGACTCTAGCATTTAGGTTTAGGTTAAGTTTATGTCTCCTTTTGTAATTTCATCTAGGTCCCTCCCCCAAAATCCTATAAATAGAAGGATTCCCCTCATGTAATTAGGTTGAACATTTATGAAAAGTTTGTGAGGTTTCTTAGAGTGTTCCATCTCTTTGAGTGTCTTATCTTGAACCTTGGTTCAAGTGGCGACAACCACCACTTATCTAGGGTGGCTCATCCCCTAGTGGCGTGCCGACACTCCACCACCACCATACTTCTATTTTCTTCATCTTTTCTTCTTTATTTCTTCACTTCATTGATTTATCCAAGGAGCTGGTCCATTTTTTCAACCCTTGTGATATGAATCACAAGGGGTGATTTAGGATCTTTAAGGTTAGAACCTTGTAGGAAATTTAGGAATTTAGTGATAAGGTGGAAGGAAAGAATCACTTTTTCCAAGGAAGGCATCTCACAAAGGATGTAAAAGTCCTTTGATACAACCAATGGTTCTTGAATCACTCAATAACTTAGGATAATGACTCTCACTGAGATAAAAGAGATAAACTCTAATAGTTCTAAATAAAATTCCACTTGTTATTTTTTATAAAAATAGTTCAACCTATATAGAAGCTTTGCCATCAAAATTACAAAGATTTAATAAAGGAAAATAAATGCTAATAATGATTCATTAACCTAGGAATTGAAAACTACTTAATGGCTGATTGTAACTGAAATTGTGGCAACCAAAAGTCAATCAACTATGCACCCTCTTAGTCTCTCAAAGACTGATAACTAAATTTCCAATTGGGCCCTTATTACAACTTACAATAAAACCAAACTAAAACTCATTAATTGATTAATCCAAAACACAATTTGGTCAACCAACAATACTTGTTGAAGAACTTTATTTGTTTCCCTTGCTCTAGCCCTTATCATAGGTCATGTTCACATCATTATCTCCCTCTTGAAAAGGATTTGTCCTCAAATCAGATTCGTCATCTACATAAAAAAGAGATAAGTCTGATAAATTGAATGTATCACTAACATTATACTCACTTTTTATGGCTAAATAGTTCTCCCTCACTTCAAGTGTTTCACTTTTTTTTTTTTCTCTTTTCTTGAAGAAATTTTTCTCTCATTTTCTTTTTATTCTCCTCTGCCATCAATTTGATGTTGAAACCTTTAAACTGGGATTCTGATACCAACTGATGTGAATCACAAGGGGTGATTTAGGATCTTTAGGGTTAGAACCTTGTAAGAAATTTAGGAATTTAGTGATAAGGTGGAAGGAAAGAATCACTCTTTCCAAGGAAGACAACTCACAAAGGATGTGAAAGTCCTTTGATACAGCCAAGGGTTCTTGAATCACTCAAGAATTTAGGAGAATGACTCTCACTAAGATAAAAGAGATAAACTCTAATAGTTATGAATAAAATTCCACTTGTTATTTTTGATAAAAATAGTTCAGCCTATATAGAAGTTTTGCCATCAAAATTACAAAGATTTAATAAAGGAAAATAAATGCTAACAATGATTCATTAACCTAGGAATTGAAAACTACTTAATGGAGACAAATAAAGGCTAATAATGATCCATTAATCTAGGAATTGAAAACTACTTAATGATTGATTGTAACTGAAATTGTGGCATCCAAAATTCAATCAGCTATACACTCTCTTGGTCTCCCAAAGACTGATAACTAAATTTCCAATTGGGCCTTATTACAACTTGCAATAAAACCAAACTAAAGTCCATTAATTGATTAGTCCAAAACATAATTTGGTCAACCAACAATACTTGTTGAAGAACTTCATTTGCTTCTTTTACTCTAACCCTTATCATAGGTCATGTTCACATCACTTTGTCTTTATTCTTTTATAGTTTCATTCAATATCTTTCTCTCTCCATAATCCTAGGAAATGCACATTCACATCTAGATAAACAACTATTTTAATGTCCAGTAAGAATTTTCCTTGGGTTTTCTTATTTTATTGCTTAAAATTCTGCAACTTATCTTCTTAAAATTTTGCACCTTACTTTTTTTTACATCATGAGTGCACTTACTTACTTGAACTCCTAGTTAAAGATTCAGTGAGAGGTTTGATTGTAACTTTCCTTCCTTTAGTTGGAACAACAACAATTACAACTTCAAATACAACAGGCAAACAACAACAAATGTAGTTGGAAGAACAACAAGTATAACTGCTCTTGCTCAATCCTTCCTTCACTTGGACGAAAGAACTCATTCAAAGTGAAAATAGGTGATGACAATGGAGAAAAAGGAAACTTCAACCTTTTATTGCGGGAATGAGTGTATTTATGGATGAAGAACCCTTTCCTCACGAGATGATATTAAACTTCTTAGTAGTGCAATGTTAGGAAATACAAGTGTGATTTTAAGTCTCACATTGTGTAAGATTGAGAAAGTTGAGCAGTATATAAGGAAGTGTGACCCCTAACCCAATGTCTTAAGGTTTTGGGTTGAGAGTGATGTCAATCCTTATGTGGGTTGAACTCATGTCTCATTAGTGTATTCTCCCTTATGAAAACCCTCTCGAAAAACCTAACATGGATGTATTTATGGACAAATAATCCTTTCCTCATAACATGATATTAAAACTTCTTAGTATTGCAACATCAATATGGTTCAACGTTGTGGAGCAGAAATTCTATACGGTGATATTGACTACTCGTCATTGTGCATTATTAATTGACATTAATGAGTCACATTAAAATTTTTCACATACATGCATCTTTCTGGTAGTACCAATGCATAAATTTTTTTGTCCTATTGGTGTACGATAGGTCCATTGAATCAATTACTCTATTTTTGGTATTAACATACATGTGTTGGATTAATAATTTTCTAAGTTCTAATACTTAATTATTGCAAATTGCCATTCTCTTCCCAATTATTATTTATTCAACGTTGCAAAATTTCCATGCAGCGTTAAAGTTGGATTCATCAAGATACAAAATAAAAGAGATTCTGACTCTTACTATAATCAAGATTGAATACTCGATGTCCTTGTTAAAACTTCTGATCATATGATACATTATTCGTTCATAACGAGAGTTTTTCCTCACTTAAGTTTTTTTTATATATATATATAAAAAAAAAACACGATTAAGCAACAAAGGGAAAAAGTATATACAAAATTAGGAAGGAATCTTGCAGGTGTGTTGCGAAGCTGAAACAAAAGGGCGCTAAGAAGATTTGTGGATCTTAATTCAGATCCGCAAATGTTCAGAATCTATTATTAAAATTCACATGCATGCATTAGTCCCTTGTACACGGCGTGTACAAATTGTTGTACTTGTAATACCTTCCATTATATAGGGTTTATTCATTTTCTTTATTTATTTCATTATAGGTTTTTAGAAATTATTAAATGTGATTATGTTGAAATTAATTTCAGTGTTTAGTTAGTTTTGTTTGTAATATGATATTTTATATTTGTTTGTTTTTAAAAAATCATTAATATAGAGAGCATAATTTATAATAATATATGATAGTAGGTATGTTACACTAGTATAAAAAACACTTTTAACATCGGACTTTTTACATCGGTTGTTAAAGAACCGATGTAGAAATTTTTTTAAAGCCTTTCCACATCGGTTCAGATGGGAACCGATGTAGAAAGCAGTTTCTACATCGGTTCCACAATGAACCGATGTGGAAAGTGCTTTCTACTCTGTTTTAAAATAATACTGATCGGTCATAAACTCATTCTGATCGATCATAACCAAAAAATGTGGATGTCGCTCGAGCGAGACAGTGTCGCTCAAGCGAGAAACCACCCGAGAAGGCCAATAATTTTGTGCAGGTGGCGTCGCTCGAGCAATATAGTGTCGCTCAAGCGAAAAACCACCCGAGAAGGCCAATAATTTTGTGCAGGTGGCGTCGCTCGAGCGAGATAGTGTCGCTCAAGCGAAAAACCACCCGAGAAGGCCAATAATTTTGTGCAGGTGGCGTCGCTCGAGCGAGACAATGTCGCTCAAGCGAAAAACCACCCGAGAAGGCCAATAATTTTGTGAAGGTCGGGTCGCTCGAGCGAGACAGTGTCGCTCAAGCGAAAAACCACCCGAGAAGGCCAATTTTGTGGAGGTAGCGTCGCTCGAGCGAGACCAATGTCGCTCAAGCGAAATACAACCCGAGAATGCCAATTTTGTGCAGGTCGCGTCGCTCGAGCGATCTTATTGTCGTTTGAGCGAGTGTTGACCTGCACTTTCTACATCGGTTCCCCCATGAACCGATGTGGAAAGTGCTATTCTGATCGGTCATAATCTGATTCTGATCGATCATCTGGTTCTGATCGGTCATCAAGCCATTCTGATCGGTCATCTGATATACCATTTTACTTTCTACATCGGTTCCCCCATGAACCGATGTGGAAAGTCTTAAAAAAATTTTAGTAGACTCCACTCTTGCCCTTACAGACTCGACTCCCAGACCCAATTACAGACTCGACTCCCTCTGGAATTCTTCCCTTGCTCCTAGCCATTACCAAATTCATTCTCGCAGTAGCGAAAACCACCGTCTCCTTGCCCCTATCGCAGTAGCGAAAACCACTGTCTCTCCCATCTCCTTCCCCCAATCGAATCCCAATCGCACCAAGAACTGCGACGCGCACCAGGAACTGCGACGCGCACCAGGTTCGTGGGTCTATCCTATTGGCTTCTCATCCTTGTTTTGTCAATTACCTTTATGCATTTTCCTTGATTCTGGATTGTTTTGTTTGGTCGTGGACTGATTCTGCCTGGGTTTAATGTATGTAGACATGTTTATTCTGGGTTTTGTATTATTATTTCCGTTTAGTTTGACTTGAATATGTGATTTTCACTTGGTTATTCTCGTGGGGTTGAGATTGGTGTTATCCAAGCCCTGTTGGGTTGGTTGATGTCGCTCTGGTCCGAGTCTCTTAGCGGAAGAGTGAAGGCTATGGGTTTCCACGCTGGGGTGTAGGGCTTTGGGGTATTGATTATATTTGGTTCTCTTGTTTTTCATTTGGGTTTGTTTCTTATGTTGTTGATTTAGGTTTGTTCTTTGTGTTGTTTGTTTTGTTCCTGGAGTTTTACTGTTGTTCCAGTACTATTTCAGTTTGGATTATAGTTTGAGTTGTTTAAGTTTGTTGCCTCTGAATTGAGGTAATTCCATTTTCACACTAAGCAAAGACGTCATGTAGTTATAGATATGGATCGGAGTTGGATAAATGTCAAACGTATAGAAGAAGAATATGAATTAGGGATTGAAGAGTTCTTAGAGTTTGCACAGAGAAATGTGGGTAACAATAGAGGTCTCTTTTATTGTCCTTGTGTGAAGTGCTTAAATTTAAGACAACTAAGTGTGAAGGATATAAGAGAGCATCTCCTTTGTGATGGATTTTGCAAGAGTTACACTAAGTGGATTTGGCATGGGGAAGTAGTAGATTTCCCAATGGCTTCGAGACAACTCGAAATCCGAGAAAGAAACCAATGATCGACTAGAGGATTTGATACGTGATATCGGTGAAGAGCCATTTGAAAAAGGATATGTATTCGAAGAACTATGCGAAGATAGTAAGAAGCCTCTGTATATAGGATGTTCTAAGTTCACACGGTTGTCAGCAGTGTTAAAATTATTTAACTTAAAGGCCAAAAATGGGTGGACGGATAAAAGTTTTACAGAGTTGCTACAATTATTAATGGAAATGCTTCCAGAAGGGAATACACTTCCAAGCCGTTCTTATGAAGCAAAGAAAGTAATCTGTCCGATGGGTATGGAGTATAAGAAGATACATGCATGCCGTAATGATTGCATCCTGCACGGGAAGGAGTTTGGAAGTTTGCATAATTGTCCTGTTTGTGGTACATCACGGTTTAAAGTCAAGGATGGAGAAGATAATTGTGATAAGACAATTTCATCGGGAACCCCTGTCAAAGTAGTGTGGTATCTTCCAATAATTCCAAGGTTTAAGCGGCTATTTGCTAATGCCAAAGATGCAAAGAGCTTAACGTGGCATGTAGATGAAAGACAACTGTGATGGGAAGATACGACATTCAGCTGATTCTCCGCAATGGAAAAAAATTGATGACATATTTCCGGAATTTGGTCAAGAGGGGAGAAACCTTAGACTAGCACTTGCTACAGATGGGATGAATCCTTATGGCAATTTAAGTAGTATACATAGTTCATGGCCTGTTTTGTTAGTAATTTACAACTTGTCTCCTCGATTGTGCATGAAACACAAGTTTGTAATGTTGTCGATGATGATTTCTGGCCCCAAACAACCAGGAAATGACATTGATGTTTATTTACGGCCTTTGATTGAAGACTTAAAACTTCTTTGGGAAGAGGGTGTTGAGGTATTTGATGCATATCGTAATGAATACTTTAAATTGCAAGCTTTGCTTTTTTGTACGATAAATGACTTCCCTGCTTATGGAAATCTAAGTGGATACGAGTGTCAAAGGACATAATGCATGCCCTATTTGTATGGAAGAAACGTGTTATCATCAAGCTGAAACATGGGAAGAAGACAGTGTACCTAGGACATAGAAGATTTCTACCAGTTAATCATCCATATCGGAGGTTGAAGAAGGCTTATAATGGCTTTCAAGAGAGTCAAATCGCTCCTAACCCTAAAACAGGAGAGGAAGTGTATTCGAAGGTGAAAGACATTCATTGTTTGTTTGGAAAGACCCAAACAGTTTCCCATGAAAAGGAAAAATGGAAGAAAAAATCCATATTTTTTGAGCTTCCTTATTGGTCTAGTCTAGATGTAAGGCACAATATTGATGTTATGCATGTAGAAAAGAATGTCTGTGACAGTCTTATTGGAACCCTCCTCAATATTCAAGGAAAGACGAAAGATGGCTTGAACTCTCGGTTAGATATGCTTCATATGAACATAAGACAGGAATTAGGTCCCCAATCACGTGGTAAGCGGACTTATTTGCCTCCAGCTTGTTATACTTTGTCTAAGAAGGAGAAAAAAGCCTCGTGAATGTCTTAAAGGTATCAAAGTGCCTCGGGGTTTTTGCTCGAATATTAAACGGCTAGTGTCAATGAAAGACTTGAAGTTAGTTGGATTAAAGTCCCATGACTGTCATGTATTAATGCAACATCTTTTACCGAGTTGCTATTCGGGACATTTTGCCAAAGAAGGTTAGACATGTTATAACGCAGCTGTGTTTTTTCTTTAATGCTCGTTTGTAATAAAGTACTCGACCTTCAGACTTTGGATAACCTAGAAGTCTGAAGTCTGTGTTGATATTATGCAAATTGGAGATGTTTTTCCCCCTTCATTTTTTGACATAATGGTGCATTTAATTGTTCATATTGTTAGAGAGATTAAGTTATGTGGCCCTGTGTATCTAAGGTGGATGTATCCAATTGAGCGTTATATGAAAATCTTGAAAGGATATGTTAAAAACCCATCAAGGCCTGAAGCATCCATTGTTGAAAGATACATTGCAGAAGAAGCAATTGAGTTCTGTACAGATTATCTTTCTGAAGTAAGTCTTATAGGGATTCCAACGTTTCGTCATGATGGAAGACAATTTGGGAAGGGAACCCGAGGTGTTAAAGGTAGAAACATGAGTCGAGAAGAAGTTTTACAAGCGCATTTGTACATCTTGAATAACATCGATGAAGTTCAGCCTTTCTTATCTACTCACAAAGAAATGATCAAGCAAAGATATCCAAGGATGAATGAAAAATGGTTGTTGAATGAACACAATAAAAATTTCTTGAAGTGGTTTGAAGAACAAATCGTTACAATTGATGATGCATCTGAAACTTTGAAATGGTTAGCTCATGGCCCAAACTTTGATGTCATAACATGGAGTGGATATGATGTAAACGGTTATTCCTTTTATACTAAGCTTCAAGATGAAAAGAGTACAATGCAAAACAGTGGTGTGATGGTAGTTGCTTGAATCAATGCACTTTGCTACTTCAAAAGATAATTCTCCTGTAATGGCATCCCTTTCTTATTATGGAGTAATTCAAGATATTTGGGAGGTTGACTACACCAAATTTAGAATTGTCTGTATTCAAGTGCAATTGGGTTGACAGTAACAATGGTGTTTTGGTGGATGAATTAGGGTTGACATTGGTTAACCTGAATAAGCTTAGCTATAAAGACGAACCTTTTATTATGGCAACTCAAGCAAAACAAGTCTTTTATATCTCCGATCCAGTTAATAGTAGTTGGTCAATAATGCTTCAAGGGAAACCCATGTCTGGTAGTGATGACCTTGAAGATTTACAACTTCAACAGTTTACTAGTCCATCTTCAGCATCACACTTTTTACCTTCTAATGATGACAATGAAGAAGATGATGTATATGCCACCCGATTTGATCATGAAGAAGGAATATGGGAAAATTGTTAAACAATAGGTATATTATGGTTTTTACACTATTACTTACTTTGCATGTCTTTGTATTAGTTACTTTGTATTCTAACTCATTTATTTGTCTTATTTGGCAGGAATATGGCCGATTCTAGTAGGTCCGCGAAGAAGGGGAGACGTGCAACACGACTTAGTCAGTTGACACTAAGTCGAAATGCTGATGAGAGGTTACCGATTGAGTTTGATGACTCGACCGAAAATGCTATTGGGCCTCACGCAACAAAGTTTAGAAGTTATGTTGCACTTCTGGGCCGCAACAAAGTGAGCATAATAAAGAAGGATTGGGATGATGTGGAGATGCGTGTGAAGGAACAAATTTGGCAAAGCATCTTGGTACGAATTTTTTTCTATTAAATTTACTTGTATTGTTAATTCTTGTAGGATTCACTGACCTTGTATTATTTTTTGTAGCTCACTTATAATGTTCCGAATACTGAAGGGCTAAGGAGGAAGTGGATATCATTCGCTGGTGAGCGTTGGAGGGCCTTCAAGACCCAATTGACTTCCACGTACGTGTTTGGAAGCAAGAAAGGAGTGTCTCCTTGTGAGCAATATTCCTTTCTAGACACTGAGACATGGGATAAGTTTGTTGAGAGCCGTATGGATCCTTCTTTTAAGGTTCGTGTGCTTTAACTTGCCTGCTTTTAACAGCACCTTACCCTGCTTTTAACTCGCACAAAACGCATAGAACTAAATGGATAATACTATTTTAGTATGCTACATGTTTTATCAGCAATTGTCACAAAATGCATTGGCCTTTTATATATGTAATTCTCTGCACCTTACCTGCAGTTAAATCAACCTCGGATTTAATTTAACATTGCTATGTGTTTAGTTGGTATGAATTCACTGATAAAATACCAGCAGTTTTTTCACTGATGAATTCACTGATGAAATACCAGCAGTTTTTTAACTGACCGTTTCTTTGGATGTATATTTATTAGGAGAAACGACAAAAGGGAAAAACAATTCAAGCAAAAAATGTATATCCTCACGAGCTATCCCGAGGGGTTACCAGCTACTTGAGAGGAAGCCGATAGAAGAGAAGTGTAAAGCTTCTCAAGAAGCCTCTCAAAGTGACCCCTCGGGTGTGACTTCACCTCCATCACCTCCTTCTCGTCATGAGAAGTGGAAGAAGGCACGACAGAGCAAGAAAGGTGACTATACTACGGATGAGAGTCGTGTTGTGGGACGAGAAAATTGTAAGTAGTTATTTAAAAAATTGTTCAAAATGAGATAGAATTATATATTGTGTCTTCTCTAATCAATTACATTTTCTTTGTAGGATGAATTATTAGAGCAAAGTTCACAAGGGACCTTTACCCCTAGTGGATGACAAGATATATTATCCACTGCTATTGGACGACCAGAGCATCCAGGTCGTGTGCGGGCAGCTGGATGGGGGATTGGCATCCGACAATATTTTGGCACTCCTAAACCTTCCACAAAAAGTGTGGTCACTAGAGATGAGTTGCGAGGCCATCGGGGATGAAATTAGGGAAGAGCTTCGGGCGGAGCTAAGGCATGAACTTGTCTCCTTAGGCTTATCTCGGGGGAACACGGGAGGGGGTCAACAATGTGTTCCCGTAGCTTCTCGCCTCGAGGAACGTGTTAGCACCAAAGGGAGTTGTGCACGGGTTGACGTTCTTGATGATGAGTCAACTCCACTTGGTGAAGACACTCCTAGGCCTCTATGCAAGTTCTTCACAAAGGAAGGCTTACTAGTGGCATATGGTACTGTGCATACATTGGGGCCACTTATACACGGGGTAGAAATGACGGATTCCTTTCTTCGTGTTGCGGTTGAACGGGTGGAAGTTTCGAAGCTCCTGTTCCTGTTCCATCCGACGAGGTTAGAACAGTGGGGGAGGCTCCTGGTCATTTCATTCAGTGGCCTAGAGCACTTATCCAGTTTCCTACCGATCGGGTATTATATATGTTTTCTTTAATAATTTGATACATGTTTATAATTTTATTATTTTATCATAAATTTTAATTTAATTCCTTGATGTGTATAGGACATTTGTGCCCGACAGAAAGGAAAGGAGAAGGGGAAGGAGAAAGAGAAAGAGAAAGTTCAAGAGGAACTGGACATAGATCCGATACAAAGGTTATGCCTCTTAGCTTATAGGCTAGGAAAGCATATACCTTTACGGATCCGAGATGGACCCTCATGTGATTGAGAATCCGCAGCCCATCACGTTGTACTTGAGTCGAAGGACATTATGGATGTTGTTTTGAGTCAAGACATGATTTGCGTCACAATTCTCCAAGTCCGGTTAATGTAAGTCTTATGTTTTTATTTAAGTCAATTGGTTGTATGCCCTATTAGACACCAACTTGTCTAAAATGCAATTAACATGATATTTTCAATTTCTAGTTACCTCAACAAAGCTATTGCGGAAAAGGGAGTAGAAGATGTCTATGGATTCATTGATCCTGTCCACATTCGAGTTTGGGGAACAAACCGAATACTATTCAAGCATACATTCAAAAGAGATTTTGTGAAGGATCAAAGGAAGTTTATCTCGCACCATATCATTATGGGTAAGTTTTTTTAAATTACTTACTTTCAAACTTTGAATCTCTTAAGAATTGCTAATTGAGCGACATTTTTTGTAGGTCTCACTGGCAACTTGTTTATCCTTTGTCCTAAACGTAATGAGACTATTTTTTTATGCTCTTTATGGAATAAACCCGAAAAGGAAATTAAACAGATTATTGATGTGTAAGTATACTAACACCCTTATATATGAATCTGTCTTTGTGACTAATTAAATACTCTAGGTCTGGTTCATGACAGATTAAATATGAAGTATTTTCCATTTAATCTTTTATAGGTGTATAGAAGCATACTCAGTCATGGAGGGTAAGCCTAAAAAGAAACCCACATGGATACTTCCACGTGTAAGGACGTTATCTTTCAAATTCTTAACTTTAATTTACTCATTTTCTGTATTTAATGTTTTTTTTTCTTATAGTGTAATAAGCAAAAAGGAAGTTGGGAGTGCGGATATTATGTGATGAGACATATGTTAACAATCATCACAGCAAATATCACAGATTCATGGAATTTGGTATGTGTTATGACTATATCTATGTCATTGACATATATTTGTCTACTTCTGCTTATCTGAAATGTTTTTTTTTTTTTGTTTGTAGATATTCGATGATGGTCATCCAATAAGTGAAGCAGAGATTGATGACATTAGACGAATTTGGGCAGATTTTGTTATTAAGAACTATAGTCGTGATTGAATTTAATTGTGAAACATTAGGACTGCTAGTTTCTTTGTATATATAAACTTAGAATACAATACATGTTTATTGTTTTTGTTGATACAATACAATGTAGATATATAATATACATTATGTTTACTTGTGTGTTAATGCATGTCCTCTATATATAGATTAACATTCTGAGTAGCTGTAAATATTTAAAATGCTGTACAGGTTCTGAAAAATCAAAAACTAAAATTCGTATTTAAAAAAAAATATGACTTTCCACATCGGTTATGGCCATAACCGATGTAGAAAGTGATTTTTAATACTTTCCACATCGGTTCTAGGCCATAACCGATGTAGAAAGTCCGATTTTCCACATCGGTTATAAGCTATAACCGATGTGGAAAATCGACTTTCTACATCGGTTATGGCCTAGAACCGATGTGGAAAGTCAGACTTTCTACATCGGTTCTTAACCGATGTTAAAACTCACCCACTTTCTACATCGGTTGTATCTACATCGGTTGTAGAACCGATGTAAAAAGCTGCTAAGAACTGATGTTAAAGGTGTTTTCTGTACTAGTGTTAAAATCGATTTAATATAAGATATAAAGAACTCACTCAAATGACACTATATGGACGGGCTTTTTCATTGTCGTTATTATCATTGTCATTGTTATATTTGTAAGAACGGTTTTGTTCTTTTTTCGTTATTGATTTCTGTAATTATCTGTTGGATAATCTAAGTGTGAGTTAAGTTTCATATTGAATAAAAATGAGAAAGATAAACAACATATAAGAAGTATGACCCATAACCTAATGTTTTAAGGTTTTGGATTGAGAGTGGTGTTAATCCCTTACATGAGTTAAACTCATCTCATTAGTGTGTTTTTTCCTGTGAATCCCCTCAAAAGACCCAATAAATGGTATCAGACTCAAATGATAAGTCCCATGTTGAATCAAAAAGTTAAATAATATATAAGAAAAATAATATATAAGAAAATATATCTCTTAACTTAATCCCTTAAAGATTTTGGTTAAAGTAATGTCAATCCGTTGTATGGATTGTATTCATACTTCATCGCTGTGTTCTTCGAATCCCCTTAAAAACCCAACACCATTCATCTTCCACTATAGACATTATTATCTTCCCTTTGTAGGTCTCTTCTAGCCAACACGTCATTGTTGTTATAGGGAAGCTCTGTCCACGCGTTGAGAATTGCAAATGGTTTGGACCTGGAAATCGGTACCACCTTCGTAGCCCTAATTTTAAGCAAAAAAACCTCCACAAAACACCCCCGTTTCAACATTCTAGCGTTCACCAAGTTTTCTGGTAGGCGATGATGGTCATCCCAAAGCGACTTATTCTTTGCCTCATCCCAACTCCTGTAGTGATGACGGTGTCACTAACGATGACGAGTAAACTTGGGTTAGTTGTCGACGTTGGGATTCACCTGTTGAAGGTTATTGGCATAAAGGCAAATGAGCCAAGACCACGAATTGTTGCTCAACCCAATGCCAACAGAGCACACACCCTTTTAATTTTTGTTTGCTTCGATTTGTGTTTGTTTAAACTTTTCTACTTGTTTTTGAATAAGATTATTTAAACTTAGTTTTGATCATTATTATTTTGATATATTTGGAGCTTTGATAGAATTGATGGATCTTAAAGATTATATCTCTCCATCACTTTGTGTTGGGTTTTACTTAATCGAATATTTGATATTATTATTGTTGAATATTTTTTTTAGGTTGGTGTTATGCATGTTTTTATTGTTATTACAATGGTTCTTACTTTTCTTTTATTATTTTCACTTATTTACCTTTTACTGTAACATTAATTCAGGTCCATTTTGGTTTCATGGAATATATTTCCCATCAATTTCTTGTATAACCGATATTATATGTAATACATCGGTTATATAATCGATGTAGAAAATAATATCTTTATATCAATAATTTCCATATCGATTATTAAACCAATATAAAAAGATAAAAAAACCGATATTAAATCATCTTTTGCACTAGTATATTTGTATAAGTAATAATATTATAAAAAAAAGTGAGGACATTATATTTACCTTATATTTATTTTTTAGAAAATAAAATAAAATAAATCACGTAATTAGAATATAAAATAAAAAGAAAAATTAGCTTTTGATTAGAAAAACTGAAGACATTTTCAAAAACCAAATTATGCTAACCTCATGATCATCCTCACACCATATTCACTTTTTGTTATCCATATAAAAACCATTTTGTTTATAGAATGGGTTCCAGTGTATGTCTTGAGCAAAATCCTGGAAGATCCTTCTTGTATTGAATAGTATTCATCTGTCAGAGTTTGTTATGCGCCAACCACTCTGAAAGCATATTCTATGCGACTCAACAAGTTTTATTTCATTTCGTCAGAAATTCAGTTCCGTGAGTTAACTCAGCAACTTGTAGATCCAAGCTTCCAAGTATCTGGAGATAAAGCAGTGCGTATGAAAGATATTTTAGTTGGAGTTTTGTGTGTAAAGGGAGCACATGATTTGGAATAAATTTAACCCAAAATAACTCAAAACTAATAAAATATATATTTCTTTTTAATTTTCATTGACGACATTCCTTCGTTGATTATTATATTACATAATTTACCTTTAATCTCGACATAAAATGATGAATGTAACGCATCACAATATATTGACCACCCAAGAAAGGAACTAAATTGGTTATGAAAACATAGTCGGAAAGATAGTGGTAATAATTTATGGCACCGTAGGTTGTATATGAATAAACTTGTTATTATTGTGCAAGAGAGTGTCCCAATAATTGGAAGCAAAGGCATATTGGGTGGTACGTGGTACGTGGTGGTGTCCTCATCCACCACGCACTCTGAAGACAGCTAGCTCACTTTCACTGAAACAACCACCGTTGTCATCCAATTATTTGCTTCACCGCAAATTATAGAAGAGAATTCAAGTGGACCCCTCCACACCCCCTTCAACGGCATCCATTCCAAGCAACCTTTTCTACATACCAATTGCAGCTAGAAGCCACCTTATCAGTATCAATGTATCATGCATTTTATCACATTTCTTTAACTCAATCTCATATTGCCACATGTCCTTTTAGATATGCTTTTCCTCTCTCTATAAATCTATTGCACCACCTTATCAGTTGGTCAAGTTATATGTGCATGCACCTCTTCAATTCAAACATTTCATACCAACGATTGTGCTTGCTTCGGCATACCAATTATGAGAGCACCAACCATCCTAAGGAGCCTCCCCATACGCCACCTGCAACCCAGAGCACCGGCTGCTGTGGCCCCTTTGCCGGAAAAAACCCGGTTCCACCGCGAACTTGCGGCCGAGCTCAACACCCTCCGGTCACAAGGTGAAATCGGGCTGCCTCAGTTGCTTGATGCTGCAGTCACCACACAGAAAATAGCCTCCGATTCTCTGGTGAAAATTTGTTACAGAGATTGTGCTGATCGTGGTGCTGTTGATAAGTACCTAGAAGACAACGTTGAAATTCTTGATGCATGCAATTATTTTATGGACAAAATGGAGCACATCAATAAGTACGTGGACTCGTTGAGGGTGGTTTTGCATTTGGTTGACAGGGGTGGTGCTGCAAAGCCTACAACTCGTGCTTTGGAGCTTTTGGAGTCATGTCAAAGCATGGAAAAGAGGTGCAAAGCAATGCAGAACCACCGTGGCTCTTGTTTGAAGAAGATGTTGCGGCAAAAGCTATGTCATGAAACCGAATTGAGTGAGGTTATGTGTGGGTCTAAGGCCACGGCCTTGATGTCTTGCAGGTTTCTTGAACTTGGTCTATCGTTTGATCCAAAACGTGGATTGCCCCTGATGAAGATGTCTCAGGGTACGAGTTCTTGGTTGAGGATGTTGCAGGAGTTGGCAAAGCAAGCAGAAGGGAGTGCTGAGAAGAAGGTGCAGAGAAGGAGATGTCTGTCATCTTTGTTAATGCAGACAGAGGGTGCAGCTAGAGAGTTAAAGGAGCAGATGAAGGGTAAAAGGGAAAAGGAGATGAAATATGCTGTTGAGGGACTAAAGATATGCTGCAGGGAACTGGAGCATGGGGTTGAAATTGTTGAAGAAAGAGTGAAGATTTTGTATAAAAGTTTGATTGATGTTAGGATGACTTTGTTGGGGATTCTTTCCCAGCCTACAGTGTTATGATCCAATTAGAATGCTAGGAAACCTCACTTCTGATGCCACTTGGCTGTTGACAGTTACTGATGTATAGATTTTTTTATCTAATATATATATATATATATATATATATATATATATATATATATATATATATATTCATTAATTAATCCCCTTTATTTATAGATTTTTTTAACTTTTTCTTTTCTATTTAAAGTGTGTTCTCTTTTACATTTCCAGATAATCGACCTTCCTCCTTATATTAGTTACTTGTTATTATTTGTATTAGATAGTGATGATGATGTTAGCTAATGCTATATATTAATTTGCCAAAATAGGCAATTAGTTTCTATGCTTGAGTAATCATTAACTATAACGCTAATCTTATTAATAAACCTTAAAACAATTTTGATAGATTATATCATATCATATAAGGTTTAAAAACTTATTGTTTATCGTGTATCATGTGAAAAACTTATTTGTATTATCATTTATAAGAATGAAATAAATGTGTTTTTAATATTGTAAAATAAGTTTGCTTTGATTTTTTGGTTTTATTCCATTTCATGCAAAAAATATTATTTTTGTCTCTTTAAAATTACATCACTTTATATGATTTTACTGAACTATTTATGTAAGTTGAATAAAATGTTAAGTTGAAGAATTTCCCATAAACAAGTGTTACTGTAAATGCTACTATATGACAGTACAGATTATAAAAGCAAAAGAGTTCATAAAAGTTAATGCTGTATGATTTGAAATTTAAACGTGGGGTTAAGTTGATCGGGTTTAGTTCATTGAATCCAAATGTTTGTGCGTTTTGCACTTTCCAAAGGTAAACAATCTGTATCTGATTAAAAAGAACAGATAGGAAAAAGAAAAGGTTAAAAAGTAGGACAAGAATTCATAAAAGGAGGGACAGAAATGTGTGTGTATATCCATACAAATGTAAATAAATTATTAAAATTGAAAGCATTTGGTTGGAGAGAGAAACAAAGTTGATAGATTCCTTCCAATAGCACAAAAGAAAGAAGGGAATGAGACAAGATAGAAACATGAATGGTTCTTTTCAGAAAAGTTTTCACTTTGAAGCATATATCCCCTGACCCTGAGGAAGAAATTGGATCCATATGCAGTAACATGGGGTCTCATATTCTGAATTAGTATGGATGGTAAGAGTGGAGCATCATCTATTGTGACCACACTCCAACTCCATGATCACTTTTAAGCATATGCTGGAATCAGGTTCACTCACTACTAACAAACAACTAAGAGTAGTACAGATTCCTTAAAATTTATCACAAAATCAATAAGCCACTTATTATTTAAGGGTGTGTTTCAAAATATAAAGGCATATGTGATAATAATTCCTTTAGAAGGAGTAAAAATACCCAATCTAGGTTTCGAACCTGCATCCTAAATGATAATAACGACACTATCATTAAAACAGCTATACTAATAAATGAAATATAATATTGTTTTGCATTTAAATTTAATTCTATGATATAAAATTTTGTAATTCAAATATAATTTGGCCCATGCAGGTTTCGAACCTGCGACCTTCGCGTTATTAGCACGACGCTCTAACCAACTGAGCTAATAGGCCAGTTGATGAGATTTATTTAATTTTAATTATATTTAACAATAAATAAACTTTTGGAGATGAAGGTTAAGGATTAAATCAATTTTTTATATCTTGATCTGTATTTTTTTATATTATTTTAATTTAATCATGATAATAACTTCATTTTTTAATTAACCATAAGATTTAACAAAATCAACATGTCATATTAATTCAAAAGTAAGAGCATGATTATTACAACAAAATTAATATATTAATTAAATGGTATTAAAATACTAATTTGTTTTTGAAAATATAAAGTTTAAAAAGAAAAAAATTATTTAACCCATATGTTAATTATTAGCATATACTAATTATTAGTAGAATAAAAGAATATCAGTTTTCAAAATAAAGTAGATCTTAATAATATATCAATTTTTCATATGAAATTATAGATTTTTTAGGGCATAGAATGAATTTGATTGTAACACGTAACATCAGGTTTGAGTGAATTTTTTTCCAATTTTGTTTAATTTTTTTACAATTCATCAAAATTGATAATTTTTTTAGAAAATTATAAAATTAAATAAATTATATTAAAAAATGTGTTTTTAAAATACAAAAAGGTGGTTAATTTTGCTAATTTTTATAAAATAAATCATACTATATAACACAAATTTAATATTGAAAACATATTTCTATTTTTGTTTAATAATTTTAATATTAAAATAATAATAATTTTTATTTTATTAATATTTATAATATAATTATTAATAATAATTTTAATATTAATAAATTTAAAAATAATTATATTAATAAAATAAAATATTATTATTTTATATTTTTATAATATAATAACAATAATAAAATATTATTATTATTAAAAAATATTGGAAATATTATTATTGTTTAGTATGCAGTACTATTATAATATTAATAAAATATTTAGTTGTTTATATGATGTTGGAAAGATTGTGATGAATAAGGTCAAAACATGTTGCCTGAAGCATAGAAGTTTTTCATTAAGATAATTTAGGAGGGTTAGGGTGTTAAACTAAACAAAAATATAATATTTCTAAGTTTATTTAATATTATTTTTAGATTTAAATTATACATATATAAATATTATATACTTATTAAAATTGTTATTAATATAGAATATCACAATAAAATAAAAGCTTAATTAACCTTTCATAATAATAATAAAAATCTAATTTTTTTGTATAACTTTATTTAATTATAAGAAGAAAAAAAAAAAAAAAAACAAGAAATGTAACACTGTCTTCTTCCTTCAGCATCCTCTTCCTGTTAGGGTTTTCAAAGTTGTAACCTTTTCACGCATCATACTAAGAGGATCGCGATTCTTCCAACGCCTCATTATTCTAACTGGCGGAATCCTCACTGAGACACGGTAAGATGTTTCGTTCCTTTTCCTTAATCGCATTGCAAACCTACTCTTACCTTGAAAACACTTTCTTTTCATTCTGGCTATGTTTAACTCTGTGTGTTTAGTGAGAATTCGTTTTAGGGTTCCTTGTTTTCTCTGGTTTTGAATTTTCGGTGTGTTGGTTTCTCCCATTGTTCGTGAATTGTACTGTGCATTGAGAAATAAGTATGATAGGCATAATCGCAATGTTGAATGGTACCGTGATTATCTTACATATCACAGGGGGAATGACTTATGTGGATGAGGATGGCTCTTCTGGGTCTGGTGAAGATGTGAACATGTTGGATGGACAGAAGCGTCACCAGGTTGTTGTACCGTCTGGTTCCGGTGGCCGGAAGCGCAGCCGCAAGGCTAACGGGGATGCCATTGTGGATGCCATGCTGGAGATTGCTGCTGCTTCAAAGATGAGGGCCACTGCAATTTTGAAGAATGAGGACAGGTTCTCCATAAGCAAGTGCATAAAGGTGTTGGATGAGTTGCCAGATGTTGATGAAGGGCTCTACTTTCTTGCATTGGATTTGTTTGAGAACAACTCGAGTGCCCGTGAGATTTTCATTTCTCTCAAGGGTGAGAAGAGGTTGCCATGGTTGCAGTGCAAGTTGAGTGTCTCCCATAGTTGAAATCATTTGCGAAAATGTTTGGATTATGTTGTACAGTCAAGCAGATTGAAAGATGGGGATGTATATAGTTTTGAAATTTTGAATGCTATTTCCCCAATCCCATAATTTTAAGTTTATTGTTGGTATTGCTGTGTTAAGCATGATGGGAAATTTGAAATGCCTAATAAAAATAGAAGCAGATACATCAGAATGACAAACAATTTTTGCAACATTAGTCCTCTTTTAAGTCTCAGATGGAATTCATTCTGGTAGCAGCTGCGGTTGGCTACTTTTACTATAGCTGGTAGCTTGCACATTTGAGTTGCAGTTTATGCACCTTTTATCTTGGTTGGCAATTTTTTGCTTGAGGTTATCCTTGATGACCAAATTCAGAATTTTCCCCTAATACCAAATATTCAGTGCTCTATTCGAAGTTTTAGAAGGAAATAGACACGGGTGCATATTTTATCAGGGTATGTTTAATGGGGTTTCTCTACTAACATAACCTTAAATGACATATAGCAATTCAAAATGAGAATTTAGCACATTTGGAGAACAACAGTATGGAAACCTTTTTTTTATTATTTATTTATGGTTTGTCAACCAGCAACTGGTTTTCACTCTCAAATGTGATGTAATCTTTCATGTAATAATAAATAATATGTATTATTTTCATACCATTGGAATGAATGTTGCCCAATACGGTTTGTATCAGCATTCTTTTCATACAGTGGAATGACCATCTTTCGTTTATATTGGTTTTTTCACTGCTCTTCATCCAGGAAAGGTTTTATTTTTAACATTACAATTTTGCATACAGCCCAATATATGTTGCAATTAAAGAGTAGATTTTGGCCATAAACACTTAAACAAAATGATATTTTTTTTTTAAAGTTAAAATTACGGATGAATTAAATATCGGATTTTAAATAAGTTAATAATTTATAGAGAAACTGATTTCATTTTTTTTTCTTCACTAAAAGTGTCCATAAGTTTTTCTAAATATACGCAAAATCACTTAGTAGAAATAATGTATTTTGATGATATTTTTTTACACAACACCCATATTTATAATTTTTCTTATTTTATTTCATCTACTTGTTCTTATAAAATATTTTCTTTATATTTCCCTTTTTTTTACTCAAATATATCTAAATAAATATTTTGTCCTCTAATTCGATGCTGATATTTCAACATCCAAATGGATAAGCGGAAAAATTCTTGACGTCTTAAAATCTTCCGCATAATTCAAAATGACAATTTTATAGTTCATCCCTGGTTTCTTTTCACCAAATATGATGGATGGATAATCCATTTACAAGGTCGGTGCCAAATGGATTAAATATTTTTGATGATTTCTAAGTTGGATTCTCGTCAGCTTCTATATTTTTCCGTGGCTGTATGGTGCAACTGTAAACCTCTTACAATGCATAATTGAGATATCTAAGAAAAATAGAGGAAGAAATTCTACCATGCAATCGTGTCAATTTTAGCAAAAATATCGCCTTCATCTTGGGTCCCACGGTTTGGATTTTAATTTAAGAATGTAATCAATGGCCCTCGATACTTCTCTGTTTAAAAATAATAATTATGTAACGTAAATCTTTTTCAAGATATAGAGAGAAAAAAATTCCCCTCTAATATTTAACACTGATTATATATTATGCTTGAATAGACAACTCTATGCTGCATATAATATAATTTCTCCATAATAAAATTAACTTGTACACAAAGTCAAAAAATATCTATTTAAACAATTTTTTACAGAACTTTTGTTAGTAAAAAATATAAAACAAAATTAGATTATGCATAAATCAATTTTAACTAAAATTAATTTTTACCCTTTTCTTATTTTCTCTTCCACGAATATTTGTGGCAATGTTTGTCCAGAATTAGTCAACTGGATCATGATTGTTTCTTGAAGAAAAAAAACTATAAAAGAAATGTATATACCCGATTTCCCATGAGTCATATTAAACCCTTGAACTTTTAAGACACAGCATGAGTAACACTTGCAGCAAGCAGACATGATTTCCTAGAAAAATTACAATGTAAATATTTGTTTAGTGAAGACCAATAGTCATGCCTCATAAACTACACCTTGAGTATATATCATCCCGCTGTCTGGCCTAAATCATAAAAAGAGTTACAAACTGACTCATCCATCCCCGACCTCCCAAAACTATGACAAATTAATTCATTGACAAGAAATGCACCCGTGCCAAGGTATATTCCTTTCCAGCAATCCAGACACCAGTCTGAGACCATTGTACATCTTCCCAGTCCAAAATTTCCTCCAATACCTGCACAACAGTTGCAGAATTTCAATTATGATGCAATTGAAAAGTTTAAATATGCATTCTCCACGTAACATGGAAATTGTAAATAGGGTGATTTTACGTAAGAAGTTGACGAAAGACAAACAAGGACCAAGGAAGAAAAGAATACCCGAGATCACCAAGTGAACTGAAACATACAGAGGTTAAAAAATTTCAAAACGTATCATGTTAACAATAGGCCAAATGCAAAGGCTGTGTTACAAAGAAAGTGAAACAAGAGAGCAGGTATGCAGCATGCATAATGACTTTGAAAACAGCAGACTAGTGACTAGAGACTTTAACACCCCCCCGCCCCAAAGTCAAACCCCAATGCCTCAAGATTACTGACTCTATCCCTCGAGAACTCCCACGTGATTTTCATGTCTCTCCTTTGGAAAGACCCCGTCCCCTTCTAAAGTTTAACAACAAACAACAATGTATAACATTAATGGATCTCACCAAGGAGAGAAGGGGAAAAATTCTGAGGACATTATTCAATATACCAGTTGAAATAAATGAAAAGAGATTCAAAATTACCTCAACATGTTCAAGAGGCAGAGGAATGCCAATTGTACGCATCACTCTCTGTGGGAGAGGCTTCTTACAACGAGACCAACGGAATGCATCAATCAAGACATTCTCACAATCATTCTTTTCGCCATTTGTAGAGTGAGCATGGTGATTCTGAGACTTTTCTGAGGCAGGGTCATGCAACTGAGTCGCTGGTGTAGCCTTGACCATCTTCTCTCCAGTAAAACAAAGTTCGTATCTACAAATAAATAAATCATTATTAAAAGAACACCAGTAGAAAGTTCTTAAAGAACTCAGACTTTCTAGAAGATCTTGAAGCGGAATAATACTTTTCAAGATCATGATCATGGATTCTTCAAATAGCAAATTTAAAAGGCTGTCTGATAAAAAAATGAACTATACATAAAAATAACAATGATAACAGCAAAATTTTATTCAATAAGGTTTTTGCATTTTTAAGTAAACTCCTGTTGCATCTGACATTTAAGTATTTAAAAATTACTGCAGTGACAGTTGAAATACAGATACCAATTTAGCACAAGAACTTCCATATGAAAATACCTGGACAAATGTGTCTCCAAATATAAAACTTCTCCCTTCTTCAAACGAGCAGATGTGTAGAGTGGCTTTTTTAAACCCTTGTCAGCAACAATACTTATACTATATTTGATCCTGACAATTAAAAGAATTATAAATTATTAATCACAGTAAGCTGAAAAATGTGTTGGATATCAGATGTCTAGTTTAGGAAAAGAAATATTGCAAAATAAACCATATTACATTGCCCAAGGCTGAGATATTTTCAAATTTTACCAAAGAAAAAAAACACAAATTGGTTTCTATTATTTCTACACAAACATACGTAACAAAATTAGAATAAACACTTTTGCCAACAAAAACTTGCATACTGATAATCATGTTTTAGAAATTATTATTGAACATATTCTAAACATTTGGACATTTATTGTCTAAAAGATGTTTACTTTAGAGTTTCTATCTTTCATTTTATCATTCTTAATTTCTAATAAATGGAACAATAGTGATGGTTTGTTGAAAATGTGAGATAAAATTCATAAAATTAGGTCAGATATAAAATTTGATCGGACAATATCATAGAAGGTGTGAAGATAAGAAAGCCCATTAATACTTTTTATTTGGATCCAATAGAATTCTTAGTGTGAAATAGCCTTTGGTGGGCACAAAAGATCCTAAATTCATAGTGCCACAATTGGAAAGTATCTCTCCAACTATTTGTCACAGATCAACTTTCAATCATTACTCTCTAGTGAGAACATGAGTGACTAGTGATTTCCCTTTAATTAGAGTTGACAAAGTAGCATACCAATGCAAACACTTGATTTTGAATACATCGAAGGTTTGTTTCGATTATATTTGTTTTCCTCTATGCCTAGTGCTTGTATTAGTTTCACTACTTTTACTTGTTTAATTGGAATTTGATTGATATTAGAAAATGCTTTTAAACCTAGAATGTTGGGAAAAATACTAATTGGAATTAATGCTAGGAATAGATTGATTTCAATTATGCATTTTTAAAAACTCTTGTTCTATGATTATAATTTGCAAGAGATTGAGATTATAATCAATCAATTTAGGTTTATTTGCTTAAGAAATTAAGATTTGAATTATTTAACAAGTTGATCATATGATTGGATTTACCAAAATCCTTAATACGTACCAAGGCTCATTGCAGAGATTGTACTGTATTGTGACTTCTCGAACAAATCTTTGTTGCCGCAATGCATTCTGGAAAATAACAGACACCATGGTAATAGCTGCCTTTATAGATATAACAACGCAAATACCAGACTTCAACACATGAAACATAAAATTCTTCAAAAATACATTTTCTTTGATAGCACTAAGTTTTTTAGGGATTCATAACATAACAGATATGGCAACCCATAGAAAGCTAACTTCTAGAAGATGCAAAAGAAAACAGATCCACAACAAAAAAAAAATGGTAGTTTGTGTTTGCACCAGCTGATCTTGCCTATTCCCCCACCTTCTTGGAGGAAGAAACAATATATCAATTTTAGAAAGCAGAGCAATGCACAACACTGAAGCCAGAAAATAGAAGTGAATCAATTAAAGTATTTAACAGCCCAGACACAACAATAATTAAAACATCAACACCTTAACTCAAGAAATTAATAAAAGAAATATTATTAAAAAAACACAAATGCAGGAGTCAGAAAGTCCATATATGGAACAGCAGAAACAATATATTAAGCAAACAAAAAAGTTAAAATCAAATTAGCCAACATAAATAAAGTAGGCATGGATCATAATCCAAAGCTATAATTATTGATTAATTTTTGCAGTCAGTTTTTTTATTAGAAGATGTTGGACAAACCGAAGCTGCAGCCCTGGTAGTCATTGTCCTCTCAACAGTCACTGGAGCAAGGGTGGGTTCAATAGTTGATGTATGTGTAAGGCAAGGTTCAAGATCAATAGTTCCACCTCCTTTCTGAATGAAGATCGACAAAATGAGCAGTTAAATATTAAGTTTAAAAAATGAACTAGGTTGTATGACAACATCTACAACACATGAAACTGCAATAGATCAGATAACTTAATGAGCTGAAAATTGCAAAGGACAATAGGAGAATTTGCGGTGGTTCTGATACTACCTTCACAATGCAACACCGTTCAACTCTATAACTACAGCCAATCGCTGCACCCCAAGCACGGGAACGTACATTGTTTCTCAGTGTAGAAATATAGCCTGATATTACATACATAATTACCATCATTAGATTATTCCAATGAAGCTTCAAAAGAAAACAATATCTATAGCCACAACAACCGAAAGGAAACCCAAAAACTGACAATTGGCTCAATTGCCTGCTACAAGAAGATACACAAACATAAAATTCCAAGAAAATAATTATGCACATGAAATTAAATAAGTTTCAAGAGGGTGCTTAGTAGGTATGCCAGAGATAAAAGTAGTGATATCTTGTTTTGGTAATGGTACATGAAGATTTCAGTTCATAAGAATCAAGTCCTTCCTACCCCAATAAATTTCCAGAGACATTCCAGATTTAAATTTGAGAATAAACAGTTCTAAAGGCTGTGTCTGAGTAAAATTTGAGAGGATGTAGGAGACATTTAATTATTTGAAAAGAATAACTCAATCATTGACCTTACAGTTTAATGGAAAACTAAAGTTCGACTGGGAGATTTTAAATACCCAGAATGTGAGTAGAACTTGTCAAGAAGCAACCTAGATCTAAATACGTCATCCTAAAAGGTACTTTTAGGGAACACAATGGTTTTGAGATAAAAATAAAGACATACAGTCTTGAGGAGGTAGCACGCGAACAGTGGCCCGCAATTCTTGTATGGCCATAGGAGGTGGAGATGCTGTTGGGCGACAGTAACCTGTATGCATGAGAACTGTGCAGGTGTGCAAAAAAATTGTAATATCCATACTATTGTCAGACTAGTGGCCTGTGAGTTATAAGAAAAAGCGAATACATCTGTTTCTTAAAGTCGCATACCAGCAACAAGATCTGAATCATATGTGTACACATCAGTCCCCCAAAGCTGGCCACCTCTGACCTGAATATAATAATGTAATTCTCAAGATATGGATAGCTTCTATAGGAAATACATAGAATCCTGTTTTAGATTTTATATTATATGGAAGAAAAGGTAAAGAAGTAAAAGTAAAACTCATTTCATCAAAACAATAACATCAAACAAAATGTCTACAGATCCACAAAAACAGATGAAAAAGAAAAAGGGAATATAAGTAGGAAGAAAAAAGTTCCAGCTATCCACATCCTTTAGTTTAATGCTCTAGACATGGGCTTGTCTTCCATGTCTACAAATACAAACCAGTCATTTATATTCTTATTTTATCAAAATGGATATCTGTCATTTTAAGGTTTTGCACAAGGGTTAAAAATGCTCCCCAATGTTCTCTCTCATTCCACACAGTGGAGATATGAAAAGACAAAAGTAAAAGGGCGACACCCAACGCATGAGGCTACAAGCTCGTGGGGTTTAGGGAGGATAAATGGATGTAACCTTATTCCCACAAGCAGAGAGGTTGTCATCAGGGTTTGAACCCAAAAGATCAAGGACAGCACCCTTACCATTGGGCCAAGCCTTTTTCCCTTGTATAAAATGACAGGGATCAAGTTCAAGAAAAGGTATTCAATGCCTTCTTGGTTTTCTAAAGAAACAGACAAAATTAAACATTTACTTTTCAGATACAACATATACTTTGAAACAAATAGACTGTTAAGAAGTTATTTTCCATCATTGGTTTGAAATATGGTCAAAATACTTCTTATAGGGCACGGGCCATCTTCCTCCTTAATCAGCTTTTGAGATTAAGCCAAACTTATTTCTTGTACGATATTAGAGCCTATCTAGTCTTAAATGATGGTAGGCCACCTATAGATGTCTAGCCTTGCAAACATGAACACTCTAGATGTCAGTACTTGGTGCAGGGGTTGTTAAGATGTCCAACATTGATTAAGAATATGACTACATATTTTTATAAGGGTTAGGCAAACCCAACTCCTTAAGCTAGCTTTTGGGATCGAGTTAAAACTAGTCCATTTTTAATAGAGAAACATTCTAAAGATATTGTTAAATAAAAATAATTAATTCATTCTCTTTACAAGTATAATTTTCAAAATATAATCTTCATTCCAAACTATGATGCATATATTAGTTTTCAATAAAGCTACCAGAAGTCACCCAGCCCCAGATGTCAATAAAAACATAAAAATGAAAGCTTTTCACTCAGTTCAGCCCCATGGACAAAGTCCATGTTATCAACTAGTTCAAAGGAATTTCAAGCAGGCGTGGCTCAGTAGTCATTCACAGATGATCAGACTACTGTAGAACAAGTCCTGGTTCTTTGGCCAAACCAGCCACACTAATCCAGTTTTCAATGCATTATTAGTTTATTTCTCCAATAGGAAGATTTTTTTTTATCTGAAGGCTATGGAATAAAGTATTATAGTTGAAAAATAGGTATCCTAATCACCATCAACCTTTCAACTGCTCATCGTAATAAAAACATGCTATAGGATAGAAGTTTAGGAAGGCTTACATATTGAAAACAATTCAAGATAAATAGCAAAGTTCAGGCCTGCAGTTGTTTGGTTGTAAAAAATACTCCAGCAAGCAAAAGCAAGGGTTTTAACACTTAATCTTTTAAGGACATCTATAAGTAAGGGCATTGCCACTTGACCAAAAAAAAAAAAAAAGAAATCAGTCTCACATACAGGTGTTTATGGAAGAAGCAGAAGATTTGAATAAATCAAGAGGTACCAGATAATTGGCAGAATATGGATATTGATGTCTCAGAGCATCCTGGATGAATAGACAAACAACATTTTAAAATTTTTCAACTCTAAAGGTTAATAGAGGTTAGATTAGATCATGAAAGAATTAGAAACAATGTTATTTAAGAAAATTGACAGCTAAATTTGCAAAAAAAAAAAAAAACACAATTAATAGTATCTTTCAACCTTAGGGAATTGAGGATTCAGAATACCAAGTACTAAACTTAAATCAAGGCTTCTAAACACCAAGTAATGGCCCAAATAGTTACGTAGATAGGGGGATTTATCCTATAACTTAACAACTTACAAAAAGTAAAACATATATCATTATTCAATTTAAAAGGGGGAGATGACTCAACCACTTCTAAAAAAGCATTTACTATACAATGTGATAATGGTGCCCAATACCATAGCGAACAATAATTGATTTCTGGTCAACAGCTTGACTATGTCAATGGAAAAGAACTCATTTATATTGTTTCTTTAACAATGTATATAGACAATAGGAAATAGTTTCTCTGTAATTCTTACTTTCCTTCAGGAAGGGCGACAATATCCTTTCAGAAACTCAAAACTAACATAAATCTCAAAAGTTTAAGAATGTTCAAAAATAGAGAATAGGACCTTTAAATATTGAAGTGAAACCATATCACAATGAGCAGATACGAGCAATTACAACTTTTTAACAAGCCGGCTCAGAATAAAGGGCATCCACTAGTTTTCAGAATGAGCATGAGAATTGTAGAAAATGGCAAACTTCAGTCCAAATCACTTACAGTAACCAGTATGGTAGCATAAAAAGTGTTGAATGAAGAAAATTTAAAACCAGTATTTTATTATTTCAGCAAATTTATGTTAATGGCAAGAAGGACTCTAAAAGATGTAAAGAACTTTTAAAAAATTATAAATGGAATGTAAGCATATATTTACTGCATCAACAAGCATAAGATAAAGCCAAGGGAAAACAAAAGAAAATATGTGGAACAACCATGCCAAAAAAATATATATGAGAATAATAAGATCATAAACATTTAAAAAGCATTATTATCAACCACTGTAGATCATAGTCTTCAAACCTTTCTGACTTGTCTTTGACATTAACAAAAATGCACTTTTTTTCGTGGTGTAATGTGCAAGCACAAGTATACAAACATAGAAAATGCAAGAACTAAAACAGGAGAAAACAAAAAACGACAAAGACTTAAAATTTATTTTGCATCAAATAAGCAGGAAAAGCAAGCCACCACTAACACAATCTCTACTCCCTTCCCCCTCTTTAAATAGTTGAAGACACATTTTTCAATTTTATAATAACGAACAACAAAAAACTTACTTGGCGGTTTGTAGCTGTGACTTGCTCAGATGGTATCCGAATTTCCAGAGTGGGACCAATATTAGAGCTTTCACCATTTTTTTCTGTTTGAGGTTGAGATGATTCATATTCCTTCCACAACTTTATCAGCTCTTGCATGCTTTCACCAACTTTGTAAACAACAGAAGAGACTTCTACTTTACCTGAAATGTCAGAAATTATACATAGTGGACATGCAAAGGAAAGGTAGCAGAAACATCAAGCTCTAACTTTCTCTATTCCATCAGCATGCAGTGTCAAGTGTCAACAATAGACTATTAACGGATAACAATATCACAACAAACGGATAAATATGATAGAAGAGAATAATTCATAAAATATAAAACAAACAAAGGGTTAATAATAGAAATCTCTGCTAAAACCTGCATTATTTCATAAAAGCATATATTCAGTAGTCTTACATTAAATCAAGCCAGTGAAAAGGAATGACAGCATACCTTGAGACCTGCAAAAAGTAAAGCCAGATGTAGTTACTAAAAAGAAAATATAGTATGATGGACCTTAACTAAAAACTTCGTATAAATAGAATTCAATCAATTGAAACAAAGGAACTTCTAACAAATAGAAGTATCAAGCTTTCACTTTTGAGCTGAAACAAATGACTTAAATTAAAATTAGAACAAACAAACACTTAAGATAATGAACTCATACACACTGGATCATCAAAATGAAAAAACCAAGATAGGAAAAGGAAGAAAGTACCCATCATTATCTTGGGCACGGGATCTGAAACGAGGCTCCCGATTAGGCACCTGAGGGCTCCCCCTAGATCGTTGTATCCTCTTACGATGCTGACCGCTATAATTATAGACCTCTCTTTCCTTGTCCATCGCCCCCTCTCCATCAGCACACCCATCATTTGATTCCTTGTCAAGGCACCTACTACGCTTATCAGACTTGTCTCCTTCTAGGTCAGCATCCCTTTCTTTTTTCCTCTCTCTAGCTTCTCTATCTACATTTTTCCAGCTATCAACATCTTTTTGTTTCTTCTGCTCTGGTAACACAATTCCTTGTTCAGGAAGTTTAGCTGATCCATCAACAGGTTCCTTCTCATTATTTGAAACCTCTTTCTCCATTCCATTCCAAGATTCTCTCTTCATTTGATCCTTTTCCCTCTCTTTCAAATTTTCTTTCTCTTTTGAAATATCTTTTTTCTCCCTCTCTATCCTTTCTACATCTCTATCTTCCTTGGCAGGTTCTTTGCAGTCACCTGTACTATTGCTAACTTGTGTACTGTTTCTACGATCACTTCTTTCTTTTTCCCTATCTCCCCAGTCCCGATGCTTCACATCCTTCCTCTTTCTATCTTTCTCTTTTGTTCTATCATCGCCTTTTGGATCAACTTTGTTCTCTGCAACAGCTTCATGAGCTTCAACATAATCCCTTTCTTCTGCAGTTGAACTCTCCTTCCCAACCTCAATTGAAACTTGTGTATTTCCACGTAACATTTGCCATGTGTCCAAATTCCCACTAGGGGCATCAGAGTATCTTTTTCCTCTATGGTACTCTTTTGAATCTTTCCAATTCAAGTGGCCGCTAACAACATTATAACCATCTTTCTCTGTCTTGATGTCACCTTTCAGATCACTATGATTATCTCGATCAAGCCTATCTTTGTTGTCATCTCCTCTACCTTCTACACGCACATCCTTTTCACTCTTAGCACTTGGAGGATCCCTTCTAGCTTCACTGTACAATTCCTTCTTTTCTGTCTTTGTATCACGGTTCTCAAACCGGATATCTCTACTGTCCTTGGCATCCCTTGATTCTAGCCTGTTCTCAGGACCAATAGGATGATCTGCATGAGAATCATTCATGGATGACGACATCCGATACACGGGATGAAGTGGAGATCGTCTATCTGCATCGCGAAATTCAGTTCGGGGTGCTTTTGCCACCCGAGAATCCTGACCTATATCATAGGTCAAATGGTACTCATTTGAAACTGATGATGAAACCAACTTTGAATATGTACCCGAATCTTCATGCGGATGCTTCGAAGATGGATGACCAGACTCTTCATGAGATCTCTTAGGTGCCCCACTCATAATGAAAACCCAACAAAGTCATAAAACTCAAAACGAACGAATCTGGAAGCCAAGAAAATCCCTACCTAAGCAGCCTGTTTGTTGTTCGAAACTCAGTAACTGTACGCCAGCAAAAAAAAGTTTAGGAAACATTCAAACCATTGTACACCAATTTTCACGAGCATTCAAAATCATTGTACAACAAATGCATAACCAGCATTGAGACACATAATAGCAACATTCAAACCTAACACAGGTGACGAGGGAGACAGTAATTGATGCATCATACCGGATATAGTCAGCACCAAATCAAATTAACAGCGTGTAAAGCAGATACAAAATCCAATTTGAAAATTTCCAATTGCTTCTTAGACACCGCAGGTACATACATGCAGTTCAAGCACGATTACAAACAACGGTATAATAAGCGTACGAACTACGCGAAAGAAAAAACTGTAGAATTAGAATTAACAATAAGTGAAAACTAAAAAACATAGCACAGCAGTAACAGATCTCGAAAATAATTAAATACAAGTAAAGCATACGCAAAGAAACACCCAACCTCGAATAACAAAAAGCAGTGTTTCCCCCAACGAGATGAATGTGAAAGGTAATTGACCGTTGTATGCTAAGTAACGAATGCAGATGGAAAGACGAAACAGCCCTACTCGTAGTGGTGACAGAGAGAAAGAAAGAAGAAAAGAGTGATCGAAGAAAGAATTGAGAAATTTGGAAAAGAAAACCCTAGAAATTGAGGTTGGTTTGCTTGACCGTAGGCTGGGCTGGGGGTGAGTGAGACCCTCTTTCTTTGTGTTCTGCTACGTAACGTGTCTGATGTTTGAGGGGGACTGCGTGAAACGTTCAAGCATGTATAATGTAATGAAATGTAATTTAATTGTAAATGTATATCTATTTATTGTATAATTGTGGTGACTCGTTTTGTGTGCAATCCACCCAAAAGTTCCGAAACACAGGCCGCAGCCGCAGGGTGTGCCCATAGATAAAGATGTGACAAATCAACCCCTCGGCTAGATGTAGCTCATTATTCAGCTGGTGCTTAAAATATCTAAATAATATTTACATAAATTTTAAAACTACACTCATTCAAAATATTTTAATGTTGATCAAAATTACAAGAAAATTAGATTATGAAATGGTGAAAACAAAATGCCAACTAATATTAAATATTGATATAATTAGAGAAATGACACAGAAAAACAACTTTATTTTTGTAAAATTCGGTTATTGTAGGGTCATATTCCTAGGCTAATAAGAAATAGTGAAATGCTCATCTCAGTTCATAACATTCCATAAAGTGACCCCAATCTAATATAAGACAAATGCACACATAACCCTTACCATATGAACCTCATTATAGATAGAGTCATTAAACTACAAATTTGTTGCTACGTTGTCACTACCAATGAATACTAGAGTCAGATTCAATCTTTAATTTGTTATAGCTATTGAAAAAACATCACTAACATTCTCTGTTTATGGATGATCCATAGAAATTATTGATGTACAAGTAGGAGGCTGAAAAACATGACCTAAAGAGAAGTAAAAAGTAGGAAGAGGACTTTCTGGGTGCAAATTTAGCCTAATGAAAAACACTTTTTCCTTTTCCTCCAACTTTGATAAACGCTTTAAATATATAGCTATATCCCTAATCTATTCTAAATATTGTTGGACAAAATAAATTTAAAATAGAAAGTTATTCTAGTTTAAAAAAAAAAAAAAGAATTGAGAAAAAAGGTAGGCCTTTTGGGCCATTATCATTTTTTGAACTGTTCAACACCAAAAGCCCAAACCCAGAAAGTCAGAAAATGCACTGTAATATTGGTGGTGGCTGTAAATCTAAAAAAAACCTTGCCACGTCTCTCCCAACCAAACTCTCTATTCCTCCACCTATGGCTTCCAGGTACGGCTAATTTCTCCACTCTCACCTTTTCTCCCTCATTTTCATTGAAAACCGAACGGAACTCTCCAAAGGGTATGCCAAAAACTGAACATTGACACTCTCACCCATCAAAGCTATAAACTTTCCGTCATTGTCGCTGAACGAAGATGACCCCATTTGCCACTAAACATAGAACGTGTTCCTGTCTGTGATCTACTCACACTCTTTTTATCTGTCTGCACAGGCGTTTGAGGACATTAAAGCGGTGGATGAAGTCCAAGGGATTCCAGTGGAGCGATGCACTGGAGTTTGTGGACACCCCAGAAGAGGGAATAGCGGTGAGAGCTTTGTGCGAGTTGAAGGAAGGTGATGTTGTGGCCAAAATGCCAAAAGAAGCTTGCCTCACCACCAAGACTAGTGGGGCACGTGAGATCATTGAAGAGGCTGGTTTGGATGGTCATTTGGGGCTAGCATTTGCCATCATGTATGAGAGAAGCTTGGGTGGGGACTCCCCTTGGAATGGATACCTTCAACTCTTGCCTTACCAAGAGAGCGTGCCAATTGTCTGGACCCTCAATGAAGTAAACGAGCTTTTGTGTGGTACTGAGCTTCACCAGGTATACCTTGTATTGTTCATCAGCTTAATAATCACGAAGGATGAATTAACATCGACCATATAGAGACATGCTACACATGCTAGTAATTTTGTATTGCTAATTCGAATTCGTGTGAAAATGAAGAGAATATGCTGCTTGTTTTTGTTGAATTTTTGCTTATTAGATTGTCTTTCATATATAGTGAACTTAATTGAGCTCCTTATGAATGCCTTGTTTCTTCTTTTGATTTATGCATTACAAAATCTCTTTGGAATCTTCATATTCTGAATAATGTCATGGCAGAGATTCATTAAATGCTATATCAAAGTATTTTTCACAATTAAATCCAATGATAGGGAGTTTAAACGTTAAAGATGAGAAAAAAGATACATATTAGTTAGTTTACATTGCTGACTGCCTAGTGATGTACTTACGAGGAAAATAAACTGAAAGAATGTGTGAGAAGTTGTGATTAGCACGTCATTGAAAACTTCTAAGATAATTTGTGATCTTTCCTTTCGGTCTTTGCCTTGGCATCAAACTTGTGATTTAAATTTTGTAATATAACACTATGTTTGTTACCTTTCATGAAAATTTTCTGATCTCTTACAATTTTAGGCAGACAGTGCAAGAAGACAAGGCTCTGATTTATGAGGACTGGAAAGAGAATATTCTTCCCCTATTGGATTTAGCACCCTTAAAACTAAACCCGAAATTCTTTGCCATAGAACAATACTTTGCAGCAAAAAGTCTTATATCTTCACGATCTTTTGAGATTGATGACTACCATGGTTCTGGCATGGTTCCCTTGGCAGATCTGTAAGTAAAGCCTATGATCATTAACATGATTTTATTTTCCAATCTTAGTGTACAGCATTATTTTCCATTTATTACATTTTAAATTCACTCCAACTCAAATTTGTAACTGGTTTTAAGGATGCAAGTAATTCTTCAATCTCAGTTGAGCGATAATTTTGTGGTCTAGATGTAAAGCCTTTTGAAGTTTAGCAAATGCTGATAAATTTATTCTATCTAGATAATAATGCCTTCATGTCTTTATATGCTATTCCAGAAATGGTGCATCAAAATCTTGTGATGCTTTTACTTTTCAATTTGAATGTATAGTAATAACAAAACTTTCCAAAGAGATTGAGAGTACATGTAATGTGCACAAATTGTTTCTTGAGCTAGAAAACAAAAATACAAATATATGATACAAGAGAATGGATATTTTAATAAATAGATGAACATGACATGACTATAATACAATATATACTTTTAGTATAAATAAAAATTTAAATCAAAAGATTGAATTGTTTTATTTTTAAACATATCATTGTATACATACAAAGCTTTTGCTATTATTGTTGTTCTCATCCAACTATTATTATATTCCTAGTGGTATTGCTAAAGTTTACAAGTAAAAGTAAATATATAAAAATGTAACTTTGAAACGTCCATGACTGACATGACACAACTGTAATTTTGAAGAGTCCTGCTTTCCTGTTTATTTATAAGATCCGGATCTGAAGGATTTCCTATTCTAATAATGTCTATACTGTCTTCTGCTCTAGATTTAATCATAAAACAGGTGCAGAGGATGTGCATTTCACCGCCATGTCCTCTAATGATGATTCAGACAGTGATGATGATGATAGTACTAATGATGGGGCTCTTAATGAAGAAGTAGCTTTCACCCAAAGTTCCTCTGTGGATATGACTGCGTCCAATATTGCTAATGCTGGAAACTGCACTGCTAGCGATTTAGAGAGTTCTTCAGATAGTGAGGGTGATACTTCTATGTTGGAAATGATTATGATAAAAGATGTCAGCAGTGGAACTGAGGTGAGAACTTTCCTTTCATTTATGTGATTTTTCTTCCATGAATAAGTGATCAGTCGTACATTGTCATAGAAACGGACCTCAGAGTAATACATGCTTATCTATCATTCATAGTTTGGAAATATGTTTTACATTTCAATTTGAAACGTTCAATGTCACTCTTGCCTAACAGGTATTTAATACTTATGGGCTGTTGGGTAATGCTGCTTTGCTTCATAGATATGGATTTACCGAGCAAGATAATTCCTATGATATTGTAAACATAGATATGGAGCTGGTACTTCAATGGTGTTCTTCAACGTTTTCTGACCGCCACAGTAGAGCAAGAGTTGCCCTTTGGAGAAGGTTAGGCTATTCTGCATGTGGCAACCAAAACTCTGAATATTTTGAGATCTCATTTGATGGAGAACCACAAATTGAACTCCTGATTTTATTACACATCATGTTATTGCCAGATAATGCTTACCAGAAGCTAGACCTATCGGTATCAGTTACTGGGAATTCTCATGAATCAAATGTTGGAACCACCCTTCTGAATGGTTATATCTTTCCTAACAAAGCATCTAATATGAGCAAGAAATCCTTGCTGCCTAAAAATACTTGTGATGCCCTGATGTCACTTGCTGACATGAGGGAGAGTCTCTATGGTTTGAATTCAATTGAAGATGACATGGAAGCATTGGAAAGGTGTAGTTTAGTCAGAGAGAGAAAGGTGTTCCACTCTTTGATGCTGCGCATCAATGAAAGGAAGATTCTTGAAAAGCTCAGAAAGTATGCTTCACCGGCAGTTGAAATGAATAAGCATAGTTCTCCAAGGAAGAAATTGAAAAGGACAACAAAGAAAACGAGTTGATGCTTTTGGTGTTTCCTTTATTTTATTTTTTTCATGAGATGCTATAACTTATATATCTCGTTTATCACATTTTGGATTTTGGTCAGTAATAAAAATGACGTATCCTTTTCTTTTTCATTATAATCCCTGCATTCTCTCATGTTGTTATATTTCCCTCATATAAATTGTTTTGCATCAACCATCCAGTAAATCATAATATAATGTTTATATCTATGAAATCAAAAATAGAATTAAAAATAAAAATATTTAGCATAATTTATATAAATATGTTATTATTGTGTGTACACATATTAATCAGTAAAACATAAAAATGATGTATATGATGAAATATCTAAATCTGTCACTTCAATTGATATGATAATGAGTCTGAATTGTTGCAACATAACTTTGATTTGGTATTGATAATCTTCACTGACTTCTACAATCAATTAGTGGTAAGGCATATGCACATATTATGAAGCCTATAATATTAGGGTCACTGTCCTCTTTGCCAACACTGAATCATTGGTAATAAAATAATCAAATAATATAATACTTTGGACCACATGGACTACTGGGAGAACTGCACGTGACCATTACACTTTTAATACTTCGATTAAGATTTATAATATATCATCTCCTTGCAATAAATCCAATTACATTAAATTTATTATAATAATATATTTTAAACACAATTGAATTAATTGTTTCATATTTGGTACTCTTCCATCATCCAAAGATATAATGTAACACCTTATTTTTCACTTTCAATCTTCATCACACTGTACTATTTGCATAGGCTCATATGTAATTAAAGACAAATTATATAGATTGGTATGAGCAAGTTAGTGATGGATTTATGATGGAGATAGGATATGATGATGGGAGGTGTTGGATCTAGCGGCTGAATGCAGAGGACTTATTATGAGCAGCCTATAATTGTCACTTGTTCTTAGGGCTTAATCATTGGGGTTGGAAAAATATCGTACATCACTTGCCATTCTTCTTCTTCCTCATAGTGATTGCTGAATTGTTATTAAAATTATCTACTATGCAGGATTTCTTACAACTCTTAGTTATTATTGGTTTTTCAAATGCTAAGTAAGTTTAAGTTTTAATAAATTGACATTCATATAGATTAACAGACAGAACACATTTTATGTCAAAGGGAAATCAAAATTCTTCCTTTGGTGTGGCCCACAAGATGTTTTCACGTTATATTTACCCAACATATTATTTGAAGTTTGCGGCGCAAAATAAAATGTCTATATAAATAATTAACATATGGATTTACTATTTCCTATTTCTATTTCTTATCATCATTTTGCCTCTCTAATATGGAATTCATAATTTTGGTTCCTGCATTTTTAATTTTGTAATTTTGTGACGCGTATATGGAACTGATGTGTCATAAGGTGTTATAAAAGGACTAGTATACACGAGTTTTAGAGAGCTAGTAACAGAGAAAACTTGCATTGAGAATGATTTCTACCTTTTTATAGTAACTTATATAGAACAAAGGTATAATGGGGAGGGACAACCAACCATGGTCCAAAATCTAGGACAGTCCAATCTTTTGAGTGATGCACTTATTGCAACTCGCAAAGCAATGGACAGTCTTTTCTTCTAAGTGGACAGTTCTCCACATATGTTAATCTCTTTCGGCTTCCTGTTTAACTTTTCTTCTTTTCTTATCTTTGTTTTTGGTAATCCTTTCACTAATTTAATCTTTTTAAACGACAATCTTTCTAATAGCGTAAGCTTGATATCTAACAGTGTATGCAAAGCAAAGCAAAGCATAGCATGCACCCAACTTTTCAACTGTCTCTACATATATACTCTCTAGTCTAAAGACATTTATGTTTTCTTTAGGTCTGAGATCTCTCTCTCTTCACGCTTAACACATACATTGAGACAAATCTGAACCTTAAACTTATGAGCTAGCTACTTTAATTTCTTGCTATAAAGTGATCAATAAAATAGTATTTCAAATACCCTAAACATCCCATATATCTATTTCTATCACATTTCCCACTCTTCAATTCTCTCTCACACCCTCAATGTTATATGTACTATGCAACACCATTTGTTGCTTCACTTGCAAAATTCACAATCAGAACCTCATATACCTTTTTCCATCAACTCCAATAACTATTCCTTATAAATACTGCCAGCAACCTTTTACAACTCTCATCAGTCTTCCTCATCAAATAAAAGTTTCCTTTGTTGATTATTTTATCAACACCAGTTGTAAGCTTCAAACAAAATGGAGTCAAGCAATTTACATGCTGACAAAAGGGCGGATAAAAAGATAGTAAGATACAAGGAATGTCTGAAGAACCATGCAGCTGCAATTGGAGGCAATGCAACTGATGGGTGTGGAGAGTTCATTGCTGATGGAGAAGAAGGCACCCTTGAGGCTCTCAAGTGTTCAGCTTGCAATTGCCACAGAAACTTCCACAGACAAGAGATAGAGCCTTCTGATTATTCCACTCCTTTGATGATTATTCCTGACACTACTCAGATAAGGCCCATGTTGGCTTATCTATCTCCCAACAAAAGTGGTTCAATTAGTCCTTCTGATGTGTCTGATGAGAAGGACTGTGAAGATGGGGTGATTAAGGAGGTGGAAAATCCAACTGAAAAGGTGAAGAAGAGGTTTAGAACCAAGTTCACACAAGAACAAAAGGAGAAGATGTTTCTTTTTGCAGAAAGGGCAGGGTGGAGGATACAGAAGTTAGATGAATCTGTGGTGCAGAAGTTTTGCCAAGAGATTGGAATCAAAAGAAGAGTCCTCAAAGTGTGGATGCACAATAACAAGAATACTTTTGTCAAGAGTAATTATCCTTCCACTAGCTAGCTTAGCATGAGGCACTATCTTTTTGCCCTGTCTTAGTATTGCCATTATTTGTTATAAGATTTAGTTTTTTCAGTGTTTTGCTAAACATCCTCCGTAACATCTGAATATTAATTTTAGGGTCATGTGTCGTTGACCTTTCTAGGTTTAATTTTGAGAGCATGTCATGTGGTTTAGAGTGTCTCCAACACCAATCTACTGATTTAGTTGTTTCAAAATCTTATATGTTTCTTCGTTAATATCAATTGAGAAAAAAAAAATGATTCACTGTTCAGTTTGATGCTCAGATGCAGCTTAATTAACTTGAAGAGAATCTTGCAAAAGATGTAATATATGCAACAATGGTGACCTTATAACCCATTTTTTTCAAGAAAAGTGTATATAACACAAAAGAACAAGTCTGAAAACAACGTTGAAGCTTCGGATATGATTAAAACTGATTACATGGTTGATGGATGAACCACTTGTCTACGTATAATTGCATTGAGACTCAGATAATCAGTGACCAATGTCATTTTCTACCATCAGACAAACGTTATTAACAATAATGCATATGGTTAATTTTGTTATATAAATAGTAAATAAATATAATTGTACATAACTATTGATTATTGATAAGTGCTTAATAGCTTTACGAAATTTTTGAAATGTTTAACATGTTAACTTTGATTCACAATTGATTAATAGTATCACAGGATTGTTAATCATCACACGTAGTAAACTAAATGGATAAATATGACTTGTTTGGCTTCATAAGTAGTTGATTGGAAAGGAAGGTATATATAATTATGATAGAGTTCAATTTAACTTTATATGTAATTAGTATTAGTCACATATTAATAATTATAATAATAATAATAATATATTATTATTATTATTATTTTATTATGAATATTGAATGGACAAATTTATCATTATTTGGTAATTATGTGACAATTACAACAAAAGAAAGAATTTAGAATTACAACAAAGAATACAAACCCAATTATTCATTTCTTCAACATACTCAATGACTGTTATGAATATTTTTTTTTAAATAATGTTTATTGGTTGAAATTTATTATAATCGAAAATGATTTTTTTAATAAATATTGTGTCTTATAGTTAACTATTTTCTTAGGTTTGAAATTTCAAAATTTTTTAGCATTCTCATTGTTGTAATATTAATAGGGTCGTAATCCAAAGTGAGAAAAGTTATTGAGAAGTAAGAAATATTAGGATTGGATCAGGGAATTACCTCTGAATTTGTTTGAATGCAGTGAGTAATTTTTAAAGATATGTTATTTTTATTTAAGAAACTGGGCGTGCATAAGGTCTTAAAATAGTTGAGAAGTGATGAAAAGAATTGGTGAGTGGAATTCATAAAAATATTTTCAAGTGGGGCGCATGCGCAGAAAGAAATTAACTTTCGTAATTTGAGCATCATAATGGAACGCAGATGTCAACTTTAACATTAACGTTATGCTTAAAGCTTATTAGGGTATCGATTATAATCAAGAGGGATTAAAATACAATTACATTCTATTAATTATGATAATCATGCATAGCCATTAATTGATGTTCCCGTGATGTTTCAATAGTAAATGTTAACAAAATGTATTCACATATATAGTTAGCAAATTCATTATTATATATCAGATAGTTGGTGAGTTTTGTTGGCTGCAGATCTTGATTTTTTTTTTTTCCTTTATTTTCGGCATAATGATAATGATTAATGCGAAGACTAATTATTAAAAACAGTGTTTAGAATTGACCAAGATTCCAATCAAGGTGAGAGAGAGAGAGAGAGAGACAATCTCATTTTTAAATTTTAATAATATTTTAATAATATAAAAATATAATATTTTAAATTTTTTATATATATAAATATCTTTTGAAAAATATACTAACAAAATTAATCTCATTCCAACCTTGACCCTTGATGTAGTAAAATTAAACAAGAAAGGTTAAAGGACTAAATCTATCAACTAAACTGGTTGAGCCTATTTTGTAATTTCTCATTGAATCTATTAAGTAGAAAAATTGCTTTTGATATTTAGAAAAGAATAACTAATTTGCTACTATTTTGAAGAAAGTATAAACTATTGAAAATCTATCAATCTCGAAACTATTCTATGCTGTATTCATGTTTAAGGATTACAACTATAAATATATTGATGATTAAGGAATAGAATACACCAAGGGATGATACAAAATAGAGGTAGCTAGTTAAGCATACACATTTATACATATAATAATATGCATAGAATGTAGATTTAACTAGTGGTGGTAAGGATTGAGGTTGTCCTAAAAGCTAAAACAATCACAAACCAGAATTGATTATTCAGTTTATTTTGCGGCAATTTTGTCGAACTTCACCGTTGTAATTGTCTTTGACATCAAGCAGACCCATCTTCACCATTGCCCGTTGGAAATCATAAAAGAACATGGCTTGGTTGAATGCATAAGCGTTCACAAAGTTCCTGGTTTTGGGACTGGTGTACAGTGTCTGGTCTGATGTAAGAACCCCGTTTCTCCTCAACAAAGCGTTGAAGTAGACGTTGTCAAAATCGTTACTAGTGGCATCGAATGGTTGCTGTGCGTTGTCACCAGAACTGCATGTTCTCGCCAGTGTCTTGGAAAATTCTGCATCCAAAGTTGGATCCACTTGGTTCAACCGGTTCTTGAAAGAAGCACACCTTGCCACTCCTAGTGTATGAGCCCCTGCATAAGTGCCCAACATCATCTTAATCATACTTTTCTACTTTCCAGTGAACTAATGGGTGCTTTGTTACATGGGTTTTCTATCATTTTCTTCCATCGTGATATGGGTACCAAGTCTTCAAGATAAACAAGGTTGTTAGTAACCATGCATGTTTGATGTTTCTAATGTGATTTGTGAAAGTTAATTGGACAAAACACATTCTCAAATTTGAAATATGTTTAGCATATAATTAAGAAGATAGTTATATATATATAGGCGTGTGCCTGTGCCTGTGCCTGTGCCTACCAGAGAGAACCACCATCTCTTGTGCAGAAAATCCACGTTGACCAAATGACCTAATGAGCTCAGAGGCATTGAAAGTAGGGAATGGCAAATTGATAGTATCCTCAAGTTTGGATCTTCTTCCATCCTTTCTTCCTTTAGGTATGTCATATACTGGTCCTCCTGCCTGTGATCATTTCATAAACGTAATCAGTTTCTAGACAAACTAAATGAATTACTATTTCATTACACCACAAAAGAGAAAAAGGAAATGAGTTATATGTACAAAGAAATTAAAAACAGTAATGTATTATTTTGACTTGAATATCTTACAAAGAAAACTGCGTCTCTAGCAGCCATGGCGAGAATATCAGCGCATGAAACCACACCAGGGCAATGAATTTCAAGCTCTTCTTTGATAGCATCTATGACTTCGTAGCCTCTCAGGCTCAAATTTCCTGGGGAATCCTTTTCTGCAGTGTTATCCTTAGTGGAGTCAATCAGAACTGAGCCATCACATCCCTAGTACCAAAAACAAATAATTTTGATGTGATATATACTGTGAATTAAAACATTTTGTGGATGCAACCGTCTATGTCATTTTGTCCTTTGTTGAAACACATGCACCACACAACATCTTCCATAGTGGTGAAAACTTTAGCGACAATAAGTAGTTGAGTAACCACCTCCACGTATTGGGCATTAACATTCTATGAAATAAAAATTCAGTGCATATAGCTGAAAGATTAATAAATTGCACTGTACTGTATCTTCAGCAATTGTGTAGCAGACTAGTTTGAATTATTTAAAAATTATATATAGTTCACTAAAGTGATTTTTAATGACTTTCATGAAAGATTGTGATAGTAGAAGGCAAATATTGGAGGCTATTAAAGGAACTTAATATGAAAAAATGACATTTTCCTTTGAAAATCATGCAGTGTGTGGTAGTAAAAATCCATGAGTTATTGAACTTATGCCTCTGTACTGAAGGAGAAAGAGAGAGAAGGAACCTCAATGAAGCAGTCATGAAAGTGCATTCTAATGAGAGCAGCTGCTAGAGTGGGATCTTCCAGCAAAGCTCTGTTGACAATGTTCTTAACAACAGGTTCAACAAAAGGACAACTCATCAAGTAGTAGTTCATGTTTAAGCCATCTGCTCCATATCTGAAGCCATATGCAAACACCTCAATTAGCAACAACACTGTTACAAGGTTTGCCATGACCACCTTTGAAGGCCTCACACATGATTTGTACAACATCTTCACAAAACACGGACACTTATATATATATGCTGTGTGCGACGTATAGTGAGAGAGGTTAGTGAGGTTGGTTTGCGATATATAAGACCCAGAAATTAAGAACCTTATATAGTGGGGAATAGTTGGCAACTGCATAGTGGGCATACACATATTATACTTATAAAATGAAAATGATTGAAAAAATAGTTGGCCAAAACTTAGAAAAAGGATAATTGAAAAGAAAACAGAAAGGTGAAGATAGTGGTATATGCACTTTATTATTTAGCCCTGCACCATGTTTTTAAAATTTTAAATTCTACCTAATCACGTTCATCTTTAATAAAACTATGTTGTATGTGATCAATGTTGGAATGCATGTAATTCAGATGACACCTATGGAATTGCACATTGGTGACTGTCGAATGAGCATGAACCAGATCATGATTCTCGCACGCACTCTTGTGGTTGCAACAATGAACCTCATTACGTAAAATGATGAAAACCTTTGAAAGACGTTGAAACTAGAAATCAGCATTAGATAAGGTGGAGAAAATTGACCAGTAGAAAAGAGTCGTAACAAAAATTGAGATTTGTTTTATGTAGATTTTAGGAGCACTGAGAATTTGCATGCATAGAGTATTGCAAGTCAACTTGATCTTAGAATGGTGGATTCGAAATTGACCGAAGACACGAGATGATAATTAAAGTTTTGAAACCATTTGAATAGGACAAAGTTTACATTAAGACAAGTATATGGAGGTGTTAAATCAACGATCGAGATTAAATTAATTAGTCTACAATTTTAACTTTTTGAATTTTTCCATAAATATAACGATTATAAACTAAAAACCAGGGTATATGTAAGAACTTCAAATAATTTATTAAAAGTATTATTCAAACAAAATTTTATTAATTTGTATTTATTGGAGTCTTCAATTACTACAATAAATATTAGATTTAGATATTATTTTCTCATATATCTAATCTTATATGTTCTAATTTTACGGATAAAAAAATTATCTGCATATTACAAATTCTTATATAAAATTAAATAATATAAAGTTCTTATCTTTTTATAAGGACTTAAATATTTTTTATGTTTATTAAGTATATAATTTATTAATTGAAAAAGGTATGAGTGATACATTTTGTTCCTACAATTTAATATTATATATATAGTTTTTTATTTTTAATTTCACAAAATTTAGTCAATTTAATATTTATTTATTTTAAAACAACAAGAAAAAAAAGTAAAAAAAAAATTCGAATGACTTTTTACAAAGTCAAGGACTGATCAAGGATCTTTAAACTTAAAGACTAAAATATCAACTTAACTATACAATCCCTAGAATTAATTTAGAAGTTACTCATTCATGAATTATATAAAAGTAGTATGTATGGAGAAGCCAGAAAAAGACGTAACAACAAAAAACTCACCAAAATTTAGTATCTCAAATAAGTTGCGTTTTGACTTGGAAAAGCACCAGAAGTCTAATCACACACAAATAATTTAATATGTGCATGTGCTTAAATGTCTAAGGCACTACCACTCCCATATAATAAACTATTTAAATATATATTATCCATTAGAAAGTATTCCATATTCACAATAGTTTAGGTGTGAAACTAATGAGAGTATGTGCCAAAACCCTAAACCTAAAAATAAAATACTACTAATTTAATAAATTCATGCAATGCATTTTGACATTACAGGATCGCCAGACTTAATTCCAAAGTTTATACTTTATGTTCTTCTCGTGTATTGTCATCTGATAATTTGTCCATAATATGATAACATAATTAGCTTAATTGAGACTAAAGTCAGTAAAAAACAAAACCTTTGTAAGTGGGGACGTTGGGAAAGTTGATGGAGCTAGCTGGTTGCCATTTAGATTTAAGAGAGAAGAAAGAACAAAAAAAATGATGAGCGCGTCCAATCTATGTGCTAAAGTGGGACGAAAATTGGGGATGGAAAAAAAGGGGAATCCATGCCAAGGTGAAGCAAGAAATATTTTACACCATATATTCATTTTGCGAGTGCTGTAGACACGTTTGTTATGGAAGTGGTGGTGGGTGATCTTAGTTCAAACCATGCTTACTTTGCAAACCATTATGTGCTTACGTGCAATATCTTCTACAAATTTCAATTATATTATTATTATTATTATTGAATCATTTTTATGTTTATATGTGCACAAAGTGTATACATTTTCTGACAGTTTTTGTTTTTTTGTTTTTACTTTATTTTGTTATAGTTCCATACCCTTAAACCATAAGTTTTTCTTCTTATATCCTACACACACTACTGCAGAATGAGCATTCAACGTCGGGTGTAGAAGGCTTTCAACGTCGGTTCCAATGACGTCGTTGAATCAGGCGTCGTTGAATGTCAAAGGCTTCTACGTCGGTTCATCATACTCGACGTTGAAAGTGACTAAATTCTACGTCGGTTCTTGAATTAACTGACGTTGAACTCGCTCAAGCGACCGGTGTACTCGCTTGAGCGACGAAGCCTTCAAACAAAGGGGACTCTCGGGTGCTGCTTCGCTCAAGCGACCCACGTTTCGCTCAAGCGACCGGTGTAAATTCTACGTCGGTTATTGAACTAACCGACGTTGAACTCGCTCAAGCGACCGGTGTACTCGCTTGAGCGACGAAGCCTTCAAACAAAGGGGACTCTCGGGTGCTGCTTCGCTCAAGCGACCCACGTTTCGCTCAAGCGACCGGTGTAAATTCTACGTCGGTTATTGAACTAACCGACGTTGAAAGTCCTATCTCGCTCAAGCGACCGGTGTACTCGCTTGAGCGACGAAGCCTTCAAACAAAGGGTGCTCGCGGGTGCTGTTTCGCTCAAGCGACGAACGTTTCGCTCAAGCGACTGACGTTACAACGTCGGTTAATGCAATAACCGACGTAAATATCCCTTTTTTTTTTAATATTTTGGTCTGTTTTTGTGCTACCATACACGACCTGCTATATAAATCTCAGTCCAGCCAGATTTACACAATATATACACAATGTACAAAAATCTCAGCCAGGTCTTTTCACATAATCACTATATATTTACACAATACACAAAAATCTCGATCCAACCACATTATGTACATAATACACAAAAATTATCAATCAATCCTATTATTCCTAACTACTTGTACAAACTTTTCTGCCCATTTGTTTCGAATCATGTCTATAGTATCCATAGGCAAATGTTCTATATCTTTAAATGCCTGTAAGAAGTTCACAATAATAGAATGGTAAACCCTAAGCAATAAAAATAAAGGAATTGAATATAATAGCAAATGTCAACTTACCTCGTCCCAACTATCCTGAATGCAACCAAAAATGATGAGTCACATCCAATACATTACATAGTAGCCGCACTCGTAGCCTCCATTTTGTTTGTTACACTAAAAATGAGTAAATATATTAAAAATAACTATTAAATTTGAACGTAAATTAATAGATAGTATAATATATATAAAGGCTACTTACTTTCATAAAATTCCAATTTGGAGTCGTGCTTTTACTTGTGTGTTTTCCATCTAATGTACTACAAACCTTTAAAGCACTATATATTGAAAATAAGGGGATTAGAAATAGAATAATCAAGATGTTTAGACATAATATAATAAATACTTACTCGTTGACAATATTTTTTAGCTCCATGTCCGGTTTTCTTCCCAATGAGCAGAACCAACACACAAGATTTTGCTTTGGACAAATAACTAATAGTCGCCAAGTGGTTTCTGTATATACACATGATTAGAATCTATTAAAAAAACTTGTGTAAAACCGGAAGAGGCTGGGATAACTTACGAATGATGGTATGCTCCAAGGTAAATATCTCTTTTAGAGACGAGTCATCCAATTCTGGATGTAACCGAGAATTTGACCACGCTTATTCCCGGACTTTTGTATGGATTGAGGCTCGAAGAATCCATACACGTGACCAATGCCCTGCTCCACTATCATTTCGTGCATCATCCTAAAATATGCCAATTTAAGTGAACTTATAGCTTATATATTTACTAAAATGAAAAGAGTCATGAAAGATATGAACTTACAATGTCCAAAATTGTAAAACAGTTATATTTAGACATTGATTGTCCATCCCAATCTCCAGGGCATCGGTGTGGGAAATGTAGAGGGGGATATTGCTAGAAGCCATCCCAAATAATGTACAATCCCATGGAACTTGGAATGACTGCATATATAATTGTGGGGAAAGAGACAAGAGATCAAAAATGGGATTTGGAGAAGTCTCCACAACCGGTGTCTTCTCCTTAGATGCGAAGGAGTGGCAATAGCTTTACCCAAGTCTTTTGGCTGCCGAACATCCTACATATTTTATAAAATATAATCATAAACAATAAATCAATTTATTTATGTGTTAGATGTATTATAACCATACATATACATACCTTTGCCATGATTGACCTAACTAAATGTCGGGGCCAACTAATGAAGGTCTGAAGGGCTTGGCCCACTGTCTGCACCTCTTCAGTGGGGATAGGGACACTAGCCGCAGCGTCAACCACCTTTTCAACCACTACTTCAACCACCTTTTAATACTTGCAAGACAATGACATAAACTACGTTTCTCCATCTTTGACAAGGTGTGACATGCTGGTGGTAGATATGTTCTATTGCCTTCAGGCCTTGGATGTAATTCAGGACGTATTCCCATCTCACAAAGGTCTTGACGTGCTTTGATCCCATCCTTTGACTTTCCTTGAATGTTTAACAATGTGCCAATGAGACTATCACATACATTCTTCTCCACATGCATAACATCAATACAATGTCGTACTTCTAAATGGCTCCAATATGGAAGATCAAAGAAAATTGATCTCTTCTTCCACATGTTCTTGTCAGAAGACCTTTTTGGGTCTTTCCAAATGTAATGCTTATGTTCTTCACTCGATCGTAAACTTCTAAACCGAGTCAGTGGTTCTCCGGCAATTTCATCCTCCTGTATGCCATTAAAAGCTTTCTTCGGTCTACGGTATGGATGGTCATGCGGGAGAAATTTTCTCGTGCTCGTTATAAACTGTCTTCTTTCTATGTTTCAATTGTATATAACTGGTCTCTTCTTCACAAATAGGACAAGCATAATGCCCCTTCACACTATACCCACTCAAGTTTCCATAGGCAGGGAAGTCATTAATGGTGCAAAATAACATTGCATGCAACTTGAACTTCGCTGCCGATACCCATCAAATGCATCTACTCCTTCCTCCCATAATAGTGTTAAGTCTTCTATCAAAGGACTCAAATACACATCTATGTCATTTCCTGGCTGTCTTGGACCTGAAATCATCATACACAACATGACATATTTGCGCTTCATGCATAACCATGGTGGAAGATTGTAAATCATCAATAAAACGGGCCATGAACTATGGTTACTACTTAAATTTCCAAAAGGATTCATCCCATCTCGTTGCTAATCCAAGTCTAAGGTTTCTTGCATCACTACCAAAACTTGGAAATAGACGGTCAAAATTCTTCCATTGGGGAGAGTCGGATGGATGTCACATTTGCCCATCACATGTTTTTCTCTTTGAATGCCAAATTAAATTTTCAAGCATCTTCGTGAGCGTACAACCGCCTAAATCTTGGAATAATTGGAAGATACCATAAAACTTTTGCAGGAGGACGTTTTTTACCACTCTCCCGACTACAATCATCACCATCCTTCGCTTTGTAACGTGATACACCACATGTTGGACATTGGTCTAAAGATGAGAATTCTTTCCTGTATAACACACAATCATTAGGGCAAACATGTATCTTCCTATATTCTAAACCCATCGGACATAGTATCTTCTTCGCTTCATACATACGGTCCGGCAAGGTGTTATTGTCTCGGGAGCATCTCCTTCAAAAGTTGGAGTAATTCATTAAAACTTGTATCACTCCAACCAAATTTTGCTTTTAGATTGACCAATCTTAACACAGATGACAACCGTGTGAAAGTTGTACATCCGGGATACAAAGGTGTCTCCGAATCGGTCCTCAATGTATCATATATAGATGCATGTGCTTCAAGAAACCTCTCTTGACCCACATCACAAAGCATGTCCTCTATTCGATCTTCGCGAGTTACATCATCCTCAATAGTTTGTGATACTTGTTGGAATATCAACCACTTCACCGTGCCATGTCCATATGGTGTAATTCTTCATCATCCCATCGCAAATAAGATGCTCCCGCGTTATGTCCATCTCTTGTACTCTGCCATTTACACAATTAACGCATGGGCAGTAGATTTTTCCATTCATTTTGGGAGCATTTTGTTCGGCAAATTTCAAAAAGGAGTCAACTCCATTCTCATACTCTTCTGACATACGACTTGCATTGACCCAAGTTCGATCCATCTAACTACACAAGAAGGCTTGCCTAGATATTCAAGGTTTATTAGAAAAGGTTTAACAAAACAATACAAAAAAAACGTGTACATTGCCTAACAATGCTCTAATGTTCCATACATGCTCTAATGTTCCATATACCACTTCGAAAGCTAAACCTAAACCTAAACCTAAACAAAACCTAATGTTCCATATACCACTTCGAAACCTAAACGAACCTAGATCAAATCAAACCATATATACAAAATCATCCATCATCTTTCTAATGTTCATACGCAGGAAATGCTCTAAATAATCCATATTTATGTTAAATGCATGCTGTAAATCATCCATACAACTTAATCTAACCTGATGAGAGCGCAGCGAGTGGGCGGCGAAGGAGGTAGCAGCGGCGAGGGGGCAGAGCACGGCGAGTGGGCGGTGAGTGGGCAGCAGACAACAGCGAATGAGGTAGCAGCGGCGAGGGGGCAGAGCGAGGGGGCGGCGAAGGGGCGGCGAGGGGGCGGCAAGGGGGCAGCAGTGACGACTGAGGCACAGTGAAGAAGAAACAGAAGGAGGGAATATGTGGGACGAAGAAGAAATTGAATAAGGCGGGCCTTAGATAGGACATTCAACGTCGGGTAAATCATGTAAGCGACGTTGATTTTGGGAATTCAACGTCGGTTATACATACCCGACGTTGAAACTCGATTTATCTCCAGTCATGCATATGTTTTAATCGATTGAAACGAGATTTAATCGATTAAAATAGTTCTGATCGGTCATAATTGGATCCCGATCGATCATCCCGACCCTTTAAGACATTTTAATCGATTGAAACGTGTTTTTAATCGATTGAAAAGACTCTGATCGCTCATAATCAAAACCCGATTGATCACATTTGAGTCTCGATCGGCCATATTTGTATTCTGATCGGTCATAATGAAACAAGATTCATCTCCAAATCATATGTTTTAATCGATTGAAACGAGATTTAATCGATTAAAATAGTTCTGATCGGTCATAACTCGGATTCTGATTGATCATCCTGACCCTTTAAGAGATTTTAATCGATTGAAACGTGTTTTTAATCGATTGAAATGAGTTTAGAAGGGTTTTCAACGTCGGTGAGGGCATAACCGACGTCGAAAGCCTACTTTCCACGTCGTGCATGCTAAAACGACGTAGAATGAGTCAAAATTTGACTTTCGACGTCGGTTGGTGACCAACCGACGTTGAAAAGCATGTTCAACGTCAGCTAAGATGTAACCGACGTTAAACAACTGACGTTGAAAGTATATTTTCTAGTAGTGACACGAACAAGTGTATAAGAAAAAATTTGAATTTTTTATTTATTTAAGTGTTATTTTATATCAAGTTCATTTTACTATATATAATAAAAAGTATTTTTTTTTAAAAGCATATTAGAGAGATGCTAGCATTTTTCTTTTAATTATACCCTTTAAAATTATTTATTTTCAATTGCTAATAATTTTAAATCGTCACGAGAATATTAGTTTCAATTCATAATTTATACAAACTCATTTTCCTATTAATTTTTATATCCTTGTATAAGTAAATTTATACAAACATTTTTTCTTAAAGGATTTTTTTATGCATAATATATAAACTAATTTTGATTTTCTTGTAATTTTCCTAAAATATATGAATAATTTTTACTCAATAATAAAAAGTATGACAAAAAAGGTCTTACAATAAAAGTAGCCTAAGAAAAACAATATTTAATAAATGGACTTCATAAAGAATCAAAATAAGATCAATTCAAAATTAAATCTAACATAATAGAAGTAGTTATTAAATGGGGAGATAGGTTAAAAATGAAAATGATTAGTCTACATCTTTTAAAATGGCCCAGTAATTTTTTTTTCTTAAATTTATATTAACATTTTCTTAAAAATAATAAAGTATTGATAAACTAAATAGGCCCAATGGTGTTTTGAACAAAATTATTCGTCAAATCTGACTAAATTGAGCTGAAAAAAATATCAGTTGATAACAAAGAATAACGAGGATAAGTACAGAAAAATGCATCCTGTTAGACTATTTAATTTAATTGTATTCATGAGTATACTTGGTAACAATTAACAAAGAATAACGAGGATAAATACATACAAAGTAGCACCCTAGTTAAAATTACAGCAATAAAAAGAAAATTATGTCGCCAAAGATCGATTATAAACCATGAAGGCCCTTTTGACGAAGAAAAGAAAGTTGAATATTTTGATTTTCCTCCTCCACATGTTTCCGTCAGTCAGTATGTACACAAAATAAACAAGCTACGGTGGAGCAGCTGAAATATGAACAAGACATGCCCTGTCGCTGAACCTATCGCTAAGCCCTATCTGTTTTATGTACAGGTTAGTTCAGGCCTAGACAAAATAAAAACATGAAAAGGAGCTTTTCATACACATCTAATTCACTAACTAACATCAGATGGCACTGGGAAGCTTTTTCCGAAACAATTACTACTAGTACTAACGTTAGTCACAGTCTCATCTTTGCAGTGCCCACCAGATTTGAGTTTGGATTCAGAGTTTTGACATTTCAGGCAAACAAAACGTGCAGGAACAGGATCAATATCATGGATGTCAGAACACCTAGTGTGCCGCCACACACCACATATATCGCACGCCAGCATTCTCTCCCCATCGTCATCCTTAGCCCCACAGCTGCAATCTACAGTCCACCTCTCAAGTCCCCGTTCCATTCGGAACTTGCTCAGCCCATTCTTCCCAATGCATCTTCCTCGGACAGAAACTACGTCTTTCGATCCTAACAAGAGCTTGACCTGGGTGGAATCGTCAACACCGCTATAGCCTACTAGCTCATCAACTTGAAATCTTCTGAACATTAGATATACATCTTGAAAAGCATTCGCTGCTTGATTTTTAAGCTCGGCCACAGTGGCGTTCATGGGCAGGACAATTAATTCTGGTGGAGCTACAGCTTCTGAATCTTCAGATTCATCTACTAGTTCAACCTGGCATGATATTCGTAACTTGTGCAAATCTGACAATTGCAACAACTCAGGACCATAATCTTTTACAAATTGCTTGCAGTCGAAAAGCTTTTGAGCTGAGCTCATGGCAAGAGTCCTTGTCCCTGCTTCAACGTAGTTTATCATCATCTGAGGATGAAGCAAGGAGTCGTATAAATATCTCAAGCATTGTAGCAGGTTTTCTTCAGATGGATACTTCGAGCCTGAGGAATTATTGTTCGCTAAAGTTCCATAACAAGCACCAGTAGCAGCCTCGAGTCTAAAGCAAATAAAATACCACTATATCAGAACCGATTCACATGATCACATTACATATTAATATAAGAGAATCTTCCAAATAATACAAACATATATCATTAATGCTTTGAAAAGAGCACCATCAACATTTGAAGGTCCAACCTCAATATTAAGAGAATGTTGATGGACTTCATATGCAAACACTTCAGTATTAGTACATATGAAAAACCCCCAAGAAAAAAAAAGCAAGGGAACGATCAAATATACTTAATTTCTGGTCAACCTTCATGCATGATGATAATGCCAAGAACAAGTATTAATTCAGCTTCATGCAATTAAGTAGCCCGTGTTCACAAAATCCTAAAACTAAAGCACTGACTCGTGTACGAGTCAGTATGTATGACCTTCTTCTAAGCAGTTAAACATTCTATATGAATTAGACTTTAGTTAACCTGAATTCGTAAACTCCAGTTTGAGGATTGCATCGGCTATTAACAACCATTCCACCATAAACCATTTTTCCTCCCAGTTCTCCCAGGCAATAATCAAGCAGCTCTGGAGAGCCCACCTTGCAGGCCGCACCCCTGAGAGCCCGCCAGTTCACCCACTTAGACTCAGACACCGCACGAAGCACTCTAATCATAGCCTGCTCCACACGTTCAATGTCTGCCTTCTCCCAAGAAATTGACAATCCACAAGCATTAAAACGACGCTTTCTACAGGTTGTGTCATCTATATTTGATACAGTCTTGCGAGCATCACCAATCAAACCCATTATGAAACAAAAGAGATCTCTTATATTTACAAGCTCATGCTCTGACAAAGACTGGAAATATTTGATCATGTCCTGCACACGAGAATGAGGCATTGGCATCTGTCCCTGAGAAAAGGTGGACAAGGGTAGATTCGATAGGTTTTCAACAGCAGACTTGTATGCTTCATGCGTGAGACAATAGCTACCCGAGCCAAATCTATAACCCCAGTCACCATACCATGGGTGTCCCTTCACAATGGCATGCAGCAAGCGGTACTCTAGCCCATATTTCTTTGAAACATCCATGACACTAACTTTTCTGTCCACAACAAAAGCGAAGAAAACACAATAGATCAACCGATTGCTATTATATTCATATAAAGCATAAATAACCAAAATAAATACTCCCATCTGAAGAAGGTTAGGGTATTTCAAGATACCCAAAAAGTTGAGTAGTGTAGATATCTCTCATCTCTAAAACAGGGTACATTCTTATGTGACATGAAGTTCAATTTGAAGAATCATTAGCTTTTTAAGAACTGGCTCTGCATCATTCTCCCCCACCCTAACAGCTAACTAGGTGACAAGACTGTCACGAGCGGCAAGCGTATAAGATAGAAACAAAATATGAAAATTTAACTCCAAGAAATGCTAATTAGGTGACCAGAGTTGTCATAAACGACACAAATATAATATAGAAATGACAGAAAGAAGTAGCTCCCAGACAATGGAAGTATATGTAAGAAAAAATAATTGGAATGAATTACAACCAAGAATCCTAACCTGACTCCAAGAGTCTTGCATAGGCGATCCCAGAAATCCATTATATGACAACCAGAAAGAAATCTAGAGCCCCCTTCTCTGCCATTAACCCGAAGAAGGTGCCCATATCCATTGGCATGGACAACGCCATGTAAAAGATGAGTAGTGTTCTCTAATTGGTGGTACACCCAGTCTTCGACATCATCACTGGTAGTCACGTGGTTGCAAGACTTGCATCTGAAGATAGAAAGCATTACCCAAAATGTAAGATCAAGGACAGCACCATTGCACTCATCCAATTCACTTAACAGTTAACATGGTTTTGGTGATAAGCTCTTTCGAATAATATTAAGGCAATCCGAACATGCATTGAGCCTCAAACGAAAAGAAACTACCCTCTCCTTCAGCATACTATGATTTTTCATACTAAGGCAATCCAAACATGCTGATCTTCAAACGAAATGAAACTACCCTCTCCTTCAGCAAAGATGATATTTCATACTAACAGATCTACTTCACTGGTTGACAATTGAAATTAACTGAAGGACGCTCAATGACACAAAACCCCAACAAATTTGAAGCTCTGACAAACAGGCATTCCATTTCAGCAATCAACCACATTAACATAGAAAAATAACTCGGTAGCAACAATGTTTTCATTTAGAGAACGGCTAAATTTCGAGACTTTGTTTCCCAAATTTGTATCTACAATCAAAGAAACAGTATGCAAAAATTAGTAGTAAATGGCCAACACGAAATTGACTGAAATAAGAACAGCAGAGACATATTCAATTTTTTTGGGGTATCAATTACTCTGGGCAAAATTGAAAAGCAACAACACTAATAATAAATTAAGAAAATAACAAAGGTTTCCATGAAACATAAAAAAGAACAAAAAACAACACTGCTAGGGAAGCATAAAGTTACTTACTTGGATTCTGACAAATGCAAGATGTCTCCACAGCACATACACGGCTTGTGGTACCCACCAATGGAGCTTCCATCGGCTTTGATTATAAAATGGTAACGTTTTCCGCACACTGGATGGCCGCTCCAACCTAAATAATAAATCCATAAGTTTCAACTCAAATAAATAATAAATAATAGTAATAGTTATTAAGACAAACAAAATTGAGAATCCACGCGGATTTCCTCATAAACAGTAATAATTAGCATTAAATAAATAATAAAAGTAATAAACACTAAACTTAAGAAAGATCACGATTACAATCAATGAAGATTATGATTTACGAAAAAGAACAGCCTACATCCAGACGAGTATGCGTGGCACAGGACTTGAGAAGCACGTCAGGACTAACTAAACAAAGTTGGACCACAACAATAACTAAATATATTATATTAAATATATAATATTAAATAACATTACTGTATTAATATGAGCTGGCACTTAAGAAAAGACAGCAAGGAGCGTGTCCCCCAAAAGAACTGAGACCGACGCGTGGCATTTCACAACCCTTCCACCTGTCCAAATTTTCATGGGCCCCACCTATCACCTAACCCTTCTTTTCTTCTTATCGTCCAACATATCACTTGGGATTTTATCGTCACCGAATCGTCGATACGTTCCATAGTCCACTTCCAGCTATTTATCACTCATTTTCTTTCTAATAATGAAAAATAAATAAATATTATTCTGCTGTATACTCCCTTAATCATACTTATAAACTTCATTGTATTTATGATTATGTTAGCATATTAATATAATAATAAATAATTATAAATAAATAAAGGTCATATCGCGAAATGAACACGATAATTTCGGTGATCGTTTCATTTTTATGGTTTCACAAGTTGAAGATCGGGAACCGGAAACCGAAGAAAAACCTGGAAAAAACGATAAAACCAAAGCGATTCATGCAAAACAGAACCGGCTGAACTACTGGCGAGTCAACTCACCGAAAACTCGGCACTGATCACAGTACACGGATCTAGATCTGGCGACGTCTTCCTCCACGACGTCGAGGCACACCACCGGCGAGTCAAGGCCTTCGGTGAGCTCGCCAACGCGGAAGAGTATCTGCCACGTCAGCAGGTGCGGGAACAACGCAGACGGCGGCGGAAGCAGCGCGTGCTTGGTTAGGAAGGAGCGGACGTTGGAGCGGAAGGGCCCGCCGGCGAAGTTCTCCGCGTCGGCGAGGGACGACGTGGGGAACGTGAGGAAGTCGTAGAAATCGGCGGTGACTCTCTTCTTTGCGGCGCGCTTGAGGCCCTTCCCTCCGCTCACAACCATCATGGAGGCGGAAACAGGCGCGTGGTCCAGCGTAGGAGGCGCGTGGAACGAGATCTCGAAGAGAAGGTTGGAAGGTTCTGGATCGGGTAGGGAGGAGAGAAAAATGAGTCGGGAGTTTGGCGGTTGATAGAGAGAGAAAGAAGAGCAAGAAAGAGAGAGGAAACGATCGTTTCAGATTAGGGTTTGGTAGTGTGTTTTCTGTTTGGATGGTGAGATTTGATGGTCGTCGTTGGATTAATCTGTGATCAGTACTTTTGTATTTATACACCCTACATATTAAATTATTCTTACAGTTTTTGAAAAAGCAAAACGAAGGGAAAAGAAATATTCCTTCTCGGCATTCGCGAGAAAACTGAGTCAGTTTGGGAAAATTTAGAGGAGAGAGAATTTCAGGGATCGGAAATCTTACCCGTTAAGCGAGTTTACCGCCATTAGTGTTCCTGCACATTAGACCTTTTTTTTAAAAATTAAATAAAAAATGTAAATTCTTATTTTTCACAATGTTTATCTCAACAAAACTTGTTTAAAAAGGACTAACTGCTCGCATGGTGAAAAATAACATTTTCCTAATTACTAATTTATATTTTTATTATTTATCCATATTCTTCGCATGGCAGTTTTCAGTTGGAAATTGAAAGATCGAAGATTTAGTCTTTGCCTGACTTCTTGGAGAGAAAACAAAGGGGTGAAGAAGGAAAGAAATGAAAAAAAAAAAGTATAATTAATTAATTTGAGAGAAAAAGAACAAATATTAACAAAAAGTTTATGTACGAGGACCGAAGTTGATTTTTTATGTATAGTGAACATTATTGTTTTATTGTTATTTTTGTTTAAATATTATATTTTTTATATATAAAATATTTATTTATTTATTATACTATCATTTTAAATTAAAAAAATATAAAAATTTGTTTATATTATATAATATTTTGATTTAAATATGATCTTGAATATTAAATTACTGTAAATGTGATAAATAAATAATGTTAAAATATATTTAGCAATACAACATGAGAGTTCAAATCCAACCTACTAAGAGGTTTAATATTCACTGAAATATTACTGTTAGAAATAATATTATTGATCTCTAAAATAATAAAATTAGTCACTACTTTAGTTAAAAACTAATTTAAAGGTTAATTTATATAAATAGTTAAAATTAGAGGCTAATTTAAATCATGTTTTGAAATTTAATTTAACTAAATTATTTTTTTAACTTGAACAATGTAATGATTAAATATATTTTGTTTTTAAATTAGTTATATTATTTTTTTGTTATTATTGATTATTTTAAGTTTGAATTTATTAATGACTGAATGACCTGATTTTGTAAAAGAACGTATTTCGTTTCAAATGAAATTTGAATTCATATAAAAGAAAGAAAAAGTTTCATTACATTCATGAAAATGAAATTGTTGGTTACATTTCTTCTTCTTATGTTAGTCACTTAAAGATCGAACCCAAATATATGATAATGACTTTTTTTTACTCTTGTATTTATATTTATCTAGAGTGATAATATTGCTTTAATATAAATATATTACAAAAAGTTCATTAAAAAAAATGTTCACCTTTCGAAAGCTTTCTATAATTTCATAATTAATTTTTTAAAATATCCTAACATGCTTATTATTTCAGAAAAAAATCAACAAAAATAATTAGAAAACTAATTGTGAAATATATAACACAAAAATGAATTTTAAATTATAGTTTTTGAAAAAATATATCAGAATCAACCATACAGTATATATTTTTGAAAAACAAAATTTAAAAATAAGTTCTCAATTTATGAATCTATTATATATTTTAAAAAAATAAATTCACGAGTTTTGGATTTATAAATTTGAAATATATTTATATTTTTATAGGTTCTCAAAAAATGAGCATTGTATTGTGAAATTGTGTAGACCCCAAATCTTGTCGGGTTCCCCAATAAAATTAAAGATAACTCATTTCGAAGATGGTCAAGACTTTATTAAGTCCTTAATAGCTTTTTCTAAGTTCCATTTAAGATAGAAAGGGTTTTTAGAGACAATAAAAATCGCAAATTTCGTCAGAAATAGCAGATGGTCATCCAGGACAGTCAGACGGTCGTTCATGCCTACTTTAAGGCGATGGACGGCCGTCCACTTGGCTCAGACGGGCGTCTATGGCCACTTTTTGTCATGGACGATCATCAACTTTTTTCTGGTGCGATTCCTTATAAATAGGAGCTTCATTCCTCGAATTTTTCACACTTTTTCACTCCTACCACTCTCTAGGAGGCCTTTTGGCACTTTTGAGTGACTTTGAGCGTTATTCCAGAGTTCAAGTGAGCTTTCCGATTTCCGTTTAAAGTAGAAATCGGTTAAGAAAGTCTCATTTTGAGACATCCGACCCTTGGTAGAGTGAGATTTTATCTTTTGCGGGAAGAGTGTGCCTGTAGAGTGCGGGGACTGCCAAAAAGTGTCCTCAAGTTGCGAAGGGTTAATATAAAGCTTGCTTCGGAGGTTCCTTCCCTATTCTCTCTCTCTTTTACTGCTTTCTTTATTGCTTTCTTTGTGTGCATTAGATAATAGGATCATGTAGACATTTAAATTCTGCATGTAGGTAAAATAATAGGGTAAAAGCATAATTTCTTTAAGTATTTATTTTATGAACTAGTCCATCATAGGGAACCCGAAAGGGGCGTTGTGGGGTGCTAACACATTCCTCACACGTAACTAACTCTCTTACCCGATTCTGGTTGTAATGGCCAAAATTGGTTTTTTTCTAAAACCAATGTCTTCTTCTCTTTTTTTCCTTTTTCGATGTTTATGGTAAAAACATCGATGGCGACTCCCTCAAACCTTTTCAAAAATCTCACCTTTAGAACCAGTCCGGTTATCGGATAACCTAAAGGCGTCGAACCACTTCTTTAAAAAATGCGAGTCATCTAAAATCATCACGTTACTCCAACCGTCTCTTCTGACGGCGGCGATAGATGACAACTCCGCTGGGGAAGCTAAAGAGTAGATCTCATTTAGTGATGAATTAGTTTAAGAAACAAAAACTAGAAATTACGTTTTTACCCTTTTTTGTTTTTATAACATGCTTTATTGTTTGACTTTAATAATTGTTGTATGCTTATTTTCTGCAATTGTTTGAAATAAACAACTGTACACAAACATTTGCACACAACAATCCCTTTATACCTCGGGGCAAGAGAGAATACACATAGGGAGTGGGTGGCAGGTACGACCGACCATGGTAATGGCCTTAGTGTCAGCATGTCATTGTCGAAAACCACCACTCCAGGTGATAACCTTATTCTTTTGGTCTAAGAACGTTGACACATAAATCTGTGCATGGTTCAAGCACTGAGAGATTGAAGGGTCCTTATAATGGGGGGCACCTTAGGGGTCTGGCCTTAGTGAGAACAGTTAGAACCTACCTTTGTCAATGCACTTTTCTGCAGGAAACCCTACCTCGTGAATAAAACATCTCTGTTCGCGGATGAGTGAATTGTTTGTGCATTCGTTTATTGCATTTATCTATTGCGTAGCATAATCATACAACAGCAAAAATAAAAACAAAATCTCAAAAAACTCTTTCATAATAAACACCCTTATCTCGGACAGTCTACATTTTAGTTAGCCTGGTTTCAAATTCTTTGTAAGTCAAGTAACCACGTGGATCGACAGAACAGATAAGGGATTATAAAACAAATTTTTTTGTAATAAATAAACCAACTTTATCTCGGACAATCTACATTTTAGCTAGCCTGGTTTCAGGTTCTTTGTAAGTTAAGTAGCCACGTGGACCGACAGAAGAGATAAATGGTTAAAAATAATAAGAACAATCTAAAACAATAAAAATAATTTTTACAATAAAAAGATTTTTGACAAAGTCAATCATTCTTACCCGCATCATCTCATAAGTGGTAAAATCATGAGAGAAAATAAATGCATAAGGAAAGTATGCATACACATCATCTTAATAAATCTCTTATCACTAGTGCAAAATGGGTCTTAATGAATCTTAAGAGCATTTTTTGGAAAAGTTGTTGGGACAAATCCCCTTTGGGTATTTGCCACCTGTTCTTCACTTTTTCCTCTTCGTTTTGATATATTGTGCGTCTAAATCCGACGTCCCAGTCAAAAGTTATCTTACTTTGAACATTTTCCATCTTTTTATACTAGTGCATACATAAACACACCCATGTTATGGGGCATTAGATATCCTTAAGACAAAGGCGAAAGAGACCCCGAACACATTTGTAACCATCCACAAGGAAGGGATAAGTGTACTAAGGTATATGGTGACCTTCATTATACTTGTCAAATCCATGATGAGGAAGGAATCATTATACCGAAGTGGGTATGATGCTCCGTGAAGCGTAAAACTTTAAGGATGATACTAAAGCTATTGTTTTAAGGTGTATCTATCCCACACCAATCATTCATTTTAAGTAATAAAATTCATTTTTGCATTCTAGAAAGTGGTTGGTCTTCCTATGGTCTGAACCCGTGCACAAAAGGCTAAAGCGATGAAGCAGCTAGAAAAGCAGAATCGTAAACTGCTGAAGTTAACTCCTTAAGAGAACAAATGGTGTAGATGATGGAGTTAATGCGCCAACAGAACCTCAATAAGGGCGATACTCATGGTAATTGCTCATCTCACCATACCATGAGTAAGAAGAAGAGGAATTCTTCTACGAACAAAAAGCTTCCGTGCAGTCCGAAGTAAGGGCGATGCTCATCCAGCCCCCAGAAGTCTCCAAGCAACAAATCTCCGCTCTAGAAATAGGGCCATGGATGGACATAGCTTTGACGTGAAGGAGGCAGCTAATATGTGTCTTGTCAAGAACATTTGTTTCCCTCCAAAGAACATTTGTTTCCCTCCAAAGTTCAAGGTTCCAGACTTTCCAAAGTACATGGGAATGATTTGCCCCAGGAGTCATCTTACTATGTACTGTCGCAAGATGGCTCCCCATGCCGACAACAAAGAACTCCTGATACACTACTTTCGGGAGAGCCTGACCGATTCAGCTGTGAATTGGTATATGCAGCTGGAGAAGGGACAAGTCCAGAACTGGAAGTAGCTGGTAGACACCTTTCTTCGTCGTTATAAGTACAACATCGATCTGACCCCTGATAGGTCAGATCTCCAAACACTGAGCAAGAGAGGCGACGAATCCTTTAAGGCGTATGCCCAGCGATGGAGGGAACTGACTGCCCAAGTGGAGCCTCCGCTATCGGACAAGGAGACCGTGTTTATGTTCATCAACTCGTTGATTGGACCCTATTATGACAAAATGATAGAGAACACGTCAACCCTCTTTGCAAACGTGGTCACCATAGGAAAGAGTGGAGCAGGGATTGAATAGTGGAAGGATAACGCGGCCTTCCTCCTCCAATGCATAATTCAAGAAATCCCTGGGCAAGAAGAAGGAGGCAACATAAACGCCATCAGCCTCACCATTCCTTCTTCTTCTTCAAAGCCAGCTAGGCAATCTGATGTGAACATGACCTATGATAAGGGCTAGAGCAAGGGAAATAAAGGAAGTTTTTCAACAAATATTGTTGGTTGACCAAATTATGTTTTGAATTAATCAATTAATGGACTTTACTTTGATTTTGTTTTAAGTTGTAATAAGGGCCCAATTGAAAATTTAGTCATCAGCCTTTGGGAGACCAAGGGGTGCATAGCTGATTGACTTTTGATTGCCACAATTTCAGATACAATCAGTCATTAAGTAGTTTCCATTCCTAGGTTAATGGATCATTATTAGCCTTTATTTGTTTTCGTTAAATAGTTTTCAATTCCTAGATTAATGGGTTATTATTAGTATTTATTTTCTTTTATTGAGTCTTTTGTAATTCTGATGGTAACGCTTCTATATCAGCTGAACCATTTTTATCAAGAAATAACAAGTGGAATTTTATTCAGAAATATTAGAGTTTATCTCTTTTATCTTAGTGAGAGTGATTCTCCTAAATTCTTGAGTGATTCAAGAACCCTTGGCTGTATCAAAGGACTGTCATATCCTTTGTGTGTTGCCTCCCTTGGGAAGAGTGATTCTTTCCTTCCACCTTCTTTCTAATTCCTAAATTTCTTACAAGGTTTTGACCCTAAAGATCCTAAATTACCCCTTGTGATTCATATCAGTTAGTATTCAGAGCCCCGGTTTAAGGGTTTAAACATCAAATTGATGGCAGAAGAGGAAAATTACAGTCAAGAAGCAGGAATTAGTCTATTACAAATGAGAGTATTGGTACAACATTTGGAAAGATTAATGATATGACATAACAATGAGCTCCATGAAAGATTGAACCGGTTGGAGAATAGAAATCCTGAAGACGAAAAAGAAAGGAGAAATAGGAGAATGAATTATGAAGTAGCAAGATCAAGTAGGCTTGAAGGAGTCAAGCTTAACATTCCTCCGTTCAAAGGAAAGAGTGATCCAGAGGCATACTTGGAGTGGGAGATGAAAATAGAGCATATTTTCTCATGCAACAATTATGAGGAGACCAAAAAGGTGAGACTTGCAACAACAGAATTTTCTGACTATGCTCTTGTTTGGTGGAACAAGCTACAAAAGGAGAGAGATAGAAATGAAGAGTCAATGGTTGATACATGGACTGAGATGAAAAGGATCATGAGGAAGCGGTATGTGCCGGCTAGTTATGCAAGGGACTTGAAATTTAAACTCCAAAATGTAACACCCTACCTTATAAACCCTCAATCAGAAGAATTAATAATTTTTAGTAGAAATTTTTTTTTCCGATAATAATCTTTCCCTCGTACATAATATCAATATATAAATTTTCAATAATCCATTCCTGCATTTCATCATTTTAAAAAGTACTAAAAGTAAACATTCATAATTACATATAGATAAAATACTAGTACAATCCTCCAAAATATTAAGGGCAACATTGAGGATACTTCCTACATAGCAGCTAACTACACAAAAGAGTAACTACTACTTACTACCCTGTAGGTCTATATACTATAAAAGACTATCTATAAAAGTTTGGATATATTTATCCCAATACATGTTGCCATTATTATGGCTCTCAACTAATGAGTATGAGTAACATATTCATCGAGTGTGGAATCTGTGCCATCTCCCCTCTCTTCAAACAATGACCGATCAGGTCCAACGAGTACCGCAAGCACAAAGAAATAAAGAAAACAGAAAGACAAGAGGGTGAGCAACAGTTCATACATCATTTTAAAATCAACATCATAAACATTCACAAGTCAATCAAATTCCAAATGATTGATGTTAATGATGCATGATCCTAATATGTTTTCTAAAATGTTTATGCATGCGGGCCCGAATCATTTCTCAAATCAGTACTGGGGTAGCCAGGAGTTGACACTACTAGGCATGGAAAATCCACCCACGGGATTGTTGAGACCCATGCTCAAATATAAACCCAGTAGTTCACTGACCATTGATATACGGTAAGAGCACAATCAGGTATAGCAGAGTTTGTACAGTGGGATCCCCGACAACAGGTAGCGAGCCTGGGTCTTTTGGGGCCTCCAACCACTACCCTTCCTATCCTCAAGTCCTCCCTCAGGGCCTCCCTATCGTATTCTCAGAGTCCATAATCTCCGATTCCCCAGATTTCACAAATCACCATTTTCAAATGAATAATGTATGAGTCCCTAAGTGGTTTTTTTTAGAAATTCACATTTTTCAAAAAATTTGACAGAGTTTCCCCTGTAATACAGACTTCCCAAAAATTTTCCAATCACCTGTTACAAGCAGAAAACTTCCAATATAGTTCAAAAAGGGTTCACAACCCATCATCCAATTCTCTCAATTAAATTTTCAATGAACTTTCTCATGAAAAACCACCATGCATATAAATGCTCACTCAAAGACCATACATATCATAATAGAATACCAAACATATATTTTACACCATCATACACGTAAGTAATTCATTATCACTTTCACAACCAAGCATATAATAAAATCAAAATGATCAATCATAACAAATTTAGACAAATTCAACAAATAAGGTCAAACAAGTTTATGATGTAATCCTTACTATATAGCCCACCCCTTACCTGATACGTTCACATTTATTCCTTTCAAAGCTTGATGTTGTGTTTCAGCAAAATCTATATACGTAATAAAATGCTAGTTAGAATCTTATATTTCTATGATTCTATCTCATGAGAATTTAATTCATTTTGTATTGTTAATTCATTTCTAATAATATTTTAAGCTCACATTCAGCTTACAATTAACTTAGAAATTATCCTATTTTATAGGCACTTAGAGTAGAAAGAATCCTAATAACAACCATGGACAAGGTTTAGTATTTCAAAATTTTCTAGAGTTATATAAACTGTTTTGGCATGAGATTTGAGCCAAAATTTTAATAACTTAATTACCTACAATATTAATGAAGGAAATAAATTTAAATACCCTATAAAATAGATGCAGTTTTCAGTTTTCAGTGGTTGTTTCCAACTAGGCTCAACTACAATAACACTCTGAACATGCCTTGGTAATTTGACTATAACTCATGCTAAATATAAGCTATTGACATGAAACAAATTTATAAATTTTGGGGATATAATTTCCTACAACTTTTATGAAGGAATCAAGTCATAATTTCATACGTATCAATCCCAGTAATTCAAAAACCGAGGCTGTTGAAACAGGGCAACATCTTAACGTCACAGCTAGAACACTTGACAGTAAAATGGGTATAACTTGAACTACCAATATCCGTTTAATGTAAAACCAGTTTCTAAATTTCGACAATTTAAAGGGCTACAACTTTCATGAAGATACCAATTCCTAATTCTGTTCACACAAGTCCCCAAAAATTCAATGAATAGTACCTACGAATTAGGACTCTTAAAGTTTTTAGCTTAACAACTTCTAATCCTCAATTTTAAGCATCATTCTAGTATTCTAGGAGTAAAACCTACAATAACCTTCTTCCTACATCCATTCAAGTTGAACCAAGTGAGGAGAAAAATAGAAAATGCACCGTTTTGAAAAATAAAACGGTAGAAATGTAGAGGAGATTGAGATAAACCAACTTACCTATTGGAACTTCTCAAGAAAATCAAGATTTTCCCGTTAAAATCAAGTTTGAATGTAAGGAAATTTTGAGAGAAAGAGATAAACTATGAAACTACGGTTGCACGGTTGCAGAATGACACTCTTTCTTTTTAAAGTCAAACATTTCACCTAATAATCCGCTCAGCGCATTTCTGATGCGCCCAGCGGATTACAGGCCGCATGTAATAGAGGTTTCGAACCACAATCCACTCAGCGCATTTCTGATGCGCCCAGCGGATCCCAAAACTCTCTTTTAATCGATTAGTGAATACCTGTTGATCGATCAGCAGACATAATCCGCTCAGCGGATTTTCGTGCGCTCAGCGGATTATATTACAAAAATGTTACCCATTATTTTCTTCCTTTTTACTCTAGCCAGGATTTGAACCCACAACCCCTAAGACTCCAACATCACTCCAAACCATATCAACCATCATATGTTTCTTGTCAATTTATACACATAATAAACTTTTAATGTATCTACACTCAATGCATACAAGAAAATAATAATTTCTAAATGTGACAATTAAAATTGTTAAGTCCATACTCTTTCAATTTCAACCCTAAATCATATAATTACTATCAGGCGTCCAGTTGCCCGCGAAACAGATCAATTTTAAGTATTTTCTAAAAATTCTAGAAAAATTCTAGAAAAACACAAATAATCTAACAAACATCAAACTCTACAGTTTCTTCACCCAATTCTTAATAATTTAATTATTAAAAGTTTGACAAAGACTTTGTCAAAATTTAACAAATCAGGGGTATTGAGAATCAGGATGTTACACAAAAACTTACTCAAGGCAACAGGGGGGTTGAGGAGTATTTCAAAGAAATGGACATGCTCATGATTCAAGCAAAGATTGAAGAAGATGAAGAGGTAACTATGGCCCGATTTATTGGTGGTTTGAATATTGATATATGTGATATTGTTGAGTTGCAGGAGTTTGTTGATATGGAGGGTTTACTTCATAAAGCAATTCGAGTGGAGCAACAACTCAAAAGAAAAGAAATGACTAAGAAGAGTTCTACCAACTTTGGATTTTCAAGTTGGAAGGACAAAGGCAAGAAAGATGGGACTGTTACTTCTAGTAGTTTCACACCTATTCCTACAAAGACTCATTCAAAATATGAAGAACAACCCTCTAAAAAAAGTAGAGATGTGAAGTGTTTCAAGTGTCAAGGCCTAGGACACTATGCTTATGAGTGCCCTAACACAAAGACCATGGTTCTTAGAGAGGGAGAATATATAAGTGAATCTGAGGTTGAAGAGGGAGAAAAGAGTGAAGACATTGAGGAGGAAGAGATTCCAAAGGGAGATTTATTGATGATTAGGCGATTACTTGATAGTCAATTGAAACCTGTGGAAGAAAGCCAAAGAAAAAATAATTTTCACACTAGATGTTTAATCAATGACAAAGTGTGCATGATGATCATAGATGGAGGTAGTTGCACCAATGTGGCTAGTGCTAGATTAGTATCAAAGCTAAATTTAGCTACCAAACCACATCCTATGCCATATAAACTTCAATGACTTAGTAAGGATAGAGAGGTGCAAGTGAGACAACAAGTTGAAGTGGACATTTCCATTGGAAAATACAATGATAAGGTGCTTTGTGATATTATTCCTATGGAAGTTAGTCACTTACTTTTGGGGAGACCATGGCAGTTTGATAAAAGAGTTAATCATAACGGGTTCACCAACAAGATCTCTTTCATGCACCAAGGCAAGAAGATTGTGCTCAAACCTTTGAGTCCACAAGAAGTGTGTGAGGATAAAAAAAAATGAGAGAAAAACTTCTTCAAGAAAAGAGAGAGAAAGAAAGCGTTAGTGAAACACTTGAGTGGAAAAAGAGTGATCAAAAGAAGAGTGAAACACTTGAAGTGAGGGAGAATTATTTATCTATAAAAAGTGAGTATAATGTTAATTTTACATTCAATTTGTCAGACTTATCTCTTTTTTATGTAGATGGCGAATCTGATTTGAGGACAAATCCTTTTCAAGAGGGAGAGAATAATGTGAACATGACCTATGATAAGGGCTAGAGCAAGGGAAATAAAGGAAGCTCTTCAACAAATATTTTTGGTTGACCAAATTATGTTTTGAATTAATCAATTAATGGGCTTTAGTTTGATTTTGTTTTAAGTTGTAATAAGGGCCCAATTGAAAATTTAGTCATCAGCCTTGGGGAGACCAAGGGGTGCATAGCTGATTGACTTTTGGTTGCCATAGTTTCAGATACAATCAGTCATTAAGTAGTTTTCATTCCTAGGTTAATGGATCATTATTAGCCTTTATTTGTTTCCATTAAATAGTTTTCAATTCCTAGATTAATGGGTTATTATTAGTATTTATTTTCTTTTATTGAGTGTTTTGTAATTCTGATGGCAACGCTTCTATATCAGCTGAACCATTTTTATCAAGAAATAACAAGTGGAATTTTATTCAGAAATATTAGAGTTTATCTCTTTTATCTTAGTGAGAGTGATTCTCCTAAATTCTTGAGTGATTCAAGAACCCTTGAATGTATCAAAGAACTGTCACATCCTTTGTGTGTTGCCTCCCTTGGGAAGAGTGATTATTTCCTTCCACCTTCTTTCTAATTCCTAAATTTCTTACAAGGTTCTAACCCTAAAGATCCTAAATTACCCCTTGTGATTCATATCACAATCCCAGAGGCAGGAAAGGAAGTTCACTCCCATTCCAACCTCTTATGGGAGTTTACTACCTAAGCTAGTGGAGGTCAAGCTCCTGGCATACGTCCCGCCAAGAAAGATGGACCCACCTTACCCTGAGTGGTATAAGCCCAATGAGAAATGCACTTATCACTTAGGTGCTCCCAGGCACGCAGTAGAGAATTGTCGGGCCTTAAAATATAAGGTCCAGGAGTTAATAGACGCCAGATGGGTCACATTTGATGCTCTTGCCCCCAGCATAGAAGTCAAGTCTCTGTCGCAACCAGAGTGATAGGGTTGGATAGGGAGGACTAGCTGTTAGGGTTCTTTCTGAAAGAATTAATGGTTGAGTTCAAGAGGGGGGGTGAATTGAACTTAAGAAAACTTTTTTGCAAAACTTACTTTCTCTTGGAAGAATGATTTATCTTTATTCAATTCTTGTGTAGGTAGGTTTGATTTTAATCACAGCAAGTATATAGACAAGAAATAAAGGAGATGAAAGAAGAAATTCAACACAAAAGTTTATACTGGTTCACTCTTTACCAGAGCTACATCCAGTTCTTGACAAATCTGCCAAGTTCCACTAATTCCAAGTGAAAAATACAACCAGTAGATATACACCAATCTACCCCAAGAACTATCTCACAAACCCACAAGATAGATTCTCGAAAACCTCCCAGTAACCAAATCCAGTTACTGTAACCAGTGCAGATCCAAAATCCAATCTGCACAATCTCACTTTTACACAAGAGTATGAAAAGAAAAAACCTGGACTGCAGCTTTATCAGTACAAATGTCCAGAAGCAATTCTAACTCAGAACTTTCTCTCTTTGATTAACAACAATCTTGATCAAAGCACCTTATGATATGAACAGTTCTTGAATGCACAGAGAAAGTCACGGGTATGATAGCTCAAAGATTGCTTTCAAATGTTTTCACAAATTGTATATTTCAGAAGATAGATCAAATCTGTATTTATAGAGTAAAGGAGAGTACCAGAATGTTTAATCTATTAAAAACTGATTCAGAGTAGAAAGTAATCGATCAGAATGAACATATAATCAATTAGAATCAATTATGATCGATTAAAACAGCATTATGATTGATCAGAACTAATTATGATCGATTAGAATCGAATTACGATCGATCAGAATGTATTTCAATCGATTAAAACGACGTTTCAACAGATTGAAATCCTGTAGGTTCTTAGACAGAAAAATAGTCTCTCTGTTTCAACAGATTGAAAAGTATTTCAACAGATTGAAATTCTAAAAACACTTAGACTGAAAAATAGTCTTTCTGTTTCAACAGATTAAAAAACATTTTAACAGATTGAAAATGCGAAACCTTTGATATTTGAAAAATTCATTAAGAACATTTTAACCTGATGTTAAGTGATTTAAACAGATTGAAATTCCTTTTCAACATATTGAAAAACTTAGTTTGTTCTTTTAATGCTTATATGTTAGTTTTTCATGCAGAAAAATGATTTCAATGAGATGCATCATTTCAAGGCGCTTATCACAAGATTTATTTGCCTATCAAGAGATTAAGTTCTAAACTCCTAACCTATTCAACTACACACCCACAAACTAAACTATATCAGCTCAATATGTCTTCATCAAATCCAACAAGTGCTTCACTTTCTCTTTTTAAAGTTTTCTTTGTATTTCTTGTGGTCCCAGCCCGTGGCCGTGAGACCATCGATTAAAAGGGCATTTTTGTACATATTCCTTTATTTCAATACATGAGACATTTTTCATCCATATTCACATTTATTCTTTTCCCTATTTTATTTATTATTCTTCCAAAATAACTGAATAATAAAATCTATACCTAAAATAGAACCCTTAAAATGATCATGTTTGTGATTGATGAATCTCTGTGGGATCCGGAAGCCGAAGGCGAATGGGTCGAATCCGACAGTGAGCAAAAGACCATTTCTCCGGACATGCAAAGATTGCTGGAAAGAGAAGCTCGCTCCATACAACCCTATCAGGAAGAGATAGAGACCGTCAACTTGGGACAGAAGGACGATAAGAAGGAAATAAATATCGGCACCCAAATTGATAGTGACATTAGGGAAGGGTTAATACAGTTATTGAAAGAATACATGGACGTACTCGCTTGGTCTTACCATGACATGCCTGGACTCAACGCAAGCATAGTGGAGCATAAACTACCTTTGAAAGAGGGTTTCCGGTCAATAACGCAAAAGCTAAGAAAGACGAAAATCGACTGGTCCTTAAAAATTAAAGAGGAAGTACAAAAATAGTTGGACGCTAATTTCCTAATCGTGTCTAAATACCCTGAATGGCTGACAAACATCGTGCCAGTCATGAAAAACAATGGAAAAATCAGAGTGTGTGTAGATTACAGGGATCTAAATCGAGCAAGTCCAAAACACGATTTTCTCCTACCACACATCGACACGTTGGTGGATCACACCGCCGCGAACACACTCTATTCCTTCATGGACGGATATGCAGGGTATAATCAGATTAAGCTAGCCATCAAAGATAGAGAAAAAACTTCCTTAATCACACCGTGGGGAACGTTCTGCTACAGAGTCATGCCTTTTGGACTCAAGAACGCAGGGGCTACCTATCAAAGGGTCATGGTAACATTATTCCACGACATGATCCATAAAGAAATTGAAGTTTATGTGGATAACATGATTACCAAATCCAAGAACGAAATAGACCACATTCTTTATTTGAGAAAATTATTCGATCAACTTTGGAAGTATCAACTGAAGCTAAACCCGGCTAAGTGTACATTTGGAGTGCGGTCGGGTAAACTACTTGGATTTATCGTTAGCAAAAAGGGAATAGAGGTAGACCCCGACAAAACAAAGACAATTTTAGGAATGCCCCCACCGGAAACTAAAAAAGAGATAAGAGGATTTCTGGGCTGGATTAACTACATAGTAATGTTCATCGCACAACTGACAGACAAATGTGCATTCATCTTCAAACTGTTGCGCAAAAATCAACCAATAGTTTGGAACGAGGATTGCCAACCAGCTTTTGAGAAAATTAAGTTGTACTTGACCAATCCAACAGTATTGGTACCGCCCATTGAAGGAAAATCTCTCATCCTTTATCTATCGGTACTCGATGAATTTATGGGAAGTGTGTTCGGTCAATAGGATGATATAGGAAAGAAAGAACAAGTCATATACTACCTCATCAAAAAGTTCTTAGACTATGAGGCCCGTTATACACCACTCAAAAAAACATGTTGTGCATTGGTGTGGGCAACTCAACGTCTCAAGCAGTATATGATTAGACATACAACTTGGTTGGTTTCCAAAATGAATCCAATCAAGTACCTATTTGAAAAACCCGTCCTGACTGGAAGAATAGTTAGGTGACAAGTACTCCTCTCAGAATTTGACATCGTCTATGTCACCCAAAAAACTATCAAAGGAAGTCTCCTAGCAGACTACTTAGCACACGGATCAACAAACGAATATCAATCCCTACAAGACGATTTTCCAGATAAACACATCATGCATATCCAACACGAAGAACTTGAAGACGATGCATGGACTATGTTCTTTGACGGAGCCTCAAATATGCTTGGACATTGGATATGAGTTGTTTTAATATCCCTTAAAAAGAAGTACATCCCGGTAATAGCCAGGCTAAATTTCAACTGCACCAATAACATGGTTGAGTATGAAGCCTGCGCCCTGGGATTCCAAGCAGCTCTAGATCATGGGGTGACCAAACTCAAAGTTTTCGGTGACTCATCCCTTCTTATCTACCAACTCAAGGGTGAATGGGAAACCAAAAATTCCAAATTGATCCCATTGATCCATATCTAGAGTACATCCGGAATATGATTTCGAGGATGGAAAACGTCACTTTCGAGTACATCCCTCGGGAAGACAATCAGTTCGCAGATACTCTCGCTACTTTGTCATCCATGTTCGCCTTAGATCAAGAACGTGAGATACCGATTATCCAAATTAGGTTGCATGATAAACAAACTTTTTGTATGGCAGTAACTAGCGAGAAAGACAAATCCCCTTGGTATCATGACATCAAGCGATACCTCACGAAGGGCGAATATCCTGAGGGAATTAATGATAATGATAAAAGGACCATTCGGAAGAGAGTCGTAAGGTTCACGTTGATCGGAGAAACCCTTTATAAGAAATTTTTTTACTCCAGCTTATTAAGGTGTGTGGACCACGAAGCGGCTCAAACCTTAATTAAGGAAATTTATGAAAGAGTCTTCGGAACCCACATACCAGGGCATGTCATGCCAAAGAAGATCCTAAGGGTGGGATACTTCTGGTCCACAATGGAAGGTGATTGTCATCAATACGCTAAAAAGTATCACAAGTGCCAAGTCTATGCTGACAGTGTTCATGTCCCACCAGTGCCTCTCAATGTCTTGACTACGCCATGGTTGTTCTCCATGTTGGACATGAATGTTATTGGACCTATCGAGCTCAAAGCGTCCAACGATCATCGTTTCATCTTGGTGGTCATTGACTACTTTACCAAATGGGTAGAAACGACATCTTACGCACATGTGACCAAGAAACTAGTGACCACCTTCGTCAAGAAAAATATCATGTGTCGATATGGTATCCCTCATCGTCTCATTACTGATAATGGGACCAATCTGAACAATAAGATGATGGAAGAGTTATGCTATGATTTCAAAATCCAACATCACAACTCCTCTCCATACTGACCCAAAATGAATGGTGCAGTAGAGGCAGCCAACAAAAACATCAAGAAAAGCATCCAAAAGATAGTGATAACATATAAAGACTGGCATGAAATGTTGCCCTTTGCCCTACACGGATATCAGACTTCCATATCGACCTCCACAGGAGTCATTCCATTTTCCCTCGTATACGACATGGAGGTCGTACAGCCAGTGGAAGTTGAAATACCCTCCCTGCGAATTATTATGGAAGCAAAGTTGACAGAAGCAAAATGGGTCCAAAATCGGTACGATCAGTTGAACCTAATTGAAGAAAGACGATTAGACGCCAGATGTCACGGACAAGCCTACCAAAAGAAAATCAAAAGGGCTTACGACAGAAAGGTCGAACCCCACAATTATCATGAGGGGGATCTAGTGATAGAGAAACTGCTTCCAGCCCAGAAGGATAAAATTGGAAAATGGGCGGAAAATTATGAAAGACCATTTGTGGTCAAGCGAGCTTTCTTAGGAGGAGCCCTTATCCTTACCAACATGGACGAAAAAGAACTTCGACACCTAGTCAACTTAGATGCGGTGAAGAAGTATCACGCTTGAAGACATTGTTCATGATCTGCCAGGATGAAAACCCGCAAAGGGCGTCTTGGGAAAAAGTTAGGATCCACACACCTCGCTAGGATACGTCCTGGGCAAAACTTAGGGGTTAAGAAAAAAAAAATGAGTAAAAAGAGCAATGACTACCTTAGTCGAAAATCGCAAGGCGGCTATGGTAATGTCCTTCCGGAAGAGGCAAGCTTTGCACAGTCTTCACTCCGGGCTCGAGCATATCGACTGAAGCAACTAGGAGAACTAAGGGGGCAGATATCAGGGGCATGATTGTTATAGCCTATACAGTGCAGCCAACCTTGGGCAGTCATGTTTCTAAATTCCTTTGTAAATCCTTCTGTAAAAAATAAACTATTTATTCATATCAATAAAATTGTCTTTCATTTCTTTTCTCTTAACCAAATTATGAAAATGTCTCTATGTTTAATGAATCATAAGCATGCATAAAAAACCAATACAAGAAAGCATAAGAAAAGAAAGGATAAAAGCCTGCTAGGAAAATTCTTAGGCAAAAATTAGGGCAACCTGCTAGATCGAAAACCTCAAAAGGGAAGTCTAGACAAAAGTTAAGGCATTCGTAAAAAAGAAAAAAGACCGCTAAGAAATCCTAGGAAAAAATAAAGGTAGCTCGCTAGATCGAAAACCCCAAAAGAGCGATATAGGCAAAAGATAGGGCAAAAAATACACAAACGAAAAAAGAGAACCCATCAGCGTCCTACGACCAACGGGAAAGGGCAGTCACTTCTCTAGATACATATAATAAGAAAATGGTCTGCATTTAAAACATTCACACACGAATAGTTGCACAAGAAGACTTTGTCAAAATCATGAAAATTAGACCTTCTTAATCATGCATGAGGAGACTAGCTCCATGTTTGTGATTGAAAAACAGGAAGAGTTGAGACCAAGTTTCCAAATAATGTTCTTCCTCAAGAAAGCAGAGCAACTCTCCACAAAAACTAATAAGAGCGTTAAGAATTATAAGCTCCAACTACCATCCTTCCACCAAATAAGGAAAAGGCAACATTGAAATCAAAACAAAGTCGACAGAAAAGCTCAAAATCCCCAAGTGGATCATTGCCTACTCTAGAGGCAAACAAAAACATTCTCGCATGACTCAGCATCATCACCACTACAAATCATCAAGCATACTCAGCTCATTTCTCCACCACATCCTTCAAGGGAGAATAAAGGCTTCATAAAAGCCCTTCACCAATACAATCAAGAAGTTAAGACTTCAAGCCCCAGAAGGTAACCAAAATTTGACCATCGGAAAGTCAACCAAGTCCCCGGTGGATCAACCAAAAAAAGAGAGAAAAGAACCTATCCCCAGTGAGCCTACCGCACAACGTTAAAAAAACTCATCCTCAGTGAGTCGCTCGCCTACGCATAGGAAAAACCTGGCAAGCAAAGAGCCAACATCCCCAAAGGGAATATCAGCCTACTCGGAGGCAAAACAACGCAAACCGAAAACCTTCACTTCCGAAGAAGCAATCCGCCTATTCAAAGGCACCATCTAAATCAACAAATCCCTCAATGGATTCTTGCCTACTTCAGAGGCATTTACCAAGAATCTCCGGAAGTCAACACACCAAATGACTACACAAGAAGAGTCAAGAACAATCACCCCCCATGGAGTCGGCACATGAGCAAGAGCAGTAAGCCGCAACCACATACATCGTCCGAAGGACCAGCTCCGCTGCAAGGGAGTGTCTTGAAGACAAAATATCAGCGCATGAGCTAGAGCAATAAGCCGCCACCACTCTATCACAAGGATTAACAATCACAACGAAAGGACATCCAGGAGATAGAGTTCTACACGTCATCCAGAGGATCAACTCCGTTGCAAAGGAGTATCCAAAAGACACAATCTGTCGTCCTCACCCGACAGATCAGCTCCGCTGCAAAGGAGTATCTTGAAGGAAGGATGTACATCATCCGAAGGATCAGCCCCATTGCAAAGAGGTATCCAGAGGAAATAATCCACCTTTACCTACTGAAGGGTCAACTTCCGCAACATGGGAGCATCCTGAAGACAAGAGTCTACTACACATTCACCACCTGAGGGGTCAGATGCCGCATCAAATGAGCATCCTAAGGGAAAATCTTTAACCGAAGGGTCAGCTACCACATCAAAGGAGCATCCTAGAGCCTCATAACATATCGTCCGAAGGGTCAGCCTCCGTAGCAAGGAAGCATCCTGAAAATAGCACCAGACTATGTTCACAGTCCCGAGGATCAGCTACCACAACAAGAGGAGCTTCCAGAGGACAATCGGGTAAGAAGGTTAACTCCTTCACTCGCCAATCGACTTTATGGTACGTTAGCCCATAGTCAATTGGTCGGGTGAAGGGCGGGCAGCTGTAGACCCCAAATCTTGCTCGGCTCCCCAATAAAGCCAGAGATAACCCGTTTCGAAGATGGTAAAGACTTTATTAAGTCCCTATTAGTTTTTTCTAAGTTCCATTTAAGATAGGAAGGGTTTTCAGAGGCAATAAAAATCGCAAATTTCATCAGAAACAGTAGATGGTCGTCCAAGACAGTCAGACGGCTGTCCATGTCTACTTTAAGGCGATGGACAGTCGTCCACTTGGCTCAGACGACCGTCCATGGCAACTCTTTGCTATGGACGACCGTCCACCCTACATGGACGACCGTCCATGGCCACTTTTTGCCATGGACGGTCGTCCACTAAGTCTAGACGACCGTCCACTTTTTCCTGGTGCGGTGTCCTATAAATAAAAGTCTCATTCCTTAAAATTTTCACACATTTTCACTCCTATCACTCTCTAGGAAGCCTTTTGGCACTTTTGAGTGACTCTGAGCATTATTCCAGAGTTTGAGTGAGCTTTCCGATTTCCGTTTAAAGTAAATCGGTTAAGGAAGTCTCCTTTTGAGACATTCGGCACTCGGTAGAGTGAGATTTTATCTTTTGCGGGAAGAGCGTGCCTGTAAAGTGCGGGGACTGCCAAAAAGCGTCCTCAAGTTTCAAAGGGTCAATATAAAGCTTGCTTCGGAGGTTCCTTCCCTATTCACTACAAAAAAAAAAGCCTATTACCTACGGAATATTATCTACGGATAAAAATCCGTAGGTAAATTTTACATTACCTATGGATATTACCCACGGATGAAAATCCGTAGGTAAATTGTACATTACCTACGGAATTACTATCCGTAGGTAAATTATATTAAACTAAAAGAATTGTCACTAGCAAGAATCAAACCCAGTACCATAAAGTTGAAAACTGATACTCCAACCACTAAACTATTAGGATATTCTAATAATAATTTACAACTAAATTATACTTATATTTATTCGTGTAAATATATAAATATATAAATATAAAATATATAAATATAAAATATAAAATATATAAATATAAAATATATAAATATAAAAATATAAAAATATAAAATATATAAATATAAAATATATAAATATAAAAATATAAAATATATAAAAATATAAAAATATAAATATATAAAAATATAAATATATAAATATATAAATATATAAATATATAAATACATAAATATATAAATACATAAATACATAAATACATAAATACATAAATACATAAATACATAAATACATAAATACATAAATACATAAATATATAAATATATAAATACATAAATATATAAATACATAAATACATAAATATATAAATATAAATATATAAATATATAAATATATAAATATATAAATATATAAATATATAAATATATAAATACAAATATATAAATATATAAATATATCAAAATATCAAAATATAAATATAAATATATTTTATATTTATATATTTTATATTTATATATTTATATATTTACACGGATAAATATAAATATAATTTATTTGTAAATTATTATCAAAATATCCTAATAGCTTAGTGGTTAGAGTATCGACCTTCAACTCGATGTACTGGGTTCGAATCCTGCCAATGACAATTCCCTTAATCTAATAATAATTTAAAGTTCAGAAAATATAATAAATAATAAAAATATAATATAAAGGGGAGGGGGTTGTAATAAATAAAAATATTTTGTTTAGGTGAGTGCATTACCTACGGATTATATTCCGTAGGTAATTACCTACGACCAAATTACATACGGATTTTCTACGGAAAGAAATCCGTAGGTAAAGTGACATTACCTACGGATTTTTGTCATTACCTACAGATTTTACCCGTAGATAATAAGCTTTTTTTTGTAGTGATTCTCTCTCTTTTACTGCTTTCTTTGTGTGCAAAAATATTTTGTTTAGGTGAGTGCATTACCTACGGATTATAATCCGTAGGTAATTCCAGCGAGTGCATTACCTACGGATTATATTCCGTAGGTAATTACCTACGACCAAATTATATACGGATTTTCTACGGAAAGAAATCCGTAGGTAAAGTGACATTACCTACGGATTTTTGTCATTACCTACAGATTTTACCCGTAGATAATAAGCGTTTTTTTTGTAGTGATTCTCTCTCTCTTTTACTGCTTTCTTTATCGCTTTCTTTGTGTGCATTAGATAATAGGGTCATGTAGATATTTAAATTCTGCAAGTAGGTAAAATAATAGGGTAAAAACATAATTTCTTTAAGTATTTATTTTCTGAACTAGTCCATCATAGGGAACCCGAAAGGAGCATTGTGGGGTGCTAACACCTTCCTCACACGTAACTAATTTCATTACCCGACTCTGGTTGTAATGGCCAAAATTGTTTTTTTTTCTAAAACCAATGTCTTCTTCTCTTTTTTTCCTTTTTCGATGTTTATGGTAAAAACATCGATGACGACTCCCTCGAACCTTTTCGAAAATCTCGCCTTTAGGTCCAACTCGGTTATCGGACAACCTAAAGATGTTGAACCACTTCTTTAAAAAACGTGAGTCATCTAAAATCATCGTGTCGCTCCAACCATCTTTTCTGACATTTAAAAAAAAAAATACAATTATAATGTGTTGTACAAATTTTGATTTTAATTTTTATTTGTAAGTTCTATCCATATTATTAAATTTATTTTGTAGGTCGTCTTATTTTATGTACTGTTTCAAATATGATATTCCATGCATGTATGTTTTGTTGATATTCTGAATTATTTTAAAATCAACCATGTTTTAAGTTTAAAAATATCAAAGGTGTGGTGTGGATCACGGCTGAAAATTGAATGGGTTATAAATTGTCAGAAGAGGGAGTTGAGTGGGCTGGGCTTGGACGTGAGATTTAGTCTTTTTGTAAGGTTAGATATTCGAGGAGACTATACATATTTCTACAAATAGATAAGTCAAATATATAAACATAAAAACAATAAAAAATCTTTAAAATATTAAGTTATAAGATTTTTTTTACCTATAATATATATAATTTTGTTTTATTTTTATTAAATACATATTTTAACTCATATTTTAATTTTTAACAAATTCGGAAAAATCTAAAATAAATATTTTTAAAAAAGACTTTAAAATATAAGTATGAACATATAAAAAAAAAATTTGAGGTTCTAGACTGTGGTATAAAAAAATTTACAGTTCATGCGGGTTCAAAAAATTTTTAGATTAATCTTTCTGAATTATCTTTTCAAGATTTTCGTGGAACATGAAATTATGTTTCAATAATTCATAACTTATAGGTGAAAAATCATTTTCAAGTTGACTTTTTTGTTTAAAACTTCCCGAATTCATTAATGCTTGAAAGCTTTCTATATTGACATTTTCAAAATGACAAAGTTATTATGGATTTTGTAATCCAAAATAAAAAATATTATATATTTTCAGATCATTTATTTAAAAGTTGTTTTAACTGACCCAAAAAAATTGTAAACATGTTAGAAAAATTAAATAAATGAATTTTTTTTGGCAATATATTATATTCAAATATGTTGAACAATCTTCATGTTTGTTGATATATCAAGCTTCTAGTGACTTATATACTCTTCATATATAATGTTTCGATATAAACTCTTATTGTATTATTATAGTTATTGAATCCGATAATTTGATTTTTGAAATAATATAAAATTATTTGAACATACTGAAAAAAAAAAATACTATCTTAACTTAAAAGTTCAAGACCTATCAATCTCGACTTGGGTCATCTTTCTAATGTTAATAAATGATTTTAAGTTTTAAGGTCTTTGAGTGAATTAAAAAAAAAAGTTTATAAACTACAAGTTTATGCTAACTGTGTAAAAAAAGAGATTATTTTGATTTATGAAAATAACTTGTATCATAATTAAAGTTTAAAAAAGTAAATTTAATTATATGATATGTAAGATGATGGCAAAGTCAATTTTAAAAATGAAGATACCAATGTCATCATCAACTTTTAGATTTCTGTTAAAAGTCCAAACTCACATGCTGGAAAAAGTTCGTAATTTATTGAAAAATGATCCATTTCAATAAATATTAAAGTGATTTTGACTCTTTTTTTAACTAAAAATACCATAAATAACTAAAAGGGATGATAATAATTTTTAACATACTTATATACGTAATTGAACTATTTTTTAAATTGGCCAAGTATTGGCATAAAATTAATCATTGTCTCATTTGGAGTTTATTGATAAATATATATGATGAACTTTGAAAGTTAAGAGAGGAGGTCAATATTTGTCATTTCAAATATTAATTGCTAAGTTGATATTATTTTTATTAGTAGAGTTGTCATGAATAAACAAATACTTTGAACATAGACAAAACTCAAGTAAATTAAAAAGGTATTTTAGATTTTATTTATTTTGATCTCTAAACATATATTAGAAGATCTTGAAAACAAAATAAAAGAAGGTCAATTTCAAAAAATTTAAATAAAAAAATACTAGCTAAAGTTTTTTATAATTTCAAATATTAATAGGGTAATACGACAAATTTTGATAATAAAATAAAGTGGACTTGTTCCATGTTCCCCATTCAAGGGTAAGAATGCATTAAACAAAGGAGGAAACTTATTCATTGTTATCATGAATTCTTGTTATAGCAAAGAATCCTTTTTGTGCGACAAGACAAAGTACTGAAGAAACCGAGGCATGTTGGTATACACAAGCTCATAAGCTTAATTAGTCTAGCCGCCATATGGGACTAATCTAATTAATAATGAGAGTATCATAAACATTGTAAAATCATTAGTTCCAATATAAACTAAAAGTATTAAATCTCCATTACAAGTTTATTCAACTATTTTGCTAAGTAGAACATTAGAAATTCATAACTAATACTTTAACGTAGGATGCACCAAACTGACTGTGGTAGCAATCATCACGTTATTCAGCTTACAACCTGGAAATTGTTACTACATGACCACAGTTTCTTGCGATGTTGTATGCATTGTAGCCCAGTGCCTATGGATAGACCTCAATAAGAGATCTAAAACCAAGAATGGGAAATATTTTGTAGTCTTTGAATCCTGCTTCAATGAAGAGTTGTTTCCATTCTTCCTCGGTTCGCTCTTTTCCATTGATGGCCAACATTGTCATATCCAAACTCAGCTTTGTTTGAGTCACTTCTTTGTAATCAAGCTTTTCATTTATTACTGTTTCTATTATAAGCACTTTTCCTTTCTGGTCTTTGGTTGAAATAGACTCCCTACAGTTTTTCAGAATCTTTACGCAATTTTCATCATCCCAATCATGTAAAACCCACTGCAAAGAGAGTTAGAGGAAAAAAATGCCTTTAATTATGATTGCAAATTTGCAGTATTTTTTTCCAAATCAAACAAGAAAAGAACGTGTATATACATATTTGTACGTACCTTTAGAAGGATTGCATCAGTTTGAGGGATGGATTTGAACATGTCACCACCAACAAAGCTTAAATTACTGCTTCCTGTCAAGTTTGCTATAACCTGAGGAAGGTCAAGCACAACACATTGCAACTTAGGAAATGTCTCGCTGATAATTCTGGCTGTGGTTCCAGTTCCACCACCTACATCCACGATGGAATCTAGGTTCTCAAAAACAGAAGTGCAGTTTTTGAGAGCCAAGTCTACCATTTGGGAATCACTTGCCATGGCCTCACTGAAGAGACTCAAGTATTTAGGTTCTCTGTCAATAAGTCCCCAAACACTTGTCCCTAAGGCAGTCTCATACAGTGTGGGGTCCTCCCCACAAATCCATTCCCCCAAGTGATGGTATTTACTCATGAGAAGAGGATCAGTAATCAACCGAACCATTGGAGATAAGCAATGGCCACTGCCATTGACTAGAAGTTTTGAGGCTGGGGTTAGAGCATATGTTAGTTCATGATCTTTTTGGCTGTGATGGATGTGAAAGATTCCATTGTGTGCCAAAAAGCGCATTAACCGCTGAAGAAAAGTAGTCTTAGACGGTGGAATTTGAAGAGTTGATACCAACTGAGAAAGAGTAATGGGTTTTCCATGGTTGTGTATTATGTCTGGAATACCTAGTTGGACAGCCCATTTAAGACACAAAGGTTTAAGGTGACCAAATATCTGCATGTACAAGATATTTTGGCCTTCAAAGAGCTCAATGGCATTTTGGTTATCCATTGAACCCATTACTGCAAGAGATACTGCTTAAACTAGTTTGCTATGATTCCATCACCAGCATTGGCTTGCCTTATATAATGTTTTACGACCACCCTCGCGCACACCGCACCGACTAATCCAATCCTTTGACATTTTTCTTAATGGGTGTTTATTATTTTTGCGCCAAAATTTAAACCTATGATATTGTCAACTTGCTTCATCTCTACCCCTATTATGATTTTTTTTTTTTCCTTGCTGAAGAGGATATCTACCCAGTTTTTCTCTCTTATGGACAGAAGAGGGTCCTATTAATCAATGTTACGATGTTTGAACGATGACTTTGTTAAGTTTGAAAATATATATTTTTGGAACTAGTTACACCATACATCCATTCAAACTAAAAATTAGATTTCTTTGCTAATTTTATTTTTCTTAAATATTACATGGGTAGCTTGTGAAACAAAACTTATGCGGCATATATTTAGGAACTTGAAAAATTCACAACAAAGGATTTTCTCACAATATGACTGCGGATATAACCTCGGAGATTGAGGGTGAACGAAACCAAAACAGATTTTGATTGCCCCGTTTGGTTGTTAAATTTCGTATGAACAAAAATAGTATAATCAAACAACCAACTATTGTTTTATTTTAAAAATAATAGTGTCTTTTTTCCATCATAATTGTCTTGAAGGAAAATAAAAATCTTGAAATAAATATCATTTTAGCTTTTTTAAATGATTTTTTTTCATTTATATATTATTGGTTATACTAATAATAGATAATAAAAACTAAATAAGGTTACTTTTGTAAGATTTTATTATTCTCGTTCATTTGTTTATTAGTTTCTCTTAATTAATTATGATAAAATGGGACGAAAGGGTTTTCTTTTATTTATCCTTTTTAACCTTTTCAAGTTATATATTTTTCAACAACATAAAATAGATGAATATACTATTGAATTAAAAGAGTGTATCAATAATAATAAAAAAAACTATCATGAGTTCTTTTGGATTCATATTATCTATGATAAATTTTTATTCTATATGTTATTGAGATTAATTAAAAAAGTATGAGAATTTTCAAAATAATGGTATTTATTGGAAGATAAATGGAGGATGAAATGAATTGGGTTTGTCGATTAGGATAAAAATGAGGAATGGGATAGGTGGTTCAATGGGCGCCAACACACACGGATTGACCCACCAAACCTTGTATTTTTCAAAAACATTATCAACACATGTTATTAAATTTTGATGTTTAGAATTTTAATAGTATATTTGTATTTTTTTAATTAATTTAAATCAAAATATATATTTGTTATTATTCTTATTTATTTATTAAATTTATCAATTTATATTTTCTTTATATACAAAAAAGACTTGATTTTTTTTCCATAGAAATAACTGTTAGGTCAGTTATCTGTTCCTGATGGGATTTTCACTCGTTTTTGGATTTGAAGGAAGAGAAAGTAAAAATAGTCAGACTGAAACGCTGGTTTGTTTGATTTGAAGCATCCCCAGGAGTTATGCGTTTTTCACAAGCGTTTTCTTTTTTTTGATATATATATATATATCCATCAAAACCACGAGGGATTAATTTTATTTCATTCCATATTTTATTTTAAAATTAAAAAAATTCATTGTCGGCACATCATGTCCTAACTCGGTTATTTTAAATATAAAATATATTAATAATAATAATATAATTTAAGAGAAAATTATTATTTTAGTTTACTTAAGTTAAACATTACTATTCCATTTCATTTAGTTCTTTTAATAACGGTTAAAAAGGCTTTTAACAACATTCATTAATCATCGTTGTGTTGCAAAAAAATCAACGATGACGGACAGGTATTATCGAAAATACAGAATATTTACTAGGACAGTTTTCATAATATCTATTGTTATATGGTTTTTATTAATTTATTATTTTAATTTTACGAATATCTTGAAATATAATTTAATTAAAATTACCATCGTTGGATGTGTTATTTTTTTAAAATATTAATTCAATTTTATAATTATCTCAAATTTGCATTAAATCAAATTTCATAACCACAAATCATATACCAAAATTTAGAATGTGGTGGTGCGAGGAAGAGAAAAGAAAGAAAACTACAACGAAATGGTAGAGAAAGAAAGTAAATTGCTAAAAATAATTTTATTTTTTTTGCGACAATTGCATTTAGATTATCATAAAAAATATCATGTAATCGTTGTCGTGTCGTGTATTATTTTCAACAAACTTTTACATTAATGTTAAAATATCTGTATTTTTATATTGTCGAATTTTATTTTCAAATCCTACGTAGATGAAGTCCTTTATTAATTATTTACGAAAATAAAAATATTAAATAAAAAATAATTTATATGGTTTTTAAATCTGGAAAGCAACTTTATCATTTTTTATTTTATATATATATATATATATATATATATATATATAAATTTAAAAAACATTTTTCCCAATACTATATATCCTACTACCCAACAAGTTGGCAGTATTCTACCGTTTCCCTTCATCACATAGCACATGCTAACTAAACCTCTCCTTTGGCAACACTAGATTTTGTTGACCAATCATGATAATGACATGACCAAAGTAAAAGAAAAACAACCTTTTATTTTTGTTTCATTCATAGTACAATGTGACAAAATCATGATCAGAAAAATAACTGCACATTCATAAATTTCAAACACATTTAATGCATGTTATTGAGCTCTCAATTACGGTAATTGACCGAGGGTAGCAGCTATTCAGATTTTCTTATTGTATCTATTAAGATGCCGATTGAAGATTTAAAAAAAAAAATTAAGTTGAAAAAATATGTCTTGTATGTTTATTTTATTTAAAATTAATATTTTTTACAAAAAATATTGTTAGAAAATAGTTCTAGATATGTTCGTCACAAATGAAAAATGTAGAAATATAACTTTTTATAGCCAAAATAAAGTTTCAATACCGTAGAAATACTATATTATTCTTATTAGATAAATAAATATTATAAATAATTAAATTTATGAAAAATATTACATATTTTATTTTTTCAAAATTATAAAAATATTTTTTAGGAACCTACGACACATCTATTTTAGTCATTGTTCTGACTTGTATTTTATTATAAGCGTTTGGTATAAGACATTTTTAAAAAATAAAATAAAATCCGATAATCATAAATCTTGGAAATGAGAAATTATTATACTATATCTAGTTGGTAAAAAATATTTTTTAATTTTTTTAATAATTCTATGTGAGAGAAAAAAAAGTTTCTTGAATAAAGAATTAGAAAAGAAAAATATATAGAATTTCATTTCACCTGCCAAAGTAGGTAAATGTTTCCATCGGAATATACGGAGATTACTAACACAAGCCTTCATAAATAACATTCAACGGACCACAACTTTTCTTAATTCGCGTTCAATGGAGTATTTAAGAGAAAAAAAATGTTATTGGTTATTGTAATTTTTTTTAATTTGATTATTTATTTTATATTTTAAAACGATGCATATGGTCTTTTAAATTTTTATAACTTGCAATTTAAATTTTTCTTTATATAAAATTTAATATTTAACGATAATTTTGTCTTATCACAAAGTTGAAAAAGAAGATTAATTTTAAATGATATTTAAAATTTGAGGATTAATTAATTAATTTAAAATACAGAGATCATATATAGTTATTATAAAAGTTAAACTGTGTATCAATTTAGATGAAAAAAACATATTTAATTTGTAAAATAATAAAAAATTATCTCTTTATGCGAGTTTTTTTTTAAAGAAAAAAATTCGCATAAACTAACTGTTATGAAATCAGAAGTAATTTTTAGATGATTTTTTTTATGAATGTTAACAAAGAATAAAATTTAAAATAATTTTTTAATAAATTAAAATTAATTTATATATAAACTCATTTTTAGAAGTTCGTATGCTAGAACGAGGCAGAGTCACCTGCAAATATTTTCTCATATTTAAATAAAAAATATATATAAGTGAAATAAGGATAATTAGTAAGTGAGTGTCTCAAATAAAAAAAATAATATTTTTATAGAATATCATCTAAGTAATTACTCAATGATAAATATTTATCTTTATTTAATTAATTACGTATCTATTTTTGGTGAGAATCTAATATTCTAAAAAGATATGGAGTATCTCCATCTTCTAATATTTTGAAAAAAATATTTATATTATAGTCCTTTATTATTGATTTAATTAGTTGATTATTTCGGATAAGTATAAAATAAAAAACTATTAAAATAAATAAATAAATAATACTCCTATGCAAAGTTAGAAAAAATGTAATGATCTCGTTACTTTTGAAGTGAATACTATGTAAAATAAAATATTAATTAAGCATGTGTCAATTTCCTTTGTACGAAAACTTTGAATAATGGGACTTATTGTGATGTTGGGTATAATTTGATGGTATTTCATGAGATTTCATAGGTTACAAGATATATTTGTTCACACGAAATATAAGGCCGCAATATTATTAGTCTAACATAACTTATGTTATATTCCACTGCTATAATAGTCGTTGAATTCAAAGATTTAAAAATTCAAAATGTGAAAACTCTTTCTTCAAATTAATGGCAAAGTAAGTGGTTATATTTGCGTTGACTCTTTCTGCTCAATTTCTATTCAAATACTGTAATCCTACAAAATGGGATAAGCAAGAAGGAAAACGAATGTTAAAATTAATCTAATAATTAAACTACTATATCTTGATTTGCATAGTAATTAAGTCCACGTGATTATCATTAATTATCCCTTTCTTTTGGGTGATTTTCATAGCATTCCACGTCCAGTCACATGCATATATTAGAAATGAAAAAATGGTGGAAAATGAGTGCAACTGCATGATTGGGCTACGCATGATTATTCATCTCCAAATTATAAAAAGAGAATACAAGGTTTTTGAATTCAACGTTTTGAATTTGAATTTGAATTTTTCTTTTTTTATCGTTTAGTCAAAACTGGTGCTATATTTATCGATTGGATTTAAATACACTCCTCTAACTAATTTATTTTATGCAAATAATTACTAGAAACAAAAGTATTTAATCATCTCATTTTACATATTCTATTTATTCTACTCTTTGCCTAGCCGTCTTCAAACTTTTGCTTTTTCTAGAATAACATTATAATTGTTCAATTATTTGGGTATTGTTTAAAAATGTTATATCATAAAAAATCAGTTTTTAGATCTCTATATCTATCCAGTTTTTTTTTAATATACAATAATTAATATTACCTTAAGTATATATAAAAAATATTATTTTTATATTAATTTACATCAACTTAATTATATGATTTTTTTTTCAAAAAATACTTAAAAATGTTTTATTATAATCAATTTAATTATAAAACAAATATTATTTGTCTATCATTATTTATTTATATGAGTAAAGAATACTATTCGACACAATTTTTTTTATTTATTTTTAGTTATTAAACTATTTTTGGCTTTTTTAAATATTATTTAATTGTATTTCTAACTATAAACAAAAAGTTTGAATAAAAGTTAATGAATAACTCTCATTTGTTTATATAATGAGTTCCTAAAGAGAAAAAAAAGAGCTATACTCTTAAATATTGACTCTTAATTTATCTATGCTTGTATTCATTAATAAAATATTTGTCAAAATCAATCTTAATTAGAACGTGGTTATGGATAGTTCACATAAAATAATTTTTTTATGTGTCTTGGACAAAATCCTCTCTTATGTAAATAAAATTATCCTTCTCCAACATACAAAAGCCACATGTACAAAAGTTCATCACTACAAAAAATCATTAATTACTAATGGATAGTTACCGATATATATGTAATTATTAAAAAATGATTCATTACCGATGAAAATTACCGATGAATTTAAAATATTTGTGGAATTTATTCTTATTGATAGATATATCTATTAATAAATGAACAATTAATTACTCGACGAATATATAATCGTCGAAAAATAAGTGATTACCGATGAACATTACCGATAGATTTAAAGTATTTGTGGAATTTGGTCTTACCAGATGAATATATCTGTTAATAAATGAACAATTAATTATCGACAGATAGATCTGTCGGTAAATTAACAGTTAGTTACCGATGGACATTACCGACAAATTTAAAATATATTTTTAAAATCAACATTAGCCACGTTCGCAGCCACTCACCATTAGCCCTAGCCCTCCCGCGACTGCATCTCCTACATTGTGATTCACATCACCACTTTCAGCTTCAACCAGCCACCACGGGTCTCGACCGTAGCACCCCCATCTCCTTTACTTGAACCCTAGTGTGAGTCGCGTCTTCCCAATCTTCGTCGTAGCCACCACAAGCAAACCCTTGCCACTGTGTGGTTGTGTCATCCACGTGGTGCACCTTCTCAACCCTATGCCTCCACCAATACCCCTCAATCTCTACTACGGGCCACCTCCCCTCGTTGAAACTGCGAACACTGTCCCAAGCTCCCTCTTCACCCATCACGCCAAAATCCCTCTTTAGTTGCCCCGGAGGCGGGAGAGATCATCCCTAGGAGGACTACTAGAAGCATGACTAGAAGGAATACCTCCTCTTCACCTTCCATTTTGAATTTACTTAGTATTTTCTCTTTCTAAGTTTTTCACTTATTTTCGATTTCCTTTTGTAGGCTCACTTTTTACACCTCTTTTTTGAAGAATACCAGCTCTTTTTGTGGAAAAGAAGCCTTGGATCCATAGGATATTTGCATGATCAGCCCAAAGGTATAAAACACTCTTTTTTCATGTCCTACACCATTTTCTAGAGAGGAAGAAGCTTAGGATGCGGGATTGATAGGCTTGGGACAACCCAAAAGGAAACACTTCTTTTTTTATGTTCTCCACACCTTTAGAGGTATTTTTGGTGGGCTAGGATGAATTTAACATATTTGGACCATGAGGATTCTAGCCTTTAGATTTAGGTTAAATTTATGTCTCCTTTTTGTAATTTCATCTAGGTCCCTCCCCCAAAAGCCTATAAATAGAAGGTTTCCCCTCATGTAATTAGGTTGAATGTTTATGACAAGTTTGTGAGGTTTCCTAGAGTGTTCCGTCTCTTTGAATGTCTTATCTTGAACCTTGGTTCAAGTGACAACAACCACCACTTATCTAGGGTGACTCATCCCCTAATGGCGTGCCAACACTCCACCACCATCATACTTCTCTTCTCTTCATCTTTTCTTCTTTGTTTATTCACTCCATTTATTTATCCAAGGGGCTGGTCCATTTTTCCAACCTTTGTCATTATTCTTTTCTAGTTTCATTCCATCTCCTCCTCCCTTCATAATCCTTGAAAATGAACTTTCACATCTAGATAGACAACTATTTTAATGTCCAGTGGGAATTTTCCTTGGGTTTGCTTACTTTATTGCTTAAAATTTTGCACCTCATCTTCTTAAAATTCTGCACCTTACTTTATTTTACATCATTTGGTATCAGAGCTTAGGTTATTACTAGTAAGGTATTTTTATTGTTGCTTTGACTTCATCCTTGTGTAGCTTGTGTTTTATGGTCTAACTTGTGGTTTTTTTGTGGCCATTTGGTTTGCGGTGCTGAACTCAAAAGTTTGGGTGTCAGGTTGGTCCAATACTATACTTACCTAAGTTTCTTTTTATGGCATGTATGATGTTTGATAAAATACCTAGCTAAAATTTTTTTTTGCACTTGATTAAGTTACATATTCTTCTAAGTTTAGTGTCTTTCTAAATGTGTCTAGCCTTTACTTTTGAGTTATATGTCTAGTATCTCTTGTTGAAGTTTTCTTTTATTGGCTTCCAACACTTGAAATTGCATGATAAATTAATTAGTTAAGTTCATGCATGATGAACTGATATAGGATCTAAACATGGGGACTAAGTGATCAAATTTTACCTAGCAACTTTAAACAACTTTTGGCAAGTCTAAAATCAAGTTAGAACCAAAAGAATCAAAACAAATTATATACTTTGCCTTTAGAAAGTTCTTGGTTGAGATAAAAAAAAGAAAAAAAAATTCTACACTTATAAGATTTAATTCTATAAATTGTCATAATACTCGGTTGCATGATTAAAATTTGGCAAATTAGTTTAACATTGTAGAAACCTTAATCTTCTTTATGTGTGTGCTTGGTTGAAAATTTTGATTGCATGTTTATGTGTTTATCAAATTTCTTTCTAGTTTTTCTTGTTTTAGTCTTGTTCAAAGTTTTGTAAGAAAAAAATTCCACTCTTAGTATACCTTTCTTATTTTTTGGCTTTTTTTTTGTTTTGTTTTAGGTTTATTTAAGTTTTGTCTTTGAAAGTTTTCTTTTTTTGGAACTTTTAAGTATTTTGGTTGGCGTACATCTTTCCATTTGATTGTCATTTTTCAAGAGAAACTTTTAAGACTTTAAAGAGAATTTTGAAACATTTAAAAAAATTTCTACTTAAAGAGTGGAGTGATCCTACCAATCAAACTTGTATGAGAAGCCAAACACTTGAGTGACTTGATTTACATTTTTACCTTTCATCTTTCGTGTTTTGTGTTAGTTTAACTTGTTTTGTAGACATGTCAAATTCCTCATCAGAGAAGGCAAGCAATGTGGGGGCATCTAATGAAAGATAGATAAAAGGACCAAAAGAACAAACTCTAGTGGAATTAATTAGAGAAATGAAATTGTCCTGGAAGGAAAGTAAAAGACATTTGAGGGAGACAATCTAAAGACTTGAAGTGGAGAAGTCCCAAAGAGAGAGAAGACGTTCATGCTCATCAAGTTCCCAAGAAGAAGATAGGAGATACCATGAAAGGAGGCAATCTAGGCGCACCAACACTCCTAGAAGGAACAACATCAAGATACCCAAGTTCTACGGAGATAATGATCCAGAAGTCTACCTAGACTAGGAGGCTAAAGTGGACAAAATCTTTAATATAAACCCAGTAGGGGACAAAAAAAAAGTAGATTTAGTTGTAGAATTTGAGGGATATGCTATGACTTTGTGGCATAAGGTTTGTAACGATAATTACTAAGGGTCACCCGCGGCTTCTTGGATGGACATTAAACATTTAATGCGCGCTAGATTCGTTCCTTCCTACTATAGGGGGGAGCTCCTGTTGAGGCTCCAACGACTTCAATAAGGTAATATGTGTGTGAATAATTATTTCAAGACGCTATAATCTTTGTTACTTAGGGCAGATATGCATGATGAAACTAATGAGACTAAGGTAACTAGGTTTGTTAGTGGTCTTAGAAGAGATATATTATACGAATACTTCTCAATTGAAAACGTTTTACATCTTGCCTTGAAAATCAAAGCTCAATTGAAAAGAAAAGATGAGGCTAAAATAAGTTCTTCACATAATAACTACTACAGTTCAAATTGGAAGGACAAGAAGGACAAGGGCAATAAAAAGGAAAAACTAGAGAGAAACTCTTCTAAAGCTCTCCAAGAGGTGCCCCCTAAGGGAAACTCTTCAAGGAACACCACTCCTAACACCTCCATGTCTCAAAGGATTAGTTCCATAAAATGTTTCAAATGTCTTGAGTATGGGTACATTGCTTCAAACTGTCCTACCAAAAGAACTATGATTTTAAGCGCAAATGGAGATGTCGAGAGTGAATATTCCTCCTCATCTAAAGAGAATTCCTTTGAACACTCTTCCTTAAGCGATGAAGAGATCACACCTTGTGAAGGCGATTTGTTAATAGTAAGGTGAATGTTGGATCACATCCAGAAGGATCTTGACAATACTCAAAGAGAAAACATTTTTCACACTTGTTGTCTTATTAATAACAAATTGTGTTTACTCATCATCGATAGAGGAAGTTGTGTGAATATTTCTAGCACGAGGGTAGTAGACAAGCTTGGTTTTCCCACTACTCCTCATGCCAAGCCATACAAGCTTTCCTGACTTAGTGAGAAAGGCGAGATAAAAGTCAATAAACAAATCCTCATTAGCTTTGCGATTGGGAACTATAAGGATGAGGTTCTCTGTGATGTTGTGCCAATGGAAACGTACCATATGTTATTTGGTAAGCCGTGACAATTTGATAAACAAACCTTTCACTATACCAACAAGTTTTCTTTTAACTTCCAAGGGCGTAAGATCACTTTGAAATCCCTTTCCCCTCAAGAAGTTAGTAAGGACCAAGAAAAAAATGCAAAAAGAAGAGAAAAGAATAAAACAAAACAAAGAGAGGAAAAAAAGAGAGAAGGGGTCAACCTCCACGACGAATAGCATCATGACCTCCCACAAGGGGATTAAGAATGTAGTTTTAGCTTATAAACCCCTACTCTTAGCATATCCTCCTCTAGGTTTTTCCCCTGCATTTCATGAACAATCTTCAAGTTTTTCCAAGAGTCTAGAGTTAGTATTTGATGAATTTCAGGATGTTTTTCAAGAACCTCCTAATAGGCTTCCACCTCTAAGGGGGATCAAACATCAAATAGATTTCTTACTTGGTTCATCCATTCCTAACCAGCCGACTTATAGGACAAACCAGAAGAGTCTAGAGAGATCCAAAGGCAAATCGAGGAATTAAAAGTTAAGGGTTGGGTCCAAGATAGCATGAGTCCCTGTGCAATGCTGATAATTCTCGTCCCCAAAAAGGAATGGAGTTAGCAGATGTGCACGAATTGTAGGACAATCAATAATATAACTGTTAAGTATAGGTACTTAATTCTGAGGCTGGATGACTTGCTAGATGAGTTACATGGAGCTTCCGTGTTTTCCAAAATTGATTTGAAGAGCGGATATAATCAAAGTAGAATCAAAGAAGGAGATGAATGAAAAACCGCTTTCAAGACCAAATTTGGACTATACAAATGGTTGGTCATGCCCTCTGGCCTAACCAATGCTCCGAGTACATTCATGTGACTAATGCATCACGTGTTCCAGTCTTTTATAGGCAAGGTTGTAGTGGTATACTTTGATGGCATCTTAGTCTATAGCTTGTCTGAGGAAGAACATGTGTATCATCTTAGGAATGTACTTGAAACCCTTAGGAAAGAGACCTTGTATGCAAATAGGGAGAAGTGCATTTTTGGCATGGATCATGTAGTTTTCGTAGGGTTTGTAGTGAGTTCAAAGGGAGTCTAAGTGGACGAAGAAAAAGTGATAGCAATTAGAGATTGGCCAACTCCCACAAATGTGAGTGAAGTAAGGAGTTTTCATGGGTTGACTAGTTTCTATAGAAGATTTGTTAAATATTTTAGTACAACTGCGACCCCCTTGAATGAAATAGTGAAGAAGGCTATGGATTTTCAATGGGGCAAAGATCAGGAAAATGCTTTTTAAACACTTAAAGAAAAACTTATCAATGCACCACTCCTAGCCCTTCCCAACTTCACCAAGTAATTTGAGATTTAGTGTGATGCTTCAAATATAGTCATTGTGGCAGTCTTGCTTCAGGAAGACCACTCCATAGCTTACTTCAATGAGAAGCTGAAAGGAAGTCATCTCAATTACTCCACCTATGACAAAGAGTTGTATGCTCTTGTTAGGGCTTTACAAATTTGGCAAATTATCTTCTTCTAAAGAAGTTTGTGGTCCATAGTGATCATGAATCCCTTAAATTTTTGAAAGGCCAAAGCAAGCTTAACAAGAGACATGCTAGGTGGGTAAAGTTCATTGAACAATTTTCCTATGTGATCAAACACAAGCAAGAGAGGAGTAACATAGTGGCGATGCTCTATCAAGGAGACATACTTTGTTAAGCCTTTTAGAAACAAAATTTTTAAGCTTTGATCATATTCAAGAACTGTATCGTAGAGATGACAACTTTTTCAAGATTTACAGTGAATGCCTAAAGGGGGTCATAAGGACTTTTACATTCATAAAAACTATCTTTTCAAAGGAAAAATTATTTGTGTACCCCAAGGGTCCTTAAGGGCTTCACTTGTCAAGGAGTCTCATGAGGGTGGTTTAATGGGACATTTTGAGGTGTCTAAGACTTTAGAAATCCTTAGTGAACACTTTTACTGGCCACACATGAAGAGACATGTTGAAAAAATTCGTGAAAACTGCATTGCATGTAAGAAAGCCAAGTCTAGAGCCCAATCTCATGGACTTTACACCACTTTTTCCATTCCTACTTTGCCTTGGGTAGACATATCCATGGATTTTGTACTTGGGCTTCCAAGGACAAAGCGATGAATGGATTCCATCTTCATGGTAGTAGATCGATTTTAAAAAATGGTCCATTTTATTCCCTGCCAAAAAACGAACGATGCATGCCTAGTTGTAAATCTCTTCTTTAGAGAAGTTGTTAGATTACATAGGATACTTAGGACAATTGTATCTGATAGAGATACTAAGTTCTTGAGTCATTTTTGGAGGAAACTATGGGAAAAACTTGGTACTAAACTCATTTTTTCGACCACTTGCCACCTCCAAATAGATGGTCAAACAGAAGTGGTGAATAAAACTTTGTCTCAACTATTAAGATTCATGATTTCTAGGAACCCCAGAGAGTAGGAGAACATAATTCTCCATGTAGATTTTGCATATAATCGGGTGGTTCATTCCACTACCTCCCACTCTCCTTTTGAGGTCGTTTATTGGTTTAATCCTTTAACACCTTTAGACCTCCTTCTTATACCTACCCATGAAGCTTGGACTAACCAAGATGGTCTAGAAAAATCTAAGAGCATTAAGGACTTGCATGCCCGAGTTAGAGCCAACATCGAGAGAAAAGTAGGTCAGTATAACAAGCATGCCAATAAGGGAAGGAAGGAAGTCATCTTCCAACCTGGAGATTGGGTATGACTTCACTTGAGAAAGGAGCGGTTCCCGACTCAAGGAAATCCAAACTTAACCCCCGAAGTGACAAACCTTTCCAAATATTTAAGAAAATAAACAACAATGCATATGGGTTAGATCTACCAGCCAAATATAACATTAGTATCGTTTTTAATGTTGGTGATCTTACTCCTTTGATGCAGGTTTTGTAAATTCGTGGACGAATTCTATAAAAGGAGAAGAGGATGATGAGTCTTTAGTTGCCTCGGAGGCAGGAGAGGCCATACCTAGGAGGATTACTAGAAGCATGACTAGAAGAGAGACCTCCTCTTCGCCTTTCATTTTGAATTTACTTAGTATTTTCTTTTTCTAAGTTTTTCACTTATTTTCGTTTTCCTTTTGTAAGCTCGCTTTTTACACCTCTTTTTTTAAGAATACCACATCTTTTTGGTGGAAAAGAAGCCTTGGATCCATAAGATACATGCATGGGCAGCCTAAAGGTGTAGGACACTCCTTTTTCATGTCCTACACCCCTTTTTGGAGAGGAAGAAACTTAGGATGCGGGATTGGTAGACTTGGGATAACCCAAAAGGAAGCACCTCTTTTTTTATGTTCTCCACACCTTTAGAAGTATTTTTGGTGGGCTAGGACGAATTTAACATATTTGGACCATGAAGACTCTAGCCTTTAGGTTTAGGTTAAATTTATGTCTCCTTTTTGTAATTCCATCTAGGTCCCTCCCCCAAAAGCCTATAAATATAATATTTTCCCTCATGTAATTAATTTCAACATTTATGACAAGTTTGTGAGGTTTTCTTAAAGTGTTCCATATCTTGGACTGTCTTATCTTGAACCTTATTTCAAGTGGCGGCAACCACCACTTATCTAGGGTGACTCACCCCCTAGTGGCGTGCCAACACTCCATTTATTTATCCAAGGGGCTGATCCATTTTTCCAACCTTTGTCATTATTCTTTTCTAGTTTCATTTCATCTCCTCCCTCCATAATCCTTGAAAATGAACCTTCACATCTAGATAGACAATTATTTTAATGTCGAGTGAGAAATTTCCTTGGATTTACTTACTTTATTGCTTAAAATTATGCATTTTACTTTATTTTACATCAGTTTCACTCCATCACAATCCTCTTCTTCCCCTTCTGTTATATGATTCATATTACACTAGGAAAACTTCTCTTAGATGATTAAAAGATAGGAGATAAGTTGGAAAATATTTCGTGGGGCACTATATCAGAAAAATAAAAAGAAAGTAACGAAAACTTTTAGGTTTATTGCGATGGAACAATAACAAGACAACCATGTGTACTTCTAGGTTTGTTACAATTGAGCAATAATGAAAAAAGTAACTAGACATTTTAAAGTTATTATACAAGAGGAATAAAAACTTCTAAGTTTACTCTAATGGAAAAATAAAAAAGTTTTGACGTACAACCATGATTATATTAATAACTTACAACAATCATTTAAATTATTATAAATTTTTTAATAGTTGATCGTATAAAAAATGTTATATTAAGATATTGAAATTAATATAAGAACTTTAAATCTTCGATCTGACTTCATTATATATAAATGAAAAAGTTTCATATCGATTAATATTATATAAATATAAATTATTATTATTATTATTATATATATATATATATATATATATATATAAAACAAGAACAACAGGAAAAATACACTTGTAGCCTAATGAAAAGTGTTCAATTCACGTAAAAATTAATCAAATCAAACTTTAACAATATTACACTATTTTTTTTATATAACAATGTTTAAATATAATTTTAAAACAATTAAAAATCATATATATATATATATATATATATATATATATATAGTATAATGAAAATAAAAACTATATGAACACGTTCAAAATAAAATTTATTTTTTACAATGAGTATATTTAAAAATAATAATTAATATTATAAAAACATAGTATACGTTAACGATGATGATTTTCTTGGGAGTCGAGGGCCGTGACCCCCCAAAGTTTTATAACTCCCATGTAATTTATAATTTTGGCCCCCAAACATAATGAACATTTAATATATTTACTTGTATATTTACAATTTTATCCTCTCAGCCCCTTTTCAGTTTTGTAACTCTTATATAATTTATGATTTTGTTTTCCTCAAACTTAATGATCATTTAATATATTTAAATATATATCTACAATTTTATCTTTTCACCCTCTCATATTCTTTTTTCCTTTTATATTTATTTATTATTTATTAATAATATATTATTTGGCCCCCAAGATCAATGGTCAAGATCCACCACTATGTTAACATCACATCATAATAAGGTAAATATAACTCAACTTAAAATAGTTATATATTATATATATGATATTTACATTTATTTTGAATTAATATTTTTATGTAATTATTACATAACGACTATTTTACGTGGTCTTCATTTGTTTTGTATCAAAACAGAAAGCGAGATAAAAATTTGTGTCTGTTGAATTATTAACAAGCGTACCAAAATTATCAATCGCAGATATAGTATTTCAATTAAATAAAAGTCGATCCCATGAGGAACAGTTTCAATGAAAATTTCCAATTATGCTTACTAAGTAGATTAAACAGATTGAGTTTTGCAAATAAGAGTTGAATTGAAATTAAATGACAAAGAACTGTAAATTGTTGAGAAAATATCAATTAAAGGTACTTAGGATTTACTTCCTTCCTTATCCCTCTTTTGTAATGACTAAATCAATTAAGAACGTCAATTAACCTAATAATGTTGATGTCACCTACTCAAACCATCCATGTTGATTCCTCACACATGAAATTCATAAGAAAACCTAATAAACGTTGATTCCTCACACAATTAAGAGATTTTTCAGCATTAGGGTTAGGGTGTTAAGCAATTGATACATTCATTCCATTCCTGGCAATTAACGTAACAAATATTCTTACAGTGATCTAGGGTTCAAGATATATTTTACAATCATACCCCAAACATAAAGAATAAATCATTCCAAAACATAAAGGATAAGAATAACAACATCAAAGCATAGATTAATATCTCAAAATATCACCATGATACAAAAGAGTTCAAAGGAAGTGCACCGAATCCTAAGAGAATGAAGTTAGCCACTCATGTTGGCCATTATAATGCTCTAATTGATGAAGATTAGACGAAACCCTAACAGTAGTCATGCCTCCTTGTAACACCATACCTTATAAACCCTCAATCAGAAGAATTAATAATTTTTAGTAGATTTTTTTTTAAAACCAATAATAATCTTTCTCTCGTACATAATATCAATATATAAATTTTCAATAATCCATTCCTGCATTTCATCATTTTAAAAAGTACTAAAAGTCAACATTCATAATTACATATAGATAAAATACTAGTACAGTCCTTCAAAATATTAGGGATAACATTGAGATAACTTCCTACAGAGCAGCAAACTATACATAAGAGTGACTACTACCCAATATCGTATAGGTCTATGTACCACAAAGGATTGCTTATAAAAGATTGAATATGTTTATCCCAATACATATTGCCATCATTGTGGCTCTCAGCTAATGAGTATGAGTAACATATTCATCGGGTGTGGAATCTGTGCCATCTCCCCTCTCTTCAAACAATGACCGATCAGGTCCAACGAGTACCGCAAACACAAAGGAAAAAAAGAAAACAGAAAGACAAGAGGGTGAGCAACAGTTCATACATCATTTTAAAATCAACATCATAAACATTCACAAGTCATTCAAATTCCAAATGATTGATGTTAATGATGCATGATCCTAATATGTTTTCTAAAATGTTTATGCATGCGGGCCCGAATCATTTCTCAAATCAGTACTGGGGTAGCCAGGAGTTGACACTACTAGGCATGAAAAATCCACCCACGAGATTGTTGAGACCCATGCTCAAATATAAACCCAGTAGCTCACTGACCATTGATATACGGTAAGAGCACAGTCAGGTACAGGAGAGTTTGTACAGTGGGATCCCCGACAACAGGTAGCGAGCCTGAGTCTTTTGGGTCCTCCAACCACTACCCTTCCTATCCTCAAGTCCTCCCTCAGGGCCTCCCTATCGTATTCTTAGAGTCCATAATCTCTTATTCCCCAGATTTCACAAATCACCATTTTCAAATTAATAATGTATGAGTCCCTAAGTGATTTTTCTTAGAAATTCACATTTTTCAACAAATTTTTACAGAGTTTCCCCTGTAATACGGACTTCCCAAAAATTTCCAATCACCTGTTATAAGCAGACAACTTCCAATACAGTTCAAAAAGGGTTCACAACCCATCATCCAATTCTTTCAATTTAATTTTCAATGAATTTTCTCATGAAAAACCACCATGCATATAAATGCTCACTCAAAGACAATACATATCATAATAGAGTACCAAACATGTATTTTACACCATCATACACGTAAGCAATTCATGATCACTTTCACAACCAAGCATATAATGAAATCAAAATTATCAATCATAACAAATTTAGACAAATTCAACAAATAAGGTCAAACAAGTTTATGATGTAATCCTTACTATATAGCTCACCCCTTACCTGATACGTTCACACTTATTCCTTTCAAAGCTTGATGTTGTGTTTCAGCAAAATCTATATACGTAATAAAATGCTAGTTAGAATCTTATATTTCTATGATTCTATCTCATGAGAATTTAAATTCACTCTATATTGCTAATCCATTTTTAATAATATTTGAAGCTTACATTCAACTTACAATTAACTTAGAAAATTATTCTATTTTGTATACACTTAGAGTAGAAAGAATCCTAATAATAACCATGGACAAGGTTCAGTATTTCGAAATTTTCTAGAGTTATATAAGCTGTTTTTGCATGAGATTTGAGCCAAAATTTCAATAACTTAATTACCTACAATATTGATGAAGGAAATAAATTCAAATACCCTATAGAATAGATGCAGTTTTCAGTTTTCAGTGGCTCTTTCCAACTGGGCTCAATTACAATAACACTCTGAACATGCCTTGGTAATTTGACTATAACTCATGCTACAAATAAGCTATTGACATGAAACAAATTTCTAAATTTCGGGGATATAATTTCCTACAACTTTTATGAAGGAATCAAGTCCTAATTTCACAGTATCAATCTCAGTAATTCAAAAACCTAGGCTGTTGAAACAGGGCTACCTCCTAACGTCATAACTAGAATACTTGACAGTAAAATGGGCATAACTTGAGCTACAAATATCCGTTTAATGTGAAACCAGTTTCTAAATTTCGACAACTTAAAGAGATACAACTTTCATGAAGATACCAATTCCTAATTCTGTTCACACAAGTCCCAAAAATTCAATTAATAGTACCTACGAATTAGGGCTCTTAAAGTTTTTAGCTTAACCACTTCTAATCCTCAATTTTAAGCATTATTCTAGTATTCTAGGTGTAAAACCTACAATAACATTCTTCTTACACCCATTCAAGCTCAGCCAAGTGAGGAAAAACATAGAAAATGCACCGTTTTGAAAAATAAAACAGTAGAAATATAGAGGAGATTGAAATAAACCAACTTACCTTTTGGAGCTCCTCAAGAAAACCAAGATTTCTCCCTCAAAATGAAGCTTGAAAGTAAGAAAAGTTTTGAGAGAAAGAGAGAAATGAGGAACCTACGAGAAAAAATTTACAGAATGACACTCTTTCATTTAAAAGTCAAATGTCTGAGTCCTATTTCACCTAATTTTCCGCTTAGCGGATTTCTCGTGCGCTCAGCGGATATGAGGCCGCAAGTAAGATAGAGATTTCGAACCACAATCCGCTCAGCGGATTTTCGTGCGCTCATCGGATTATATTACAAAAAAATTATCTTCATTTTCTCCTTTTTACTCTAGCCAAGATTTGAACCCACAACCCCTAAGACTCTAACATCACTCCAAATCATATCAATCATCATATACTTCTTGTCAACTTATACACATAATAAACATTTAATGTACCCACACTCAATGCATACAAGAAAACAATAATTTCTAAATGTGACAATTAAAATTGTTAAGTCCATACTCTTTCAATTTCAACCCTAAATCATATAATTAATATCAGGCGCCCAGTTGCCCACGAAACAGATCAGTTTTAAGTATTTTCTAAAAATTCTAGAAAATCATAAATAATCTAATAAACATAAAACTGTACATTCACTTTACCCAATTCTTTATAATTTAATTATTAAAATTTTGACAAAGATTTTGTCAAAATTTAACAAACCAGGGGTATTGAGAATCAGGATATTACACTCATCTTCTCCAAGACTGCTTACCTTTCTCAAAATACAACATATCTTTTTATAAGAGAATTTGGGTCGGGCCTCACATCTTTCATTCGCTTAAGCGTTCTTCTTTCTTTTAATTTTACTCCAATTATGCTGACAATTGTGCTTCTTACTCTTGTATCAAGGTATTCTCGAATTCATCCTATATTGGGAGAAAAATATATTAGAATTAACATAAGTTAAGTGGTTTCATAATAATTTAAGGCATAATTATATCAACTTTTTACCACTTAACAACTCCCCCCAACCTAGAATCTTGCTTGTCCCAAGCAAAGTAATTTTTCCAAAACAAAACCATCGCCTATTATCACTTTCTCTTCCAGAACCACACATAAAAATTTTCAGAGGTGATGCTCACAACTCCAAATGAAAATAGAACACATAAGCATTCAAGTTATAGAAACCAACAAAGAATAATTAGTCCTCAACTATCCTCAGAGAAGCATGATCTCTCAAATAGAGTTATATATACTCATCTCTAATTTTCACAGGTAAGTGTTTATCTCATTCAATCACTTCATTTAGAAATCCAATATTGATAATCATCTTCAAGCAATCAACAATTGTTAAACAAGACTTAAATCAAAAGGCCTTGTGAGGCTTGTAATGGGGCTGAGCTAAGAAAGAATTATTGGTTTTTCTGGGATATACAAAAATATTTGAGAAATTCAACTCATATGAATGATTCCTATTTAATATTTCCTTAAGTCGGGTTTCAGACTTCATGCTTTTGTCCCTAACACAATGACAGTGAGTTAATGATCTCACAAATTATTGTTCCCCCCTTGAACTACTTTCCTATATTTTTTTCTCATGCTTTTGCATGTATTCTTTTTGGCTTTGCCAATTTTTTAAGCTTCGCTTTTCCTTTTTCTTTACACCTTTTTTTTTATAACAAGAATAACACTCCAATAATACCTGTAGGACAACAATAGCAATACCCAACAATAAGAAAAATAGTGACATTCATACTCATTTCCTTTCTCAAATATAAGAAGGTAGATAAATAGTGTTTAGGCTTAAGGGTTCTGTTTAAGAAACAATATTCTTTTTGGCTCAGAAGGGGTTCAAATGGATGTCCTAAAATTAATGCAGGGTTGACTATTTAGCTCTGGGTTATATCTACTACAAAGAAAAAAAAATGTCTTTATCATTTTCAAGTCTTGCCAACATGTAATCACATCAAAGAATCAACCAATATCAGTTATCAATCACAAAGTGTTGACACTCAATTTATCTATTTTTGGTACTCTACTTACCTGGGTTTTGGCTAGCTTCTCCAATTCAGTTAATTCATAATTCTCCTCATCAATTCCTTTTCACTATCATACTCATCATTCCAAAATCACTTGTTATTGGAAACAATCAAAATGATTTTTCACGTTCTAGATTTGAATTAGATAATAAACAATAATCTCATATATGTCTCTGAAACAAATTATGGGACAGTAAGGGAATTCAAAATTTAAAATAAAACAATTAAAAATATTAAATTAAAAACAAATTAAGTTTTCTCCCTCATTTTCTTCACTTGCCATCTCCTCCTTATCTTGTGCCTCATCCTCAGCTGTAGACTTTCTCACCCCCTCCGGAAAAGTTGGACTGTCCCCAGGCCATTGAAGTAAGACTTCAAAGTCTTGAGGAGAAGTTCATTATGCACCTGGAGCAATCTTGCAAAGAAAGAACCTAAGGAAGAAAAAACTGCACAAAAAACTTCAACTGCAAACAGAAAAACAACAAATTCAAAACATTGGGTTGCCTCCTAGGAGCAGTTGTTTAACGTCTTCAGCTCGACACCTATTTGCTTTAGGGCTCATGCAGGTGAGTGATCAAGGTGATATATACGCATTCTCCATCCCTTGACTGTCCTTGTGGGAATGAATTTATTCTTTTCATTGCGAATAACCTTACAACTGTCAGAGATTGGATAAATCATACCTGCTTCAGGAGGTTTCAGTACCTTTCTTTGAACAACTTCATTCATAGTCAGATGGAGATGTCTTTGGGGTTGTGCAACAGGTTTGTAATCTTATTTTTCAGTTGAGATGGGTAATTCCTCCAAAGTATCTATTCTGAGACAATCTTTCTTGTCTTCCGGTTGTTATACAACTTCAAACAGATTAAAATTAACTTCATCATCTCCACTTCTAATTTTCAACTTGTCCATGTCAACATCTATAATTACTTTTGTTGTTTTCATGAAAGGTCTTCCCAGGATCAATGAGACTTCCTCATTTTCCTCCATGTCCATAATCACAAAATCAATAGGAAATATGAAGTTGTCCACTCTAACTAAAACATCTTATGCTACTCCATAAGGAATCTTTACAGATCTATCAGCTAGCTGCAATGTCATTCTTGTAGGCTTTACTTCCAAGTCTCCTATTCTTTTAAGCATAGACAAATGCATTAGATTTATACTAGCACCAAAATCGAGTAATGCCTTACTTACTTGTAATGTCCCAATTGTGACTGGTATAGTGAAACTGTCAGGATCCTTGGACTTTTGAGACAATGATTTCTGAATTATAGCGCTGTATCCTACTTCTAGCTCCACTATTTCTACAGTAAATCTCCTTTTCTTAGTTAACAACTCTTTCATGACTTTTGCATAAGTCGGCATCTGCTCCATAGCTTCCATAAATGGAATATTGATTGTAAATGCTTGAAAATATCCATGAATCTTGTAAACTGTCTTTCTTTATCTATCTGTGAAGGAACCTTTGGATATGGTAACTTCTCTAATGGTTTTTTACTCCCTCCTTTTTCTATCTTTTGTTTTTTCTCTCCCTCTTCGTTCTTCTTATTAGGGATATGTCTTTCTTTATTATTCTCCTATTCTTGCTCTTCATCTTCTTTTACCAAAACTTCTTATTCAATAACTATATTGTCACCAATCCCCTTACCTACAACTTTTCCACTCCTTGTAGTTATTGAATTGCATTGCTCCTTGGGGTTGGTTTGTGTGTTAGCTGAAAACTGTCATCCTTGTTGCTGCCCAGATAATTGCTTAGCCAATTGTGTAACATCCTAATTCTCAGTACCTCTACAACTTTTGTCAAAAATTTAATTAATTAAATTATTAAGAATTGGGGAAAGTGACTATAGAGTTTTATGTTGGTTAGATTATTTGTGATTTTCTAGAAATTTTCTGGAATTAAAAATAAAAATAAATAATAAAATAATAATAAAATAATAATATATATAAAAAATAAGATTTTGACTTTCAAAAATACATTCACTCTGCAACTCCTGTAACTTCTTCCCTTCTCCCATTTTCTCACTTTCTCTCAAACCCTTCTCACTTTGGAGTTTGATTTTGAGGGGAAAATATTGATTTTCTTGAGAAACTCTAAGAGGTAAGTTTGTTTCTCTCAATCTTCTCTACATTTCTACGGTTTTATTTTTCAAAACGGTGCATTTTCAAAAATTTTCCTCACTTGGCTAAGCTTGAATGAGAATAGAAAGAGTGTTATTGTAGGTTTTACAGCTAAGACACTAGAATAATACTTAGAATTGAGGATTAGAAGTGATTAAGCTAAAAACCTTAAGCACCCTAATTCGTAAGTCACTGTTCATTGAATTTTGGGACGTTTGTGAACAGAATTAGGAATTAGTATCTTCATAAAAGTTGTAGCCCTTTAAGTTATAGAAATTTAGAAACTTGTTTCACATCAAACGGATATTTGTAGCTCAAGTTATGTTCATTTTACTGTCAAGTGCTATAGCTGTGAAGTTAAGAGGTTGCCCTGTTTCAACAGCCTCGGTTTTTGAATTACTGGGATTGATACGTGTGAAATTAGGACTTGATTTATTCATAAAAGTTGTAGGAAATTATATTTCCAAAATTTAGAAATTTGTTTCATGTCAATACCTTATGTGTAGCATGAGTTATAGTCAAATTACCAAGGCATGTTCAGAGTGTTATTGTAGTTGAGCCATGTTGGAAACAACCACTGTAAACTGAAAAACTGCATTTATTCTACAAGGTATTTGAATTTATTTCCTTTATCAATATTGTAGGTAATTAAGTTATTGAAATTTTGGCTCTTACCTCATGCCAAAACAGTTTATATAACTCTAGAAAATTCTGAAATACTGAACCTTGTCCATATTTGTTATTAGGATTCTTCCTACTCTAAGTGTATTACTTCCATTACTCTCTTCTACTTGTATTAATTCCATTAGCATCAATTTAGGCCCTAGAAATGATTTTATAACTCAAAGAACCATAGTCTTGAATTTTAGAATTTTAGGCTATGAAGGAGGTGAGATTTTAGAGGTCTAATATGGTTGGAATTAAGAATTTAATTGGGGTATTTAATTGGCATGTAGTAGACTACTTAGAGGTGCAAAGAGGAGACCCAAAGACTTGATAGATTATTTGATCAAGAGTTACTCTTCACCAAGTTACAACATAAGGTAAGGGGTAGGATAACTTTTATAATTCATTTTTGCTTAAAATAGCATTGAGAAGAAGTCCCTTACTTCTAAGTTAATTAGAAATTTATTTGGAATTATTTGAATGTCATTTCTATTTTTGATGAATTTTTAAAGTTTTAAGATTATGTGAAATTTATGGCTTCTAAATGGAGCAACTTGAGTGTATGGAACCTTGTATGATTATAAGGCATCCATGAATGTTATTTGAATCGATTGCTTAATCATTAGTAATTTTATATGATTTATTGATGAATTTAGATTGAGAATTAGCCTATTTCTATGTTTAGTATTCTGATAATTGCTTTAAATTGATTATTGAGATATATTGTATGTATGTTATGAAGCATGATAAGTAGAAAATTATTGTGCAATGTTTTTGTTAAGATGGATTAGCATATAGAATTGCATTGTATAATTTGGTGGAATGGGGGAAAGGTGTGAGAAATGAACTATGTGAGAAAGAAAACTATTTTTTTTTATATTAAATTGAATTTTATAATTTAATTATGAAGTGAATTTTTATATTTTTATTTAATTAATAAATATTTTTCAAAAGTATTGGAATAATTTTGATCTAGGAGAAAACAAGTAATTGTAAGTGAAAATGAATTTTTAATAATTTTGAGGAAATTATTTGCAATTATTATTATTATTTAAGAAAAATAAATTAAAATTGAGAAAATTATGATTTTGAGTGATGATGAATATGATGAGGTGGAAGGATGGTTTGGTGAAAAGTAGAAGTGTTCTGGGCTGTTTTTGGTTATTTTACAGGTGTTAAAAATTTTGGGAATGTCCGATTTACAGGGGAAACTCTGTCGATTTTTCTTAAGAAATAACCTAGTATTATTTTGAAGAAGTTAAGATATGATTTAAGTATAATGAGGTGAAACAAATTTGAAAGAGTGTGAAGAAGTTATGATAAGTCATGCATCATGCTCATGAGTCGGAGATTGAGTGTATGAGGAGGATATGGAAAATCGAGGTCGCTTCCATGCTAACCTCGGGGATGATTGAGTGTGATCGAGTTCATATGTGGCTCGGGCTCGCTACCTAAGCCGTGAGACTCTCACTACCAAGCTTGATTATCCCGACTAAAGCCCCGGGGTTTCTCATGATCAGTTGAGCTGGACAAGTAATTATGAGTATACTACCGCAAGGCGGTGAGAGGTTCCAGTGAAACTCCTGATCCTTCTCGAAAAGAAAAAAATAAAAGAAAAGAGAAAGTGGTTTTGGGATCCCCATGGTCTTGCATACTAGGATGTGTCCTAGAAAAGATTAGTGAATACATTGCATTCATAATATCATATCATTTGTGTACTGATTACTAGTATGTTTGTATATGTAATTTCTAATTAACCCAATGTTATTTGCATGCTCTAAGTGAATATAAAGTTGTCTTACCCTTTCTGTGCATGTATTGTTATTATGAAATGTTTGCATAGGTGACGTTGAACACAACTCATCCCCGATATCATCTCCAAGTAAAGTTTAAATACGATCACTGCAAGTAATAAGTAGAAGACTTGATCGGACACCACTACAGTGCTACAAGAGATACTTCATTTTAGTGGACGTACAGAATATATCTCCTCTTTAGTTAGGTTGTATAATTAGTTTGTCTAGTTAGTTTGTTTGCTCTGGTATTGTGAACCCTTGTTAGGTGTATTTTGGGATGACTTTATGTATATTTACTATCTAGTTATACTTGACACTTATGAATGATATGTATATTAATCACTAAGTGTATGTTCTAATTATTGTGTACTTTACTTCTACAAGAGTGTATTGGTAATCAAATACTAAGAGGAACCAATAATAATTAATAAATCATAATAAAGTGAATGTTGGTATTAAAGGTGTCACAAATTGGCCTATCTGGATCTCTATATTTCTGAATGAAGCCTCAGTACTTTTCTGATTAGCCATAGTGCCTTGCATGAATTTTTCTAAAGTTGCCTCAGTATTTTTCTGATTAGCCATAGTGCCTTGCATGAATTTTTCTAAAGTATCCTCCAATTTACTTATTCTGTTAGGCACTGAAGGATAATATTGTTGCTGCTGTTGATATGGAGGTTGCTGAAATGACTGTTGTTGAAATGTAGGTTGTCTAATAGATGAGCTAACACCTTGTTTCCACCCAAAATTATGATTCTGATTCCCTATCCATCCTTGTGCAACATTATTCTGATAATTGTTGGGATTAGGGAAATTACCTTGTCTACTTTGACTACTACCTTGGGCCCCCATATAATTAACTTGCTCTTGCTGAATGTTGCCTTGATAAGAGCATTGTTCATTTGCATGATCACCTCCACACACGTCACAACTTATTTGTCGATTAGGAATATATTGTACTATGTGCATTTGTTGAGGTAATTTCTCTATTTTCTGGGTCAATGCTTCAATTTGTTGCGTTATAAGTTTATTTTGGGCTAAGATAACATCTAAGCTGTTAAGTTCAAGAACTCCCTTCCTTTGAATTGGATGTCTATCATGTTGGGTCTGTTGGTCTGTAAAGGCTAGTCCATCAATAATTCTGGTGGCATGATCAATTTCTACATCCAGCATGGATCCTCCTACTGCAGCCTCTAATAGCATCTTTGCATCATGTCGTAAGCCAGTATAGAAAATATTCAACTGAGCAACGTCATCAAATCCATGATTTGGGCATCTTCTCAACAGTGATTTAAATTTCTCCCATGCTTCACAAAATTGTTCATCTGCTCCTTGTCTTAAAGAAGTGATGTCAGATTTTGCTTTGATGTAACGGGATAGTGGAAAAAAATCTATTCATAAACTTTTCTTCTACATTACTCCAATTAGTCAAACTCTGATTAGGATGTGCTTTCAGCCACTCATTTGCCCTACCTGCAAATGAAAAAGGAAATAATATCAAATATACAGATTCAAGATTTGCTGCTCTAAATCCCATGGTATTAATTAACTCATAAAAAGTAGACAAATGAATATAAGGATCTTCATGATCCAATCCAGTGAATTGATGAACACTAATCAAGCTTAAGAAGGATGAATTCATCTGCAATGTATGATCATCCGAATGACAATGTTGGAAACACTACTAGAAAAATGGTTAATAGTGACCGAAATTAGTAACTGAAAAATTCAGTCACTGATGACTGATTTCCGTTTTATATTTAGTGACTAAAATTTCAGTCACGGAAATCGGTCACTGATTCGATCACCAAATCGATCACTGATTCGATCACTACTAGAAAAATGGTTAATAGTGTTCGAAATTAGTGACTGAAAAATTCGAGTCATTAATAGTAACTCGAATCAGTGACTGATTTCTCTTTTTATATATAGTGACTGATTTAGTGACTAAAATTTCAGATCACTAAACAAATAATATATAAATTAGTGACCATTTTTTATTTATATAAATATTTTTTAAAAATATTTTAATAATATATTAAATATAAATCTACTAATTAATTTAAAATAATTGATACAATTTTTAATAACACTATAAAAGTTTTAAAAATAGTTTATTAACTTATTAAATAATTTAATAATATAAATATTTGATTTTATTTTTTAATTTAGTATGTGAATAAAAAAATTAAAATTAATTATTAAATTAGTCACCGAATCGGTCACTCGATTCGATCATTAAAGTAATTATTAATTTAGTCTTTTTTATATATATAATCAATGATTAAATTAATTATTAATTTAGTCTCTTATATATATATATATATATATATTACTTTTATGTTAATAAAAATGTATTTCAATGTATTTATAAAAAAATTAAAATTATTTTAATTATTGAATTGATATTTCAAATTTATATTAATATTTTAAATAATTTAATAATTGGATAAATATTTTAAGTTTATATTAGTATTTTTATAAAAGTGGAAAGATTAAGTGAACTTATTTTAAAATTTAATTAAACATAATAATATAATATACTATTAACCACAAATCTGTGAAGATTTAGTTAGAAATTAATTTTAAGTTTTATCATTTTTATTTAAAAAAATTGTTAAAAAAATCAAAATAATTAATTAAAATAAAGAATTTTAATTTAATAAATCTTTTAATATTATTAGTTATTGGAGAATTAAATTTATAATAATAATTATATAAAATTTAAATTATTGGTATTTTTTTAATCATGAAGCTAAAATTTGATAATATTAATAAATTAAAATAAAAAAAATAAATAATTATATATATATATATATATATATATATCACTTTAATTATTTTAATTGAAAATAATTTCATAAAAAAACTAATATTTGAAAATAAAAATGCAAAAGTATATATTTTTTCTTTTATTTGATTATATTTTTATTTTTTACTTTTTGGGTTTTAGTCCATAATAACAATTTAGTTGCCCTAATTTTAGTTTAACCTAAAAATCTCATCGTCTTACTACAAAAATATATAATTTCTCTTATTAACAAATTTTTTTTTATCCGATTAAGAAAATTATTATTAATAAGATTCAAAAGCAATAACTTAGAGTTAGATATTAATACTCCAACCACTAAACTGTTAGAATTTTTTAATAAAAATATACAAATAAATTATATTTATATACAAATAAATGTATATCCAGTGTAAATATATAAATATATAAATAAAAATATATTTATATATTTTGATATATTTATATATTTATATCTTCGATGTGAGTGTCGAGTGAGTTTTCAAAATTTGATGTCAAATTTGTAGCAGTCTCTTTATATGGATTTGTAATTTAATGATAGAATATAATCTTTATAATTTATTTATATAATGATATAAAATAATTGTTTTCTTTATTTATTTTTATTTTATTTTTATTTATTCTTTTTATCTTTTTTTCTTCTATTATTTAATTAAAATTATTATATTAAAATAATTTTTTCATTATTAAAAATAATTAAATATTTATTTTCAAAATTATTTTTTAAAATTATTTAATTTAACAAATTATTATGAATTAATCTATGTCTGGAAAAAATAATTATTAAAAGATGATTTTGATTAATTTATAATAATATATGTTAGGAAAAAATTGTTCTATTAATAATCATAATTAGATTAATTTATAATAATTTGTTAAATTAAATAATTTTAAAAATAAATATTTAATTATTTTTAATATTGAAAAAATTATTTTAATATAAGAATTTTAATTAAATAATAGAAGAAAAAAATATAAGAAGAATAAATTAAAATAAAATAAAAATAAATAAAGAAAAAAATTATTTTATATCATTATATAAATAAATTATAAAGATGATATTGTGTCATTAAATTATAAACTCATATAAAGAGACCCGCTCACAAATTTGACATCAAATTTTAAAAATCCACTCGACACACACTTTCACCCTCGAGCGCACCCTCACATCCAACATATATATATATATATATATATATATATATATATTTGTATTTGTATTTATATATTTTATATTTATATATTTACACGGATATATATTTTTATTTGTATATAAATATAATTTATTTATAAATTATTCTCAAAAAATTGTAGTAGTTTAGTGGTTGGTGTATCAATATCTAATTCTAAGGTACTGAGTTCGAATCTTGCAAGTGACAATTCTTTCATTTAATAATAATTCAAATTTCTAAAAATTATAAAAGAATATAAAAGGGAGGTTAGAGACTATTTTAGTTAGTGACCGAAAATTCGGTCACTATTTGATGTTTTTGTTGTAGTGAAAAATGCCTTGGACCTTGTTGCACTATTTCTAAGAGTTATTCTAGGTGGATTTGAATTTGGGTTTTGATTTGTATTTATATTTGGATCTGGATTCGAATTCATATTTGCTCCTTCTTCCGCCATATCTTCTATAATTGGGTCTGGTAAATCAAGTGTGAAAGAAGAATTAGCATATTCTCTTGTAGCTTGCTCTTGAGTTTCTCTTCTTCTTCTACCCCGGTTCCTCCGAGCTGTTTTTTCAATCTCTGTATTAAATTCTAACTGCTCTGAAGATACCTGTCCTCTTAAACGCATAAATCAAAAGAGTAACTCAAACAAATATCAGCACAAACTAAAAATTAAATAATAATAATAATAATAAATAATAATAATAATAATAAAACAAAAACAGAAATAAAAATAAAATACTCAATAAGCTAAACAAAGAATTCTCAAAGAACACCGTTCCCCGGCAACGGCGCCAGAAATACTTGTTAAATTATTGGCAAGCGTACCAAAATTATCAATCGCAGTATAGTATTTCAATTAAATTAAAGTCGATCCCACGAGGAACAGTTTCAATGAAAATTCCCAATTATGCTTTCCAAGTAGATTAAACAGATTGAGTTTTGCAAACAAGAGTTGAATTGAAATTAAATGACAAAGAACTGTAAATGTTGAGAAAATATCAATTAAAGGTACTTATGATTGACTTCTTTCTTTATCCTCTTTTGTAATGACTAAATCAATTAAGAACGTCAATTAACCTAACAATGTTGATGCCACCTACTCAAACCATCCATATTGATTCCTCACACATGAAATTCATAAGAAAACCTAATAAACGTTGATTCCTCACACAATTAAGAGATTTTCCAGCATTAGGGTTAGGGTGTTAAGCAATTGATACATTTATTCCATTCTTGGCAATTAACGTAACAAATATTCTTACCGTGATCTAGGGTTCAAGATATATTTTCCAATCATACCCCAGACATCAAGAATAAATCATTCCAAAGCATAAAGGATAAGAATAACAACATCAAAACATAGATTAATATCTCAAAATATCACCATGATACAAAAGAGTTCAAAGGAAGTGCACCGAATCCTAAGAGAATGAAGTTAGCCACTCATGTTGGCCATTACAATGCTCTAATTGATGAAGAAGTGAAGAATTAATGAAGATTAGACAAAACCCTAAGAGTAGTCGTGTCTCCTCTTCTCTAAGACTGCTTACCTTTTTCAAAACACAACATATCTTTTTATAAGAGAATTTGGGTCGGGCCTCGCATCTTTCATTCGTTAAGTGTTCTTTTTTCTTTTAGTTTTAGTCCAATTATGCTGACAATTGTATTCCTTACTCTTGTATCAAGGTATTATCGAATTTATCTTATATTAAGAAAAAAATATATTAAAATTAACATAAATGAAGTAATTTCATAATAATTTAAGACATAATTATATTATTTTTAAGCATTTTGTATTGTTCTAATAAAACTCGTTGTTTATGAGAATGAAACAGGGAACTGATCCAATGGATTCCACCGTAATAAGAGTGCAGGAATGACGTCACTGATATAATGCAGAGTTCGCGTCAAACACTCAACTTTTCTAAAATATTTGGAGATACTTAAATAATATAACGTGGGAAGAAAAGGAAGGTAAAGAAAAATTAAAAATATTATTTAAATGTTAAAAAAAGAAAAGTCCATATATCGTCGCTCTTGTTTAAATAAGTGCAATATATTTTAATTTTTTAACTAGCAATCAATGATCATAGTAGAGATTATATAAGCCAATCCAGTGGGGCTCTTGGAAACAAAACAGACCAGTTTCATTAAGCGAAGAGTGTTGCGTTGCAGCAATGGGTTCAATGAATTACCAAGAAGCAATTGAGCTCTTTGAAGGCCAAAATATCTTGTACATGCAGATATTTGGCCACCTTAAACCTTTGTGTCTTAAATGGGCTGTCCAACTAGGTATTCCAGACATAATAAACAATCATGGTAAACCTATCACTCTTCCTCACTTGGTTTCAGCTTTGCAAATTGCTCCATCCAAGGCTGATTTTGTGCACCGCTTGATGCGCTTCTTGGCCCACAATGGAATCTTTGATATCCATCAGAGCCAAGCAGATCATGATCTAACATTTTCTCTGACCCCTGCATCAAAGCTTTTGGTCACTGGCAGTGGTTATTGTTTGTCTCCAATGGTTCTATTGAATACTGATCCACTTCTCATGAGTAAATACCATCATTTGGGGGAATGGATTCGTGGGGAGGACCCCACACTGTATGAGACTGCCTTAGGGACAAGTATTTGGGGACTTATTGACGGAGAACCTAAATACTTGAGTCTCTTCAGTGAGGGCATGGCAAGTGATTCCCAAATGGTTGACTTGGCTCTCAAAAATTGTTCTTCAGTTTTTGAGAACCTAGATTCCATCGTGGATGTAGGTGGTGGAACTGGAACCACAGCCAGAATTATCAGCAACGCATATCCTAAGTTGAAATGTGTTGTGCTTGACCTTCCTCAGGTTATACCAAACTTCACAGGAACCAATAATCTAAGTTTTGTTGGTGGTGACATGTTCAAATCTATCCCTCAAGCTGATGCAATCCTACTAAAGGTATGTGCTTTTTGCTCATTTGATTTGGAAAAGAATATTGCTATCGTAATTAAAACGTCTTTTTCTGCAGTGGGTTTTACATGATTGGAATGACGAAAGCTGCATAAAGATCTTGCAAAATTGTAAAGATTCAATTTCAGGGAAAGGCAATAGAGGGAAAGTGATTATCATAGAAACTGTAATAAATGAGAAGCTTGATTGCGAAGACATGACTCAAACAAAGCTTGGTTTGGATATAAGTATGTTAGCCATCAATGGAAAAGAGCGAACCGAGGAAGAATGGAAACAACTCTTCATTGAAGCAGGATTCAAAGACTACAAAATATTTCCCATTTTTGGTTTTAGATCTCTTATCGAGGTCTATCCTTAGGTACTCTCTGTAATGATGTAAAACAACATCACAAGTTTAGCTTTCACACGTGATGTCAACTTTGTGGATCTTTGTATCTCGTTCACTGTATTATGTTTGAATATTTGCTTGCTATATAGCAAAATTAAATTGAATAAACTTGTTTCTCATAGTAAACTTGTAAGCCCTAACATTGATATTATTCATATGTCATGCGTGTAAAGTTCTTTTACTATTTATTATCTTATGACTATTCAACTAAAAACGTTTAATTTACTATTAAGAGTTGGAGTTTATAGAGTTACGTATGTAAGTATGCATATTTGAAGCAACGGATCTGGGCATCAAAACTGAAAATATTTTGAATGGACTTTTTTGATTAAAAGTTTAGAATATATAATTATTGATGCAAGTCACATAGGAATTCTAACTTACCAACCAGCCCACGTAAGCATATGGCATTGAAGGATCCATATCCAGTTTCATAAATACGTTGACTATTGGCTTTCAATGAGTTACGGTTCTTACTGTTCTTGCAAATAAAATATATTGTTTCAGTTTATATATTTCTCTAATTTCAAGTCTGAGTGAAAAAACTTGAAAATAAAAAAGTAAAAACTTAGGTGACATATACCGAATTTGATAGAAATTAGAATTTTGTTAAAATTAACTATTTTTTTTCTGAAAAAGAATTAGAATGCTCTAGTTTTCTTAATTATTCTCTTATTACTCTAACTTTAAACAATTAATGCACCAAAATTTTCATGATGATTAACAGTAGTTAATTTTGCATATATGGTTTATTGTCTCATATTAAGACTATTACCATTTTTGTTTCTCTACTATTTTATTTTTCTATATTTTCCCAAAACATTATTTTATGTCCTGATATAATTTTTTCATTTTGACTTTCTAACCACAGTGAGGGACTAAATTAAAATTAGTTAAAAAATCTTGAGAAAATAGAAAAATCAACTGTATGTACTATTTAAATAAAATGAAAAGCATTTTTCTTTTAATAATATTAAAAGGTTAAAATTCTCTCCCTCTAACAAAATTTTCGTCCTATCTTTTATCCTGTTAAGGCTGCTATTGAATCAACATTAAAAGAGTATAGTTTAGTTTAAAATATAAAAATATTTATCTCTTCGTATTGTTAGGATTTGTGTTTTGCTTATTTATGTATTTATTTTTGTTCAGGGTCTATATATTAATACGAGCTGTTTTAAGATTCAAATAAATTCTTCAATTTTATTGAATCCAAGCCCATTTGTGTGGCATGCATTGCCATACGTTGGGCCAGTTTATTGAAGACGCTCTACATTTGGGAGGACCAAACTATATATAGTGAGGACCAAACAGTGGACAGGCACAGCAAAGTGATGGAAGTGACTAGTGCTGTTCATTCCGTTGGGTTTCTGCATTTGCAAACACACCTTCAAAGGCTTAACAGTAGAGAATTCTTCCTCTCCACAAGACCAAGGAGAGTGCAGGTTCCTCTTCCTTGTTATATCCACCATCATCCAAACTACTTAAGTAATGCCAAAGGTGGTTGTAGTCAAAGAACCAGTCTCATAATCAACTCCACTTCTGCTACTTCCACAGCAACCTCTGCTGCTGAGGGGTCCCTCTCTGAGGTGGAAAAGATAAAGCAGAGGTGTCTTACATGGCAGTGGAAGGGTCAATATTCCATCAACTACTTTGTTTCTTCTGATTCTCCGCAGCAGTTGCATGCCAACCACCCTCCCCTCTTACTTGTTCATGGCTTTGGTGCCTCCATTCCTCACTGGCGCAGGTAATTTGGCCACCATAACTAGTCATGTGTCCAACTTTTATCACTTCTTATGTTGCTGTTTTCTCGTCCACCCGTTCTTTTTTGCTTTTTAGATATTGTTTTATCACATTTGTATGGTAAGCTGGTAGCCACATAAAAAAGGATGACATACATTAATATGTGGATTCTAAGTACATAGGCAATGGATTGTTGTGTTCTCCCCCCTTATATCATATATCTATAGCAGCAATTGTTTACCCAAATTAAAATTTGTGCAAAATTTAGAAGCTAAATGTACCAGGAAATGCATCAGTGCCTAATTTTCAAGTTTTTTTTTAATAGGGGTTGTCAATCACCTTTTTTCAGAAACTTTGAGATCCCTTTCTTGTGTTCAGACAACCCCCTTTTCCAATGCCATTGGAAATTTCCAATTTCAAGTCTTTGCAAGGCAGAAATTGGTTGACGAAGAAAAGAAGGAACTTTAGGGTGACCAAGTTAATTATATTAAGTTCTCCATTGAGCTTGCATGTAATTTTGCTCTAGGAAATTTTTGTTAGATATTGCCTAGTTTAGATTCCAAACGTTAAATCCTAACAATTTTCATTGTATCCAGATGGAATCTTCACTATCTCAGTTAAACTAGGATTAGTTATGGAATGCTTGTGATTGGTAGTGATCTATCTGACCATGTATTATACTTTGGTGTCGGGCTCTTGGCTCAGGCAAATTCTATTCCAACTACATGAATTTCTTACTCAGTTAACGTGAGGTTTTAATCAAGCACTTTGGTTACAATTGTAGTTTTTTTTTTTTTTTTTCATTTTCTTAACAATGTTGTCATTGAATTGAACTAGTAGGTAAGTATTTATGTTTTTTTTTTTCTTCAGGAATATCAAGACACTAGCCCAGAATTATACTGTGTATGCTATTGATCTTCTCGGTTTTGGGGCTTCAGATAAGCCTCCAGGCTTTCAATATACCATGGAAACTTGGGCTCAGGTATTTGTTTGTTGTTTTAATTGGAGATCAACCCTCCAGCATTCTTCTTTTGGTGAAATCTCCAGCATACAACATTACAAACTGAACTTGTACCCTGTGTTCACTCGAAACAGTTGATCTTGGATTTCATGAATGAAGTTATTCAGAAGCCAACAGTACTAATAGGAAACTCTGTTGGAAGTCTGGCCTGTCTCATTGCTGCCTCAGGTATGTTTGATTTGTCCCCCAGAATCTGGAGATATAACCTAAATTTCTGTCAAACTGTTAAGCATATAGAGTTTGCATCAGAAACTTCTTTTTTGCCTTATCTATGAATTATAGTCTCCAATCAGATTCAAGCCAAACACTTGTTAGAGGCATTGTGCTGTTAAATTGTGCTGGTGGTATGAACAACAAAGCAATTGTTGATGACTGGAGGATCAAGTTACTATTACCCTTGCTTTGGCTGATTGATTTTCTACTCAAGCAAAAGGGAATTGCCTCAGCACTTTTTGAGCGTGTCAAGCAAAGGTATTCTCTTGGAATTGGGCCATGATTTTCCTCAAATGTCTGAAAAAGAAGCCTAAAATTGTATTGCTGACATGCAGAGAGAATTTAAGAAACGTTTTGAGTTCAGTGTATGGAAATAAGGAGTCTGCGGATGAAGAACTGGTGGAGGTAACACTTTGTTGTTACTTGTTTTGTTCTTAATCTCCTTTCTTAGACAGCATATACTAAGAATTTGCATTTTGATTCTGCAAAAGATCATTAGGGAACCAGCTAATGCTCCAGGGGCCTTAGATGCATTTGTGTCCATTGTAACGGGGCCACCAGGGCCCAATCCGGTGGTGTTGATGCCAAAAATATCCTTGCCTGTTTTACTTCTGTGGGGAGATGAAGATCCCTTCACTCCAATTGATGGACCTGTTGGCAAGTACTTTTCTTCACTGCCTTCTCAACAAGAAAATGTTGAACTCTTCTTACTTGAAGGTGTTGGACATTGTCCCCATGACGACAGGCCTGACTTAGTACATGAAAAATTGCTTCCCTGGTTGGCCAGTCTTCCAAATTCAGACTAAAATGTTATTTACTCAAATTGATGGAGCACTACTTGTATAGGTTATGTTCATAATTCTTATTTACACCAATTTTCTTCCGAGATAGATAATATATTGTGTTTGCCTTGGTAGGTTTCTTCATTTTTGTTTTGATCTTGGACCTTTACATCTGAAGTTTAGCTCATCCATTAATGCACTCGGTCTTATTAAGTATAAACGAAACAATATAAATCGGAAAATAATGTTTTATTCAAATATTATTATATTTGACGTGCGCATTATTCTTATTAGATACTACCATCTATCCAAGTGGTTAATTATCATGTCAATATTACTCAAGATCGATATTGTTTTGAGGTCGGATGAAGGTTTAAAATGTGACACATACAAATTACTTGAGGAATTCTAGTATTTTTATAGAGAAATATTTTTTCTTTTGCGTCTTTTTGTTATCATGGAAAATACTTTTTATTAAAAGAGTAATTTCAATAATATTTTCGTCTCCAATGAATTATTTTCTTTGTCAACTAAGGTATGCCATTAAAAAAAAGTATATATAAATATTTGGATGTATAAATAATAAGAAAATTTACTCGGAGATTGGTGTTTTATTTATTTAAATAAAAGAAAATATGAGGCTAAAAAAATAGTATTGTTGAGAAATTGCCCAGCTTTGAGGGAAAAAAAAAAAAACTTCCAATAAAAAAACGTTACTCGTAGTGGGTATGGTGTTGATTTTGGGTGGAAGCCCAACATATGTCGCAAAGTGCTCAAAAAAGCTATAATCCAATGAAAGTATATGGCACCATTATGTTAACAAAATATATAACACATGAATTCTCTGGAACATGTTGGAAAATCCTTGCACCCTCCTTTACAGTTCCCCCTCCAAACACCAAATCATATTCCAAATCTTTATAGAACTTTCTGCATCTCTCTACAACATCATATGCATGGAATCTTCAAGAACCTGGTTACCTTTTGGCCACATTTGTCCCTCTACGTGCTATATATAGGTGTGCATTTGTTTCATCGGTCATCACATGCTTGAAGACACAACATTGCAGTACTAAAGTCCAACCAAGCCTCTACTTATATCCATCACTGTCTGCCATTACCTCCCTTAGTACTACTAGAAATGAGGCTACAACAACTCAATTTGTTCCTTTTATTGCTCTTTGTTGCCAAAGCAAACGGGACTCTACTCCCATTCATAGATCCTCCCAGAGGCCTCTTGGCTGATCTCTGGTCTGATCGCTTCCCAGACCCGTTTCGTGTGCTGGAACAAATTCCATTTGGGGTTGACAAAGATGAGCAATCCGTGGCCTTGTCACATGCTAGAGTGGACTGGAAGGAGACCCCAGAAGGGCATGTGATAATGCTGGATGTGCCAGGGTTGAAGAGAGAAGAGATAAAGATAGAAGTGGAAGAGAGGGTGCTGAGAGTGAGTGGTGAAAGGAAGAGAGAGGAGGAGAAAAAGGGGGATCACTGGCACAGAGTGGAGAGGTCCTATGGCAAGTTCTGGAGGCAGTTCAGGTTGCCACAAAATGTGGACTTGGACAGTGTGAAGGCTAAGCTGGAGAACGGGGTGCTCACTTTGACTCTTGACAAGTTGTCACCTGATAAGATCAAAGGTCCAAGGGTGGTGAGCATTGCTGGGGAGGATCAGCAGCAAGCCAAGCTCAGCAAAGATGGGGCCAAGCAGGAGCTTTGAATTAGATGGTGGTGAATGATCATGACAGTCCTTGTGTTTCACTAGATGTTCTGTCATGTAACAATGAAACTGTTTAATTTATGAATAAAAAGGGTTCCACCAACACCTTTGGTGGAATGTGTTTCTTGTGTTCATCTTTGTTGATGATGAGTGTGTCCAGTAATGTACTACAACATTTCCTAATATCCCAATCAACGAGGAGTTTTCTTGTATATGATGTCTTCCACTTTTGTTTTCTTATGAACCTCTCTGTTTATATACTAATATTTCAAGATAATGATATTAGTAACGTGATATTAACACAATTCCAAAAAAAATAAAAAATAAATTGAAGTCTTAAACGAATATTATTGGTCCATTTTATAAGTATTGCAGATAAAAATAATGTTTTTAATTTTAAAATAATTTTTATTATAGAGTAAAAATAATGATTTCAAGCATTAAAGTAGTTCAATTTTAGAAAAAAATGTGTCACTTCAATCATTTTGTACTCCAAACCTGTGTTTCTTATCCTATTGTCTTCCTGACCCAACCAACTCACCAATTCAATCTCCCTAAATCTTCTCTATGTCTCGAATCTTCTCTGCGTGGAACAAGAACAAGCTCCACTTCAACTTCTTACCTACTCTGTTCTCTTCGTCGCACACCACCAATTCTGGGCTTTTCCGGCCCACGATTCCGAGACTCTACAGTAGCAACAATGGGGAGCCACCACAGGATTGGCCTCACGACGCTGCCGTGCCTTCGAAAACTCCTTTCACTGTTAATTTTGTTCGGGCCTCCGCTGGGCCCCGCCAAGAGAACATTGCGTGGGTCGGAGGCTCCAATTTGGGCAGGGATTTTCCGACTCCCAAGGAAATCTGCAAGGGTCTCGATAAATTTGTTATTGGGCAACACAGGGCCAAGAAGGTGCTCTCTGTAGCGGTTTATAATCACTACAAGAGAATATTCAACGGGTTTGTTTTTTGTTCTTTCGCTATCGTAGTTTATTCTTTTGTTGTTATGGTAATTCTTTGTTTTCAACGACTGAATGTTGGTTTTTTCACTAGGTCAGGGGAAGACGAGGGAATCTCCGATGGATTGCATGATGAGGATAATGTGGAGCTGGAAAAGAGTAATGTTCTCTTGATGGGTCCAACTGGTTCTGGTATGTGATATTATGGCATTCATTGCAAACTATTTTTATTTACTCATTGAGAACTATTAATTGCAGTTTGCATCACATTGTTTGTGCTTTTCTTGCTAGTTTCTTGAAATAACTATATTATATGGCTGCTATGCTAATCTAATTTCCATCAAATAGGGAAGACATTACTTGCGAAAACCCTGGCTCGTTTTGTGAATGTTCCCTTTGTCATTGCTGATGCAACTACACTAACGCAGGCAAGTATGTCTTGTTTGACGAGGTCGTGTTAGAGTTTGGTTTAGTAATAGTTGAGCAGGATTGAATTAAATGATAACATGTATCCAAATTTTTGTGCCTGATAAATTTTTGAGGTATTGAGTTTACCGAGTGATAGGATGTTATGCTAATTGGAATACAAATTTTTCTTCTAGAATGTTGATATTTAAATAGTAGTAGTTATTATATTGTCTATTTCTGATTTGTTTACGTGGTGGACTCACTATTTCTTTGTCCTTAGACAAAAGTTTTGGCGGTACTGATCCGAAAGGGGAAATTTTCTAATTTGCAGGCTGGTTATGTTGGGGAAGACGTTGAATCAATATTGTACAAACTTCTAGCGGTATGTTAGTTGTTCTGTATAAGTAATTTTGTTTGAGCAAATTATCAATTCTTTGAACAAAGTGAGATGAACAAGTTTTTCTTGTTCTTTGGAAATTTCCACCTTCCGTCCTAAATTTGCATAGCATTTATAAGCATGTATCACACTTTCTCTACATTTGTTGACAAACTTTACCTTGCTTCCCATATTGTTTGCCTGGGATGATGTATATGATAATGTTCCCAATGTTTGGTGCCTCCTCATTGTTTCTAGTAGATATTTTGCATGTAGAGGTCAGGAAGGTAGTGATAGTTTAACTTTAGCTCCTCGTCAATTGTGGCAAAGGATTGTCCATGGTATTTTTCATTGTGTGTTGCTCTACAAATGCATTAAGGACACATATTTGTTGGTCATAAATTACTGCTATCTTCATACTACATTTACTTTCTTTCCAATCTATGTGATTGCCGGGATACTTTTGTTATTAAACTGTATTTATAAATTTATATTTTTCAGAAGATATCTTGTGTTGTTTCTAGTTCTACTTGCCATATCTTTGTTATGAATTTTATTTTTCCCATATAGGCAGCAGAGTTCAATGTTCAAGCAGCTCAACAAGGGATTGTTTACATTGATGAAGTGGACAAGATAACTAAGAAGGTTCTTTGCTAATTTAATTGGCTGAGTTCATAAATGGGCTTCCACCATAGCTTTAAAATTTAAACTGTTATATATTACAGGCTGAGAGCTTGAATATTAGCCGAGATGTTTCTGGTGAGGGTGTTCAGCAGGCATTATTAAAAATGCTGGAAGGAACTGTAAGTAAAATATTCCAAAATGTAGTTGTTGATGATTGGTTTACTTCTTTGTAAATGAAGTGTTAAGGGAACATGATTGGTATTCTCCTATTTAATCATAACCCTTAAATAATGACCATAAGAAGGTAATATTTTGCATATTTACGCCTAAATTCTTCAACATGATAAGTAATTTCTTTGCTTAGGTTGTCTCGGTAATTTCATTTTGATCTTTTATTCCTTCATATGTGCAAGGTTATTTAACTTATCATTGATGCATTAGTGGAATTGTCCAATATATAACCAAAAACAGCATATTATTTTGCTTGTTGAGAACTTAGTTTTGAGATTCAAAGAACAAACTGTTTATGGAGACTATTCGATGGATGTTGCTTACGTTCTTACTTAAGGGAAAGTTGTACTGTAGAAATTTAAGACCAACAATGTTGTAATGATACTAAATGTTGAGTGTAAAAGGGAAACAAGAGAATATACTGTAGTAGAGGTCTATTAGGTTAGATTAGCAAGTTAATTAGGTCAGTGGACTGAAACAACAAGACATGCTATCTATAAATAAGAGAAAATGTTTAGAGAGATCTGTGTTTCATTTTGATAATGGATTATTCTTTCAGAGAATGGAGACCAGGAGGGAAAATGGTCTCTTGAATACCCTAAATATTCATTAAAATTAATTTCTTTTCTAGTTTCTCAATCATTTTCTTTCAGTGGATAAACTTGTTGTATCATCAACTATCTGTTTCTTGCAACATTGTAATTGTTTAGAAATCCATCAATTGTTTTACTAAAGGTTTTTGAAAAAACAATTAGGTGATTGGTTAGTATCATTCTAAAAGATAGTATCCTGAGCTTGAAATGATTTCTTATTGTCTAGATAGTAAACGTTCCTGAGAAAGGAGCAAGGAAGCATCCACGGGGTGATAACATACAGGTATGCTGTCTTGGCAAGTGGAAAATCTGTCATTTGTTTTCTTGTCTGAACTTTGATATGATATGATTTATAAATTTCTTGCCTGGTATTTTTCATGGTGCTGTCTTTGGACCTTAACACTCAGCATTATGCATTTATATTTTTGGGGGACTGGGTTACTGCATTTATTTTAGAATTATCATTTTTAAAGACCTTTCCATCACCTAATTAATATAAGAGCACTAATGGTAGAGGCATTAGAGGCTATAGGTGGTTGGAGGATAATTAGGATGATGAAAATTTAAGATGGATTAATTATTTAGAACCTTTTCATCTCCTTAGCAAGTATTCATAAAATTTTTCTAATGTTAGTTATTACGGAAAATATGTTGTGTATTTCTTATTTTGGAAAAGATACAAAGGAGGTATAAATAGAATATAAGGTAAATAAACTTATACATTAATTTATTCCTAAAAATAAGGGAAATATTCTCCCTATAAATGTTGTACATAAATGTGCATAAATAACAAAATAAAATTGATTATATTATTATTAAATCCTATCAAAATTAAGTTAGTCTAATTGATAGTGTTAATCTTTAACACTCCCCCTCAATTTAGGTGGTAGATGACTATCATATCCATATTGGATTTAATGTTTTTATATGTGTTTCTTGGAATGAGTCTTTGTCAGGATATCTGTTATTTGTTTGTATGATGGAACATGGTCAATACTTCATAATACCATGATTAATTTTTTTTAATGAAGTGTCGGTCAATTTTCACATGCTTTGTCGTATCATGGTGGATTGGGTTCTTTGCTGTGTATAGCAACTTTGTTGTCATACACTATCCTCATAGTGTAATTGATAGAAATTTTAATTTCATTTAACATCCTCTTAAGCTAGATTCCCTTACAAATATCTTGAGTCATAGCTCTGAATTCCTTACTACCATTTGTTGCTTCTTGTTTCTCCAAGTCACCAAGTTCCCCCACCACAAAGGAACAGTAGCCTGTAGTTGATTTCTTGCCCAATCTGAGTCAGTATAGACTTCAATATCTATGTTTGAGTTCTTCTTGAAGTAGAGCCCTCAGCTTACTGTACCTTTGAGGTATTGGAGTATTTTGTTTGCCATGTTCATGTTGGCCTCGGTTGGAATAGATGCACAGTGACTAGTCAGGCTGATAGCAAACCCAATGTTGGCTTGGTATGAGTTAGGTAGATTAGTTTCCCAACGAGTCTTTGATATCTATCTTTATCAGTTGGTGGACTTTCTTCTTCACATCTCTTTTCCGGTTCTATGGGAGTATTGACTGTCTTGCATCCAAGCATGTCAGTTTCTTGAAGTAAGTCTGGTATATATTTCCTTTGTGATATATAAATACCATCCTTCGTCCGAGTAACTTCCTTCCCTAGAAAATATTTGAGCTGACCCAAGTCCTTAACTTCAAATTCCTTGGCTAAAAGTCCCTTCAAATGCTTGATTTGATCATAATCGTCTCCTGTGATAAGAGATGTCTATTATTTCTCTCGGTGACCCATTTTGTTGAGATGTGAAACTAGTTCAAGTTCTCTAAATTTTGGTGTTTTCTCTTGCTCTCTCTTTAGTTTTCAGTCTAGTTTTCTTTTTGTCTCTTTAGTTTCACTTTTTCTGCTTTGTTTAGTGTTCTTCTTGCTTTACTTTAGTTGTTCTTTCAATTCAATCCGTTTACATTTGTTTTACACGAATTTCTACTTCAATTCATCGCATAATTATAGTTTGTTCATAATGTTGTTTCCAGCTTTGTTCTTCTTCATTATTTTCGGTTTTTACATTATTTTGGTAGTGATTTGAGCGTGATTCTTGTTGTTTTTCAAGCCTTAATCGGTTCCTTATTCATTAAGGAGAAAAATCATGTCTCATTAGTCAATTTTACAAAGTTTTCATATGTTGTTTCGCTGTTCTTGTTGTTTTGACGTTGTTTTACCATTTCAATTTTGTTTTTGTTGTTGTTTTGGCTTAATTTCTTTAATTTGATTGGTTAGAATGTTGTTCTTAGATGTTCTTTCAAGTTCTTTTACTTTGTTTTAGAATTCAATCGGTCAAAAATTGTTTTAGGAGTATTTTTTGTTTGGTTTGTTCATAACAAGTTAGGAGTAGTTTTCAATTAGGAATAACTTTTATATTTGATTGAATTTTTGTGTTTGATTTTGTAGAACTTGTTCTTCATAATCCTTTGTTGTTTTTGCACAATTTAGAAGTTCTAAACATTAGTTAATAGGTTTTTAAGTTTTTCAAACAATTAGAAGTTTGTTTCCAATTAATCTTTACATTCGGTCATGAGTAGTTTCAAGTTTTTGTCCATTTGAATTCTTCAATTGTTCCAATTTGTTCTTACTGTATTTTTTGTCCATATTTAATTCCAAGCATGATTTGATTCTGTTTTTGTTAATTCCAAATTGTTTTAGTTGTTTTAGTTTCTAAAATTTTTTACAAACATGTTACATGCATTAGTTTAGTATGGTTTAGAATTCTAGTCTAGTTTTTTGTTTTGTTTCGGATTATAGGCTTAATTCTTCTTAATTCTGTGTTCTAAAGCATTTAGAAACATTTTTAATTCTAGTTCGAACTTAGTTTAATTTTGTTTGCATTTTATTTGTTGCATATTTTAGGCAATTTAAGTCATAGTATGTTCATATGTATAGTTAACAAATGTTTTAGTTTAATTGCATTTTTTAATTCGGTTTTCCAGAGTTTTTTGTAGTTTTTACATCATTTCAATCATTTTCTAGTTCCAATTGTGTGTTTAATCAATTTGGTTTCTAGCTTTGATAATTGATTATTTTAGTTTCCATTAGATTTACAACATACAAAATTTTCTAGCTAAATCTGTCACAAAATCCGTAACTAGTTTTTTTTTTTTTTTAATTCTATCAATTTTTTTATTTGGTTCTTGATTTGTTTTTAGCATCTTTAGTATTTTTTTACCAATTTGATTTTACCATTTAGTTTTTAATTCCATTTAAAAATTTTACCAATTTCCATAAAAGCAATTTGGCACATTTTAGTTTACTAGTTTAAAACTCCTTTTAGTTGTTTACTTTTAATTTTTTTTTTACTTATAAACTCAAAATCCCCTCAAATTTACTTAGTTTTTTTTTTCATTCAAATTACACACCATAAAAAGAACAATTTGCAATTTCACTCCTTGGATTGATACTTGGTTTACCTCTTACTATATTTTTTAGGGAAACTAAATTTTGAAAACCTATGCGACTAAGGGTTTATCTACACATGAATTATGATGTATGATTACATGTCTCTCGAAGGTAGGAACTTAGTGTAGAGTGGTAATACTCTTGCCCATTATCACTCCTAAGTACCTTAATCCTACTTTGAAATTGTGTTTTCACTATAGTATGAAAAAATTTAAATTAGGGTTGAGAGGGTTTATAGGGTTGAGACGAGTATGAGCTACGGGTATGTTTGGATAATTGACATATTTCACATTAAAACAACTCTTGATTTTTGTTGAATAATGTGGGAAACATTCTTCTTAAGTACATAAAATTTGGGTGGCCAAGTCGATAGTGTCACAACATTACAAAATTTTTATTTTTAGGTACCACAGCACAAAAGTTGGTCTTGGGTTCTATATCTGACGCTTCAGTTTGGAGGTAGTAGAGTCCAGTACATTCTTTAGCAATGCTAATTGTCTTCCCCGTCTCCAAAATCTTAAATTCACATAGGTTAGGGAAGAATTTAGTGACACACTTCAAATCTTTTGTTAGTTTGCTAATGAACAGTAAATTATAGTTAAATTTAGGCACATAACGGACTGGCTTCAGGTTAATATTTTCTGAGATAATAGTTGAACCTTTACCCATGACTTTAGAAAGAGTCCCATCAGCTATCCGAACTATGTAATTATTGTGGCAAGGAGCATAACTTTTAAACACAGTTACGTCTCCGGTCATGTGATCTGAGGTTCTTGAATCAATGATCCATGACTTTGATTTTTTTGTGCTAATATTTAGAGCATGAAAAAAATTACTTTTTTGTGTTACTGCAGTTGTACCAATTGTTTGCTAGAGAATTTTCTATAGTGCTTCCATTTGTTCTTTGTTGTTCAGGTTTTTTGTCTTTTTTTCCTCTTTTCCATGAATAATCCATAGTATATCCCAATTTCTTGCAGTGATTGCACCAAGGCCGATTTTTCTTTTTAGATGGACGAGATTGGTTCCCCCTTCTGCCATTGCTGTGCCTTCAATGGGTGGGGCTGCATTTGACTTTCCAAGTATTACTTTCTTCTTGCTTTCCTCCCTTCTTACTTCCGAAAATACTTCTCGGATTGATTTAAGAGGTTTGGATTCAAGGATTCTCGCTCGGATTTCATCAAGTTTTGTGTTCAGTCCCAATAGGAACTTGTAGATCCTATCTTGCTCTACCAGTTCTTTATACTTCTTCTTATCCTCAACACAATTCCATTAAACATCTTTATATATGTCAAGTTGTTGCCAATGTCGGCTGAGTATTAAAATACTCAGTGATTGAGAAATTACGTTGTTGCAGTTCATGGAGTATGTTATTGATCTCAAATACCGCAGACGTATTATCCACATTTGAGTAGGTTTCTTTCACTGTATTCTACATGTCCTTGGCAGTGTCATACTACATGAAATTCTCCCCAATTTTATTGGTCATGGTGTTAAGTAACCATGACATGATTAAACTGTTTTCTAGTTGTCATTTGTTGAGGTTAGGGTCACTTTCTACTGGACACTTGGAGTCTCCGGTGATGTAACATTCCTTCCCTTTTTCTTGAAGGAAGATTTTAACTAAACGCATCTATTGAGAATAATTTTGGTCATTCAATTTGTGACCAGTGATAGGAAGAGCAGGTTCTTCGACTAAACTGGTGGCCAAACCTCCCGTCTTGTTCTCTTCCATGGTTGGCTGCGTTAGGTTAGGGATGATCTAGATCTAGCTTTGATACTATACGAAAAATATGTTGTGTATTTCTTATTTTGGAAAAGATACAAAGGAGGTATAAATAGAATTAATAAACCTATACACTAATTTATTCCTGAAAATCATGAAAATATTCTCCCTATAAATGTTGTATATAACTGTGTATAAATAACGAAATAAAACTAATTATATTATCGATAAATTCTATCATAATTGAATTATTTTAATTGATAGTATTGATCTCTAATAGTTATCTTCAATGATCACCTATTCACCCAGTGCAATATGTGTATGGTTCTAAAATCATTTAGTCATTAATTTGCATAACTTTCCACTCATTTTTTATGATATGTAGATTGACACAAAGAATATTCTCTTTATATGTGGTGGAGCATTTGTTGATCTTGAAAAAACCATTTCCGAGAGGTAATTTTTTATTTTTTGTCTCGAAAGAATATTTGTTCTCATATGATCTACACTGCTTGGTTTTTGTTAGACATTTCATCTAATTTTAATTTGTGAAATAAACCAGACGACAAGATTCTTCAATTGGTTTTGGAGCACCAATCCGTGCCAATATGAGAACTGGTGGAGTTACAGATGCCGCAGTTACATCATCTTTACTTGAGTCGGTGAGAATCGACTATGATTATCTGACTTGTTTTTATATTCACCTTCCTGTAAAACTAGATAGGTATACTTTGATCAATTCAAGCTAATAAACCTGTGCTATACCTATTCTATTGTGCACTTTTCATTCTTCGACAGCAGTAGAGAAAAACCCAGAAGTTAGGGAATAATATTATTATAGCCAACATTCTTCCAAATGCATCTAAAATTAGCATCTGTAATTTTCAGGTGGAAAGTACTGATCTTATTACATATGGTCTCATCCCAGAGTTTATAGGACGATTTCCAATCTTAATTAGCTTGTCGGCTCTAACTGAAGACCAACTTATTCAGGTATTATAATCATTGTTCAAATCTTTAGACCTTATTGTAGTTTTTCCTGCTTTAGTGCACCAAGGTCTAACTCTGCTTGTTGTGTTATTATGATGTTTTCTCACTCGTTGTTGACGCACATATATATAGTTGAGAAACCTTATGGTCTTTTACGCATATATATATAGTTGAGAAACCTTATGGTCTTTTACGCCTTTAAAGGCATTAAATCTCTACGACTATCTCCTATTGTGTAAGGGATTTTCTATATTATGTTTTCTTAGAAAGACCATTGCTCTTGGATTTAATGAGTAATATAATGAATGACTATATGACTGTGCAAGGTCTTGGGTCATATTGGTTTATGGGGGTGCAAAAGGATAAAAAAATAGGAAACGATACGGAAGTCCAGAATGAATTAGTAACTCAAGGGTATCATTTTGTTAAGATCTCCTAATGTGCACAAAATAAGCACATTAGACTCTTTCTGGTGGATCTATAATTTATCATCCATATATTATTTTTAATTGAATAGGAAGAAGTGTGCGACTGGCATTGAGAAATACAATATTTCTCTGGGTATGCTGCTTGCACAGGTGTATGTTAGTTTAAAATTCCAACTTCTTTGTCTTGTGGAATACTTCATTTTAAATTAAAACAGACAAGCCTATTTTTGAATTTAGAATAAATTTCTAGATTTTGCATGGATATCTGACCATAAACCATTGAAATGTTGATTTTACAGGTCCTCACAGAACCAAAAAATGCTCTTGCTAAGCAGTACAAGAAATTATTTAACATGAATAATGTAAGCAGTTCGTCCTTATTCTCTTTCCCGAATACATATTTTTTCTTCCTTATTCTCTTTTTCTCAAATACATATTTTTTGTTGCTGTGAGAGTTACTATGTTTGAGTGAACGTGGAGTAAAAACTCAAGCTGTAATCACTATATCTGGATCATCCCAACCAACTAAATTTGGATATTTAAAGAAGAAAATTATTCAAACTTTAATTTGGTTGAATTGAAGGGAAATTGACTAGTTGCCTATGGTTGAGCTAATCTAATAATAATTCAAAATATATCTTTTCTTTCAAATTATATAATTAATGCTTGGTTTCTCCCTTTTTTCCCGTGACACTTGCCACCTAAAGTAATATTCTTACTTTCCTTTTTTTTTTCTTTTTTTTTTTCTAACATTTTTCTTCATCTATTTTGTCTATTGTTGACTGTAACTTTCTTGAGTCGTTGCCTGCTTATATTATTTACCATTCTATGTAAGAACAGACTAGAAGTCTCTTGAACCCACTTGAGTGATTTAGTTATTCATGGTCTTTGATATCATTCGGTGTTATCTGCTGGGTCAAACCTGATCAGCTTGTTTCAGACTCATTAAAGCAACTTGATTCTATCCTTTCACCAATTTTAATTTTATGAACTTTTAATTTTGTTATGAGTGTGCAAGCGAGTAATTGGGTGTGTGGGCAGTTAGAGAGGTAAATTTGTCTGAAACTATATCCCTCAACTTCAGGTAAAGCTACACTTCACAGAGAAAGCTCTGAGATTGATTGCAAAGAAAGCAATGGCCAAAAATACTGGTGCCAGGGGTTTAAGAGCCCTACTGGAAATCATTTTAACGGAGGCCATGTTTGAGGTATGAAAGGGTCTTTTATATTTTTAAAATATATTTCTGTCTTCAAGTGTCGAAGATTCTGATTAGTCTCTCTGATCTTTAACTAATACACTGAATGCTTATATGCACCAGATTCCAGATGTTAAAGCAGGAAATGAACTGATTGATGCGGTTGTTGTTGATGAGGAGTCAGTAGGATCAGTAAATGCCCCTGGGTGCGGAGGAAAAATTCTCTCTGGCGATGGTGCTTTAGATCTGTACCTAGCTAATATGGAGGGTTCAGTGGTATGATGTTGCTACTGAATCCATGTCTGTTAATGCTTTAAATTTATTTTTCCGTGCTTGCTACCTGTCCAAGTTGCTTCGCGAACTCACTGCTTATAGAGTATTTTTTTTCATATAGATGTTTTCATTCATTTGCAGTATTGATGGGCCATGAGAATGTGGTAGATGATTTGACCCAATTTTCTTCTTGTATTGTAGGTTAACCATAACGTAGCTGAACCATACTTACAAGAGGGGGAATCAGAGATTTCATCAAGAGCTATGAGCATGTAATAATACTGTATGTACCACAAAGGTGTATAAATTATTATTGTTATTGTTGTCTGTAAAAATAACATTCATAATTTGCTGTAATTATTCCTTGTATAACGCTGTAGTTTCTGTTTTAAGTTCATTGAATAGGAAGGATATAGTTTGCTAATTTAGGCAGCACGTTAACCAAATTTTCAAATGATTTTGATGAAAATATATTGAGTCTTATTTTCATCTGGTAGTGGGATTCTTTAATACTCTTTATCTACGTTCTTTATTGGTTCAAATGTATGATCTCGCAGATTTGGAAATAAAATCCACTGTATAAATTTCATCTAAATAGGAAAGCACATTGGAAAAAGTGTTCGAGAACACTGTTATCAATTATCAAAGAATCAGTAACTAAATGCACCAGACTGATTACAGAATTTGATTTGGTTGCCCCTCCAACTGATTATTTTGACGAACGTTGAAATTAAATTATGTATCACACGAAAAGTTGATGCCTTTGATACAGATGTGAAAAGTCTAACCAAATGGGTAAATGGGTTACCTAAGTTTAAGCCATATGTAAATGTGAAGATTTAATTAGGGTGGAATTGAAATTCAGGATATCACGCAAATAGATTCTAATAAAAATAAATGTATCAGCGGGTGATTTTATACCATTTACGTTACATTAGGACCTTAATATGTTTTGTTATTGGATGACAGGGTGTGCAATCCCTTATTGAAATTTGTATGACAGTCTTAAATTAATAAATTAATTTGATGGTGTAGAGTAACTTTCTTGTGTTAAACCAACATTTTTTATATTTGATGAGATAGTTTTTGTCTCTTGTAGGCTGGAAGTGTTTAATATGTGGGAGGACGAGGTAAGAAAAGAGATGAAGGTTGGGTGGTATAGTTGAAAATATGTTCTTTTATTATTATAATATCAATTATGTTTAGAAAAAAATGTAATTTTTTTTATTCATATGTTCATATTTTGTATTTTATTTTAAATAATTTATTTAAAAATGATTTTTTAAAATATGTATTTTAATAATTTTTTATCTTAAAATATATTTTAAATAAAATTTCATCTTAAAATATTAATATAAATAAAATTAATATCTTTTAAATATATCCACCTATGAATACCGATAGCTTTTTGGTTGGCAAGGTGTGTTGAGAGGATGAAACTCTGAAATAGGCTTTGGAGATGTTGGAGGACATCCCTGGGGAGAATACCGAGCATGCCATTAATATCATCGTATCACTTTCAACTCAAATTCAAAACTTCATAGCATTAGATCCATGTATTTTTTTAGTTAAACTAATACATATTATATTTTCATTGGATAATTTTGGTTTGTAGATGCTTACAGAGGCTCATCAGGTGAAGAAGGAAAAAAAAAGATTATTATTCATGATCAGAGATAACAATTTTAATTTACAACTCAAATAACTAATATATATATATATATATATATAATCCAAAATAACACGTGATACTATAAAGTGTTATTTTGGAAGTGATTGGATTATTTTGGGATTGTTTGGGTTCTCAAACAATAACCACCTTTCTAACTTATTATTGGGTATGAAATATCAGAAATATATAAAACGAAAACTGCGACATGAGAATGAATGGTGGTCCTGTGGACTATAAAATTTGGAAGAGAGTCCTATTTGGCTTTAGAGTCGGAAATAAATTTCTCAACATCTTTGGTGGTTGGAAGTGCAGGAATTGCACCCTTCTGTGTTGTACACATTGCTCCACAAGCATTTGCAAAGGTCAAAGTCTCTCTCATTTTCTGTTCATTCTGCTCCAATAAAACAAAAAGGTGTCAGCCAATGAGAAGATAACAAACTCTAGTCTTGAAAACTAGCCATAGTCTGTGTGAGTGAGAGAGATACCTCAAATATGGAGCTGTCCCTGGCCACAGCTGTGAGAAGTGCACCAACAAAAGAATCACCAGCACCAGTTGTGTCAACTGCCTTCACTAAAAATCCAGTCACCCTTCCTTTGAATTTCTGCAGCCAAACAATATATCCAAAGATGTAAAATTTAGATTACAATATACCATAACATAAAAGAAATCTAGCTGAAATGTGTATCAACAAATAAAATCCTTCTTGAATATGTTAAGTTAAATTCTTAAACTGCATAAATGTAACCAACCAGTAATTATCAAATGTATTATCTCGGTTTCCTTCAGAAGATGTTTTATTGGTTCAATTTTGCCAAACAAACTCTATTTTCAAACACATGGGTGGATACTGGACAGTACCTTAGTGAAATATCTGCAACCCTTCTCTCCATCAGTGACAAGAAGCAACTTCAATTTGTCGTGCCACAGGGACATGACAACGTCTTCCTTCTCAGGATCACCTTGTGTTAGAAATTCAACTTCGTTATCACTCACCTACATACAATGAGCAATTTATTTATACAATCATTTGGACATATTTCAGCAAAAGCTACACGCTCTGAGAAAAAAATTGATACCAGGGAATCCTCTTGTTCTACTATTTGTTAACAAAAACAAATGGCCCATCGCTATAGAAAAATAGAACAAGTTCATGATCTAAATAGCTTTATTCTGTCACACACCCTTCATTTTGTTCTGGGCTTCCAGAAAATGTGATAAAGGTTTAAAACATGTACCTTGATGAAGTCCGCCTCAAACCAAATGCTCTTGATCCCAGATCTAGCAGCCTCCTCAGAAGGCCACAAAGGAAGCCTCACATTTGGATCATAGGAGAGGAAAGCACCATTAGCACGAGCAACTTTCATGGCAGCCAAGTGAGCTGATCTGCATGGCTCTGCTATCAGGCTAATGGATCCATAATGAAATATCTTACACTTCTTGATCAAACCCATGTTCAATTCTGACTCCGCCAGCATCATATCTGCACTGGGATTTCTGTAAAACATGAACTCCCTCTCTCCATCCTTCCTCAATGTCACAAAAGCCAAAGCAGTTTTTGCTTCCGTGTCAAAGCAAACACCATCAATGTTCACCTTGTTTTTCCTCAGAATATCAACTAGCATCTTTCCAAACTCATCATCTCCCACCTGTCGCATTGAAATCATTACTTTTTCTTTTAAGTGTAAAGTATAAACAACAAGCTTTTAGACAAAGGTCTACGAAAATTCGCCTGCAACATAATGGTTTTTGACATGTATCGAGAAACGTGGCAACACTCTGACACCGACCTTAATTTAAAACCTTGATAATAAATCATCTCAATGCAAGATGGAAAAAGAATGTTTGTGTGTAGAAATTAAGAACCTTGCCAATGAAGGCAGCATTGCCACCAAGTTTGGCTACGGCACAAGCAACATTGGCAGGAGCACCTCCAGGGGCTTTGATAAAAGCGTAAGACTCAGCCAAGGAGACACCAGATGAGTCAGGGACAAAGTCGATGAGCATCTCACCGAATGATATCACTAATGGATCTGCTGAGCCTGACATTCTCCTCTTTCTGTATGATATCGCTTCTGTTGTTGTTGATGTTCGTGTTTTACAAAATACTTCGCGGGCCAGACCTTAACAATGCTTCAGCAGGTGGCGTATTCGCGATTCAACGTAGATTTAGGAGTGTTAGTGGACAATTTTTGTTTTGTTTTTGCTGGTAGTTTATTTATTTAGATTTAACCAAGTATAGATTATTATAATTACATCTGAATAAGTTAATTAGAATTCACACACTTTTAAAAAAATAATGTTATTTAGTGATACAGTCTCACCTATTACAAGATTATTGAGTTTTATAATAATTATTATAACAGTTCTATCTATCATAGTTTTTAATGGATTGAGCATAATATTAAAGTTCACAAAGTTTGACCAAGTCAGTTGAAATTTTAAGCCATTTTTAGGCACCATCAAAAACACAAGTTTGATCCGACAATGAATGCTTTAGAAAAGGAACAATAAAAGTCACCACACAAACTAATCAAGTGGCCATTGTCCCTTAAATTTGGTCCATAGTTTCATACTCGACCCATTAATATAGCAAATGCTATTTTTGAGGTCTCAAAATATGCATACCCTCGTTAGATATTCATTGAATGTCGTCAAACATTGCTTCCATGGAGAAAACTGTTTGAGTGAATACCAAGAACTTTGATCCAAGGAGATTCTTATGAGTCTTATCCAACTAATCTTGTTTGGTCATCAATATTAACGAAAATTGAATCCAACCCATTCCATTGTTACACTGTGTTAAACAAAGTGAAATGGAGCAATAGGCAAGAGAGAAACAGAAGAAAACAATAACATCTTCAAAGCTAAATACCAGTCCAAAGTCCTTATTATATCCAACTACATCACCAAATCATGGAAGTCCTGTTTCCTGTTCGTGCTATAGGCACCCCTTCTAGATTTATTCAAAATTATAGTGCTTGTCCACACCAACAGACACATCCCAAGTGCAGCTCATTCCTTTGGGAAACACAACCAAGTCCCCAGCAGCAATTTCAACTGATTCATTTGACCCACTAGGAAAGACCTTCACTTTTCCTTCCAGAAGATAGCAAGTCTCTTTGGCTTCATATGTCCATGGGAATTTGCTTGGAGGGCATCCCCATCTGTCATACATCAAATGTGTCACGCCGAATCAGAGAGAGATCAAATACATTTGACAGAAGAAGGAAAGAACATAATTGGTTGAAAACATGAAGCTTAAAGTAGTATATATGTTGCAACTTCTTTATTAGAGTAAACTAAAATATAGCTTCTTTCAGCATTTCAGCTCCACCTAATTTGTTAAAGTGATTAAGTCATATGATTTCTTAAGTCATAACACAGACAACTTAACAAATTCAACTTCAATCCCATAGCACAAATATAATGAAAAGGCCATGAAAACCTTGGCACATAGCATGATTCATTCATCAAAAAATCTTAATCCAAACCTCGAAAGAAAAACGAAAAGAACAGCAACTCACAACCACTAAAATAATTGAAATCAAATGGAAAAAAAGAAGAAGTATTACTTAGGCCATTTTCTAACACCCAGTTGAGTGAGCTTGGATTCAGGAGGGTTCCTCTCAATCTTGATGCCAAGTTTCTCAATGACAGTAGTCATGCTCTCTGCTCTTGTTGTTAAGTGCACTCTCCTCCCTGTTGGAACTGCTCTGCTTACAGGAACAGATGAGTGTTTGGTTTGTGAGAAGTGGTTGGGAAACGAAGTACCCACAAATGATGATGCCATTGAACTGACCTTGGTTTGTGGAAACACTTTTCTGACCTACCTTGGTTGACAGAAAGATTCCACACAATTTCTATAAATTTCTCTTTTGTTTTAGTTCACTCATTTTACATCCTCTGCACTTTCTAGACAATCCAAAATTCTAGAAGGAAACTGAGAGAACTTTTTTCATTATTTATGATATCATATGTTTATATATCATCATATTTATAAATATTTTATTTTTTAGTCTCTATTTTTAGAAATAATTATATATCTTAATCTTTATACAAGTAATTTTAGATCTGTAGTAGTATCTATCATTGAGAAAAAAGTTAACTTGATAAACCAAAATAGATATCATATTGATTACGGTGTTAATGTGGTATGTGCTATATTATATATTTTAATTTATAAATTTATACTATTTTTCGGTTTTGATCTTTTACACTTTTTAAAATTTTTAAGTTTTAACCTTTACACTTCAGAAATTATTCATTTTAGTTTGTATATAAGTAATTTTTACATATTTTAGTTCCTATCAATATTTTTTTTTCTTCCTTTTCTTTCTTCTCCTTGTATTTTGTAGGTTTTATTTCTTCTAAATACTCTTACCTCAACTAATTCTTATAATTATAAGTTACGGAGTTTTAAAGTGGTAGAGTTTTGTCGAATTTTGTAAGTATATTTTTGTTTTGTGAATATATATATTATATATTTTTTCCATATAGTTTATTTATATATAAAATAAAAATATAATAAAATATCGAATATTAATTACATGTTAATTATAATTCTCTAAATAAAAATAATAATATAATATTTTTTAATTTTTTTTAGAAAATAATAAAAATATTTTAATACCTCATTTAAATAAAAGATAATAAAATAATATTTTTAACATTTATTTCTACTTTAATATTTGTTTATTTGAGTTTGAAATTCTTTCTATTATTTTTCTTAGAATTTTTTTTCCTTGTTTTTTTTACTTCTTGTCATCTTCCGTTAACTTTTTGATAAAGGTTAAAAATTGTTTCTTTATTTATATCTTTATTTTCTTTTTTAATATTTCTTGTATATCATTTTTTGTAATAAACTCTTATTTCAATAAAGCTAAAGTGAAATTTTGTCTTTCGTGTAAACTTTGAATATTTCTAAGTTATTTGCATCTTTAATCATACAAAATTTGTATTCAAAAAATATTTTATAACTTTTTTCTAATAATTAAACTAACGCTTAACAAATTATTATTAATATTAGGAACATACGAAATATCAAAAATTAATTTGATATTCCAGTTGACTTTTAACTGTAATTGTTCTCATATTTTTCACATCCATTTATTCTTTATTGTCAATTCTCACTTTAGAAATAACATATTTGATAAACTCTTTAAAAAATTTTCCATGAGTCATGTAGTATGTACAACTACTATCTTTAAGCAACATGTGGACTTATTGATTGTAGAACATGTTGATGTAAGGAGAAGTTCTATTTCTATTCCATCCTCTATAACCTTGATGACTTCTTTTGATTGTGTTTTGCATATCTTTCTATATATCCTAATTGACCATATTTGCGACATTTCACATTAGACCTCCACCAACGCACAATTGCAATATAAACAGAAAAAGTCCAATGCTTTCTTAGCCCAATATCCTTAACATATTTTCTATAAATATCAAAAGCTTCTAGATGGTATTAGTTGTATATTGTAACAATATTCCTTTATTTTATTTGCTTTTTCTTTGTTAATGTGTATAACATTGTATATATATTGTCCTTGTCCACATTGGGATAATGAGTGTATCATTTTATTTCATCATTTTATATAGTCTTTGCACATCTCTCTTCTCTTTTCTCTTGTATCATGGCAACTTCTATTTCTGAACCTGGGTCCCGCATAATTATCATGTCTAGTGAGAAACTCTCCCCTATCTTAGTCTCTCCTATCCTCTCTATAGTAACTACCACTCTTGATCTCGTTCCCTTCTCATGGTTCTTACTTCCAAAAACAAAATGGGGTTCCTTATTGGTTCTATTTCTATTCCAAGTCTTAATAAATCTACTTATCCTCCATGAGAAGGTTGCAACACGTTGCTCATGTCATGACTCATAAATTGTGTCTCTCCTTCAATTTCTCAAAGCATAATTTATCTGGACCATGTATTGATGTCTAAAATGACTTACGAGAACAATTCTCTCAGAGCGACCTTTTTCAAATTGCAGAGCTCTATGAGGAAATTTATGCCTTGAAGCAAGGCTCACTCATTGTCACATATTTTTTGTCCTTTTTCATCGTGTAAATGTCAAGCCCATGTTTACCATCAACAAGATTTTATTATCCGGTTTTTCAAGGGTCTTAGTGACAGATTCAATATTGTCCGTTCCCAAATTTTACTCATGGATCCTCTACCTTTTGTTAACATAGTCTTTTCCATGATCATTCAAAATGAACGTCAACATGTTATTAAATAACTTTGCTAATAATGTCGTTTCCTCTTCAGCAACATGGTAAAAATTGCGATGGTGGATCAAGCGAAGGAGGCGGTGGTGGCCAAACCCAACAAGCCAAATCTTCAAAGGTGTGTGTGTATTTATTGTAAGAGAACAGGGCACACTATTGATGTTTGTTATAGCAAATATGGTTATCCTTCCTTTATTACACTGCCACTGATGACCAACCTTCTATGCCACAAAAACCCTGTTGAACAACATCATGGATTAAGTCTTAACTTTACTCAACCCAATTGTTAGAATCGCGCAGCGGAATGTTTACGTGAACGGACAAAAACCAAGAGGGGGGTGAATTGGTTTCTTAACAAAAATTAGGTTTTAAAAATTTTCCCCAAATTTTACCAATTAAAATGTTGTGTAAACGTAAATAGAATAAGGATAGAGTCTTACACAGAATATTTATACTAGTTCGGATCAAAAGACCCTACGTCTAGTTGTTAATCACTCAAACAGAAGATTAATGTTGTCACTATAATCAAAGTTATACAAGAAGATTACAAATGAAAAGATAAGCTAACGAAAATACCTCTCTTGAGTCACACAAGAGATGAAGAACAGCTTTCCCTAGAGACGGCACAACACACAATCCACCAAGAACTCCACTTAGTGATTCTTATCGCTTCTAGCCTACACTAGGTTACAAAAGCCCATTTTTCCTCCAACAAATAGTTCTCTGGCAATCACAGCTCTCAACTTTTGTTTGAAAAAGGTTGTTCACTTTGCAGAGAGCCTTAGAGAACCTTAAGTAGATGAATTAGGGTTTGGAAATTGGGGATTTTCAAAACCTGGTGTATTAGGACTAGGATTTTTGAAACTTGGTCTAATTTTGAAGTTTAAAATGCATATCTGACTGAGATAATTGATTATCTTGAGTGTTAATCGATTATTATAGAGCCAAAATCAACAGGAACCCATAACGCACTGTTTTAATCGATTATTTGGGCTGTTAATCGATTAACAGCCCTGTTAATCGATTATTTCAGTTGTTAATCGATTATTCCAGAGAGTTGATACAGAAAATGATTTTTCTCTCTGTAATAATCGATTATTTGGCCTTTTAATCGATTAAACTAGTGTGTTTTTGATAATCATGAGTTTTTGAAGCTTCTAAAGAGTAGACTATGTGCTGACTATCTTAGACTCTAATATTACAGACTCAAAATCATCAAAATAGAGTTATTACACAAGAATACAAGTCTTCAACTCTCTAAGTCCATTGTTCTTGAATCATCATCAAAATCAATAAGTTTTATGTCCATGTAAGTTCAACATTCATGTCCTTGTATGTTTCAACAATCTCTCCCTTTTTGATGATGATCAAAATTTTCTTTTAAAGCCTTGTAATAACCTGTTTATCTGTCACACTAACAAAAACATTAAACATATCAGATAATATTTAAATTCAATCATAAGAGGCTTTAAATATTTCTCCCCCTATTTTAATTATGATAAAAAAAATTAAGAGCTCCCCCTCAAAATATGCATAACTTGGAAATAAATCCCCCTCAAACAAAGCAATAATACAAATTTTATTTCATTAATGAAAACAATTTACAAAAACAAGAAAACAGTATTAAAATTCTTCACTATCGCTATTAAAGTGAGCATCAAATTTATTCTCTAAGTGACACACTTTATTATCTACGTTGGAGATACGACGGATGATTTCCTCATGCCGTACTCCAGAGAGAGTGAAGAATGCTTGCATCCTCTGGTTCATATCAGATAACATGTCTTCCACAAATTGATGGGTTTCAGGAGGAGTAGAAGATGTTCCAGCATTTTGAATCTGATCAGAGGGAAACTCTGTAGCAGGAGGCATTTTTTCGTCAGAATCTTCATCATCTGCATCTATGTTCGAAACGGCATCCTTATGAACATAAATATTATTGACACGCACCATTTGAAGTTGGGTTAATGTGCTGTCCAACATTCGATTTAAGTTTGTCGTACGTACAATTTGTTCCCCTTCAACATTCACTCCTTTATACTCAAGAATGCGAGAGATAAGGAGAGCATAGGGAATTTTGAAAGTAGGATGACGTTTGGCCTTCAGCATAGTCATGGTGATAAGGCTTCCCCAATCTATTAGCTCATTATTCATTATTGCATGAATAATGCGAAGATCTATTGAAGAACATTGGACATGGTTGGTTGCCCGAGGACATAAGATCCAAACTAGTAGATGCAGGAGCAGGCGTTCCTCTTTCTTTAATGGTCCGGCTAGAAGAAGATGCCCAATCTCCATGGAAGAGTTGTGGAGAAAGGAACGGTAAGCCATGATCCTGTCAAAGTCATCTAACTCCGCAAAAATGTTAATAGCATCATCTCTTATAGGAAAATGTGCAACGTTTGCCCATATATCATCATCAAGAATAATTATTACCCCTTTTACACGAGAGGTAGTTATTTGATCTCTAAATTTAAAGCGAGAGTAAAATACCCTAACTAAGTCAGGATAGTATGTACCTTGCATTTGGATAAAAGGGAGAACACCTTGAATTTCAAGAAGATTAGGAAAATTAAATCCCCTATTGATGAATTGATCACCAATAAGGAATTTTGGAGTAATAATACCTCGTTCCTTCCAAAAAGTGAGAAATTCATGTCGACCCTCATCATCGGAGATCCATCCTTCGACAGAATTAGGACGGGGATGAGAGGCAGGTGCAGATCTTCTTCTTGTGGGAATTTTAGCACGAGAAGATGAAGTCATTTTAGGATTAGAAGAATAACAAGAGAGTTTAGGAAGACAAGTGATGTTAGAAGAAGGCAAGAAGGCTTGAATGATGCTAGAATGTTTGGATTCAAGAGTTTGAGGTGTGGAGGAGTGAAATGAACGCTTCCTATTTATAAATAACATCTCCAACGTTCATAAACGGTCATTTGGGAGTGCATAGGGGTCAAAAGAGTCGTTGTCCATGGCTAGAAAACAAAAAACTATCAGGTTTAATCGATTAAATCTTAAAATAATCGATTAAACCAGTAACAGACCCATTTAATCGATTAAATCAAGCTGTTAATCGATTAAAGTTGTAGTTAATCGATTATTTGATGAAATAATCGATTAATCCAGTGAGTAATTTAATATTTTGGACATCTTAGGTGCAAATAATCGATTATAACTTCAAATAATCGATTATTCCAGAGAGTTCATCGAATTTTTGAGGTTTAGACACATGATAATCTATTAATACCCTACATAATTGATTATAACATTACAACCATCCAAAAACTGTTTAATTAAGCAGAATTTAAGTTATTTCTAATATCCCTAACTCTCTTCTAAGATCATAGAATCTATCTTTGGGAAGAGGCCTAGTAAAAATATCTGCTAATTGATATTTTGTATCGACATATTCAATTTTACAGTTTCCTTTGCTAATATGATCTCTTAAGAAGTGATGTTTAATCTCTATATGCTTAGTTCTAGAGTGCATTACTGGATTCTTAGTAAGATTGATTGCACTTGTATTATCACACATTAAAGGAATATCATTTAGAAATATACTATAATCTTTTGGTTGTTGTTTCATCCATAAAATTTGAGCACAACAATTACCAACAACAATATATTCAGCTTTAGTAGTGGATAAAGCAACACATGCTTGTTTCTTAGAATGCCAAGACACTAATGATGATCCTAACAAATGACATGTTCCACTAGTATTTTTTCTATCTATTTTGCATCCACCATAATCAGCATCAGAATAACCTATTAAACTAGTAGAAGCTTCAGATGGATACCATAAACCAAAACCAATAGTTCCTTTTAAATATTTTAAAATACGTTTAACTGTAGTTAGGTGAGATTCTTTTGGACATGCTTGAAATCTAGCACACACAGACAAAATGCATAATATCAGGTCTACTTGAAGTTAAGTATAACAGTGAACCTATCATACCTCCATACATAGATTGATTAATTTCCAAACCTGATTCATCCTTGTCTAAATAGCATGAAGTTCCCATGGGTGTGTTAGCTTCCTTTGAAGTGTCCATTCCAAACTTTTTGATAATCTCTTTGCAGTATTTAGTTTGAGAGACAAAAATGTCATCTTTAAGTTGTTTGATTTGAAGTCCTAGGAAGAATGTTAATTCTCCCATCATAGACATTTCAAATTCTCCCTGCATTATCTTAGCAAATTCTACACACTTGTTAAAATCGCGCAGCAGAATGTTTGCGTGAACAGACAAAAACCAAGAGGGGGTGAATTGGTTTCTTAACAAAAATTAGGTTTTAAAAATTTTTCTCAAATTTTACCGATTAAAATGTTGTGTAAACGTAAATAGAATAAGGATAGAGTCTTACACAGAAGATTTATATTGGTTCGGATCAAAAGACCCTACGTCTAGTTGTTAATCACTCAAACAGAGGATTAACGTTGTCACTATAATCAAAGTTATACAAGCAGATTACAAATGAAAAGATAAGGTAACGAAAACACCTTTCTTGAGTCACATAAGAGATGAAGAACAACTTTCCCTAGAGACGGCACATCACACAATCCACCAAGAACTCCACTTAGTGATTCTTATCGCTTCTAGCCCACACTAGGTTCCAAAGGCCCTTTTTTCCTCCAAAAAACAGTTCTCTGGCAATCACAACTCTCAACTTTTGTTTGAAAAAGGTTGTTCACTTTGTAGAGAGCCTTAGAGAACCTTAAGTAGATGAATTAGGGTTTGGGAATTGGGGATTTTCGAAACCTGGTGTATTGGGACTAGGGTTTTTGAAACTTGGTCTAATTTTGAAGTTTAAAATGCATATCTGACTGAGATAATCGATTATCTTGAGTGTTAATCGATTATTACAGAGCCAAAATCAACAGGAACCCATAACGCACTATTTTAATCGATTATTTGGGCTGTTAATCGATTAACAACCCTGTTAATCGATTATTTCTGCTGTTAATTGATTATTCCAGAGAGTTGATACAGAAAATGGTTTTCTCTTTGTAATAATCGATTATTTGGCCTTTTAATCGATTAAACCAATGTGTTTTTAATAATCATGAGTTTTTGAAGCTTCTAAAGAGTAGACTATGTGTTGGTTATCTTAGACTCTAATATTACAGACTCAAAATCATTAAAACAGAGTTATTACACAAGAATACAAGTTTTCAACTCTCTAAGTCCATTGTTCTTGAATCATCATCAAAATAAATAAGTTTTATGTCCATGTAAGTTCAACATTCATGTCCTTGTATGTTTCAACACCAATACCAACATTTGATCTCTTTACTCTAACAAGCCACGAGTGGTGCTAATAACAATGAGCCTCATTCTTCCACTCGGGCTAACCTCATTAAGAAAAACCCAAATATTTTTGTTTGTCCTAGTGGTAGCTTGTCTTTTATTTTTTGCATATCATACCACAAACTTCTTATGTCCTCTCTTCTAATTCATTATATAATTCTTCATCTTGGATTGTGGATTTTGGAGCAATTGATCACATTAGTTGTTCTCTAAAAATTTTTCAAGTTTATTAAAAAATAAAACCTATTAATATTCATCTAGCCAATGGGTCCATAATCACTTCACATTATGTTGGCACGGTTCATTTTACTCCAAATTTTATAATTGATAATATGCTTTATGTTCTAGATTTTAGCTTTAATCTTTTTTCCATTTCAAAATTTCTTTCAAGTCTCAATTACAAATTAACCATTTTGGGTCTTTTATGCTAGATACAGGAACTGAGCACAAAGAAGGTGGTTGGTTTAGCTAAGCTTCAACAAGGTCTTTATCATCTAGCCAATCTCACACCTTATGTTCTTTCTATCAATCAATCACGTCTCTGTTTCTACCATCAACAAAAACAATATTTTACATTTTCGTTTAGAACATTTGTCAAACAAAAGACTCAATGTTTCACATGAGCAATATCCTTTTATTTCAAAGCATATTCATGGACCTTATGATAATTGTCATTTATCTAAACAAAAAAAATTATTATATTCTGTTAGTACTTGTTAGTACTAGTAGAGCGTTAAAAATATTTGATCTTATTCATATGGATATATGAAGCCTATTCTCTCAAGTTTATATCCATGGTCACAAATATTTTCCTAAAATTGTTTATGATTTTAGTAGATTTACTTAGATTATTTTACTAAAAACAAAAGCGGAGGTACAAATTAATATTGAAAATTCTATTGCCTTAATTGAAAGGAAATTGGATTATAAGATAAAAAAATTCATTCTGATCATGACCCTGGATTTTCCCTAAAAGACTTTTATACTTCTAGAGGTATTATTGACCAAACCAGTTGTCCTTGCAGTCCTTAACAAAATGTTAGAGTAAAATGCAAACACCAATATATTCTCAATATTGCCCGAACTCTTCTATTTCAATATGAAATTCCAAATAAATTTTTGGTCCTATACCATTAAGCTTGTTGTTTTTCTCATAAATCGGGTTCCCTCACCTGTTATATAAAATAAAACTCCCTTTGAATTACTTTTCAATAACAAACCTGATTTTTCTAGGATTAAGGTTTTTGAATCTCTTTGTTATGCTTCCACCCATATTCCCTAACAAAAAAAATTGACCCATGTTCTAAACGGTATTTTTCTTGGTTTTCAACATGGAACAAAATGGTACATTATTTTAGATTTAGATTCTAGAAAAAAAAATTGTCTAGAAATGTCATATTTCATGAGGAAATTCTACCATTCAAAAAGCCCAAGCATAATGATATTGCCTTTAACACTACTCCATTTCTTCAGCTAGTACTGACCATACCTTTTCCCAACATCACGTACCTTTATATGGACCCCATTTTCCCATTTCCCTTTCCCAATGCTTCAACACCAAACACGTCATCTTCCTTGCCTTCATCTAACCCATCACCATCAATCACCCATCTCAACTCACCATTGTCATCACCACCCACATCTAATTCGCCTACGACCACTACACAGTCCATTTCTCCATCACGTCATTCAACTTGCATTCCTCATCCATCAACTCGTGACTTTTTCTGTCACACTTTTACTGCTTCTTTAGACTAACCATCCTCATAGTGTGAATATCTAATTCAAAAAGTAATTTCTTACTCTCAACTACCTCTTGATCATAAATTTTTCATGTCTCTTTTCTCTTAAATTGAATCTTCTACATACAAAGAGGTAATTCACAACCCCTATTGGATTGATTCAATGAATGATGAGATCAATGCTATGAATATAAATCATACCCTAGACATTGGTGTGCCTCTTCCTAATGTTAAACCCATAGGATGTAAATGGGTTTGTAAGATCAAGCGTAAAACTGATGGTAGTATCGAGCGCAACCTGTAGGGTGTAAATGGGTCTATAAGATCTACTGTAGAGATGATGGTAGTATCGAGCGCTACAAAATGTGTCTTATTGCTAAAGGGTTCTCTCAATATGAGGGGATTGATTTCATGGAGACCTTCTCCCCTATGGAAAAGATTACTACAATTTGTGTTATTTCAGCCTTAGCATCAGCCAATCATTAACACTTATAGCAATTAGATATCAATAATGTCTTCTTGCATGAAGATTTGACTGAAGATGTTTATATGACTATTCTTACAAGCATTCATGGCTACCCTAGTTCACATTGCTACAAACTTTGCAAATCTCTATATGAGAAACTTTCTCTTCTTCTTTTATCCTATGGATATCACAAAGCCCAGGCAAATCATAACCTCTTTATTAAAAATCATGGAACTGATTTTACGGCCATGGTAGTGTATGTTGATGACATAGTTTTGACACGAAATTGTCTACAAGAAATTGGAACTATCAAACAGATCCTAAATTCCAATTTTCGCATAAAGGATTTAGGAAATCTTAAATATTTTTTGGGTTTAGAAGTCAATGTTTCAGATGTTAGAATTTCAATTTGTCAACAAAAATATTGCTTGGATTTGTTATCAGATTCTGGTATGTTGGGATGTAAACCACTCTAATGGATTGTTCATTATGTCTTCATAAAGATTTATGTGCACCATTGTTTAATCGACCACTTACTGTATCTTACAAGCACGCGTCCCAATATTGCTTTTCCTATCCAGCAACTAAGCCAATTCATGTCCAATCCAACTTGTTGAATATAGAGAAAATAGAGTTTGAGATTAATCTCCCTTGTGTATAAACCACACATAGGGTAATCTATTTATAGTAGAAAACACTATCTAACACTCCCCCTCAAGCTGGAGCATACAAATCGTATGTGCTAAGCTTGTTACAAATATAATTAATTCTAGGTCCCCTGTAAAGACTTAGTAAAAATATCTGTTAACTGATCACTTGAGTTAACAAACTCAGTCTTAATGTCTCCAGACATAATCTTTTTCAAATGAAATGACAATCAATCTCAATGTGTTTAGTCCTCTCATGAAATAGATGATTAGAGCTAATAAGAAGAGCAGTTTGATTGTCACGCACAAGTGTCATTTGAGTGACATCTCCAAATTGTAACTCTCTAAGCAATTGCTTGAGCCAAACAAGCTCACAGGCAGTTGAGGTTATAACTCTATATTCTGCTTCTAGACTGGATCTTGCCACAACACTCTATTTCTTACTTTTCCATGAGATCAAGTTACCACCAATGGAGACACAATATCCAAATGTAGATCTTCTATCCGAAGGAGATCCTGCTCAATCAGCATATGAGTAGTAAACAAATCTTGTATGGTTATTAGAACCATATAATAATCATTTTCCAGGAGATCCTTTAATATACTTCAAGATACGAATTACTGAATTTCAATGATCTTCACATGGAGATTTAAGAAATTGGCTTACCATACTAACTGCAAAAGAAATGTCAGGACGAGTAACTGTAAGATAATTAAATGGCATACTTCCTCTGAGATATAACAATACCATCATTGGACTGTGTCACCTCAATACCCAAGAAATATCTAAGTTTGCAAAGATCTTTGGTCTGAAAATGGTGACAGAGATGTTGTTTCAACTGAGAGATGTCACGGTTGTCACTACTTGTAAGAATGATGTCATCAACATATACTATCAAGTAAACACATCCAACACTCGAGTGTCGATAAAAGACAAAATGATATGCTTCACACCAAGTCATACCAAATTGTTGAACAACAGTCCGTGTAATGCCCCTATCATGAAGAACTTTGATCGTTGTGTTATCTCGGTGGCAGGGTCGGGGGAAGGAGGCAATAACTCATTAAACTCATGAAAAAGAGCATGAATTTTGCCCATATAATCAGTCATAGAATCTTGATGTTTAAAGGCAATAACATCTACAAATTTAGAACATACACCATAGAGACGTTGAGTATCATTAGTATATAATAACTTGGCATGTTCCTAGATTTTGGCACACGTTTCGTAGGAACGAAAAATTTGTTTTAACGAAGGATCAAGAGTACCCTTGAGAACCACACATAATTGAGCATCAATGGTGTCCCAACGGTCTTCCTCATCAGGAGTGAGAGTCGGTGCTTTCGGGGCAAGATGATCAAGATACTTCTGACTCTTAAGCCATAATCTGACGTCTGATGACCATGTGACATAATTAAGGCCAGTTAACTTGTTAATAGATAAGTGCACATTAACATAATTAGTGTAGAAGGAAGGATCAGATGCAGTACTAACAAAATTGGAAGTACTAGAAGGAGCGAAAGAAGTCATAAAGGGCAGAGGCGGTGACAACGACGGTGACATTGATGTGAATCAGTACACCAGGTAAGTTCCCAAGAAAGAGAGGTGGGTCACTAATGGACATGCTTAAATACCAAGTTTTTCCTTGTCAGAATCTTCCTAGACATGCACTTTCACACTACCAAATAATATCCATTAACAAAAATAACTATTTTCTGATGTGGAAGATCATTTTAACCGACAACGGCGGTAGCGGCTCCAGCAGTGGATAAAAGTGAAAAAATTTCAAAATAACATTAAGCTCTGATACCATATTGAATATAGAGAAAATAGAGTTTGAGATTAATCTCTCTTGTGTATAAACCACACATAGGGTAATCTATTTATAGTAGAAAACACTATCTAACACTATCTAACACAACTCAAGTTCACTTTCAGGCTGTTGTACGAGTTCTTAAATATTTTAAAGGCAACCCCAACAAAGGCCTTCTGTTTAGGTGTGATTTACTAGTTCATGTTCTAGATTTTAGCGATGTAGATTGGGCTGCCTACGTTGATTCTTGTCAATCTGTTATAGGATATTGCATCTTCATTGGCAGTTCTTTGGTTTCTTGGAAAACCAAAAAAAGAAAAACATAGTATCCACATTTTCTTCCGAAGTTGAGTATAAGGCACTAGCTTCCACTACATGTGAATTGCAATGGCTCATTTATTTACTATTTGATTTGGGAATTTCATGTTCAAAGCAACTTTTTCATCAATCCTATTTTTCATCAATGCACAAAACATCTAGAATTGATTGTTATCTCGTTTGTGAGAAAGTTGAGTCAGGTTTCATGCATTGACTACCTATTTCATCCTCCAACTAACTTGTTGACATGTTTACGAAGGCCTTTCCCCTTGCTTATTCATTATTAATTTATCCAAGTTGGAGTTGCTTGACATTCACTCACCTCCAACTTGTAGGGGGTAAAACAGAAGAAGCCCAATGTTTCAATATCCTTAGCAATTTTTCTATTATGTTTGTTGTAAAGATCAGTAGCTTGTAGATGGTATTAGTTGTATATTGTAGTACTTTTGCTAAAGTAATATTTGACAAATTCTTTTGCATTTTTTAATGAAACAATAGATGTTTTATATCTCTTTAGTACAATTATTAGAATTTTTTCAACTATTCTAGAATCAGAAAATTTCTTACCTAACAATTTTATCTTGTTAGCAATATTTAACAATTTGCTTGAGTATTCATTAATTATCTCATACTCTTGCATTCTGTGTATCTTAAATTCTTTTATTAAGTTTATAATTTTCATACCTCAAATTTTTTTTTCTCCTTCGTATTGGTCTTTCAACTATTCCTAAATTTCTTTTGGTAACTTTAGCATCACGATTTTGGTGAGGATCATTCGTGGAGCACTAACAAACAGATATGTTTTAACTTTTTCCTTCCTCATTTTTCTTTCTCTGAAATTTGATTTGAGCTATGGTGAGATTTTCAAGCAGTGGATAATGATGTAGTCTTTTTCCACAATTTTCCATAAATTCAATTCTTCAAGATAGAATTATATTTTCACATCTCATAAGTCATAATTTTTGTCATCGAAAATTGGAATAATGACTTATAAAAAACTTCTTTCTCCTTCCATTATTCTTGTAAGAACCAAAGATTTGTTATCACTGATAGGAATTTGTAGAGTTTTATGTATGTATATTTCTAATATGTGAAAATATGACTTTTTTACATAATTAATATTAAAAAAAATTTCCAAAACACCATCTTCCCAACATTATTTACTCAACTAACACTTCTTATCGTGTTAGTTCACAATTCGATCCCTGGGGAGCCGAATTTTGAACTGGTCTTTCAATTTTTTTTATAGGTTTAGAAAGTGTTATTTGTTTATTATTTTTATAATTTTTTTTAAGTTTAGGATAATAATTATATTTATTTATAAGTTTATAATTTTAATTTATATAATATATATAATTTTAATTTATGTTATATATATATATATATAATATTTTGAATATATTATATCTTTAACATTATGAATTTTTTATTTTTTATTTAATATTATATATATATATATATATATATATATTAGATATAATTTATTATAAAAACATAATTATATATGTATATTTTTTAATTATAATTTAGGAGTTTTTCAATTAATAAAATTTCTTCTTATTAATTTAGAGTAATTATTTTTTATTTATATAAATAAAATTATAAAGTATTATATATAAACATATAAATAAATTCTTTAAATATACATTAAATAATTACAAATAAAAAATATATATCAAATTAAAATTAAAAAAAAACTATTTATAAATTATATATTATATAAATTATAAATATAAAGTTAAAAAAATTATAATTAGAATTATAAATTTAAAAAATTATAATTATAAAATTAATAAAAATATATCTATTTTTAATGTTAAATAAATTATACATATTATATAAATTATAACTATATATATTACATAAATTAAATTATATATATATATATATATATATATTGCATAAATTAAAATAATAATTGTAAACTTATAAATAAATTATATTTAAAATTATAAAAAAAATCTATTTATAAAATTAATAAAATAAAAACAAAAACTAAAAAAAAATTAGAAAAATTAGTTCAGAATTCGGTTACCTGGACCGAATTCTAACTGAAAAAGAAAAAAAAATGGTAGTTCAGATTTGGGTTTTTTGGGGACTGAATTTTGACGGGAAAAAATAAATAAATTAGAAATGGTAGTTTAGAATTCGATTATTCGATTATCCTGAATTTGAAATATGAACAGTGGATGATGTTAGATGGGTAAATAATGGTGTAGACATGCTGTTTTAGGAAATATTTTTTAAGATGATGATATTATTTATAAAAAAAGGTTGTGAAAATATATGTCATGGGTATATATTTTATTCATATATTCTATATATATATAAAGTAAAAATATGATAAAGTATCAAATATTAATATTTCAATTATAACGGTCTAATTTTAAATAATAAATTAATATTTTTTCTCTTAAAAAATAATAAACATATTTTAATATCTAATTTAAATAAAAATAATAAAATAATATTATTAATTTGTTTAAATAAATCGTAGTTTATGAATAATAACTTAGAAGGACACTCCTCTTACTATCATATAAAAATGTGTTTAACTAATAAATATGTGAATGACAATTAAGTTATATAAGAAGATTCTAAAGAATATATTCTAACATTATAAATTTTTTTTTAAGATTCATATCACTTTTCTTTCAATCGTGTCATCTTTTTGTCCATCTAACAAAAACTACGTGTATATTCTTTTTAGAAAAGGTAATACAGGAAACTAAAAAGACAAGTTAGTATTTTAAATAATATGTCAATTTTTTTATTAATGACACAAGATGTTGACATAATTTTTGGAGAAAAACTTGATTCTCATATTGTAAGTAATTTCTTTATTCTGTTTTTTTTTTATTACTAGTTTTATTATATATTTTTTATCTTTTATTCTTATATCTTACTTTTGTGTAGATTTTGTAGTAACATATATATTGTAGAGATAGATTCCTAAGAGAAAAGATATTGAGAGAGGTTTGATTTCATGTTTTCAACCAATCTAGATCTTGCACATGGTTCATATTCACTTCAACTTTTAACTGACTAGTGCTAGATTGAATTGGTTACTAACATTGATTGGAGTGTTTTGATATCGGGAGAGGCCAAAGACATGGGAGGAATGCCCTGTTCATTGCTGAAAACATTGTGAGGATCAATCCTAGTTTTAGCCCTCACCAGTCTATCGTAGTTGCTCAAGAAGTACTTTTCACCCCAAACCCTTGCACTTTCCACGACATCTTTCACATTACCACCATTGCTTATCCTCTTCATCACTCCAAGGTCAAAGTCCATGTAATTAATATATGCAGCCCTTGGACCCCTTGAAACAAAGGAAGTCATAGCATCATAGAACCCTCTTATCCAATCAACATAGTAACTGCTTTTGTCATTGTCAGCTTCTTTCCAATAGATCAGATACTGAATTGTAAACAGGTTTCCTCTTCTATGGGGAAAAGCAATAGCTTCACTGCTTATATTATGCATCTTTCCACCATAAGGGTCCAGAATAACATATCCCTTTGGTTCCTTTTCGAGGATGTCCAGAGCAGTTTCTATGCCCACAAGAGGAATATGGTTTTTTACATAATCTGATTTGGCCTTGAAATATTCTTTTTCTTGCAGATACCTGTTCTTCAAGTCAGAGACTGAGGCTCCATCACTTAGGCCGGAGAAGAAAACAATTGACTGAATCCAACTCATTTCTGTGCATTCTTCTTCTACAACACCCAACTCGGGAAAAGCTTGGTTTAGAATGGATATTGCACCGGCTCTAGGACCAAGAAAGAAACCATTGAGTTTTATTGATAACCCTTTGGTTTTAGCTTGGGGCAAACCAGCACCAACAAAGCATGACAAATAGAAGTCATCTTCCAAGTTGGGTGCCACATGTTGCCATTTGTGCACTAGATTGGCAACATGATTTTTTGTGCCTGTTCTTGATACAGTGAAACTAGTTACAACCTCTGGCACTTTCAACACCTGGATTTTCCAGGCATAAATGATCCCCCATAGACCACCTCCTCCTCCTCTAATAGCCCAAAATACATCTTCTCCCATGGTTTCTCGGTCCAACAGTTTTCCATCAGCATCAACAAGAAGGGCATCCACCACGTTGTCTGCAGCAAGACCATATTTTCTAGACAACAACCCAAAACCACCACCACCAATGTGCCCTCCAACGCCAACAGTTGGACACGATCCAGCTGAGAATCCATGTTCATTGCTTGCTTGAGAGATTGCATAGTAAGTCTCTCCCAATGTTGCACCACCTTCAACCCATGCTGTTTCTGTCTCCATGTCCACCCAAACATGGTTCAAATTCATCATATCAATGATGACAAAAGGAGTGCCATCGTCAGCCACATACGAAGTCCCTTCATAGCTGTGTCCACCACATCTTACTCTGATTTCCATGGAACTTTCTCTACTGCATTCCACACTTTTCTGCAGCTTCTCTAAACTCTCTGGCAGTACAATGGCCATTGGCTTAGGAATCACGGGCTCTGCGAAGCGAAGGTTTTGAATGGAAAAATTAAGAATTTTGAAGTAATTGAGGGTAGAGGATTGGTCATGTTCACCGTAAGGGAGCGTGGTAAAGTTTTTTATATTGTGATTAACAAAGCAAGAAGCCAAGTCTCTGAGTGAAGCACATGAACAGAGTGAGACATCAAAGGGTAAGAAAAGGAAACATAGAAGGCAAAATCTTTTGAGGAGGTAGAACATGGCTTAAGCTTCTGAATTGTAGAACTAGAAGCAAGGTGGTCTGTAACTGATGAAGAACTCGTTTAATTTTATGGCCATTCTTGAATGACTAATGACAGTTTAAGACAAAGGATGGAGAAACGTAGCAACCATGCATATGTTGTGGCCGGCCATAGTTTAATACTGGAATTTGGAAGTGGCAGAGTGAACTCTTTTTCTGGAGGGGTCCAGCAGGGCTGAGTGAACTAGAGCACTGATATAGAATCATTCTCTCATTGGAAGCAGACAAAAACATAAAAACAGAATAACATCAAGAACACTTGGAACATCTAGTTAACAAAATCGAAGTGTAGGTGTGTGTTGCGTGAGAGAGTTGCTACATACAAGAATGAATAAACTAGAAGAGATAAAGAGTTTGCCGGCTGAGTAAAGAACATAACTTGCCATGGCCTGCTGTATTGTTTCCTTTTATCTAATTGGTTTTAAATAATGTTAATGTCAACTCATATTACTGTTATTGTTTACCAAAAGCCTATCGTTGTATTATGCATTTTGTTGAAATCCTATACAAACAAATTATACATTTTGTCTTTACTTCATCAATCAAAGCAAAAGGGTTTCAAAAATATACAACTGGGGTGATGATATATATGAAAGTATAAACATTCATAAAAAGAAGTTAACAGAGTCAAAATGAAGAGATTTTCATGTTCAGACCTTCCTAGTTCACTTGGTACAGTAATAGAAAGTAGAAACTGAAACAGAATAGGTCTCCTTGAATCCTTGGCAAGAATAAAAGTTGATGCAAAATTATGTACTACGTACAGAGAAATAGATGCAGAATACAGGAGTTCAAATTTCATAATTTTTTTCATGGCATGCAAATGGTAATCTCAATCCAAAATGAATTGTTTCGTATAAAGTACCATGATCTTGACACGAAGTCAAAATCCAAGTGTCAATATTCATGAGTAGGGTTAGAAGACGAAAATTGTGTGGTTTGAAACAATGGATACCATCTCATTGGCATCTTAATAGAAAAACTCGTCCAACATATATTGGATAAGACCTTGTTATTGCCCAAAACATAGCACTAAAATGGTGAAATATCCTTTTCAAACTAAGAGAGATGAATTTGAGTTCATAAAGTAGACAGATAGAAAAACCCCTGGGATTGGTATAGAGGGGAGGGGAGGGGCTAGAACAGTGAAAATGAGATCATAATATGAAAGTTAACCACTAATGTTGAACAAAAAAAAAGAAGGATATTTGATATGTATGACTATTTTTTAATTTACTATCTCTCAAAACATTATTTGAATTATTTATAGTATAACCAAAATTTTTATATTCTAGTCAAAATTATTTTTTATTTATTAGAATTTTTTAGTTAACGTTGATATGTGTTATTTTTAATCAACTTCAATTTAAGTCATGACCATTTTCTTTATTACTGTCAATGTGATTATTTTCGGTAGATGTTATCTTCTTTTTTTCATTTAAGTTTATTTTTGGCTTTTTTTTGTTGATATTTTTTTGAGATTGTATTTTAAGTGATATCATCCATATTCTCTTTTTATTTTTTCAAAATTGATCATGATTTTTTTTAACTGTCATTAATACAAAAATAGGCATAAAAACCTCATCCAAAGATTTGGAAAAAATAACCCTAACCATATAAACAAAAACAAGTACGACCAATAAATATCAAATGACATTAGCCTGTGTTAATAATATCAATTGAACTTAGTAAAATAATCTTGACTCTAACAGAAAACTTAGGTAAAATAATAACCTCAACTAAAATACACCACTTATTAATATTTTTGAATTATTAAATATTATTTAATAATAAAATAAATGTTATATTTAGTTATAATTAAATGCTTTATTCAAATAACAAAAATAAAAAATCAATAAATTTAAATTATTTTATCTAAATAAAACTTAAAAAAAATTAAAATATAAATAATTTAAATTTAATGTTTTTTTTAATTATAAAATTCATTATTCAATATTTCAAGAAAGATGACTTTTATTCTTAAAGAAAAAAACAAAGATAGAAGGCTTTAAGTTCATAATAAAGGTAGAGAACATTTCAAAATGTAAAGAAGCAGATAAGTTACCCTTTGAGGATACTGAACTTGCCTACGAACAAGCATCTGTTGTGGCTACTACAGTAAACATCTCACATGATTTTGCCTCTAATTCCATTCAGGAATTTAGAATTTTATAGCAGTTCTTTGTACGTATTCATCGATTCAAAACACCATGGATTACTCAGATAAACTGGATTAAACCTAAAGATGGTATTGTTAAGTGCAACTCTGATGGGATGGGAGTAATTTTAGAAATCATGATGGAGATCTTTTGGTTTTTATTGGTGTCACTCAAGCTCATTAGGCTGAACTCATAGCAGTTATGATTGCGAACATGTTCATCGTGTTGGATGGTTTAAACTCTGGGTGGAACGTGACTCTGTTTTTGTGATTAAAGCCTTCACCGAACACAATATTATGCCGTGAAAGATTAGAACAGATAGTTGCAATGTCTTCAGCACTCCTTATCCATGGAGGCTTTTTTTTCACAAATTTTGGGTTGAATAATCATTTTGATACCATTTGGTGGACCAAATTGCCTCCTTTTATTCAATCTGGTTTTTTAGAAACAAAATTGGTCTCCCTTGTTTTCCTTTTTCTTCACTCTACCCCTATGAGTTCTTTCTTGGTTTATGTCCCCCTCATGAGTCTTTTATATTCCTTTTCTATACCTATTAAACGATATATTTTAATAAAAATAAGTCCATAATAAAGATAAAGTCATTATCTGATAGTATATTAGAGCAAAACAAAACAAAGGATCAGTATCACTGCAGCCACTACGAGCTACTTTATTTTCAGAGTCATCAATCAATCAATCTACAGAGGTTTCTGGCCTTAGGATAAGAACGAAGAGATAATGCACTCCAAGACTACAACTTAAACCAACATTTCTTATCAATACGTTTACAAATTTCCAATATTATGAGATGCCTTTAGACAATAATAACACTAAGTAGCCCCATTAAAATTGAAACTCTCATGGCAGAGTCTAATCAGAATGTATGTTATAGATTTTTTTCTATCCGGAACATAGTGCTAAGAAGGACACATGGACGTAACTTCAAAGTGAAGATATATACACATATACATACTAATATCAATGAAATACATAATTTACATAATCCTCAGCAGGTTTATAGCTTTAAATCTAAATTGGTTTTTAAACAATTTTTCAAAATTCTAAACTAAACTGCTTCTAGATGAATAATATCATAGGGAAGGGAAAAATCAAAACTGGCATTTATCGTATGCTTTAGATTTTTCTACCACAACCTTACATTTTTCATCTCTTTTTCTTACCTGCGAAAAAGTTAGAGATACCATCAGTCATAATATGAAAAATCCTGGAAAGATGATATTGATGATCCATAAGAATATCGTTTATATGTTGGTCAGACGTAACAACTGCATTATATGCGCCAGAGCCTATGAACTAAATTTAAAAGAGAAATAACATCCATTTGACAACACAAACATGCGGCAAATTTACCTTTTGATTAGAAATCTTCATATTACAGAATGTTACTCCAAAGTGCAAACATTTGTAACATGTAATGAAGTTGAAGAAGGCATTCATAATAACCGATTATCCCTATATATTTATCAAGAAAGCTATGATGTGACTGTAAGTTCTGAAATTCGGAGAGACAAGTTTAAAACTAAATGTAATTATTGAAAATTTTGGCTTGTGGAAAATATGGATGGACATTCATTGTAGCTCATTCTTATATACTTATATAATCCTAATCCAGTGTCAGGAAGGAAAACTGGGAAATAAATCAAAGAGGAAAGAACAATCAAGCCAAGCCAGAGGCGAAGTGTGAACCTATATTTCTATTACTTAAGTTTATCTACAGTCTCGGAAGCCTAATCATGCCTTTTGCTCTGTACTAAGTAGTTTCAGAAAATAGTGATAAAAACTTATTGAATTTAAAAGCTTTTTAATCTGGCATCAACCATATTTTTTAAATTTAGTCATTCTTGGTAATGGTATCCATCACTAAATGTTAAATGTAAATATAAAAAGGATTAAAATAACATATTTTAAAAAATTGAAGGATGGATTTAATGAAGTTGAAAATATAAGAACCAAAAATAAGATTTGAAAAATAAAATACAAAGACTAAAATCATACTTATTCCTAAAAAATATTATGAAGAATAGGCAGAAACAAATAATAATAATAATAATAATAATAAAAAAAAATCTTTCAATCATATAAATTGAAGAAGTACAATGCACAACAGCAAAGAATTACCTCAACCTGTGGACTTTTTCCCCGAAGCAACATATCTACGCTTTTGTCAGTCTGCAAAAGGAAAACAAGATATAATTTAACCGAACTGACATTTTAGCTTTCAATGCCCTCAATGATTAACAGAAACTACCCTACCTGGCCTTTTAATGAGCCCATATAACTGCTTAAGTAATTTGTCATTAACAAAAATAAATTATCAATAAAAAACAGCACTAGAGCACTAGATAATGAACTGGTGTATGTTTTTAGTTCTTCAAATTTAGAATAAGTTTATTTTTGTTCCCCAAATTTAAAATTAATCTTTAGTCCTTATAATTTGAGAAATGTCTGTTTTAGACTCTTTGCACCAAATACCATTAAAGAATATGCTTATATGACTAACAGTTATAAATTGTTTACATGACAACCTACTTTGATTTTGCATTATTATCATTAAATACCCAACCACATGTTTGTTTCGATATATAAGGCGTTTGAGAAGAGGATGAAAACAAGTGTTTTTTTTTTTTTAACTATAGGGAATAAAATAATCAAATTTAAATTGAAAGGACAAAAACAAACTTAATATAGGGACTAAAAACATGTTTAAGACGGGATTCAAATTGACGTTGAGCTTTAAACCAAGGACATATACCTTTTTTCTAAGTGGCCCAGTATTGATGACGGTCCATTTTAACAATATTTTTCTTCATGAATTTTAGTATATTTATAGTGTTGTGTGAATTTTATATCTAAATGGCTGGATAAAATCACTGATGCTATTTTGAAAATAAGTTAAAACTAAAAAAATAAAATAACTTCTGTAAAAGAACAAAGAAAAAGTGGGAATAGTAGGAATGGATATATTAAAAGAATGCGTGGCCACGCAAGAAAGGATGGGATACAAAATGATTGTGTATGAGATCTAGGTGTGACAGATAGGGTAGAGGGAGATAAAAAAAGAAACATTGGAGAAATTATTGAAAAGAATCTCATGGTGAATAATATCCCTAAGAGTTTAGTTTTTGAGTAAGTGTTGTATGATCCATACAGCCAACATCACTTAGTGGGATAAGGATATTGTTATTGCAGTAATTAGTGTTCAAATAGAATACCTGATGTGTGAGCCAGTAGTGTCTATCTCTCATCTCAATCAAGAAATCAAATGTTGGAGGTGCTTTCCTCTCAAGAATTGTCTTCTGACAATTTCTCGCTCTGGCTTCTGCATCTCCCAGAGTAACAGTTTCTATTCCGCCAATCTGATAAAGCAAATGGAGGTGTATCTTGAATATTACAGTTGCTTATATGGGAATATTCTGGATACTTGTGAATACTGAAATTTCGACAAAAATTCTATTAGAACATGAATAGGATTCAGATTCCAGCCTCTTCTAAACAGCATTACTTGTGCAAAACATAAAGTAAAAAGAGGCAGTCACAAATATTGTCTTACATTAAGCTAAAATTAGGTGACATTAGAGGTATGCCTCCCCCCTCCCTCCCCGTCCCCTCTATTTTCAAAAGCTTGCAACTCATTTCACATAAAATTATTAAAATTAAATTTGTTAAAGATATAGAACAGTTAAATATCTTCAAACAGTGAATTATCTAAGGATATTCCTTTCAAGGCCTTTTGACCCCCAAGAAAGCAATCAATTGATTTTTCAACCACATAAAACCAGCACAACTTATGTTATTATCCAACAAAGTGATAGGAAGCAATGTTAGGTGGATGACTCATAACCTAGAGGGCTCAACTTGCTTATTAAAAGGGAGCAAACGCTACAAATTCTTGGATGTTATTGGCACAAGCATATGAAAATTAAAACAAACCAGATCAGAAAGGCTAGGATTCTTGATGATATTCTCAAGCTTCTGTCCATGAGCAGTCCCTATAAGAATGATTCCACGCTCAGCTATTGATCGGCAAGCATGAGCTTCCATTTCTGTGCCAATCTCATCAACTACAATCACCTCAGGCATGTGATTTTCTACTGCCTCAATCATCACTCTGTGTTGCATTGATGGCTCACGCACCTGCATTCTTCGTGCACCACCTATAGCTGCATGAGGGATATTGCCATCACCTCCAATTTCATTGCTGGTATCAACAATCACCTACCCATTTTGCAAGTTATTCTGTCATGAGCCAGTCTAAAAAAGTACTTTAAGGAAGAAAGAAAGAATGCTACGAGATGCTGAAAAATCAGCATACCACTCTTTTGTGAAGCTCATCAGACAGTACACGAGCAATCTCTCGCATGACAGTAGTTTTGCCAACCCCAGGCCTGAGAATCCAACAAAAAGGAGGAAAAAATTCATCAAAACTTTGTAGAGAAATTGTGCAACCTTCTACTATATTGTTGGATGGGTGAGTCAATGGACCATGATAAGTAACTTTTACCAGTTATTAGATTGATCGTGACATAATTTTCAAAAGTCTTCCAAAACAAACAACTTACATCATATATTACAATTGACAATGCCAAACACAGAATCCATGAAGTATTTTATATTTTAAAAAGAAATGACCAAATGACACATGTTATATTTGGATAAACTTCTCTCTAAGCACTTGCAGGATAAGAAAACGAGAAGATAAAATGAGTTAAACTTGTCTTCGTAAGTTTAAATCAACTTATTCACTTGAACATCCCATAGAATAGAAACTTTCTTATCTAACAACTTACTGAAAATCTAAAGAGTATTACTTGTTGGAGAAATTTAATTCATTTTACCTTCTTGTTTTTTCTCTTACAAGTACTCAAGGACAAGTTTATCTAAAGAAGAACTAAGACCAAAAGTAAGATAAGGAATCAAACTAATTTCATTTCAAGGATTCCCCTAGCACTTCAACTTGTATCTAATTTTAAAATAGATAGAAGGGCGAATTGTGTGTTATACCTTCCAACAAACAAAATGCTCTTCCCATATTGAAGGAGGTCATAAATCATGTCAATCTGGCCAGTGATTGCTCTCCCGACTCGACAAGTCAAACCAACTATGTGACCATTCCTACTCCTAATTGCAGATATTCTGTGCAAAGTACCCTCAATTCCAGCTCTATTGTCCTCCCCAAACTCTCCAACAGCTTGTTCAGCATATTCCAACTCCTTCACAGTTACCTAGCTACAGAAATACACTATACAATTCAATGCATCTCTGGATATATAACATCCCTTTGACATAAACAATACCATTGAATGAAAAAGTGCATGGTATTAATTACCTCTGTGTTCCTTAAATAGTGGCCTCCGTGTTTTCCTAAATAACGCGCTTCTGGAAAACGACCCAAATCCAATACAACCTAAATAAATAATGATTTTCTGAGTATAAAGAATAACAGTTAAATTAAGGATGAAATAAAGAGCGTTGAAATTGAAAAGTGACCTCTAGAAGTTGAGAGCGATTAGGTTGACCGAGGAGATTGTGATGCAAATCAGATGGAAGGATCTGTAAGAGAGCTTGCATATCATCATGGTCGTTGTGAACAAGACAACAAGTGCCTTCAGAAAACGCTCCACATTTCAGTTTCAGTGACAGTGGCGTTGTTGCTGCCTTCAAATTCCATGGCAGTGACAGAGAGAGAGAGGCAGCCATGGAGATGAACACCAACAGCTCGTAACTACCATTTGGTTTCCTGCCTTATCTCCCTTTTTTTCCTTTTATGTTATTTAATAGTTCTATTTTGTTAACTTTATTCAAACAAAATTTGTTGTCCGTGATATTGTTGTTTTGGTGAAAAAAGTCAACTCATTAACACAAGTACACGTTACGTGAATTTATCTGGTTAAAATTCTTACACAAAGTTTATAAAACATTGTTTTTTAGTTTTTGACAACTTTCTTGTTAACATTTATAGGAAAGAAAAAACAAAAATAAAATGCATTTTTTTCATAAAATAATATTAGATTATGCAACTTCATATATTTTTTATAATTTTGCATTTTTAATTTATGCCCAAATAGTTTTTAATTATATATATTTCAACACTCTTAAATTTGTAGCTTTGAACTCCTATCTAATTATCTTGATTTTTCTTCTTTTGTTGTTTTTTTATTTAATTATTTAATTTGAAAATATGATAATGTATTTATACTATATTTTTTGTCTTCCTAAATTTGTAGACGTAAACTTATTCCCAATAATTCCGAATTAGATGTAGGAAGTTAACTTAATTAAAAATATTTTTTAAGGATATTTTTCATATGTTTTAAAAACAAATTTACCCTAACTTCATATCCTAGATTTGTTTCTCTCTCGTCTTATTTATATCTATCTATCTTTCTTCCATATATATAATCAATTATATAAAGGATAATAGATTTGATTAAATACATAATTATCTTCAAATCGATTATATTTGCATGTGTCTCACCCTTTTCTTCCAGTGTTCCAAACAAACGGTTATTTACTAGATGAATCAAAGCTGTTAAAATAAAATATTAACATTTATGACAGTGACAATGTATACAAGTTTAAAGATGTGTAATTTACATGAATGATATTTGAGATGATAGAAATAGAGTAGAAGCTTTGTGGAATTTCTAATGGGTCTGTGATTGCGTGTTTGTATGTAAACGAAATAAGATCTATCATGAGGTATGTTATGCTAAAGGGTGAATTGAAATGGTATTAAACCGTGGTCAACGATGGATCCAAGAAGTAGGTTGGAACAAGTATAGATTACCATGATCAACAACTTTTGACTTGACAAGAGGCACATATTTTTTCGTCACTAACAAGAACCCTCAATCTTTTCAAATTTACAAGTCAAGAGAAGTTTACACAATTGTTAAGTAAAAGTTTTTGTATTCATGCATTTTCTCAAATGTTATTGTTTATTAAACATAGAAACACATTTAATAGTTACATAATTAAGTTACACTAACCTAGATAGCATATAAATGTCATCATGACGTGGATGCAAATAGTGTGAAATTAAAACATAATCTATGTCAATCAAGACAGGACAACTCATGCTACATAGGTTGAGTTCCCCACCCTACACACACTTCTCTATAAAGGATTATTTTTGAGATAATAAAAAATTAAAGACAAAGAGAAAGTAATTTACTAATGTAATAGTTAATAACTCTACAATTTAAAACTTTAGTATTTTCTTACTACTTTATTATACGAATCATTTAAAACTTGAACACAACGTGAACATAAATGTGCCCAACAAAAAACTGTACCTTGCCACCTAGATCAACAAAAGTGTCGCACTATTTTTTGACAAATAAAACCAAAGACGAGAGAAGAAGGAAATCCATTCAACCATATATCATAAATATACTGTTAAAGAGAGAAAATGTCGCAACTTACGACAATGCTAATATTCCCAAAGAACCTTAAAAAAGTCATCCAGAGAGCCATAAATAAACGTCTATTACTGAAACAGGTACTAAAAAGAGATATAATTGTTCCTATAAAAACTTCTTTCTGTCCTCCTTCTTCCTAACCATAATCCAGGATGCGTCTGAAGCCACGGTCGGATATCTATCTATAAAGAAGATATCCCGTTTTTTCCTGCCAGCATTTTAGACGGGTAAAATTTAGATAGGCCAGTTTCAATAAAAGCAATTAAATTTTAAACAGTGAGATGCAATATTGGGAAGATCCAACATTTACACAACTAATATGAATTTTCAGAGTTTAATTTTGGCACACATCAACTAACTCCTAACAATTATTCTATTTAAAATGGCTATAAGATTCTGTTTTATCTGAATGTAGAAAAAATTCATACCTGGATTGGATATTAACCAAGAACAACAAAAACTGCACCACAGGAAAAATAAAACTACACCACAAAGGAAAAATAAATAAATACATCATGCCCAACGATCCACATATGCCTCTGTAAACAAAGGAATAATTTAGCTTCAAACCAAATTTTGACAATACGAGCCTATAGCATTGGTGACACAAGAGTTGTGTTATTAACATTAATCAATACTTCATTAATCCACAGACTTCATCATCCAACATCATAGTCAAACTAAGCTATTCCCATAAAAACCCCGTCTATCTGTGTCAGTATATATTACCATTTAATTTTGTTCTTGATTTGGATAAATTAATTTTTAATACAAAGAAAAACATTGATTTTGCTAGTTAAATACCAAATACTTGTAACCTGTGACTAAAATCAAGTAGTTGTTTGCTGTTGTATATCCTGAAAGAACCTAAAATAATGCAATCAAAATAAATCATTGTATGGAAAATAAAATTGTTAACACAGTAGGATGCGAATGAAAGTTCAAGCAATACGAATCAGATATGAATCAAGAGCAAAACGTGCAGCCAAAACCAAACCAGAGCCACACAAAACTAAAAGGATGCATCAGACAAAAAAAAAAAAATCAGAATGTTGTTATGAGACGGCCGAGAGGAAAGTTTAACATGACAAAGTTGATAAGAAGTTCACAAGCATTTCAAAGTTTGAAAGATCTTCAACGCATTTAAAACATTTTGAAGACTACAGAAATTGGGGAGGGAACCAATTTCCGATCCTGCAGAATAACCTCGTTTAATTCCAATAACAAGTTTTTTATGCAATGCAACACTATCATTCATAACATAACAATAGTCAATAGAACCAAGCAATAAACTATTAGCCAACCATAAAATAAGAATCATTCCACACACATTTTATGAGTATGTGACCGTGGCTACTCATCAAAATGAAAGTCTTGTGAAAAACTTACATGATTTGATTAAATAGACAAGCATTGGTTGCAGTGGAGGTCAGGTATTACGATAAGGCAACACCAAGCTTTGAACATAATCAGTCGACTTCAGCGAAACCCATTTGTGGGGAATTTCAAAATGCTCTATTTGGTGATATGTCCGATTACACCAAACAAGTTTGTATTCTGCATGGCATACCAGGATCAGGATATTCCCATCTGCAGACAAGCACAAGGGACGCGGAATGAGATAGCGGGGAAACTGAAAATATTTGTAATTGATGTTCATCAATAGAGTCCAAGATTGATGAACTCCAAATTCCTTCATTTGCCAGAAAGTAAAAGATTCCCTGCGGTAAATGTGATACAGACAGAGACAACCGCCAAAAACTCCAAGTTCAGAGAAACCTTCCCCCACAACATTAGGCAGTGTCAAAAAGGTGTACGTCTCCTTGGCTACGTCAAAGGAAAAAATCACATACGATTTGGATTCCCCGGTGCCAAGTTCAGCCACCCAGTTAAGGGTGCCATTCAGAAACATCCCCTTAGTTTGACTAATTTCCGTAGGGAAATCATCACTGCTCCTTGCAATCTCCCTCCAACAATCATCTCCAAGATTGAGAACTCTCAGCTCTATTCTGTGAGTTTTGGCGTCACTCATCACTGCCGCCACCACCTTATAAGTGTCGGTTGAAGCGTCATAGCCAAAGGCCATTTTAGCGCATCCACATTCTATGTAACAAGAGGGTGACTCCTCGGAACTGAGCCTGGTGGCGGGGTTCCAAAATCGGACCCAAATTTCGTCAAGATCATTATGCATTCTACTCAGACACACCAATCCGTTGCAGACTCCAACGATGTCGTAATTGGATAAGATTGGAATACCGTTAGCATGGTCGTAGACGACTGATGGTGGGTTCTGGAGTAAGCGTTGCGGGGAGGACAAGTGTAAAGAATGTGCGTCATCATCATACTCGCCATACTCGGATATTGTGTACAGGATGGGGTTGTCTTTCGAAGACCTTTGAAGGTGCAATTTCACCAGATTGGGATGGAAAACAAAGGAGCTCCAATGCTTAGAAACACACCGAAACCGCATCAGGGCCTTCACGGGAATCCGTGACAGTATCTCCATCATCACATCGTCGGGTATAAATGGACAAACAGAAGCAGCAACAGCAGCGGCGTCACAGCTACCTCTCATTCTCTTTTCAGAATCCATGAATTGGAAAATGTAAGAAAAGGTTGAAAAATGTGAGAAAAGGTTGAAAAATGTAAGAAAAGGTTGAAGAATGGAAGAAAAGAAGGAGTGTTTTGTGGTATGGGAAGGGTGAATTTTGGAGTGAAGTGGAGAATTGTATGAGATTAAAGAAAGATATATACATTTCCAACCCTAATAAAAACTTACAATTACAATTTTTCTCGAGGATCCTCCACCTGGCAATGTGGGGACCACCTATTAACTTTTACAGAAAATATCTTTAAATACTACAAAATTGTTTATGACTTCTTAATTATTAAAATTAATTAGCATTAAATAATTATATTTAATATTTTTAATTTTATTATTTATTAAATTTTTTATTTTATTTTATTATTTTTAATATTAATTTTATTTTATATATTTAAATAATTCAATATGTTTTCTTATATCGTTAACTTAGTAAAAAAAATATAAGATAACAGTAAAATAATATAATTTTTAAGTAGATATAAATTAAAAATATTTTTTTATTTTAATTTATTATATATTTTTAATGTTAATATTATATTATTATTTATTTAATTTAATTTAATATATTTTCTTCTATAGTTAAATTCCTTAATAAAAAAAATGTAAATCTCAACATATGTATATTATCTTTTGTAACAGTTATTTTATAAATTATAATAATTTGTCATTCAACCAAGACTTTACATTAATATTGTAATATAAAGAAATTTAAAATTAATATATTGTTTTAAAAAATATATATACTTAATGTATTCAATCAGATCATTTTGTTTAAATTTTATATTAAAAAATAAAAAAAATTAAACTAAATTTAAATTATTTCTTAAACATAAATATAATATTATATGTTTAAAACTAAATATTAAATAATATATATATATATATATTAAAAATTATTTTTATAATTTGATATCATTTACTTATTATTTAGACTCATTAATACATAATAACAAATTTACATTATAATTTGTAAATTAAAAAATATTGAAAAATTTTATATTATAAAATATTTACAGAAATTTAAAAACAAATATTGAATAACTTTATGTTAATAAAAACTAGAAAATAATTTAAATAGAATTGTAAAACATTAGTTTAATTTAGTTGAAATTACACTAAAATAAAAATATTTTATATTAAATACCATTCAAACGTTATATTTAACTTGAATTATTAACTAATAAAAATATTAAACTAAATGGAATTACTCTACCTATCTCACTTCATCAGCTTAAGGAATTTTTAAAATATTACAACAGTGGGGCTCATGTTTTCACTAAAATAATAAATGTAAACTTTTACTTCACCATTTAATATTTTGTTATATATGTCCAAACTTTTCAATTTATGTCATTATTAAACCCTTTAATACAAATGAACATTGCATTGATTACAATAGCAGTTAAACAATAAATAAATTACACATTCCATTTCAAACACAATAAATAATTGTTGAAAAGATATTAATTGATTTTTTTTTAAGGAGTGAAAAATGTTATCTTTTTAAATTGTTATATTTATTTATTAACTTTTAGATTTTTTTTTAATTTATCATTCTTCTTACAGTAATTTTTATATACACTAACACGTTATATTTATATATTTTAAAATATAATAATTTATAAAATTTTCATTCATTTCATTTATATTTATTCTTTTTCTTATAATTTTTTATTAAATTTATAAAAAAAGTTATTGTAGTAAAATTAATTATGAATTTAAGAATAATATGTCATAAAAGTTTAGAATATTTTTTACTGGAATAATTTTTTTAAATATAAAATATAAGAACATCTTTAATAAAATTTATTTATTGAAATACTTAAATAAAATATTAATTGTATTATTTGATTTTTTATTTGAATCATGATAAATGTTTAAATTATTTTAATAATTGTTTAGTCAAATAACTTACAGAAATAAATAAGGAAAGAAAATTGATTTTTTTTTATTTTTAAAAATAAAATAAAATAAAATGAATGATGAGTTTCGGTAATATTATAAATTTTTCTTTTATATATTTTAAGATAAGAGTTCTTATTAATATCCTAGATTTGTTATGTCATATATTTTCAAGTGACTCATCAATTTTATTTTAATAAAATTTTAAATAATTATTCTCTTTCTATTTACTTGATTTTATTTATTTATTAAGTTATTTAAGAAAACAATTATATAAAAAATTTAGTCAATTTATTATATCATATCCCCTAAATAAAAAATTGTTTAATTACTTAATCATCTCACAAAACAACTATAGTTAGAAATATTCTTACATTTTACCTTTTTTTCAATATAAAAAAATGGGAGCAGATGTTTGTATCTATATTAGAAATTTTTTTTTCCCCATGTTATTTAAAATATAAAACATTTTGGTGAAATTTTAATTTTAAATATATAATTGATAAAATTTAAGGTTGTATTAATTATTCTTTTATTAATTTTATCTTTATCTTTTTAATTATATTTTTTATAGAAAAAAGATAATAATAAATTATCAAAAGTGATTTAGATTAAAATGATAAGATATTTATAAAAAAAATTTAACAAATTTATTAAAAATAATAAAACATAATATTTATTTTAATTTATATAATTTTATTTAAAATATTATATATTTTAAAAAGAGTGTTGATTATACTTTTACTTTCATTTAAGATTATGATAAATTTATTTAGTCTAATAATTAAAAATAATATTTTATTTTAATTATTATATTATAAAAAGAAATAATAATATTAATTTTATTTTAAAATAAATAAATTATATATATTATGATATTATAATAAAAAAGAACAAAGTGAATTTCTTATAAGAAAACTATTATTTTTTTCCAAACAAAAATAAATAATACTTGAAATGAACGGAAGAAAATATTATTTATAAGGTGTCGATGTTAATTACTTTTTTATTTATAGTATATATTTACGTGTTTTCTAAATTTTAAATAACTTAGTTATGTTTATTAAATATGAAGAGAACGAAAGGATAAATATAAAATGCTGATCATGACACTTATTTTTCAATTCTTACACGACAATGGAAAATAAAGAATGCAGAAGAAATAAGCCAACAAAAAATTATTACCATTCAAATACTCTTTGTGTTTTTTTATCTATTTAACATTCTTACAAGAAAAAAATAATAAATATTATTGATTTTAATAAAATAGACGTGTATTTTTCTATTCTACACTTTTTTCTTGCCGTCTAACATAATAATAAATGTAAGTTTAATTATTATTTAAAAAAGAAGAACAAAAAGAAAATAGTGTAATCAATTTATATAACTCTCAAATTGGTAAATGATAATGACAAGAAATAAATTTTTTTTCTAAAAATCCAATACTTACAAAGAAAGGAAAAAAGTACTTTAAAAAAAATATATCCATTTTATAAATTTAAAGTCTTTCATGATGTTTAGTATTATTATTAATGAATTCCAATAGAAGTTTCGAGAAACTCTTAAATTTGAGCCAATTGGGCTAACTTATCACCCTTTCCGGCCTGATAGTCTTTGAGAGTTGGGCTTCGTGGCCCAATTTTCCCAGAGGCCTATATCAAGTTACTTACCATCAAAAGTGAAACAATGTTTTTTCAAGACAAAGTTTAATTTGATTTTATGAATTCTAAGTACTGATAGTCAAAAGTTGAAAAGGAAATAAATTGTTTTTTTTTCCTTTCTATTATAAATATCTTAAAATTACAGTAATAATGCATAAGTATTTGTATTATAGTCTATTGAAATTCACAAAATTGTCCAAGTTTCACGTTTTATTGTTATTGTGTAGTTTTCAATAAATTATAAATACTAATAAAGTTATGTTAAAAAAATTAATATATATTTTAATTTGATGAATGACCCAAATTAAGTAGGCTTAGATTCCCCTTTTAACGGCCCAAACTTGCTCCCGCTTTTTTCGGTGGTTCATGTCCAGCCGAAATTTGAAAAGCTTTGAGAAATTGTTTGTATGGTACAAATCAGAGACAACTCAATTTTACAAGTACACCAGATTTCACAAGATGATAAAACTATCAATGTACATGTTCCTACCAAAATAATTATCTTTTTCGTAAAATTGTGAAGTTTGATATATTTTGAATTAAGATGCACCAAATAGAGTATTAGATTATTGATTTTTATTTTTTCAGATATTAAAATGAATATTGTTTTTAAGAATAGACAGAGTACTAATACTAGCTTATATGTAATTTATAGATTACTTTGAAAATTCAGAGGAAAGTTACCCATAAAATTTACCTTCCCAAAGAATGTACTGATGTACTCTTACGAAGTCAACATCAATATTATTCAATTCAAGCAAATTTTGTTTTTATTGTTTTCTTTCACCAAAGAACCAGAGCAACACCATCTTTTAGAATTACTTGCATGAATATTTAAACTCACTGTATATATATATCACTTCTTCTATGCATGCTCTTCATTTTTAGCATGAGATGGTTTAAAAGTGACAAGAAAGAAGGGTAAAAACTAATATTATTACATATATTTCTAGTTACTAGCAGAGACGGATCTTGACCATTAATTTTAAATGGGTCAAATAATATATTATTAATAAATAATAAATAAATATAAAAGGAAATAAGAAGATGAAATGGTAAAAGGATAAAATTGTAAATATATACTTAAATATATTAAATAATGACTAAGTTTGAGGGGGACAAAATCATAAATTATACTAAAGTTACAAAAGTGAGGAGGAACTGAAAGGATAAAATTGTAAATATACAAGTAATTATATTAAATGTTCATTAAGTTTTAGAGGAACAAAATCATAAATTACATTAAAGTTATAAAACTTTGAGGGGTCACGACTCCCCTCAGCTCCGAAGAAGATCCATTCCTGGCATCAATCTATCTTTTCACAGCCCAAAAAAGATACCTGAAAAGAAAGAGAAGTAACATGGGTAACTAGTGGAGAAGAAAAAGAACTGTGTTCATGCAAAAGGGTTCTTTTTCATTGTCTCTGTTTTAGTTCTGAAACATAGGGACATTGATTAATGCTAAGTTTCGTATCCTAGAATAAATATCAGAAATAGAAATAAATATACTGAACAGAAGTGTGACGAACATATTGAATGTGAGACACCTGTATTCACACTTTAAAAAAAATGAATTATTGTTTTGGTGGAAAAAAAAAAGGATTTATCTCTTCTCATAATCAATTATCTCTCTTCCTGATCTGAAAATTTCAATATGCTTTTAGATTATGAGTGAAGTGATATTTAGAAAATAATAATAATAATAATAATTAATGTTTATATTTTATTTACCTTTTTTCATATTTTATTAATTATTTTTTTATCTTCTTATATCCCATTATTACTTTTTTTAATATATATTGCCAGATTTTTCTCTGCAAATTGTTGTTATACTTTACCAAAATCATATAAAAATCTGTCAGAAGCTCATTTGGTATAATTTTTATATAGAAAATCCGATGAAAAATTGTTCATATGAAAACTCTAATAATTATATTTATTGCTTGTTCGTTGGTTTGTTTTATTTTGGGATGTCGAAGTTGAAGATGGAAACATGGCAGATGTGAAAATAGAATGAATTATGAAATTTGTTCATTTATTTGATATGATAGGTTGAATGATATCTGGCTTAATAAATTTCTAGATAAAAAAATATTTATTTCCGATCAAAATTGACCAGAATTATACCTACATGTTAGTAATTATAAACAAATATTTATCTAAAAGAAGTTGCAAGAAATGGTGTTTACAGAGCCAAGGGTACATAAAAGTTGATAATCTTCATGTTATATAGTTGGTAAATATATTTTTCTTAAAAGACATAGCTAAGAGTTTGATTTTAGATATATACATTAAAAAAAAAAATCTTAGTTTCTAATATAAATTCCAATTTTCAAAAAATAAGTTGAACAATAACTGGGTTATAAATAAAGAAACATAAAAGTTATTTTGTGACAGAGGATGCTGGAATAAAATAGGAATGGTTCACGAATATGTCAGACATCTATGTTAGGGTTAGGACCCTTAATTTGTAGGACTCGTTGCTCCACAAAGGTAATGGTGGGAGACAGATGAAGTTGGACCTTTTCACTGTTGGGCTGTTAATTTGTGTTACTTTTTCTTTTTCTTTCTTCTTGAGTTTGGAGAAGTCCAAAATTTTTACTTTATTATAAGTGCCTTTTCCTCTCAACTTTTTCTCTTTTCAGGAAACCACTATTACTTAGCCTATGTTTCCTTCATAATTTTTCTTACCCTGAATCTCGATTAATCAAATAAAAAAACATTATTATAAGCATGTGATCTTGTCTAGATATCGCAAAATTTATATTTATATAAATTCACAACATATTAATCAAAGATAGAATCATTAACAACTTAATAAATGTTTAAGTGTTTTTAGAAAGTAATAATAAAATACTAAAAGAGAGTTTTATTCCTTTTTCTTTTCCGGAATCTGATTCTATGAAAGGTGGAGGTGGGTTACGCTTTCTCTCTCATTACTTTTCCACAGTCCTGTTGTTAACTGTGTCATTTTCTTGCATTGTATTGTTAAATCATTTATATGAAACCAACCTACTAAGTTAAATCTTATTTATTAAATTTCTTGAACTTTCTTTGTTCCCTCCTTGCATGTTCCATTGGCACGGTTTTTGTCATGTAATGTAACGCAGATTTTCACGAGGGCTTGACAGCGTCTTTTTTTGCTTTCATTTCTTTTGTTTTGTCTCCTTTCACATCCTTGATATGAAAGCCAATAAAATCACATTGTAACATACTAAGTATATGCCTCATTCACATTGACATCACACTGCTTTCTTTTCTTCTTATCTCTTTCTTATTGTTTTGGAGGGTCTCAAAGAATGCTTACTTCAACCACCGAATTTCACCATATTTGTAGGTTGCACTATTTCTTGCACTGAGGCCAGCAATGGGGAGAACCACTAGGTGGGTGAAGAGTTTGTTTGGTATTAAAAGAGAGAAAGAGAAGAAACAAAACTCAAAGAGTGGAAAGGCCAACAACATGGAATTGGGTTGTTCTGAGAGTACTAGTAATTCAAAAGTTTTGTGTCACAATCCAGGGACCATACCTCCCAACATTTCTCAAGCTGAGGCTGCTTGGTTACAGTCCTTCTACACAGGGAAGGACCAAAACAATCACGCCATAGCAGTTGCTGCCGCCACGGCAGCAGCAGCCGATGCTGCTGTGGCTGCAGCACACGCTGCGGTGGCAGTTGTAAGACTCACCAGCCAAGGAAGGGGTGGCACCATGTTTGGTGTTGGACCTGAGATATGGGCTGCTGTCAAGATTCAAGCAGTGTTTAGAGGATACTTGGTGAGTTTATACATTTACCTTTGTTTATTTATGTCAAAAAATTATAGGTTTTTAGCCTCAATTGTATGTGGTCTGTTTGATTTAGAATGTTGTTCTCTCCATTTGTTTTTGGTGCACTGTTGAGCGTAGAATTTTAAAATTGACGTGTGTTGTGAACAGGCAAGAAAGGCACTCAGGGCATTAAAAGGATTGGTGAAGTTGCAGGCACTTGTCAGAGGGTATTTAGTGAGGAAGCAAGCAACAGCAACACTGCGTAGTATGCAGGCTCTTGTTAGAGCTCAAGCTACAATACGGTCCCACCAATCTCGCAGGCTCATGAGCACGAAGAATGAAGCATTTAGATCTCAAAATAGAGCAAGAAGATCAATGGTATTGGCACAGATCTCATATTGTTGCCACATTTCTAGTTATATTATGCATAATGAATGGCTATATTATTTGTTATTCTAAGCTTTATGTTTCATTGAATTTTGTCAGGAGAGGTTTAATGATACTAGGAGTGAGCATAAAGTTCCAATCCACAGAAGAAGAGTATCATCTTCTTTTGATGCTACAATTAACATCCGCAACAGTGTTGACGGGAGCCCCAAAATAGTGGAAGTGGACACTTTCAGGCCTAAGTCAAGGTCAAGAAGGACAATATCAGATTTTGGTGATGAACCATCACTTCAGGCACTTTCCTCTCCCTTCCCAATTCCATATAGAGGTACCCCTACACGTTTGTCCATACCAGACCAAAGGAATTTTCAGGACTCTGAATGGGGGTTGACAGGGGAAGAATGTAGGTTCTCTACAGCACAAAGCACTCCACGCTTCACAAATCCTTGTAGTTGTGGCCCAGGTGCACCTATGACACCCCAAAGTGTGTGTACTGATAACTTGTTCCTAGGGCAATATGAAAATTTTCCAAACTACATGGCTAGTACTCAGTCATTTAAGGCCAAGTTGAGGTCTCATAGTGCTCCAAAGCAACGACCAGAACCAGGTCCAAGGAAAAGACTCTCCCTCAATGAAATGATGGAGTTTAGAAGTAGCTTGAGTGGGGTTAGAATGCAGAGGTCTTGTTCACAAGCTCAAGAAGTCATTAATTTCAAGAATGCTGTGATGGGAAAGCTTCAGAAATCTACAGAATCTGTTAGGGAGACAGACAGAAACTATTTCCACCAGAGAAGGTGGTGACTGCTGAACTTATTAGGATAGATATCTGGCTCTCTTTGTTATTTACACTGTTAAAGTGTTAAAATACTCCATATTTCTGCACCAAGTTTGACAATGTGCACATACATAGGTGGTGAGTGTGGGAATGTGAAGACAAAATAGAAGGCAGAGAGAGAAGCGCCTCATTGTTTTGTGAAAAGTTTTTTCATGGAATTTGCATATATTGTCTCTATAGTCTATAATCAAATGCAAGTCTTAATTTGCCTTTACTGTAAACTCGCATGCTTTTCTTTTCTTTTTCACTTCTTGTTTTCATAGTAGAACTTGTTTTGTTGGTGATAATAAAACTTCAGTACTCAAACTGTTGATTAAAACCATTTCTAAACAAGATTCACAGTAAACAAAAAATATTGGAGGAACCATATTACTTTTCCCACAATAAAAAGAAGAGTTGATGAAGGAGCTTTCATAAGATATGTCAGAACATGGTTCAAATATACTTTTGTTGTCCAATAATTTGTAACAGAAAATGCTTTGTTTCTTTTCCTATTCTTTTGAGATGATTGAGCTATAGGTTTAACACTTATCTTTTACAGGAGCACATGCAGTTAATCCTAATACAGTTGATTATGCGAGAGGAGTGATGCTATTCTTACTCTTCTTTTACAATGTTTTTTGTAAAAAAAGGTGAAAATATAATTATTCATATGTGAAATGGGTAAAAAGAAAAGTGTGCTAATATAAATTATTCATATATGAAATGTGTATACAAAAATGTGTACAAACATTCTTCTAAAAGTGAAGCAACATCATCCTATAAGAGACTTTTTGAGTTACGAAGAGATATTTTCTGTCAAATATTGATAGCATGAATGACTTCAAAAAGCTAAGCTACGTTGATTGTGTTCTAACCATTGGAGTCACGCAAAATTATCAACAATAATCAACTAATGATTGGAGATTCGATTAACCAAAAAAATATTTATAAGGATTTCATTCAAGGATTATTTAATATCCAAGGACACTGTTGACTTTTGGCTCATGCATGTTCTGTCATTAACTACGTTTACTTATATGACCAGTTTTTAATTTGTTTTGAATTTTGAATGTGAATGGTATAGAAGAAGTGTGTATTTTTAACTGCTTCTTGTTGTTGATGCCTGACCCTTTGGCCTCTGGTGGTTTAAAAACTTGTGTTACTGTTTGTATGATAATTTATCTCTTTCAACCTCTTCACCACCAGTAACTCAATTTCTCTACACTTGCTCTAAGGGTCTAAGCAAATTTAATTACTCTGCAATGTGTACTATTGATTGTCAGTATATAGTAGGTTCTAGCTAAGGTTATAATTAAACTTGATTATGCTGCAATGTTAACTTTTTGACTAAAGTAGGTTGTAGCAATTTTTTTTTATGTATTCATAAAGAACATGTAGGACACTTCATATGCGTCATTCGTTCAGAAAGTGAGTTTACAGACGGTCAAATTTAGATAGAATTTACTTTTGAATCTTCGCTTTCTTTACAAGACAGATTTGAAACTTGTCTGAGGAAGTTTATTTTTTAGAAAATATTTATTCTTTTCAATAACTTTTTAGGAGATTTAATTAAAATAATGATTATGTTTTTAAAACTGGTAAAACTAAGTCTGCATTTTGATTCCTCCCAATAATAATATGATATTCCTTTTTAACTCCATTGAGAACATTTCTTAACATTTTTTGTACTGTAACTGAGGTTGACCCAATTGGTAAGAGAATAACTCATATCTTACAACCACATGAGTATGATTTTTACAATCATATAAAGATCTTGTTAGTAGATAATATGAGAGTACAATTACCTTTGTAAATGCTGTTTAAACCTTAAAATCTGCGCTCACAATCTAAAATCCAATTCATCCATTTTTTTTCTCTGGCAAAAAAGAACTATATAATACATTTATGAAATGGACCCTAATGATTTTCCTACACTTTTATATTACATCACATTTTTTTTACCTTTTTGATATTGTGTGGACTCATTTTTCTTTAAATATCAGTTCCTTAAATGAGAAGTAATTCTTATAGAAGTCTATGGTTGCGTACCTCGTCAAACTATACACAATAAAGTATAAATTAACATGATTAACTGTAGATTAAAGGAAATTATTATCAGAGTTTTATTTCACACCTATGAAGAGTGCTACGCTCTTCTTGATACAAGCAGAGCAAGGCCCAAACATTATGTTCGGTGATGTAGAGACTACACTCTTAAAATGGGCTGCACGAGTGACAATTTGAAGCCCAAATTTTCAGAGATTGTTAGATTCCAAGGAGGTTAACAAATCATGCCATAGAAGATCTTGATGTAGAAGATATAAATCCTTCAATAGCATTCTTTATCTTTTTTGTTTACACGGTAAGTAAGAACTATAGATAGTTTATGACTTTGGACGTTACTTTTGCATGTTAACTAAGGCATATGTTTTGATCCAAAATCAGAGTTGAAGGTAATCAAAATGTTTTTAGCAGAAGTAATATAAATAAGGTTTTGAATTCAAAACTGAGTCCTGGGGATGAAATAGTCCTAAGAAAGTTCCAATTCTCTGCTAAAAAAATTCCTGAAGCAGTTGAGATCAGCAAAGTTAAATGAACTATAGCTCTAATTCAGGGAACGGAAATGAGGACTCATAAGGGCACTATCAAATTATGGACCTGTCATATGTATAATTTATACATCAAATGTTTTTCATCAGAGGAATTCAGACTCAAAAATCAATATAAAAAATAGAAACTGTGTTTTTGTTAAACTATAATTTGACCCATTCGGTCCCATCAATAAAGGAAAGTGAAAGAAAAGGTATAGCTTCTTCATCAGTGAGTTCTCTTGACCATGACACTCTCCCTGCAAAGCTTGCTCCAGGTCCTGTGCACTTGTACTGCCCATAGAAAACAGTCCTGGTGGTGCACCCAATACAATACAAAAAATTAACATCAGAACACATTAAATTGTAGATTGCTTCTTTGTATATGTATTGTTAACATAAAAGTTTTTAGAGAATCAATAAAAAATATCATATTAGATATTATTTTGTGATAATTAGTGCAAAACTCCACATAATTTATAATTGATTGAGAGTATAAAATTACACTATAAATATATGTATTAATTTGTCATTATACAATAAAGCCACCCACATGCGCATGCCAATATTTATATAGCTGTATACCAAGTAAGGTTTAATAGAATAATATGTTAAGGTATTGGATTAGGTGGCTTTTCAGACACTTAGTGCATGCTGCTATGCCTTATCTATATTGCTTATACAGACAAGAAGTTCGGTGGTTAGAATCCTCCTAATTTAGTTATTACTCATCACTTTCCCTAAACAGTGCTATGAATTTCCATTCTTCAGAAAGTTTAGTTTGTTTTTTAATACAATTTTTTATTGGAGGGTTCATAGGATAACACGTAGCTTGCACCATGCATACATATAGTTTTGGAGTATACCTAGAGGAAACGGACACTATATATATATATATATATATATATATATGGCTAGCTATGCCTATTTTCTTGGCCTCACACTAGGTAAAAAGATACCAATTATTATTAATATTGCTCCCTTGTTCTGTCCTAAGAATAGACTCATTCACATTTCTCATTAGTTTGATGGAGACAGGTTTGCTATGTTGATGATGCTACACTGGATGGAGGGTATTTTTGTCATTTAGGCATAAGGGTAGTGTGATGGTTGAAGGAGGGTGCTTGTGATTTCTTGAGTGGGAAGTTTTGATAAAGTGGAAGATGACAAAAATCCTTCACACCCATACTACGGAGTAAGAAAGGTGGCACCGCCCCATTTTGGTCTAATAGTGTTCAAGGGGTTAAAGTTTTTCACAACCCACAGAACTGAATTCATGTGAAGAAGTAGATAAGAGGAGCTTTATGTCAACAACAAGGTATTAACTTGTTCAACAGGCAAATGTAAAGATTGAATCTAATTAAGAAAACATAGAAATCTGTCAACTGTTACATATAATCGCAGATCTTGAGCATTGATTTTGGGAGGATCAAATAATATATTATTAATAAATAATAAATGAAGAAAGAAGATGAAAGTGTGAAAGGGTGAAAAGATAAATTCTAGATATATACTTAAATATATTAAATGATTATTAAGTTTGAAAGGAACAAAATCATAAATTATATAAGAGCTTACAAAACCAGAAAGGACTGAGAAGATAAAATTATAAATATACAAATAAATATATTAAATGTTCATTATGATTGAAGCTAAAATCATAAATTACATGACTCCCTCAACTCCCAATCAGATCCGCCACTTAGTAGGGTGTCAAACATCATTTTTGGTGGTAATATTTTAAGAGCAAGGCGTTGCCCTTTCCATTTGTGAGATGACACTAACTAGATCATCGTGTTGAGAGGTAAAATGGTCTTAGCAATGTGCCAAGAGTTCATGGCTGACAAATTGAACGGGTAAAACGACCTTCTGGCCTTGCAATTTCGTTGACTTGTAGGAGGAATAAGAGAGGAAGAAAAATAAGATGTTTCACTTCCACCTAAAATATATATTGATTTTTAGTAAGAAAAAGAAAAAAAATTTGTAAGAGTTGTTATGTTATCCAGAAAAATGTAAAGATTTTGGTGCAATTATGTTTTGAGCTAAAAATTAATTAGTTTAAGCACACAGTAAAGAAGACAGGGAGAGAGAGATTTTGTTACTAATAGTATCTAAACCCTCAAATTTATGGAATCAGATAACTTCTCTATTTGTAAGCATATCATTAATGAAAGTAAATTCTCATTTTAGATTCTGATATTATATTAATCTATTAAGTTAGTAATACCATATTATTATAATCTTTAGCGTGTTTTTTTTTTTTGTTAATTAAAGAAAGTAAGGATGATTCTAAAATCCAGAAGTAAAGTAAAATTTTAGTAAAATCAAACAGTACTAATAACACACATAAAAATACTATAATAAGATGAAATAGAGTTAGGTGTTACTGCTACCCGACAACTTCATTGGTAGGATTAATGGAAGTTGCAGGAGAAATATACGAATTATGGGTAAAGGCTTAACCAATGATTCAATGTAATAGTGATTAATTTTTGGAAGTATTAAACAATTTAAATATAATTTCTGTGTATGTAGTGTACATGGATGAATGTGTGAAGATGAAAGGGTAACATACATTTCACGGTTAGGGTCACCCCAGTTATACCAGCCTTTGGGAATGATGATGTTGTCCATATACGTGTAAGCAAAGATCACGCGAGAAAAGGGTCCCCATGCCCTTCCAAGGTATAGTGCCCCTGACCCTGTGACCTTACAGTTCACAAATGAGAACCCTGTGTCCTCCAACATACTACTCCTTCCTTGAGCTGTTACCGCCCCTGTATTCTGTGCTATCGCATGCACGTGACATCCCTATAGAATAATGTCACAAACACAATCATCAGATTTTCTGTACCAAACTATGTTCATTTCAACAATTGAACACTTACCTCTTCATGTGACCATTACCAATATCTAAATGGCACTTCATTGAACGTTATTATCTTTCTAGTAAGTTGACAATTTGATTATTTGTAAGAGAAAAATTGGTTTATGTTATAACTTCTCCCCCTTAATTGAAGAATATGATATTTGAAGATTTTGGATTAAATTAAAGCATTCATTACTGATTATAGGTATTAATTGTTATGGAAAGAAAATCTAACCTCAAATAGAGAGAGGGAGTTGCCAAATATGAAATCAACAGAGCCTTCTATGTAACAATCCTTATAGTAATGTCTGCCCACATGATCATAAAGTGTGTCTTGTGCTCCTAAGAATTTGCAGCCTACGAATGCTGCTGTGTCTGCTGAAATCCTGAATGCCACCGCTTGCTTTCCAATTGCTCCTGGTGCAGGAACAGGAGTTGTGTTCTGCATTCAAAACATATGTTATTATGCCTGTAAAACACAAACAAATAAAAAGAAAGCTAAATTGAGATAGAAACAGAGGGAAGGTTTTTTCCTTACTTGGAATGTGATGTTCTTGGCAACGAAATAAGGTGAATTCACTGCAAAAGTTGCTGAACCATAGGTTCCTAGAAGCCTCCCATTCGAGCCAGGGGTTTGAGCAGTGTCACCCCATTTAACAATGGTTTCATCTGCACCAGCTCCCTCTATTGTTATGTAGGATTTGAAGGCAGGAATGTTGACTTTTTCCCTGGACACATACACAAATGGAATGGGAAAATCAGTTGCAACTCCATTTAAATGCTTTTCAATATTCATTACAATAATACACATGGAAGGAAACTTGCATAATGTAACACGAAGATGGAGGTGTAAGGACAGAACTAAAAGCCTATCCGTTGCGAAATCTTCTTCAGACAAAGACCGATTCTCTGGGATTTGAATGATTGAATGAGAAGGAAAAGGACATTAGAAGAAACAAAAGTTGTAAACTGAAAAAATAAAAATAAAAGAATGCAATTTTGAATGAAGACAGACTACAAATCCATGTCTTATACGAACAAACCACAGTTTGAAAAGGGCACAGAGGAAAAGGACCAGAATGTGGCAGAATTCAATAGAAGTACAAGAAAATGCATTCCTACTCACGTATAGACTCCTGCATGGACTTTTATGATCACTCTCACAAGATTGACGAATGGAAGGGAATCAATGGCTTCTTGAATGGAGGTAAAATCTCCAGCACTAGGATCCTTATCAACGTGCAAAGTGTAAGAAGCCACCGGCTTAGTCCTAGCTGCCTTAAAAACTGAGTGTTTGAGGGAACCAACAAAGTTCACCCATTTCATGAATTCCTCTTCAGAATACTGCACTCTAGTTATGTTGATCGATAACCCTTTACCCGCAGAAAGTGTTGGTCTAATTCCCTTGGTATGGCAATGTACTCTACTGAGATTTTTCAGAAAAAGAAGAAGAACTGCTAACAAAATAAACATTAAATTTAAGTTTGACATAATAAGAGATACAACAAAGAGAGCCGCAGAATATACAAGTTTGAAAAATGATTGTTGATGTGACAAAAATACAGAAAAGATGATGTTAGAAAGAATAATACAACACTGATGGGGAATGGTATTTGGAATTTGAAGTGGCCTAGAAATTGGTTAATGGTATGGCTTATATACTAGTTCTGGCACCTAGTTTTAGGTGTAAAAATAACAATAGTTACGGAATTTGGTTTAAAACATTTTTTTGGTGAAAATTAAACTTTTTTGAACAATTACTCTTTGGTGGGTGGCATCTTCAATTGTGGTGGACAATAAAATAAAACAAAGGGAAAATAAATAAATAAAAGCAAATAAGAATTATCCGGTTAGATGAGATTATCATATGGATTTCTGGGGTCTTATACTGTTCTGACTTCCAATGTAAAAACGAAATCAATGGTAGTAAAATTAAGATTAATTATTAGTAAAATTAGAAAATATTTTGTATTTATAATATGATTAAAAGGAATTAGGTGTAAAGTGAAAAATAATGACAGAGAAGGAGATGTCACAAATGGTTCTTCTAATGTCATCCATGTAGAGAAATGAAGAGAGAGAAACGATGTGAACCACAGGTTGCACTTTCTGCGTATAAGAACAATGTTTCATGGAAATATTTGGTCATTATTAGTCATATTCCATTTGTTGTTTTTGTTTGTTTGGTGTTGCCCGTGAACATCTTTCTATTTGTGCATGATCCTGGAATTATTCTTATTGAGATAATATAATAGGTTGAGTTGTAGTTATGTGCATTAAATAAACATTTCATGTGAAAAATATACAAATTTAGGCCAACTTTTATGCTTGTGCATGTTGAGTATTGGTAACAACTACTCTTGAACCATGGCCGTCCAGTGTTAAGAAATTGGTTAATGTAACTAGATTCTTCTTGTTGTTTAGCTTGTTAGTGTTATTTGACCACTTAGTAATGGTTCAGATTTTCTTAATTGCAAATTCCATGTGGTTGGTGAATCTGAGAAACTCTGTGGGCACCAATTAAGGATTATCCGTAGTTAAAGCAACATTGGTGGGGCCAAAGACATAAATGCACCCAGACAAAACTTTCTTATGCTTTTGTCATGTGTTTGTGGATGAATTCGTTTTCTATTCTACGTTCTGTGCACTGTGGTTAAATCATAGCTTTTATATCTCAAACTATACACCTTCTACATGAAAAAATAGATAATTTTTAATAGTTCTTCTATTCATACAATCATTTAAAAGAACTCAATTAAAGTAAAAATGAGAAAAATTAAATAATAAAAATAGATAAAAATAAAAATTTTATAATAAGAAAAAAATGACATATCTCTTTTCTAGTCCAAAGAAAAATGATGACAATCATTTCTTGAAAATATAAATAGCACTAGAAAAATAAAAGAAAAAACTTTTTGGGATGATTCTTAAGGAAACATTAGGTTCCTTTTTATAACATAAAAAACAAGTCTCCAAATATGTTCTATTTTATGTTAGACTTTTCCCCTTCTCATAATCCCCCACTTGAATATTTTGATAAAATTAATCAAATCTTCACACCATGATATTCTTTATCATTCATGATACTTATGCTTTCGATAGGTCGTAACAGGATTGACTTCGTATAAACTTGTCAACATTTATCGACTTTGTCATGACATCTGCTAGGTTTTTGTCAGTGTGAATCTTTTGTAGATCTACACTCCCTTCTTCTACTACTTCTCGAACAAAACAATATCTTATTCTTATGTGTTTTGTCCTGGAATGAAAGATTGGATTTCTTGCAATATGTAAGACACTTTGACTATCACAATATACAACAATTTGTTGTTGCTTGTGCCCAAGTTCTTTCATTATCCTTTTAATCCAGATAGTCTCCTTACATGCTTGGGTGACTGTCATATATTCAGCTTCTGTAATAGACATAGCTACAACATCTTGTAACTTGGATAACCAACTTACTGCCCCTCCAGTAATGGTAAACACATAACCAGTAGTAGATTTCTTTTTATATAGATCACCTGCAAAATCTGAATCAACATAACATCTGACAATTGCTTCTGATCCTCCATAACATAATGCAACATTGAAGGTTCCTTTTATATACCTAAGGATCCTCTTAACATTATTCCAATGCTCTTCACCAGGATTTCCCATGTGTCTACTAACCACTCCCACTGCTTGCGTAATGTTTGGTCTTGTATAAATCATGACATACATAGGATTTCCCACCGCTGATGCATACGATACTCGAGACATCTTAATACTCTTCGCTTCATTGCTAAGACTTATACTTGATGATAACTTGTAGTTGATAGGAAGTGGGGTAGAAACTGACTTGCAATCTTGCATTTGAGAAAGCCAAATCTACCTATCCTTTCTGTCTCGGTGAATCTGCACCCCTAAAATCTTGTTTGTTGGTCCCAAGTTCTTCATATCAAACTCCCTAGCCAAATGTGCCTTCAATTCTTGGATTTGTGCTTTGTTGGGGCCTACCACTAACATGTAATCCACATACAACAACAATATGATGAAATCATTCTCTTCAAACTTATTATAATAAGTACAACAGTCTGAAATCAATCTGTTGTAACCGAGACTAATGATAAAGGAATCAAATCTCTTATACCAACATCTTGACGCTTGCTTTAAACCGTATAGAGATTTGTTCAATCTGCAAACCAAGTTTTCTTATTCTTCAAAACCTTCTGGTTGAAGCATATATATTTCTTTTTTAAGTTCTCCATAAAGAAAAATAGTCTTTACATCCAATTGCTCAAGATGTAAATCAAATGCAGCATACATTGCAAGAACAATTCTGATTGTTGACAATCTAACAACTGGTGAGAATATCTTGTTAAAATCAATGCCTTGTTTCTGAGCATATCCTTTTATCACCAATCTAGCACGATATTTTTCCATTTGATTATTACCATCTTTCTTGATCTTGTAGACCCATTTGCAACCAATAGCTTTTCGATCCTTTGGAAGTTCCACAAGATTTCATGTCTTGTTTCTATAAAGAGCCTCAATTTCTTCTTGTATAGCAGTCATCCATAGGGGAGCTTCTGAACCACTCGCGACCTCTTGAAAAGTTAAAGGTTCTCTTTCTTCACTTAGAAGACAATATGCATCATGACTTATCATCACATATTGTGAATGCCAAGTTGATTTTGCTCTTTCTCTTGTTGATCGTCGGAGTTCTCCATCGCCAACCTCATTTGGATCATGTTCTTCGTGCTCCTCCTCTAACTTAGAAGAATCTTCCAAAGGCTTCTTCTCTATCTGTACTACAACTTTGTCCTTCTTCAGGCTATCATTTGTTTGCTCACTTTACAGTTCATTTTCTGCAAAGACTACATCCTTGATAACAATAACTTTGTGGACAATGAGATCCCACAAGCGATACCCCTTCACATTGTCAGCATAGCCCAAAAAGATGCATTTCTTGGATTTTGGATCCAACTTCGTTCTTTCTTGAGTGTTGAACATCATGTACACAAGACAACCAAACACATATGTAAGGAAGAGTAATCAACTGATTTGCCACTCCACATCTCCATAGGAATTTTCAGCCCAATTGTTATTGATTCTTTTTCCAATTTCAAGATCTACTTGCACTTTAAATTCTTTGAACCAAACAAACACCTCAGTCTTCTTCTTAATAGGGTACACCCATAATTTCCCAAACACCTTAGAATTCTTCTTGATAGGGTATACCCATAATCTCCTGGAGTAATCATCGATAAATGATACAAAGTATTTTGCTCCTCCAAGGGACAATTCTGGTGATTCCCACACATCAAAATGAATCAAGTCCAATCTCTTCTTACTTCGTGTAGTCGTTCTAGCAAACTTCAACCTATGTTGCTTACTTGTCACACAATATTCACAGAAAGGTAAATTAACCTTCTTGAGCCTGGGTAAGAGATCACGTTCCGCAAGAATTTGCAGACTTCGCTCTGACATATGCCCAAGTCTATGATGTCACATTGTCATCGTTTCTTCTTGATTTGTCGATGTAGTTGTTGCATTAGATTTTTGCAAGGTATCTCTCATAAACACGTATAAATTTGCCATGATCTTCTCTACTTTCATGACTACCAAATTTCCTCTCACAACCTTCAAGATCTCATATTCAACATGAATCTTGCATCCAATGTCATCTAATTGTCCTATAGACAATATATTTTTCTTCAAGTTCTTCACATGTCGTACCCCTTAAATTGTGCGAATAATACCGTCATAAATTTTTTATTTGAATGTACCAATTCGAGCAATCTCCAAAGCATGGTCATTTCCCATGAACATGAATCCACCTGAGATTGACTCGTACTTTTGAAATCATTTTCGGTGTGGAGTCATGTTCCAAGTTGCACCTGAATCCATTATCCACTTATCATGAAATCTACTTTCACCATTTGAACTGATCGCTGCTTCACTCACCAGAATTTCTCCTTCTTCAGAGGTATTTGCAACGCAACTTTGTGAGGTTGGTTCTCCATTCATCTTCTTCCAACACTCTTTCTTTGTATGTCATTTCTTGCCACAATAGTAGCATTTGAATTTGAAATTCTTCTTATTTCAAGAGCTCGACCTGTCATGATTTTGACTCCCACTGGAGCCACGTTCCATTGATCTTCCTCTCATCATCGTCAAAGCTTCTACTTGTTTAGAACTTTATACCTTATTCTTTCGTCTGGATTCTTCTTCTAAAGTAGCTCCGACAACATCCTCAAAGCGCAGATGTCCTTCAATATTTTGGTATGTTGATGATGAGTTGATCATGCGAGTCTGGTAGGCTGAAGTAGAAGCTTCGCACGCTCATTTTTAACTATGTTGAAATCTGCTGCTGATATTTGGGAAAATAAGGTGTTCAAGTGGTTGATGTGGTCTGTCATCGATGTAGACTCACTCATCTGAAGAGTGTAGAGTTTCTGCTTTAAGAATATCCTTGTGTGAAGAGACTTCACTTCATATAATTTGATGAGGGCATTTCAAATCTCCTTTACTGTATTTTGTTTTGCAATACTGAATAGTACGAAATCTATCATTGCTAGGTGCAAATTCGCGATAGCGTTGCTGTCAATTTCCTTCCACTTTTAATCCGTCGTTTCTGTGGGTTTTCTTTCAATTGCATCTAAGCAATTGTCCTTTCTCAAAATTGCCTTCATCTTCAATTTCCATAATGAGAAATTGTTCCCGTTGAACTTCTTTATCTCGTACTTTACTACCATGATTGTATACTGACTTATATAATTCTCACTTATGAATAATATTGTCTACTGGAACAATAATAGTAGATCGTGAACCAGTATACCAGGTAAGTTTTCAGAAAAGAGAGGTGAATCACTAATGGATACACTTAAGTACCAAGTCTTTCATAGTCAGAACTTTCCTAGACATGCACTTTCACACTACCACACCTTTTCCAGTAACAACTCTTTTCTGATGTGGAAGATCATATTAAGCTGCAACTACAGAGCATATTCAGAAATCTACCAACATTATTCTAGTGACTAGTGCAATGAAATAATAATAGAGCATATTCAGAAATCTACCAACACTATTTTAGTGACTAGCAATCTACCAACATTATTCTAGTGACTAGCGCAACAAAATAAGAACGTGGCTATGATACCACTATTGAACATCATACTAATTGCACAAGAACTCAACTAAAGTAAAGATGAGAAAAATATAGGCAGAAATAGAAATTTTATAATAGGAGAAAAATTATATACCTCTTCTCTAGTCCCAAGAAAAATAATGACAACTCATTTTTGGAAATACAAATAACACTAAAAGAAAGAAAAGGAGAAACTTTTTGGGATGACTCTTAAGAACATCTCCAAAAGTAGTTGCTAACAAGAGTTGCTTAAATAAAAATGAATATTAAAATTGGAAGAAAATTGATTGTACAAACAACTGTGACTAAGTTTTAAGCAACTTAACTGTGAGATCTATGATAAAATATTTAATTTTATTCCTACTGTGACTAAGTTTTAAGCAACTCAACTGTGGAATTTATGATAAAATATTTAATTTTATTCCTAAACAACTCTTATTAAAAACTCTCTTTGAAGATACCCTAAGGAAACATTAGGTTCTTTTTTATAACATAAAAATAAGCCTCTAAACATGTTCTATTCTACTTGTGGGAGTTTTCCCTTTCTTACATTATATAATATTTTTTCTCTTTATCTTCATTACATTAATTACATATAATAAGCCAATACTAACCAGTAAAATCAACAAACACTTCAGATTTACGTCGTACTAATTCAAAATTATACGCTAATACGGACACACTTTTTAGAATTAACCAATTTTTCACACATATAAAAGAGTTTATTTTATTTGAAATTTCTTTCTTATTTTTTTAATTTGTTTCATTTTCATTTTTAATTTTATTTTACTGCTATATTTATTTTCATTTTATTATTATTATTATTATTTTTATTGTCAATTTAGTGTAATATTCCATTTAAGTGAGTAATTCTTGTCTCTTTTAACAACGTCATTAAGTTATTTAAATGATATTAACTTAGTGTAGTTTATTAATATAATTTATATGACCATGATATGATCATATTTATTAATATTTAGTTTATACGAATACTGACATATTATCGTATTGATATAGATATGTCATATATATGTGACATAAATAAATATAAATTCGTCAGTATTACGTTACAGTGTTTGTTAGATTGATTATTTAGTAATACCTACATTGAATCAGCTTAAACATAAAATAAGATAAATTTGACAATTTAATTAATAATGGGATAAAATTAAAAAATAATTAATAAGACGAAAAAAGATATTTAATTTTTTTTATTTTTCATAAAAAAAAACTCCTCATTTCTATATTTCTATGTATAATCTAGATTAAACTTTTTTAAACATATTTTTTACATTGCAACAAGTGCATTTTAGATTAAACAAAAAGTGACACACGAGAGAGTTGTGCGGAGAAAGAAAGTATGAATGGAATGGCTAAGCAAAGGAAGGAGAAGAAAAACAACAAGATTCATTTATTGCAAGTTGCGTACTCATGATTCAACACGATGCTTGGTTGGATTTACACTGCCAAAACAAACACAAGAAGAAGACATTCTACTTAATTTGGTTCCATCGACATTAACGAAACCTCCGTTTGAAGAATCAAAGTGGGTTCTTATTTGGTTAGTTTCAATTAATTTTACGAGCGATTAGAAAATTATAACAAAAAATTGCTGCCTTTTGGAAAGTTTTGGAATTACTTTGGTTATCTTCTCCACGTAGAAATATAACATTTGTTGATAACAAATTAAAGGTCCATATCCATCCCATTCAGGAGAATAGCCACAGAACGGCCAACCTAACAGAAACGACCATGATAATAACAAAAGCATCTCCAATAGCGTAATAATCATAATGGGTCCCTTTGACTCCTTTTTGATGGACCCTATCAATTTTCAAAAACTTAAAACAAGTCTTGTAATCGTCTCAATACGTAAGAACTCGGAATCTATCACGATAATAATAAATAAGTCCAAGATTTTCTTAAACCAACTTGGATAAAAAATGATCTTATAATAATGACTTGTGCTCTTTCATGTCCTCATTATTTGACTTTGATTAAAGCACCCCAACACTATTCCTTGATTTTATATATAATATATACTTCTTAAACTTATTTACCAACTGAAGTATGGGTTAGATCATGTTTTGTTAACGTCACAATGTTACCATACAAAACCAATCACAACATGTGAATCTTTCTCTCACCAGAGAAGCCAAGTGTTGAAGATTAGGTGCACCAAACATCAAACAAACAGGAAAAAAAAAGGATTCAAATTCCGGAGAGAGAGTTAAGTATGAAAACAAGCACTACTACAACGTTATTAGCCATAGCCACCTCTTACTTGTTTCTTCTGATCACACCAACACCAAAATCCACGTACCACTCACTCTTCATATCCAATTCCCTCTCAGATAATGCTTCAATATCCAACCACCTTAAAACTCTCACCCGCAGACCCCACGTCGCAGGTTCTGAAGCCAACGCTGAAGCTGCATCATATGTTGTCTCGGTCTTCACTTCCACAAACATACCATCACACATAGCATCCTACGAGGTTGTCCTCGCTTACCCTTTGTCACGTTCGTTGGTTCTGACAAACCCACCACCACAACCCCCAACCACCTTCACTCTCCACCAAGAAACCTACGAGGGTGATCCTTATGCTGACGTGGCAGACGAGGTCGTCCCCACGTTCCACGCGTATGCGAAGTCCGGCACTGTGGCTGCTCCTGTGTGTTATGTGAACTATGGAAGAGTGGAAGACTATTTGACTCTGAAGAAAAAAAATGGGGTAAATGCTTCTGGCACTGTAGTGTTGGCAAGGTATGGGAAGATATATAGAGGGGACATTGTGAAGAATGCTTATGAGGCAGGTGCTGTTGGGGTGGTGATATATTCAGATAGGAAGGACTATGGTGGTAGTGGTGAGGCAAAATGGTTTCCTGATGAGAAGTGGATGCCACCAAGTGGGGTTCAGGTGGGGACAGTGTATGGTGGGTTAGGGGACCCCACCACTCCTGGTTGGGCAAGTAGTGGTGGAGAGTGTGAGAGGTTGAGCAAAGACGAGGTGGAGAAGGGAGGTGAAGTTCCTCTCATACCTTCATTGCCTGTGTCAGCTGCTGATGGGGAGAAGATATTGAGGTCACTTGGTGGACCTGTTGCCGAGGATGATTGGCAGGGAAGCAAGGATGCCCCTGTTTACAGGCTTGGACCAGGACCAGGAATTCTCAACCTTAGTTACACGGTATTGCTATCTATTTTTGTATTATTGTCTTAACTTTCTAATTTGGTGAACCTGGGGTATCCCTCCCTAAAAGTTAAGATTAATTTGAGGTACTACTGAGGTATATTAAAGGGACCGATTTTTCTTAACAGATGATCTTTCATGTACACAGACTTGAAAATTGAATCATTAGCCACGTGTGTAAGGGACATGGTTATTTGGAAAATGTAAAACACCATGAAGTTGGAGTTAATTTGATAGTTGTAACTTGCAAGTAATTCATTCTTTTCTTCTTTCAGTTTATAAATTATAATTTTGTTGTCAATTATGGGCTTGTGAAAATGTCATATGCAAAAGACCCTGATTAGTGGGTTTATCAAGTACTGAGAGGAATTTTTGGGCGTCGGTTTTCAGGGGCAGGATGTTATAACCACAATTCAAAATGTTATTGGTGTGATTGAAGGGGCAGAAGAGCCTGATCGGTATGCAAGATTTCCTCCTTTTATCACTTTTCGCTTAGTTGGACAAGATATGAGATGGATGAAGCCATAAGTGAGAGATTTGAAAATACACATTTGGTTTAGTCATTGATGCAATTTCTTGTAGATTTGTCATACTAGGTAACCATAGGGATGCATGGACATTTGGAGCGGTTGATCCCAATAGTGGCACTGCAGCATTACTTGAGGTATATATATTTATTGATGTCAAACCATTGAGGAAAAAATGGAGCCAATGGTACAAATGACATGTCTCATGAAATTAGGTGGCCCAAAGGCTAGGAAAGCTTCAGAAAAAAGGGTGGAAACCTAGAAGAACAATTCTATTATGCAATTGGGATGCTGAGGAACATGGCCTTGTAATTTTCTTTACTTCTCTTCTCTCTATTGTTATATATAGAGAGAGATCACAAGTATCCTACACTATTAGCAAAATGAAAGTTTGATATGATTATTCCCTCCAGATAGGATCAACTGAATGGGTAGAGGAGAATAGAGAAATTCTTGTTTCAAGAGCAGTTGCTTACTTGAATGCTGACTGTATGGTAGGTGGACCGGGGTTCAATGTCCGTGCTACTCCACAGCTAGATGAATTGATAAAAAAAGCAACTCAGGAGGTATCACCAAAGTTGAACTGAAAATAATAGAATAAGCTATTTTGTTCTTGATCAGGGAAAGAAGATACATGATGGTGGCACCAACCACTTTGTTAGTGTTCATTCTTTTGTAGGTCAAAGACCCTGACAACTCATCACAGAGCATTTATGAATCTTGGACTAGTTCTGGTAGTTCTCCCCTGGTAAGCATGTAACATTTGCTTACATCTTTTGTTATAAATCCAATTATTCGTCTCGGGGATAAGGCTGAGGAGAGAGTATAGACAAAGGGAAGGCCAAATCAGCATTACTTTGCTGTTAATTTTAACAATTAGCCAATAATCAATGGGGATTAAACTTTGGAGTGGTATAATCTGAATATCTAATTATCTCTATATATGCTAATGAACTTTGTGTACGTTGAAACTTAAAAGTTTGGGAGGTTAGCAGGTGGAGGATCAGATTATGCTTCTTTCTTGCAACATGCAGGAATTCCAGCTGCTGACATAGCCTTTGGAGGAGGTAAAAGACAAAACTCATTGTTTTGATCCTTAAGATGTAGATGTATCACCGTTCTCATATCTGCCATGCATGTCATTGTTCTGGTCAAGCACGTAACAAAATGAAAGAAAGAAGTATCAATATTCAAATTTAGAAAATAAAAATTCAAAATCCACATACTTCAGCAAAACAATATCAGACTAGGACAAAGTTCATGTTTGACTAAACTTCTCTATAAGTATTAAATACTTAGAAGAAAATAAGAAGACAAAATACATAGAGCTTTTCCATCTAAAATCAATTTAAGTACCTTAGTTTTGAAAAGGTTAAACCAAAAAAGTTTCTATAAAGTTAAGAACATAAGTTGATTTTAATTTGTGTGACAAGTTCACCAAGAATATATCTATTGTTTGAATTGTAGTAGATACACAATTCACTTTAAATAACTCAAGGATAGATACACATTTACCCACGTCAGAGGACCTTATCCACTGAATAATGTGTTAAACTGCATAAGCAAACTCAGGATGTGACGCCTAACCAGAAATAACACTGTCACCAAGTGTTCATTGAAAACCTCTCTTTTCATTATATTGCAGGATACCCAGTATATCACTCACTCTATGATGACTTTGTCTGGATGGAAAAATTCGGGGATCCTATGTTTCAAAGGCATGTTGCAGGTTGTTCACATAAATTGCTTTTGTAGTTTCTGTCATGTTGACTATAGTGACTCAAAAGTGAATTAAGGTTCTACTTTATATCTTCATTTTGAAAATAGTTAAAAGTTTGATACATATAACCTTCTTTTCTTATCATAGATATGTAAGATACAAGCAAATTTTAACATGGTATTCGTATATTTTCCACAATAGGAAGACATTGACACAGCGTTAGAGAGGGGAAATTTTCAATTACCATGTTTCACTAAAGAAAAATAAGCTTTAATTAAACCTCACTATTTACCGCATGCGTATTAGTAGTCTGTAACACAGATCTTAACTATTTATCTAATAACTGCTTATGCTGTGGAAAAAACAGCCGCAAGTGTTTGGGGTCTAGTGGCACTTTGGTTAGCAGATGAGGAATTCCTACCTTTTGATTATGTATCTTATGCTAAGGAGCTCCAGGTGTGCCTACATTAGATTGGGTTTTATAATGTAATTTTATGCAAAGACAATGTTCACTGAATTTGATTTGAGAGCATGAAAAATACTTCACAACGCCAAATATTTAAATCACAGCTTAGCATGGAGAATCTGGAGGATGAGATTTCAAATAAAGACATAAATTTGTCTCCTATACTGAAGTCTATCAAGGAGCTTGAGAAAGCAGCAATGAAGATTAATGACCAGAGAAAGGTATGTGTTGAGTATTTTTTTTTTAAATAGCCAAATATCCAATAGCATATATTGGTTCTAGTGCAAAACATTGAAACGTGATTGTTCAGGAAATAGAAGTAAATAAAAGTTGGATAACATGGAAAAAGGACCACTTGAAAGTGAGAGATCTGAATGATAGATTGATGATGGCTGAGCGTGCATTCACTGACAGAGATGGCCTCTTTGGAATATCATGGTATAAACATTTGGTAAGTTTTTTCATTTTGTGACTGCTATGTAAACATTATGCAAAAACAAGCCTAGAGACTAGCTAGTGTTAAATGATATGGACACTATATTTTTCTTTTAACTCTACTATCTTGTCACATTATATCACTCAACATTTTTATCTTTCTTTTTCTCTTTCTAAGATGTCAAATAGCAGGAGGTGTCTGTCAATGCATCATTATTCAAATGAAAATGTTTTAACAGTAAACCAAGTAAACATGAAGTTGAAGGATTTTTTTCAATCAACAGAAAGAGAAAATGAAATGAAACTGAAGGAATGGGGATAATGTAGAAAACTCGGCAATTTTCCCCCGTCTCAGCTCATCTCGGTTTTAGTCCTAATGTAGAAATTTTGTTGAAGTTATTCAAACATTAAATTAATTAAAATTGCCCTTTAATTCCATTTTTTCAGATCTATGGACCATCAAAACATGATGACTATGATTCTCAACCTTTCCCTGGAATCGATGATGCTGTTAAAATGGCCAAAAATCTAAATACTGCAGAATCATGGCATCGTGTACAACATGAAGTTTGGAGAGTCTCTAGAGTCATCAAACATGCCTCGCTAGTTCTCGTCGGTCAACTAACATGAATTTCAATTTAGTTGTCTATTTTCTACACATTACATCTCCATAAGAATAAATATATGTATACATGCGTAAATCTTTCTTGACTAAGCGATTTAGGAATCTCCTCACCTCTCATCTGTCAAATCTACTGTGCAATTCGAATGATTAGTTGCACCGTATTTTTTTTTTTTTTTTCATTTAAGGGGTTGTAACAGTTCTGTAATTTAAGAAGTGAACATATAAATCCCCGATCTGAATTGAAATCGTTTTCATGGTGTTTGCCAATATTACGTTTCTTGATGTGAACCTTGTCATGAAACGTTCTTATCATCACGTTTGCATTTAATGCTTGCTTGCGTATATTTCCTAAACATCTTCGGTGATGGGTAGTAGAAACTGAACCTGGACCTCGCTCGCACCCAAAATATGACCGGCATGGAATCTGGCATTTCTTTCTCAGTCTAAAAAAACTTTTGCCACACCTTTTATATTGAAAATATCGGTGTTTGTTACTTTTCAGTTTTTCTACTTCATTTAATGTATATGTTCTGATCCTATATAAAAGGGTGTATTACTCTTTCATATATACATAAAAGAATATATCTCTTGTTTCTTTCTCTCTTCTCTCATATCCTTTATGGTATCATCCTTTATGGTATCATGAGCAAGGCTCGATCACGGGAAGACAATACTCTAGTGGTATATAGTGTGTGGTAGGAAGTTACTAAGGGTTACGTGAGAGAGTGAGTGACATGCAATGAGAATTCTTGGTTGATACTTGGTCAAGATTCTTGAGGAGGTGCGTGAAACCCCATTGAAGATTTGATCGAGATTCAAGATTCAAAAAGCAAATGGTTGGTATGGGAGGAATGGTACAAGGACCTTTGCCGATGTTTGACGGCAAGTTATTCGATGATTGGCGTATCAAAATGCAAGCCATTTTTGGTTTCCAAGATGTTGTAGATATCGTGAGTGAAGGAGTGATGGAGCTAGGAGAAAAGGCCACTGATGAAGAAAAGAGAATGTTGAAAGCTCAGCAGAAATTGGATAGTAAAGTGCGTTTCTTGATTTATCAATGCGTTACTTCAAAGATCTTTAACAAAGTCTCAAAAGCAGCCATTGCTAAGGATATCTAGGAGATTCTGATGAAGACCTATGGTGACGGAGACAAGAATAAAAAGGTGAGATTACAAACCTTGCGGAGACAATTTGAGTTCTTGACCATGGATGAGAGTGAAACTGTGGTCGAATACTTTGATAAAGTGCAAGAGCATGTTAATGCAATGCATTCATGCAAAGCCAATGTCTCAAATCAGTATGTATTAGACAAGATATTAAGAACACTGCCACAGCGTTTCGATCATGTGGTGGTAGCAATCGAAGAAACACGCGATCTTGAAGCAATGGAGTTGGAAGAATTACAACACTCCCTGGAAGCTCATGAGTACAGAATGAATGAGAGAAGACATTGTCAAGAACAAGTCTTGCAAGCACGTTCTCAGTATAAAGGAAAAAGAAAGGGGCTGAAGCACACTGGTAAAGGTAATTCAAAATAGAAAGATGCACAAGAGCAGAAAGAAGGCAATGAAGCTGATGCTGTCAAACATAAGAACCACAAGTCTTGCACCAATCTTGATGGAGAAAAGGAGTGGAAGTTTGACAAGAAGAAGGTTAGATGCTATAACTGCCAAAAGTTTGGCCATTTTGCTAAAGAGTGTTGGAAGGGTGATGGAGCAAAGAGTAAACAGAAGAATTATGCTAACCTAGCCCAAGATGATACGTCAGATTCTGAAGCAGTAATGTTGATTACCAGAATTGATGTTGATAAACCTGAAGAAGCATCGTGGTACCTAGATTCGGGTTGCTCAACCCACATGACAGGCAACAGAGAATGGTTTGTCAAAATAAAGGAAGTAACTCATGGGAGGATCAAATTTGCTGATGACAGGAGCCTTAATGCAGAGAGGTCTGGCAGGGTTGTGTTACGGGGTGATGATGGAAGAGAGGTTGTGATTGAGGAGGTATTATACGTGTCAGGATTAAAGACTAACTTGTTAAGTCTTTGTCAACTTCTACAGAAGGGTTTTGTGATGACAATGGACGATAGGTGTCTTAGCATATTTGATTAGAATAGGAAGCTTGTGATAAAAGCTAATCTGTCCCAAAATAGGACATTCCGTGTGGTAATGAATGCTGTAAAGCATCAATGTTTCGCTGCAACAGAAAATGCCTCAGAATGGTTATGGCACTTGCGGTTTGGACATCTTAATTTTCGTGACTTGTCCAAACTCAGTCATTGCAGAATGGTTACAGGGCTGCCTTTAGTTAATATACCAAACTCAGTATGTAAGGAGTGTGTGGAATGCAAGCAAACGCGTGGGAGTTTCCAAAAATTTCTACCTTTGAAGTCAAAAGAAAAGTTGGAGATGGTTCACTCTGATGTATGTGGTCCAATCCAAGTAGAAACTCCAAGAGACAGTAAGTACTTTGTGGTGTTTATTGATGATTGGACCCGAAAAACTTGGTCATATCTGCTAAAAAGGAAGAGTGAAGTGCTGGAGATGTTTAAAAAATTTAAGCACATGGTTGAAAGGCAGAGTAATTGCAAGTTGAAGCTTTTAAGAACCGATGGAGGGGGGAGTACGCATCACATGAGTTTTACAAATTTTGTGAAGATGAAGGCATCATACACGAGAAGACTCCTCCATATACACCACAACATAATGGAACAACTGAGAGAAAAAATCGAACAATACTAAATATGGTGAGGTGCATGTTAAAGACCAAAAGCTTGCCAAAGTCATTATGGGGTGAGGCTGTGATGACAACCACATATATTCTAAACAGAACACCTACCAAAAGATTGAAGGAGATCACACCAGAAGAAGCGTGGACTGGGGTAAAACCAAGTGTTAAACACTTGAGAGTTTTTGGTGCAATCTGTTACAAACATGTTCCAGATGAGCTAAGAAAGAAGTTAGATGATAAAAGCATACCATTCATTCTAGTTGGTTACCATGAAACTGGTGGTTATAAGTTGTTCAATCCTGAAATAAGTCAGGTAACTGTTAGCAGGGATGTGGTAGTGGATGAAGGGAGTACATGGAACTGGAAGACAGTTCAACAAGGAGAATCTACAATTGTGCTTGAAGATGAGCTAGCTTCTCTTGAATCTGCGTTAGACAGTGAGCAACATGGTGAGAGACTGAGAAGATCCTCACGAAATGTTCAAATGCCAGTACACCTGAGAGATTATGAGCTGTTTTATGATGCCACTGTCACGACTGAAGGTAACTTCGTTCACTATGCACTCATAGCAGAATCTGAACCTGTTGAGTTTGATCAAACAATAATCGATGAGAGATGGAGAAAGGTAATGGCGGAAGAAATTGAGTCAATTGAGAAGAACCAAACATGGGAATTAATTGAGTTGCCTGGAGGGAAGAAGCCAATAGCCTTAAAGTGGGTGTACAAGACTAAAGTTAACCCACAAGGTGTTATAACCAGATACAAAGCCAGGTTGGTGGCAAAGAGCTTTCTACAAAAGGCTGGAGTTGATTATGGGGAAGTGTATGCACCTATTGCCAGGATTGAGACCATTAGACTAGTGGTGTCAATTGCAACTCAGTTACATTGGAGTTTACATCAGTTGGATGTAAAATCAGCTTTTTTAAATGGAAAGTTAGAAGAAGAAGTGTATGTAATGCAACCTCAAGGGTTTGAAAAAAAAAGGAGCAGCAGCATATGGTGTATAAATTAAACAAAGCTCTATATGGGCTCAAACAAGCCCCGAGAACTTGGAGCCAAAGAATATATGCGTTCATGAGAAATATCGGGTTTGATAAATGTATCTCTGAACATGGTGTCTATGTGCAGGTTAATCAAATAGGAAAGCTCATAGTCTGTCTCTACGTAGACGACTTACTAGTAACAGGCGGCAGTGATGTGTTGATACAAGAGTTTAAAGCCAAGATGTTGCGTGAGTTTGAGATGAGTGACTTAGGAAGGTTGAGTTACTTCCTAGGTATTGAATTTACAAAAACTGAGGAAGGATTGGTAATGCATCAATCTCGCTATGCGAATGATATGTTGAAGAAGCTAGAGATGCATATGTGCAATGCTGCTAGCACACCAGCGGAGGTGGGGTTAAAACTGGAAAAGGAACCAAAAGAAGAAGCTGTAGATCCAACTGAATATAGGAAGATTATAGGATGCCTAAGGTATCTTTGTAATACCAGGCCTGATATGTGTTATAGTGTGGGGCTTATTAGCAGATTTATGCAGAGTCCAAGGGTGTCACATCTAAATGCAGCAAAACGTGTTTTACGCTATGTACAAGGGACGCGTGGTTTTGGAATTTTGCTGCCTAAGGTGAAACAAGGTGAGAATATGAAGATTATTGCATTTGCTTATGCTGATTGGTGTGGTGACAAAAGTGACAGGAAAAGCACAGCAGGATATATTTTCTTTCTAGGAGAAGCACCAATATTATGGGTTTCGAAGAAGGAATCAGTTGTAGCACTCTCATAATGTGAGACTGAATATGTTTCAGCCTATGAAGCAATTTGCCAAGTTGCTTGGCTAAGTTCATTGATAATGGAGTTGAAATTTGAAATAACAGAGAAAGTGAAACTACTTGTAGATAACAAGTCAGCAATTAATCTTACAAAACATCCAACATTTCATGGTAGGAGTAAACACATAGAGACCAAATTTCATTACATAAGGGAACAAGTCAACAATGGTAACTTGAAAATTGAATACTGCAATTCTGATTTACAGCGTGCAGACATACTAACAAAGGCATTAAAAGGTGATAGGTTTAAAATACTGAGGAAATTAATTGGTGTAATTTGGCTTAAGGAGGTGTATTGGTGTTTGTAAGTAAGCCAAATATGGTAACTGTTTATGATATGACGGTTACTTTTTAGTTTTTCTACTTTTCATTTAACGTATCAGTTCTGATCCTATATAAAAGGGTGTATTACTCTTTCATATATACATAAAAAGAATATATTTCTTGTTTCTTTCTCTCTTCTCTCTTATCCTTTAGAAAATGGTGTTTCAGAAGATAAAAAATTACATTCCAAAATATCCTTTTTGGTATGAAAGGAAAAGCTTTTATATACAAAATTAGGTTGCTGTTTTTTGGTTGATACGCAAACATTTGGGATCAGAACCTATATGTTAATGCAGTATAACTCTAGGTTGGGTAAGGGGATCTTGGTTTCTTTTTTTCTTGGCATGTCTACTATGTTTATGGATTCAGTTACTTCTCTGTATTTGTTATAGATAAACATATCTTGTCTTCGCTCATAAAAAAATATAATCTTCATCCATGGAAAGAACACCAATTTATTTTTTCTAGTTCCTATCATCATACGGTAAACGAGAAATGATTGAAGTACAAAAAACGTCGTTTTTGGTTGAAAGTGTCAAAACTGATGACATATAAGACACAACCAAGTTTGACCGTACATTAACGTCGGTGTTATCACTTGTCATATGAAATGATTAATTGTAAGTAATTAATTGGGAGGCACAAGACTGAACATGAATAGAGAAATTCCCGGTACGATAAGACAGCTTCAATTCAAATTAAACCGAGGTGTATCTAAAAATATCAATATCCCAATTTGTTGTTATGTTATCAACATCATATTGAACACAGACGTATTCAATTGTTAGACGAAATCTGGTGTAATATCACCAACAAATTGTGCCATCAACAATCAAGCGTAAAATGATGATGTCAATGTGAAGAAAGAAGTCTCACATCGGTGGGAACTTCAATTGGGGGGCTCTCCTCCTTCTTATAAAAGGAGCCCCTCCCTCCTTATTTCAATATCCCAAAAAAAAATTTCTCCTTCTTTCTCTTTTACTTTCCGAGTATTGGTAATTTCCAATTGTAAAGGAAAGGGTAGTCATTATAAAATTTCAATTTTTGCCTATTGTCAGTGTTATTTTTCTAGTCTCTATTTTAGTTGTGTGTATTTGTGCTGGTACTCTGATCCTAACAGTGGTATCAGAGCTGCGTTCGAGTCCCGTTGCGCTAGTCACTAGAATAGTGTTGGTAAAATTTGAGTATGCTCTGTAGTTGCAGTTTAATCTGATCTTCCACATCAGAAAGAAGTTGTTACTGGAAAAGGTGTGGTAGTGTGAAAGTACTATTGAGGAAAGTTCTGGCTAGGAAAGACTTGGTACTTAAGCGTGTCCATTAGTGACCCACCTCTCTTTCCTGGGAACCTACTTGGTGTACTGGTTCACGGTCTACTACTATTGTTCCGGTAGACAATACTATTTATAAGTGATAGTTGCATAAGTCTGTATACAACCATGGCAGCAAAGTACGAGATAGAGAAGTTCAACGGGAACAATTTCTCGTTGTGGAAATTGAAGATGAAGGCAATCTTGAGAAAGGACAATTGCGCAGAAGCAATTGAGGGAAAACCTGCAGAAATGGCGGATAAAGATTGGAAGAAAGTTGACAGCAACGCTATTGCAAATTTACACTTGGCAATGGCAGACTCAGTTCTATCCAGTGTTGCGGAGAAAGATTCTGCAAAGGAGATTTGGGATGCCCTCATTAAATTATATGAGGTGAAGTCACTTCACACAAGGATATTCTCGAAGAGGAAACTCTATACTCTTCGGATGAGTGAGTCCACATCGGTGACGGACCACATCAACCAACTCGAACACCTTGTTTGCCCAATTAGCAGCGAAGCAAATTTCAACATAATTGAGAATGAGCGTGCGGAGCTTTTACTTCAGAGCTTGCCAGACTCGAATGATCAACTCATCATCAACATTAGAAATAATAATATTGAAGGACAACTACACTTTGACGATGTTGCCGGAGCTATTCTAGAAGAAGAATCCAGGCGAATGAATAAGGTAGAAAGTTCTAAACAAGCAGAAGTTTTGACGATGATGAGAGGAAGATCAACGGAACATGGCTCAAGTGGGAGTCAAGATCATGGCAGATCGAGCTCTTGAAACAAGAAGACTTTCAAATTTAAATGCTACTACTGTGGCAAGAAAGGACACACGAAGAAAGAGTGTTGGAAGAGGAAGAATGAACAATCAACCTCACAGGGTTGCGTTGCAAGTACTTCAGAGGAAGGAGTAATTCTGGTAAGCGAAGCAGCAATCATCTCTAATGGCGGAAACGAATTTCATGACAAGTGGATAATGGATTCAGGTGCAACTTGGCACATGACCCCACACCGAGATTGGTTTCAAACCTACGAGCCTATCTCAGGTGGATCCGTGTTAATGGGAAATGACCATGCATTAGAGATTGCTGGAGTTGGTACTGTCAAATTAAAAATGTATGACGGTACTATTCATACAATCCAAGAAGTACGACATGTGAAGGACTTGAAGAAAAATATATTGTCTATAGGACAATTGGATGACCTCGGCTGCAAGATCCATGTTGAAGGAGGAATCTTAAAGGCAGTGAGGGGAAACATAGTTGTCATGAAAGCAAAGAAAATCATGGCAAACTTGTATGTGCTTATGGGAGACACCTTGCAAGAAAATCATGCAACAACTGCGTCAACAAGCCAAGAAGAAGCGGCGGTAACGTGGCACCGTAGACTTGGACATATGTCAGAGCGAGGTCTGCAGATTCTTGCGGAACGTGATCTCATACCTGGGCTCAAGAAGGTCGATTTACCCTTCTGTGAGCATTGTGTGACAAGCAAACAACACAGGTTGAAGTTTGTAAGAACCACCACAAGGAGTAAGCAAACTTTGGACTTGATCCATTCTGATGTCTGGGAATCGCCGGAATTATCTCTCGGAGGAGCAAAATATTTTGTGTTGTTCATCGATGACTACTCGAGGAGATTATGGGTATACCCTATCAAGAAGAAGTCTGAAGTATTTGCGCGGTTCAAAGACTTCAAAGCACAAGTAGAACTTGAGACCGGAAGGAGAATCAAGTGTTTGAGGACAGACAATGGAGGAGAATATGTAGATGGAGATTTTCTAGCATTCTGCAAGCAAGAAGGAATTGTGAGACAATTTTCTGTTCCACACATGCCTCAGCAGAATGGTGTAGCGGAGCGGATGAATAGAACTCTTCTAGAGAGAACTGGAGCTATGCTGCAAGCTGCAGGCATAACAAAGTCTTTTTGGGCGAAGCCGTGAATACGCTCGTTACTTGATAAATCGATCTCCATCAACAACAATTGGGTTGAAAACTCCTACGGAAATGTGGAGTGGAAAATCAACCGATTATTCTTCCTTACATGTGTTCGGTTGTCCCGCGTACGTGATGTACAACACCCAAGAAAGGACGAAGTTGGATCCAAAATCCAGGAAATGCATCTTCTTGGGATATGCTGACAATGTGAAGGGGTATCACTTGTGGGAACCCACTGCCCACAAAGTTATTGTTAGCAAAGATGTCGTCTTTGCAGAAAATGAACTGCAAAGCAAGCAGATAAATGACAGCTCGGAAAAGGACAAGATTATAGTACAGATAGAGAAGAAGACTTCGGAACATTCCTTTGAGTCAGAGGAGGAGCATGAAGAACATGAGCCAAATGAGGTGGAAGAAGGAGAACTCGACGATCAATAAGAGAAAGAGTCAAACCATCTTGGCATTCACAATATGTGATGGCAAGTCATGATGCGTATTGTCTCCTAAGTGAAGAAGGAGAACCTTCAACTTTTCAAGAGGCCGTGAGTGGTTCAGAAGCTCCTCTATGGATGACTGCTATGGAAGAAGAAATTGAAGCTCTTTATAAAAACAAGACATGGCATCTTGTGGAACTTCCAAAAGGTCGCAGAGCCATTGGTTGCAAATGGGTCTATAAGATCAAGAGAGATGCCAATGATCAAGTGGAAAGATATCGTGCTAGACTGGTGGTAAAAGGATATGCTCAGAAAGAAGACATTGATTTCAACGAGATATTCTCACCAGTTGTTAGATTGACAACAATCAGAATTGTCCTAGCGATGTGTGCTGCATTTGATTTACATCTTGAGCAATTGGATGTAAAAACTGCTTTTCTTCATGGAGAACTTGAAGAGGAAATATATATGTTCCAACCAGAAGGCTTCAAAGAGCAAGAAAATTTAGTTTACAGGTTGAACAAATCTCTATACGGTCTAAAGCAGGCGCCAAGGTGTTGGTATAAGAGATTTGATTCCTTCATTATTAGCCTCGGATACTACAGACTAAGTTCGGACCATTGTACTTACCACAATAGGTTTGAAGAAAATGATTTCATCATATTGCTGTTGTTTGTGGATGACATGTTGGTGGTAGGCCCTAACAAAGCTCGAATCCAAGAATTGAAGGCACAATTGGCTAGGGAGTTTGATATGAAGGACTTGGGACCAGCAAACAAGATTTTAGGGATGCAAATTCACCGAGACAGAAAAGATAGGAAGATTTGGCTTTCTCAAAAGAATTATTTACTTAAGATCTTGCGGCGCTTCAACATGCAAGATTGCAAGCCAATTTCTACCCCACTTCCTGTCAACTGTAAGTTATCCTCAAGTATGAGTCCTAGCAGTGAAGCGGAGAGGATTGAAATGTCTCGAGTACCGTATGCATCAGCGGTGGGAAGTCTTATGTATGCCATGATTTGTACAAGACCTGGACATTGCACAAGCGATGGGAATGGTTAGTAGATTCATGGGGAATCCTGGTGGAGAGCATTGACAAAATGTGAAGAGGATCCTTAGGTATATAAAAGGAACCTCAAATGTTGCATTATGTTATGGAGGATCGAAGCAATTGTTAGAGGCTATGTTGATTCGGATTTTGCAGGTGATCCGGATAAAAGGAAGTCTACTACCTGGTTATGTGTTTATCATCAATGGAGGGGCAGTAAGTTGGTTATCCAAGTTACAAGATGTGGTAGCTACTGTCTACTACTGAAGCTGAATACATGGTTGTCACCCAAGCATGTAAAGAAGCTATCTGGATTAAAAGAATAATGGGGAACTTGGTCACAAGCAACAACAAATTGTTGTGTCCTGTGATAGTCAAAGTGCCTTACACATTGCAAGGAATCCAACCTTTCATTCGAGGACAAAACACATAGGAATAAGATATCATTTTGTTCGAGAAGTAGTAGAAGAAGGAAGTGTAGATTTACGTAAGATCCACACTAAGAAGAACCTAGCAGATGTAATGACAAAGCGTTAATGCATCGACAAGTTTATACTGAGTCGATCCCTCTATGGCCTATCGAAAGCATAAGCAACATGGATGTGAGAAAAGAAAACATAGTGTGAAGATTTGATTAATTTCATCAAAATCTTAAGTGGGAGATTGTGAAGAAAGAAGTCCCACATCGGTGGGAACTTCAATTGGGGGACTCTCTTCCTTCTTATAAAAGGAGCCCCTCCCTCCTTATTTCAATATCCCAAAAAAAATTTTCTCCTTCTTTCTCTTTTACTTTTCGAGTATTGGTAATTTCCAATTGTAAAAGAAAGGGTAATCATTATAAAATTTCAATTTTTGCCTATTGTCAGTGTTATTTTTCTAGTCTCTATTTTAGTTGTGTGTATAGCACAAATACACACAACTAAAATAGAGAATAGAAAAATAACACTAACAATAGGCAAAAATTGAAATTTTATAATGACTACCCTTTCCTTTACAATTGGAAATTACCAATACTCGAAAAGTAAAAGAAAAAGAAGGAGAAATTTTTTTTTGGGATATTGAAATAAGGAGGGAGGGGCTCTTTTTATAAGAAGGAGGAGAGCCCCCAATTGAAGTTCCCACCGATGTGGGACTTCTTTCTTCACAGTCAATGAAACTACCAATAATTCCCTGTTCATCTTCCTGATCCAACACCATCTTCCTATTCTGTCACACAGAGTTGTTGAACATGAAATAAGAATGAAGGAATGTGCACAGTTTAATCAACGATGTTTAGTTGAATGACTATATTATTATCTAAACACATGAAACGAGGTGATATCGCAGATATAATAGATGAGAACAAAATTGACTTGCATCATGTGAACCATGGCAGAGTGTAAACAAAGACACCACGTATACTTTGTATTGTTAATATTGTCAAATTAAGTCCTCCAAGATAGAAAATAATTGAACTGATTATCAGTTAAGGGTTTTCTATAAAAACCTTTTTTTTCTTTGTTAATTAAGGCACTTCTTAAAAACAAAATCGTAATAAGACAGATTTTGAAAACAGCATATACATTGAATATTATTAGTATGAAGTAACAAGATTCAGATACTAGTTCAGAACTTAAAGTGCCCTGTAAAATAAATACAGCTTAAAAAAATCAGTCAACAGGAAACCATTAGTTGATACATTTGTCTGCAATTTAGCACAAGATAATGCATCTACAATGAAGCAACCAACAGAACAGCTATAGGCAGGACAAAATGTTGATTTAGCTTATAGTAGTAGAGGAAAAAAGGGATCGAGTTAAAGGAGCTTCTGCTGTTTTTTCAATCTCTTCCTCGGACCAATCTTTAACATCATCTAAGAGTGCATAGGATTTGGAAGATTAATCATCAAAGTGTTGAAGAAGCTCACAATGAGATTAGAAGGAAGGACACACATTCATGTCATTTAATCAAGCACAATTTTTACTTCAATTATTCATTATCTCATCCTTGTTCACCATGACTTTCAAGTGTCTTTTACTTTCACACCATTTAGTTTGTCATATATTTTTTAGGTTTTAAGCAAATAGATAATTCCATTTAATTTTGTTAGGAAAAACTAGCAAACATAAATGATATAGATAAATCGTATACCCTTTTGTTTTTATTATTTAATCAAATTCTATTTATATTTTGTTGATACTTCTCTTCTTTATTAAAACATTATAGTAATACTTATTTTGAGATGTTGTATTATTTTAGTGAGTAATTTGTTTAATTTTTTTATTGAACGGTAACTCTCACTATGCTGTAAAAAACTCAATCTTGATGTAAAAATCTTGAAAATAATAAATTTTATTTTCGATATCCATCCAATAAAGTTGTTCTTACACTCCAGCACAATTGCGTTTGCACAAATGAAAAATATATTATAATAACGGTAAAAATGTCAACATTCAGTCTTTACTGCGACATTATTGTGGTATCAATGGTTTCAGGTGAAGATCCATGACATGAGGTACTTATCCGATAAAACACATTATCCTAACCTAAGCATTGCACACGCCCAGGAGCATCCCACCTAAGCCCCATCATCTTCCACGTGTGACTAAATCCAATCACATTCTTGCATTGGATTACACATTTTGCATGCAGACCAATAAGAGCTCAGGATCATAAATACACGTGGCATCTACACATCCACCAAACCATGCATATACTATCTTCCTCTTCTAACCACCCTCCATCAATACACACTAACTAGCTACCTCCTTCACCTGAGGCTTCCAAAACATGGCTTCTCTGGCGGCTTCCACCGCGGCTATGTCAGAAATGCTTGGAAACCCTGTGAGCCTGAGAGGCGCCACCAGGTCTGCTCCATCTCCATCTACACCCGCTTCCTTCAAGATTGTTTCTCTTTTCTCCAAGAAGAAGGCAGCGCCACCTCCTCCAAAGAAAAAGGCTGCTGCTGTGTCCCCCGCCAATGGGGAACTTGCCAAGTGGTATGGTGAGTGAGTCTTCAACTCCAAGGGCCATCTGGTTGTATTGTACACATTCTTGTTTTCTTTTCTTCAGTATGAATAGTGTTTGGATTTGTGTTAGATAATCCAGAATCACGATGAAATGCTAGCTAATATAATCTTATTATATTCACATGTTTAGTTTCATGATGAGTTAAAACAATTTTTAGTAACTTTGAGATTAGATAAAAGTAAATTATATTATTAGCTTTTACAATAGAAACTTCTAAACCTGAATCAAATGATTTGGAAACCAATCAAAACTTAATATTCTGTGATTTGAAAAACACAGAAAGTTGATGGTAGATATTATGTCCAAAAGGGTAGTGAGGGTGCATGCTAGATTTCTGAGTTAGGTTCAACTTAATAGTCCAAGCCTAATGACTTAAGTAAGGAAAGTAATTGGTGCAGAGTAGGATACGTAAGAGTTGTGTTTTGCTAACTACTTAAAAGTATTGGCACGTTAGTAACATCACTAGGACTGTATGAAGGTTTTGATTTGTTGACCTTTTTCTTTCACTTGTTGGCAGGTCCTGACAGAAGGATCTTCTTGCCAGAGGGTCTCTTGGACCGATCAGAGATCCCCGAATACTTGACAGGAGAAGTGCCTGGAGAGTATGTCTCTTATTCATCTCCCTAGTTTCTTTTTCTTTCATGCTACAACTCTCATTGACGTGCGAACTATTCAAACTTGATATTACTGAATATTTATACTGTTTAATTCGTCGTTTTTGTTGAACTTGTTGATCTGCATGCCTGCAGTTATGGTTATGACCCGTTTGGTCTTAGCAAGAAGCCAGAGGACTTCGCCAAGTATGTACACTCAGAAAATTAGATATCTATGTATTCACTAAATGCTGAATTTCTTGAAGTCATGCTTATGCTTGATGATGTGATGCAGATACCAGGCGTTTGAGTTGATTCATGCCAGATGGGCAATGCTTGGTGCTGCTGGATTCATCATTCCTGAGGCCTTCAACAAATACGGAGCTAACTGCGGTCCTGAGGCTGTTTGGTTCAAGGTTTGCAAGATCTGTCAGCTGTATCAGCCATGTTTAATTCATCAATGAGCTGATTTTATGACTTAACTAATTAAGTATTTAGATCTCCATTATGAAACAGGTCCAAGCCAAGTTTTATTTAAACAACTTGAAATTATACATGTATTTAGTTTTCTAGTTATACATTATATGTGTTGGAAATTAGTTGAAAGATGGTCAAGGAAAGGAATACCTCAATTTCTTGAGTCTTCCTAGGATGAAATTCACTTGCTAGAAACCGATTTTTTTAAAATGTATTTTAATCGTAATTCATAAAACACCTCTTTTTTTCTTGTTCCATTCGGGTAGGAAGGAGGTAATTTAAGTGAAAGCTGTTGGACATTTGGCACTTATATTTAAAACATCCTTGATTGAAAATTTCTGAATATGTTGTTTACATTGAGCTGATCTTTCTCCATGGAATCAATGCAGACCGGAGCTTTACTTCTTGATGGGGGTACCTTGAACTACTTCGGGAAACCTATCCCCATCAATCTTATTGTTGCTGTTATTGCTGAGATAGTTCTTGTGGGTGGTGCTGAGTATTACAGAATTATCAATGGCCTGGTATGAAACATTTTAATTTGGACTTTTGTTTGCCGTCTAATCATATAATCTTAAGCATTATTGCTACTACGGAAAGGTTATTATTTATTCAAAACGAACTCTCTTAACTCAGACTTTACTGCATTATGAGAATAATGTGACCACCATATTCATATATCTTAACAGAAATGAATCAGATGTACTGAAAGTGAGCTATTTTTATAGGATTTCGAAGACAAGCTTCACCCAGGTGGTCCATTCGACCCATTGGGGCTAGCAAAGGATCCAGACCAAGCTGCAATTCTAAAGGTGAAGGAAATTAAGAATGGTAGACTTGCTATGTTTGCAATGCTTGGTTTCTACTTCCAAGCTTATGTCACTGGAGAAGGTCCAGTTGAGAACTTAGCAAAACATCTTAGTGACCCTTTTGCTAACAACTTGCTCACTGTGCTTGCTGGGTCAGCTGAGAGGGCTCCAACTCTGTAAATCAATCATCTTTATGCTCTTTTCCAATCTTAAAATGTACAATACATCCCACTAAGACTTTAGTTAAGGCGTTTACTTTGTTCCTTGGAACCCAACTTACTCTTAATTTATGGACCCTGAGCCACATCGACTACAATTTGACCTTAACTACAAAGTTCTTCAAAATTTGCGTCTAACTGGGTCATGCTTCCAAATAAATTCACGCTACAAAATCCAAATGCAATGGATGGCGATTTTATATATCAATCCTTACTATATTGTATTAATCAAATACTAACTAGGTAATGGCTACCTACCATAAATTTCAAAGAAGAATAAAAAGCTCTGAGATCTAATCAATGCACGATTTGAAAGTTAGGGGCTTCAGAATAAGGTGGAACAGTCCACATAGGTTCCATTCAAAATTTCACCCAACAAAAGTCACTTGTTAGTAAATCAACCACGTACCTTGCCTCCTCCATTATACATGTGTAATGCGCCCAACCAACCAATCAGATATAAATTGAAATTATTTGTTTCAGTCTCTAAGATCCTTTAACATGATATCGTGTTTTCTTCTATCGAGATTCCCTACATGCCACAATCAATCCCTCCCATAATGAATGATATGGGAATTTCAGTTTTCTCCTTTATCACTGCTAAAAACAAGAACAAATCATATCAAAGAAAGACATCAATTTCAAGAGAATAAATCTTTTAACAAGTTGAAACTGGAGTCTTCCTTATGATGGATGGGTAGTTGCATAGTTGGGTATTTGGACCCATGATCATCATTAGAACTTTATGCTCCACCCACCTAGATTGTTTTTCCTCTCCACTGTTTTTCTCATCCTTTCTTTTTCCCATTTGTTTTCTGGGGCATTATGTCAGTGGCTAGGCCCTTTGGCTTTTGTGCATATATATTTCTATGAAAAGGAGATGCTTTTCATGTCGATGTTGACCCCAACTCATAGTATCCCAAATTCATAATACCATCACCACATTCATATAAGTGGTGTCTATTCACCGTCTACACATGCAATGCAGATAACCTCCAAGACAAAATAAACTACTATTTGGACTATTGTTTTAATTATTTTGCCTTTGTTAACATTGGATACTAGCATTTTGTCAGTGATAGATTACTTTAATAATGAGTGGTGTAGTATTTTATAATTTTGTCAAAAATATTTTTGCAGAATAAGTAATGTTAAATTTTATGTGTATATGTTTACTTTTAAATCTTATATGTTAGATTTATTACATTTTATTTAACAAAATAACTCATAACTTAATATTTTACTTTGAAAAAAGTAAAAGGAAAATAGAGGGGAAACTTTTTCTTCCACAAAGTGAAAGCGTGACTTATCAATTCTCATTCCTTCTTCCTTTTAATGGAAAGTGAGTAAAAACATGGCATTATATTTGTTAGGATCGAGCAGCTACCACTAGCCAAAAGCTATAGCCATTAGTCGAGCCGTAACTCTTTTTACTTTAACGACTCAAGCGCCACGATTCAATTGTGACTCGGCCCACTCGACCTTCGTCACGGGACAATTGATGCTACCTGCAATCTCTCCGCCAGCAATTGTCCTACAAGGTATCCCACTCTTGGATTGTGACTTGGCCCACCCGGCCTCTGCACGGACAATTGTGCAACCCGCAACAATCTCCCCTCAACAATTGCCCACCAAGAATCGAACTCGTGACCTGCGCTCCGATACCAATTGTTAGGATCGAGCGCTTACCACTAGGCCAAAAGCTATAGCCATTAGTCAGAGCGCAACTCTTTTTACTTTAACGACTCAAGCGCCACGATTCAATTGTGACTCGCCACCCGACCTTCGTCACAGGACAATTGATGCTACCTGCAACAATCTCCCCTCAAGCAATTGTCCTACAAGGTATCCCACTCTTGGATTGTGACTTGGCCCACCCGGCCTCTGCACGGGACAATTGTGCAACCTGCAACAATCTCCCCCTCAACAATTGCCCACCAGGAATCGAACTCGTGACCTTGGCTCTGATACCAATTGTTAGGATCGAGCGCTTACCACTAGGCCAAAAGCTATAGCCATTAGTCAGAGCGCAACTCTTTTTACTTTAACAGCCCAAGCGCCACGATTCAATTGTGACTCGGCCCACCTGACCTTCGTCACAGGACAATTGATGCTACCTGCAACAATATTTGTGTAAGAGATGTCTATTCCCAAGTCCAGAGCATGTGAAATTTGGCAAAAAGGACTCAAATGTATCTTGTAAAAGTACTGAAAAGTAAAGCATTAAAATTTCAATACAACAAAACTCTGATTTTTAAGAGAATCTAGATTCATGTGCACAAATTTACATAAATAAGAGAAAAGTAAAAACCATGTAAAATAAATGAGTAGTAATGTGATATAAATTGTTTTGTAATTTTATCATACAAATGTAATGTTTTGAGAACAAAATACAAACAAAGAAACCAGTATATTGATCTTGTTTAGAATAACCAAACTGTTGCCTTAAAAGCAGCAGTGTTGTGCTGTTCAATATGTTAAATACTGCGCCAAATGTTCCTTTCAGGGGAGAGTGAGACAACTTTCTCAATCACCCAAATTTGAAGATGAAAATGAAACAAAGCAATGGAGACAGAAAAAAGAGTTCGCCATGCATGCTTTTACTCCAATTTCTAATATTTGTATGGGATTCTGGGCCACCTATAATTTTGCCATGCTATTGGTAATGGCATAGATGAAGTTTATGAATGTTCCTCCTGGGTAAAATCTTTTTACATTAACCTAGTGTTCATTGTGAAGAGGGTGATTATTTTCTTTCCCTGGTAGGCCTGTTTTGTTGTTTTCAGATCATTTACAGAGCAAACACAAGTTACTTACTTGCCCTATTTACCCACACCCTCCATAGTTTATGAGAATAGAACATCTATTTATTTCACTTTCTTATTTGGTGTTATTTAGAATTTTATTTTTACTTTTATTTGTTGTTTCAAAAGTTTAAGATGATAATTATTGTTCTAATATTTATATCTTTTATTTATTTATTATTTTATACAGTTATCATGAAATTAACTAGAAAAAAATAAATGATAAATTATATAAAATTAATAAAAGTTAATGATTATTTCTCTTAGTTCTTTAATTATAAAATATTAAAAGACAGTTATAAAGTAATTAATAACATTTAACACTCGAATAACATCTATGTCCACGTTGACGTTGAGTATATTTGTGGTCCACTTCTCTATCTGGAAAATTAATTGGTCCAACTAATTTAAGATCAGTTTATCTTCAATTTATTTCTTGTTTTATTTATATTTTAATTACCTCATACCTCGTCAGAATATTTAATAATTTTTATTACATTTTTAATTGAAATTATATTTATCTTTTAAGTATGTCATTTTGTTTGATTGTCACTTGTTTTTGTCGAAGAAAAATTAATCACATAAGCCTAATTTAAAAATAAATTTAAAATAAAAAACCTAATTAAAAATAATTGTTTAAAGATCTAATTGAAAACATTCAAATCATTTAAGAACTTATTAAGGGTTTTTATTCTTATTTTAATTTTAAGGGTTACAGCTTAGTGGGTGTAGAACGGATAGGAATTTGAATTTTGAAAAGCATGCCATTGACCGTAGCCACGCGCGCGTGCCTCACTTATTCCCAAACTATCCACGTGGCAGACGTAGCCGCGGTTTTCCCTAATGGTGGGACCTATAAAACAGACAGATTAATTTGGCAGTCCATTGGTACATTTTCTGTTGATAAAAAAAATCACATTAAAAGTAATTAAAATAAAAAAAAAGGTTGGAATTTTCAAATTTGAATTACATTATTATTATTATTATATTTTTCGTGTGTTTTGGTTTATGTCAATATTATATCATCCTTCCTGTGATGCTACTTTGCTGTTTGAGTTTAATTTTGGGAATAAAAAATCTCAAGCACAAATCAACGCAAAGGAAGGAGAATCTTTCTCTATCCAATGTTTTAATTCAAAGTTTGTGTTGTTACTAAACGTATGTTACTAACAATAGTAGCATAAACCATTACGCACATTGTTGCAATGCATTCTGGTGTTCATGGATAAATGATTTTTTAATTATTTCATTTCCTAAAGTATTTCGAAGAAAATACAGATAAAAGTCGTAAGACCACAACCCCACAAAGAAAAAAACTTCAGCCCTTTTTTCTTCAATGCTTTGATGATCCACTTCCCTTTATTGTTTTTCCACTTTTTAGATTCATTATACTATTTTGGAAAGGAAAAAAAATAAATGTTGTTAATGTCAATCATTTAAAGATTATTAGAACAAGATTAAAGTGTTACTTAATAATATCTTACATTATGATATGAATAAAGTGTTGTATAATGACGCATGGGAGAGTTGTACATGAGAAAATGGTGTGTTTTGAGTTTTTGCAACATTCCAGGAACACTACTTTTTACTACCTTTGATTTATGACTTGACTTGTACCCGTTCAGCACTTCACTTGTCCTGTCTGAGCCTTTTCCTCTTCCTTTCTCACACTCTCTTCGCTTTACACACGGAAACATAAGTGTTGCATAGCGTCTCATTCAAAATCCAGAAGTCCAGAACTTGTTGAATCCTAAGCGATATTTTTTTCATCCGGAACTGAAAATGGCGTTTTCAGTGCTGCTACTTTTGTTTTCTCTTGCGTTGTTGTTCTCAAACCCAACGTGGGTGAGTGGTAGTGGAGAGCTAAGAGCACTGATGGATTTGAAGGCCAGTTTGGATCCGGAGAGCCTTTATCTACCATCTTGGACTATCAATGGTGACCCATGTGATGGATCTTTTGAAGGAGTGGCATGCAATGAGAGGGGTCAGGTGGCAAATGTTTCTCTGCAGGGAAAGGGTCTCTCAGGGAAGCTCTCACCAGCCATTGCTGGGCTCAAGCACCTGACCGGACTCTACTTGCATTATAACTCTTTGTATGGAGAGATACCGAGAGGGATTGCAAACTTGACTCAGCTTGTTGATTTGTATTTGAATGTAAATAATCTATCTGGGGAAATCCCACGTGATTTAGCCAGCATGGAGAACTTGCAAGGTATGTGGTTGTGATCTTGTTGAACAAGCTTAAAACCTTTATTATTCTTAATTCTTTCCATCTTTTCCGTATTTAAAGTTTTTTCTTTTCTGTACTTAAATGCTGTTTAGCGACGGGTTTTGGCTGAAAGAGTTGAGCTTGGTTTTGATTATTTGTTTTGCTTTATTCCCTCAAATGGTGTGAGCAGGAAACTCTCTTACACTTCTTCCATGATAGTTTTTCCTTTCTTAATATTGTGAACGTTGGCTTTTGAGTCCTGTATTCTTTTACAAACTTTGCACTAATAGTAAGTTAAAAATAACAGTGTTAATTCTGTTGATATTTTATTCTCTTGGTATTTTGCTCATAAACTAAAGCTGCTACCCAGTATTTGACACCTTCCTATTGATATCTTTAGTTTTGATTAAAAATAGTGTTATGTTGGTGGTTCAATCTTGACAGTGCGCTTTTTTTCCCTTGTCACTTTATTTGCAGTTTTGCAGCTTTGTTATAATCACTTGACTGGAAGCATTCCTACACAGCTTGGTGCTTTGAAAAAGCTGAGTGTTGTTGCTTTGCAGTCAAACCAGTTAACTGGTGCTATCCCTGCTAGTCTAGGTGATTTGGGCATGCTGGCGAGGCTGGATTTGAGCTCTAATAATCTCTTTGGTTCCATTCCCACTAGCCTAGCTGAAGCTCCTTCTTTGAGAGTTTTGGATGTTCACAACAATACCCTTTCTGGGAATGTACCTCCTGGTAATAATGATGTTACTCAACATAGTTAATCTTTGTAGTTCTTTCCATATCTTCAGTAATTTGGTTTCTTATCTGAAATGTGTTTATTTTCCTTCTCTTGGTTCAATGAAGCTCTAAAGAGACTAGATGATGGATTTCTGTATGAATACAATCTGGGGTTGTGTGGAGTCGGGTTTTCATCCTTGAAAGCTTGCAACGCTTCAGATCATGTTGTTTCTGGCAGACCTGAGCCTTATGGAGCAGCCACCAGAGATATCCCTGAAACTGCAAATGTGAAGTTACCTTGCAATGGTTCTCAGTGCCTTAATTCATCAAAATCCAATCAATCCACATCAGTTACTGTTGGTATATTTGTGGTTATAATTGCAATGTCTGCAATTGGTATTTTGACATTCACATTATATCGTCGGAGAAAACAAAAGCTGGGAGGTTCTTTTCTTACTAGTGACAACCGTCAGAGTACTGATGAGGCCATGGGTATATATAGGAAAAGTGGATCTCCTTTGGTCAGCCTTGAGTACTCTACCGGATGGGACCCTTTGGCCCACAGTAGGAATTTCACTGGATGTAGCCAAGATATGTTCCAGAGTTTGAGGTTCAACTTGGAAGAAGTGGAGTCGGCTACTCAGTATTTCTCAGAGTTGAATCTGTTGGGGAAGAATAGCTTTAGTGCAACATATAGAGGAGTTTTAAGGGATGGATCCGTTGTTGCTGTGAAGAGCATAAGCAAAACTAGTTGCAAGTCGGATGAAGCTGAGTTTATGAAGGGACTAAGCATGTTGACCTCATTGAGGAATGATAATGTAGTGAGGTTGAGAGGATTTTGTTGTTCAAGGGGACGAGGTGAATGCTTTCTGATTTATGATTTTGTTTCCAATGGAAACCTTTCACGCTTCCTTGATGTTAAGGAAGGAGATGGACAAGTCCTTGAATGGTCAAGTAGAGTTTCTATTGTGAAAGGAATTGCTAAAGGTTACCCCTCTATTCTCCTACTGTTTATTAAATTACCATCCTATTGCGTGATTAATAGTACTTTCTTATGCTTTTTTCTGAGGTCTATACTAAACCATTTTTTTTTCTTGATCAGGTATGGCATATTTACATGCATGCAAAGCAAACAAACCCGTTTTGGTTCACCAAAACATCTCAGCTGACAAAATTCTCATTGATCAGCGGTACAATCCATTGTTGGCAGATTCTTGCCTGTACAAGCTACTTACTAACGATATTGTCTTCTCTGCGCTGAAGGGTAGTGCAGCAAAGGGTTACCTGGCTCCTGAATATGCCACTACTGGTCGGTTGGCTCAGACAAGTGATGTCTTTGCTTTTGGGGTGCTGCTTTTCCAGATCCTTTCAGGGAAGCAAGAGATCACTAGCTCAATAAGGCTTGCTGCAGAGTCCTCCAAGTTCCCAGAATTTATGGACCCAAATCTTCATGGAAGATACTTCGAATATGAAGCAGCTAAACTGGCAAAAATAGCTTTGCTTTGCTCCCATGAGTCTCCTTTCGAGAGGCCATCCATGGAAGCCATTGTTCAAGAACTGGGGAATTGTAGTAGCTGCCTCTGATTTCAATTATTACTTAGTTACTTCATGCATCATTCCCCCATTTACCTTATGTAGTGACTGGCTGATTAGATGATAGTTAGTGCTAACTGCTTATGTTTGTGGCCTTGTAGGGATTTAGCACTGTCCTGTGTAGTGTCCTTATCCAAGGGACTAGCTTTGGACAGTTGTAGGTTGTATCTTAGAGATGGACACTTTATCCTCAAATCACCTGTAATTTTGTTGAATGTATTTTTCCGTACAAGGTGAATGAATTCCACTTGAATTTTAACTCATCCGCATAGACCATACAAAAATCTAACGTACTAGGATTCTGTCCACTAACTCCGAATCACAATTATTATAATCTTCTCGCACATTCCTTAGAATGCTTCGCACTAGATCCAACATTTTAACTAACCAATACAGATGTATCTAGCTGATATTAACGATTCTCATGGTTACCATCTCACGCAAAGAATGAAGCCATTTTAGGCACCTACTGTTCACATCACATACCTTAAGATTTTTACTGGAAAAAAAAATTCTTGTTGGTACAACTACTACCAATTATATCTGCGGGGACCGGTGTTTGTTTTTCACCAGGTCAAAGTTGGTTTTTTTATACTCATCTACCAATGAAAAACCATTTAAATGCTTTGGGTATTTGTACATCAACATTTAGGCTAGCACAAGTAAAGTATTAAAATAAGGGTAAGTTTGGTTAAGTTAAAATATCTCTCTATAGGTAACATACAACAATCAATATAAAATGTTGGATGAAGGATCTGTATCATCGTATATACTGCTCAATTCTTGCCTTTTCTGTGGAACCACCATTAGTTCATTGAACAGCCAGAATATACCATGTTAGAAAGTGGATATTTGTGACACAAGGATAGGAATAGGGGATGAGGCAATATCATGAAGTTGGGGTAGAGAACCTACCCTTATTAAGAAATACGGAAGTAGGTGACCTTCGTTTTTGTGGGCCTCTATACTTTTCAGAGGATGGATGTTCCCACATGTTAAGGGTAATTGGGCTCAGTTGTCTACTACTAGTTGAAGGATGTTTCACTGGCTGAGCCACTTGTACACTGGGTCTGATAATTAATACACCAAGCCCCACTCTAGCCCAATGACATGATCATGGGTCACTCATCATTGTCTGCCCAATTTTCCTGAAAAAGCAATGTGATAATTCCTACTACTACGCAATTGTATTCGTACAGTTTCTTTTTATAACAAGAAGAGAGAGCTAAATAAGTGAGGATGTAGTAGTATGAATAACAAAAGTATTTCTCTTTCTAAATCACAGGTAAAACAAGATATTTTACCGAGGTAACTGTTACTAACCAATTAAAAAAAAAAAAAAAAACTAGACTGTAGTAATATTTAAGTTGATTGTGGTATTATTTGTTTCTAAAATCTATTTTCTTGTCTGTGTCTATAAATTATGTCACCACATTAGTATCTGAAACTAAGAAAATTTTTTAACTAGTTTAAGTTTTTAGTTGTTTTATCTAAGTTCTAAAATATAATCATGTATTTTGATTCTTAAACATATAGTAGACTTACCAGTTAAAGAGTACACCAAGCTTTGGTATTTGTTATTAACATCTGAAGACAGGACTTGTGTGAAGGTCACATGGCACATGCTGATGCTTGCAGTGACTACCGAAGCATGTAGGCAAGGATTAGCTGGTGTTGAGTGCTAATTAACGTGTTAATGTTTGTTAATGAATTGTTAGACTCTTAGCTGACACTAATACACAACTAAGCAGCCTCCATATATAGTGTGAAGGGTTGTGACATAATTTTCAGGGACAAAACAACACAGGCCCCACGTTGGAGCAGGTAGCAGCTGACCCAGGTGGTTGTAATTTAATTAGATGATCACATTACAGTGTGTTTTAATCCAAGGTACTCTTCTTGTTGTGTGTACAGCCTGTTGTCTGTACCTTAGTGATGATGCTGCCACCAGACCCTCACCCTATAGGACTGTGTTTTGCTACTCCATTCACGTGATTCTCAGTGTCTTTGCTTTGATTCGGGATAAAAAAATAGAGTGTTGATATTTTGACACCCATTTTAAACATCCGTTCGACAACTGAATAAAAAAATATTAAACTTTAGATAGCGGTTAGGAGTGAACCGCTATCTAAAGTGTGTTTTATTAGCGGTTCAGTAATAACCGCTATCTAATGTCATACTTTTAAAGTGCGGTTAGGAGTGAACCGCTATCTAAAGTGCTATTTTTTTGCCGCTCTCTTTCTGTCTGCGTTTTTTTGCCGCTCTCTGCGCTCTCATTCTCGCTCTCTGCGCTATCATTCTCGCTCTCTGAGCTCTCATTCTCGCTGTCTGCGTCTTCTATTAAGCTAAAGGTACGTTCTTTGTATTTTCAATCTTTCTGATTCTCTTGCTCACATTGAAGCATATTACATTGTAATATATTTGTGTGTCGTCAAGTTCGCGTTCCAGTCTCCATTCGCCATTGTTATTGTAGGACGCACTTATTGGGAGTTAGTGCATTATATATTTTTAGGGTTTAGGGTTTAGAGTTTGTCTACATTGTGATCTGAAATTGTGTTTTCTTACTGCATGTTATTTACCCTTAGTCATGAAAATGAGTATATGCTTTGACATAACTTTTATGATATTCATTGTTAGATGATACTCAGATTGTTGTCATGAAATATTTGTATGAATGTGCTCGACCTGTAGTAAACGTCATGACAGTAAATAAATTTTATACTATGAACTCAAATTAAATAGGGTTACATGTATTTGCAGTTTGAAATGGAAAGCATAGACGATGGATCTTCAAATGTTAAGAAGGTGAATGTTGTATCCATTTATATAATATAGGATATTGTTGATGATAATTATAATTATTTAATGTGATTTTCGGGTATATTTGCGACATGTTTGCAGGACTAATTATTTGGGTGAAGTGAATAACATTCTTACTACGAGCAAAGAAGTCGTATTGAGGCAACACCATTTAGTTGGTTGATGTCATTGGGTAGAAAGGTCAAAATTAGTAGAACATTGCTTAGTGAATTAATAAGTAGATGGGTTGAAAAGAGAGGAGGATTTAATATAAGGTCCGAGATAGTATGCTTTACACTATTAGATGTGTGTTTAGGTTTAGGACTTCGTGTAGTAGGCGAAAATGTCAACATTGTAGAAGGAAACATTGATTGTCATACTAGGAGACTATTTAATGGGAAACATGTTACTTTGGAAATGATTTTTAATGAACTTGTTAAACGTCAAAATGATAAGGATGTCGATGACTTTTGTAGGTTGTACATACTTTTAGGTTTATCGAAGTTTTTATTCCCTAATGAAGTAGGTATCGCACATTGTGGATTTTTTAAGTTAATAGATAATATATCTTGTCTTGGAAAGTATAATTGGGGAAAAGCGAGTGTATGAATATCTGGTTGGAAGTTTATGTGAAGCATCGATTTATTTGAAGAAACGAAGAAATTGTTCACACTTCCGTGTTCTAGGATGTGTGTTTTTGTTACGAGTAAATCTTAAATTACGATATAAGTTTTGTTAGAATACTTTCAATATAGTCAGTCTGATTTGATATTGTGCATTTTGTTTATATGAATTCAGGTATGGGTTATGGAGCATGTACTTTATAATACCAAATCATGTAATGAGATAAGTCGATTTCCGAGATTTTTACAATGGACCTCTCGTTGTAATTGGGGAAAGCAAGATTGTAGTTGCGTTTAATCATAATAGGGTTAGTTCATGAAAAATTTAGTAGAACTTGTTTGCAATATTACTTTACCATATGTCAAAATGTGATTTCAATTTGACATTGTTTGTTACTCATAGGTTATTCATGACTTGTGCGTCGGAAATGAAGAGCTTGCTCATGATATAGTGATGAAGCATTAGGACATACCACTTATGCATCTCGAAGAAGTGAAAAATTTTACTAATATGTTGTGTGGAATTAGTGTCGAGAATCAAATGTTGATTGCCGTAACCAAACAACAGGAATCAACAATTGAAAAACTAGAGGAAGATGTAACACAATTACACGAATTGTTAGATGAAGCAAAACTATCAACAAAAGAAGTAAATCCTCCATCATGTGGGATGTACTTTTCTCCAAGTATTTGAAGGTAGTAGTATTAAAGAGATGAAGCATCATGTTGAAGCAACGAAGAATCAAAGTTGCATTTTGAAGGGTCAAATATGTATACGCGACTTAAAGGTCATCCAAGAATAAGGTATAAAAGTTTTATGGTCAAAACACCGTGGACGACTAATTCAAGGAAAAGAAAAAAGGCGACATAAGTGTTGTGTAGATGAATTATTTTGTTAGGTTTTGTTGTAATTGTAATTTATATTTGATGCAGACCTTTATGATGTAATTTTTGTGGCCTGTGATAATGTTATATTGTACATTACTTTTTATCTCATTGTGCATTTAATGATATATAGTCAAGTGGTTAAGCATATAATGTGGGCTATACAAATTTAGCACATAATTAACACAAAAATGTCATGTTCGAGTTAAGCACATTTTGTTAGATTAATTTGAAATATACCCCGAAATTGTGGTGTATCAGTGTACAAATTATGAGAAAATAAAATTGGAATTTCCAAATTTAAATATTTTTTTTTAAATTGGGACTTAAGATAGCGGTTCTAGACCGAACCGCTATTAAAAGTATATTTTAAATAGCGGTTTGACTTTCACCGCTCTTAAAAGTGACAAATATCGCTCGAGCGAGATTATATTCGCTCAAGCGAAACACAACCCGAGAATCCCCATTCTATTAGGTGTTTTCGCTCGAGCGATGATAAAGTCGCTTGAGCGACTTCAGAAAAATGAGAGAATATGATCGATTATTATAGCTTATAGTCGATTATTCACAGACCTTAGACAGCGGTTAGCGTTTAACCGCTATCTAATATATATTTTTAAAAGCGGTTCTTATTAACCGCTATGTAAGGTCGCTTCAGGTTCGATCGCGCTCAAGCGAATCTGTAATCGCTTGAGCGACAGTTAAATGTTATATGTGGTGAACCAAGATTTATTAGATGGCTAACTGTGTAGGACGTTTCGTCTGTCATTCACCGATCGCTCAAGCGATCAGTATCTTTGCATGATGTAAGTAGGTAAACTAGTGTATTGTAATATGAATATAATTTAAAGGAGATGGTTGCTATTATATTATTGTCAATGGTAGGAACTGTATCCTTCATCGTTTATCTAGCATGGGAGATATAAATGAAAACGAGAGATGTAGTTGTCATGTTAACAATGTTTCAATGACTTATCGACGTTTCAATCGATTAAAACACGTTTCAATCGATTAAAATCACTTGAAGGGTCAGGATGATCGATTAGAAGACAATTATGACCGATCGAGTCAGTTATGATCGATCGAATTTAGTTATGACCGATCGAACTCTTTTAATCGATTAAATCTCGTTTCAATCGATTAAAAAAACTTTGAAATTTTCTGTACAGAGTTTTAATCGATTAAAACTTATTTTTATCAGTTAAAATAACTTGAAAAGTTTTTAAGAAAGTTTTGCTGTATTTCAATCGATTGAATCGCGAAACAATCCAGAGACTACAAGACCTTCACCTCAATCTCCACCGGTTCCCACTGAAAACAAAGCATTACCTAAGGTAGATCATTTATCTCTCAACACTCCTTCCAGTTTGCCATAAACCTTCTTGGCTAACTCGTTGACATCATCTTCAATCTCAGACTATTGGGATTGGAGCAAGAGTGGAATGGAAGAAAGCTGTCCTTATCTTCTCCTCCAACCGGTATCTCCTCCCTGATCGAATATTATGATCGATTATTATCCAATTATAGTCGATCACTTTGACATATATGACTTTAGATAGCGGTTATTTGACCAACCGCTATCTAAACTACACATTATGATCGATTATTATCCAATTATAGTCGATCACTTTGACATATATAACTTTAGATAGCGGTTATTTGGCCAACCGCTATCTCAACTATACATTATGATCGATTATTATCCAATTATAGTCGATTACTTTACATATATTACTTTAGATAGCGGTTATTTGGCCAACCGCTATCTCGAACGATACTTTAGATAGCGGTTCACGACGAACCGCTATCTAATATATATTTTAAAAGCGGTTCTAATTAACCGCTATCTAAGGTCGCTATCTCCTCCTTCCCCATCTCTGTTTGGGTACTTGAAGAAGTCGCTGCGCTTGGAGCTTTTTCTTTTGCCAGTCATGGTATATGTTTATGACTATTGAGATAGTCAACAGTGAACGAAAACAGAGAACAGAGAATCTGTGAGTAATTAGAAAGCAAAGAATACATTAACCTCGATGATTGTTGTATGCTTCTTCTTTACAATGCAAACGAATTCAAAACCGTAATAAACAACCAAATTAAACCCTAAACGAAATGAATAGAACCGAATATTTAAACATAGACAAAGCGAGAGCGAGAGGAAGAACAGCCAGACGGAGAAGACAAGCGAGAGCGAGAGGAAGAACAAGAGCGAGGGGAAGAAGAAATATTTCACTTTTTACCATTACATCCCCCATTTTTACAATATTACATCTCTACCCCTCTACAATTTAACTAGTCACACCCTTATTTTTAATTAATTTCTTTTTAACCCCGGTTGTCGAACGGATGTTTGTTTTCAGTTGTCAAAGAATCGTTTTCCAAAAAAATAAAAAGCATGACATCGAACTTAACTATTTACTATTACAAAACTGATTATAATAGTTCGATTAAATTCATTCAGTTGTATAGCTGTTTAGATAAAATAAACTTCATTATATATAGCTCAAAAAAACTGAACCAAATTGAACTATCTAATTTGTTTGAAGTATTATCAATAAATAAATCAAACAGTTGGATTTAGAAATATTTCAGTTTTTTAAAACCAAATATTTATATAATTCAACTTTGTAATTCAATTCAATTCATTATCAATTTGATTATAACTTTGGTTAATTAACAAGTTTAATTTTAATACAACCCTAGCATTGACTAGAATGAAGTAAAATGAGTTGGTTTATTAACAGGTTTAGTTTTGGTACATTTTTTAATGTGGTAACTTGATGTAGAAAATGTTACACCGCTACAATATAGATTTTTTGGGAAAGAAGTTCGATCATAATCTCATTCAGCAGATTGTTCAGCCAACGGTATTCTTTACAGAAATTTTACAGAACAAATTGGCCAAATTTTTGTTTCACCGCTTTTGTTTTTTCTTAGATAATTTTTCTTCTGCTGTTAATGTTTGATGCTACGTACGTTGGCTGTTTATATATCTTAAGTGCCAAGTTGGAACTCAGAAGGAGGGTCTTAGTTTATGAGTTCTTGAATTTAGCAGATCTATAATTTGATTATTCTATTGTTAATAATAGGATGCACACGTTTTGGTATAAGAATCAATCTTTTCCTGAATCTTCTTTATGGATTTTATATTCTATGTCCAACAGAAATAGAGACTTTCTTAGTGAGATTAGTATACGTGCCCCCCGTGACTTCAAATGTCATAAAGGAACCTTCGGCGAAGGTACAAAGATACTTGCATGGATCAATCAATTTAACTTGACTCAGTCTATACTTTCTGATTCGTTATGCGTGTTCTTAAGTCTCTCTTTTTTAGAACATATATATGCGAAGCATAACATGTGTTTCCAAACAATTTATCCCATATATGTTTTACATATAATTTGGTATATACATTGTAAAATAATACTTACTAACTCCTAGTGCTTCATATTTGAGAAGCAAAACTTAGCACTCATTTTTTCCTAGAAAGTGTAGATACATATGATTAAGCTTGGATCACTTTCCTTTGAGGAGATCTGACCCTGAACACATGTTCCTCGCCAGTGCATTTATCTACCTTCACAACCCAACGGCTTTTGCCCTTTCCCATTTTTTTTCCATACTTTGGACTTGTTTCTCTGATTCCAAATCTAGTCACTAGCAAACCTTCTCCTATGGGAAGAAGCTGTGTTTTTGATCCACATGCCAGGCAAGACTTTCTGCAGCTAAATGCATTGTACCCGACAACCACCACTGTGCCATTTTGCTTCCTACCCTCTTCAACTGCTTTAAGAATCTCTTCATGGTTCTCAAGGTTGCAGTCAATGAGCACGAAATCTGCTGCCTGGTCACATTGCTTTAACAGAAGCTTCTCAGCTTCTCCTACCAAGAATTGAACTTGCTGAGAAGCCACTCCTAAGGCAACTTTGGAGGCTCGTAGCTCTTCATGACCAGGGACAACACAAATGACTTGGCCCCCAGTTTGATGAGCAGCAGCAACCAATGCTAGAGTGGTAGAGTCTGCTGCACCAGCACATGCCACAACCATCAGTTGTGCATTGTTTCCTGCAGCTAGTGCTGATATAAACTCAGCCACATCTGGTTCTTTGCACTTTTGACCCTAAAGAAAATAATAACCCAAAGATCAGATCAAGTCATACAAACCTTTTGAAATATATATATATAGTGAGAGGGATTGAAGAAGCTGGCTAGGAATCTTTAAGACACGAGTTAGAGTATAATGAATACTCACCATTTTCAAAGTGCTGAGGTAGGCCTTTGTGGCATTTTCTGCAGACCAGTAAGCCATGATTCACTCTCTTGATTCCTTTAACTCCTCCGTGGGTTTGTTGAATGGAAGAGGATTTTGTGAGATTTGGTGCAAATGATGAGTGCCTTGTCTTTGGTTCTTGCGCTTATATAATATGTAGGAGTAACCAAGGGATATCGCTGGACATAGTGGGTCATGTGTCATTCCAACTAGCTCAGACAGAAAAATATTATTTGATAATGCAAAATGACATGTATGTAACAAAAAACAATGCTTAATTGATTTTGTCGGGCTTTCTATGTTGGATTGTTTATTTGAAGATTTGAATTAATTAATTCTTTCTAATAAGTTTCTATATGATTAACTTTATAATTAGTTATGGATTTAATTATAGTTCTGGAGTAAATAATGAATTTGTTGTTCTAAAAGTAAGATAGAAAGTAGCTTTTCTCCTTCATTATTTTTCTATAACGTTATGATAAGATTTTGGACAAGGATTCAGACTTTCTTTCACGTACACACATTCTAGGACCTTCATCAATTAAATTGTATATGGAAAATATACTGTATTATGCATTATTGAGTGACAAAGTTTAAAATCTTTCCGATGCACAATTCAGCATTTTCTAGTGATTGGGATTGAGTAGATCCGAATTAACTTCTGCAGAAACAAAGGTGGTTAGTTTATCCTTAAAAATATATAGAAAACTTGATCAAATATATTAGTTTTAATAAATCTCTATTTACAAATTATTCATTTCCTTTTATGAACGGAAGAGTTTATAGAAGGGTGAGAAGTTTGAGAATAACAGATAAAATTCTTAGAAATTAGAGAGAAATAATTGTAATTTTGAAAGAGAGAATTATTTCTCACCATCTCTTTTTTGTTTTTTCAGTCAGTTTGTTGCATGTTGGAAAAAAGTGATGATGTAAAATATTTAAGTTATTACTTTATAGAGATTTTCTAACAAATAGAATTTAATTTATATCTTGTTCACAATCATAAAATAATTAAAAAAAAACAGTTTATCTTATATTAATTATTCTAAATCATTTCCGTTTTTTTAAATTGAATACTTTTAATCTTCTGACTACTATGCAAAGCTAAAAAAAACACATGAATTTAATTAATTGAATAATTTTTTTAATATTCTTTTACTTAAATAATATATAAGAATGATTATTACAAGAATATCATATAATTGGCAATAATAAACCCAAATACATCCTTCTTTCAATTAAAAAACAGTTCTTCCAATTTTCTTTGATTAAACGAATTAAACAGGAAAAAAAAATGAGATTTGGAAAAAAAGAAAATGACATATATATAGTCCATGCCAAATAAAACAAAGTATTTGATTTCACCAATCTTTCTATTGACCAAATGGAGCTTAGGTGAGGTTCGTGGATATTGGGACAACAAATTAGAAAAGTATTTAATAATAACTTTGGCTTCTAGTTAAAATGATTCACTCTTCAACAATCATGATTCCTATTTCATTGAGGAAATACATAAGCAGTTTCTCATAGATTTAACACAAAACATGGATTGTGAGCACGATGCTTACATAGAAAGACGACAACAACAACAACATAAACCATTCCCTAATATGAAACTTTAAACCAATTTGTTTTCCTACAAATGTCTTGGATCACTAACTAAATACTAATAACTGTGTCCATATGTTAGGTGAGGCAGAGAAGAACAATCATGTTTCATGCAGACAGAAGCACATTCATGAGTAATATGCACAGTGTTTTGTTTGCATGGATTGTCTGTACACTGCTCTTGCTCATAAAGTTGTTTTGTTATCACACTGTTCATTCACGCAAACCATAACTTTATTCTATCATCCATGAAAATAAAATCATGCTTTTTATTTAAATAAAAATTATATTTTTAAGACTTGAGATCTCTACAATTTCAATTTTACCCACACAAAATCTTATCCCTCACCGACATAAAACAAAAAAGACATTACATTTTCATATTTCGGAGCACTTCTCTCAAATATTTTTAGTGAAAATTTTGTAGAAACTAATTTTATGCAAATTTTAGTAAAAAAGACACGAAATTAAAAAAATTTATATTCATGTATGCTTTATGAGAGCATTTATAAATATAATATCTATTAATTTTTTATTAGATAATTTTTTCTTATTTGATCAATTTTATTAGACTCTCGGTACTTTAAAACTATACTAAATGAATTTAGAGGTTTGATTTTAGAATATTCAACTTGGATGTTAGTTAGGTGACTGATCTAGCTCATTCTCGATTAATTTGTTTATTTTATCTCTTTCTATATATCTATATCTATCTATCTCTCTATATATATATAAAGTTTATTAATGTTATAAAAGATGAAAAAACCACAATACAATGAATAATGATTTAAAAAATCCATTAAACAAATCACTATATCTCTCTTGGAAAGCATCAAATCATTATGAAATCTATCTAAAATATAAAAATCTTTACAGAAACATGTAAACAAATTAAAATACTAAAAGGTTTGATTTTTATAAAAGAAACCTTGTTCTTGAAGCAAGAAAGGTTTGGTCTCGTAATTAAGGGACTCTATTGGTCCATGAAACTGAAATTGGCCTTGTTTTTGCACGTCGAAAGAGCAACCTTCTGGGGAAAATGTTGAGGATTATTTTAAATTAAGAAGAGAAAGAGGAGGTTGAAAGCAAAGTATAGGATTGGTAGACCCTAGAGACATGCCAACGCCAAACACCCTCGAGAAGATAGAATTAGCTGGCTATGGTACTTAAGAAACTCTCTTTGATTCTTTCTGCATTAGAGAAAGCAAACAAAGATCTGCATCACATTCATTTGCTTCCCCTACCATCAACATTGTTAACAAGTGTTCAAGTGTGAGTAAATTTTCTGTCCATTGGTCTCTACTTTCTTAATTAATTTGCTTTATAAGATGCCCCCATTTGTCTGATTCTGCTGGGGACTAAGGAGATCATGCAAAAAATAATTCTCAACTTTCTTTCTCTACAACTTTCCTTCCTTTTTCTCTACACAATTTTCCAAATTAAACTAATATCCCCCCATTTCCTGGTTCCTCCATTTCTTTCTAAAAAAATTATTTTTTTCAGTTTGATGTTTGAAGAATGTAATGGGATAAGAATATTTTGAATAGGAGAACGTGGGGTTCTAAAAATGACGCAAAATGAACCGATGCTACATCGATCACACGTATACAAGAAAGAATTAAGTAAATGTAGAGATGTAAGAAATAAAAACGAAAACTTTATGTATAGACAAGTTGTGGGTCTATATATGAATTATGGTTGAATAGTTTTTTGGGTGTATCCATGAAGGAGACACAGTTTAATGGGTGAGCATACCTCATTGATGACCTAAGTATGGTACCTTATCCGCCACCATTGTCATCTACCTCTTTTCATTTATTCATGCACGCATGCATGCATGTATCTCCGGGATCCATCTTCGTCTTCAGACATGAATCGTAGCAGAAGAGTGTTGAAAGGATGTCTTTTACTCTCTGTTTTTTCTTTTCCACAAATATTAGGACCGTATTGTTTCACAAGCTCATTTTTACTATTTGTTGAAATTTAGTTTAAATTATAATTTTTTATAACTCCTAATTCTTTTTCAAATGGGTTTTATTAAAAAAGTTGTAATTTTTATTCGTTTTTTAAATATGGTATAGCACCTCTTTTGCTATATCATTGGACACAAATTAGACATTAATATATATCGAATTATAAATTGTTGTATTATATTCAGATAAATTGAAACATTCTGTTTTTTTTTATTATTATTATTTCTTCTTTCGCAAAGGGATAATTCCAATAATATTTTGTTTGCCAGGTACTTATAATTAAAAGAATTTATATCTAATTAGTTTCGGAAGATAGCATGAATTTGAATAAATTTAAATTTTGTGTGCGAAATGTGAATTAAAATAAATTAGTGAGGTAAAGTTTAAAAATGATTTTCAGTTAAGATATAGAAATGCTTTGAAAAAACGTAAAGATTTAAAAATTAGGTATGTGTATTGAAATATTAAATCGAGACTTCTTTTATGCATATATAATTGAAAGACTCTTAATTAGGTTTTATGCATTACACTTAATTACGCGATTCAAGCTCATAACATTTGAATGAATAACCTGTTGAGAGTTAATAGTTAAATTAAGTAGTTAAATAAATTATTATTATTATTATATTAGAAAATACCATTAATTATTTAATTTAAATGGAAATAGATTTGATTTTCTTACTTAAAGGTCTTGAATTTGAGATTTATGAATAGAAAAAACGCAGAGGAAAGAAATTTATAGAAAGCAAATATTCGTCGAAATTTATAATATAGACTGATCATCAATAGAATATGTAAAAACGTGACATACTAATAAAAAATTTAAAAAAGACATAAGATTAGAAAATTATTTGAATTAACATTAACATAGCTCTCTCCCTCAAAAGAAATTTCTCTATAATATATTTCTTATTCCCCTTCATGGGCCCACACCTGCCATAAGAGCCCATAATTACTAAGCTTCGTCTTTATGGGTTGGGCTTATGTAGCCCGAATTGGGTAAGCGGGGACGGTGGAGATCGGAGGGTTGTGGATGGGGCTATTGCTTCCTGCACCCCTAATTAAATTAAACCTTATTTTACCCTTACACTTATTTTCATCTTTATTTTTGGATCTTTATTTTTGAAATGTATTACAGATTGGTCTTTCTAGAAACACATTCCGGAATAACCAATCCAAAATATGTTTTCAGAAAAGCTTAACATAGTCTATAACACCCAATCTAAAATACATTTTTGGAAAGACTTTTTTGGAAATATATTTTGAAACATTTAATCTGTAATATGTTTTCGGAAAGGCTTTTTTAGAAAATTATTTTGGAACACTCAATTTGGAATGCGTTTCCAAAGCATTTCTAGAAAGTCTTTTTTGGAAATGCATTATGAAACATCCAATCAAGAATACGTTTTTGGAAAAACCAATTTGGAATGCATTTTCGGGTTGGTCTTTCCAAAAATACATTCTAGAACATCCAATCCGAAATACATTTATAGATTAGTTTTTCTGAAATTCAACCTCATTTTAATGACATTGTTTCAAATTGAGTAATTTGAGTATGTTTGTGTAACTTGAATGCAGTAAGGTATAATTTATATATAATATTAACGATTACTTATCTTTCATTATTAGAAAAAGATATTTAATAGAGATAATAACATAAAAAATTAAATAATCAAAGGATAGATGTGCTAAGGGATGAATGTGCAGAAATTATACACAAATAGTAGTAGAAGAAGAAGTTAGGTAAACAATAAAATTATGGAAAGAGTATTTAGATATTTGACTTGGGTCGAGGAAACATTATGGGGGTTAGGTAAACAATAAAATTATGGAAAGAGTATTTAGATATTTGACTTGGGTCGAGGAAACATTATGGGGGTTCAGGAAGCAAGAGCTTGTGATGGGGGTGCACGAGTCCAGTAGGTTGGCCAGAGCAAAACTTGTTACATCCATTTTAATTAAGAAGTAGGTTCACGGTTCTTGGAACAAGTTTTTTTCTTTTTTTTTTTTTAATATTTTAGATTGATTTAAAAAAAATCGGAATAAATTTTCTGAAATCCGAAAATATTTTATATTAACCTTTCTAAAAACTTTTCAAAAGTGTTTTAAAATCGACTTTCTAATTTTTTTTTTAAAACGTTTTAGAATTAATTTGCTGAAAACATTCTAAATTAATCTTTATAAAAAAATTACTTCCGAAAAAAATGTGCATAAGAATTAGAAAAAAAATGTACAACAGGTTCCAATAAAACTTAATGGATCCAATAATAAGGGTATAATGAACAAGATGCAAGCAATATTGCTCCTTGTTCTTAACTAGTGTTTTGTTTAATTTCAGTTTTTGTTATGTTTGTTTCTTCGAAATTTTGAATGTTGTGTTGGCAAAGAGAATCATCCACGAAAAAGAAAAGTGTTATGAGGTGTATGTGTTGGATTTGATGAAGAATACAAACGTTGACAATGGCACCAATAATGCAACAAAATGTTCTGCCGTAGCAACCAAGCTTACATGAACGTTTTAAAAAGCTAAAGTTGTTTAGAAGTTAGCTCTCACTGTCCTTCTTTTCTAAAAATAAAAATAAAAAAGCTTTCTTTTTCTCATCACAGTTTTATTAATACAAAATCTTTGGTCTCAAATGATTAAAAATTTTCTTGTCGTAAATTGTGTATCACTTTGTCGCATTATGTTTACTTTTATGATGAAAAGTTGTTATTTTTCAAAACTGTTTCCAAAACTTGGCCTTTGAATGGGGCCTCTAGCTTAGGCTATAATTCTTGAACAACAACATGTATTTTTTTTGAACCAAAAACAAGATCCGTGATTTCGCTTTCTTTAAATCATGCAACTATTTTTTCAACTACAAGTTATGGAGCTAAAGAAATGCAAAAAGAAGAAAAAAGGGGTTTGGAAGTAAAGCTATGAGATGAGAGTTAAAAAACATAGATTAAAGCTATACATGGTGATGATGATGATGATGAATAATGAATGAAAAAATGTGAACAGTGTTTCAACTTTTATATATACGACAAAAATCATTCAAAATGAAGTAAAGAAAGTTTAGAAATTTATCATACAATGTAATGTGCACATGTGGTCATGATTGTAGGATAGGTAGGTTAAGTAATGTATAGTTATATCCTTCACAAAAATCATAAGCATGCATGGATATTTGGATAAGATTAGAAACACTAGCATTTCATTAGGTGGCTCAATGGAATATATCTTATTTTGATACGAAATCGAGTATAATCATATCTTTTGACACCCACTTGTTCTAAGCATGGTTTGGGGAGTAAACAATAATTACAAAATTTTCAAAAAATTAAAAAATAAGAAACAGAGAAAGTTTGTAATCATCATCATTCAAGATAAACATCATTGAAGGTGAACTTGAGAATTTTGTTTACTTCGTTAACTGTTCTATATTTTGAAAGTTAAGTTCGAACTAAAGCGTAAAAAATATTCATAATTTACGTGAAAATTTACTCTATTTGTAATTTTTTATTCCCTCTTTTCTATTCTATCTTATGAGCTTTAAGGTTCAAGCTTCTATGATTGTTTAACTAATTAAGGAGGAAAATTAAAATATTGAGCATATTAAAGCTATATTAAGATTTTCTTGTTGGAATCAGAACAAATTATTTGTATATATTTTCTCAATACAAACATCTTTGGTGGCAAAAAAAAAATATGTTTTTTTTTTCTTGGGTTTCTCTAATAATATACTTTCATGATGAGAAGTTTTTATTTTTTAAATCAAGCTTCAATTTTGAGCTTTAAATGGGGCCTCAGAACTAGGTCGATGGTTGAAACTTGAAAGTGTATTTTCTCAAAGTAAAACAAGATCCGTCATTATCTCTTTTCTTAATCATACGACTTCTCCACTACTGAAAAAAAATTAAAATTAAAAACTTAAACTTGATGCATTCCATTTTTTTTTTGAATTTGAATGAATAACAAATTATTTATTTACTTTTTATTTATAAAAAAATTAATTAAAAATATAATCCAACCAATCTATATAACAAAAATATGATTCAAGCCATTCATTAACAATTTTTTTTATGATGAATATCCAATTCTCCATTAGAAATAATTTTTAAAATACAAAATATTTTTTAAAATTTTCAAAAATAAATTTTGTAACATAACTTTTCAAATATATATTTTAAACTCTTTAAAAGGTAAATTTAAGAAAGATTTAATTATGAAAAAGTGATTGGATTAATTTTGATTCAGTAAGTGCTAATGAAAAAATATTGAATTTAGAAGATAATATATGAACAATATCCATCATAAACTAAAACTAAATGGATGAATTAATCTATTTTTTGTAATTAAGAATTAATTAGATTTATTTGTAATAAGCACAATAATGATAGATAATTGCTTTCTTGAATCACTTTCTTGTCTTAATTAAAGCTATATATAAAACTCTTAAATGCAGGGCAATATTTGCTGGCAAAAACTTAAATATTTCCAACTTTATTTAACAAGAGATCCAGAGGGTTGGTTTGCGTGTCTTTTATGCATGAATTAATGTGTATTTTAACAAAAAGTACAAATGCCTTTACTTGAATTTCACTGTATCTGTCTGTCGTTAATTAACTTTGTTAAAGTCCTCATTGACTCTGGTGTTTATCACAGAAAGTTAGAGGAATGCTAATGAAAGAAATTGAGGAAACTAGATGAGTAACATAAATCTTGAAATGAAAACACACACTATAAGAATTATATATAAGTAAGGTATTTGATGACTACATTACTTTGTTCTCTTTTTCTTCTGAGAGTTCAGTTCTAACTAGTAAAAAAGGCAAAAAAGAAAAAGATAATTTTGAATACCGAATTTTTCCTTCTAAATGTTAAAGCCTTTTCATTCTCTTCTTGTATTCTAAGCTGTACTATCTTGAACCTTCTTGAATTGTTTAGCAGGAAGAAAAAAGAAAAATTGGAGCCCAGCATTATCTTGGGATGAAGAAATAAGTAGTTATAAGATCTCCATCCATTGCTTTCAGATTGAGGGTATAGTAAGGTATCAAGTGGGAATGATTATTGGTTGGTCACTTTCCCAAAGTAGTTTAACCCAATTGAGAATTAAAAATCTTGCAGATTGGTGATATAATGTCTGCACTCTCAAATAGTTAGGCCCCTTTGCTTTTCTGTATTAGTCTGTCAATTGTCAAGTGTGCTTGCTAGGACCCATTTTCTCATGCAATCGATGTAAAATTTGAGGGTCTGAGTAACAAAGAAATAATAGTATATATGGTAACACAATTATTTTTTCTAATTAAAATGGGGCCACTTATACAAGAGCCATTGTGGCAAAGATTGGTGGGAGAATCAGAGAGACAGGATGAGAAAAGAAAGAAATTTCATGCAGAGGGAATTTGTCTTGGCAATGTTTGTAGGGTCAGGTGTTAAGTGGAAACTGCAAAAGTAATTACATACCATGTGATAGAAATTGCACATAATGCCTTGTACCTAAAGCAAGTGTAATCAGTAAAATAACAATTGCATGCAGTTCATTAAATAATTTAATTTGGCAATCTATCAGTTGTTCATCTGTCATTAGTTACAGAAAATGTCTTTTCAGTTGGACTGTTTGCTTAAGCCAGATAAAAAAAAAATTGAATTAATATAAATTAACCAAGTTTTGAGTAATACTAACAGAACCTGGTCAAAATATGCATGTCAGCAATAAATCATATTTTTTTTTTTTGTACAATCCAGTAGTATGATATCATGTCATTGTTCCACTAATTGAAATTGATACTTGATCTCTTTGAAACCAGAGATTGAGACCTGAAACCAAAACTATACGATTGAAATATCCTCTATTCAAATTCAGTATGAGCCTCAGAGTAATATTAAATATATTTACTTTTTATTTGATAATTTATTTATAAAATATTAAAAAACAGTGTAAGAGTTACTCGGTTTCTTTTATTCGTAACATTGCTTTGAAGAATTTCCTTAGCTATTAACTTCAAGATACGTTGTTTTCTAATAAAAAATTAATACAAGAATTTCATGATTCAAATAATTTAATAGAGAATAATACGCTGTATGTATAAAAAAACGTAGTGGAAACTTTCTACTCCAAACCAAACCCCCCAAAAAAAAGTAACTTTCCTTAAAAGAAACTCAACCTACTATAAATCCAAATTAGCTGAAGTAATTATGAACAAAATAACAAAATAATAAAATAAAGGTAAACGCCCTTGTCTGCCTATTTAAAAACAGAACATGTCATGTCTTGTCCACATAATTAAGCATTTGAACTCTATATTTGCACCATTATTATTGGAATCTTTCTTTTTCTTCTTCAAACAAAATTATCAGAAAAGTTCTTCGCGAACTCTGGCTGTTTGTTTCCATGTTTTCTCACCGCAACCGTTCCAAATTTTGGTTTCCTCTTCCACAAAATATGAAAGGAAAATATTGTTGATGTGGGAAAATCCCGATGACTATAAGAAACCAAACAAGCACTGAAGCTTAAAAAATCTAAAGGAAACACTTCAAACAATTAGTAACACAATGGAGTATATAAAATTATCCAAATTACAAGCAATTGTTTGATGAGTTATATTTTAAAGATATTCAAATCTTTACTACACTTCATTCACATCTCTCTCTAATAGCTGTTCTCCATTCCCCTAAACTTTTTTTAGCACAAATATAAAGAGGGATGAAACCCCAACCTGGGTTGAGAGTTTCATTGTTTCAAGTATTTACAGTCCACAATTTTAGAGCAGATGAATTTCGACTTAAATGCAATCACTGTCTTAGTAAAACATTTAAATTTCAAATCTTCCAAAATCCTAGGTCCAAAGTTAAATTCATCATTATCTTATTAACAACACTTCACTCCTTTCTAATCTTTAAATAAATATTTACCTTTTTTTTAGGCAATACATATTTTTTATACTCTTTTTTTTAATATATTCACTAAAACTTAAAATTAAAAAAAAAAGTAAGCTTTTAAAATATAAAATTGAAAAACCAAAATAACAATGGAATGTTTAGGTGTCAATACTGCCATTGAAATTATAGAATACACTGTTTCTCTATTCTACAATATTTTCTTTACCAAGGTATTTCCTACAAGTTTGACTAACCCATCAGGCACTGCCGCGACTAGGGGAAACGCTCCCCCAACAATTTACCTTATGCAAGATTTGAACTTTGATTCTCTTTATAAGAGTATGGCCTACCTAGCACCATACCCAAATTTGAAGCAGGAACGATTGTGTTTAGTAGGAGGAAGAAAAAGAGGCACTGAAAAAGAAGATTAATGATGAGGGAACATGAAAGTGTGAAGACTCTTACAAAAAGATGTTCCTGTGCCAATCATCACATTCTGCTCTCTAATACAAGAACCAGACTGGAATGAAAAATGAAATTATACCATACAAGCAACGGAAAATTAAGAACTCGCCAAAATCAAATTATATTTTAATAAAGTAAAAAAAACACAATTACCTTTGAGTTGGTAGGCAGTCAGAATTGCTTATCTTTGCGGACATGATCCACCCTCTACACCAAATTGATTACAATTTTAAATCAATTATCAAATCAACAATACAGTATTCTACTCTGCTAATGATTTCATTTAAATACTTATTCGAACATTTGCCAGTGATTTAAGGAGGTGCAGTAAATTCTAGCATTGAGGTCAGCAGAAATTCTAACCTGCACTTAGCCTATATATTATACACTACATACACGTGACAGAACAGATACATATAGGAAATAAGCTCTGAAACGTTGAAGACAAATTGCCGTGGTACAAACAGAAGTTGTTGGATTTAAACAGCATGCACTGGATATTTCTGAAAGTCTTTGTATGCATGGATGGAGAGGTCAGCACAGTTCCATCTCCATCTACAATATGGTAAAGAATTTATTTAATTATTGACAAATAGATTGAAGAATGCATACATTAAATTGATAGTATGTATGTGTCATATGTCAGAGTAAGCTTTACATCAATTTCTCAACTTTGTAAAAGTATGACTTTAAAAAGTAACTCGTGTACGTATGATATGACTATAACAAGAAGAGAAGAGTGATATGAGATGTCATCGCCACCAAGCCTAGAACTAGCAGCCTATTGTTCATGGTTAAAATATGAATAATCCCCTGAACATACATGCAAAAAAATGCTTTTATTATGTAGCATTTTGCAATATTATCCCGTGAGCCATATTATGTACCTCCTTATGCCGACAGGCCTCCTTGCTTTCACTTTTATTTTCTTTCCCTGCACTCCTTGTTTCAACTTTCCCAAGACTTTTTAGCAATCATGGGAAGCCAAACGGTTCGTTCAGCAAACCTACAATATTCAACGTTAATATAAGCAGTTAACATCAGGCCTCCATTAGAAGAGCATATTATCACAAAAGATGGTTTTAAAAATCAAGGGTTGTGGGACATTGGCTTAAGCCAAAACAACAATAAAAACACACACACACAGAAACACAGAGTGGATTGATGTAAAGGAAGGCCACTCATACCTCACTTTTCTTTGACCATGACAACCAAAGCAGTGACATGGACAGCCACTTCCCCCATGGTGGGCCTCACCATTTGTCAGAAACAAACACTCCAGTAGATATGCCAGATTATCTATAAGAAGTGCTTCTGCGGCAACAAATATCCTTTCTCATGTTCTTCCGAGGTTGACCCACGTCATGACCAATTCCGGTTTGCCACCCACCCTACTGGTTCAAGCAATTCCACCTCTGCAGCAAAAAAAAGCAACATTCAAATTTTGGGGGCCTGCTACTTTTATGTCATTTTGTACTTTAACTTCAACATGAAAACTTAAAGAACATATATGGCATATGTAAACCACATATTCTGTGAGATGTGTTTCCATAATAACGTAAATATTATGAATGTCAACAGTTTTCTTGATCGATGTGGTCTTCGGAGCATTTTTGATAAAAAAAATTCTTAATTAACTACTGTTCTCATTTTATCTTTCAAATAGAGAACAGAATCATATAATATATAGTTATGATGAAACATTGCTAGGATTACTCCTACAGATATGGAGTATCTTTTATCTTTTATCCTTTAGATTTATCTGCAACTATGTTATTCTTTTCAGGAGTTCAAAAGAAATTAGAAGGGGATGGATGGTATTGTGAGAATGTTGGAAACAGAAGAATCCTATACTTGAATCAACTTTAGAAGTTGAGGCCAAAAACTGGCCTGCAATAGGTTTTCACTTCACAATAGGGAAGCAATCACGTGTATCAACAGTTTTCTCAGCAAGAGGGAGACAAAGTAATAACAAATAAATTCTTGCATTTGGAAGTTGGAAATTTCTTGAAAGTGGATATATGCCTTGTTCCTGGCTCACTCACTGGTTCCTGTTCTTAATATCTGTTGACTCGTAAATGGTGTTAAACTTCAAGACTTTCAAAGACAATGATCTACTAAATGTCCATCTGATGATAAGAACATGAGAATTTTCTTGGAACAAAATATGAATAATTGCTTATGTATGCCCTCCTTTGTCAAGCAAAACTTTTGAGGCATCTCCACCTAACTTGTGCGTCAATGTTGAAGTAGTTCAGAGCTTGAGAAACACGAATAGACTCTGTTTTGGTAAAGAACCTACGTGTACTCAAACTCCTATATCGAGCAGTTTTCTCAAACCAGTTGGACCTTTTGGTCAACTGAATTCGGAAACTAAACTTGAACTCTATGGCCTTTGGATGTGATAGAGGTTAGTTGGTCAAACTTTAAGATATTTCATCTTGTTTTACACAAACAATTGATCATGACAAGCAGAATCTATACAATGCATGGTGTTATGTCATATCAAGACATGAAGCATCAATTAGATGCATATACAAAAGTCATTGACTATTGTAGGATGCCTTTTCCACTTTCAAATGAAGACGTTAAGTTAAAAGCTCCTTCCACAAAACTCTGGTCTTTTAACGCAAAAAGAGGAAATTGCTCTAGCCACAATATTTCCTCCAGTCGTTTGTTATGTTTTTTTATACTGACCACAAATTCAGTTTTCTTTAAATTTCTAAATATCTTGCTTCAGTGCCTGATTGGTATCAACATAATATCAGTTTCAACAGCTAAAGACGAGTCACAGAAATTTAACGATAATAATCAGTCCATAAAGATGCTGAGACTGTGGGTCAATATTTCAATCGATACCACGGGCATTTAGAAATATTGTAGCCTAGCACTTGATCTACATAAAGTGAAACAAAAGAACAAGTTGTAGATAGGACTAATTATGTCTTGGTGAATATTATTGGCAATTAGTCTTCAATTTTCACGGACGAGGTAGAGACTAAGTTTGAACTTGGTCACTGCGACCAATTTTATAAATTCATTCGCAAGTAATGAAGCTTTTTTTTTTTTTAAGTTATTATAAATGATAAATTAATTTGAGAATATGGTTCAAAACAATTCCCATGACAAATGATGATTCAAGCAGCGCTTTGTGTCACTCTTCTAGTCCACTTCCTCAGTTGTTGTTATGCTAATAAATGAGCAATTGTTCGTCCTTTAGAAACCTAAGAAACCCAAATAAAAGATGGAAAAAAATACGGATGATTCATTTGAATCAAAGATGACATAACAGTCAGGTCTCTTCCAATATCTTTTTTTTTTTTTTTTATCTTACAAGTCACAAAATATTTCACTGGGAATAAGGGAATAGTAGAACAGCTCTGGAAAAAAAAAATCTGATAAATCCTAAAATAACAGAAATCTATAGGAGTTGAAAAGAAGCAGATTACATTAGGGGTGCATCTGCAAAGACTTCAGCCAGCATGCCATCATCACTACCTTCCATGGCAAGCAATTCTGCCTCCCTCTCTTCCTCATTGGAAAAGTCTCGTCTTTCAAGCTTGGCATGAGCTGCAATGCATATCATTTTCTGAGCTCTTTCCAAGGAAATTTTCGACTGCTTATGGGCAGAAACCTTCCTGATGAAAGAAAAATTGCTCTTAAAGCCACATGATGTTGCATGCAGAAAAATGAGCCTCACGGCGAGCTTGCGTAGGGAATTAAACTCACTGAGGCAAGTTTCCCAAACAAGTCTACTGCTGAGTGGATTTGCTACCTTCATCTTCCCTGTAATGGGGTCTTGTTGTTTCATCTGCACAGCCTGTGCATAAAGAGGGTCAAGCCCTTCTGATCTCCACTTCATGAGCTCCATCAACACAACATGAGCTTCTTCTCGTGAAGCCAGCCTCGTCAATAACTTATCTACATCTTTCTCTTGTTCACGAGTTAAGCACTTGAATGGAGGAAGGTACTTTCCATTTGCATCTTTAACCAAGTATAGCGGATCAAGTATAAATGCAGCTGACCATGCAGGGTGATAGTTCTTCCTGAACCGTTTTTCAAGTATTTCATCCACAGGTTCTACTGCAACACTATACTTAACGCACCACTCCTTCACCTTCGCTCTTACCTCCTCCCAGAGAGGCAAACACCGACCAACCAACGGCCTCTCCGCCTCCATGTCCTGAACTACTCCTCTGATGAGCTTCACCAGCGCATAAACCGCCTCTAGTTCACTCCAAAACCCCTCACTCTGAACAATCTCGGCAATCTCTCTGGCCAATGGGTCCTCCATACACACCACCTTAAACGCGTCCTCCATCACCACCATTTGGATCACTGCAGCACAGCTCAGGATGTCCTCCAACATTGGAAACACAGATGCAAAGTCCTTCGACACATTACATCTGGGTGAGGGAACTCGAACCAACCCAGTACACTCCAGCTCCTGCATCCGGTACCTGAGAAAACTACCCCTAACCTGAGACTCAGTGTTGATAAAATTAGCAACCTTGAGAGAATTTTCAGTGACAACCCGGAAAAGTGGGAGCCCGCTGCTAAAATCCCTGATCAAACCCGTGAACCCGTGAACCTGACAAGCAACATTCACCATCCAATGGTTCTGAGCCTCCAAGTTCCTCAACGCCTTACCCTTAAACCTGTCTGAAACGATCCCTACACACCTCTCCACATCACTCCCACAAACACCCCTCACCACCTCCCACAAAATCTCCTCAGCATACTTAGACGACACCTCGCCTCCATTTAGCACCACCTTGTGGAACACGCTAGTCCCATTGGGAAGATTCACTATAAACTTCACCACACCATCCTCGCCCTTCCAAGCATCACACCCGACTTGAAAAAACAGTGCCTCTCTGATTCTAGCTTCGGACTCAGCCTTGGCCACCCCGAACCTATCCTCGAGCCTAGAACCATATATCTCGCGTCTCAACAGAGCCACCGGCAAACCCAGCTGGGTGAGAAAGGACTGAAACTTGGGATGTTCAAGGGCAGAGAGAGGCACAGAGCCACAAGACTCGTAGAACCAATCTGCCAACAATCCAACAGCGGAGTTAACCTGGTCATTGGTCAACTCAGGAGGAGCAACATGCGACAAATTCCTAGGACTCTTAAGCTTCTTCACGCTGTCTTCGAAAACAGCGAGAGCACACAAATCATCTTGCCCACCGGACAACACCAAATGCTGAACGGACCGGTCCTGATTCGGAGAGGTTGAGGTGGAGGTTCTCTTTCTGCCGTTGTTGGAGTGGGAGTGCACGGTGGAAATAGGCGAGGGTGAAGGCAGCGAAGAGTGGTTGAAGTTGGGACACGTCCCACGCTTGAGATGCTCGGAAGCGGTTCGAGAAGGGTTGGAGGCAGAGAAGATAGAATCACAGAGGGAGCACTTGAGCTTCACCGCGTTGCCGATGAGAATGGGCTCGAGGTGGGCCCAGTACCACGCGCCTTTGCCTTTGATCGCCCGCGTGCGCACTGTCAGAAGGCCCTCGTAGCGCTTCCTCACCGCCCTGACGGCGGCGTCGGGGTCGGGCTCGGTGGAGGTGGAAGGCATTGTCGAAGCAATGGTGGAAGCCATTGCTACTTACTAGCCCCGCCACCGGTGTTGTCGGCGGAGTCCCATGTTGTTGCAAAGTGTTTGAGGATTTGTGCGAATGAAAACGAACAGGAGATAGATAGGTTGGTTTCAGTATATATAGAGTTGGTGTTTGGAGAATTGGATGCATGGCATGGAATTGAAACTTTGAAGGGAGAGAAGGGAGAAAGAAAAAACGACCATGGGTCCATGCTACTACGTGTCGTTTTGATGTTTGGTTTGGTGGAGAGTAGAAAGAAGAGTCACGAGTCAACCCATTTTTGTATTTTTTACCAGCAAACATACATCTCCTCCATGCATGCCTTTCACTTCTCTTTTTCTCTTTCACTTCTGCAATTTGGTGAAACCACCCAACAAGCCAATATTCCACTTATACATCATAATTTGCTTTGAATAACATCCAAAACATTCTTATCCTTCGCCACTAACTATTCTTGTTTTCAATTTTTCTTTTTTATGTACATTACTAAAATCAACACAGTTAATAGTTCTAAATTAATACTTACAGAAGTGATTTTATTTTACTTTTCAAAATAAGATCCTTCTATTAACAAGTTTGTTTAAAAGGGATGGTTAATGCACAGCTCAATCATTTTCCCAACTTTTTCTAGTATTTAAATTATTATTTTTTTCAAAATCTTATTCCATATCGATATTTTGATATGATGACATGATGATGGTACTCTCACTTCTCCTCTCTATTAATTATTAAAAGCCAATTAGGAGCTAATTAAATGCGATTTTAAGTTTATGAGCGTTCAATTTTTTGGAGAGAGACAAATGTAGAAGAAGACAATTTGAGTTGATCCATCTTCAAATTAATTGTTGATTCTTGAAGTTATTAATGATTCAAGTTCTTTATACTACGGTTTCTTCTTAATTAGTTTTGATGATGTATGGACTCTTTAATTAGTCTCACTCATGACACACTATGACAACAAATTAAAGAAAAAAGTGTACCCACTCTCTTGTTCAAAAGTCATGTCCATATATAACAAGTTATTTTTTCTTTGTACATGAGTAGTAATTTTAGTTTAATTTATATTTACAATTATATTTCTTTCATTCTTTCCTTTGAAGTTAAATATTTGAAACATTTTAATGACTCGCATTGTAATTAAAACATTTCAAATAAATTTGTGAAGTATGACTGAATAAAAACCTGATATGAAGATTGAAGAACGAGAATGGATGTACACATAGAAACATAGGATGTAGGCATGACAATGAGACGGGTTTTGGTTTCTCGATCTCTATTTCCATCTTGTTGGGATTAGAAATTAAGTTTTTATTTTCGTTTTCGTTGGATTTTGGGTTCTCCGTCCTCGTCTCACCTCCGATTTATATTATTTTTAAAAAGATAATTATATTTATAATAAATTAATTTTATTATGTATGTTTTATATATAAATAAATATTTATAATTTTATAATTTATAATAATTATTAATTAAATATATATTTTAATTTATTATATTTATATTAAAATATGTATGTAAAAGAAATATTTAATCATTATTTATATATATATATATAGAATATTTATAACATTATTTTTATTATTATTATTATTATTATAATACTCGTATTTGAATACTTATAACATTATTATTATAATACTGTATTCAAACATTTTATTATTTGATTTTATATATAAGTTAATTTATTTTTAAGTTATCATTTAAAAATATGAAATATATAGTTTATAAGGAAATATTTAATAAGTTAATTCTTATTTAATTAGTTTGAAGTAATAAAAGTTTAAATCATCAATTCTTTTTAATCCTTTAAAATACAATTATTTTATTAAGATAAAATTTGATATATGATAAATAAAAATAATAAGATAAAAAATATGACATAATAAAACCTAATAAATATAAATTATAAATAAAATAATATTAGTTACTACTAAGATTTATGTAAAATATTTAGAAAAAAATTAATTTTGTGTGTTATCAAATTGGTTGAAAAGATTGAAAAAAAAAACAAATTGATGAGAGAGATTAAGAAAATATGAAAAACTGCAAGGTAAGAGAAAATAATACAATAAATTAATTTATATAAAAGATTAAAAAGACAAAAAAATTAAAAAATGGGTAGAAGAAAAATAAAAATTTATGAAATATAAAAAAATGACCTTATATATAATAGAAAAAGAAAAGGAAATATTTTTAAAATATTAATATTTTAAAATTTAAATTTAAATATAAAGTCGGGACGAGAACGAGATTGAGGTGGAAATTGTAATATCCATCCTCGCCCCTGACCCTGACCTTTTAAAGCGAGAAAAATCTAAACTCATATCCGTTCCCGATCAATTCAGATTTTTTCTCGTCAAACTTAAAACGTAAACATATCAATCCTCACATTTACGAATTTAAATACAAAGTCGCACAATTATTTGACGTTAAAGTTGAAAAAAATAAGACCAATGCCAAGAATGAGTGTGAAAGTCAAAGTTTCCAAACTGACGAATCCACAAGTGCTCATTCCAACATCGTAGTAGGGTTTTCAATTCAAGGGATAGATGGCTTCAACACTTCTTAAAATATGAGTTTGGTGACAACCTAAAGAAACAACAATGTGGTCGTATTTGGAATTATCAATATGAGCTAGTTAGGAGACAAAGGTTCAACCCATCATCAAATGTTAAGATTGATTGCATCTGAGTTCGTCAAGCACAACCACAAATATTAAGGTTTTATGTTTACCTTCAAGCACAACTGCATATCTATATTAGTTATATACAAATTTATATGTACTAAAATTAATATTGATAAATAAATAACGATATATTTTTATGTATATTTATGGAAATCTGTTTTAGTATATAATTTTTAATATATTTTAAATGTAAATTATAATTGATTAATTTATTTTAACATAAATTAATTTATACTATGAATAATTATATTTTTATTTATTTATTTTTGTTACTATCACTACTAAAAATTCTCATTTTTCATGGGAATATTTTTACAAATTTTTGTAAAAATTACAAAAAATAAGTTTTCTATAAATTTAAACAATTTTTTGCAAGAAAATTGGTAAAAAAAACTAGTTTTCTAGTAGTGTATAATTATTAGCAGTGTCATTCCTATCATCTCTGTCCCATCATTAGTATAATTTTAAGGAAATATGGTTGAATAAATTTATATTTGTTGTGTCTAATAAAATTGTAACAAATAATGCATGCAACAAATTTAAAAACATAACCTTTACTATTAGTTAAAACACAAAAAAGGTTACAAAAAGTTGTGAGTCTAATTACTTATTTAATGAGTTTTATTAACGATAGAGTATGTTAAATAATGTTGTCAATACTCTTCTAAAGCTGTTATAGAATGACATAGGGAAAAGATAAACACGAAATCCCTTGTAATGAATGATAATTAAGATGAGAAAAAACGTGGTTTTGGTGAGGGAAGAAAGTTGATGACATAATTTCACCTAAAGCAGCACATGTGGTTGTTAACAATAGACTTTACAAGTATTAAGTTGCAATGTCTTATTCGGATTTATAAAGAGAAGAAATTTAATGTAGTAACTATTTGAAATTAAAAAAAAAAAAAAAAAGGCATTTTTGAACTTTTTTGGAGGCTGATAAAGATTAATGAAAAAGGTAAGATACCAGTCCCTGGTATTATTTGTGGCTACGATTAATTATAATTATTGTGGTAAATGATTACACAATACATATTATACCACACATGTGTATCTTCTAAATATTGGCCTTATATTTGTTATCAAGAAGAAGAAAAGGTACATATAATAATTCAACCACTCAATCAATAATCCCTCTTTCCCACTTTGCTCCGGAGATTTGGCTTTGCAAAACTCTAATTATTACAATAACTTTATTTCTACGATAACTTTCCAACATTTCATGCCATTTCATAATTCTATATCAATAAAACAAAAATTACGTTGCAAATTTAATGCTTCGTCTTAATTATCTCTTTAATGTTAGCATTTTTATCTTTTAAACTCTAAAATGTACATGTTTCCCTTTACAAAGCGTCCAATCTAAATAAAAGGAATGGAGGGTGGTGATGGTCAATGAAAAAGGATAGAAAAAAAAAAGAAGATAAAGAAGCAAAGTAAAAATAAATAAATAAATACTTTTTTTTCTTCTTATTATGACTTAAAAGGATTTGATTTTTAGAATTGAGTATGAAACTAATGATTAGTTAAAAATTTATATACTTAAACTCACTTTCATTCTTCAATTATATATGTGTTATTCCTTAAGTTTAACATGTTTATTATTAACAGAACTTTATCGTTGGGACCCAATGTGAAGTTAAATGGTCAAATAATTATCTAATAGTGGTAGTATAATAAGTCCAAGAACAATTACTATATAAACTTTTTTTTTATCTTCTTGGAATTTGAATTTGGACATAAATTAACCTTAAAATTTGTCTCATGACGCAATAATTATTTTCTATTATATTAGACTATTTTCTTCATATAACATTGAATTGAAGATAATAAGGCACAAAAAATGAATATGATTGAAACAAAAACTTAGACAAAATTATTGGAGTGGCACAAGGAGGTGTCTCGGAGTCACTCCACTGGATGAGATGAGACCAAACCACTCCTAAACCACCAACCACACTTCACAAGTAATAATAATAACAACAACACAACAATCAATGTTTGACCAGAGAATGTTAGACGAATCTGGGATATCTACCATGAAAACCAATACCTAATGAACAATGATGAAGTGGAGGTTGCAGAAGCCAAAATGGGTACCTAATTAATATCTATTTTACATTTTATCAAACATTTCATTTGCTTCATTCTTATGTTGTCCATGTTTTCAATCATAGTTATTGAGGGAAGTAAATTGCGGCTTTTCAGTTTCTTTAATATTCGTTCATTTACTGTGCTTTTGTGTTGATAATCAAAATGCATATGAACACTGTACAACTTTCTTATACATGTTTTGAAAAAATGAAGTCCAGAAATATTAAAAAAAAAAAGAACACCCACTACCCACTGCAATGTAAAAAGCCTTTTTCTAATAAAATATATAATTTTATTAATATATAAATAAACAAAATTATAATTTTTTTAATTTGATTGATATAAATGATAAAAAATTATTTTAATAAAAATTAAAATAATTAAATTATAATCAAATAAAAATTATTATTATTAATATAATTTAAAATGTTATAATTATTTTACTTATTTTTATTTTAATTATTAATATGATTATTATTATAATTTTTATTATTAAAATAATAATAATTATTTATATATTATATATAATCTAATTTAAACATTCCATCCGTTTATTCTCAAGGAAGGGTTTTTTTTTGGAAATTATAAACTTTTTATATGTAAATGAATGATACTCGCATTTCTAAACATACACTAAAATTATATTTATATCATAATTTAAACATTTTATTACAAATTTAATTATAAATCTAAAATATAATTTATATATCTAAAAATATTTATATTATTATAAATGTTGATAATAATTGATATATATATATATATATATATATATATATATTAAAAAAATTATTATATGTTTTCCAAATGGTAGTTAGACTAAGTACAAGTGATATTTCAATTTAAAATATTTTAAATTGACATATACGGTTGATGTAATAGACAAGATTAGGAACCTCTAATAGTATTCTAGATTTAAACTCAAAATCAATTTACGAAATGACTTTGACAAATAATATAAATTGTAGTTAAAGATTGAAATAAGCAATGTAAATTTTTTTCATCATCTTTTAACTTAAAAAAAATAAAAATAAGAGCGATGATTGAGACTCTGTCCAACACTAAATGATTAACAAAACATTTTAATTCATGAATTCATAAAAATTAGAGACATATCAAATCACGTGTCTTTTAAATCCCATTCATACAATATATATATATATATATATATATATATATATATATATATATATATAAATTTTAACTAATAATAGCAAAATGTGATAAAAGTAAATGTAGGTACTTTCAAATTTAAATCAATAACTCACTTTTAGAGAAAAACTTCCATACACCCCAGATGTCATATTTACTCAAGTCAACTTAAAATATCATAACTCATTCTCTCATTTATCTGTAATTAATCTCTCATAAGAAACTAAAAATAATTATTTTATAAATTATACTTTAATATAATTTTAAATTTCAAATAATAATATAATTTAGTTTATATTTAAACAAAAATAATATATATATATATATATAATAAAATAAATTATTTTATATATTTTAAATTAAGATAATTATTTTTAAAAATTATAAATAATTTGTTTATTTAATTAGATTATATATTTTTTATAAATAATAAATTCACATAATAAACTATTTTTTATGTCAATCAATATTATTTATAATTTTTTAATTATTTGTCTTATTTTTAAATAACTAAAATATAAAATATGTATTTTATTTAGATCTAGACTAAACTATATTACTGTTATTATTATTTAAAATAAATTCTTAAATATTTTTTAAATTATAATTTTTTAAAATATTTTTGTAATAACGTGTGAAGAAGTAAAAGAAAGCAAGTATTAGCGAAACATAACCACTTATCCCATTTTAAGTGATTATGTGAAAATAGATAAGATGTGTGTGCATATTAGAATTATTATATGAGAGAGTAAAAAGTAAAAGAATGATAATAAAAAATAAGGTTGATTAAATTAAGAAAAAGAGAGTTAAAAAAAATGAATATAAATATTATAATTTGATAAGATTGATTTAATTAATAAAAAATAAATTAAAAGAAAAATAATAATAAAAAATAAATTTATTTGAATAAAAAAATAAAAATTGTAAAAATAAAATAAAAAATAATTTTATTTTAAAAAAATAAAAATTGTAAAAAAAAGTTATTTTTTATATATTATTTAATTTTTTATTATTATTATGATTATTTTAATTAGAAAACAAAAAATATATTTTTTAAATATTTAAAACATAATTGATTATGTTCACAAAAGAAATCAACATTTTCGACAAATCTTTGATAGTGTGAATAGAATGTTAGAAGGTGCTTTTTTTATTGGGATAAAAAAATTAATGCATCGAAAATCTAAATTTTCAAATACTTTTTGCACATTTCTACACTTAGAAACTAACATAACATCCAAGTAAATCAAAGTGCAAGTAAAACATTCAATTTAATAAGTACTAAAATTTCATTCTAAAATGTGCCAATTAATGTTTAAGTTTTTTTTTTTCTTTCACCTTTGCTCTGATTAAGAATAAAATTATAGATATTTTGTTAAAAATTCAGTGCATAACCGAGATCAATGAATAAAACATTTGGATACTCCAAATAATTGCTGTTAAATTTGATCAAGTAATATATTATGAGATATTAAATAATAACATTTAGTTCAAAAACAACAATATTATTGGGAAAGATAAGTAATTCAATAAAAAAGACTAGACTAATTGCAAATGTAGCATCAGCTATTCATCCTATAAAAAGAATCACCCTAAGTTTAAAGTCTAAACTGCATTGTATTTGATCACGCAGTCATATAAGCGTGCCCCAAGAAATTCTGCAACCTCACGATGTTTTACCTGTAAAACAATGACAAAAATAAATGACATAAGATAGAAGAATAAAATCATCAGAATCACATTTTCATTTGTTAAGAAGCAAGTAAAAATATTGATAAAATGCATTACCATAGCAATATTGAGGGAATCACATGTAAACTGAGCGTAAAGATTTGATTCTATTCCACGTCCCTGTCAAAAGAAACAAAGTTGGAGCAAGATTCGAAAGAAAGTAAGAACCCAAAACTATAGCTTAAAACTTCCTTCACCACTGTAGGAGCATGCCACTGGTCTAAAAAAAAAAGAGAAAGTATATATAATGTGGAAGGAAGAGCTTACCATCCCTTCCAAGATGACGAGATCTACATCTTTGGCAAGACATGCTAGTTCCTGTGGCACTCCCGTAAGGTCAATAATCTGGAATCCGTTGAACAAACAAGAAAAAAACATTTAATGTAATCAGTAATCACCATACATACAAGTGAATGAACTGATGAAATATAGACCAATAACTATATAGAACTAAAACTTTCCTAATATAACAGAAAATTACTTGTAATTTCCTTACAGGTAAATCATTTCCAGAGTTGGCAACTACAAGATTTGAAGTACTGACACCCATGAGACATCCGTCTTCACCCTTTAACTGTGCATCAGCACGATAGAGTTAGGAGAGATCTTTGTCATATACCATAAGACCTAATTGTTTGTTACCTTACCTTTGATATAATTTCAGTTAGCTCAGTGTAAGTCACATCATTGAGGGAAGGTAATTCATTAGCTGCCAATATAACCTACATGCAAATAACATAAAATATGTTGAAACAATAAAATCATGAGAGAGCAGCACATGGAAAGCAATTTCAAATTCAAGCAGAACATCAAAATGGAGAAGCACTGTTGCACAAGGCAGTTAAAAATGAATCACGTCATACACCAAGAAGAGTCAGGCTAACCCAGTTAAAGTATTGATAATAAATTAACATAATATCTAGCTCCTCTATATTCCTTATAATGCAAAATAAATTCCAAGTATTTCAACACATTGATATACTGCGCTCAATGATAAAAAAAGGCTTACCACTATCCTTTCCTGTCCCTCTCCCATTTCAAAAAATAAAATAAAACATAAGAAAGATGGTAACAAATGACAAAATTTAGTTATGACATAAGTTTTAAACGGCCTGACCAAAAAACAAATGATAGAGTAACATGCGAGCAAACCTGACTTCCCCGCCGAAGGAGCTCCCTTGCAAATGGAAGAATACCCAAAATGATATCTGCACCAGAGTTATCAACAAATATGATCACCTGCCAATGTAACAGAATTTAGAGCCTTAACCCTGCACAAAATATGGCAGAAGACATAAAATGCATCATAAAATTGTATATTTCTATATCCACATGACACTTGCCTTCTTCCAGGACTTCTTGCTCCATTTCATTTTGAAAGTTTCAAGGTCATCAATAACCCAAGGTCGAGGGACAAGATTTTGACATGTAGCCAAAAAAGACACTCCATCCTTAGAGAAAGTCTCCGCAAGCTTCAAGAAATTGAAGGAAGAACAAGGTACATCAACTACAGCTAGTTATATCATCCTCTAAACTCTCGCATGATTTTAGTAAATAACAAATATGGCCTTCAATTAGGTAAATAAATTAGAATGAAGTTAGTTTCAAACCATATCAGGTTTCCTACTCAAATTGTCAATCTATAACTGAGCACACAGATAATAGATTACAGAATGGGTGAATACCACTAACAACTAACTAATTACTATCAAGTGTCAATTGACGGTATCCACAGCATGTGAACTACATTATTGAAGAGTAACTAAACCAAACCAGAAAATGGGAACAAATAAACGGTTGGTACAGTAACAAGGAGAAATAAGCAACTAGAACCAATGTTTGCATGAACAAGTAAGCCACTCCAGGTTGTTCCATGACTCATGGTTTTAGTTATTGACATCTACTGAGTGAACCTGAATCAGATTCCAAGTCAGAGGTTGAATGAGAGATTCAGTTGCGGAAAGTGAGGTAAGAGTTGTTGACACATATAAGCTTGCTACAACTTGAAGCATCAGAAGGAAACTATTTAACCAAAGGATTTAAGGCACTGGCAGAAGGGGAAAAGAACCAAGTGAGAAAGTGCTGAGAAGTGAGAACTCATCCCCTTTCCCTCCCTGGATTTTTTCCTCCTTCTCTCTGATTTTTCTGCTTCCCTCTCGACTTCATTCAGCTTAAGAGTCTTTAAATGTAATTGCGTTAGAATGTTACTGATACGTGATTTTATAGCTACTGTTCCTTGAGCATGAAATGGACTCTGGAGTTTGGTTATTTTCTTAACTGATCTATTCTGAGATTTAGGGACTAAGAATCATGAGTCCCAAAGTGACCAAAATTACACAGAGAAAATCAACGTACCTGTGAAGCACCAAGATCAAATATATTCCCTGCAAAAATTCCTCTAATTAAATTCTCTAAACGTTTCTCTTCATCTTCAATGGCATCATTAAGACGAACAACATTCTCAAATAGGGACATGGCATTTGTATTTTCTACATCCTGTTGCATTCAATCAGAGAGGAATTACAAATCTTGCGCAAATTAAAACAACATGGTTCACTGAGAGTCACAGCTCACAAGACCATTCCTCCTCCTATTGAAGACTAATGATATTAAGTTTCTTCAAAATTGGTTAATAGAAACTAGGCCTATAGCTAACAACGTTAAGAGAAGAATGCCATTAAATTTCACTGTATTCTTACATGGGATGTTAAATTATTTCAACCCCCAATACTCAGATATACTCTTTTTTTCTACATTTTAGCTTAATAGTATTAGCTTTTAGCACGCAGAATCGCATATTGCACACTTATTCTTACCTTTATGTTCTTGAAGATATCTGTGAATCCCAGTTCTCTGAGGATTTGCTCACGAATCCTGCATAGAGTCTAGAACAACCACTCCCAAGAAAAAGAGAGATGAAGGAAAATGAAGACGGGAGAAATTAGATAAGTACTAAAACTGCTGCATTTTACTTTATTATTAGATCAACATAGTAAACAAAATTTGTATATAGCTAAAGAACATACAAAGATATCAAGAGGCTCGTCTTGACCTGCAGGATCTTTCTTGTAATCTTCAAGTATTCTAGCATACCTTTTTGCAGGAAATGTATCAGCAAAAGATGCAACAACATTAATTGCTATTAACAACTCCCGTATTAATTTGAATTACTTGAACTAAGAATTACACAAACATAAAAAGAGGTGAAAAAAAAAAACAGTAAAAGCTTTAGATTCTCAAGAAACGTTATCCCTGTCTAATGTGGTTATTAATATATATATATATATAGGTCCTTGCATGCAACAAACCTCTCAAAGCTAAGAGACACACCTTTGAGCAAAAGTTTCAGCTTTATTTGCAGCATCAGGAACAGAAGTATCACCCTCAGCATGTTTCCTGAATCAAATCAAAGGTAAAACTTTATGTAATAAAGAAAGTTGCAATAATAGAAACCCTGCAATAATATAACAATCACACTTCACCAAACCAGGTAATGGTTGCATTAATATTGCTTTTAACCAGCTGCTTCTCTGTTTACGGTAATTACTAATGAGAAGCAGCAACTACACTGTGCTAGCAAGATTAGGTTAAAAAACACTATCAGACTGTTGGTTATTCGAATTGAAGCATGATGAATAATGCTAAAGCCCATCAGGTTGTTGGACATACCAATAGCCAATTAGTCCAAAGATACAAAGTTGGTAGATAAGGGACCACAAATATAGAGAAAATCAGAATTCATCAACTGATATTCATTTTGGAAACTTTATCTTTCATTTTGAAGGCCCGTTTTTCAATACCGATGACTGTGATACTATTAGTAAATGTTTACCAACCATTCACTGAGCCAGTACTCAGTAGACGCTTGTTTCTATTGAGAAGGAGGTTAATCCTAATTCCTAAGGTCCAAGAACAACGATATTTGGGGTCAGTGTACCACTTGTACAACTAAAGGGCATGCAAGATATGGATTAGAAAAAACGAATCGTGAACTACATCTAAAATTGTGTATCTTTATGAAAATAAAAAATTTAATCCGAACCCCATTTTGTTGGTGGAAATTTCCTTTTTTTAAAAGATAAAGTAGGGAATGAAGAAATTTGAGGCACAGCCCCTTTTTTGTTTTATGGAAGAAAAAGAGAGAGATAACATACTTGAAGGTGGGGATAGTTCTGAGGAGGAGATTAATCCAAGATATCTCGGTGGGAGTGGGAACGTGCGGATCGTCGGAAGGGAACCTCCAAGGAATGGTGCCTGCTGTGTATTTTTCAGTCCTCAACAATGGGAACGGGACCAACTGCGATAAACTCCCCATTGCTACCTCTGAATTATGTGAGTCACAATTAGTAGTACAAGTGAGAAAGATCAACTGTGAAGAACAGAGGAACTCCAACTAGTCCCACCACGATTCATGTACGACAACAAACAAACACATGCATATTTTGTCAGTTGTTAACATTTCTTATATACACAACATGCTGTCCTTATTTAGGCACATAACTAACCTTAGGCATAGCTAACTTTTCCTCTCTCTTTTTAAAAAAAAAAAAATCTTATTCAAAATGGAAAAATTGATGATAACATTGTTTTCGGGGCAGTGTTACTACCTATTGAAACTGTGGATTGATGGATGGACCTAGCCTTGGCAGAGATTGTAAGGGAAGAAGCAGAGAGATATGAGGAGATTGATGGAGGATAATGAGGGACAAAGTAAACTTGAGTTGGAGATACAATTCCCATTGAAACTGTTACCATTGATCACTCCACTTTTGGTGTACAGATCAAACTGTTGTACCCTTTAAATCTCAATACATTACAACTTACTTATTTTTTTTAATATATTTTTTTTTGTATCACTTGCAAACTTATTTTTAATTTAATAATTAATTGACTCATTAAAAAATTAATAACTTCTTGACTTCTACCCATCTATCAAAGTAGAGATTTGCGTAACTATAAAAAGTGTGTTTGTTGATTCCTATTCCTATCCCACTTTCCAGTGATGTTCTCTTTTGTAGCTCCTCTCCTACACATAATACGTTGTTTTGAGACATCACTACAGAGTCCTTTAGTTGTCGCACAATTTCAAATTCCTTTTTTTTTTTTTTATTCTTATAATTTCATTTTTTTTTTAACTTTCTTTCTTTTACAGTCAAATATTTCAAATTTTTATACAAATAAATTACTCTCACAATTCTCATTTCAAACTTATACTTTGCGATGGATGGTGTTTATACATGACATAATAAGACAACCTTCATATAAAATATAACTTTATTTTTAATCAAAATTTTACTGTAATTTTATGTATTTAAGTTATTTAGTTTTTCATATTTACTCGGCATGATATTTTAGTTTCGTTCGTAATAATCCGAAATTTAAGGGTATTATAATAAATTTAGTCTAATATATCCAAAACAAAAAGTACGAAAAATATAATAAATTAAGTCAAAATAATTATTAATTTTAAATTTAATTAGATTTATTGTGGATTCATTTATGAGTTTAAGAATAGATTAATTTATAAATTTATTGATAGGTTTATTTTATAAAATAATAATTAATTTAAAAAATAAAAATAATATTATTTTATTTAACCATATGTATTATAAATTAATTTGATAAAACATTTATTTATCTCAAAAATAAATATTAAAATAAATTATTAATAACAATTTAATTTAAGATATAATGTTATAATTAATTATTATTTCAAATCAATAAATTATTAAAAAAATAACAATAATAATAAAAAGTAAATTTTTAATTATTATTTTTTTATTAAATGAATCTAATTTTTTAAAATTTATATATTAAATTATTATATTTTAATAAAATTAATTTTATTTATATAATTTAAATTTTATAAATATTTTTATTTAAATATTTTTAATTAATTGTTTATTATAAATATGTTATTTTTTTAAAAACTTAATCAAATCAAAATTAATTTATTAATTCCTTAATCTAAGATAGAAACTCAATTAAACTTAAAATTATAACTCATTTTTACTTTACCATATAATCAAAATAAGATTGACCCAACACTGGTTTTTTTTAACTGCCCTGCAAAAACCTTGAAGTTATAATTTTTTTTGTCTTTCCCAAAGTTACTTAAATATATTTTTATATTGTTAAAGGACAAAAGTTGACGTAATTATGTTTTGAATTGTCATTTAACCACTTAAATATGTTGATTTTAATTAGGATGAATTTGCATAATACTTAGGTATAAAAGCAAGGATTATAATTCTCAAGTTAATTGAAAAAAAATTGGAAAAAAAGGAAAGAAGATTTTCTACCTAAGATTCGTTCAAGCAAGACAGACGCTTGCTTAAGCGAAAATACGTTAAAACTCTCGAGAATTCAATCGCTCAAGCGAATAATTCTTGCTTGAGCGGAAATCATCATTACTCGCTTAAGCGAATGATGCAAATTTTTTTATAAAAAAATAAGATATGTTTTGAGAAAAAGAGGAGTTGGGGGTTTTGAGAAGAGAGGCGCGACAACTGCTTAAGTTTTCGTCAAATCTTCAATTCTTCTTCATTTTGGATCATTATAATGATTATCATGAGTGACTAATTTCATTCTCTTAGGATTAAGTGCATTTCCTTTGAACTTTTTTGGTATCTTGGTGATATATTGAGATATTAATCTATATTTTTATGTTGACATTCTTATCTTTTTGTGTCTTTTAATGATTTTATCCTTGATATTCATATATATTGGAAAATATATCTTGAGACCCTAGATCAAGGTAAAAATGTTTGTTAATTGCTTAACACCCTAAACCTAATGGAAAATCTACTAAATGTATGAGGAATCTATGTTTACAAGGTTTTCTTATGAATTTCATGCGTAAGGAATCAATATGAATGATTTAAGTTGGTGACATCAACTTTGATAGTTAATTGATGTTCTTAATTTGACCTAATCATTATACAAAAGAGAAAAAAGGAATTAAGCCAATTTTTAATTCTTTTATATGATCTTTTCTAAAAGTACTTTATAGTTCTTTGTCATTTATTTTCAACCCAAATCTTTATGAAAAATCATTTTTGTGTTAATCCACTTAAGAAGCCTATGATTTGGAATTTTCAGTGAAACCATTTCTCATGTGATCGACTTTTATTTAATTGAAATACTATACTGCGATAGATAATATTGGTAAGTTTCCAAAAGACTAACATATCTATTGGCACCCCTCCCACACTTGGGCATGTTGGAGAATAATTCCATGTTTCTCAGGTACGTCATGGAACTGAACGAAGGCTCAAGCTCACCTATGACCCATCTACGTGGAGAATATGCCTTACCTGAGCGCCGTCGAGCCACCCTTCTTTGTATTCAACCCTCTTCAAGTATAAAACGAATATATGTTTATTTATAAATGCTTTCTTAAACTTCGATGATTTCATAACTTAGAAATATACTTCAGCAAAAAGACTAATTAAGATGAATTCAAAATTAAAGGTATTTATCGAGTAAAAGAAGGAAAAGTAAAAAGAGTGATTGTGTGCACTTTTTCGGTGATAAGATGAAAATGACTCGTGAGACAAAGGAGAAAATTTATTCCTAAATTCTCACACATTCATCCTCAATGACAAAAGGACTGTTTCTTTTATCATCTCCATCTGCTTTTTGTTTTCTTAGTGAAGTTAACTTCACTACGTAGTTTTTTTTCTTTCACATCTTCAATGCATATAAAGACACTGCGTGAACACCAATAATAGACAAGCTATATGTGAACATCGGTTGTAGCATTTTCAAGCACACAGAACAAGACAAAACAATTTGCCAACTGCCAAATGGATTAGTTACTTAGGTCCTCGGTCGTTTTCAGTGGGGCATGGTCCAAATTTTCAAGATCTTCAACAACCCCAGAAAGTGGAAATCAATGTAGTATTATTTTAATCAGAACTACCGATAATCTTTAAGGAAAAAAAGACTAATTAGCCAATCAGAGTAAGGATCCAGAGAGAGAAAAATAAATGCTGCATAAAAGTTTGGTGGGTGATGTCTTATGTCTAAGTTGATGACATAGAACACTGTGGCTGTGACCAATTAAGAAAGTGGCATGTGAGGCTCTCCACTGCTACAATAGGCTTTTTGATTATTAGTTTATTGGAATAAAAGCCCCACGTACAGTTGGATGAAACATCCCACATATATTTATACATCATCAACCCTCACACAAAAGTATATTGTCCTGTGCTTTTCTGGTACCATTCACCCATCAGCATTACCTCCTTAAATATTGTCATGAAAAAGAGGGTTCTGTCCACGTTTGCATCTATCCAAACACCACTTTAAATAGACCTTGAGACCTAAACCTGCCTCTAACTCAAGCCAACAACAAAAACAACCACCGTCTCTTTCTTTCTCATCCGTGTTTGCCCCTCCTTACTTGGCCATGTTGGATTCTGTGGTGGAGTACATCACTCAGGCAGCTTCCAGCTATGCTTTCATTTTCTGCTTCTGCAATTTGATCATAGTCATTATTCTAGTGGACATGAAGCCCAAGCTCGGGTTTGATCGAGGGAGTGAAGAAATCTCTCTGTCCATGCCCACAAACACGGGTATACATGGCGCAAAATCCAAGTGTTTAGTCAGCAAAAGCACAGTATCTCCACAATCAACAGAAGTGGGACATATCAAGGAAGAAGTGGTGGTGGACAGAGCTGAAACTGAAGGTAGTTATAACTGCAATTGCAACAGTACTGACGAAGATGATGAGCTGAGGAGAAGAGTGGAAGAGTTTATAGAAAGGGTTAATGAAGGGTGGAAAGCAGAATATTTGAGCTAATCAAGTTTGCTATGGGGTGAGAATAATAATAAGGAACTTTTGGAGTGAGAGTTTTGATATGTGTCAGTTTGTTTGGTTAGTTCCCTCATTCTTGAAACATTTGAAGTGAAATGAGTATTTTTTGTTTTGTTTTGTAGTACCATTGAAGTTTTCTGACCCAAAACTGCTCTTACTTTGTTTTTGAAATACCCTGCAAAATAAAATAAAATAAAAAGTGATTTGGCAAAGAATAAATATTTTTTTTAGAAATGTGGTGATTTTTATACTATCATCTAATTAATTGACAATATAATTGTTTTTTATTCTAAGAATGCATGAAAATTAAAATCTTTGTTAAGGGTACAAAAGGAGTGAGTGAAGAACACCAAGAAAAGAATAAATAGATATTTTGGTTCAGAAGCTTATTCAGTCACATGTAGAAGGAAAGGAAAAAAAATGCCTATGAGAAGCATGCCACGAAGCATCGTACGTGGAAACTCCTTTTTAATCTTACTTTCAAATTTTATTCCACGACACTCCTTTCCTTTTTCCACTCATACTTCATGCTCCAAGCCAAAAAGGGTTATATAGTCTACTTTCTTGGTGTTGGGTGCTAAAAGATAAAAACAGATTGAAAGATGAAGAGTATCAAGAATAGCCAAATTGTTGCACCTATTATAGTGCAAATTTTTATGCATGTTTCGGACAAACTAATCATACTTTAGATACAATTCATGTTTGACTAAATATAATTTTAAATGGATTGATCTAGAAGTTAGTCTGGAAGCTGATGTATTTGAGGCTGTATTATAGTCGTTATTAAGGCAAAATAATTAGTAGACTTTGTTATTTGGATATTGAGCCAGTTGTATGACACGATAAAATTTGAAAAAAAAAATAATCATAATCTCATACTTGATCAAATTACAGATATATGGCAAATAATTCATTTAAACAAAAATTAATTCCAAATAATTGGAGATATTTATTAGTTCCCGTTTGGCCGTTCCTTGATATAATAATTTTGAGCAAAGAATCAGAGTACCAAAAGGTAAGCCAAGGAGGCTGATATGCAATTTCTTTCACAACAAATAATAGAGTTACAGTTCAGAAACACTCGCATCCACTCACATTTTTAACATCCATATAGAGAATATAAATAAGAGGGGAAATGGCACAACAACATATACCACTATATCTAATTGCTACACCAATGAGTAAACAATACTAAAGATACATTTGGAGAAATGACACGTGGAAACCTAACAAACAGATTTGCCAACTAACACCTATTACCAAATAGTGCAACTTGCGTCAAAACCATTGTGTGACACCCATCTGACCATCAGAGTTGTTGTCTTTTTAAGTTAATTGTCAGCTGTCAGTCAAGCATGAGTGAGGAGCCTATATGAGGTTGACTCTGCATGATATCAATAATTCACAGGGAATATGTTTAGCATGCAGCCTCAGCGTTTGATTGGCTTAAATTAGACTCCTTTTCAGGTATAGGATCTTTGTCATCAGGAGATGAGTTCCTAGAGTCTTGACCATTGTTAAAAGAAACAATATTCTCTTCTTGAAAAGCTGCAGGTGTCATAATAGGCTTTACTCCACCAAAACTGACTTTTAGTTCCTCACTAGAGATGAGAGTAACAGGTGAAGTGGTAATAGTTGATATCTGCTCCGCCCTTTGCTTCTTATTTTTTTGCTCCAACTGGTGACCAGGAAGAAAACTGCCCACCACAACCTGATCCAGAAAAGAATGAGAAAAGCGACTACTGAAATATGGCCATCATACACATATATCTTTCGTTCACACCATCTTTTTGTTTCTATTCCTACTTTTCTGGGGAAACTGACATAGCATAAAAACAAGTCAAGAAAATCTCTATCCAAAAGCATTGCTCATCTAACCAATAAAACAAATTAAAACTTGCTTCATCATGATGGGAATAATTTGAACATCCAGTATCCGCACTGAATTAATATTATCATATTTCCTTAGAAAGGTTGAGGTTATAAAATCTCAGATTAACAATTTAAGAAGGTTCTTGAATATTTTATTAAATATCCCCTTCCTATATAGCATGAGGTCTACCTGAACAGGGCCAGCAGCTACCAACAAACCAGCAAGTCCACCCCCCATTACTCTACCATCTGGACCGGCCAAAGAGACACTCATTCCACCAGATCTGCTTCTAGTAACTCCATTGTCAGTTGGCATAAAGGAACCAGACAAGGAAAGAATTTCAAACCGTCCCTGTAAAATAAAAAATTTAAGTTAGAGCATATTTAATCAATTCACTTCGGACATAAACAAAATTGGAAGATATACATCAGTATGTTAGTAAATAAATCGCAAAGGATGAGTTATCTTTGTTGAGGAAATTAGTTAATCAAAAAGCAATGTAACCATATAATTAATCCCCATAACAAGTACAACATGCAAAGAGACATTAGTTTTCTAAACAAGAAAAAGTGGTCCAAAGTGGTTTCCGAGATGTGACCAGAATGGAAACTTGAACTAATAGTTTTTGGTTGTAAGTTAGCATGTCTTGGTGGATTGAATAAGGTGAATGTCTGTGACAAGTGGACGCAAAAAACAAATACATTACAAGAAGATTCATCCACAGTCTTTAACTAACATATACAGAACACTACATGAATAGTGTTGAGCTATGATAGTAACGGCGAAAACAGAAGTCCTATCCCACTAGGAGAGATCAGTTACATGAATCACATGACACCATTTGATTCAGTTAAATACAAACTCTTCAGAGATATTGTGTTATCCTGTGAAGGTAATTCAAACAAATAAATTAGGAGAAATCATGAATATAAATAAAAAGAAGACAGCATCAAAAATCTAGAATTTGTAGGTAAGAAGCTAGAAGAGTAACAAATTACAATAACCTTGTCTTCAAAGTTAGTTAATAAGATTATCATAGCAACTGATTAGTTGAAATACAAGGTAAAAACAATGTTTCTGAGCAATGCTGTTTAGTTAAGTTTACCAAAAAAATGTTCTAAGGGGGAAGTGTGAATGTAACATTCATGAATTAAAAAAAGTATTACGATAAAAATACAATGTTACTCTTATTAAATAATTTATATGGTAAATGATTATTTCTGGAAAAAGTCACTTTAACTCTTTAATTTCTAGGAATATTTGTACTAACCAAACAGATATTAGTGATTCTTAGGAATCATGATCACAAGATTAATGATTCCCAAACATGAAAAAACTTATCTTGTACCATACGTAAGTGTAATGAAACTAATAACATCAGTTACAGATAATTTTGCACAAGAAGTTTAATCAAATAATAAAGGCCGTTATCCTTGTCCACTAGTCAAAATCAGATATAATGAAAATGTTTAGCCAGCACAGCCCTGATTCTGCAATTTATTTTTGTTAAAATTTTAAAAATCTGCATTTGATCCATCCATTTCCACTTAATATTATCTAACTGCACACAAAACACTTGCAGTGGTAACTACTGTTCATATTATGCAGTCAAAGACTGAATGATTTGTTTGGTCCTTTTAAAGTATATTTTTTTTTTCTATTTAGTCATTGAATGTTAATAAATAAATAATCCTTGAAAGTAACTTATATTTATCACATTCGTCTTTTGTTTCAAACTTGACTACATACTATTAGAATAATGCAATTTAGTCCTTACATATATGGACAAAATTAAAGTTTTAATGTTAACATGAAAAGACTTAAAATAAAAAAGGATTATGAGAGATAGATGTTACTTTCCAGGGCTTTATTTAAATTTTAGGACTAAATTGAAATTTCCATACACATTAAAAGACTAAATTGACCATTCTACCAAAAATAACTTATTTTCTTGTTGTGTTGATGATATAAGGTGCAACTCACCTCATATGTTAAAGTACCCCCACAAGAAGATGGTTGACGAAGTGTAACATTTGAAATTGTCCCAGTTGCAGAGAGAATGCATATAGCGCGTGATCCTTGTTGTGAGAAGGACATAATTTTCATTGTGACATCCTGATACGGGACCATAAGAAAATCACATAAGACAAGTTAGCATACTGCACACGAGTAACCAAATTATAAACATGTAAGCAATAATAATAGTTAACTTCAATAATAATGACACTGTCCACCACCACATAAGATTTCCCATACACAAATCAGTCATATCATTGTTGCAGATTTGAAAAAAAAAAAAAAAAACTACGATAATAACATTATAATAAAGTTAACATCCTTATAGTTCTATTCATAATTTATGGACAAACTAGAGATCATAAGAAATGAAAAAAATCCATAACTTATTTCATTTATTTTTCCACAAGTTCTTCAATCGAATGAAGCTCACCATCTTGCAAGTAGGGGGCACTGTTTATCTTAAAATGTTTAACCAATTCTCTAACGGACAATCATCACTGAAAATAAATTATTCTAATTGATATCCTAATTCCTTGAAATTAATAATAAACAGACAAATGATCATAAGGAATAAATATTATTGGATATTAAACGTAAAGTACAAAAAATAAACACTATTAAGAGAATGAACAATGAACACATAAAGTACAGAAACGGATATGGAGTTTGAACAATGAACATACAGAAAGGAACATATTAACATTTTTTAGATAATTTCATATTTTTCCTCTTTTCATAAAAAAAAATGTTTTCTTGGAAAAAAAAAAGATATTAAAGTGTAATCAAAATAAATGGTCTTTGCATTCCCAATGTATATATTGCATTCATACACAAATTGACTGGAATAGAACTATAATCTTATTAAACTTCAGAATAAAGACCTAAATGGAAATAAGCAGAATACCTCGCCAGCATTTACTGTGAGCACATGTGGTGTGAAATTGGCACCAACTGAGTATGCTATTCCATCACCTAAAAAATGCATACATGGGAAGATGAATAGAAGGAGAGAGACCCGAAATAGAAAACTGTATTAAAGTAGTCCAGAAAGGAATGTTCTTTATACTTCAAAAGAAAGAAAGAAATTGCAATAATCAATAGTTCATATAGAGTAATTCATGAAATTAAAGAAATGAGTTTCAAAATTACAAGAAAATTTTGGGGGAATAAATTATGTTGATACACTTTAGCCAGAAATAGAAGATGCATTCAACAAGCCACGTATATATCTTACATCTACCTCTTTCATCCATTAAATAGACAGCCAAGTGAACCACACGCATCAAAATATTACACAACAGATAGTTAGCCACATGATGTACCCTATTATAACACTAAATTCAGATTCATCATCACCCTGAATCTACTCTGACTCTGATTCTCTTTGAAGGTTCGGTAGGATGTCTAGAATATGACATAATGGACTTCATAGGTGAGGCAGAATTCCATGGTTAGAACCACGGTTATAGGGTATCCTGTGTGGGGAATGGATAGATGTGGCTTCTAGTATCTACCATATTATGGCCTAGCCTAGCCAGCAGGTTTAGAATTTCAGCAACACATAGAAGGACAGATGTTTTATAGACTTAACTGGTGACAGTAGATTCAGGGTAATGATGAATCATCGGGAATGATATGGAAGTCATGTTCATCACCAAGCTACATGCAGCATAAGCATGTCTAACATCTTGAACAAAACAATTCAGTGTTCACATGTCCCCTTGTCATGATGTGGAACTATATACAGCACATAGGGGTATGTTTGGGTGTCACAAAAGACATGAAAAAAAAAAGGAAGAGAAAGAGGTATGATTTATTTCTTTACGTTTATTTCAACGTTTAAAATCACCCAAAATTGGAAGAACATTTTTTATTGTTCAAAAAAATGAAAGGAGAATTAATAATGATCTAATGAAGAGCCCATATTTCCTTTCTTTTTATAAAAACTTCAACGCATGAGGTCCACCTAAAAAATCTTCAATAATCCTCCTCCGTCCAAACATAGGAGACACAAATCTCCTGCATGAACTGTGAAAATCATTTCATTCCATATTAATGTTACATAAATGGATACTACCAGTCTCAGAATCCACTCTCGCGTCCCTTAATGAATGATTTCCACTTTTCAAAAATATTTCCGACCAAAATTCCAATTACGAAATCCATTTTCCAATCATGCCAATATTCAACGAGGAAGTTTAGAAGCTGCTAAAAACAATTATTAGAGTAGACTTTAGACCAGTTCAAGTGTGGCACATCAGCTAATAACAACTGTTGGACTCAACCTACTAAATAAGCTGGTCCCTTCATTTACTCTAACTGTTTTTCCATGGTCAGATAATTCAACCCTCTTCCCCTCACAAAGGAAAATAAATAGTACCATATGCTACCCTGAAACAAAAACCAACCTCACTCTCAACCACAAAATATCCCCATCCACCTCACAACTTGTATCCAGATCTGAAAAGGAATCAGAGGTTAGGGTCCACTCACACCCCACCTCACCCCCTATATAAACTCTCTCACAAAAGCAAAAACCAAGTCCAAAAAGTTCACTGCACGCTAAAACACAAGATCAAAGTAAATAACTAAGTGATCCAAATTATTTACCCCAAAATCAAATCGATTAGAACCCCCAAAAAAACAAAACATTATGATTCTCTTCCATTAAAGAGCTAAATGACAAGAGCCACCAGGTTAGAAGGATTCACTCGTTTATTATCACTCTCCTAGTCTTATATCTCAATAAAATGCAAATGGAACAGTAAAAAAACTAAAAATAAAACCTTAGGAAAAAGGTTAAAAACATCAGCGGTGACTATAGATTAAAAGGCTACAATTCAATTGAAAAGATCAAAGAACTATATAATACCTGGTCCAGGGCTTTCAACCTCAAACTTGAACGATGACTTTTTAATAGATTCAACAGGCCTTCCTCTACCTCGCTTCCAAGCGGAAAACTCGCCGGTCAACGGAATCGACGATGAAATAGGCATCGGCGATAAAGCCGTAACCGCCCCCAACGCCACCTTCCCGTCCGGCCCATACTTCCTCGGCCTCCCTCTCTTCTTTTTACCCTCCGTCACCGGCGACGGCACCGGCATGGCGGCTCTTGAAAAATCCAAATTGTTCTCAATTATTCTAGGAGCCACATGGAAGCTCTCTGGAGCTTCATCACCCACCACAACACCAAAACTCTCTCTCCCCTCCATTTTTATGCAAATCAAGGAAAAGCTAAGCACCCCAAAACCTTAAAACTTTACTTAAACCCTACCCATTGAAGATTCAAACTCTTCCACCCTAATCACCCAAGAAATTCACAAAAAAAAAAATTGAAATTTTCAAAGGGGTAAATGCTAATTTTATTTAACAGAAAACAGATTTGGGTGCAGGGAAAATTTACAATCTCACAGGAAACTTCTAGGCACACAAAAAAATTGTATGAAATGGCGAAAAGAAACCCAAAAACTAAATTGGAGCAGTTTGAGCTTAGCCTCCGAGAAAATCGCAGTGCTGTAAGCTCAAATCTGCACCATTACAGAAAACACAGAAAGCTTCGAAATTAACAAAAATTTTGAGAAAAAAAATTATAGAATTACAGAGAAAAATACAAAGTCCGGTTCATAAATTCTTCAGAGTGGTATGTGAATTTAGGGTTTTCCAGGAAAAGGTGGAGTAAATAAATAAAGTTGATAAAAAAATTGAAAAATTAAATAAATGTTAAAATAAAGTAATTAAATATTGGGAATTTAATTATGAATTAATATTTTAATTATAAAATTGAAAGTATAAAATTTGGTTAAGAAATTGGTTCACGTCCGTCTTGGAAATTTAATAAAGGTGATTTAATAAATGACTGTGAATGCAGATACTTAATTTGAATGCATTAAAAAATTCATGCAACATTTTTGAAAAGGAAAGAAATTGGCTTTTTTTATATAAAACAGGCATTTATTTATTTAAAGCTTTTCTTAAAAAATAAATATTCAAAGCTGTAAAGCTAAGATAGGAGCCATTACATTTTCCCAACTACTGACAAGTTCTTTGTCTTTTCAGTTAAATTAACTTAAAGTTGACCAAGAAACTCAAATTCATGAACTTGAAAGAAAAAAAAAAAAAATTAAACTTTGAAATGCCCTCTTGGTTGCGTGAATCTACTGCAAATGCCACTGTAATAAACGCAACGCATGCCCTCTGCTGCTTCTTTTTTCCGCTTTCTTCTCCTCATTTACAGCATCTTCTGTAGACCAAAATCACTGTTTCATAATTTCCACTTTCTCCCTCTTCCTCAGCAAAAATAGAATAAAAAGAGAGACAATATAATGTGAGTTAATGTTTGACAGAAAGTTTTGTTGAAATTTATTATGATGGTGAAAATGTGCAAGCTTTGTTTCTGGGTAGGTACTGTACCTATCCAGTAATGGAAGAGTACTGTACTGATATGATCATGATGGACCCGTTACAGTACGTCAGGTTTTTTCAAACTCTGGCAGTCACCGGTAAAGTAGGCAGCTATGACCCATTTTTTCAGGACCAGGATCTCTCCAGAGAGAAAGCCTCACGAGTTGTGTGGAACCCACATGATTAAGTAAGTCACACACCCTGTGACTCTTTCTTCCTCTTGTTAAACACTTTCTCAAACCCATTTTTCTGGACCAAGATTCTCTTCTACGGTAAAAGAAACAAAAATCCATGGCATATGTGGAAGCTGGATCTCATACCTTCAACAAATTATTCGCTGTAAGAAATAGTGAATTCGTGTCAAAATTATCAAATTTACTTCTTTAAATATTATTTCTTATATAATATAAGTAATTAATTTAAAATGTTTTTCTTCTTATTTGAATGTGGACAGTGACTTTTTTTTTCAAACTTTTTTTTTCAGTTTCTGTACATACATAATAATAATAATAAAAAAAATACTTTTGAACATTTGAAAATTTCTTTTAAAACTCATTAAAAATTTTGAAAACCGGAATTAATATTTTTATGAAGTTAAGAAGGTAAGATTGTTATATATACATATAAAATTTATACACAATAATTTCTCTACTTAGGCACTATTAAAGAAAATGATTTTGACGTATAAACATTGTTTTTCCTCTATAAAAAAATAAACTCTAAAATTTATTTTTTTTATGTGGAAGTTCTCTTACAATTTTTTTTGTTTTTTATGTTTTTGAAAAATATTAGCATTTATCATGAGAATCTATTAATTGATTAAAAATCTATTCAAATTAAAATATATAATTATAGTAAAAAAATTATTTTTACAAATAATATTGAATTATCTTCATATTTTTAAAAATTTATTATGTTTTATTATTTTTACTATACACTTTTGATGTTGGAAAGAGCTTATACTCTTTTTTAAGCCAGTTAATAAATAAACAAAATCATTTACAGCGAATCCATTCTGTTTGGAGGTTGAAATATAAAAAATAGGAAAATAACTAAAAGAGAAAAAAAAGATAAATAAAAAATTGTATTGATTAGATAAAAAATATTTTTATAATGAAATGAATAAAATTATTTTAAAATTATATAACATAATTAATTATATCAAGATTTTTTATTTGCATTTCCTTGTCTGTTTTCTCCTTCACAACAAATGATTACTTTTTTTTTCTTTAAGTAATTTGAGTATGAAAACTTGTTTTATGATACAGTGAAGCGATTTATGAATTAAGGCGTTTTATGTTAAATATAATTAGTAATAAATAAACACTTTGTAAATAAAATTTAAAAGGTTTCTCATAGTCTAAACTCAAATTAAGTATTTGTAATTAATTTTAAAAAGATTACGGATTTCTTTCTCTATAAATAATTTCACACTAAAAAATATCAAATAAATTAGAATAATATTTTATAGTTTGATTTATGTTTGGTGATATTAATGTTTAAAATTAAAATACTTTAAATTCATCTCTCTGTTTTTTTAATCCTGTATTAAACCAATTAACTATTTTGGTCGGTTTTAAACAAATTTAAAATAAAAAATAAAAAATTGTATTTTTATAATTAAAAGCATGTTAATAAAATTAATTTTAACTTTAAATATAAAGATATGGTACATATAATTAACAGAAGATTTGTTAGTTATGACAAAAACAATGTTTCACTTTTAGCTTAATCCGAATTAGTATTCTTTTATAATGAAAAACAGAAGACAAACAATCCACAAATGGAATTTTCTTGGCCAAACAACTAATCGTAGCTACGTCTGCATGCACTCGACAAAAATCAAATGTCCATTGAACATATAGAATCTTCAAATTTCTCCCAAATCTGGTGAGAAACTACTGTGAGAGGAGAACAGAGAGTGGAGACCTTTTCCCTTTAATCCAACCTATTTCATCGGCAACATAAGGTATGAGAAGTGAAACATATTTAAATCCATTCCTAATTATTAATATTTTTGGTCAAATGTGATTAGAAAATTGTTATTTTTACATCAAAAGGAAATTATATGAAAATTCATGTTTAAAATTAATCAAAGTTGTAGTGACTATAATTATAGATTTAAATTAGTAATTGAAATTAATAATAATAATAATAATAGAATATTATTGACTTTCATTTAAGAGAACTCCTTTTTCCACGATGTGCTAGCAAGAACATGCTCACCAAGAATAATAATTGCAAGTTTTTATTTTTGAAAATTCAAATGATATTCTATTGAAGTATTTCTATCCAAATTCATTGACAAATATTATTATGTGTGCAAATGACCAAAAATCTCTCCGATTTTATTTATGTCCACACATATTTTCTTTTCAATAATTTCAAGGAGCTGTCAAATGTAATCCACTTTGATAAATGTAGCTTTCAAGGCCACAAATGAAGAGCCCCTGAAAAATGAATATGTTGGCGATGGCATTATCATCAGCATTGATTGAAGTCAATAATACAAATAATTTTGATGATACAAGTCGAGAAAGTGGCAAGACAAAAAGAAAAGGCAAGAGAATGATATGATACAAGTTAACTTGAACGGGACACATCTTGCCAAACAGCGTTATGACTTGTCATTGAAATTTTAATCACCGGAAGAGAATTACGAAAAGGCAAGTAAATGCTAAATCTCATGATGAAATATTTTGAATTCAAAATATTAATAATAATCCATCTCCATGAAAGTGGATTTTTAAATGAAACAATCTTAGAAATGAAGAAAACTAAATGACATTAGACCGCAAAAATCTCAAATTAGTACGTCTGTTCCACTTCTCCAAATGTACACCACAATCAGGAAGCCAATTACAATTGACTTATGATTAATCCATCACAGGAAGTAAAATGAAACACCTAAGAAAAAAATCATGCCAACATCATATAAGCGAGCCTTTTTTCCTCAAAGGAATATTCAATCTCTTGAACCAAGTCATTTCCGTAAGGAACTGATGTGGAGAGAGTTGAATTCAAGTTTATATTCTTCATAATAGATGAAGGAACTGGAGTCATGGCCATATTCATTGGAACTGAAACCGTCGATGGGGTAGCTGGGAAAGGAATAGGCATTGTCTTTGGAGTTCTATTCTCGTCATCTACCACAGTAATTGTCTTGGAGGGAGTAGTGAATGGCACATTGTTAAGCGACAATGTTCTCTGCAACTTCTCACCACCCTGTTTATTTAGCTCATCTGTAGCATTTGCGACATTAGCTTTTGAAGATACATTGTTAGAAGAGATGGGAGAAAAAGGTTGTCGTGTCAGAGATGATTCTATAATTTGAGTCCCGGTACCAAACGAGTGTTTTTTCACAGGAACGCCAGCAATATCCAGCCCTCTTCTAGCTGCTCAAAGATAGGAAAAAAGACAATTACTTCTACACGAGCTCACGAGTTACAATAGAAATGAGAATGCATATAGATAATAATACATCATGCAAAATGTTTGTGCAACTTAGTTTGAAAGGTAAACATAAGCTGTGCCATATAGACTTCCTCCTTCAATATCAAACAAGAAAAAAAATGCATAAACAGATCAAGAAGTGTACTGAATCGTTGGGGCATTTTTCTACCAAAACAAAGGAATAAATAGACGGACAATTTTGTGGCCGGTTTTTGGGGACAAGTTGGATACAAGTGTGAAAACTGATTATGTTTTCTATGAATTCTAACCAAGATAGTAACCAATCCCCCTCTAGAATATATCCAAAAAAGGAGAGGAATAGTAAATTTTAATGAAACTACCTGCCGATAAACATGAAATGCCATCATCCAGGTAATTTAGATGCTCAATTTGGTGCGCTTTGTCTGTCTTTCTCGTGGCACGTGAGTGAGTAGCTTTTGAATCAGGCTTTGGAGTTTGAAGCATTGCTCCCCCAAGCGAGACTCTTCTACTAGTTGCACCTCCAGTTGACATCCTCGGTCCTTTTTTCACACTCTGTGGCTTTGAAGGGCTTGGTTTTGACCCATATAGTGCCTCCTGTTCGGCTATCATTTGTCCCTGGAGTTTCTTCAAGTCCTGAAAAAAAAATTTAACAAGTTTTGTTTGATAATATAGAACACCTATTTCTTAAATGATATACAAAACATGGTAAAATACATGTTGCTCGGGTTCCAAAAACCCACATCGGGACAATATTAAAGGTTTTATATGACTAGAAAATTTATCTGGAATGCAATTAGAAGGCCTTACCCGTTGCCTACGACGTTCTTGCTCTTTCTCTTGCCGTAATATAGTGTATTCTTCAAGCATAGAAAGTAGACGAATCTAGAAAGCACACACAGGAGGAATCACTTTGAAGCAGATTTGCATGAAACTAATATTCAATCCACTCCCCCTCCCCATGCAATAATTCTACAAAACCATTTTGAAACTAGTTTTTTGGAGAGAGAACTTACGCCGTCATATGTGAACTCAACGCCTTTTTCCTTCTCCCATGCAATAGTTTTTGAAGTCAGACCATCCACCATTGCTATACGTAAAAAGAGGGACCATTTTAAAATTATACACAAACACTAATACAGGAAAAATCAGACGGTAGAGTAATGAAGTTGAAATATGAATATAGTAATCTCAACACAGAAATAACTAAACTAGCGTTCATTACTCCATAATTGCTTAGGGAACTCACAAGCAATCACCTTCACATCCAAATTGGCAACTTTAATGATGATTCATACAAAATTAGCCTGACTTACACTACACTATACTATCTGGTCTTGATTCAGTTCGATTGTCATAAATTGAGCCATTATGTAACAAAATACAAAATAATAACAAATATGGTAACTATTGTATACCGGGAATTTTGTTGACCAAGGCACGAGCTTTCTCAGCTCGCTTAAGAGTAAGATGAGCACCTCTCCCAGCATTGTATCGATTATCATCCTGGAGGATAAACAAAACAAAATACATAGTTAAATTGCTAAATATAGCTATGATTAAAACGTGGGTCAAATGGCAATGTTGAAGCAGGTTACAAAATACTAACCCTGTTGTACTCCTCAAGCCAAGACTCTTCATCGCATGCTGCCAACCATTTCTCAACCTTTTCAAGTATCTCTTTTCTACTAAAAGCTTCTTCTTTGACTTGGGCAATTTGAAGTTCAATTTGTTCAAGTACACAAGCAGGGTCCACAGAACCTGCACAAAAAGGAAGAGACATACTTTTAAGTTGCAAAGAGAATAATTGCACTCAACTTGCTAGAAAGTAGAAAGTTACCAGATTCTATGGCTTCAACAGCATATTCCACTGCATTATCTATTTCTGGAATCAAATGAGTCTTTCGACAAATCTCCTCTAGCTCTGTTCTCTTCTTTAATACTAGCTCTTTCATCTTGCTTGATTTTAACTCTTCTAACCTAGCTACTTCCGCCTCAACCTGGATGACAGTGTTACTTCTCCATTAATTTTGAACCATAAAAATCAAGAAACATTATCCCTATTATACTCAAGCAACTTATAACTCACCAAATTGATGAACTCCACAGACAAGGTGTTTGGTTCAGTTACTTCAGGTTCTGAAGCAGCTATATTACATGTAACATTCTGAAACATCTGTTGCTCTTCGACAGGGGTATCCATCAAGTTCCAGAGCTCCAACATTGTCGTTGCAAGATCTTGGAGCTACCAAACCATAAGTTATTACAAATATAACTAGAAGGAAAAACAACAAAATTCACAAAATACTACATAAAACTGGCAATTAATTTCTAAATCAATCTTTACCTTCTGCATTCTCTGTAATTTAACTTCCCGTAGCTCTTGTATAGCAACGGCTAGTTGCTGAATGGTGTCATTACTTACACTCTTAGATCCTTCTGATTCCACTAAGCTGGGATGAATTCCGTTAATTGTCTGCTTAAAGTCCAAACCGAGCACCAAACAAAGAGAATTTAATGTATACAGGTGCTCCTGGACTTGCTTTAAGCGACTACTCTGCGTGAGGATAATATACGAGCATAATTATTAGTAGGAAAAGGAAGGAACAAAAAGGTGATGATACGAGACAATGGAACAGTTCAAAAAAACTAAAGTATAAGCAGATAATTGACCTTCTCAATCTGAAGTGCATGTAACTGTCTGTGCAATTCTTCAAGTTTTCTCAAGGATAAATCAGTTTCATCTATGACAGCGGGAATATACTTTTTTGGACCATGTATTTCAATTGAAATGCTTTGAATCTGCTCTTGAACTTCTATGAATTGATTTCTACGCTCAGATTTCCTTTTTTGCATCTCCTCCAACTGCGGAAGAATTCTTGCATGCTCTTCCTTTAGGCTTCCAGCATTTTGATCAGTCTAGAAAAATGAAAGAGACAGTGTACAATCTAATTAGCTACCAAACTGGAAAACAAAAAATCTTGATGCAAAAAATCAAGAAAATAGCAAATAATTAGCATATTAAGCTATACATACGGTGGTAATTCACTTAGGGATGCAGTTTTTTTAACGTGGATTTTACCACTTCAAATTGTGTGCTGTAAAGAACGTTTGCCACCCCATTCGGCTAATACACAAACACGCCTTAAAACCAACAGCAAACAAATTATAGATATTCTTAAAATATCTAACCTGACGAATATGCACCGGTCTCTCTCCCATTGATGAACAAATGGCTGCAAGTTCTGCCTCACAATCCGCAATCGCCTGCCTTAATTGAGCTCTAGACCGATTTGCCAGATCTACCTTCCTTCTGTATACTTCTAGACACTCTTGTTCAAGCTCAAACAACATTCTATCTCTGTCAGATTCAGACTCCCCAACTTCGTCCCATATTATCTAAAAGAAAGATGAGGCAAACAACGAGAAATTTTCACGACCTTACTGAATATTCTTCAAAACACCTGCTGGAGATGTGAGGAACGGGATAATACGAAAGATAATTGCAGCAAAACTTAATATGTACCTGAAGTTCATAGAGCAGTGTTCCACAAGTTGTTTCCGATTGCAAAAGGGGATCATTTTGAGGTTTGGACATTTTGTGCACTGGTATCTACCAGAGATATTTCCATTACAAGTCAGAAAGACCAATTGCAAAACAACTCTCAACCTAATTTGACTAGATACTTGTAGAAACTAACAAAACACTTGTGACGAAAAAGGATCCCATCATGTTATGACTCAATTCAAATATATTTGCAAATGGAACTATCCAACAATTCATCTTTGCTAAGCAGTGAATTACCAATATAGAAATATACAGCCTCTTCGGTTACCCCCGAAAACTAAAATCCACACCTTTATCACAAGGACTCAGCAAAACAACTTAAGAGAAACACTATACGAGTGATATCACTGCCAGTACTGAAGTAGTACATCATATTCTCAAATCCATCCTCTCAAATATAAAAATAGAAACAACTAAACAATATTGAATAAAAATAACCTTAATTGAACCCGGAATTCAATCAGAACTAAAAGAAGGTAAGACCACAAAACTCTGTCGTACTAAACCGAGTCAGAGAAACGCTAGATCGATCTCAGCTAGAAGAAAGTGGAAGCAGCTACGCAATTCAAAATTCAAAGCAGCGAGAAACGAATCACAAACTCATGTGGGTTCAAGAAGCAAGAAACAGAGTAACAGATTAGACAAAGAGACATAAACTGAATTCCGCAAGTCTACATTTAGACAAAGGTTCCGATTTCGGATTAGGGATTTGACTGGATGCATTTCATGAGAATGTGAAGAGCGAGCGACAATTTTCACTGATGCGAAAACTAACCTGAACAACACCAGGGATCTGTAAATCGCTTCGTGTTGAGATTTTCCGTCCTTGCTGCTGAGAAGAGGAATGAGTTTATTTTCTCTTAGAGAATGAAAATGAGGTTTCGTGAAAAATGAGTTTGAAGTTTGAATTGTAGTGAGAGAGAGAGGCAGCAAAAGTAGCCGTTTTGAGGAAAGGGACCGTTGAAGAGCGCTCGTTGTGGATTTGATTTTGATTTGGATTTATTGTTGCCCTTCTTCACTATCTGTCTTTGAAAAAATAATATAATTTTTTTGTTTCTTTTTGTGGGGCTTCGGATTCTAAAAAAACAAAAATATTTAAATCAATAGTACGTTTGAATTTCATATTCAAAAGAGAGAGAAGGTCATTGAGTTTGGACTTGGATTTATTTAATACTATAATAGTAATAAATACTTGTAACGTAAATGAGAATTAGGACTTTCCTTTTTATACATGAATTGGGATTCTTTTTAATTTAATTGATAACTAAACTATATCACATGAAGAAATTAGGTAATGGTGGGAGTTAACTGCTAGTTTATGTTACATAATTTGATACCAATTGGAAAGTTTAGTTTCAATTTTTTTTACTAGTTCTCGTTACATAGGCTTTTTTTTTTTAATTACACATTTGGAATCTTTACTTGAAAAGTATTACTCTGTAATTACTTGTGTGACTAGAAATATATAAGAGTTGAGTTATTAACGGTCTAATATGTTTTTTCACACTTTTAATTGTTTTTATTTAAGTTTTCACTTTTATATTATTTAATTTTTTTTTCTTGAAATAAAAGTAAAAGTTAAATATGAGAGTATTGGTATTTCTAACATTTTTAAATTAGATCGATAATTAAAGTGGTAAAAATATTCATTCATGGTTAATTCCATTGGAGTTTAGATCGAAGTTAAAGCATTATAAGTGTATTATGCTGTAAAAATGCCAGATCTGTCTGAATTCTAATATATTTTTATTTATATTTATTACATTTATTAACTCTCATTTACATAAAACTATAAAAAAATTAAGTTGAGTTGATAATGTTTAAAAATCGATAATATCTTAATTAAAATAAAATAACTAACATAAATTAAATTTTGTACATAATAAAAATCATCCCAATCTTTAAAAATAAATTAAATTCTCTATATAATAAATAAATATATTATTCTATGAAAATATTCAAGTGGTACAACTACCTTTATCCCTCAAAGGGAGTCACATTTCTACACAAGTCACACCCTATTGACTCTTGAGTGCACAAGCACACCACAGAGCTTAATAGTAAAAAAAGAAAAAAACAAATCTCATGTTGCACTTCCACCTTCATATTCTCTCCTAATGATTTCAAACACAAGTTCATTCCAGGTATCAACGGGGCCTGGCATGCACCAGTGCAAGCAATCCTGTGGTGGTGGCCTTCCATCAGGGCCACGCTTTGTAATCTTATTTGGGTCAGGACTCCTGTAAGGGCCAGGGTGACCATCATGCCGGAACTGAAAGGCTTCAGTAATATCCATTAGCCTCAACTTGGATCCGTTTATGGCCCTTTGCACAGCACGGTTAAAACCTGTCACCTGTTGCTCATGCATTATATTTGTGTGCACATTTTCCACTCCTTCACCAGGTGCAAGAGGCTTAACCTTCCCGGTGCATGATCCCCCAGTGTTCCATTCCCCACCCTCATAATGGTCAGGTGAGTATGAACGCACAATTGTAAGCCCTTTGTAATTTGGAAGTGTAGCAATAGCAGTTAGAATTGTTTCAACAGATATACCATATGCTTTAACACTGTCAACCTTCATCTCCCGAGATTTGTCTGGCCACCACAACTGTCCTCCCACTATCTCATTGTTTAAAATATACACAGACTTCTTGGCAAACCAATGACCAGAAGAAAGAACCACCACATCAAAGTTTGGGATGTTTTCCATCAACTTCTCATCGGGGGCATCAAGATGGAGCTTATCTACACCGGCTGGAGCATAATCAAATGGTTCGGATGTTAGTTTCACAAGCCACGAGGACCATATCCTGACAATCATAACAGAAGTGGACCTAAAATAGTATCGTTGCATATTATGATTTCCCCGATTCTTCGGCGTCTCTACCTGAAAGTACAAGATTTTAGTCATCGAAATATGGATGACTCACACATAATCCCCCCCACTCCCCCAAATGCAGAACCTTGTGTGTGTGTATATGAAAATCAAATGCATGATACTAACTGCCAACAAACCATTTGATCGAGAACATGGCATGGTGAAACTGCAGCACCAAGGCCACACGATAAACAATAAATATTCAGACAAATATACTCCATCTCACTTGGAGCTTGGTTTTACCTTCTAAAACAGTTTTTATCAAGGAAATACATCACAGATAGATATATCAAACAAAATAAATCAAGTTCTGCTTGAAGATGCCAAAAAGGATGTATTTGAAAAGTGCCAATAGGATTTTCTTGAGACTTTAAAATCTAAACTAGTATTGTGCGTAACTTTGACAAAAATGTGACTTGACAAATTATGCATTGATAAAATGAGACTTGATAAATTAAGCATTGATCATAATAAGAAAGACTATTTATTTCTTCAGGTGACCCCAAATCAAACAAATATAAACTCAAAACTATGTTCACAGGCTGATGATACTATACCATCTGTTTCTTTAAAGAATTATCATGTTTAAGTCTATATAATTCAGGATACAAATTTCTGTGAAGCTATCCCATCTGCCTCTTTAAAGAATTATCATGTTCAAGTCCCTCCCTTGAAGCAGGAATTGCCTTTAGATGGTCTATAATTCGCAGTGAACTATCTATAATTCAGTATACAAAACTTATATATCTAAGATGTATTCCTATTTCGATCATAATCACTAAGAGTGGCAAAAGAAAAACAAATATTCACATCCAATCCCCAATTATCTAGATACAATCACTTTAATTCCATTTTAATGTATCCGTTTCAAATCCAAATTCATATTTTTAGATTTAAAATCCAATCAAATTAATTGGATTTAGATTAGACACGGATCTGATACTTTGTTTTAGAAATCTAAAATCAAGGTTCATCCTAAATAATCATTTAGTCAAAAGAATTTGTGTTGGTTTCAACAAGACATTTGACTCGATCTGCAAAATGCCTCTTTGATTTCGACCATGACTGATTGAGGTGTTGTCGAGTCGGTCTCAATTGGAGTTTCATTGGTCTTAAATTAAGAATGAGTATTCTGCATCACATAAATAATTATTTATTTTCTAAAGACTAATATATTAAAGGAAATAAAAAAAAATCAACAAACATTTTGTATTAAAAAATGGACATACACTTAAAGCATAAATAGGTGCTCCTTTTGCCACAAGATCAGAAAATGAGAAAAAGATTTATAAGAAAAAATAATTAAGCAATGAAAAAAATTAATAAATAATGGAAAAAAATGTTTTAGTTAGAATTATTGAATACATGTCTCTATATGATCACTCTTTCTCCCAAAATTAACAATTTAATATTGAAAAATATCTTAAGTATTTAGCAAAAGATAAAACCTAAATCAATTCAAATAAACCTTAATTGAATTTCTCAGATGTAATGGCCGCGATTTTTATGCCAATCTTATCCAAATTAAATGATTAAATGGATATGGATCTAATCTAATTTAAACTAGATTAGAAAAATCCATCTCAATTTGATGTACTTATATGTACCTGGATTTCAATCCAATCTATTTTATTAGATCTAGATTGGATATTGATTTAGTTTCTAAAAATCCAATTCACGTCCAACCTTAATAATCACAACAAATATGGACCAGCCGTAAAAAGATATCAATAATGACAAGTCAACAAAACACTAGAAATATGCCATATTGGAATCATTTTATTTTCCACACAAATCAGATCAATAAGGAATAAAAGAATAACCTGCCACAGAATACACAGCATTGATTCCATCTGGTTTCGGGCTACTGAATCTCCAATGAAAGCCACGGTCTTCCCTCTCATCAACTCCAAGAATTTTTTCGGATCAAATCGTGGGAGGTCACATTGAGAGGGCTTCCATCGATAATTTTCATAATCCTTGTCAGGCCTCCCATTACCCTGGCAATTCTGCATCTGTGTCAATACAGGGCATGAATTGTTTGTGTATAATGGTCCCAATGGATCATATATCCAATTTCCATGGTACAGATCACAACCTACACAACAGAATGAGAAACACGAATTAGAAAATTAACAATACACAGAATAATTCCAAATGATTAAGAAAAAAGGTTGAGAACATTTAGTAACAAGATACAAATACCAACAATTAATATATTTTGAGAACATTTTAAAATATGTAGCAACAGAAATGAAATCTCCTCACTTCAAAAAACATTAGTTAAGAGCAAGATCAATGGTTCAGACTCTTGTCTAACTGTATGTGTCTGCGCCTTGTTTATCAACCAAAACTAGACTACAGAGTGCTTAATTGTAGTATACTTTTAGCCTAAATAAAATAATTGAATTACTTGTTGCATATTTGACTCTAGTCCATACAGCTAAATGTTACAACCAAAAAGTCCAGATATTAGTTAAGTTATGGATCATTCAGACAATAATACACCAACAATGTGGCTTGTTTACCCTAGGAGAAATAAAAAAATATAGCAGGCCAGAATAAATAATAGGGCAGTTATTTAACAGTTATCTAATTTTATGTTGTATAGTTAGAGGATGGGTTGTGGATAGTTTCTGCTGTCCAGTGTGTTTTCTCAGTTTTGAAAGACAGGAACTGTCTTCTTCTCATAGGTGAGCCTTGGCTCTATGGCTGATAGGAAAATCATCTACCGATATTGCATTTGCATATTATTTCTGTTTAAAATGCTATCATTAAACTACTGTATATTCAATTTTTTTAAAATTAGAATAACATGTTTCATATTCCAATTAATTCACGTTCTATACATTAGTATTATGAGTATTCTGGTAAATTATTATGAGATTCAAATATCCTTCTATTTTTCACTACCACCCAAAAAAGATAGTAAATTAATGGGAACTCAGTTTTATGCTCCCATCATGGTCATGAATCTTTGGATAGCAGTGCACAGTGACCAATTGAAAGACTCTAAAGTGCGAAGGGGATTACTGTTACTTTAATTAAATATTACATAAAAGATACATTATTTATTCTAAACATATAAATACTCAAATAAAAAAAAAAAACTCATGATAAATAATGTCACTTATCATTTTACCCAACAAATTGCATTAGAAAATAAGGGAGAAGTCAAAATTTTACTCAAAAACATTTTTAAACAACAATGTTTTAGGAGTAAAAAGTGTTTTAAATCTTACACAGAAACAAAGTGGCTGAAACTAATAAGCTATTACTAGATAGCAGATGCTATTGTATTTGTCAAACAGTTCATATAATTTATACTATCTATGTACATATAAATTCTCAAAAATGATAAAACCTACACAAAATTCATTCCATAATTAACAATTTAAAGTCAAAATTGCCTTAAACAAAACATACAGGTAAAATACAAATACAAGTTTCCTAGATAGTAGTTATCAATCATCCAGGGTTGCGAATCGTGCAAAATGGTGGATAGCCAATATTTCACCATAGTATATAACAGATTATGTTGCAGGCAAATAGCAGAAGTCACATAGCAGTCGAAATATATGATATATATCAATTATAAATGAACCAAAAAAAGGTTGTATGCAGTTAAACATAAAATGAATCAAAACTGACAAAATATTAACTCAAAAGTTTAATTGACCAGAGACTTGCAAGCGATGTCAAGAGGATGCATGACACATGTCACAACCACAACACCCATAGAGGTCACAATAGCAAATCATGTTGCAATCGTGGATCCTAGGAATTCCACTATAAAATAACATCACTATATGACAATACTATAATCATCTATAAATCCAAATCGTCTTCTTTTAATATTTTCACAACCATTACAATTATAGAATTCATATTTGGAGCTTGAAATTCAAAAAATACCCGTCCTCAAAATACCTAACTTCTTAATTCAGAGGGCCTTCTTTATAGAATCAACACATAGCATCTCTATCCTGTTCGCTATAGCTGGCTGCTAGTCATCCCACTTTTTGGTCTGCCACACTTAACCACTCCACGGCTATAGTGTGCTATTTAAAACCCTGGTTAAAAATGGGTGAAGTTTAAATCATGGTAGTGCCCCTCTGCTTTAGTGCTACTACAGCACACTATTGCCTACCATGATATACCTATCCCAAGGGAAAATAATCTTCACACTATTAACTAGCCCTACTTAAAATTCACGCAAAGATCAAAATAAAAGGAAGGTTAATACACAATATATAGACAACAAGCTAAACATTACAAGTGCGACCTCAATTTACCAAACCAGCTTACCAGCAGAGGATGTGCTTTCTTGCTTTTCGATGGATGCTGGAACAACAGTTGATGTGGAATCATCAGAAGATGGTGAGGTCTCATTTGATTTTGTACTTTCAACATTGGGCTGATTGATCAAAGTCACTGGAGCGGGTTCTTCCATTTTAATATTACCTGTCTCATTGGAAGAATTGGAACCTGCCAATGGCATAGTTTTACTTGTATTCGAATCAATTTGTGAAATTTCTTGAGCAGGAAAGCTACTATTGGATACATCTGCACTTTCTTGAGCAGGCAAGTTACTACTGGCTACATATGCACTTTCTTTAGCAGGTGAGCTGCTATTGGATACACCTGCACTGTCGCCGACCGAAGTCACTAGCTCTCCTGAACTAGAAACTACGGTATCTTTGTTCACTTCCTCGTTTATTGGAAGGTTCACTGGAGTAGACTCACTCAAGTCTTCTTGCGATTTTGTTGCAGTATTAGTTTGCTCTATCTTATTATCATTAGACACCTCGTTGGAAATTGTGGAAGAATGCTGATCCTCAGAGGATGGTTTATTATCAACACGATCTAAACTTGTATCCAAGTGACCATCATCAATAGAAGATTCATTCACTAAAGACACGGGAAAATCTAACTTCTCTGAACTACCTACACTATAAAAATAACCCTGAACCGTGGCACTAACTGGGGATGATACAAGAACCCAGGAAGCACAAAATAAGAAAACAGCCAGTGCTCCCACCACAACTACAATCCAAGAAAGAGGCCTTGGATGGGAAGACGCTCTGGGAGAATCTTTGAGAGCAGTCCAAGCCATGTCATTCATTCAATACAATCAAGCTCTACACTGAACCCCGAAGCACGAAATCATTCAAAACCATACAAAATAGCAAAGCATTCAGTGATGAAAAAAACATAGATTAGATCAATCCCGGAGAGAAACCCTGTCATAACCACAAAAACATCTATAATCAATACTATACGAAGAATTGCGCCAGAAAATGTGATGAAGCATAAATACCTAAAAATATTGTTATTTAAATAGGAAAAAAAATTCAAGCAAATGAACATACCCAGAAAGAAAATGTACCAAAAAAAACAGATTTGGAACACAGAATGAACGAAAAGCAGAAACCTCGCGAGGAGATTTTTCCGGGTGTAGAGTGAAGGGAATGGTGAAAATGTTGGATCACCGAAAGAATGAAGAATTTGGGTGGAATGGCAACAAGTTTTGCCTGTGTTTCTGATGCTAGACCCAGTGCGCAAGGAATGGAACGTTGTTGAAGAGAAAGGGACAGAAAGAGTCTCAGATGTAGTTTATGAACAAGAACCTCACCTAAAATTCATGGCCATTTCTAAGTTCTAGGTTACATGCATTTACTTTTCTTTTCTATTTTATTTTCCTTTTACCCATGTTTCTTTATAGAAAAAGAGATAAAATAAGTCATTTTCACTTTAAAACAAGTTTAGTTTAAATTTAATATTTTTTAGAAACAAAAAATTCCATTTTTAATAATCTGTCAAAATTTGAAATGCATTATTTAAAAAAAATTAAAAACTTAAAATTGAACTTTGAAAAAGAAAAAACAGAGCAAAGTTTTGATAATGGACACACTTCAAATTCGAGGACAAGGGATCATGGACTCAAATATCCGCTTGAGGGCAGATCTGGCAAATAATAGGGAAATATAATACATAAAAATAAAAAATAATGAAAAATAAAATAAATATAAAATATATGTTTTCTTGTAATGTCTTGTCACAAATTGAAAAAGAGTGGAAATTTAAAAATTACAAGGATTTTTCATATTTAAATAGTATTAATGATTAGAAATAAAAAGTGGGGCATATTTTGATCGACACAAATGGTAGTTATTGTTCCTTACTAAAATTTGAGAAGAATATATGATTAGGAAAAGTGTGAATTACAAGAATAATATAAGTCAATTTTTTAAATATCAATAGGGATGGCAAAACGGGTTATGGCCAGCGGGTGGGTTGGTGTTTTCAGCCGCTTTGGCCGTCCGTCAAGCTCGCCAACCCATCGAGCCAATCCGCGGGACGGGGTGGGTCGATCCACGACCCACCTAATTAATAAAAAAATAATTTTTTATTGTAATAAAATTAATTACAAAGATAATATATAAAGTTAAAAATTTTAAAAAGAGAATTAAAAAAATTTTATTCTCACATAAAATATTCTCATTCCCGACATATAACATTCTCTCTTGTTCTCCTTATTTATCCTAAGCACTAATTATTTTTATCCTTATTACTTGAATTAAAGGTATAAGAATTACTCAACCAAGAATAATATGAAGTTTTATAAAATAAAAAAGATATAGGTATTTGAATTTTTCAATATAAAAAGTTTAAATTTTATAAGTTTAACATTATTTATATATATATATATATATATATATATATTGTTATTATTTATTATTATGTAAATTTTATTATTGTTTTAAATTATAATTTCTTAAAATAATGTATTGATTTATATTATTATATATATTGAATTATTGACAAACAAATAATAATCTTATTATTAAATTTATTAAAAAAATTATTTTAAAAAAAATTATTTTTTTCTAAATTATGACGGACCAATCCGCTCCTTGACGGAACGGATCAAGGTCTACAGTCATCATAACTATATCGAGGCAGTCCGCCCTCTCTTTTGACGGGCAGAAAGCGGGACGGGCAAAACAGGGCGGGCAGTCCCTTGCCATCCCTAAATATCAATGTAAAACCTCAACTGAAATAAAATTAATATGATATTGAAGAGAACAGATAGTGAACTATACTGTGTTCAAAGTTGGTGTTGTTCCTATCCATCACTACATGCCAAACAATTTTTGTTCCTGTAACCATTCATAATTTCACATATGAACCTGTTTGAAGCGTTAATTTTTTAAATTAAAGATGGTATGCTTATCTTTTTAGATACAAAATTATTTTTAAAATCTTATATTAATTAAAAATATATTTAAATTATAATATGTAAATAAAATATAAATATCATTTTATAAAATTGAGTTAGATTTTGGATAAGCATGGAATGTATAAAGAAACATTCCTAGTTATAAGGGTTTTTTGGTCCAAAGGTATGATAGGCCCACATTCATGTACCTTTCCTCTTAGACACTTTTTTCATCTACACATCATTTCTTGTTATGCAGCTCTTTTTTCTAATTAAAATTAGGAGGATAAAAAGGATTGGTACTCGCGGTCGGCCCGTCAACCCGCGACGAAGTAGATTAATATTTTTAGTTTCTCAACACATTTTGTTTTATCCTGTCAGATATCAGGCCAAACCGTGAGGAGTGACAGCTTGTGGCCTATTTTATTAATAGTTTTTTTTATTATAATATAATACAAAAAGTTAAAAAATAATATATAATATAAAAATTTATGAAAATAGAGTTTCAATATTTCAATATTAAAAAAATTTAAATTTTTTTACTATTATATACATATATTTATTATTATATAAATTTTATCTTAATTTAATTATTTTAAAATATGATTTATTAAAATAATATATTAATTTATATTATTAACTTGAAATATATATATATATATATATATATATTAAAAGAAAATTTTATTATTAAATTTATTGAAAGATTTGATTTAAAAATAATAAAATAAAAAATATAACGGTCCAACTCGTTCTTTGACGGATGAACCGAGACCTATAGTCCGTGCTCCATTTTTAGCGAGACCAAAGAGGGAACGGACCAAAACGGGACAGGTTGATCCGTTTTACCATCTCTAATCAAAATACCCTTTTAATATTTTTGTTTTAAATTTTAATCTCTTTTTTATTTTGTTTTTGAAAGTTTAGTATCTCCGTAGATTTGCATATTTGGTTTCTTATGTTATTTTCTCTATTAATCGTTTCCAATCTTATTATATATCTGTTAATTGCTTTTATACTGAAATTTTATGTTAAGACTCAAATTGCTTGATCTGAAACAATTTTATAAAAATCAAACTGAGTTCTAAAATACTCAATTCAAATTATATTTTCAAATTGACTTTCTAAAAATGTATACAAGAATATATTTTTTTAAAATTCAATTCAAAAATGCATTTCAAATGTGTAAAATGAGTTTTTGAAAAGAACAAAAAAATGAGAGAAGGTAAGTTTCGGATCCACTAATCCATAATGCCAAAAAATTAATTCTAAAAATATATTTTAGAACCCATTTTTTCAGAATAAATTTCTGAAAATTTCTTTCCAAATCTGTATTCCCAATTCTGGGACGTATTTTGAGCAAAAAATTGTTTAACCAATACTACACATGATAAAAAAAATTGATACAAATTACAAACAACCGAAAATTCTTACTTATTTCTTGCAATTCTGCAAATAATAAGAGAAAAAAATAAAAATATTTTAGTAGGATTTAAAAATTAGCATTCAAAAGTTTAAAAACAAAAAATAAGCACTTATGAAAATAAAGATAGGTATAAAAGTAAAACAGAAATTAATTTAATTATGGAGGTGAGTCGAAGAAGAAAGGAACTTGTTTTTTTGTTTTGTTTTTTTGTTTTGTTTTTTTTAAAGATCACCCAGGCCTTAGCAATAAGGGAGAGCCCAAACAACCCAAGTCTTTTAACTTAAAATTAACTAAAAATACTTTGAAAATGGGGTAATTAATTTAAGCTAATGGCATTGTCCCGCGTGTGTTTCGGTTCATGCACGTGGTTGTGAGGTGTGAGATTGAATAATTTGGTCTAGTACGTGGCTACAATGATGATGACACACGTGCATATTATAGTGCTGAGTGGGGGGCAAAAGAGGAAAAACAAAAGAGGGAGAAAGAGCATCATCATCAACCTCATTTGCCATGTTTGAATGTTTCCTCATCCTTCTTCACTTACTCTTTCCTCACTCACCTTTCTTTATTTTATTTTGAGGACCATTTTATTAAAGGAATGTCCACCCAAAGTGGGACATAACCCCTTCATTTCTGATGAATGAGAGGCCATAATAAATTCATAACCTATGTTTCCCTTCCCATGCCCAATGCCTCCTCCATTTACCCCAACAAGGTATATACACCTTTAATTAAAGACCATTTTTTTAATATAAATTTCTCACATGAACATTTCTTAGGTCAATTTGAGCCTCTTAATTTCCAAAAGCACTCTTAGTGGGTTCTTAGCAAGGCACACTTAGGTCTCCATCAAATTTGGGATAGAAAGAGCAAAATGAGTGTTTTGTTTGACATAAAAAGAAAGCCTTTCATTTATTTCAATTTCTCTTTTAAATACTTTTATCATTTGGCTTATGGGTCCTGTTTAATATCATAAATCAACTAATACCTGTTTTTTTCCCCCTTTTTTATATTATCATTAGTTTCTCATGATTTATATGCAATATGGTATCTTCCAAATTCAACAATTACTTATTTTAACATTGGAGTTTGATGAATAGGGACAAAGTAATTGGTAATTTGGCCAATCTGATGTTACAAATCCAAAATATAAAACAAGTTAAAAGCTGATCCACAAATAAATGATTAAACAATGTTAATACATAAATGCAACAATCTACTATATTGGTTGCGTGTTCGACCAACTAATTCTATACAAAAATATGAAAAATAATTGTAAGAGATTGAAGTTACTTTTAAATATTTTATTTTAATTTATTTGAATTATATATATATATATATATATATATATATATATATATATATATATATATATATATATATATATATTCAACTGTCAACTATTTCAATGTTATCAAACTCATATTGTGTATCAACAACTAACAAATAAATGTAGGGAAGAATTTATTTGAAATCGAATTAAAAAAAAATTATGAAAAAGAAAAGAAGAGCAATCGATTAAAGCAAATTGAATATTTATAACTTATTAAATTGATTATAAATTGACTTAAATAATATTAATTAATCTAGACGAAATTATTATCCTAAATAACTTAATAAAGTATTTATAATATTCAATCAATTATATCAAGATCCAAATCTTATTAATAAAAAATGAAGTCAAGTGAGTGATCATGAATAAACTTCAAATCAATCACAAAATCATAGTAATATGAATGATATGTGATCAGTGGTGAGATGAAGAGGGTATGAAATTGAAAGAGGAGAAAAAAAAGTCAAAAATAAAATAAAGAAAAGAAAAAGTTTAATATGAAATTATAGAAAAAGAATGAGATAAAAGTTATTAACAAGAGCTTATGTTAATTTGTTTTTAGGCTTTTATTAGCCGTACGCTAAATTAATCTATAAATATTTAACTTTAATTCCACAGAGGAAAATCTAATAAAAAATTCAAAAATTTATAAAATATATTAGAAAAATCTAAATTCAACAAATTATATATAATCCAATAAAAAATTAAAGTAATTAAAATAATATTAATAACAAAGATTTCGATAAAAATAGTAGATAAATGTTGTATAAGCTAAAATTATAGAATTAAAACATTTGTGAAAAATAAACTAAATTTATTACATAATATTGGAATTGGTAAGAAAATTTATAAAAATAAATATATAAAATAGTATTTTAAAGATATAATAAAGTTATAAAAGTGAATACCGTAACAAATATATATAATAATAACATATGGATGATCTTACATGATTATAAAGGAGGTGATAGAAGAATAATTTAATTTTAAATAAGAAAACTTTGAATGAATGAAATATTTGTGAATAAGATTATGAACTAATAAGAGAATATATTATCATACTTCATCTAAAATTATAAGATATTAGGTTTGTGGTTTCTCTCCTTTATATATTATTCTAAGATATTAGGATGTTCTTAAATTATGTTCACGATCTTGGATTGTCCCTGAAGTATAGGAGCTTTTTCAGATTAGTCTTTTTTATCAATGGTTAGGTATGAAAAGATTATTCAAGGACTAAAATACGAAGTGTAGCAATTATAATATTTATATTTATTCTAACATATTTTTTTCTGATGATAAATTAATTATATGTAAAACCCTCAACAAACTATATGATGATAGTGGTTAATTAATAAACTAATTTTGATTATAGCCTGGAAGATAATGGGATTTGCTGGAGCCGAAAGTATGAAGACATGCTTATATAAGTACATGTCCTGGCATTGACTTTATCCATCCATGGAAACCCACCTCATGACCCAAACAAATGGTTATGTTTTCGTAGCTTTCACACCCGTAGGAACTTTGATTGTGTGCAACTTTGTCGAACAAAGGTTTACCTGTCCCACTTCTGCAAAATTAATCAGTGAGGTTATAAACATGTTCTATTAGCTAGGACCTAAAGTGACATCACACACTATGATAGCACACTTCACAGTTTTTCTTCCCAATTATAGCATACATACTTTGCACTGCATATATATATGTCAATGTAATGAATTCATGTAGTAGCTGTTTTTGACCACCCTCCAAAAGAAAGACACTTTGCCCCATAATTTTTGGTTTCATGGATTGGTGGTATTCGTGGCTGTTAGAGTGAAAGCATGACAGATTCATGCATGCTTGCTATATAGCCCCACCCCACGCATGGAACTAGATTAGGATGGTCGCATGTCCGCATGAATTTGTACCCCCAGCACACACTAGCTAGAACTCCTTTTCAACTTTGTTGGTGCATTGAATAATGTTGGTGTGGGAGAGTACTGTTCATTGTAAACTGCTACGTGTAAAAGATAAGCATAATGAAAACATAGAAAGCTCCATTAATGGCTTAGGTGATCTGAATATCAACATGGAATGTGTAGCATTTGTTTGCATATAGTTGGAAGCTGGAATTATTCTTCATAGAACATCTATGCTAGCATTATTATCAATGGATTTCATATTTCTATATATGCTGATCAAATTGCAGCAAAAACATTATACACATAATAAAACTTAGCAGGACTTCCCTATAATTGTACTCATCTAAAAAGTGGTTCAAGTTATTTTCATTTAACTAAATATACAAGTGAATATATACGATGATGAAACTTTTTCGTCTTCAATTCAGGAAGATTCCTGCAACTAATTAATTAGGAAACCTCCTCGGTTGGACATTACAACATAAATAGTAGTACCTTTCGTGAAAAATAATGATAATGGTATGGGTCTGTAATGCTAGCTCTTTCGTTAACCTACCATTTAAGAAGATTACTTTTCTACATCGTTTTCACTTTTTGTGGGATTTGATGCTGTAAACAGGCCATTAATTATAAGTGTTTCGCAATGTTTGTCATAAATTATTAAGGTAAAGATGTACTTGGGTACTTGGCATAATAGGTTGAGAATCTAATATCTTCCTAGATTGCGCAAATGGGTTCGTTGCATACTTACAAAAAGACAAAGTAAAATCCATATTCTTTGTTTTCTCAACAGTCTCAAGCAAACTTCAACCCTCCTGTTTCTCTTTATCGTCACTGACTAAGATTACTAAACAGCATTGACCTCATTATATGTCACGTGTCATGTTCAAGTTGAAGTCATGAATTCAAGAACAATGTGAGGTTTCCTTCCCCAAAATTCCATTTATATAAATATTTCTCTAGGATTTAACAAGGTCAATAGTTTTGCTTTCGTTAGCTGCATATCCCTATCCCTGCGGCCTCTCTTTCTATATATATATATATATATCTGTCCACCTTGGTGTCAAGCAATTAATGGACATATTGGATGTCATTGAATTGTGGGAGATGAGAAAATAAATGTATTTAAGATGAGCAAAAAGGCACAAACTAATTGTCTCCAAAAGAAAATAAAATCCACGTTGAGTATCCAAGTTTTGCCCCATGTGCAAAAGGGTGAATGGGAGAATATAATAATAGAAGTAGCAGCCTGTCTTTGAAAGAGAAGAAGAGAAAAATTATTACAAAGGTGGAAGAATAACTGAGAGGAAGCAAGGATGAAGGAATGCATGAGTTTGCTTTTTAAAGGCACCAATATCAATGCAGGATGGGCTCATGGCTGCTCATTCATTTTCCGACAACGCAACATACAAATCCTTCATTGCCCTTCCATTGGTTGGCTAAAGGCAAGGCAAAGGTTGAAAAAATAACCCTTTAATAAGGACTCCATTTACTTTTAGCATATATGTATGTAGTATCTCCTCATTCCCCTCTTCTCCCACTTCATCAAAATCTTAATCAGAAAATAGCTATTGAAAAATATATCTCAATAGCATTTGATGGCCTCCAATAACATATCCGACCAACACACCCTTCCCACTAACCATGTGATGTGAATGAGTGACCTAGTTCCCTAAGACTGCGGGGGAGGCTAGGGGTATATTACTTTCCACTATCTAAAATTAATCTGCACCATATATACTTACATGTGTCTTTATGCTGAATGTAATATCCTCCTCTCCTTAAGCACACCACTTTCTACATGCTTCTACCACTTTCCTCCATATATATCTTCTCGCTCTCTCTCGTAACTATTCCTAGTCAAACTTCATCTATTAATTATCATCATAAAGCACACTCACACCACTGCTTTTTTGTTTTTACCAATTGACATTACTTGCTTGGAATGCTCATAATTGTTTGATACAAACAAATAATGTTTCAACTACACTTAATATCATTCACACAAAAAACCTCTCAGACGTTGAACTTCCCACGCCAATATATTGGATTCATAGGACAATCCAGATTTATAATATATATTCAGAGATAAAGAACCGTGGTTGTAAGATTTATCTTCTTGTTGTTTTGGTCTCAATCATGGCCCAAGGAAAACATATTACAGCAACTTAAACTATCAAGAGAATGAAAATTATCTGGTATTTGCCTAGATCATTTAACTGGTCAAACTGTCAAAGTATAATTCATAGGCACATGCATGCTAGCTAGCTATATAGGAATATTCTATGCCAATTTATTGTATAGAATTATAAACACATAAATGATTATGTGACGTTTGATGTTATATATAACTGATTTTTTTTCATTATGAAATTCTTTTTCTATTCTCATTATTTCTAAATATGATGTGTAATGCCAACAAAATTATCGTCAGTGACCACTATATCTCTACCTGGTTTTATTCTCAATGATGATCTCACAGTCTTAAATAATTGAAATTGGCATAAGTGAACCTTGGACCTGTAATTATATATAAAGATTTAAGAAATACTATCAGTCAATGGAATTGATGAAGGATCTTTGGACCAATGAATAGAGGCTTTTATTTCACACCATGGCGTTTTCACAGCTCATTAGTTATCACTCACTATCCTTTCAATTTTCAATGTATTCCTTATTTAATTATTTGGCTCTATATGTAGACTGCATCATGTGATTCGAAGTTCGTAATTGTAGGGCAATAATCTCACAAACGAAATCAATTCCTTTTAGAACCATGGAGATAAAAAAGAAAAAAAGAAAAAAGAGAGAGAGAGAGGAGAGAGAGGCACCAATAATGACATGGCCCTAAATCCTAAAAGAATACAATAGCATTGAAACAAAAGTGTTTCTTTGCATCCAAACATAACAGAAAAGTTTCCTTTACCAACAACTGCATAGTATTAGTATAAATCAAATAATTCAACAACCAAGAGAGACTAAGAAACCCACAAAGTAAAAACCAAAGCACAAAATCCCAACCCCCAACTTAAACACACAAAAGAACACATTGGAGGAGCTTCAAGCTTCATAAATCATAATCAGAAGCTAAGCCTCTTCCACGCGCTTTTAGAGCGACTGAATCTTAAACCAGAAACACACCCTCTGATGCAACAAGCCACACGCTCTGCCACTGCATGTGGTTTGAAATACTTTAACCACACTCACTCTCTCTCTCTCTCTCGTTAATAAACACAATCAATATCTTTGGAGCACCCACCCTTGATCAAACACCCCACGAGCCTCTCCAGCATTTTCAATCCTCTTCTCCTTTATCCTTATCGCTCTTCGCCAAAACCTCTCCACTCCTCAATTATTTATTTATCTCTCCCACTTTTTCACATACATTTTCTCAAACATATGGTGCACGTTACTTTACTCTAACTCAACCAGCAAATCACCCAGAGGAAACTCACCTTAAACTCAACCATGGCCCTTGAAACGCTCCTCGTCAAGGTCAAAACCGCCATATCAAACAAGTTCGACTCGGTTCCGCCCAAGCTTCTTAAAAAGAAACCCTCGTTCAAGTCCAAACCAAACGTCGGAGTTTTGGCGTTCGAGATTGCTGGCGTCATGTCGAAGCTCCTCCACCTCTGGCACTCGCTATCCGACGCCACCATCGTCCGCATCCGAAACGACGCTGTCAACCTCGAGGGTGTGAGGAAGATCATCTCCAACGACGAGTCCTTTCTCCTAGGACTCGCCTGCGCCGAGTTCGCCGAGTCACTCAGAGTCGTGGCGAACTCAGTGACCCGACTCAGCGCGCGCTGCGAGGACCCAAACCTGCGCCCCTTCCAGCAGGACTTCCTCGAGTTCGCAGACTCGGGCCGCGACCCAAACGGATGGGCCCTCCCTGGCCCAAAAGAAACCGAATCAAAGCTCAAGAAAATGGAGCGTTACGTGACGCTCACGGCAACCCTCTACCGCGAAATGGAGGAGCTCACGGTTCTGGAAAGCGGCTTCAGGAAAGCTATGAACCACGCTGAGGCCAACAACGTTGGGAGTAAAGACCAGCAAAAACTCTACGAAGTTCAGCAGAAGATTTTCTGGCAGAAGCAAGAGGTGAAGGATCTCAAAGAAAGATCACTATGGAGCAGGAGTTTCGACAACGTTGTCGTGCTCCTTGTAAGGTTCAGTTTCACTGTTTTAGCAAGGATTAAGGTTGTCTTTGGAATCGGTCACCGTATGCCTTGTCTGTCTCGTACTTTGTCTGCTTCGGCCACTGTTTATCCATCTGATCAAAGCCCTAATGATTTCGTTGTTTCTGGGTCATTGGAGCAAGACTCAAAGCCTGATGAAGAGGTCAGTGACGATATGGGAAGTGGGTTTTTTGAGTCTAACTCGAAGCTTCTGAGGCCACCCGAGAGCACGTTGGGGGCTGCTGGTTTGGCTTTGCACTATGCGAATTTGATCATAGTGATGGAGAAGATGATAAAGTCACCACACTTGGTTGGGTTGGATGCAAGGGATGATCTGTATGGCATGTTGCCGAGGAGCATAAGGTGGGGTTTGAGGGGGAGGTTAAGAGGGGTGGGGTTTTGTGCGAGTGATCCTGTTCTTGCTGGTGAGTGGAGGGACGCGTTAGGGAGGATATTGGGGTGGTTGTCACCTTTGGCACACAACATGATAAAGTGGCAGAGTGAGAGAAGCTTTGAGCAACACAACATGGTTCCCAAGACCAATGTGTTGCTGTTGCAGACTTTGTTCTTCGCCAACAAGGACAAGACTGAGGCTGCCATCACCGAACTTCTCGTGGGATTGAACTATATTTGGAGGTTTGAGAGGGAAATGACTGCTAAGGCTTTGTTTGAATGCGCCAATTCTAATGGGCTATTGCTCAAGTTGAGCAAACCAGTTAATGAGACATGATGAGTCCTTTTCTTACTCTTCCTTCATAGAGACTCGAATTTTGTCTCTTGAAATTTAATTTTATATATGGGAGTTGCAGATTTTAGATGAACTGAACAGGTTAATCGAGATGAGTATCAGGTCCTTCAGGGTTAGTTTGTTTTGCTTCTAATTAACCCACCAGGTCTGTAAATCTGTGTCTGTAAATGATATATGATTTTTTTAGTGACATCTACTACAAGAAATGAATTGCCCTTCTTGATCATGATTCATAGTCACACAATCATCACAAAATATTCCTTCTGTTCAAGTATAATTTGACCATAAAACATGTTATTGATATTTATGTTGGCCTAATTAATTTGTTGCTGTTGTTTGTGGCTTTTGCAATTTCTGATTAAATTCAGTGTTCTTTGTGTGGGAAGTGATAGACTACTAAAATTCTACTCAATCTTTTTGTATCTTGGAAAGTCATTCATATAATATTAAAAAGTAGTCAGATAGGCCAGGGTATTAAAATAAATTATGAAATTCAACAAATATATTATCCATGAAAACTAATTTTGTGTTTAAAACAGTTATTAAAAAATTAATCAATTGACAATGCATAACAATATACTGTATGTATTTTTCACAAAAAATAATAATTCCATCACAGAGTTCATAATTATAATTTCACATTTTATACTCTAATTACTATACATCTCTCAACTTAACATATATAAACCATATTGGAGATATAGTTATATTCATAAAAAAAATGAATCAAACCAAATATGAAATGATTATGTTTAAAAAATGAGCAGATTATAATATGCATGTAATGATTTGATTAAATTATTGACTTAGGATGGAGGGAAGGGAGCATGCATTCTTGAGCCTCCCTTTCCTCTTTTGTTTTCTTGCCATCAAACAACTTGCTCATATCCCTTTTGTCCCTTGCTTCTTTCAAGTGGTATCTGCATCTTCTTCCTTTTTACTCTTTTGCACCACCTCAATGTGTGTCTCTCTCTACACACAACCTAATGAAAAAAAAATGCATTAAACATTTTTAACATCTTTTTATAATTAAAATATTCCTTCACTAGTTTAGGTAATAATCTTTCTTAATAAATATCAACAAGATTATTGAAATAAAACTTTAATCTTACTTTTATTTAAACAAATTGTTGAAAGAAAGAAGGAAAAACCCTTAGAGGTACGAGACGAGGTTATGAAGGCATTTGACCTTGACTAATTGTGTTGGTCCGCATGCACCGGTGATTAATTGATCCAAGTGGACCAAAAGCTCATCGTCCCAATACGTGAATAGATTTGTGTGAAATAGTTTTATCGGACTTGTGAATGGATCGATGAGTAGTTGTTTGAATTTAATCACTAATTTAAAATTCAAATTCTAAATACATAGTCTTTTGAAAGGGCAGTAAAAGTTGGAAATTAAATCAATTTGCTTTCAGATTTTTTTATTATTGAATATTACTTTGTTTATATTCTTTTTATTTATAAAAGAGTTTTGCAATATTGTTAAAACAAAGAATCTTAAGACACTTCAACTTTCTTTTTAAACTTTCATTCCTTTACTGTAAATTTACTAAATTTTTATGGTGTAAAGTTTTATCTTATTTCTGGATGATAATTTTTTTTTCTGACAATCATTTTTTTTTACATTACTATATGAAATTCAAGGCTAGAACGAATGGGTATTTCTAATTAATTTAAGTTTTTTATTTAAATTTAATATTTTAATTTGAACAAAAATTAGTATTATTTGATCAACACATTATTGAAACCATAAAATTTTTATCTGAAAAAATATTAAAAAAATTCAAAACTAAATTTTGAATAAAAACATTTAAGTACATAATTTATTTAATTAATTATTCAAATTATAATTGTTTTAAAAATATTTATTTTGAAATAATTAAAAATTAATTACAATTTAAAAGAATTTTATTTATTCGACTATTTATATTTATTTTATTTTTATTAATATTTAAATTTTAATAAAATAAACCTTTAGAAAAATATTTTTCATAATCTTATATTCATGTGTGTCTTATCATATAATGAAAATAAGTCAACATTTTCTGATATTGATTATTTTTGTATTAAATTTTAGATTTTATGTGTGGAACTCAATATATCATAAAATAAGCATAAATTCTTTAAAAATAGTTAATTTGATTTTTTTTCTTAGAAAGAAGTTGAAAGTAATTGTATTAATGTATGTCTTTAAACATCCAAATTTTAAGATATCACTGTTTTTATATTACAAATTTTCATTATGTATTATTGTTATCTTTAATAAATTTATTTTATATATTTTATATAATATTATCTTTGTTATTAAAAATTTAAATTAAATTAATAATATTACTATGATGGTAAAAGAAAAACTTTAAACTCTTATAACTTACATCTTAATTATTCTAAGATAAAAAAAATATCTCATGTATATTCAGCATTTTTTTTATAAATAAATTTACTCTTAATTTTTAATTAAAATTAATAATTTTTATTTTAGTAAGTACAAAATATTTTACTTCTATGTAATTTAGTTAAATTTATATCATTATTATTATATTAATATAAAATAAATTATAGGAAAGGATGTGCAAAAACTTTTATAAATTCCATATTTTATCATTTATTATTATGTATTATTATTTTTATGTATTCAAACTTCTAATTTATCAGTATATACATTAATTCTAAAGAAATTATTAATCTATACTAATATACACATTTTTGTGCAATTTGGTTCTAATTTTTACCATAGATTTTTTATAAAACTGTTGTGTCAACTTTTTTTTATACATGTAAATTTGTGTGTGCTTTTAATATTATTATTATTTTATTAGTTAGTCAAGTCAAATTATACTAAATAGAGTTAGGAAAAACATTTTTATTCTTCACACTCCTCCTATTTACTAACTATACTACTCTTTACTATTTTTAGTGGTTTATACTTCAGATAAATGATGACTACTTTCATAGTTATAAAATTAGAATTATTTACTCTATTATATATTTGACTCAAATGATAACAGTTTATTTATTTGAATTAAATCCTCTAGAAATTGAATTTTTTATGATGCCAATCTAGTCAGAGTAAAAAGGTTTTAAAAGGAGAAATAGTAAAACAATGCAAGTCACATTTATTAAATACAGTGCAGACCAGGCCAAAAATCTTACCGCCACCAAGATCTTACCTAATACAACAAGTGCCTCTGAGGTATGCGAAGAAAGGGCTCCAAAGTTTCAATAGTAAGGCATCATTCACAGCTCATGAACTGTCGGTTGATGTGACCGATTCAGCCTATCTAAAATGACAAATAAATGTTATTATTATTTATAATGTGTTAAGAAAATTTATTTAACTATTATTTATATTATATTTAGCAAAGAGCAGTCATGGTTTTATTACATTATATATTTATAATGCAATTTGTCTAAATGAAATGATTTTAGTTTTGTTTAGTTAGTTTTAAAATGTCACTATATCTATTATTTTAGAAAGTAGAGTGAATTTAGGAGATTTAAATAATTGAAGTATGTCTATTCCATGGGTCATTTTTTTACAGAGTTCTTAAAATCATAATTATGAAAGTATTGTAAACTAGACATATTCAGTTTTTCAGAGGATCCAGAACCATTCCATTCGAAGCTAAATTAGAGTTTACATAAATTATCACAGAGAGATTAAGTGCACTAGGTCGGTCCAATGGACATATTTCAGTAATTTAAGTCTTCTAAATTCATTAGACCTTCTAAAATAGTAGAAATTGTGACATTTTAAAGCTAACTAAAAAAACTTTCAAAGGAGACTAGAATCATTTAATTTGGACAAAAATTGAAAATATTGCAAGTGTTTGAAGTTCGGAACTACATTGAAGCCAACTTAGTACGCTTATTCGAGTCACTTCTGTAATAAAGTCATGGCTGCTCTATTTGCTAAGTATGGAGTTACACATAAAGTATCTACAACCTACCATCCACAAACAAATGACCAAGCAGAAATATTTAACAAAGAGGTAAAGAATTTATTGCAAAAACTTGTACAACCTAATAGAAAAGATTGGAGCCAACATTTAGAAGATGCATTATGAGCTCAAAGGACCGCCTACAGAACACCATTAGGCATGTCCCCATTTCGAGTTGTTTATGGTAGATCTTGTCACTTGCATGTGGAAATTAATAGAACACAAATCATATTGGGCAGTGAAAACTTGTAAATTATCCATGGAGGAAGCAGGACAACAGAGGTACTCTTATTTAACTCTAGAGTTAAACTTATTGCAGGTAAATTAAAATTCAGATGGAAAGACCCTTATGTTATTACTAAAGTATTCCCCCATGGAGCTGTTGAAATTTCTAATCCAAAAAACAGGTAATGTATTTAAGGTTAATGATCACAAACTTAAGATATTCCATGAAAGTCAACCGGTTTCACATGTGGATAGTCATACTATTTATTTAGCTAGCCTAGTTGTACACAATAAGTTATGTAATGATTAATTATGTGGATTAAAGATTTTTCAAGTATTATCTTCCTAAAACTTTTTGACTCAGACAATGTGTCTTTCAAGTGTGGGGTATATAGGGAGGTTTCTAAATTAATTTATGACTTTGAGTTATTCATACTTGAGCTTTGTAATTCTGAGTTGAGCAAGCTGATGTAGTACTATGTTTTATATAATCTGATTTTCTAAATTATGTGAGCTGCAACCTTGATTTATTCCTTGTTTTGTGATTATTTAAGTGAGGTATTTAGACATTTTGATGACTGAATTAGTGGATGTCATGATAAGTTAAAACAGGATTGATTCCAACTGAATTGAGTTTAAAAATCCGTGAGTTTTGAGCCCTCATTCATTAATTTGTGATTTATTCTTGATGTTTAAACTATTGCAGAACTTGACTTTATTCTCTGAGTAAGTTATCTTGGTTCTATGCATCTGTTGAAAATGATCAAGGTCATGTTTGTTGCAGTCACTGACCAAATAAAACTAATATTTAATATTATTGACCCTAGTCACCCCCTTGAGCTTAATTTATCTCTTCTTTGTTTATAACATGTACATTACAAGTCTGAAGCTAGAAAAACCAGTTTTAACCCTGGACTTTGGTGAAGAAAAGAAATTCTAATTTATTGGGCAAAGCTCAAGTGTGGGGTGGTGTTTAAATTATATGAGACAGGTTTAAAAAAAAAATTGTAAAAGAAAAAAAGGCTAAAAACAGTAAAGTTGGATTGTGTTGAAAAGCAAAGAAAGAAAATAATGATAAGTTATGAAGCCAAAGGCATTGAAAAACATTATGTATAAAGATTTCCACCACACTTTTGAAGTATTTAAAACCATGTTTCTTTTATTAAAGTTTCATTATTTAAAGTCTTGCATTCCTTTGTTATCCATGCCCAAAAGTTACAACTTGTGGCCAAGTTATAAGCTTATTTAAAGTCATTTTGATTCTTTGGATGCATGGTAATTATGATGATTGAAATTAGAATTTATTCAAGCCTATGATAAAAGCATTGAGAATATTTGAGTGAAACAACACCTATATTTATACAGTTGAGATATGAGTGAAACACTTGACCAAGTGAAAATATTCTCGAATAAAGTTGGATAGATTCTTGTTTAAATTATTCATGAGTGCCTCTAAATTAAGGAGTCAAGTGTTTATTGCTATAACTTAGATGCATGAGGCTTGGATGTTGTTAAGTGGTAAAAATTGATGTAATTATACTTTCAATTGTTATTTAATCACTTAAAATATGTTGATTCTAATATATTTTTCTTCCAATGTATGATGAATTTGCATAATACCTTGGCACAATAGCAAGGATCATAATTATCAAGATAATTGAAGAAAAATTGAAAGAAGGAAGAAGATTCTCATCCTGAGATTCGCCCGAGCGAGACGGATGCTCGTTTGAGTGAAAATACGTTGAAACTCTCTAGAAGTCACTCATTCAAGCAAACATTTATTCGCTTGAGCAAAAATACGTTAAAGCTTTCGGGAATTCAATCGCTCAAGTGAACATTTCTCGCTTGAGTGAAAATCATCATTTTTCGCTTGAGCGAATGTTCCGCTTGAGCGTGACTCAAAATTTTCTATAAAAAGATAAGATACATTTTGAGAAGAGATAATTTTAGGTTTTGAGAAAAGAAGCGCGACAGCTGCTCCAGTTTTCATCTAATCTTTAATTTTTCTTAAATTCTTCTTCATTTGGATTATTATAATGACCATCATGAGTGACTAACTTTATTCTCTTAAGATTGGGTGCATTTCTTTTGAACTCTTTTGTATCTTGGTGATATTTTGATATATTAATCTATGTTCTTGATGTTGATATTCTTATCATTTGTGTCTTTTAATGCTTTTATCTTTGATGTTCATATATATTGAAAATATATCTTGAAATATTTGATTATGTTAAGAATATTTGCTACATTGATTGCTAGGAATGGTAATGGATGTTTCAATTGCTTAACACCCTAAACCTAATGCTGAAAAATTTATTAAATATATGAGGAATCTATGTTTATAAGGTTTTCTTATGAATTTCATGTTTGAGGAATCAATGTGAATGATTTGAGTAGGTGATATCGACATTGATAGGTTAATTGATGTTATAAATTTGACCTAGCCATTATACAAAGAAGAGAAAAATAATCAATTCAATCCTAAGTTCTCATAATTTATCTTTTCTAAATATATTTTATAGCTCTTTACCGTTTATTTTCAACCCAAAAATTTATGAAAAACTAATTTTGTGTCAATACACTTAGTAAGCATATGATTCGGAATTTTCAGTGAAATCATTCCTTGTGGGATTGACTTTTATTTAATTGAAATATTGTATTGCGATTGATAATATTGATATGCTTGCAAAAAGACCAACAAATGTTAATTTTTATATGCTCACTTTGCTTCATTGATTTATAAAACATGAAACTGCAAAGAGCTAAGTATGTAGTATTTGATGTGACTGATTTTCAGTATATCTAAAGTAGCTAATAAATGTTATTATTTATAATGTGTTAACAAAGCTTAATTAACCATGATTTGTATTATTAGGCCCTTGGAAGCCTTAATACAAAACATTGCATAAAAATAGTAAATTAGCCATATTTTATTATATACGGTACTAACATTAGTCCACTGTTTTATTTATCATTTTTTCTACAGAGCTCCTAAAATCATGATTCTGGAAGTATTGTAAACTAGACACATTCAACTTTTCAGAGGATCTAGAACCATTCAATTCGGAGCTAAATTAGATTTTACATAAACTATCAAAGAGAGGTTAAGCGCACCAGGTCAGTCCAATGGACATGCTTTAGTAATTTAAGTCTCCTAAATTCACTAGACCTCCTAAAATAATAGAAATTATGGCGTTTTAAAGTCAACTCAAAAAGCTTTCAAAGGAGACCAAAATCATTTAATTTGGACAAAAATTGAAAATAGTGAAAATGTTTGAAGTTCGCGGAACTACACTGAAGCCAACTTAGTACGCCTATTCGAGCTCCCTCTCAAGTTATTAGATCACCTTCGTTTCTAAGCTTTGTATTATGTAATTGAACATTAGTTAGAACATAAATAGGATTAACTTAATGTCATAAAAGTGTAGTTGAAGTTTCAGAATTCATATCTAAATCAATTCGGTTCATTTCCTTTCAAAGTTCTCTCTTGCACACCATGGGTTCTACTCTGCTTGTGACGCACGCTTTCAAGTATGTTCTTCATTTCTGCCATTGTTCTTCTTGTTTTGGATCTGGATCTTCTTCTTCCACTATCCTTTATTGCTTTCTTTAATGTTTCCATGATTTAGAATAGTTTTTACTGAATAAAGATCCACAGGCATGACTTTGCATATGCTCCAAGATTTGCGTTCTTTCTTTCTTGTTTTCTTTAAGTTTCATGCACTTTACAATGCCTTCTTCATGATTTCTGCCGTTTATATGCTTTGAAACATGGTTGTTTGTGAGTTCTAATTGGTGAGGGAAAGTTTCTTTCAACTGGACAAAAGTGCAGGTCACTCAAATGTCTTTTGAGGGGTGAGTTAATTAGGATTCATCCACGGTTTATGCTTTGAGAAGGTTGTAGCACTTCCAAACTAATTCTAAGTCACTTGCAACCACGTTAAGTAGATTTTAATATTTTGATTTACTGTTTTAATGTCTCTGTAACTGCTTTAGATCCTTAGTTTTGAGTTCGAATAGATATATGACATTGTTAGATTTACTTTCATGTACTAGCTTAGTGTAGAATAGCTTAGGTGTATTTTAATTCATGTTTTAATTTCTTGCACTTCAAATCCCCTTGAAAACATTGAAAAAATACCTAAATATTCATTGGTGCATTCATTCCATCATTCGCACATTGCATTTATCACTATTTTGATTTCTGATGGAGTGACACTATTAACTTCGGTCATGTTTTGAACCACGCGTACTAGTCACACACTCATTCGGTCATCTTCCATTTTAAAAGCTCAAAACTCAAAAATAATTTTATTTTCATCGGTCATTCATATATTTTATACACTACATTCAATCTTTGACCGAGACATCTCTTCATATTTTCATTTTGACCGTGATATTCTTTCACACTTTTATTTTGACTTTCTTACCCGTATTACTGTTCATATCGGTCAGATTTGTGATTATGCACAATTTCATCCATTTTGTATTTTGTATTTTTTTCATTCATTACATATTAGATTTTAACCTCATTTTAGTTCATTTTATCATTATATATTTCATTCATTCGTTCATTTCTCATTGAATCATTCATAGCTCATTCACATATTCTCACTACTTCCCTAGATTGATACTCTGATTCTCATTATACTACATTTTTATTGTTTTAGGGGAACTAATTTGAACCTTAGCACTGTGATAAAAGTGAAGCTCTTCATGTGTCTTCCCTTTCCTTTACCAATGTTTATCTACTCTTAAATCAAAGTACTATTATCGGTGAAAGTTTGTGCAAAAGTCATATCCATGACCAAGAACATAGATATGGACTTAGCCTACTAAGAAATGTGTGATTCTGAGACAGACAATTATCCAGCATGATGTTACTGATAGAGCTTGGTCGAGTGATTCTGAGGCAGACAATAACCAACATGTATTACTAATAGAGTTTAGTCGAGCGACAATATGCCTCAAAGTAATAGCCAAGTATGTGAAACTGTTCTGCACGAAGAAAAAGCTCTGTTTTTAGCATTATTCTTATTAACTAGATAATGTTTGATTTCATTAACTTAAACCAATTAAAAACTAATAATCCATGATTTCAAACATATTGGTTGAGAAATTTTGAAATTGTCAATATAGTGTTTGATATTGTTTTTATTATAGGTGCAATGTATTTCCTTATTCATGATTTGTATGTCTCATTCCCTGGTTGTTGAAATATGATGTGATTCACAAATTACTTGCCTAGTCCTGTAAATGAGGCTGTAAGAACCTGACTTTGTGTCACTCACTCACTAAAGGCCCAATTAGCAGAAGTAACATCACTGTAATAGTATAAAAAAGGCTTAAAACTTATTAGTGTCACATTTTAATGGTCTCTGCTGTTAGTAACATCTGACAAATAAAATGATGAAGGGACTGCATAGCAAGAAACAGCTTACTTTTTTACTTCCATACTTTTTTAAAGGCATTTTTTTTACTAGAATCTATGCTGTTTGACTTGAGGAAAAGTAATATATACAGTGAAATTTCTATGAAGTACTTAACTCAGCTACATGTCCAAAACTTAAACTCTAATAACAGTTAAACTAGAACAATTTTGTACCATTTGATTCAGTGGGGTGAATTTTCAACATATTTAACCAGAATGTTTTATGTGTTGATGATATCTTTGGACATAAATTCTCAAGATAAAGTTTTTGGTGTATAACAACTCAGAAGAACGGTCTATGTTATAGCCACTACCAAGTCTCAAACACGTGGTCACTCCAAGGATTGATTTTTTTTTGGGAGTCAAAGTCCAAAATTAAAACGTATTCAAAAGGGTTTTAGATCCCTAGTCAATGATACATGTCTCCTCCAAGTTAGATTATGGAAAACTATAATTAATATCTAGCATTAAATATATGTGCAGGTTCATTGTCCATTTTTCAGAAAAATTCTACCAGGAAGGGAATTCAAAACACACCACACTTGGTAAATGTATAAATGGTTGTAGGGTATATTTTGGTCAAATAAAAACAATTCTTTTAGAAAGTTTTATTGTTAGAAATTTTGATAGTATGCCAACAAAATGTTGGTTATACATATTTTCCTCTGATATGTGAATTAGTTAATTACACTGATTAAGATAATTAATACCATTTTGGATGTTAAATCTCATCAATAATCTAATCAAGTCTTGGTAGAAAACTATATCTTTTACTATATTAACTGGTAAAAAAATATCTTTAACTTGTAAGAAGAAAATCTTGAACTTTATAAAAAGTCATGCATATTTAGTACTATTACCTAAGTTTTTACACGAATATTAAAGTCATGCATATTTAATGGTAAATATGTTCTTACAATAGCTTTCTTACTGGAAAATATTGAACAAAAATTACAGGAATAGTAATTTAATTTGGAGTTGAAATGGATCAAAGAGAACATTATGGTTAATTAGCCACTCTAGTACTTGGTGGTTGCTAAGTACAAGTAGAATACAATAAAACAAACAAACAATAATAACAATATTTTTGTTGGGAGGGAAGATTGGAAGGAAATGAAATTAGGTGAGAGTGTTTCATCGAACAGTCATCATCATCTTGACGAATTCATCATAGTTAACTTGCCCATCACCATCCAAATCTGCTTCTTTAATCATCTGCTCCACTTCTTCATCGGTTAGTTTTTCTCCTAGGTTGATCATCACGTGTCTCAGCTGCACACCCAGAAAATGCTTTTACTACTATCATATGTAATAGTATAACTAAATATCTGTATAACTTAGTTACATAAATATAAAGAAATTAGATTCTCTACAACACTCAAATGTCAACCCCGATGCATTTTTTTAATCAAACAGCTAATATTCATTGCATGCGAAAACGTAGGTCTACTGTCCTAGTTATTAGTTTTTCATATTAAAATTGCAAAACTTTGCATGTCTAATAATCTAGATATAATACTTAAAAAAAATCATGTTATTTTAAATGTGAAAAAAAAGTCGGTCAATGATCATTTGGTAAGATGTTGGATAAAATTAAATTAAAAAATATAATAAAAAATAATTAATTTAAGAATTTATTAAGATAAAATTAAATAAAAAATATTTAAAAATTTATTAGAATATTTTGATATGGATAATATTTTAGATGATTATTATTTGATATTAGAAGTTTTTATTTTTTAAAATAAAATTAAATATCTTTTAAATAATATAAATAAATTATTGTATTTCTCATTTTAGATATTTCAAATAATCAATTTAGTTTTCATAAGTTATTCGTTATGAGAAGAATCCGTGAGCTTTTAAAAACTTGTAATTTTTCTCATTCTTAGAATTTAAACTTGTATATTTCAAAGAGGGGAAAAATTGGGAACTCTCTCTATCGGTAAAAAAGAAAAGAAAATGGCAAGAGTTTCAACTCTTTCATAAAAAGAGAGCTGCAAAGTAAATTTGCAACATATCTTGACCCACCTGCATTATTCAGGTTAGCAGAAACCCTCACTTCATCAAAATTTTAGAAATATATATGATATCGAGGATATAATGAATATTTGCAAAGGGCGTTGTATCAAAGAAAGGAAACTAAATAAAAAGCATACCTCACTAGCTGATATATAACCATTTTGATCTTTGTCAAAAACCTTGAAAGCCTCTTTGAGCTCCTCTTCTGCATCAGTGTCCTAAGTGAAAAAGAACACAGCACTTAACTTAGTATTTGGTTATTGTACAATGAAAAAAGTATTTGTAGCTTTGGCGACTCACACGAAAATATGAAAAATATTATATGAGTTATTGAAATATTATGTACATAAAAATGAATGAACAATAAGGAACTTAATTACTTACTTTCACTTTCTTGGCCATCAAGCTCAAGAACTCATCAAATTCGATGGTTCCATTGCCATCTGCATCGACTTCCCTTATTATATCTTGGAGTTCTTCTTCTGTGGGGTTCTGATCCAATGACCGAATGACAGTGGCCAGTTCTTCCACAGTAATGCAGCCTAAGAAGATGCACAAAATTCATAAACAATATATATGACAGTGATGAGAATTCTGTGTCAATCTAAAAAAGAATTCAACTGAATAACAGATACCCAGTTTATGAAAATTATAGACACTACAAAAAAGGAGAAAGTTTGCTCACCATCTCCATCTTTGTCAAACAAGCCAAAGGCCTCCTTAAAATCAACAATCTGTTCTTCACTTAAGACGTCTGTCATAGTCATGGCGTATTTGTTTTTCAAACTTCAACAAGAAAAGAGAAAAGAGGGATAGAGAGGAGAGTGAGCGAGTTTCTTTTGTTGAGTATAGCTCAATCTTAGCTGGGCTATATGTAGAAGTTGAGTGATGGCAGCTAGTCTAGGAAAAATCCTTTTAAAATTTGAATTTACCAAGTCAAATTAAGTTTTGATGACTGCATTTTGTTGCTATACTTGTGGCTGTACGGTGGAAAAAACGGTGATTGTAATGGTAATTGTTAGTAGATGGTAGTATAAATGGGGTGGTGGTGGGGCACGATGATTTAAATGCAGTGAATAATTTTATAACAAGTAATGTTATTTATTTGATTAATATAATGAGGTGAAAATGTTGACAGCTGGAAGGGTTTGGTGTTTAGGGGACAAAACAAAAGAGCTTAATTCAATGTTCAAAGGGTATGGACTGTGGAGTATGGGGAGGTGTGTAGAGTCTGTGTTCTCATCAATTTCCAATTTTCAATTTAACACCACCCACCCAAAGACCACGCTGGTTGGTTTGCTTGCAGAAGAGAAGAGGAGAGAAATGGAAGAGAAATTAATGCAGTTTTTATTTTTGTGTGTTCCTTGTGATATGGGTAATGCGTATGCTTGGATATGACAGTGTCAACGCGCTTTTGGAATGAAAACAAACGCACATTTACGCGTTATGGTGTACTTTTATTCAAAAGAAAAATGGGATGTACGTGTGAAGAATGTGTTAAACTAGACTCACATGAACCTTTCTTTGGTCTGTTTTTGGTTTAAATTATGTCATTTCTAAACTTTGAAGATGGGTGAGATTGTTTCCTGGTCTTTCACTCTAAGATATATTTTTCATTAACACAGTTTCTGAAGGACAATGATTCGGTGATGCTTTGTTAAAATCACTTTTTCGTCCCCATTTGTGCTTTTTGCCATTAATTTTCACCATGAAAATAATCTTTCAATATTTCTTTCATCAAAGGTGCCACCCACCACCAGAGTTAAATAATTAATGTACAGAATTCAAGATGAAACCTTTAAAATAACATATAAACTATAAATATTTTACAAAAAGAAAAGAATTAATCAAACTTTATTTATCTCATGCTGAAGTCATATAAGCTAAGACTTTTAAGGCTTAAAAAACTCATGGAGTATTTCAAAACTTAAACAAAAATCACTATAGAACTATAACATGTAATAGAAAATGGAAAAAGATCTAAGGAAGAGGTGGCCGTACCAAGGTACCATGCAAGCAACCCTATTATTATAAATGTCTTTTTTTTTTTTTTGTCAGTAGCCAGTTGGCACTTTGAATTGTTGAGGTCGTGGAAATTAAATATTCATTTAATATATATATATATATATATATATATATATATAAAAGATTTGTTTTGTAATTGTTTTTTAATGTTATTAGATAAAAAATATAATATATATTTTTATGTTATATTTTCTTTTTCTATTCTTCTTAATTATATATGTATTTCTTAATTATTTATCTTCAATAATTTATTATTTCAAAAATAAATATTTATATTTTAAAATTTAAATGCATTAAACTTTAATAAATTAAAATAAAAAAATAGAAATCCACTTATACACATAATATTGGATTAAAAAAATTAATTGGTTGATTTGTTTATAATATTTTTCTCATAATCTATGCAACTTCGGTTTCCGTCTCTTGAGGGAAGGTGATGGTGATGTCTATGTGGTATTATCAGGATAAACATTAACAAAAATACATATATATTTTTAGAGTGTTGTTATAGAAGTTGATTTTTCAAATTAAAAAAAAAATAAACATAAAAAATTGGGCTTTCATTGTTTTTTATTTTACCATTTGTCTAGTTTCAACATATTTGTATTAAATAATTAAAATCTATCTTATCCCTTTCTTTATTTAAAATTTGCGATGTTAATTAGAAAGTAACAATTTAAGTTGTCGCTAAATTATTATTATTGTTAATTAATGATTATAGTTTTTTAAGTAATATTGTCATTGGCCTTTATTTGCTTCAACTGTTCCACTGTTTATAGAAAAATACAGACCCAAATTTGTACAGATATGGTTCGTGTTTGTTTTTGGATATTCTGGTTGAATTGCAAAGAAATGGATACGGGACTCACACATACTATATCACCTTTCAAATGGTGAAAAAATGAATTGAAAACCAGTCACACATGCTATAAAATACAACTTGATATACAACTTGATATTTGTTGAGTACGTGAACACTCAGTTGAAGGGAGTTAAAGTTCAGAAGTAAGTTTAAAGATTTACCGTTTAAATTAAAATAAATTATAAATAAAAAGGTTTAAATATTTAAATTTTATTATCATAAAATTATTATTTTTATGTAATTCTTGTTTTTTTTTGTCTTTTCTCTAAATCTCTTATCTAACTCTTATATTTTCCTAAATCCAAACACATCTTAATATTTTTGAAGGAGAGGAAATTAATTCTACCAAATCAGAATTTTAAATAAAATAAGTTTTTTCTTTCCTAATTTTAGACCATTTTGCATGTTTTAGGTTTAGGTCTATATATAAGTCCTAGGAGCTCGTATAGACTTTGTTATGAAAAAATGAATTTTAACTAATTTAGGAGCATTGTGATATTCTTAATTTGTTAATTTGAGATTTTTGTGAATATGATTTATCTTCTTGAAAATTTAGAAGTTTTTGTGGTTCTTTAACTTTGATGCATTGTATTGAGATAAAGGAAGTTAGTTATTATCAATTTTCATAGTACTATGACTAAAAGATTTGTATTATGAAGGCAACTTGGTCACATTATTCAAGAATTTAGATTCTGCGATTACATATGTGTTAATTGTTGAATGTGAATGTATAATTGATTTACATGAAATTGAAAAAGATAGTCTTTTATATGAATGTATTGCTCTTATATTGAAATTAGTTAATGGATTTACGATATAAAGGATAATGTTTAGAATTAATATGATTTGGAATATTAGAAACAAGGTTTTGAGTAGATTATATAGTTGTTATTGTCACGAATCCGTCCATTGGATTTAAATTTGTCTAGCATATTTAAATTTGTTTAGCGAATTTAAGGCAATATTGAAAGTGTTTGCAATTTGTTTAGTACTTTCAGCTTCGCCAGTGGATTTTGGACAGTGCTTGAAGTTCCACTTTGTTAAAATTTCGCTCAGCAGATTTAAAATTCGCTCAGCTTTCAATTTCGCTCAATCTTTTCCAATTCACCAACATATTTTGGACCGTTTTAAGATTTCTTTTTGTCAAAACTTCACTCAGCGAATTTCAAATTCACTTAACAATTTTAAATTTGCTCAACAGTTTTTGAAAAATCATAAAACATAGCCTCAAACTCCAAATTTAATATTCTATATATGAAAATCGAAGCCCTTTTGAAATTGGCTCAACACTTTCAATTTGTCCAACGAATTTTAGATAGTGTTTGAGGTTTCTTTCTATCAAAATTTTGCTTAGCGGATTTTAAATTCACTTAACGCTTTCATATTTTCTCAACAGTTTTTGAAAAATCATAAAAAATAGTTCTGAACTCCAAATTTAATTTTTTATATATGAAAATCGAAGCCCCTTTGAAATTCACTCAACAAATTTGAAATTCACTCAATGAATTTGAAATTTGCTCACTTCTTTCAAATTCATCCAACAGATTTTGGACGAGTGTTTGAGGTTTCTTTCTATCAAAATTTTGCTAACATTTTTTTAAAAATCATAAAAAATAGCTATGAACTCCAAATTTAATGTTTTATATATGAAAATTGAACCCCCAGAAATAAGGAATCCAATAAAATAAAAAGTAATTAAAAAGGATGTCTATAGAAAAAATTATAATCAAAAGAATAGGCAGAGATCAAATTAAAAAAAATTGTTATAACGTGAGAAATTATATGTGTGTGTCTTAAGCTATTAAAATACATGTTATGAACATGAAATGTGTTAAATGTTATTATGTGCTTTGAAAAAAATGTTGTGTTGTGATAGGTATTGTCATGTGTGCAGTATTGTATGTATAAATATTAATTTGGGACTTGAGGAGATATCCTGACTAGACTAAAAACTGGAATCAAATAAATGAAATGATTAGGTGGTGAGAGTTGAAGGAAGTTTCTAATGAAAAAAAAAACGTGTCTTGATAAATCATTTAGAAATATACCCTGGTCACATATGAGTGTGTATACCGAATTTAACACCTTTATGTTATGTACTTGGAAGAGTTGTGGTATGATTAGTATAGATCTCTGATATCTATTTCAATATCTAATCTTCCAGAAGATGTATAATATTTGTGTGACGTGAATGTGAGCCTGAATGGGCGTGTGATGTGATATATAAAAACTTAAAGTTGAATAATATTATTATATCTCACATTTGAATCTTGCATACTTAATTAAATTACTAGCTTATTTTTTATATTTTGTATGTATTTTTAACTGTGATGATAGTGTATTTACATAAGAACAAATTTTATAGGTGAAAAATCTCAACAGGAATATGTTTGGAACTAGGAATAGTATAAATTATATTTTGTTTACTTTTAAAGTGATATATACATAAGAAAATTTATATTTTGAATTATATATATATATATATATATATATATATTGTTGGCAAAATTTGGGTCATGTATATATATGATACATATTTAAATGTGTTAGGGTCATTATTTATTAAGCCAAATAATAAAGTGATCTGAATAAATTAAAGTTTTGGCTAAAGGCATATGTCATGAAAATAATATTGTGTAGAGACCATAAAGTAATTTCTAATTTGATGAGGGGCCGAATTGGAAATACTAAAACTCAAGTAATTAACCTAATTTTGGTTATATAAAGGGTCATGGTCCCCTTCTGAGAGCACGTAGACAGAACGTAGTTACAGTCCCGTTCCTTTCTCTCTATCCCCATCAAGAGAGAAAATCAAGAGGGAAATACAGGTGCTCTTCAGGTGGAAGACCATAAGATCAATATAGTGCTCTACAAAGACATCATCGTTATGGCTAATTCGAGTACGCTTCGCATTCAGTTTACGACATGTTTATCGAGTATGGGATTATGTTTATGTTTGATTGTTAGAATCAAAATCAGGATTATTATTATTATTATTATTATTATTATTATTATTATTAATTTTTCAACAATTGGTATCAGAGTCGCCCATATTTGATTCATGTCTGTTTAATTTATAGAACCCTAATTATGAAAATTAGGATTAATTTTGTTTTAAACAATTCAGATTACCCAATTTTATGAACCCTAAGTGGAGGATAATCTCTAATTTTTGTGAACCCTAAAATTTAAATTTGGGGGTAACATCCCCAATCTGATTCTGCTTGCTGATGGAACCGTGGAGGAAGCTATGGATTCTTTTTCTTCTTCATTTTTCACTTTTGTTTCAGTTTAAGTTTCAAGTTTTACTGTGAAAGAAATAGTGTTTCATATTTCAATTTTTCTTGTATTGGGTTCTCTGTTCTTTTTTGAATCTTTTGTTTTTATTTAACTTTATGGGTTTGGAATTGGGGGTGGTGTTTGTGGAGTTCCCAATACAGAGAATCTTAGGTAAATGATGAATGTTTCCACATGTTTGGTCGTTATTATTTTATTGCCTCTATCCCCTAGGAATTTAAAGAAAATTTGATGTTAAATTAGGGTCCGAGTGATTACTTGTTTAATTCCCTTTTAGGGTTTAGAGCGATATGCTAAAGAGACTCAGAACTATCTCTCGTTTCATCCCTAGTGTGATTTTAGGAAGATGTTCATCCTTTATGTATTGGTGGAAAATGAGGCCTTTTTTCATCCTTTGATTTGTTCAAATGAGGTGTTCATCCCTAATGAGATTCTAGGGAGGTGTTCATCCTTAGTAGAATTATAATGAGGTGATTCTCTTTTGAATTAGTTTGCAAATATTAAATATTTGGTTTTGTTATATAAATAAAATATTCAATTTTTGGTAGTTTAATATTTTTTGTGAGCAAATTGAGTCAAGAAGTCACCAAAGTAACTTCTCTTGAATTGGGCGAGTTCATGAAAAATATTGAATGTTAGTGTTTGTGTATATTCATGCGAGTATTAGTCGACCCAAAGGAAGATTAATATTTGGCCGAATTGCATACACACTTGTAATGATAAACATGTGATAATTATAAGGATTTGCTTTGTCGATGATAAATCAATCCAAAGACTGGTTTGTTGTTGGACGTGCTTTATTGTCAATGTTTGATTATTACAACAAGATACCTCTAGCGAGTTAATATTACTTGTCTAAAGACTTGATATTGATGGTGCATTGGGTATCTTGAGATGGGTTAAACCACTATTTGAATATATATTATTTATTTTTTATATAATGTGAGCATAATTAGTTTAATTGGACTCCGAACGAGTAAGTGGTTATATTATTGATTATGCTAAAAGATCCAGGGGATATAAATATTATGATCCCACATTAAAGACAATTTTTTGAGACGGGAACTGCTACGTTCTTTGAGGATATTGAGTTTGGGGGGAAGAATAAGATTAAGAACTTCATCTTGGAGGAAGAATCGGTAACAATTTCAGAACCAATTCAAATAGTTACTTTTGATAAAGTAAGTTCGGAACCTCCACAAGGCATTGTTGATGAACCCCTTACTCAAGATGATTTGGTTGTTCATGAAGAACAAACTCAAGATCCTCAAGAACCTGTGCATCATGAGCTAATAACTTTGCAGAGATCCACTAGAGAAAGAAGAAGTGCTATTTCGGATGATTACATGGTATTTCTTCAGGAACATGAGGAAAATAATGATATAATGGAAGATGACCCAGTTAACTTCCGTCAAGCTATATAAGGTTCTAAATCTCAAAAGTGGATTGAAGCAATAGGATAAGTATAAGTCCATGCAAGACAATAAGGTTATTGGGAACTTGTCCCATTACCAGAAGGTATGAAACTCATTTGGCTTCGAGATGAATATTGTTGATGATTGTGTATATCACAAGTTTAAGGGGAGTAAGTATATTTTCCTGATCTTGTATGTTGATGACATTCTACTTGCCACCAATGATATAGGCATATTGCACGAAACCAAGAAATTTTTATCAAAGAATTTCGAAATGAAAGATCTTGGTGATGCGTCCTTTGTATTAGGAATTCAGATACACCGAGATCGATGTCGGGGTATTTTAGGATTATCACAAAGGAGCTATATCGAAAAAATTCTTAAAAGGTTTGGCATGCATGAATGTAAATCCGGGGATACTCCAGTTGCTAAGGGAGACAAGTTTAGTCTCAATCAGTGCCCAAAGGGGAATTTGGAAATTGAGGAAATGCAAAAGATTCCCTATGCGTCAGCTGTAGGGAGTTTGATGTATGCCCAAGTATGTACGCGTCCAGACATAGCATACATAGTTGGGGTTCTAGGCAGATATTTAAGCAATCCAGGGAATGGACCATTGGAAAGCGGCAAAAAGGGTCATGAGATATTTAAAGAGAACAAAAGATTACATGCTCACATACGGGAGGTCGGACCGGTTGGAGATCGCTGGGTTTTCGACTCGGACTTTGCGGGATGTCAAGATAGTTTGAAATCCACTTCGAGGTTACATTTTCATGTTAGCGAGGTGGTGCGGTTTCTTGGCGCGATGTCAAGCAAACCCTTACGGCTTCATCCACCATGGCGGCGAGAATTTGTAGCATGCTATAAGGCGTCGAATCATGGAATATGGCTGAGAAATTTTGTCACAGGGCTGCAAATTGTGAAAGGCATTGAAAGACCACTTAAGTTATATTGTGACAATAAATCAGCTGTATTGTTAAGGAAAGAGTACAAAGTGGACAGATTTCCATAGAACACTTAAGGACAAACTCCATGATAGCATATCCTCTAACTAAAGGACTTTCGCCCAAGGTCTTTCATGAGCATGTTGCTCACATGGGTGTTTTACAGTTTGAGGAATTTGTGGTTTAGTGGGAGTTAGTCATTTTCATATATTTTATGTTCTATGTTTAATTTAATATATGTATACATTGTTTATGGACATATTTGGTTATCTATAGATATGCGGTTGTTTTGTTCATTCATTACACTTTGTACATTAAGGTTATTATATCGATCTCGATAAGTTAAAGTTTGGACCAGTTGAAAATAGACGTGTACAGATCACCTTCACGTAATTTTTCATGCTACACATTTCATGATGAATCCATGTCATTTGGTTATGTCGGGATGAGTAATCTTGTTGGTTTTAGTTGCGATGATGCAATGAAAAGTCTGGTTTGGTTCTATATCCGATATGATTAATGGACGGAACTTTTGGAATATGCTAAAGGAATATAATGACAATTTTGAGCTCATAAAGTCTAACACATTTGTAAGGTTGTAAAAACATATATATTTGTGACCAGTGGGAGATTGTTGGCAAAATTTGGGTCATGTATATATATGATACATATTTAAATGTGTTAGGGTCATTATTTATTAAGCCAAATAATAAAGTGATCTGAATAAATTAAAGTTTTGGCTAAAGGCATATGTCATGAAAATAATATTGTGTAGAGACCATAAAGTAATTTCTAATTTGATGAGGGGCCGAATTGGAAATACTAAAACTCAAGTAATTAACCTAATTTTGGTTATATAAAGGGTCATGGTCCCTTCGAGAGCACGTAGACGAACGTAGTTACAGTCCGTTCCTTCTCTCTATCCCCATCAGAGAGAAAATCAAGAGGGAAATACGAGTGCTCTTCGGTGGAAGACCATAAGATCAATATAGTGCTTCTACAAAGACATCATCGTTATAGTTTAATTCGAGTACGCTTTCGCATTCAGTTCATGACATGTTTATCGAGTATGGGATTATGTTTATGTTTGATTGTTAGAATCAAAATCAGGATTATTATTATTATTATTATTATTAATTTTTCAACATATATATATATATATATATATATATATATATATATGTGGTATATATAGTTTTGGACTGCATTTTCAAGTACATATATACCTACAGATAGATAGGTTTTAGTCACTATAAAATAAAACATGTTTTTGTGAATCTAGTATTCTCGGCAACCTTCGATCAGAATAAATATATAAAATGGTGAAATTTACATAATTAAGGTGATCTTAAGCATTATTCATTATCATATATTACAGCAATAATAAACTACGCATTAATCTTATACTTTTCTCTCTTTTTTTTCATAAATATTGACATGTATTATTCATCATAAACAAATTAAAATGAATATTCCTGTCATATAGTTTATAACTAAGAGCTTCGGCATCACAGTTTACAAAATCATTTTAATAAATTTCATCGCACATATATGAGGCAGATAAAAGAAAAAATATAAAATTTCAAAATGAGGGAAGTGTCTAACAGTTCAGAAGGCGTGTCATATGTCTAGAATTTCCAAACTTCAAGAAAATTTGATTTTGTGATTAATGTTGGTATCTCAAAGAAAAAAAAAACAACTTGCATGCATGAAAGTATAACTAATAGAACAGCAAGGAAGACGTATTCAATGTACATAGGAATTTAATTATGTTTCCCCAGATACGATTACTGTAGTTTATGCCAACGAAGATACGATATTAACGTCTAAAGAGAATGAAAAAAATAAAAAATGAAGTAGCATAAGAGATTCAGATTCCAAAATAGTATGATGGGTATTAACGTCTATATGTTGTTTGATATTGCAAAAGCTGGACAATGGCTGTAATGCACAAAATAGAGGTGATCAAATCCTTTAAAATTGAAGCCACAATTAATTCATCTTAGTTAAATTCTAAAATAAATTAATGTTAAAAATTTATTTTTAGAATAAATATTTTTAATCAAATGAATTTATAATATATATATATTAATAAAATAATATTATTTTTATTTTATTTAAAAATAATAATTATTTTATAAAGTAATCCGTCAATAAATCTACAAATAAGAGTGATATAAATTTATTTAAGATCATGATTTAATATTAGATCAAAATAAATTTAATTTAATTTAAACGACATAATTTTTTATCCAGATCACCTCTTTTTCCTGGAATTAAAATATTATATATATATATATATATATATAATAAAAACAAAATAAAATAGAACAAATTATTTTAAAAGAATAAGATAAAAGAAGAAAATTTATTTAAAAAATAATAAACAAATTAATTAAAATTAAGTACTTATATAAATTAAAATTACTCATACGTTAATTTTATAAAAAATAAGAAAAATATTATTTTGAAAAATAATATATTTTTTTATTTATATTTATATATAAGTGGAAATAGAATATATAAGATCTACATTTTTATTTATTATTTTTTTATTAAAAAATATATCTTATTTTTTTTTCTTGCACCATTTATTATATATTCTGCACTTTCCTTCTTACCAACGTATACTAAACAAAATAGCTACCTACTTATGCATTACATACCTTTCAAACTTTTGATAAAAAAATAAAACCCATATGAAGATATATTTTTTATACGTTTAAACATAATTTGACATAAAAAAAAATTGGTCTTATTAATTGCCAACACATGTAACTTATTTTATATATTAAATAAATAATTCATATAAATTCCTCATCATTATGTTGACTTTGTCATTGTATTAATTTACAATTTAAAACTTTTTATTGATGATCTAAATTTCGAGTTTTAATACTCCTGTTAATTCACAAACTTTTCAAGTTTTAATTAAAATTATATAAAATCAAATTAATAATATTATTTATATAAATAATTTTCACTTTTTTAAGTATCTCCATACGTAAAATTTATATTAAAATATTTTTTTAGTTATAAATTTTTTTCTTAATAATTCTTACTTAAAAATACACAGATATATTTTGGCGCGCTCTCATTGTGGAGGATTATAATTAGAAGTAGTGGAGGGTTTATTAACATTTTTTTGAACTAAACTCATACCAAATTAAGTTGTATTGAAAAAAAAATCAATAGTCTTTTAGAAAAAAATTCTTCTAATTTATTTTTTAAAAACTAAATTATTCCTTAACTATTTGGACTGAATTGAATCATAATTTTTAAAAATTAAAGAATTAAGTACGTTTTTAGTCCTTGTACTTTTATGTGAAATTGAAAATAATCCATCTGTTAAAGTTTACATAAAAATGATCCATATACTTTTGAAATGGTTGAAATAGGTCTCTATTTTAAGTGACATTAAATATATGGTGACACTGTCTAATAGAGATAATATGACTCATTCATTATTTGACATGTGTAATTATTAAAAAAAACTCTTCTTTAAAAAAAATAGAAATTATTTAACAGAGATTATTATTTAAAAAAAACTAAATTAAAAAGTAAATTTTTTTATTTTTTCCTCACGTACCAAAGCTCTCTAGTTCTCGTCACATCCATTTTTCATTCTTTTTTGTTTTTCTCATCACAGCTACTTTTCGTTCTCTCTTCTTTTCTCGTAACACACTAAGGGTCTTTTCTTTCTTCCTCTTTCTTTGTAAATGTTGTATGAAGTCAAAGTGACTTTGAAGTTCGAGGGTTTTATCAGTTCTTTGGGTTTGACTGACAGTGCGACGGTGGTGCACAACCAGTGGCGGATCTTGACAATTGATCTTGGAGGGACCAAATAATATATTATTAATAAATAATAAATAAATATAAAATGAAGTAAGAATATGAAAGGGTGAAAGGATAAAATTGTAAATATATACTTAAATATATTAAATGATCATTAAGTTTGAGGGGGACAAAATCATAAATTATATGAGAGTTACAAAGCGAGGAGAGTTTGAGAGGATAAAATTGTAAATATACAAGTAAATATATTAAATTTTCATTAAGTTTGGGGGCCAAAATCATAAATTACATGGGAGTTACAAAACTTTGGGGGTCACGACCCCTCAGCTCCAAAGAAGATCCGCCACTGTGCACAACGACAATATGCGAAGATTTCTTGTTATTCAAATATAGGGGAAAACCAAATCTGCATCTTCCAGAAAAAAACCAGCTACATCTATAGACACTGTAGCTGTTGAAACAGTGGATAAGAGGTAACCCAAATCTACCACCAATATTCGAACACTAAGAAGGAGAGGGAGACCACCAACATTAGGCTCCCAAGCCAGCTCCAACAACCCCACTGCCTAATCCACATGAAATTTAATGGTTTTTGTAATGTAAATTACTTGGGTATTGTAATATGAAGCGGTTCATACTACTTTTGTAATGTAAAGTAGTTTACTGTTTTGTAGTTTTGTTTCTGTTATGGTCAATCATTATGGTCCACTTTTTTTATGTATTACTTTAAAAACAGTGTGGTTCAACTTTATTGCAGTACTTTATGTGGACAAATTCTTATATTAAATTACATATTTTCTCTTGTTTCCCTCCACTTGGTTGAATGTGACTTGGTTGAATATGAGATAAGATTGAAACATGATTCTGGATGTTATGGGTAGACATTAAAAAAATAAAGAAAAATGTTAAATGTAGGAACATGTATTTGAATGGTACATGTATGTGCGGGAACATGTATGATACACTTCATTTTTAAATAATGCAAAATCTAATTCATTTTAAAGATGAATTGTATTTAAATTTAAAAGGAATGATCTGGACATAGATTCATTCTTAAATGACTTTTAAATGCTTTAAATTTGGATTTAAATAGCTTATAAATGGCAGAAAAATTTTAATTTCTTTTTTAAATGGCTTTTAAATAATTTTTAAATGTTATAAATGCGGATTTAAATGACTTTTAAAAGTTTGATACCTTTTAATTTTATTTAATTTTTTAAAAATAATTACACGTGTCAAATAATGAATGAGTCATATCATTTATATTAGACAGATCAGCATATACTTAACCCCGTTTAAAATAGGGACTTATTTCAATCATTTCAAAAGTATAGAGATCATTTTTATGTGAACTATGACAGATTGACTATTTTCAATTTCACATAAAAGTATAAGGACTAAAAACATGCTTAACCTAAAATTAAAATATATGTTTTAAAATTAGATATCAATTTATAATAATTTAAATAGTTAAAAAAAGCATAATAATATTTAATTAATAATACAATTTTATTCATCTTATGAAATATACAAATAAGTTTGATTAAACCTATTTAAAAATTTAATTCAATTTGACAATAGCTTGGTTTCCTTTTGTTTTATTATCACTCCAACACTAATAATATACATTAATCTACACTAATATATATATAGTTACTCTTAGATTCACATTATTAGTCACCAGAGTATTAGGATTTCTTGATATTGTTTTATTAAGGTCATTACTTTGAAGATATGTCTATTTATAATATTATATATGATTTAATTTTTTATTTTTAAAAGATATTAAAAATTTGAAAAAATAACTGAGGTGGTTTTTTCAAATAAAAGAAAAAGAAAAAAGACAACCGTGTGTGATTAGATTATTGATATATGCACAAAAGTTAATCTCAGATTCTATATTTTAGATTTTATTGTTGTTATTAGGCAATAAAATTTGTGATTAATCAAGATAAATACAGGAATATATATATATATATATATAAAGAGTGATAAGTGATAACTCTTGAAGGAATGAACTTTTGTGTTTAAAATAAAATAATAACTTTTAAAAACGATTAATTTTTTTATTAAAATAATTGCTTGTGGCTGACGTGTCTGGCCACTGACATTCATAACAGGAAGCTCAATGTTTTTAATTGTTTATATTTCTCCGTTCTAAAAAGTAAAAAATACAAAACAAAATTGAAAAATTCCAAGTTGGGGCTCTCACGATTTCGATTCCCCCTTTCTCCCACAAACTCCGATTCTCCTTGTTAAGAGCGGTGCCAGGTTCGATCTTTTCGTTTTCTAATTCTTAATGTATCTTGCACGTTTTGTCGATCTGTTTACTGTGCATTTGATCCAACGCAAGTTCGTCGCTTTTTGATTGAAAATTAGATTTTCAGATAGATACCCTTTGTGTTTTCAATTGATGGGGTTTGTCTGGTGATTGTATAGGATTGTTTTAGAAGTATATAGAGGATGGGGGCAATGATGTCGAGGTTCTGGTTCATGTTGTTCCCTGCAAAAGAGTATAAGATTGTTGTTGTTGGATTGGATAACGCTGGAAAAACCACGACCCTTTACAAATTGCATCTGGGTGAGGTTGTAACTACCAACCCTACTGTTGGTAGCAACGTTGAAGAGCTCGTCTACAAGAATATACGATTTGAGGTCCGTACACCTATCACTTTACTAATTTATTTATTCATGTATTTTGTTTTATTTTGTTGTTCTTGCTAGGAGGGTTTGATGTTGTTGCCGAATATATGCATGTGAGTATGAGGATTTGTCTCTGCTTACTTTCTTATTGATATTAATTAGTCAATCATATGTTCTAAGTTCATAAATTTGGCAGCACACACATTTAGTTATCTAGAGCATTCAACAATCATAGAAAACTCAAAAATTTGCCATTTGACTTCTCCCCTAATGGCTGTTACGGTTCGATGAAAACTGTGTTTCGTTGTCCTTTGGACCAGATGCATCACTTTGTCCTGGACTTGTCACAAAATAAAATGCGTTTGGGTGAGTTCTTGTAAACATGATTTCGACTGAATTGATGTAAAATTGACTTTGAAGTGAAATGATTTTGATAAAAGCAATGTTTGAATACGTTGATAAAAGTCACTTTTAGACGTGTAATTATACAAAAGCAGTAAAAACTATGTCTTTTCTAATTTCATTAATTTAGCTGTATGAATCATACACCACCATAAAGTTCTGTCATGTATCCGTGGAAAGACAGGCCATTTACCTCTAAATGTCTCCCAAGTTTAACTAGTAATTTTCTTCGTACCTTTAAGCATTGGGTTATCTTGCATGAGGGGTCAACTGCCTCCTCATGCCCAAACCATCAAAGAAAAGTTTTACCAATTTTTCTACTATGGGAGGTCTCAACTTTCTCTTGAATGATTGTATTCATAGTCTATCTTGTCTTGTGTAACCACTCTTTCATTGTATTGTAGCATTCTCATTTTGCATCATTAAATTTGCCCACCCTTCCTAATACTGACATATAAAGATTATTTAAGTAACATACTGATATTGGATTATGGTGTTAGTGGTTTTGCTTTTCACTGCAAAACTGAAATATCAAAACTTTGATTTGAAGTGCAAAATTGACTGTTTACTATTTTACCAAAAGTGTTGGTACGATAAACATCGCTTGTTTGCATCCACTGAAATAGCTTTAATGGATGCCAATGTTTTTCCAATTGCTGGCTACTGCTTGGCTACCTTGATTCTCTACAAACTCCAACAACAATTTGGCATTTGATGTTGTTAGACGCAAGTTGTTTCTGTATGAACACTGGATAATCACATAAATTAACACAGTCTTTGCTTTGTCTTTATAACAAACAAGTGTTTTAGGCGGAGTACAATGGCATCAATTAATTCGTGTAGTCAATCTAACGTAGAAAGAAAAGAGATGATCATTTCTTTCTCTTGTGACAACAAAAAGGGAGGGTGCCAGTAAGTTATAGCATTTATATCCACTTTTTTGAACCTTTGAGTATGGGCCAGCATTTTAAACCTTTTTTGAGTCGTTTGTTTGCCATTTTCTTTCCGTCCTGGTGAAAAGGATGGATCTGGTTTTAATAGCAATCCACATGAATGTTTTAAACTACATTTGATATTGAGTATTCTATGTTTTACCACTGTGTATGTTGAAGCATTACACACTCCACATTGTCATTCATTTTCAGGTCTGGGATCTTGGTGGACAAGAAAGACTTAGGACATCATGGGCAACATATTACCGAGGAACTCATGCTGTTATTGCGGTTATAGACAGCAATGATAGAACGAGGATCTCTGTCATGAAGGATGAACTTTTTAGGTTGCTGGGGCATGAAGATTTACAAAATTCTGTTATTCTTGTCTTTGCTAACAAACAAGATATCAAGGATGCTATGACTCCTGCTGAGATCACTGATGCATTATCTCTTCACAGTATCAAGGATCATGATTGGCATATACAGGCTTGTTGTGCCCTCACCGGAGAAGGGTTGTATGATGGTCTTGGATGGATTGCCCAGCGAGTAACGGGCAAAGCCCCAACATGATGTTGGGCTGCTGGAAACCTGGGATATTCATTTTTCATGTATTGAATTTATAAGACGAGGGACAAAACTCTTATGTATCATTTATACTTCAAAGAGTCAAGCAAAGATAATGTGTTTGATTTTCTATATATGAAGAAAAAGATTATCCAATAATCTGAGTAAGACTCGTTTTTTAATCCTCAATCTAGTTTATTATTTAGGTAAGATGAATGCGTGAAAGGAGTGGATTTTAATCATATAACTTAATTGCTAGTTTAAGATTAGAGCTACTTAAAACAATTTTGATCATTCATAAATGAGGTTATAAGGTTAACTTTCTTATTTTTGCCCGACATATGCTCTATATGTGTGTGGACACATGTGTTTAATGGAAGTATTTCATGTTAAGAAAAATAATATTCATTCCATTGTTTGGTTTGAAAATTATAAAGAATGTATACAATTTTCTTTTCGTAATAATAGGTATAACAAGAAGTTTCTGCACTGCATCTTCTGTGCACTCGCCAGTTACTGCTACCTGCATAACTCTGGCATATTATTCCGCATTCTTATTTCTCAGTCTATTGAAGTTTTTGATGCAATGGAAGATTGCGTTGAACTTAAAATAATGAAATATACATGGTACAAACCTGCAATCATATAAACGAATTTAAGGTAACCAATTATAACCAAGACCTAATATTACTCTAAAACTAAGAGATTTGTCACAAATATTTCATCTTTCAGTTGAAAATTTTGTTTCTATAGATAGAGAATTTGACGAGTCTCCGAAAGTGAAGCATGATCCACACTATTTAAAAGATTTTTTTTAAAAGAACACTTCCCCAATAAAAATAAAAAGTGCACGTAGATGCGAGTGTAGATGTCTATCACAAGAACGGTTCTCCTAACAAATTAAATTCTTGGTTTACACTAATAACGATGAAAGAGATCCAAGTTCACTTTTGAAGTTGAATTATCCAAAAGCTAATGTGCTTCTGCATTAAACAGTATTTTTAATACAGTGTAAATTAAAAGTGAAAATCAACTCATCAAAACATATTTCTCATGTTGGAGATCACCAATACTCAATGATGTTAAAATAATAATCGAATATAACTTAGTTAAAGTAATCGTTTTTAATGCAGCACTACTCTGTCATCGGTCTTATCAGTAGGCAAAAAAAACAAAAGGAGCACAATATTTTGTTGATTCCTCCAGACATAGCTCACGGATGTAGAGGCATCTGGCACATGGTCTATATATGTCTACTAAAGGATTAGCATGAGAACATATTATATACATACGAAACTTGGCATATCTGAAATAGGCATGCATCCCTCCAACTAAAAAACTGAAGCTAGCTAGATTCACAAGGCAAGGCTAATGATTTAGATGCAAAATTGTCATCCTGAAAGCAGCTCTTGCCCGATAAGTTGACAAGATGGAAAGATGCTTGAAAGAATCATGTTACCATCATAGTTATTTTAATGATGTACACATAAAAAATTTAACCTCCATGTCCTACCCCAATTTCATTCTCTAATCTCAGATGGCCATGCCCTTTGGAACAATTTTGTTCTTGATCCAAATGTAAATTGAAACTAGTACATAGTAAGTAGCTGCAATTGTACCAAGAATGAATCGCGAGAGAAACAACAAAGGATTTACAAGCTTTTTCGCATCCGCTGCCTTAGGACCAAGCTGCATAAAGACATGCATTATGGATAGCCACACTTCAAAATTGCACAAAACATAAAAAGTAGGGAAAACAAGCTTCCAAACAAGGTATATTACACCTATTAGTGAACATTGCCTTGCATAGTATATTGGTATAACATCTTAGGGTGTATATAGTGGATTCAGGGACGTAATGCTGGCTGCTAAAGAAAATGCATCCACAAAAATCTCTGGAGCTACATCATTAGCCAGCTAAAGTAATAGGCATAAGGGAGTGTTTAGAAGAGTTTGTTTGTAAAAAGCTTATTGAACTTGAAAAATATCATATCATATAATTTCCATAAATTTTTAATAAGTTTCTTGATAAGGTTTATAACTTAATAAAAGGAGTTTATTAAATAAACATTTAATTGAAGTGTTTATCCAAACGCTCCGAAGTCACTGGCTCATAATTTTCTTTGAGAAAATCAAATTGGCTCCCTTGTTAATTAATACTTTGAAGTCTGAACTGTTAAAACAAAGGGTTGCTTTCTGGGTTCATGTTCTTTTTTATCCATCCACATTTAAGAGACAATTCCTTTCTCTTTTCATTGTTGCTTTTACAAGAGAATAAGAAGGGCAGCGAAAAAGCAGCTGCGATGTACAACTAAAGTTCAACACAAAAGCTCAACCCTAGATGAAGGGTGACATCAAACCTGAATATCCTATATGTCTATCATTATTTTAAACTCAAAATATTTATTTTCTTCTCCAAAAAAATAAAAATTCTTCTGGTTTCTTAGCTCCGTACACAAATGGCATTCAGAATCCCAAATCCAAGGAAAAGCAAACATTGTTCACAATTGCTACTTCAGAACAAGCATATGTGAACTGTAGAATCGGAAAGCTTTTAATAAAAATCTATATCCTACTTCTGAACCAATTCTTTTCAACAAGGTCCTGAATTTTAACTCTTTAAGTAGCATATTAGACAAAAGTCCAATTCCTCATCAACAATGCCCTGAATCCATTTGAAGATAATCACTAATATCATGTGTTATGGAGATCAAGATAATCCCTCTGTTTAGAAGAGTACTATCAAAAGTTCACCACTAGCATGTAATGTAACTGTGTTTACGTATCTGAAAAAAAATAAAAATAAAAAAAATCTGAAGGCTTTCAGGAGATTTAATGGTCTGAATTTTGGCATAAAATGTTGAACTTTAGAAGGAAAAGTACATTACCTTGAGCGGAGAGTCCCCAGATAAAGGCTTGATTCCAGTCACAGAGCAACCCATGATGAGGCCATGACGCCGTACACCACGATACCATTTTGGACCTATCCTTTTCATCTTGATATCTTTGAAACCAGCCTTTTTTAACCATTCAGTATACTCTTCCTCCTTCGGGAAGAGCATCCACATATCTGCAAAGAATCTAGACAACCAAAAAGTTGGGTATATAGGACCTATAATACATGCTTTGCCTCCTATTTTCAGCACTCTGTATGCTTCCTTAATGCCACGCTGTGGGTCAGGCCAATATCCAATACTGAAGAACGTCATCATATAAGACTAGCCAATTTGTAAGGGTTGCTAACATTTTATCATGAAAACTAGCTTTTTATTTTTATTATCTGGCTGATGATTATGAAGTTACATATTTAGATATAGTAAAAGATACATATTTCAAATTTTTTGGGTCCAATGATCATAAGATTTACTTATATGCCGACTTTTAAAACCCAATTAGCATCCGCTATCAACTATTATAGTATAAATATGGCAAAAACTAATAACAGTTCGAATGCAACATTTACATTAATCATTCAAAAGCTTGAGTTACTGGTCCAAACTCCGAACCTTGCCAGAGAACTCATAACGTTAACTTAATAGTTAAGTTATCCACCACCAAGGCCAGCTTAGCAGTGAAGGGTTTACATAATTTGTATGAAGTCTTAAGTTCAAACCTTATTATCATCGTGTACACAAAGAAAAACAGTGAAGTTAGCTCACTAACACTTGAGACAAAATTACCAAACCACAAATCTTAATTGCAGCACAGTAAGTGTGAGTGGTACAGTAACAAAATTCTTCAAAGAGACAAAATGTCACCATATTACCTTCCAGCAGAAATATATCGATCAGCATAGTCAGTTGGAAGTGGAAGATCTCCCGCACCACCCTCAACTATCTTGCATTCTTTCAAGGGTTCCTTCTCGTTGGCTTTGACCTTCACGAGTTGGTGAGGGGACTGGTCAAGAATTATAACATTTTAGCATCCACATGCTTCACTATACCAAGAGTGGTGAATGCAGTTCCTCCCTCAACATCCACCACTCTCATCTTACGGTCATTGAGATCAGCAGAATCCAATGCATCATCTCTCATGTCCTCAGTCCAGTGACAAGGATTTATGACATGATCATACGCAATAGTAGCCAAAAACTTGAAGAACCAAAACGCCTCCTTCTTGTGTTGGATGAATTCAGGCTGAGAAGCAGACCTCAATGATGAGACGCTGCATCTGGGTGTCACGTATTTGTTGCCATAAGACAAAACATTCTGCTTGTAGAAGCACCTCTTGTGAAAGTTAAGACCCAATGAGCCTAACCCGGATGGAGATATCCGACTAATGAGCTTTGTACTTTCAGCTCCACTGAGAATTAAGAAGGCCATGAAGTGACAACGATGAGAAAAGTGGGAGCAATACTGATGGTTCAATGCAGTTATTATATCATAGAAACAAGACAAGGATGGTTTGGAAATAGAAAGTGACTTGGAAAATGGTAAGGCATGTTAAGGACTACGCAAGGAAAGATAAAGACACGGAACTTGGTACTGCTGAAATAAAAGTGGATACACACCACATAACAGAAGCTAGCGCTGATCAGTTCTTTCTGGCAGTAGTTGTTCATCTCTTGTTCTATTCACCACTGAACCGTTCCCATCGTATGAAAGCTCAATTTCTTGGATTTTTCTTATATTTTCTGTTTTTGGTGCAGTTGATACGCACATGCACACCCAATGTTTTATATTGCGGATTCTGCATGCTTGACATTACAAAAAAGAATTACAGATTAATGTTACTAATTGATGCAGCCTAACCCGATTGCATATTGTAGACCACTCTGCAGCTAGAAAACACGCTCTTCTAGTCACGATAATAACTATTGGGTTTTTTTTTTTTAGGAGACCTATTTGATAAATTGGAATCCTTATTTAATAAAATTAATATCAATTTTACCTAATAATATGAGTTACATAATGCTAAAATTTCTTTATTGTATTTGGCATGCTAAACATATATCCACACGACCTTTTGAGGATATGGCAAAACCAAACTATATGGGAGAATATTAGTAATAAAAATTGGTCAGTGAACTTATCTATGAAAAGTTTTACTCAGCTACAAAAAAAAAAATTATAAAAAAACTAAGCTTTCTTAACTCTTAATGAAGCATGGGAAAGAAATTAGTTACTGATTTAATTATGTCTAGGTTAACTATTTTTTTAAAAGGAACTGGACTATAATATTCAATATGCATCATAATTCTCTCAGGCCCAGACATTATTGAGACAGCCAAGTATTTCTTATACTTTTTCTTCATAAGTTTACTTTATATATAAAATTAACAGTGATAGGTGTAGAGAAACCAAATGTTTTTTTTCTTATTTTTAATAAAAAAGGTAATTAAAAATATATAATTTTCTATTTTGTCCATATTTTATTTTCTTCTCGTATTTTTGGAGAAAAATAGTAAAAAAAAAAAAAGTTAGTTTTCAAAAATGCATTATTTTTTTTTATGTTTATCCTAAATAAATATATGCATAATTTTATAATTATATGATTATTTACTTTTTTATTTTTAAAATATAATTTTTCTTCCTTGCGTGAATAATTATATTTTTGTTAACTGCAACATACTTCTTCTTGTAGAGAAAATGATAAATATATAATTTTTTTTACTTTGATAAAATATTTATAGAATTCTCTATTTTACTGTTTTTATTTACAGATGACAGTAAAATTAATTAAATATAAATATTAAGTGACTATAGAGGAATAAATAACAAAAGAGTAATCAATGTTATCTGGAAATTTAAAAATTACAGTTGAATAAAAATAAAAACATTTAAATTTTGGATAGTTAAATAAAAATAGATAAAGTACATCACATCAACATATTATATATCAAGTAAGATTATATAAAATAAATATTTTAATCTAAATTATATGTTTTCATATAATATAATTATTAACCCCTCTTATTTCTCATAAGAATTTTTTATATGTTTAAATGATTTAGTTAAAAACTTTGATAAAAATTATTATATTCGAAAGCAAAACATTCAGAATATATCAGTGTTCAAGATCTTTTTAAAGTCAAAGAAATCATTTTTAACTAATCTGTCAGTTAGCGGTCCTTGTTTGTGAGGTCTTTAATTTTCTAAACTCATGAGATGAGATTGTCTACTTTTTCAAGGGGTGTGTTTATAGACACTACATTCATTCTCTAAGGAGTATAAGCTGCATCAAAACAATAATAATTTTTAAAGGAGTTGTGAAGAATCAACCTCTATCAATTTGGCACCACATTCACTTTGGACTGGGAATTTTCCACGTAATTTTTTCTACAGACAGAGCCAGTTTTAGAAAGCAGTAAGCAGGCAACAGCTGCATAACTAGAATTGTAGCCTTACTGAAAGCAACACCGGGAAGAGTGTGAATCTAGTCCAGCTAGTCTAGTACCAATTCTATTCATCATCATGAAAAGCAGACACAATCATTAACACGAAGAAAAGTTCATCCCAAGCACACTAAGGCACATATTTTACACTTCACTGCACATGTTGTATGCATGTGACTGACCAATATGCAGACAAAAATAAATTGAAGGCAGTGATAGCTAACCCCAAATTCATGTCCAATGAGCTTCATATGTTTATGGACAGATATACAACTACTCCTTATGCTTTTGTTGCATAATTAAGCAAACATGATAGTATAAACGTGGATCCCCAGAAGAGTGAGTGTAGCACCATTAGTCAAAGGCAGTAATCATAAAGAAGCAAGAAAGAACATTGGAAAAGCGTAGAGCATGATGATCTAAGTGCCAAATTAGAATAAGGACAAACATTTATTTGGCTTATTAGGCTGTTAGAATAAGGAGACCAATCAGCTGCTGCTAGCTGTGCACTTCCATATCATGCTCAATGATAGAGATGAGATTGTTGCTCAAAATCTAACACAATGAATTCATAAGGCATCTTAAGAGGGCCAAGCCAACTCCATCCACTCCACAAAACAGCCATTTTCATAAAGCAAAAGGAAGATAAGAAGTGTGCACTGTGCAGCAACATGCCAAGCTCACCCAAGAAAGTGTCTTGAAAGAAAGTTAATGATTTCAAGTTACCTCAACAGATAACAGAAGGTGTCCCACATTCAAGTGTGCATGGCATGATATGATATTATATATACATATTTATGATCACAAAAATCCCAGATAAAGGGCTTTTTTCAAGAAAGGCTACAATTGTTTGACTCTATTTCTACTTTATCATCTCTGTACCAAGAAAACTCAAATTCAAAAGTTTTACAATTTTTTTTAGTTTAAGTTAGGTCCAGTGAGATAAATACTAACAAATTCCAATTTAGCTGAATTGTTATTGGTTCATCTTTCACCTAATGCATTGTTGTTAAGATGGAGATAGGTTAATTAGCTGTTTCTCCTTTTGACCAAGAAAACATTACTCCAATCTTAACAACTAATCTCCCTCCTCACATACACATTATTCAAGTTAAGATAGGTTTAACTTTATATACGCCAAAAACATAAACAATACAATTCCTTTTTACAAGTTATTTTTTGTTCTTGAATGGAAATATAAATTTATTAAAATCAAATCAGACTATAAATCCACAATATACAGAAGTTACCAAAAATGTTAACTTGGTTCATTTTAACAATAATGATCTTTTAATTTAAAAAATATAGAATGTTTGAGATTTGAATTGTTTTAATTTCAAAATTGTTTACTGTTTTAAATATTTCATTTCAATAAATCAATTTAAATTTCTTAATTTTTGAATTAGTGGTTTAGATAGGAATATTTAATGTTTACTCTATGTAAATGTTTACTATATTCTTAGAATTTTATCATTAATTTTTTGAAAATAGTATTAGTTCAAATTTAAATATTTAATAATTACAAATTATATTATATGATATCTACTAATTCAAAAATATATATTGACATTTTTTTAGTAAATTTTGATAGAATGGTTAAAGTTAGAAAGATAGGAGAGAAGTAACCGATAGAAGAAAAAAATCAATATCATTAAATTTGATGAGACATTGAACCAATGAAGTCTATAGTTAAAAATTTAATTGTGGAACTATAGTTAGATTATGTTTGAACGTGTATTATCAAAATAATCTTGTAATTTAATAGTTTTTAATTACAAATACAAATATAAACCCTATAAACTAAAAACAAATCATATGTTACAGTTTTAAAGATTCAAACTACATGTAAAAATATAAATTAATTATATTATAATAACTTACCTCTAAGTTTAAATAATACTAATACACAATAATATTATTTTAAAGATACAGCAAGTTCAAATCTTAAATAAAAATAAAATAATAAATACTTTTAATTATTTTAAGAAAACTCAAAATATTTTTGTATTAATAGTTTTTAAAAAATTGAAAATATTTTTACCCACCTATTATAGACCTAATTTTTACTAATTTTTAAATCAGGTCAACTTTAGGATAATTTTCTATTTGAAAACAAATCATATATGTAGTTACTTTCTCGTTGAAGCAGACAAATTTTAAAATATAATAAAAAGTGGAAAGAGAAAGAAATAAGATAGAAATCGGTGAGAAATTATAGAGAAAAAAGAGTGTGAAAAATGAGAAAAAGAAAATAGAAAATATATATTTGAAGAAGAGTCATAAACAAATTAAGAAAATTATACATTTTTTAGTTTAATACAATTTTCAAAATATTTTAATGAAATTTTATCTTTTTTAAAAATCATTCAAATAACATTTCACCACAAAATATTTTTAAAATGTAATGATTATCTTATAATTTTCATAATATACAAAAATAATATTATTAATTAATTATATAAAAATTTACATAGGAAATCGTTATATTCCTGTAAACTAATATATTGTTTAGTAAACTTTAAATAAATTTTTTATTCAATAGAAATACGTTTTAGAGAAGTATTAAGTATCCAGTAAAAAATGGAAAATACAAATAAAAAAGAATTCATTAAAGTCATATCATATGTGACATTATTAAAAACTGGTGGGACTTGGGAGTAGCAGGTTGTAGATAAAATAATGTCATTTTACCGTACTATATACTTCTTTAATGTTGCTATGTTTGAACTTTTCATTCATTCATATTTCTGAATTATTAATATATATGTTGTATGAGACACATTCAATACGTAGAACCAGTTAATAATAATAATAATAATAATAATAATAATTATTATTATTATTATTATTATTATTATTATTATTATTATTGCAACATTTGGTCTCATATAATTTATATGTCTAATAATTTTTTTGTGAAGAATTTTAGAGGAATACGAGTTTGTTTTAGAATAAAATTAAATATTTTTTATAAATTTTATTAAAAAATAGTTTAAATTTTATTTAGAATTATTTATATAATTTTTTTTTATTTTAAATAATTTTCTTTATTTTTAAACATTTTATATATATAGAATTTATAATAAAATATTCATTTATATTTTTAAACAATTCTTCTTCACAACTTCTAACATGATAAATATTACATTAGAAAATCAACATACTATAAATCAAACTTCAAATTTTCGGGTTAAAACTCAGAAGGAGTCAATTGAAGTAGATGTTGACATGCTTAGGATTATGCTTCTTCATTTTTTTCATTATTAACTTAAAAAGTATATATTTTTATTTATATATCATTTATAAAATTAAATATTATATTAATTGTTCTATTTTTAATCATATTTATTATAAAAATAGAAGTTGATAGGTTATTGTTAATGAATTGTTATAAAAAATATTAAAAAATCACAAGAATAATATTAAAAATTTAATAAACTTAGTATAAATCTTAAAATATATATTTTCTTAATTGTATAACCAAACTTTAAATAACACATATTAAGAAATAAAAGAAATCATTCGAGATTTTTAACCTAGTAGCTAAAGATTTTCAACTTGAAAAAATAACATTTTTGATATATAAAAGATGGTCAGTTTTATATTTATAGATGATATAAATAAGGTGTATGTATATCAAATGAGAGAGAAAAAAATAAAAAATCGAAAAAGTTGAGAATTGCATTATTTTAGGAATTATATTTTTTATTATTGTGTTATAAATATAAATTTTTTTAGTGATATCCTTAATCGAATTTTTCATTTGATTAATTTTAGACTACAAATTTTTAAATTTGATTATTGTGTAACTAATAGAAATTTTTAACTAATAACCTTAAATAGAATCTTTCAATTAATCATTTTTAATGTACAAAAAAGTTATATTTAAGAGATTTGAAATCTATTTCTTTTATTAGGGTACTTTCATCAATAATAGAAAATAGATATTTAGTGAGAATTAATGTTATACTTTTCTTATGTTGTATTTTTTTTTTCTATTTTACAAAAGAGCATTAAGAGGAAATATAGTTAAAGAATGTTAGAAAGATGATTGAGAATCTCTATTTTTTTTTCAGTTTATGTGGGGTTGACCTGTTATGTTATTATCATTATTATGGAAATGGGTTTCAAATTCAAAGAGTCATACTTAAAGGCTAAGATTAGTATTCCAGAAATAGAGCAAAATAAAAATACCATAAGAAACATTGTGTTTAATTATGTGAAAACAAGAAAGGTCTCAAACAAGAAAGGTACAGTAAAAGTATTTTGCATACAAAATAATCCATTTTCTTATTAATAGTTGATAATCAACTGTTATAAAAAAATCAATATTTAACTTAAAAATTGATTATTTCTTTTTATCAAACACACAATTTTAATACATCCTCAAAGGATGTAAAATCTCATATGGCCAAAGTTCTATTATCAATAGCAAAATGGAATGCAACAGTAATTTTTTTTTTTTTTTGCATGTTAAATAAAATATATTATATGACCTAGTACTAATAGCAGTATTTTACTATTTTATTTTCTCACACACGAAAAAGCATTAACCAGTGAAAGGACAAAGCGGTCACAGTAAACAGAGTGAAAACACCGTCACCGCGTGACACTGCTCAAAAATCAAAACAAAGTCTCAAAGTCAGAAAGTAAGAGAGAGAGAGAGGCTTCGAAGACAAAAAAGAAATGAGAAACTAAAAAGAAAACCAGCTTTGTTGGTGTGTTCCAATTCCAACAACACAGCCCAAAAATGACAACTTCAACTACAACACTATCGTTTGAAGCCAAGTTTTATTTTTCACCCCATTTTCCGCTCCACTCTCAATTCTTTCAAACTCCACTCCAAACACCCGTTTCTCTCTCTATTTCTCTTATATTCTCCCCCAAACAAACACCACAGCACCCTTCTGACCTGTCTCTTTCTCTGCGTTTCCAGTACGCTTAGATCCTGCTCTATTGTTTTCTGAACCCCTCCACCCTGCTTCCGTGGCCAACCCTTGATCATGGGGTCCATCAAGATTTCTTCCAAAATGCACTCAAACTCAGTAACTTCTATTTTATAGTCATAATCAACTCTTTGCAAGCTAGGGATTTTAGATTTTCCATTGCAACCACCTCACTCTCACAGAATGCAATCGGGTGGGCCTGAATCCGCTAGCCCCATGACCCACAGGGTTCAGTCTCTGTCTTCCGCAGATACCAGAGGGAAACATAGGATACATGCTGAAGTCAAGCGCTTGGAGCAGGAAGCAAGATTTTTAGAGGTACGTATTTTTTTTTTCTTCAAAATCATCATAATCTTTTGGGTTTTTTTGGTTGTTGCTGAACGTTGATTTTCTGCTTCTTTGTTTTCTCTGCCTGTCGTTTTTTTTTTCCATTGGCCTTTTGCTTTTTGATGGGTGTACTTTTTGTTCTTCTGTGTGTCTAAGAGATGGTAAAATGAGTTGGGAAAGGTTTAACTTTTTTTTCATTGTTGTGTCGGTATTATCAGAGACAAATGACATCTGTGAGACTGATCAAGTTGCCTACAAATTAACAAATAAAAAATTGTTTGGTTGATTGCTGGGGTATTCTTCTGCCATCTGGATTTATGAGTTGTGCTTATGGAAACACTGTTTGAGAAATTAATGTTCAGATAGGAGCACAGGTACTTGTTATTGTTGTCCGTGAACCTCGGGTATTGGGGTACCTTCCTCCTGATAGTTAAATAGGGTAGTTGTTTTATTAAATGCAATGTTCTCCAAAGATACACTCACATTTACATCAAGTTGGTCCGACAATTTATTTTCATGCAATCAGTCCTCCCAATGTTTAATTGTGTGTTTGGATTGACAGTAGAAATCAACGTTGAATAAAATCACGGTGAAATCAACGCAAAAACAACTTCTTGTTGCTTCAGAAATTACATGGTTCCAAACACACTAAATTGACATCAAACTGGTGCAGTTGATGCCATATATAACTCGATAAAAATGTTATTTTGGTGTAATTGTTAATCTAAGGACTATTTTGACGTTGCAAATATTTGTAGGATGATATTGATGTCAGGTGTATCTTTGGAGGGCCAAACTGGTTGTTTGGTTTATTGTTTCCCTAATGATTATTTTCTGGCAATCGAGAATAATGTTTTGATTCATTAATTGTTTGTATCTTTATAGTTAAATTTGTGTTTTGATTATCAATTATTTCTTAATGAAAAAAAAAAAGTGATTTTAGCTGGCAAAGTTGTCTTTTAAAAGATATGTCAACATTTGGGATGGAGATGAATCAATTGCAGTTCCTGAGTCTTCATTTAGGAAGCTTCATCTGTTGATACTATGTGAATTAATCTGTATTTAAAGCGATAAAAGTTTGATGATTGAACTAGTATAAGTAGACTAATGTTTTATTTTCACTTTATTTGTTGTCTTTTGTTGCTTGTTTATGTCTTGTTTTTATCAATTCATACTTATTATTGTCGAGAGTTGTTGGTGTGGACAGGTTTGCATTTTCTTTATAATCGGAAAGATGTTAGGTTTTGGCTTTGATACCATATTAAGATTCCAACATAAAATCAATTAATACCAAATGACATGAGACAAGTGATGTGGGACTTCCAACACGCCCCCTCCAAGGGAAAGGGTACTTTTGACCCACAATAAATGGACAACTTTATTTTTCCCAAAACAATAACGGAAATAAGTTAGGTTTTAGCTATGATACTGTGTTAAAATTCCAACATAAAATCAATTGGCAATATATGGAGTAGCCTAGCATGTATTTAAATCATACCAAATGACATGAGACAGACGATGTGGGACTTCCAATAATATTGAAATATCAGTTATGAAATATCAGTCTTTATTTAGTTGTTTCTAGCTGTTGGAAGTCCCTTATCGTTTGTCTCATGTCATATGGTATGGTTTAAATATCTGTTAGGTTACTCTTCATATTGTCAATTGGTTTTATGTTGGAATCTTAACATAGTATCAAATGTACCTTTTGCCTGATCCAACAGGCTTCATTAGAGGGAGATTATTCCTCATATTGTCAATTGGTATGTTTTCACTCCTCTTATTTCGTGTCCCTTAGAGAATCACCTCTTAGTTATTGCAGTGGAACTAGATGCTCTAGAAATTCAGCTTTATTTTTCTTTAAGATGACCTTAAATTGACAAACTATTTTATCACTCTTTTTGAAACCATATATAATGGTAATCATGAAAAAAATTAATATGCATCTTGACTTCAGAATTTTATTGGTTGCTGAAACTCAGCAGCTGCACCATGTTATGCATTTTGGAAGTTTTACCTGTAGGAGGGAGAGAGACTGCAATCTAGGTTACCGTGAATGATAAGTAGATAACTGTCTATCTACTAAGACTGTCATTTTAAATAATTTTGAAATTTTAGTTGACTTTTCCAAATGTTCGTTTAGCTCAATTCAACTTTAGTATTTTGTTTTTATGGGACAAAGTTAACATGTGCAGGAAGTGTGCAAGTCATTTTGGCTTTGATTATTTCTGTAGTCAACAAATTTTAAAAAGTCAGAAATTTAGCTAGTCTACCTCTCTGTAGGTATAATGGCAATTAACATGGTTGGCATAATATATGAATTTATCTTCTTTGTTAGTTATTTTCTGATCAGTGTTTACTGGAACTGGCCAGTACTAATTTCATGAAATAGGACCTCCGTCCATTCCAATATAAATCTTGTTGATTTCATTTGCTTCCTTTTTATCAATAATTGAGATTCCATATCTCAACCAGCAATCATTAAACTGTGGACAGGCTATAGATAGAATATGATTTATCACCATAATCCTTCCAAATCTGTGGCACCGCTTTTATGTGAGCTGGGGAAGGTTTTAATTTATATCATGAGTTCTAAGTTCTGTGACAAATTAGAAAACTGAAATATAATAATTTAGATCACTTACAAGAGGTACTGTATATCAAATTGGGGAATGGAGAGAATGCTCTAAGAATCTAATTTAGATATTTGACTAAATCAAATTAAAATTAGGCCCTGCCGCCTGCATTTATCCTTATTCCTTATCCACCTAAAACCTTCAAATTTAGGTGTTAAGGAAATGTAAAAAACATCGGATTGAGGGTTTGTCAAACTTAAATGATTGTTTCCAAAACCATTTTGAGCCCTGTTCTGCTTGGTGAAATATATACAATTAAGAAATTATGATATCATCATTGAATTTTCGTAGAACTAGCAAAATCCCACTGTGTTAACTTCATCAGCATCAATCGATAGTGGGAGTAAAATAGTGTTGTCAACTTGCCAAGATCTTTCACTGCTGCCTTCGTGGGCTAGTTAGGTGATTTTACAACTACCAGTAAAGTTGATAAGGGGGCCACTTCTAACTTTTTACTTGTCATATGTCTCAAAGATTGTTGTCTTGTTAATAACAGTTTCATGTTTTGAAATATGTTACCAAGTCCTGACCTAGTTAAGATTATTTGGTATCCATTGTGAAGCCCACATCATCAATCGAGGATACAAAGAATCAAACACTAATTTGTCAGATATATGGTTTGTTTTCGTTTATTGGTTAAGTGACCAACTGTGGAGATCACTTCCAAATGGATAGCACCTTTGGACCGGAAGGATCAAAACTTTTTCTGGACATGCCTGGGAAACTGTTTCTTGTTCCATTCGTTATATATCCCCTTGTAGTTGGCATAAGCTCATTCATTGTTAGGACTTAGGCTTCTTGCATTATTCATAAGTCTGAACAAATGGTGCTTTCCCTTTGTATCTTAATCTTTAGAGAGATAGGATATGAAATTTCTCTTGATGTGAAATTTCTTTTGGGCATATTGTTTGAAAGGTACAAGTTCCAGAATACCCTGTGGAATATTCTATTCTGTTCGAGATGACTAGATAGGTTCTTAAAGAGAACGGGAAAGGTAATTTTGTAGTACTTGACAAAAGGGTGGTCCAATCCTCTTCCACGTGGTGTTGTTTACATATTGTCCTTTCCTTTTTCTCCTTATGTTGCAAAAGAAACCTATGGCTAGGTGTGATGAGGCCAGGAGGGGGATGGTAGGCAAGGGTGCAGATAAAGCAGTTTGACCAGGATATAGCATTTGCAGTAAGGGATTTTGTGCATTTGATCTGTGGCTCTTTGGCATAAATAATACCTTCCAGTTTCATTCTTATTATGCTCGTATCTAAACTATTTCTGTGGTAATAAATTCCGTAGTCTTAAATGAACCTATCCTGTTTGCTTTGTGGTTCTTAGCCTCTCCTATCAATGAATTGTATTTAATTCCAGTTTTCAAATTTGGTTGCAAGTGCTTCAATAGTCACCATAAAATGAATGCAGGAAGAGCTGGAACAACTTGAAAGGATGGAGAAAGCGTCTACAGCGTGCAAAGGGTAAGCTTGAAAGTAGAATATAATTCGACAATGAATAATCTGACGTTGGTTTAACTTGGATTTTCCATCTGGTGTCTGTTTTTCCAGAATGCTCAGCAACGTGGAAACAAAACCTGATCCATTACTACCATCGTAAGATCTCTTGTGTGAATTTCTATTTATGTTGCAACCACATGTTATCTTTCATGTGTAACTAAAAATCTATATTTTTTGGTTTGACAGAACAATTGGACCAGTAAGTCCTACGTGGGATCGATGGTTTGAAGGCCCCCAAGATTCTAAAGGCTGCTGTAGATGCTGGATTCTCTGATGAATTGTGCTAATTGCCAATCCTCCCTTCTTCCCTTTTTTAATCCAAGATTGGTTTAGAAATTGTGAGTTTTGAAACAATATTGTTATTGGCAATTTTTCATGAATGTTCCCATGTGCGGATGACAATTATAGCAAATACATAGCTTCTACGTTTCAGTTGACAGCTTAATTGCTGAGACGATAACTACCAAGCCATGATGACAGTATATATGTATATATAATTTTATTTTTTTCATTGCAAAGAAAAGAATGTGGTAAACGATACGTTCGATTAGACAAAATAAACTGCAAAAGAATCTACATACATACTAGATTGGCTCATTATAGTATAAATGATACAAGAAAAATGAATATCATTCTAAGTTTTCAGCAAACCAACCCCTTGAGATGGCAGAGCAAGCTTTCATATGCCAATCATGATCCTTGATGCTGTGAAGGGATAGTGCATCAGTGGTCTCAGCAGGAATCGGACCATCCTCGGTATCTTGTTTATTATGTCTTATATTTCTATTTAACTGTTTGAATTTTGAGAGATTTTTGTTCTTATTTAATTGTATTTTTTAAGTTTAAAATAATGTTGATTACTCTTCTTCATTTATATATTTACCTTTTACCTAATATTTAATCAGTTTACATTCTTGATTTTTTGTAAAAGAACCTTAACTACACTTAAGGAGTAGTTTCTGCAAAAAAATTCTTATACAAGAAAAGAAAGATTAAACCGAAAGAGTACTAAAGACAAGAATGTCATATGTTGTAAATCATCATGTATCAATAATCTGAAAAGTTATAATTGTGGTCTATCACAGTGGTTACAGCATGAGTTTCTTGGTAATATATGTTACCGACGATGTCCTCCGTCTCTCTTGTCGACCAAGATTCCAAACCTTAAATTCATGACAGTCAAATGAGTAATATTTTAATCCTGTAGCTTAGAAAAGTTTTCAAATATTCATATAAAGTGATGTTTAACCAGTGAATTACCTAAATAAGGAAACTATTGTTGAACTTAAGTAGGAATCATTAGTTTCAAAGGAGGAAAGGGATGAAATAAGACAAGGAAGTCTCTTGTTTCACTGATCTCACATCTTGCTTATGTCAGCCTTAAGAAGGTGATGGACTTTACAGATTCAAGTTGGTTCGGCTACAGAAACCATTTTTGTTTATTTGTTGCTCGGAAAACGACTTAGATTTGCCAACCTAAGTAAAAAAGTGTCGAGACAGTTTCAATTCTATCCATAAATTCGATTGGATAAGGACAGGATGGAATAAAAATATATTTATATATTAAAATAAAAAAATTGTAATTAAAAATATTATATATTTTTTATTACGTGGTTAAAATATATAAATATATTATAATATTATAATTTAAATTATAAAAATTAATTAATTAGATTTAAATTATTTATTATAATTAATTATTTTGACATATAAATATAATATTTTTTAATATATCTAATAAAAATATTAATTAATAAATAAAAACTTAAAAATTATTTATATAATTAAATATTTGTTTTTAAAAATATATAAAAAAATTATTTTAAAAAATATATATATATAATTTTATTTAAAATATATAATATATATATATATATAATTTTATTTTAAAAAATATTTACAAATTAATTTATCTTTGACGAAACAAATTAAGATTTATAATTTATTTTAATTATGATTAACCCATCTCACCAATTTTAAACCAGTTAAAAACGGGACGTCTATGACGAACGTGGATCTTTTGATTTAGTAGGAAATGAATAAAAGTTGGCGAGAAAGTTTTGGGGGTCTTCAAGGAACAAAGACTAAATGGAAACTGACGTGCATGTATAATTTTGCCTACGCTTCGACGACCCCTTGTTTAAGGGGCATATGGTACATTAATGTGATCGGTCATCAAGTTCACATAAAAATATATATATATAGAATTCAATATCATACATAAATTAGTTATAGGAAATGTCGAAAATAAATTATATACTCAATTTTTTTATTTAGTTTTGTAAGAAGAGCTTCTGAAAAATACAAAATAATATATTTCAAAACAACCATAAAGTATCTTCAAACCACAATTTTCATGAAAATTAAACAAACATTTTGTTTTATAATATTTATTATTTAATTTGTCTCTTAATCATTAATTTACAAGAAAATTATATGACAAAAAATATACTGTCAATCATTTAAGTTCCATTAAATACATTTCGGACCATTTAATTCAACTAACCACCAGAAACTTTACTATATACATCATAAAAAAGAAAATATAGATAAAAAGATTAGAATTAATTATTATTATTATTATAAAATTGAAATTTCAACCCTTCCTTATTATAAATTATTGTTATTATTATTACAAATACACGCGTATTTGTATTTTTAATATCATTAATTAATTTATTTATTTTTTACATATATTTACATTTTTTTTCTATTCATATGTTTGTTTATCTTCCCTTTCTTTTAATTTTTTTTAATATATAAATTATAATAATTATTTTTTATATTATTTATTTTATTTCTATAAATTATAATATTATATATATATATATATATATATATATATATATATATATATATATAAGAGTTATAGATTATACCGTATCAGTGGAAACACAAACTATCCTAATTTACATTTTCGATACAATTAATTTTTTAAAAATATTTTAAAAAAATAAAATTATTTGTCTCTCAAATATTTACTATTTTTTAAATATATAAAATATAATAATGATTTTTTCTTTAAATTATAATATTTTTATTTTTCTCTTTGGGTGACATAAAAAATAGTAACAAAATGAATCGTCCTTATATATAATTATTGGAAATAAAGGTGTTAAAGCCTTTAGGTATTCATATTTTTATTATAATTAATTTTTTGAAATATTATTTTAAATTATATTTTATTTTTCTCTTTCAATTTTTTAAATATATCAACTTTTAAAATATCATATTTTTTCTTTCTTATGTTTTATTAATTTTTAAATATATAAATTATAGTAATTATTTTTTCTTTAAATTATAATTATTTTTTCTAACGACACTAAACTTGTATTTGAATTTAAAGGTGGATTTAAAAAAATTGAAAATGAGTAGATTTGAGATGAAAGTAGGATGATTTAGATTAAAGAAAAATTTATTACAAATAAATAAAATAAAATTTTTATTAATGATATAATTAATTTGACCTATTAAAAAAGATATTTGAATCGATAATATTAAAAGATTATAATTTTATTTTTATTTAAAAATTCATAAAATAAAATATAATTAAGGTAAATAATAGTAAAATTACACGTGAGTTATTATTTAAAATATAAAAATTTAAATATATGAAATTATATCAAAATAAAATATAATTGATAAAAATGAATCTATAATAATTTTTAAATAATTATTTAAAATAAAATAAAATTGTAATTTTAATTGATAGTTTTTTAAAATTAAATATAAATGAATTTTGACATAATCGACTCTCGGCCTGACCAGCTTCCCTCCATAAATTTCACTCCTTTTGTAGGTCGTTCATTCCTTTCGATTCTTCCTTTCTGCCTGTATGCTTTTCCTAGAAAAATAAACTCTGTTCTTCTTGGCATGAACATATAGGTGGCATTTCCATGCCAATAAATAAACTGCAAGAAAATCATCGAAAAATCATCGTATGTTGTTGTTTCTGGTGGAATTTCGATTGATTTCGACCCCAAGATGTTTTGATACTAACCAAAATTCTACCACGTAAGTTCTTTTTCCTTAGACTAGCAAACTAATTTTCAATCGAAATGTGTATAAGGATCGAACCTTACCAAGTATCGAAAATGCTATCTTTTTGGTGTTTCGTATTTAAGATGCAGAAAACAATAAAATGTCGAATCGAAAAACAATACAGGATATTAAATTGCTGAAACTCGTAAAATGCGGAAATCTTAAAAGTACGTTAAATGTAAATGACAAGGAATCGAAAGAACGGAAATGTAAATGGCAAGGAGTCAAGATTGCAGCAAATATACCGGAAATCGAAATTGCATCAATGTTAAAGGACAAGGAAACTTAAACGCGAAAACTTAACTTTCATTGAATTGAAATGACAAGGAATCGAAAGAACAAAAACATAAAATTGCTGAATATAAGGTGCATCAAAATAAATTACCAAGGAAAGTAAAGAAAGCGGTAAAGATACTCGATGAGCATGGAAATCCAGATTGCCAGAAGCTTCATGGTGTTCGTCATTTCCCGGTAGACTTCTCACTACTAATTCTGTTCTCTGCCAATTTTCTGACCCTCATTCCTTCCTCTTTTGCTCTATTTATAGGGCATCATTCAAACCTTCCAGGAGCAGTTAACAAAACTGCTACCACGTTCTACGTGCGTGTTGCAGTTTATCTTCTATGGTTTCAATACTGTACCCACGTTCTCACGATCTTCAACTTCTACCATGGTTTAGAAACTGCTTCCCGTATATGCGCTTGACTGTTCTTCCCTTCACAATTTGGCCAGGGTTTTGATATCCATGTAGGTTAGTCTTCCCCTCGATTTCGAATTTATCGAGAACTTTGAATTATTTTTTATTCCTCTTAACCTTAGCATCATATACTTCTAATTTCTTGGTTTATTCCACAATAAACTTTTAACTATTATTCCTTTGATTCCGACTCTAACTTTCGATTTTGTGTGTCACGTCCTTCTAATTGGACATCGAATGGTTTCTCATCCACTTCGCTTTATCGATCAATTACATGTTTCTCGATTTTTCTTTCTTTCATTTTTCGATCGTTTTTCTCGATTTCCTACTAACAGTTGTGAAGAGATTAATCATGAATTGAACCTTAGCATGATTAGCTGATGGACGATTACTCACTTTATTTTTTATTTGGTGAACAAGAATATCTAAAAATGATTCAATACTATCCACCACTATTTTAGAATGTCATGCATAATTGATTCAGGTGATATATATATATATATATATATATATATATATATATATATATATATATATATATATATATATATATATATATATATAAAGAACATGATAAATAATATATGGGATGATACGAGTTTCTTATCCCTTCTTCTTATTTTAATTTTAATAAGACACTGTTCTTCTCTTCAAATTTTTATGGTAAATCTTTTTATATTATTGAGACTCTCCTATATAGCTAACAACAAACATAATTAATCATCGTTTTTTCATTTAAATAAAAGAAATTAATAACTCAAACACAAACTAAAAAATTATTATAAAAAAATCCTTTTTATATAATATTTTTTAAGTATAATATTTTTATTTTTTTCTTTTCTTATACTATTTTTATTAAATATTATTTTATTTTCTCTTTTCACTCTTTAAATATATACACTTTTTTTCTTCAATTTTTTTTATCTTTCTCATATTTATACTATTTTATAATATATAAATTATAATAACTTTTTTTAACTATAACACTTTATTTCTTTTTCTTTTTTATGAGAAAAAAATTATAAAAGAATTTCTTTTTATATATAATTATAAATTAAAAACTAGAGAAAGAATAGTGTTTATGTTTTCTTATTATTTTAATTTTTTTCTCCATTAATTATGTATATTTTTTTATTTGTATAGTTATAGATATAGATTGTTATAATATTTAAGATTAAAATTAAATGAAATTAAAAATAATATATACCACTTTGATTGTTTCATCTATAATCGATTCTTTTGTTTCCCTAGTCACTTTCAACTATTAACGTAACTAATATACTAAAATCAGACTATTGTGACAAAGATCGAATCATTATACGATTGAAGAAGTTGCATAATCCACATCACAAAAGCTTCTCTCACAATTTTTAATGACGAACTGAACCTCAACATGGATAGATAAGCGACGAATACTCACTTATTTTGTATTTGGTAAACGATCCAACGCTAATCACAACTATTTTACAATGTCATGATTCACGTGAGAAACATGGAAGGATAACGTGATAAATAACTATCCGATCACGTGAGAGATGTAAAAGGGAAACACATGATAAATAAACATCACATATATTACTTTCTTGTTTGTTCTAGACTTTTTAACAAGACACATTGTCTCTTTTCTTTTCTATAAATTTGTCCTCGAAAATCTTCTTCAATTTTTTAGAAAAAAGATAAGTCATTCTCATTTTTTCATTTAAGTAAAAGAAATTAATAACCTAAATTTTCTTATCTTTTCTCCTTTTTTTAATAAGATACTTTATCTTTTTTTTTTTCAAATTTGTCCTCGTAGATCTTCTTATATTTTTTAGAATAAAGATCAGTTATCCTTATTTTTCCATTTAAGTAAAAGAAATTAATAACCCAAATTTTTTTTTGTCTCTTCTCCTTTTTTTAACAGAACACTTCATCTGTTCTTTTCTTCAAATTTTTCCTCGTAAATTTTTTTATATCTTTGAGAACAAAGATAAGTCGTCCTCGTTTTTCCATTTAAGTAAAGAAAATTAATAATCCAAATTTTCTTGTCTCTTCTCCTCTTTTTAACATAATAATTTATCCGTTCTTTTCTACACATTTGTCCTCGTAAATCTTCTTATATCTTTGAGAACAAAGATAACGTCCTTGTTTTTTCATTTAAGTAAAGGAAATTAATAACCAAAATTTTCTTTTTTCTTTTTAACAGGACACTTCATCTATTCTTTTCTACAAATTTATCCTGGTAAATCTTCTTATATCTTTGAAAACAAAGATAAGTCGTCCTCATTTTTCCCTTTAAGTAAAGAAAATTAATAACCCAAATTTTCTTGTCTCTTCTCCTCTTTTTAAGAGGACACTTCATTTGTTATTTTCTATAAATTTATCCTCGTAAATCTTCTTATATATGTGAGAACAAGGATAAGTTATCCTCGTTTTTTCATTTAAGTACATAAAATTAATAACCCAAAATTTATTGTCTCTTCTCCTTTTTTAACAAAACACTTCATCTGTTCTTTTTTACAAATTTGTCATCGTAAATCTTCTTATATATTTGTGAACAAAAATAAGTCATCCTCGTTTTTTCATTTAAGTAAAGAAAATTAATAACCCAAATTTTTTTGTCTCATTTTTTTGTCTCTTCTTCTCTTATTATCACGACACTTCATTTGTTTTTTTCTACAAATTTATCCTTGCAGTGGCGGATCTTGACCATTGATCTTGGAGGGGTCAAATAATATATTATTAATAAATAATAAATAAATATAAAAAGAAGTAAGAAGATGAAAGGGTGGGAGGATAAAATTATAAATATATACTTAAATATATTAAATGATCATTAAGTTTGAAGGGGACAAAATCATAAATTATATGAGAGTTACAAAACAGAGGAGGGGCTGGGAGGATAAAGTTGTAAATATACAAGTAAATATATTAAATGTTCATTAAGTTTTGGGGACCAAAATCATAAATTACATGGGAGTTACAAAACTTTTGGGGGCCACGCCTCTCAACTCCCAAGAAGATCCGTCACTCTTGTAAATCTTCTTATATCTTTGAAAACAAAGATAAGTCGTCCTCATTCAGGAAATTATTAACCAAAATTTTCTTGTCTCTTCTCCTCTTTTTAACAGGACACTTCATCTGCTTTTTTTTTTCTACAAATTTGTCTTTGTAAATCTTCTTATATCTTTGAGAAAAAAGATAAGTCGTAGTTATTTTTCCATTTAAGTAAAGGAAATTAATAACCCAAATACAAACTAAAAAATTATTATACAAAATTCCTTTTTATATAATATTTTTTAAATATAATAATTTTTATTTTTTTCTTTTCTTATACTATTTTTATTAAATATTATTTTATTTTCTCTTTTCACTCTTTAAATATATACACTTTTTTTCTTCAATTTTTTTTATCTTTCTCATATTTATAGTATTTTATAATATATAAATTATAATAATTTGTTTTAACTATAACACTTTTATTTTTTTTTCTTTTTAATGAGAAAAAAATTATAAAATAATTTCTTTTTATATATAATTATAAACCAGAGAAAGAATAGTGTTTATGTTTTCTGTATAATTATTTTTTTAAAATATTATTTTAAGTTTTTTTCTCCACTAATTATGTATATTTTTTTATTTGTATAGTTATAGATATAGATTATTATAATATTTAAGATTAAAATGAAATGAAATTAAAAATAATATATAGTAATATATAATAACAATAACTAATTATTTCATTTCTACCTTTAGTTACTGATTTACGAGAAAATAATATAATAATACTAATATGTATATAAAATTATTTATTATGATTAAATAATTTATTGTATAGTATTTAAGGATTAAATAAAATAAAAATTGAATAATAACCTATACTAATAAATATAATTGTTTTGTATACTTAGTTATTAATTTAAAAGAAAAAAGTATAATAAATAAAATCGTATTATTTAATATTAACATTTTAAAACAACATTTAATTATCAAAATTACATATGAATAACACTAGTATCGATTATTTAATTCACCTATTGTTGTAAAATTGATATTTGAAGCATGTAAAATTTCAAACCTTCATCGTAGGGAGAGAGTAGAGATAGACAAAGAGGGATACTGACATTTACCCTAACAAGAAAACTAATGTATTAGACAGCACAGAAAAGAACAGACCTCACCTCGTAGTCTCCGTCTCCGCAGTTCTGTTTGGAGACAAGTGCACCTCCATTAATATCTAGCGCAACACCAGAAAAAGTACCTCATTTCATACATTCCTCTGTTTCTCCGCCACGCACCACCATGTCGGTATCGCATTCCCTCCACCTCCGCCTCTTCGCCCCTCCTCCCACCGTCATTCCCACCCACGCACCTCTTCCCCCTCCCACGCTGCTCCTCCCCCGCCACCGCCGCCTCCCCTCCCTCCGCTCCTCCTCCTCCCCTGAAATCCTTGTCTCCGACAACAACGGCGTCCCTGCCCCGCCCTCCGATCCAAGCTCCATCGAGGTGGACGCCGTGACGGCGGCGGAGCTGAAGGAGAACGGGTTCCGCAGCACGCGGAGGACGAAGCTGGTGTGCACGGTGGGCCCCTCCACGTGCGGGTTCGAGCAGCTGGAGGCCCTGGCCGTTGGAGGCATGAACGTGGCGCGAATCAACATGTGCCACGGCACGAGGGAGTGGCACAAGGAGGTTATCGACCGCGTCCGGCGGCTCAACCACGAGAAAGGCTTCGCTGTCGCCATCATGATGGACACCGAAGGCAGCGAGATTCACATGGGTGATCTCGGTGGCGCCTCCTCTGCCAAAGCCGATGTATTTATTTACTGTCACTCCCTTCCTTTCTTTGCTTCTTCTTCAATACTCCCTCATTCTATTATATGACTCTCTTAATTTCAGGACGGTGAGATCTGGACCTTCAGTGTTAGAGCCTTCGATTCAACTCGCCCCCAACACACCATCAATGTCAATTATGAAGGCTTTGCCGAAGGTTAACCAACTTCTTAAAACATTGTTATTTCTTGTTTGTTGCGAGGCCTTAACTGTTGTGAGTTTGTTGATGGAATGTATGTGATGTGATGTGATGTGGCAGATGTGAAAGTAGGGGATGAACTTTTGGTGGATGGAGGAATGGTTAGGTTTGAAGTGATTCAAAAAATAGGTCCAGATGTTAAATGCCGTTGCACTGATCCTGGCTTGTTGCTGCCGAGGGCCAATCTCACATTCTGGAGGAATGGCAGTTTAGTGCGAGAGAGGAATGCCATGCTCCCTACTATTTCTTCCAAGGTTGCCAATTCCTCCTTTGCCTTTTGCTTACTTGCATCCCTATATTGCTAATTTTGCTTACTTGCATATCTTTATGTTCTATATTTGTCATCTACTTTACCTTAAGCAAACAAACACAGCTTGCCATTGCTGTAGTATTACTATGATAGTGTATCCAATCCAAAAGATCACAGTTGGGAGCAATTGGTGCCTATGGCCCAGAACTCTGGCAACCATGAGTTTATCGAGTTACTACACAAAGGTTTATAGTTGTTGAACTCTGACATTCCCCTCACTTTGTTTGTCGGATCCAAGATACATTAAGCATGCAACTTACAGAGCTATATGCTTCCTGATTTTCACTTCAATTGTTAATTCGCATCTTGTATTCCATGTTATTCCTATTAATGGGCAACTCTCCTCAAAAGACATGCATTGACAGTTGGACCCTTAGATATGCCCACTGCCTGATTAGTATGCTTAATGCCTAGGTAAAAATGAGTCGACCCAGATTGACTATTTCTGCTTACCTTGCACTGATTGTGTTGTTATTAGAAAATGTTTTGTTACATCTCCATGAGTTCCCAAACTGGTTATCGTCAAATGTACATCTTCTATGGCAATAAAGACATGCGATACAAATTGCTAGATTCTAAGAGTGAAGGTACGAAAAATGGGTCTAATTAAGTAGTGCGACACTATAAGAGACAGAGAGAAACGGGAAATTGAGTGGTTTGAAACTCCATACACAGGTCATATTTGAACTCCACAACTCCGACAAATTATATTTTTGATTTATGTAAATAAAAGTATAACTTTGACTCTTAGTTTTGAACTCCAAAATTATTGTTCATGCTGTTAATTAAGTAGCTTTTAGCAATAGCAAGTTTGTGCATATTGCCTTTTCTCCTATTATATACTTAAAGATAACATTTCCCCTGAAAAGATTTAGGTTTCACCTGGATAAATTCTTTCTTAGTATCTTGGCTACTTCATACTTTCCAATTTTCACTTACAACACTTGCATGAGTAATGCTTTAAAAACACTCTGCTTTAATTTTAACTTTCTGATTTTTTATTTATTTTTGTCAAATAATATGTAAGTAGGACTTCTCTTGATTAAGGTCATCTTTGGGAGAGTTTATCCATAGTTTATTTGGACTTATTTTCTGACCTAAACACTTATATAAGAGTTTGAGCATACTTTAACGGCACATGTCTATAGCCAGTATTCAGAATCATTTCCTATCTACAATAGCTTATGAAAGAACAGTTTAACCCTATTTCTTCTTTGACTATCAAACAACTTATATACAAGTTCTTACATGATAAATAAACAAAGCGTTTAATTAAGCTGTTCACCCAAATGCACCCTAAGTATTCAGAATTTGAGATCTTTGTCTTGAACCGATGCATGAAGTTTAAGATCAGTACAGTTAGATTTTATGCCTGACGAATTTTATTATAGAAATGACATCCTAAGGACACTCGTCTGGACTGCTTTTTATTGCTAATATTAGTAAAAAAAATTAGAATAGGAATTGATATTATCGGGCAGAGCCAATGGTCTAACAATGAAGTTGCATGTGTAATTGTAACTTGTGATGATTCTATACTGTATGTGTTAGGCTATAACAAGTATACGTGGCAACAAGTGGAGGAAGCATTGTGGTAAAGTTAGGTTCTGCCAAATATAAGGGAAGGAAGGGGGGAATGAGAGAGGTTGGAATCTGTCGCAGGGCAGAGACGTTTTCCTACTCTGATAGGTTTTATTTCATTTAGTTTCTACACCTGCATATTCCATTACTATCAGAGCCTTATTCTCTGAGTATTTTTCTCTTACATAGTGATAAATACCCAAGCACTTGAGAAACTCAATCTTAAGAGCTAGCTGTTAAGGGGGGAGAATCAAGTATTTAAATGCTCCACTAGACATCTCATACTACTCGTTTTGGAACTTAGACATTCCATAATAACCAATTTCCTCTCGTAACACCACTTCCAAGAGCCGACATCTTGGTAGCTCATACTGTCTGATGACATCTCACTTAGTTACACTTCACTCAACTTCTTCCTTGGTCCCTCCACCAGTCAGAACTCTCTTTTTAGGTAGCGTTTTCTGAGACATTGACAAGACAACCAACTCTAATATCATTTGATAAGCACCCAAACACTTGAACGCTAGTGTGTATGGGGGGAGAATCAAGTACTTAAATATTCTACCAAACATCTCATGCTACGTGTGTGAAACTTAGTCCCTATCACATAGGCAGCTCAATTTTCTACCAACTGGTTTTAGAGCTCAGGTCCAGGAGCCATGGTACTGGATGGTGGATTCCACAATGAAAAAAGTGGAAAAGCATTGAGAGGTTGAATTTCTTGAAAATTATTGGAAGATGTTTGGGTATTGTAGGAAGGAAGAACAGGAGGATCCAAGGACATTAGAGAAGATTGAAAAATCCATAATTTTAAGAAAATATGGCATATTGGTGTTTAATCCAGGTGGATTAAGTTGCTGCAATCGGAAATTGTGCTGTAAAGGCTCTCAGAGGTTGTGCTGATGGCTTTGTTGTTGTTCAAACCTCAACCAACTTGTTTAAGTTTGTGAAGGTGGCGCTGGAGCAGTTTCTGCTTGAATATGACCCCGTGATACCTGTCTATGTACTGAATGAAGAGCCAAAATTGGAATGATACGATGATTCTGGGAAAGGCCATGAATCCATGATAACAGAGTCTTGCCTGATTAGTTGAGAGATTAATTAGTTTATAGTCCTCCAATTTACCTAACTGGTGGCCTAACTATTCTAACTGTTTTGCACTGTCTATCCTTCACCACTTTTTTTTTCCTTCTATCCTAACAGTATCACCAAGGGCAAATTAACAACTTAATTTATGCATTATTAACCTCCCTTTGTAGGCTTTGGTGAAACATTTGGACTGTGATTACATTGATCTTGGTTCAAGTTGATGACAAAACCATATCCATGACCTTAGAAATTTTGTACCAGGCAATGCATATGGTGTTGCAAGTGATGTACCATGGTGCATTTTGAATCTTTGGAGATATCTAAAGTGTAATAGCTATTGATGCAAATTTTGGCAGCCTTATGCTTTTAACCATTCATGTTGATTTCCTGTGATTCATGTATCGAGGCTAAATTTCCTTTAAACAGAAGACTATCTGTCTCAAATAATGTAATTCATTTATCTGGTTTTTCTATATGCAGGATTGGTTAGACATTGATTTTGGTATTGCCGAGGGTGTTGATTTTATTGCTATTTCATTTGTCAAGTCTGCTGAAGTTATTACTCATCTTAAAAGCTATATTGCCGCACGGTCTCGTGATAGGTATGTACTGAACCTTTTTTTAATTATTTCTATTTGAAATTATTATCAACATATTTCTATTTTAACATGGACCACAGTACATTTATTATTACCCCTTTTGTTTTGTTAAGAAATCATAATTGACTAGCAGCACGATTGATACAGTTCTATGAATTATGAATTACATCAGATTCATTGTCATCATCTCCTTTGTATGTGTTAGATTTATATCCATGTTTCATCACCTCCAAATCTGTCTATCTCTCAATATTTGGACTTGCCTTGATCCTTTTCTGTGGACCTATATACCCGCGTTAGTGCCTTTTTGGAGCAATGTTGACTTCGTGCATTGGGAAACTTATCACCTCAAAATGCACTAAGGGGAGGATGGATGCGAAACCAAACACAGAGAGTGACTTACCTGAACCAATAAAAAACCAAAGGCCTATGGATGGGTTCCTGACTAAAGGGCCTCACCTCTAACACCAAAGGCTTTAACACTTCTGGTGCTTTTGGCTTGCCTTTTAAAAAAAATGAGACTAATGAAAAAAATTGAAAATACAAATATTATACTTTTTTTGGTTCAAGAGGGGTCTTCCCTTTAAACTCCAAGAAGCTCTGACCCTCTTTCGGGTTCGTTATCTTAATTCTTTTGGCACCTTAAACTACGTCAGTATCAAGTATCAGTGGCTAAACCCATCAACACTTATTATTTTGTCTTTTCTTTTTCTTTTGTTCGTGTTTATTTCATTTGCCTTTTTGGGTGGAATAAAAAATTAATGAAGAGGAGAAAGTGCGAAGAAAGAGGACAAGACATACTATCAAGAAAACAGCAAAACTAGAACCTAGGACTAGGAGATTGGACTATGGAGCATGTAAGAAAGAATACCAATCTCTCTGCATATCTGAAAAAGAAACTCTATGACCAGGACACCTTATAATGGCTAAGAGAACTACCCTATTCCAAACATATTTATCAATCTCAAACAGTGACACAATAGTGCATAGTGGGACATCCACTATTCCGAGAATTTATATGCAAATTACATAATTTATACTGCATAAAATTAAAGGCTTAATTATAAAAAAAATGATGACATTCATAACTAATAGGTCTTAAGCAAAGCATACAAGTAAAATACCAACAACAGAACTGAGAAAAAAGTAATGAGTTTGGGTCTTTGGTAGACAGCTGATGCAAAAAACTCAGACTAGGCTCAGACATAATAAAAGATTAGAATAAAAAGGCAGAAACCAGCAAAACACAAAAAGAAGAAGAAAAAAAAGAAAGACAAGGTGAGAAAATTAGCTACCTGCAGGAAAGTGAAAGCAAAAAGGGAAACAGAGCTCTTATCCAAGAAATGCAGAGTCAGGGAACAGAGAGAAGGAGTTCACTGGAAAACACCAGATTGTGACCAGGAAGTTACCAGAAAGTAATGGTTAAAGATGAGATGCATGGTTACATAAGGTCATAGAGAAGAGGGTATGCAAAAATGAGAAGCACAAAGGGTTTTTTGACCTTTCTCCCAAACTTGCCTCAGTAACGTTAAAAATTTAGGGCATATTCGGGTTTAGTGATCACAACCCTAAAACCCAATGTGACCCTACTATATTGTCACCTGCAATTGACAACCTAGATCCCAAATGAAGTCTAGAGCCAAATAACTGAATAAATGTCCTTAAAATAATATCATTCCATAAACACCTTAGAACTGCTAGGACAATACAATGCCATATAATTTTAGCCCCTCTCCACAAGCCAAAACCTCTGAAATGAATGAAGAGCAACTAAAGAAAACCCTCAGCACAGATCCATTATTCTCCAAAAATCCCAAGCAGCTTATTCCAAAGGAAAATAACTTCAGGATAGAGCAAAAAAATATGGTGTCTGGTTTCTGAACAAATACTGCACATTACACAAATGTTGGGGGAAAAAGCGGTGAGAGAGTTGTACATCTGTGATATTGTCTTAATCTTGCGAAGACCAGCACTCCAAACTATTATATACACTGTTTTCATTGTAATATATATATGCATGCTAATATCGAGAGTTCTGGTTGACAAACTGTAATGTGATGAATCTGGTGATGCAGTGATATTTCTGTTATTGCAAAGATAGAAAGTATTGACTCATTGAAGAACTTAGAAGAGATTATTCAAGCGGCAGACGGAGCTATGGTGGCACGAGGAGACTTGGGAGCTCAAATACCTTTAGAACAGGTTCCATCTGCCCAACAAAGGATTGTTCAACTGTGTAGGCAATTGAATAGGCCTGTTATTGTTGCCTCTCAATTACTTGAATCCATGATTGAGTATCCTACACCTACAAGAGCTGAAGTTGCAGATGTTTCTGAAGCTGTTAGGCAACAAGCTGATGCTTTGATGCTTTCTGGTGAATCCGCCATGGGCCAGTACCCTGAGAAGGCCTTAACTGTTTTAAGGAACGTCAGTTTGAGAATTGAGAGGTGGTGGAGGGAAGAGAAACGGTATGAAGCCATGTTGCTCCCATCTGTTGGGTCTTATTTTTCAGAAAAAATATCAGAAGAAATCTGCAATTCGGCTGCTAAGATGGGTAAGCCATCTTTAAGCCTTAACCTTGATTTCTTTTCGTTATTTTTATCTTGCCATTTACACTTTATGACTTCAAGTGTTGCATATTTTTTATTTATTTGTTGCAGCAGTGTATATACTGTTCAAAAGTTCAAATTTATATTACTTTTTATAGGTTACTATACTACCTTGCACTAGTTAAGTTTTGTAATCAAAGTGATGACCCTAAAACCATAATATAAGAGGCTTATTTGAGTAAGACACCGATTTCTTACTAGAAGATAAACTTGATTACAAGATGAACTCCTCAGAAAAAAAAACATTGGCGCTCGTGTAAACGAGGTGCTCTACCTAACTGAGCTATAGCCCTTGTGCTTTTGATACATATTTTATCATAGTACCTTTTATTTGCGGAACCTGAGGGTTATTGCATTCTTGACCATTAGCATTCTCTGGCGAGGAATTCACGATTTTTAGGAATCTGTAACACTATATAATGATTATTGACTTCTTAGTAAAATACTTGTTTCACTCGTAATTTTCAGTCATTCTAATCCAAAAACTCATTTCCATATTCGGTATGTTTGTTTTTTGTTTGATGATGCATGCTAACTTGATTTTAAACTCTGGCAGCTAATAATTTAGAGGTGGATGCACTTTTTGTGTACACGAAGACAGGGTACATGGCATCGCTATTGTCACGATGCCGGCCTGACTGCCCAATCTTTGCTTTTACTACCACGTCATCAGTGCGGAGGCGTCTGAATCTCCAGTGGGGCTTGATACCTTTCCGTCTGAGCTTCTCAGATGATATGGAAAGTAATCTCAATAGAACCTTTGCATTACTCAAGGCCAGAAATCTCATCAAAACAGGGGACCTTGTCATTGCAGTCTCTGATATGTTGCAGTCAATACAAGTGATGAATGTTCCTTGAGAACATGTTTCATTCCTTCTGAAAGCCAGCACAGCCCACCTCGGATGCTGCTATAGCTAGAGTGCTAAAAATGGGACTGAGACTTCATGAATGAATTTTGTCATTCTGTCTTTTCAATTATTAGGACGCAACTTAAAGTTTGGGAGAGTTTATGTTATGGCAATGAAGTTCTTCATTTTAATGCCTTGAAGCTTTAGATATCTTTTAGGCGAGTGAGGCAATGTAGTGGATAGTTATTTCTTGAGTTGTGTGGCATATCTGCTTTTTCTATGTTTTATTTACTTGTAATTTGTATGAGCGTTTCACTTCAATGTTGGCTAAAATCTGAAGTTCTCAATAAAGATTCCAAAGTAGTCGCACATCATTATGCACTATGTATTTGTTCTGTACAAACTCAATGCTAGTAGAGTAAGGAAATCGGCTTGTGGCATCCAAGTATATTTTAGAAGAGATTGTACTTGGAAGGGTAGAAGTTGTTTAGCATGTAAAGGGCTAGGTGTAATTACTATATGTAATTCATACTTTGTGAAATTGGGTATTTTATTTTTTCCTTCACTAGATAAAAATCTTGGTAAATCCATTTGTAGAATAAAAGGAGATACGCCTAGATTTTTAAGCAGGACACAGAAAATTGGGACCTATTACAGTTGGGCTTCATTGGGCTAGCTAATTTGAGGATTGTGTTGGGCTGAGGTTAGGCCCAGATTCAGTTCAGAAAGGTATTCATGCTACAAATTTTCTATATGGACAATATCTTGAGTTGCTTCACTTAACAATATCAGATTGATACTTTTGGGATACTCCAAGTGTGATTGACGAATAATGTTAGTCCTTTACAGTAGATTGAGGAAAGGAAATAGTGAGTTTCCCAAAGCAACGTTTTCTTCATTTTTGATATTGTCCAAGATTGGCTTTGAGTAGCACCTCATTTACTTCACTGTTTCTTTCGTCTTTTTCTTTTTAGTTGGTTCCTTGCGGGCAAAAGCATGTAGAATGCACGCTACCAAGCCACTCAACGATTAAATCATAAACGGATAAGAGTTAGCTCATTCACAAAGGAACTGTTAAAGGTCTGAGTTTGACAAATTTATTCTTCCAAGAAACAAACTGCTAACACACTGCCATGCTTTTACACAATGTAATGCTTGCTTTAGAACATTCTTTACTCGTCAAATTTAAGTATAGCTTCCGTACAATCATGCTTAATACCCTACCACAATACATACGGCAAAGTAAAAATCAACTGCATAGTTTATGCCATAAGTCAGAACATAGAAAATGGATGAGCACATAATGTCATTACTACCAAGTCTTGTCCTCTAATTATTATTATTATTATTATTATTATTATTGTTATTGTTATTAAGATTCATTAGTTGGAATCTGAAATCTGAAGCAAGGTGTTGCTAAGCCTTCTTCACATTTAATTTTTAAAAGCGACAAAGTATCTACTCGACCAAAATAATCTAAATCCCTGATCAAATTTGTTAGGAAATTACATGTTTCTACTTATGAAGATTTCATTAAGGTGCATCAGTTTGTAATACAATATTGAAAAAGAAAATGACATATCAGCTATGGAACTTAACTTCTTAAAATATTTTGATAAATTAAAATGAGTTTAATAACTATACATACAATGTCAATAAATCAGAAATTATCGTTAACATAATAATTATCATGAAAGTCAATAGATTATTGGATTATATGACAGAATAAAATTTCTCACATGGTCAATGCACATCCTATTTTATCAATTTAATTTGATTATTTTTATCTGTGAGTAAAACTTGTTAACTTTTTTATAGGAAAACAAGAATACATTTAAAAAATGACATTAAATGTAATGTACCAGTACTGAGTCCTATAGTATAAATGACGTTATTGAATGTCATCTGCCTCGTAAATGAAGTTAATTGCAGCGAGTGATTAAAACTTTGGACTGAGTGATGGTATTTACAATTGTTACATGGTCCCTTGAACAGGTACCTTCCTTGGCTTGTTTGTCCTCCATTTCAGGCCAACCCCACCCAGAAAGGGGAAAGGGCCAAAAAGGAAGAGTGAGAAAAAGACGTGGGATGTGTAAGTGACCTTAACTGCATTGATAAAAGTCATGTATATGTGCAGTGTTACAAGTCTTTTTAAGCTGCTTCCAAGCAATGTAAAAACTCCAGATCTGGCTCTTTAACTTTTTACAATTAAAATTTGAATAGTGCTACAACTGCTCTTTTTGTTCCTTCTTTATTGTTCTTTTCTCTTTAACTTGAACCCAAGAACCTAAAGATACACATAGAACAAACAAAAGAAGAAATTAAATACATAAAAAGAGAGCCCCACCGTCTAAAACACCAAAAATAAAACGAGAGAAGATGCTCTCATCTGCATACAAGTTGAACACGCAGACAACCAACCTATAAGCTGCCTTGTTCTCATCATTTCACCCACATTGCTTACAATTACAAGCATGTTTTTTAGAATAAAATTCCTTTAAGAAGATGTAGAAAAAAGTAACTATTTCTGAAAAGAGATCAGTGCAAAAACTTTCAATGCAGTACATTTATAACACCTTGAATTTGTTTAACCAAGAGTATACTGAATATTTATGTGTGATATGCATTAAGTAGTGAAAAAATTATTCCCTTTTTCTGATAGCAGAGTAACCAGAATGGTGTGTTAGGAGTCAGAAGTATCGTAGTGCAATCAACTGAAACCACATAGTAAAGTGGCCTTCAACTTACCACCCAAGGCCAACAGATTCGGCTCAAACTATCAAACTCCAACTCCATAATTCAGTGGACCCGCATTTGCAATTTCAAGTTGGGGAAAAAGATGTGAAGGTGACTTGAAACTTGAAAGCACCATATAACACCTGCTACACTACCCATTATTATCGTCACTGACAAATGACATAAGGTCCTCATAGTCTTCAAGTTAATCCCTAGATGGGTTTGGTTAGTAAATATCTACACACACACACAAAGATCATCCAAACTGAACATTTGATCATCACACGTGAGAGAAGATATGCTTTGCTGAGGTTAAAACCACTTGATTCAAACGGGTGGTTTAATCATCCAAGAAAAAAAAAATCGTAACTTTGTGATGGTTTTGTAATTTTGTGAAATTCTTAGCATCATCAGCGTGGGCCCCACCTGGAAAACCATTAAGTGGCTCACAGATTCATCATCAGCCATGACTCTTTCAGCCCCATGATGTGTATAACATCATCATAGAACAGTTAAAATGTGCCATTATTTGAGCCCACCTAGAGCTCAAATCATCACAATGCTACAAACTTAGTATCAGACAATGTGTTGGCTTTTGACATGGGAAAACTCAACAACAAGAGTAAAATATTCTTGCCGTTCAAAATATGATCTCAGTTTACAGTAAATTTATTAATTTTTCTAAGAATTATTTTAAAAACCATACCAATTTTAATTAAACTCAAAGCAAACAAAAATCCTACCACAAGAATCCCAAAGATGGTTTTGGTGGGGAGGAACATGGTCTGGGGTCGGGGGCATCATGCTCTGTTTGGCCTTGCTTATCAAACACTTTGTGTCCTTATCAGTCATAATCTGCAGTTTATTTTATTTATCTGCCTAGAAAAATTAATGTGGTTGAGACAACAACTTTTGTTGCAATTGATACAAACAAACACATACTTATTTATGGTTAGAATAACCCACGATGAAGCGGCCATTTATCATGATGATAAGCCACACATTTGAATGTGGTGTGTTTATCATATTCACAAGAAGGAAAATGAAGCCGTGAGACGAGTTCAAACTTCCCGTAAGCAAGAAGATTGAACAAGTACACTCATAATTATTGCCTCAGAGTGATTATATAATTCACAAATTTATATCAGCAAGGCACCGCAATAACATGATGGTTAGATAGATGGATAGATATAGACCGATAAGAAAGAGGGTTTGAATTAATAAATGCTGCCTTTGGACAATAGCTGCTATATCCATATCAATTAGTGGTACTAACAAGGTCAAACAAAGCATTCTTTTTTATTGTATACCATACTATAACTCTTAGGAAAATCAAATATTACATGCAATCAACACAAGTGGGTCCAATCTCATGTGCTGCATTGCTTCAAATTATACAAACATGAGATTGCAAAGGGTGTCTTAGGTGAGGAAGATATAACAGTTGACTAGGTATACGGTTGAATACTAAATGATGGCATGGTAGGCCAACGATTGAGGTACTTTTGGGGAGTGTGGACAGTGACCACCATGTCTCACTCTCCATCTCTCTAAGTTGTTAAATGGTGGATACCTATTCTCTCTAGTTTTCGGTTTCTTCTGTTCAGTGGTCATCACCCACATTTGACTCTCTGCATCCTCTTGCTTTATTATCACCAATTATTTGTCATGTATTTTGATCATGATCATCATTTTTTTGCTCTATCAAAGAAGATAAGCCACATGCATGTTTTTCTGGTTTACTCTGCACACTACATTCACAATCCATCTGAATCAGGCTAGCCAGTTTACATTGATTGATCAGGACATTCCATGGAAGATTTGACGTCAAATCTTCCTACACCAAAAGTTTAGAGTGTGTCTATAAAGTGAAAAATTAAAATAATTTTCTGTGAAATTATTGTAAATTAGTTTTTTTTTTCCTTTATTCATCATGCAAGGTATATAAGGAAATTCATTTCATTAATTACCAATCTCTTGTGTAGACTTTGAATTAGTAAACCCATGTCCTCTTAGAATGGTCAAGTTCCAAGATTCTTTCATTAATAAATGATCAATAATGACTGGGGTTACTAATATTATAACATTTTCACCTCTCTGTTGTAGTAGTGTACACTCCAAATACACACACAATTCATTCCTCAATCCAGAATTAAAATATTAGTAAAATAAATAGTCCGTAAATCTATAATTTTGTCCACATTGTTCATTTTTATTGTCTAAGTGTTTTTCATTAACTAAAGGCATGATAATAACATGAGTAACTACATAGATTACTGGTTTAACACCAAAGTTGCATAATAAAACGTGTTTTTATTATATTAAAAATACAAACTTGTATGATTTAGTTTCTTTTAAAAATAATAAATAATTTTAAAAAAATATAACACAAAGAAGATGGTATCTAATGAAAAGTAAAAAAAATATTTTTTTTAATAATTTCACCATCATATTATGACTAAAGTATAAATATCATTCATAAAAATAAAAAACATATTTTATTAATTTTAATTTTTTAGTTTTTAAAGACTAAAATACAAAAATTGTTTTCCCAAATAGTTATCAAATTCTTTAGTTCTTTAAAATTGAAAAATTAAAAACTATTTTTAAAAAGGGAAAATAAAAGAACTTTTATAATCTTTAGAAAAATCTCAAATTTCAATTTTAGTTTTCATAAAATTTCAATTACAATATTTTTGTCCTTCAAAATTTCGTTCGGTTGTAATTTTTCTTATCTTTGATATATTTTCATTTACTTTCAAAAATTTTGTATCAATTTAATAGTTAAGTAGGTGTCATTGAGCATAAATTAGATTCTAGAAACTCTCTTCAACATCTTTGAGAAGGGTCTAATTTCATAACATTTCCAAAGTCTTATAATATTGAGAACAAGGTTTTCAAAATTATTGAATTTGGACAAACATAAGGGTAGTAATTGAAGTAAAATTTGAAGTTTTTCACTTCTACAATATCAAACACAGTCAGAGAAACAAGTTGAGGGATATTACACTTTCAATCCTTTTAGAAGACATCATCCAACAAACTTAATATGTATATTTAAATAATAATAAAAAATTAAAATTTTAAAAAAATAATTATAAAAATATGAACATATAAATGTTTGTTGTGTTTTCAACAATAATAATATAATTATTATTAGTAACATCTTAGTGACATGTAAAAACAGTTAAAATAATTATAATATGCAACCAATTACAATGGTGTTAATATAATGTTACATTATTTTATTAAATTTTTAAAATAATATTCATAAAAGGAATAAGGTTGACTTTTTATAAAAAATAAAAATAAAAAATATTTTAAATTTTAAAATTGTGCAACACTATTGTAACGGAAGAGTTATAAATAAATAAAGATATTAAATATTAAAAAGTTAAATAAAAATATCTAAAATAAAATTGAAAATCTAAAATTTTTAAAGAATGGAACTTAAATTAAAAATGATAAGAAATATTATTTTGGACAAACAAACAGTCTATGTGATATAATGAAACAAAAATAGTCCAAGTAATAAACCACATAAGTATCATATTATTGTTCAATAGAGTCCACTATTGACTACTGAAACAAACAAAATGATGGATGAAAAATTAAACAATAAAACAGTCAACAAATGTTCGAAGAATAAAACACTGATAAAATAACGGGAAATGTAATATTCAAACTATATAAAACCCCAAATAGGTTGAATGAGTCAATATTTAATACCACATATTGCTTGCACCAAATGGAATCTTAAATAAAAGCCAACTTAATATAAAGGTGAAATTTATTCTTCAGAGTCAAATGTGCTTTATGGTGTTTGGTGTCATAGAAGTAAAAGAAGAACAGAAGAGTAGACTAAAAAAAATCAAATATAAGAAAAAAAAATGAGATTTTTTGGTTGTTGTTTTTTTTTTTTTTTTTTAAAGAAAAAATTGTTCTTCTCTTGATATTAGAAAGATTTGTACAGAAAAGTGGTTTAAATATTTTTATAATACGAACTAAATTGTCAAAAAATACATTTTACCTCACCTATCCACCATTTCTATTTATAGAAATATAACAGTTTATTATTTATATTTTCTTTTCTTTTCCTTTCAAATTAAAATATCATTTTTTTTTCATTTTAACAAGTGGAAATGAAAAATAAAAGAAAATCTCTCATTTTCTTTGTTATGATACGTGTATATCTAATAAATATAAGTAGGGAAAATAATTCTACAAATTACTAAATTTGAGCTATGTATAAATATACATAAGATTAAAATACTTTAAAATAGTTATTAAATATTTTTTAATACAAATTACTATTAAATATAATTTTATTTGTTTATTTATATTATACATATCATGATATATATATAAAGATTAAAAATTAATAAATTATTATTTTAGCCAATCAAATTAAAAGATATGATAAAAAATAGTAATTTTATTACTTATATATATATATATATATATATATATATATATATAACAATTAACTTTTTTTTGAAGTAATATATGATAGATTAAATTAAATTTTTTCTATTCACCAAGAATTATATAAAAAGTTTAAATAAATTAAACATTTACAATTAAGTAATCTTATAAATGTCATTTTTTTTAATACTTTGGAATTGTAGATTGTACATTAAATTAATTACATTTGATGAAGCATTAAATAGTTTTAAAATTTTATGAAAAAAAAAATACAAGTTTAGTTTTTATTCAATAAAACTTGTAAACTGTATTTTTTTAATATTTTAAAACATGTGATTAGTGTATATTATTAAAGTTATGTATGACAATATTATTCCAAAATATAATTGAAAGTTAGGAAAATAGTTTGGTAGTTAAATGTGATCAATTAAAAAACATAATTATATCATATTTTTATATAAAACTCAATTTAATATATATATATATATATATATATATATATATAGATAGATAGATGCATATAAATATTAGATAATAATAATTTAAATTTTTTTATTTGAACTCAGTTTTTTATAATTTTTAGAATATATTACATCAATATTATTTAAGATTTTTCTTAAAGGAGTAAAAGTATGATTTTAAGAAATTTTAAGAGTGTCAATATAATTTACTCTAATTTTTTATAAAATTATTATAATTTCACATACTTTTTTATATTTTGTATTGTACTATAACCTTATATTATATATTAAAATATTTTTAAACAATTTTAAAGTAAAATAAAAAATAATATATATATATATATATATATATATATATATATAAATATGTCTTACTTTCATTAATCTTTTTTTTATGGTGATAAAAATCTTACCTAAAAAAAGTAAATTTTATAATAATTTAAAAGTAAAAGGATATATATATATATATATATATATATATATATATATATATATATATATATATATATATATATATATATATATATAGAAGTTAAATAAAGCTTAACTTCTAATTGAAATAAAATCTCGAACTATATTTTATATATATATATATATATATATATATATATATATATATCAAATATTATCAATAAAGTTATTTTTATCTAATTAAAAATTAAATTACCTAACAAAAAGCGTCAAATATAATCTAAAAAATAAAGAATAACAGTATAAAAAGACTTTACATTACTGCTCAATCAAAATAATCAATTATTAACTTTTATAGTATTAAACTTTAAAACAGTGTTTAACTAAATTATTAGTTTCTGAAAAACACAATTTTCTAATAAATAACATAATACATACAAATTTTGAAAAAAAAATATTTTTCATACAAATAAATATGTATATATATTTAATATAATAAAAATGTTTTATTTAAATGTATTATATATATATATTTATTATATTCAAATATTTAAGATTTAGATTAAAAAAATTGTAAAATATGACTTCTCTCAAAATACACTTTTACAGTTAATTAATGTTACATGAAATCAATTTTAAAATTTTATATTATTAAAATTATATACATCAATCCATCAATAATATATATATATATATATATATATATATATATATAGATTACCTAATAATTAATAAAATATAAAATTAATTATTTAATAATAATTATGAAAATTTTAATAAAATATAAAATTCAGATAAATTATTTTAATTATAATAAATATAAGTATTTAATATAAATATTATACAACAAATATATTTTATCTACCAATATTAAAAAAAAAAAACTCAAGGTAAGCTGTAGCGGTGCAGCACTAAAAGGCTAAGAATAAAAAGTTTGAACAATATAGATATCTACAAGAAAAATTCACAAACCTTTTAATTTTGGGAGTAGCATAAATTTGGGGATTTGTAGAAGGATTTGACCCCCTCAAATGAAAAAAAGAAAATATAGAGATCGAAGGCCCCACTGTATGAAGCATTAATTTATAGGCCTGCTTCGATTGCAATGTCTACATGGATAATGACACTTAGCTTCAACAGTTTGTTTCCACTCCACTTACCTTTTTCCTTTACCTAGTCTTTTCCCACCACCAGTCTCATGCATCATGATAAGCAATGCCATTGTGCCACTAAGATCTGCTCCATATAATGTGTTTTAGGATAGAAGTATGTAAAATAACAAAAAATCTGTGTTTTAAAAATTGAAAGCCCAAAAAATAATGCAAAATTGTGAAGCACTTCGAATCCATTTTTTAATAATATTTAGTGTTATCAAAACATTTTTGTCTGGTTGAACAAGGACAATTGTTTATGCTGTATCCCCGTGAAAATTTGGTACCTCCTTGCTTCTCTTTAAGCCATAGATTGATGGAATTGTTAATTTTGGCAAGGTTAATGAAAAGTAAGTTGTATATGATGCTTAAGGATAGGGGTCTATCTAGGGAATAAGAATCAAGTACCAAACAACAAAACTCATGTTGATCTTGCAAATTATGAAGGTAGGACCTCCTCAATGAAATTCTTTAAACTTCTCACCTAACAAAAGGGAGCAACTTTTCCTCAACTCACACAAAAGCAAACCCCTACTATAATTAAAGCATTTGCATCTATAAAGCTAATAACAATCCCGTGTTCCCAAAAGATTTAGAGTGCCAATGATGGTCTTTTTTCAAAAGAAATTTCAATACACATCATCAAAAGAAGTTCACTAAAGCACCATCGATAAATAGTCTAACCAAAATTAAAGTTTTAAGGTGGAAATTTAAACCCTTATGGTGTTTAATGACAAATACAGTATTCCCTTCCACATTATTGTGTTTCCCTAATTGCAAACCCTTTGCCTTTTTACCATCCTAATCATAAAAGAACAAAAGATACTTTCTTTTAGTAATAAACAATCCGAATGAGAAAAATGCACACTTAAACAACTTTATGTTTTAGATAAAATATTTTGGGTTAATAAAACTCAATTGAGGGTTCTAACTTTTTTAATGTTTTTTTAATTTAAATGTCAGTAAAAGTTATACTGTATAAATATACAGTTGAATAATATATAAAAAATACGAAAACTTTAAATTATCAAGTTTAAAAGTTAAGTTGTGAATGTTGACGAGAAATTGACTATGCTATTGAAGTATAACCGGATGTCAAATGAAAATTCACTAATAAACGTTTTTTTTTATTTTTACATTTAAGCTACCAATAAAATAAATTGAAACTCTTTATAATTAATATGTTATCATTAGATTTTTTATAATTAATATGTTATCGTATAAATTCTAAAAATATTTAGAATAAACAATAAAATAAATAATTCTAATTTTATAAATGAATTATTATAATTTATGTCAAGTTAAATGTATAAGATATTTGAATTGTTAAATATTATTTATAATATTATTATCAATTTATTTGTTGATAACTAAATTACAAGGTTTTAAATTATAATATAATTATATTATATACAATTTTAAATTATAGTAATATATCTTATACAATCAAATATATAAACTCTCAATTTTATATTATATTTATAACATAATTATTATTTGTATAAGTTTTCGTTCCTTATTTGATTTTTATTATTTGTTTTCTTTTATATAACCTAAAATTTTAAATTCTGTTTTTTTTTAATTGAAACTTTTTAACAAAATTTAATATAAGAAATATTTTCATTGATTTGAAAGTATCAAAAAGAAAAGAAAATAATGTTTTTTCATTTTTATTTTAAAGGGTGAATGTATTTTTTAGAAAAAAATTCTACTTAACCTGCTTTGAGTGCGGATAAATATTTTATATATAATTAGATAAATTTTATACATTTTTAAGATATAACATTCTATATCTTGCTTTATAAACTAGGCATAACCAATTACTAATGTTTCATAACATTTTTTTTTATTATACTTAAAGATATATGTTGATCACTTATATTATTTTGAAGTAAAATATTTTATATTATATCTAAATAATAATTTAAAATATAATTTATTTATGTTATATTTGAGATAAAATATTTTATATTGTATAAAAAAATTACTCAATACATATGTATTTGTTTTATTTCAAGTTAGAGTATTTTTTTCTGTTATTATATACAAAGAGAAAACTTAGTTTTGAGTTACATGAACTCAGTTTCATGTAGTTGTATTGACTACACTTTTTTTATATTGAGTTTGAGGAATTTTTTTTATCATGCAAAAAATTAACTTAATTTTGAAACTATAACTCAAACTCATGTAATTATATTCACAATTAAAGATATTTAAAACGTAATATAGAACCAAATATTATTGTTTTATAGAAATTGAGTTGTCATGATATAATAAACTGTTAATAAAAAATTATTAAAGATGTGAAATCTCAAGAAAAATGAAATTGACTTCAAGATTCTTAACGTGGAAAGTCGAATTAAAATTAAATTAATATTAATATAATAATTTGTGGATAACAAAATTATTGAAAACACTAGATAAATTGACATAATATTAAATATAAGTTAATCATGATAAAATAGTGTATTGTTTTTCTCTGAAGAGAACAATAAAAAATCAAATAAATTTATGATATAAAATTAAATTAATTAAACTGTTTTTTATATTCAATTTGTCATTGTGAAATAATTTTAAAATGATAATTTTGAGAATAATTTACAGTAAAGATAAAATGAATAATAAAAATATATATTTTAGTTTTTTAAATTAAAAATGTAGCAAAACCTTTCTCTTTCTTAAAACATGTTTCAAAGGCCTTCTTCTGTTGATCCACCATTGTACCATGGTATCCGTACACACCTCACGAAAATATTTCCTTCCCTCATTTCACATCACAGGTTTCAAATTTTCTCCTCTGTTCTCACCTTTCCAGTTTAAAATTTAAAAATCAAAACACAATAAATAATTTTCTAAAGTAAAGGCACGTAATGGATTAATGCATAATCACCACGATTACGATCGCTCTCAGTGTGGGTGGTTTTCGATAAAACCAGAACACGAGGGGCATCTACTCGATATTCGACGTAGTGGAGGGGGCAACACCGTCAATTTACTCTTAACAAAACCCAATGCGTACCGCGCACGATAATCTTCCCCAACACGCGTCACCAACATAAGTATTCCATGATTTTCTTGGCTACACAAATCATCCCTTACACGTCGGATCCTATGTGGCATCTAAAGCCATGTCACCAACTCTACCACTTTGCTATAAATACCAATCCCTCCTGCATCTTACACCTAATCCAAAACGCTATACAACAAAACACTGCAAAGGAAAGAAAAAGAAGAAGCCATTCAACTTTCTTCATTGTTTATCTTTCAAAACCCTGATCCACCGGGGACAGGGATCTCGCCGGGAAAATGAACATTCCGGCTAAACTCTCTTCTCTGTCTATCAACAATGCACGTCTCTCCTATCATCGCCTTCATGTTTTTCACGAAAATCATGACCTCCAAACTTTATCTAACTCCTCCTTTACCTTTACTGTCTTAGTCTAGATGTTATTAAATACTTTTTCCAAAAGAATGGTACATACATGATAGAGTAGCTGTTAAAATCGATACAAGTTTTCAGGAGAGGTTTTTTTTTTCCTTGCGATTTTCCCCATTTCTTTGTTATTCATGCCTCCGATGAAGATCCAACCGATCCTGGTCGATTCACAGAAGCTACCGGTTGTTCGGAACGACGCGGTTAAGCCTGTGCTGAAGTCGCGCTTGAAAAGACTTTTCGTGTTCGACCGTCAGTTTTCGAATGTGCTGAAGACTTCCTCCTCTTCGGATAAACCCGTCGCCGGCGAGGTCCCTCAGTCCAACAACAGAGACGCGATCGAGTTCGAACCGAGCTCTGTTTGCTTGGACAAAATGGTACAGAGTTTCATAGAAGAGAGCAACGAGAAGCCTGTACCGACCACCGTGAGATGTGGCCGCAACCGCTGCAACTGTTTCAACGGCAATAATAATGACAGCTCTGACGAGGAACTTGACGTCTTTGGGGAATCGATTTCCTCTGGCTCGTTCGGCTCGTTCGGCGATGCTGGTGACGCACTCAAGGTTAATAACGACCTAACTTCTCTAATTACCGAAAGCTAAGTATCTAGTTCAGATTTTTCTCTGTATCGAGACACTCTAATTTGAATTCCGTACCTTCCTTTCTTGCAGAGCTTGATTCCTTGTGCGAGTGTTGCGGAGAGAAACCTCTTAGCTGACACATCCAACATTGTTGACAAAAACAGCAAGGTTTACAAGCGAAAAGGCGATTTGAGAAAGATAGTTACCGAAAGTCTTGTGTCTCTCGGTTACAATTGTTCCATATGCGTGTCTAAATGGGACAAAACCCCAACCTTTCCTGCTGGTAATCCATTTACTTATTTTCCCCCAAAATTTTTGAATAAAAAATTGTGGAGAAATTAATATTTTGCTGATGATTCAGGTGAATATGAATACATAGATGTGATCGTGGAAGGTGAGAGGTTGATAATTGATATAGATTTCCGATCGGAGTTTGAGATAGCTCGATCGACAGGGACCTATAAGGCTATCCTTCAGTCTCTGCCTTTCATTTTTGTTGGGAAATCAGATCGTCTCTGCCAGATTGTAGCCTCTGTGTCGGATGCAGCGAAACAGAGCTTGAAGAAAAAAGGGATGCATGTGCCGCCGTGGAGGAAGGCGGACTACATGTTAGCCAAGTGGCTATCCAGCTCCTGGACCAGGGTGAATCCACCCTCGTCCTCTACTGTCAATGGCTCGACAGAGAACTTGAGCGTCTGTGGTAGTGCTGCTTCAGAGAGTGATTGTGGTGAATTGGAACTGATCTTCGGCGAAAAAACATCATCCCAGGAGCGGGAGACTTGGTCCGGCTGTGAGAGGAGCTTACCACCCGTTGCGACGCGGCTAACATGGCAGCCGCCGGCATTGAAAGTGAGGAGTGCTGAGAAAGGAGCAAAGGTGGTAACCGGATTAGCCTTTCTTCTCAAGGACAAGCCATAGATTTTTTTTTGTATTTTTTTGAAGTAATTAAATTAAAAATATAACCAAAATATTTTATAAGAGTAAAACCTTTTGTTTTAGCTTTCAGTTTTACTCTTTTTTTTTTTTTTTTTTACTTTGCAAGGGACTCTGTAAGAAGCAACCATGTGAGTACTCTATGTAATAAATCATTAGTAAATATTTGCAGGAATCTAACTTTAAAAGAAAATAAATTTCTACATATTTCTATGATATGTTGAAAATTGCTTTTTTAATTATTTATGTTTGAATTACGTGACATTTTTTAGGAAAATAATATTTCACAATCCAAATTCATACTATTCCTATAAATAATTCTATAATGTGAAAATTTTATCAGTCTATTTTTTATGATCCAAAAATAGTTTACTTAACCATTCTGATTTGGCAGTAGTAATGTATTTATGCAGTGGTTTTAGTAAAAGGATTTCTTAACAGCTTAGTTTGTACCTTCCCGGATGGATATGTTACTACTGTCTTTGTGGTTGGGTTGTTAATTTCTGAGAGGGAAAGCAGAGATAGAGGAGTTACAACCTTTAGGTCCCTTGAAAGGAGACAAGGGGAAAACTTTTCTTTCTCAAAATTTACGCATCTTTTTATGAATTTTTTAATAGTACTAAAGTTCATTGCACCAGTAGAACGCAGTGAAGGAGAGAAGTGTAGTGATATTGGTGACGCCAGCAGAGGAAGCATAAAATGGAAGTTTGGTGGTGGCATCTCCAAATTGACTATGACTAGCATGGAAACCCCTCCTATCTTCTATCACAGGAAGGTGATTTTGTCCGTTAGATCTATAACATTTTAAATCAACTGTGGATCTTTTTGTTTTTTATTTTATTTTATATTTTTATTTATCTTTGTGTCCAACATTTTTCTCAATTCTTTTGTCTCTCGTTCTTCTTCTTGCCAACCACGTTTTTCGGTTGACTCCATGGCCACTGTGAACCATCTTATGGAGTGGTTCTCCACCCTAATATCCGTCTTCAAATAGAAAATCCGTGAGGAAGAACAGGGAATAAATTATTCTATCATTTACTCTTACATTTACAAGAAAACTTCACTATTAACAAATAGTAGAAAATGAAAAAGCTAATTCATATTATTGTTTCTCACTCAAACCCCAGATCCCCAACTGGTGAAAGGAATACGCGGCGGTGGATGATGGGTGGAGGATCCACAGTAAAAAAAAAAAAAAAGTGATAATGTGTGGGGAGGTAAACTAAGTTAATTTGACTGTGACTGACTTTTAACTTGGCATTGGGCATAGGCAATTATGGCATATTATTCCACTTTCTCACTCTGAGGGAACAGGGAAGCTTCCTTCAAATGCTTGACACGTGTGAACCATCGCATTTTTTTTTTTGTTCACTTGCATAAAAAGTGAACTAGTCTTTACGGGTAAATATTCATTTTAGATTATTTATTTATTCTTATTCGGTCAGGATCATTTTATTAACACTTTTATATATTTTTAACATATTTTACCATATTTTATTTTAGTTAAAGTCGATCTTTAAAGATAGACTATTCTTGTAAAGATTTTCTTAATTAGTATTTTCATTTCTATAATTAACTCTATCCATTTGTGAGTGTATCATCATTAATTGAAGAGAGAGACATGAAATATAGGTAACACACTAGAAACAGTTCAAACTTCTCCTTAGCCCAATCTTAAAGGATTCAAATATTGTGATTCAAAGTTTAGTTTGGAAGAAACAACTACAACTGGATACAGTGTAGTTCTAACAGTAAATTTAACTAAACTATGTATAAGTTTAGTTAGCAATTTTTATATTAAAATTGAACTAAAAAACAGTTCAGTTTAGTTTTTGATAAAAATAATTAAGTTTTTTATTTAGTTTAATTAAGTATTTTTTGGTTGTTTTTAACACCCTATCAAATACATTTGTTTAGTGAATTTTGTGTATTAATTTTTAGTTCGTATATATTTTTATAATTTTCTATTGTTTATTCACACACTTAGATTGTTTTTATTACATTTTAGTCTAGCCAAAGGCAAGCTTTAACTTCACGGATTTGGAATGAAATTTGAAACTAGACTTTATCCCTTTTGAGTTAACATTTTAGTTTGTTTGTACGCAATACTTTTATTTATTTTTGGTGAATACATGTTATAGACAATCCAATACAAATACAAATAAAGTTGGTCTCAATGATTGTAGTGGACTTTAGCAAAGACATAATGTACATACCCTACAAGGCAATATTCTAGAATTCGAAAAAAAGTTTATAACTGGTTATTTATTTTTTCTTTAAAACTGGTAAAGCTAGTAGCAAAGCTGTCAGAGATATTATGAGAAAAATTGTGGGGTCCCCTCTACTCTATTTCTTCTGTGACACCTATTCCTATATTTATATATAAAACTATTAATTAATCAAAGCATATTTGATAAACAGCTAATATATGAGGTATAAAATTGTACATTATAGAATATATATATATATATATATGACCTTTCTCATTTGGAAAACTAGAATAGATGACCTTTGTATTACTTGTTAGATCAAGCTTGCCGCAGAGTTAAAATATATAACTAATTATAAGATATTAGAGCATGACTTTATTATCTTAAGTTTAAAGTTTTATCTAATTTAAGGAATCATGCTATTTTACAAACAATAGATTAAGATGTTAAAATTCATCAAATTAAGAAGATGATGTTCAAATTAAAGAAACTCAATAATAATTTTTTTATAAATATTTAACCTAGGTACCACAATATTAGTAAGTATTATATTATACCAGAACTTTAATAACCTCATTAGTAATACTTTGTCGGGCTCTCCAGAAGAAATTTAGAAGAAAAATTACATGAATTTTTTCATAATTTTAAAAATTATAAAAAATAAAGAAGATTTTTTATAAATTAATAAATACATAAAGTAATTTTAATTTATGAATATTTTTTCTAAAATTATTATGAAAAAGTTTTTGCAAGCAAAAAAGTTCTATCACGTACTTCATACAAAGTTTAAAATATTTTTTTATAAGAAAATAATTTAATATACTTTTAATAATATAAATATTCAATAAAATATATTTAATACTTTCATATCATATTAGTAGGATGGCAAGATAACCCTTCTCCATGAATAATGAATAAAATATTTTATTAAAATTAACATAATATGTTGATAATAATATTAAATACTATATTTTTGATAAAAAGTTTGATTTAAAATATTTTAGTAATCAGTTCCATTAACTATAATATCTAAAGAATCAATAATAATTTGTGTTCTTAAAATGGATGTATTATTAATATTAATTAAGAATAAAAAATAAATATTTTAATATAAGTAGTACTTTTTATAGCTCTCTTTACCTCAACATCACTTCTTAACAAAATTAATCCATATATTAAACATTTGTGTGGTATATCTATGGAGTCAATAAACATTTATTGGTCCATTTTGGTGCTACTTGGGCCAGATAGCGGGCATTCCGTCCGTAGGACTTTGACTAATTAATGTTATTGGAGAATGGGAATCAACCACTGTCTCATTATGTGACAAAAATTCATTACAAATTGGAGAAAGAACAAGGACAACCAAAATTAATGTTACCCCCCAAATTTGTAGCATCAGTTTTGCTCTCCTATCTCTTTAATTTTCTTTATAACAACTATATTTACAAGTTCTTCAGACATTTCTCAAGCTAAATCACCATTCCAAATGGCAAAAGAGAAAGGTCTTTTATCCCTCATTAAGAAACTCTAACCAGTTAGTTGGGTTTGGCAAAATATTGCTTTCTAAATGCAAGCAATGGGTGTGAGATAGAGATAGTAATAGTTTTATCTACATGTAATTTCTTGTCAGAAGAAAATGGTTCTTTACTTATGAGTTTTCAGATATTGCCTATTGTTACTCACAGGAAATAAATGCTTATTATCTTTCTGCCACTGAATCATATTTATTATATACTTATTTCATTTTACTTTTTCTCCTTGGATCTGTCTTAAACTGAAATTGCTACTTTTATGTGTAGTTAGTGTGGTGAAGAAATAATTATGAAACATCAAGAAGGAAATGGCAAAATATTCATTAACCTGTTGAGTAGAAGACAGCTTGCATTAGAGCTTTAGGAAAGGATATATCACAGGAATCAGAGAAAATCAGAAAGAAGTAATGATATTAGCCTTGGCTCACTTGGATCATCAGCTTCAGCATATAATGCTTACCTTTCAAGTTTTGTTTCTTTAGCTAAAGGAATCCTAGAAACTAGTGTGATGATCTCAACACAATAAATGATATTTGCAGATGGCAAGTAAGAAATTCAAGGGTCTTAGCGACATCAAATATAATAAACATATTTTACTTTATGCAACTTCATGTTTTTTTATTTGTTATGCCATACTGCATAAATTAAAAATTACAATCAACCCTTTTTATCTATATTATTAACTTTTTGGCATTTTCTTTATGTGTCCTTTATCTCTTTCTTTATAATTATAATGATAACAGAATATTTCAAATAATAGATAAGTAAAAATAAAATTTTTCCTCTGAAATAATAATGGGTAAAAGAAAAACGTTTTCAAGAAAAACTTGTGCCTGTGGCATAGTACCAGTGCTTCCACAGTGGTTGTTTGTTGCACTGTGCCAGTAACATGTTTGTCAAAATGAAATGACCATTTTGCTATCTTTAGTTTTCTAATTAAGGCTTATCGCTATTTTATTTTCCAATTCCTCGCCACTTACAAAGATCTATTTTCAGTTGGTGATAACATGCCAAACAAGCAGTCATGTCACGTTGACACAGACCAGAATTGTTTTGCAGCAGCAGCAACTGTGATTGCCTTTTCAGGTACTCACAGCGCTACCAAGATTTTGTTAGATAACAGAGTTTAGAGCATTTAATACACAGAATTAAACCAAATACCTACTATATAATTGGTTCAGCTTCTAATTTGTCATAATGTGGACATCATCGTCTAGTCACTAGTGAATATTTTTTTATTTAGGAAGGTACTCTTTTGAGCACTGCTTAGCTGGTACTAAAATGTAGGTGTTTCGCTTATCTCCAACTGATTAGTACTCTATCGTGTGAGTGGGTAAACCAATTGTTCAACATCAAACTTAACCTCGAACAATGTTTGTAGGTGGTAGAAATTCCTAATGAGATCACTTGTTTAGTTTGAGACTTGAAACAAATACCACTATTTTATTTAGTTGGAAGCAAATTTTGAATCAAGAGACAAACTAATTCCATGATAGATAGATAGATAGAGGAGTACTGAGAAGCAATCAAGAGATTGTGGAGAACACAAATGGAGATTAATTTCAATGTGCTATTTGTTAGGAAAGTATTTGCACAAATGAGTAGTGGCTTTTAGCAGAAATCATGATGTTTGATAATAGAAAATGAGAATTAAGCAGTGCTTGGCATGGACTGCAACACTACAATAGCACAAGGTATGTTTTGTGTACATTGTCCAAAGCATCTTAAATTGTCCATCGGTGAGCTCGGAATCTCCGCAATAAAGTTTGTGATCCTACAGGAGTAAAATAATACTTCTCCCAACTAATGCCTCTGATTTGATAACCACTTTACCTTTAAGTACTTAAACTTCAAAGTTCTATTACTATGGTACCCCACACATCACACAAAAACAGATATAGATAAAGACAAGAAAGATGTGAACTCACCTTCATATTGATTTTAAAGTGTATGAGTGTGGCTTACTAACTGCAAAAATACATATATTTGAATATCAGAGTAATATGAAAAATCTAGAAGAACATCGAGAAACAGTTATATTGAAAAGTTATTTAATAAATTTTATGATGGTATGTAAATGAAATTACACAAATCGCATAACCGCTGTGACATTAACATATTGGAACAGCTAATGCTACAAATTTTTGCAGGGTCAAGGAAAGCACCTACTGCAGAAGCATTAATCAGCAGTAATGGTGTGAAAAGCACTTATTATGGTGCACTATCGACCCATCAACCAGCTGATAGGGGAAAACAAGGTTGGCATAATTAATATCCGGAGATAAGAATAAAGCATTACAATACATTTTGCTGTTTCATGATTAACAAACAGATAAGTGGTCCAGATAAGATTACCCTTCTTTTGTTTTTCTCATTTACTCCCTTAGTTTGTAGCTGGTTGGGCCCTTGCTCGAGAAAATGATGTGAAAAGCTGGAAACTGTACTGACTATTATGTATACAGTTTTATATACTTCTAGTAGGCAATTAAACAGTGTTAAAGCATATTTGGAAACAAGATTATAACTTACTGACACAAGCCTCAATGTTAAAAGGCTGAGTTTAATAGTATAATTTGAAAAGTTTGATCCTAATTGAGCCACCAATGTAGAGACTCAGCCAATTTATTATGTTATACAGGAATCATAAAATCATTACTTACACCCTGCAACTTAGCTGACATTAATACTGTGCACCAACTATGTCACTTCTGTGTAAAATATACGAAGTGCCTAAAAACTTGCCACATCTTTATCTGCTTTAAGCTCATGCACACCTGAGAATATCAGAGACACCAAAACCTATTGATATCAACTTGCCAAACCTTGAATCAAGGCACTAAAGTAAATAACCCCACTAAACCAAATTTGTCAGAATATAATAGTAAAGGAACAAAACACTATTCTCAAAACCAAAGAATGGACAGGGCAGTAAATTTAGTACCTTTAAACTATTATTTAGATCCTACTATATTCAAGCAATTAAAGAAGAGGTTTTTAAGCAGCTTTATATGACTTCTACCCATATGGGTTCCTTTGTTATGTTTCATATAATGTTGCTGTAAAGTCCTCCATAAGCTGTAGTTGAGACCTTGACATGTTTTGGTTCCTTATGTCTAATACAAACCATTTCAAATGGCTCACTAGAGCTAATTACTGTCTTACGTTGTACTACTTAAGTAGTGTATAGAGCATTGGTCCAAACTTTTCACCATGGTACTAATTTAAATGAAAATTCTGTAGCAGTAAATAATAGGTATTTTCTTTATCTTTCAAACCAACTCTTGTACAATAAATCTAGTAACCTAAAAACACCAGCTTCTTAACGTAATAAATTATACTACTTCTAATAAAATTAATGGTAGTCAGTACTCAGTAGTCTACTTTCTGACAATGTACACAAACTGACAATTTGATAATGTAAGCTATGAAATGTTAGTATGCGTACATTGTGTAGCTACAGTCTAAGAAATATTTGTACTTGCTTTGCGCAAAGTATTTTGAAATTATAAATCTAAACGAAAAATGGAAATGTAAGCAAGGATATTCGAGTTGCATTTGTATTTGAATATATTTGTACTTTTCACCTAGTCAAATAAGATTTTTTTTAATCTCCTTTTCTTTGTTTTCTCTTCAAAAAAAATGTCTTCAACTTTTTTTTTTTTTTTTTTCATCTATGTTCACCATCTTTTTAAATATTATATACCCTGTTTTCCCCCTCTTTACCAAACAGGACCAAGTGAGATTTACAATTACCCAACTGAAAAAGCCCAAAGCTCATTAGGCTGACCCACACTTCAATAGATTTAATTTTGGGCTTAATATTTGGATTGTATTAAATCCCAGAAAAAGACCCAAAGATCCATTAATGTAAAGCCATTCTTTTTATGTTCAATAGAACACTGCTAAGTGGGCTGTTAATGGAATAATGACCATGGGTGATCGATTGACCCGGTATTGTATATAATGAATTTGTAACCATTAACTTCTGAGGCATATTTTAAAAACTAAGAAAATATTACGTGCAAAATTAAAATGTAATACGTACTCTCTTTATCAATAAAACTCTATACTTCTTTTAGTAGTTTAAGATCAGTCACGAGAGGGGCCTTTCTAGAAATTTAAAGTTCAAAAGAAAAACTGGGGTGTGAAAAGAAAAAAGGTAGTGTGCGTTGTTTTATGCTGGAAATAAGGAACAGTCAAATTTGATGTTATAAAATATCAATGTTTGGTAATCACAAGGTAAATTGATTTTGCTTCACAATTTAAATTTGACTAAAAGAATAAAAAGCGAATTTTGCTCTTAACACAATTTTTTATAATAAAATTACTTTAGGATAAAAAACATATAAACATAAACTACGCCATTTAAAGATGAATTATACATGATTAATTTTAAAATGCAAAATCAAACAAAGTCACACACACGTACCACAAACTGCGCACTTTTGACATCAAGCGTTGTCAAACAGGGGACAGAAAAAACCATCGTCGAGGAAACATGAATAAGGAGGATTGCAAAATGACAGGGTATTTAAAAGCATAACATATTGCTTATATTCTTCGTACGATGAATAAACAGCGAGTCAAAATTTGAAGTTTAAAAAACAGAGACAGTGAAACAATGTCTAAGAGCAGTTTTAGGTCGCAGGAAAACAAAATCCAATTATCCAACTCTTTTAATCTTCCAAGATCTCAAACCTATCATTGGAAGTAATGAGTTGCACATTTTTGTAGAACCCATCAAGGCCATTCTCTTTGTCTGCTGCACTAGACAAAAATAGTGATCCAACACTCCCAGATTCTGTGGCATATGCTATAGAATCTACAACTGCATACTCAGCCTTCCAATTTCCAGTAGGACCATATATGTTGTGGAACCACGCATTATATTAAAAAATAACAACAAATTATTCTTTGTATTATTTGAATAAGTCCTCATTGATAATATTCTCTAGACCATAAGCAACCAAATGCAATATTAAAATAAAAACAAGACTTCAGAACACTACGATGAAAAATTGATAGCAGTTGACAGAAACCTCAGCAAGCAAAGCATAAGATTGTTTCAAGCTTAATTATTCTGATTCCCTTTTGAAAATTTTCTCCAATGGCATAAGAAAAAGCACGTAGATAATTAAGGATAAGTGCAGCAGAGAAAAACGCGTAACCAATGAAGATAATGTGCAGCAGAAACTCCAGAATTATCATCTACACCCATTCAGGCAAAAGTACGTCAACCCACTGAGTCAAGTCTACACAGAGACCCATAGCGCATATATATATATATATATATATATATATATATATATATATATATATATATATATATATATATCAAGATGGATCAATCATTTCAGACCTGATTTAATACGAATCAATAGGTTTCTGTTGTTTTACCTCCACAACCAAGGCAACTTAAATTTATTAGCTGCCCCTGAAAAGGCCAAATAAATAGGTGTGAACCTCCATTTCAGTCCCCCCAAAATACAAAGTGTCACTATTTTAGTTATTCAGAGAATTTTATATCAATCTCAATCACTGTATCATGTGAAGTTAACATCAATTAATTTTCTTTATCATTATTAACGCATCAATGTGGTCCCTTATGTTGTGTCCGGTTTGGAAAAAATGAAAAAAAAAAAAAGTTGAAAAGAAGAAATAGGTAAAAAATAAATAAAGAATTTAGTTGTGTTAGAGAAATAAATGAAAAATACAAATGGAATATTTTGAAAATTTTATAAATTAATTGATTTAATAAAAAAAAATGATAACAAGGATAAAAATATGTAAGAAATAGTATAATGAATAGAATCTCATACATTATTTCTTCTTTCATCTCTCTTTACTAAATATACAAAATAAATTCACTCCTTCTACATCCTTTCCCCTCCACACCACCAAAACACACCCTTAATCTTGCTTTCAGTATACCAAAGAAAGATGTTAATGTCACCTTCCATGATTAAAGAACTTGATTGATGTCATAATTATTTATAGGAACAAAGTGATGACACTTCTATCTTGAGCTTAAAAGACTAAACTAGGATTTAGTTCATTAATTATGATCTCCATGTCAAATAAGAAAATGGGCCAGCAATTCGTTCCGGATGCACAGTGAAGTTAATTATTTCAAGTGGAACCACCATGGTGGTGGGCACTGGGTAGCACTATCTGATTTCAGATAAGTTAATGATTCCTTTTAGACAGGCTGCACGCCGTGACTGAAGGACAACTTTCAGCGGTTGAAGGACAGGCTGAAATTACACACGTCTGAGATCAGCTGGTAACCTTGGATGCATCAACTGTCAAGGAATGACCAAAACAAACTCTCCTAGCTAACTCACCAACTTCACAATACCATGCTTGTTACTTTCACTAGATCAGAAACTAAACTAACATGTTAGATAAATTTCGGCTATATTTCTGATACCAAATATCCCTGGTTGAAGAGAATACATACAGATGAAAACAACATATCCTAAATCACCATTGGGTTAAGTTCGCCTACACAAATTTCATCCAAACATATAGTAAATGTTTAATAGAGGACGAGAGCGAGTCATTTGTTCAAGCAACTTATGCAGATAGCTTGAGATGGAAACTGAAATTTTTTGTTTTAAAAAACAAAAACATTGAGCAATGCAGGTGAATATGAGTCGACAAGAGCTTAAACGTTATCAAAAGGGAATGCTTCTCAGTTCTCTGCTAAAGACGGAGCCCAAAAAAGCTTCCTCAGTTAAGGTAAAAGTGCAGAAAGGGTTCCTGGGCATTACAGAGTTCCCGGATACCAAGTTCCAACATCTCACAACACTCCCACAAGTAAATGACGAAAACAAATGGGAAAAGGAAGAGAAAAACTTGAAATGAGAAACAAACCCTTGTAAGTTGCAACCCCACTTGAGGCATTTCATGTCGTCTCACTCCTTTGTCTCCCTGTACCATGCAAATCTGCAACATGCCCAGCTCTTGCCCAACACCACTCCCACCACCTCATAATTTTCCACACCCACCAACCAATTCCCAATCTTTTCCATCGATCACGGCTAGGGTTTCAAGTTTCAACTTCAACGAGGTACTTTCTGCTGCAGAGCGACCCCATCCTCCATCCACCCCCAACTCTAAGCTTAGTAAGTAAAGTAGTAAATAAAAGTAACCAACCAACCAACCAACCAAACCAAAACAAAACAAAAGTGCCACTAGTGAGTAAAGTAAAGTAACATAACATGGCTACTGTTATGAACGAGAGAGTAAATTAGTAAAAAAAGCCTAAAAGGGTTAATTAGTCAACAAGATTTAAAAAACAAACAGAAACAAAAGGTGAAAGAAAACAGTGAGAGAGAGAGAGGGAGAGAGATGAAAGAGATATTTATGATTTATTTTGGTGAGAAAAGTGCGCCCACACATGGCAGCTGTCTCCAGCCCATGTTCCCTCCCTCTCTTCAAATCCACTTAAATATCCTTCTTACCATATTCACTCTCACCCCATCACACACCATTCCTTCACTCACTCTCTTTCTCACTTATCACCATGTCATTATTCCCCAACTTGCTCCTCTTCTCCTTCCTGCTAATTGGTGTGTGCAATTGCAGAACTACACAAAAAAATGAAGAGGTGCATATGCAAATGCAAACACAAACCCTAAACACAAACCCAAGTCACTTCAACCCGCAGGTCCCACCACTCCGAACCCTCTCTTCCTCCAAGCGGTTCGAGGGGTCCTCAGAGTTCGTGAAGCTCAAATACCACATGGGGCCGGTGTTATCTTCTCCGATCAACATCTACCTCATCTGGTACGGCAAGTGGCCCCAATCGCAGAAGCTTCTCATCAACGACTTCCTCCTCTCCATCTCCGCTTCCGATCGCCGGGTCGCCCCCTCCCCCTCCGTCGCCGACTGGTGGCAAACCGTCTCCCTCTACACCGACCAGACCGGCGCCAACATCTCCCGCTCCGTCTCCATCGCCGGCGAGTACTCCGACCTCCACTACTCCCATGGCACGCACCTCACGCGCCTCTCCGTGCAGGAGGTCATCGCCAACGCCGTCCGCGCCAAGCCCTTTCCCGTTGACCACCGCAACGGGATCTACCTCATCCTCACGGCGGAGGACGTCACCATGGAGGACTTCTGTCGCGCCGTTTGCGGCTTCCACTACTTCACCTTCCCCTCCAAGGTAGGCTACACGCTCCCCTACGCCTGGGTTGGAAACTCCGGCAAGCAGTGCCCAGAGGTCTGCGCCTATCCCTTCGCCGTCCCAGGCTACATGGGCGGAGGCGGCCCCGGCCATCTCACGCCGCCCAACGGCGACGTTGGCGTGGACGGCATGGTCAGCGTCATCGGCCACGAGCTGGCGGAGCTCTCCTCCAACCCCCTGGTGAACGCCTGGTACGCCGGCGAAGACCCCACCGCTCCCACCGAGATCGGAGATCTCTGCGAGGGCCTCTACGGAACTGGTGGTGGTGGTGGTTACATCGGGTCCGTTATGAAAGATGGAGAAGGGAGAACGTTCAATCTTAACGGTAGAAACGGTAGAAAGTTTCTGGTGCAGTGGATTTGGAGCCCCGTTTTGAAGGCCTGTGCTGGCCCCAATGCTTTAGATTGAATTCACTTCATACATTACATAGTCACTCCAATTGCTCCTCTTTTTCCCCTACTCACCATGTATCATACCTGATGATGCTCTATCATTTTTTTTTTATTTTTTTCATTTCCCTTCTTCACGCACCAATTTCATTTATATTATTACTATTCTCATAACTTTCTCAATTTTTTTAGCATTTGAATCCCTCAGCTGATTAACAATTGCCTATGAATTCTGCTCTGGGGTGACGTAGAACTAGAAGGAGGACTCAGATATGCTTCTCTGAATACATGAAATCTTTCATTCTTAATCATGGAAAAAATCTAAAGCCAAGCACTGTACACTTATAATAATTGAATGCCGATGATATTAATAAAATATAGACACTTTTTCAAATTAGATTCTTTTATAAAATAAAAAAATATATTCCGTAAATATCACTGTCTCAGATATCATATGATGATCACTAAATTGTTGACCAAAAATTGTATAAATAAGTTTAACCTAATTAATCTATTATTTCTGTATTATGAGTGTAGTTAAAATTACTAAAAGTAAGGGATGATTAGATTACGCTGGGCAATAATCGTAAATAGTTTTATCTTGTGTACGATAATGGTATCAGGGAATCTGGTGTTATTACAGTGAAGGATGAAAGTAGATTTTTCTCTGACTTCTTGAATAGGTTAGGTTATAGTTAAATGATTTCATTATGCAATCATCTATAGTTTTAATCGCATTCGTGGTGTTCTACCTAACATGCGCAGGTACTCTCTTTCTACATTTTGATTATAAACTTGAATGTAACTTTTTAATATGTTGGTTACTACATCAATTTAATTTAATCTATAAGAATAAAGAAGGCAATAATTGGAGAAGGTATTTGGCATGAGTTAAAGTTTATGAGTGTATTTGATTTAGAGGTAGTAGTGAAAGGTGCAGATGGAAAAAGAGCAATCCCCCACTTAAGCACGTGGTAATGATGGCATTGATAATGTTTGTGTTGTGTGTGTTCCTTGATTGTAGGTAGGTTTTTGGCAATGTTTACTTTTGGTTTTGACATTATTGGATTGGGTGAATGGGCAGAAGAAAGATGAAAAATATGTTGACGATGGCGACGGTGTTAGCCAGTTGAGGCCCACTTTGTTGTCCACAGCTAATCACATGTCCTACTCTCTGCACTGCACAATTACAAATAACACCACCCAACTATTCATATTTATGTCTCTCACTCATCTCCACTTTCAAATCTTTTAGCTCCTAAATCAACAATTATCGACTCAACAACCATCCGTACAACATCAATTTTAATTGAAACACACTTTTCCTCCAATCATCTTTCAGCTGGTTTCGATCAAATATGTTTTACATACAATCTTTAATTCAGTTTCATATAATAAGGCTCACAATGCTGAGCTTCTCACTCACTTTCTACTCTTGTTTTCATCTTTCATTTTCAAATTTTATTTCCAATAAGGAAATAGTAAGAAAACTTCGCACTTGTTCATTGCATTTGCACAGGGGATCAAAATATGTTTTATATTTTTTTCTATTAATCCTCTTTAATGATACAATCACATATTTTTAAAAAGGTTTTTAAAGCATCACATAAAATATTGTTAACACAAACACGTACCTATTTATAAAATTGATAGAATAATTATACCATTTAAAATTTTAAGAACTAAAACTGAATCTGATCAAATTCTAGTTATTACAAGTGTTTTCTTTTCTTTATAACATTTTTTAGTGTATATTTTATTGTTGAATAAAATTTATTAAGCTTAAAAGTAAAAAATCAATTATTAAATGGAAATTAAATCGAAAAATTTTATTTCTAACAAAAACATATTATGGTAGTGTGCGGGCATGGTCGTATATAGCGTTGAAAAGGTGTTAAAAAACAAGCTTGTGTGCTTGTCATGTTGTTTTTATTATTATTATTATTATTATTATTATTATTATTATTATTATTATTATTATTAGCAATTATAATTTTCACGGCCTTTATTTTTATTTATTTATGTGACCAAACATTTTTTTTAATGCCTCTCCAAACATATCTATAAGTAGTGTGATTCACTATTTTTTTTAGTGGAACCTAATTCTTTTTCAGAAATTAAGTCAGACATTTGAAAAAAAAATGAAATAATGTAACTTTATACATAAAATGAAATAGAATTTAAAAAAAAGGTAGAGTTTTTTTTACGCTTTCTTTCTCGTTCTCAAGTACAAAGATTATATTTATAAAAAAATTATATCAATTCAATTATTAGTTAGTATTCGTATACACTAAAATTGTATAATATATATTTTTAAATATAAGAGAATACGAGTAGCTTTGTTATTTTTTCTATTTCTGTTTTTTTTTAAAATACAATACAAATAATCAAATAATTATATAATTATAATTTAATAATTAGATAATAAAATTAACATTTTATATTTTTTTCTATTAATTTTCTCTCTGGAGGTAATTTTTTTGGAGAAGTATGTAAGTTTTGATTGTTTATTATTTTTAAAAATAATTTTTATTTACTCTTTCGTTTAAAAAAAATAAAATATTAAATAATATTTTTAACTTATTTTTAATTTTTGTTTTTTATAAAATTGTTTTTTAAAGCTCTATTTTTAAAGACTAAAAAATAAAACTAAATGTAACAAATATTAAAGATAAATTATTTTTGTTTTCCAACGAAAATTCAAACAATAATTTATCACAAAATAAAGCTATCGATAATGTAATAATTTAAAACTTCATTACTTCTATGCTAGAATTAGAGGTTTTGACGTAGAGACTTTGGGTGTATATACCCTTTATTAGGTCTATCTTAGGGTTATAAGCGTACCTTCACGATGAGTATTTTATTTTTTTTTTAATTTATCAAAATCATTATCTCAGGGCAAGAAGCCTACCCTCATGCACAACCTTTAATTTTAGGACACTAATTTTTTGTTCACACCACTGTTCATCCACACATCCAATCTACAATCTCATAATAATAATAATAATAAATAGATAAATTTAATTTTTTTTATTAATATTGTATTTATTAAAATGAGTTGCAGAATAGTATTTGTGGGGAGAGGATTGCCAACTTATCATTCTTCTTAATTTGAAAGCACTTATACCGAACATCGCAATAGTAGAAAGTTGTGTGAATTTGATTTCTTAAAAAATGAAATCATAATATCCTTTTGTTTAGCATATTTTTAAAATAAAAGAATAAATTAATATTATTTTTTGATTAATCAGATAATATCATCTCCATTTTCTAAGGAATAAAATTAAGAGACACAATTAACATTATTTTTTTTAATTAATAAGATTAGTTCTTTGGAATTAGACTGAACGAATACTTTTTCTTTGTCTTTTTCCATTGAACAAAAAGTTAGAGAGCTACAACTGTTCTAAGACATTAATTTATAAATAAAAACGAAGGGTTTTGTTTTGTACGCGAAAAATTGACAAATATGTAAATTCATTATTGTAATTTCTAATGCATGTCTAGTGTAATTTGAAATAAAAAATATTTATTGATTTTCTAACCGACATACTAATAAGAGGATTACAAAAAACTATACAGTGTATCCTTAACAACTCTCCATATTTTTGTTGTGATGTACTGTAACACATTTTTATTGAAAAATGGTATAATAAATGTTTCATTGGACAATTAATTGTATGCACACTCTTACAACTTCAGCACACTAGCACAAGATCAAAGAAACTGCCAAACCTCCTAAGATTAACTATGAAAATCTGAAGTAATTAAATTTCCTCCTCCTAAAAGAAGTATGAGGTTTAACTTAGGAACCAATGGCTGCCACTTTAGGCACCTGAACAGGAAACTCGTGAATCTCATCCATCCAAGGATTTTTCTCCTTTGCAGGATTAATGGTCCTCAATGCACGCCACACAGCACTGTTGCACTTGAACCCTGAACCAAATGCAATCTGCCAAGTCCTGTCACCTTTTCTGATCCTCCCTTTAGCTTCAGTGTAGGCCAATTCATACCACAATGAACTGCTAGAAGTGTTACCAAACCTGTAGAGAGTCATTCTTGAAGGCTCCATGTGCCAATCGGTGAGCTCAAGATTCTTCTCCAACTCATCCAACACTGCTCTTCCTCCAGCATGGATGCAAAAGTGGTCAAAAGCTAGCTTAAAGTCAGGGATGTATGGCTTTATCTTCATCTTGAATACTTTTCTAGCCACCAATGTTGCGAAAAACAAGAGCTGCTCTGACATGGGAAGGACTAATGGGCCAAGTGTTGTGATATTGGTCTTGAGGGCTTCTCCAGCAACAGCCATTAAGTCCTTTGAGAGTGCCACACCAATTGTTTTCTTCTCATCTTCTTCTTGGAAAACGCAACCATAAGACTTGTCATCTGCACCCTTATGAGTACGCACTGTATGGATCAATTGGTATTTGGCTCTTCTGCGATCAGAAGTCTTGTTGGAGAGGAGGACCGCAGCTCCACCCATTCTGAAGAGACAATTTGAGACTAGCATTGACCGGTTGTTGCCAAAATACCAGTTGAGAGTGATATTCTCCATGCTCACCACTAAGGCATAAGAGTTTGGATGAACCTGTACGTATAATTATAATAAAAAGGTTTAATATTAGCCCTTAAAATTTGCAAAAGGAAAAAGGAATCATATATTAATTTGATGCAGTCATTGTAATTATGCATAGACAGTAGGATCCGTTGGTATATATGGTAAATCATGTATAACTTTCAAATAATGGTAACAGTGTTGATATTTGAGGCTAAGTTTCATTCCTTTCCCCCATTGTGCCAGTGAACAACTGTTAAGTTAACCGTTCAGGCATATAAACACATACATACCAAAGGGTCTATATCTATTCGATACTTGTCGCTCGGACCGCATTAAATGGGGTGGCTAAATCGCTGACCTAACAAAACTGCAACCAACAAAGAACATGACCAACCGGACATGTGGACAACAGGGGCAGCAATTGACACAAGAAACATTTATGCATGAAGGTATACTTGTGGTCCCACCCGATGTTTATATTGAAGGTCCTATATATATTACATGAATAATGAGCTCCTTTTTAATTTTAATTTGGCTACATGAAGATATTGACCATATAGACATGTATGGTGAGCAGGTACAACTTAAAATAGATAAGGTGATAGCTAAATAATTATGAGCAAACAGGTTGTATGACTGAAGAAGGGAAGATTGATTCTTGTTCTTCTTGAAAAATATGTACAAGTGCAAACAAACCTGGAGGAGCTGTTTGGCAAGGTCTATGGAGATAAGCCCAGCACTGCAACCCATGCCTCCAAGATTATAACTTTGGATATTCCCTCTCAACTTGTAGTGGTTTACAATCATTGCAGAGAGAGATGGTGTGGGATTGAACAAGCTACAATTCACCACCAAAATCCCAATATCCTTAGCCTTCACCCCAGTTTTTGCCAGAAGCTGGTCAATAGCTCCAAACATCACTTGCTCCGCTTCTTTCCTTGCTTCAGCCATACACGGGTTTGCTGGGACACTCAAGATTGCTGGAGGCAAGTAAGTCTTCTGCCCCAAACCAGACCTCTCAAGTATCTTCTTCTGAAAGGCCAAGTTCTCCACTGAAAACACCCCAGTTTCCACAGACCTGTCCATGAAAATTTCCCTTGTGCAAGTGCAGTCTGGCTCTGGCTTGTAACATGCAAAATCCACCAAGTAAACACCTCTTGGACGGCTCATGAAGTAAAAGGTGACAAGGAACACTATAAGGCTAGAACATAGAGTCACGGAGACAAGATTGAACTTAAGGTTTTCCCATAGTTGAGCAAAATCTAGGTAAGAGATGGTTGACAGATGAGCAGAAGCTACCCCAAGAAGAGGTATGAGCAAAAGGTACATAGCATTGGAGATTAAGTAGTGGTACCCAAGCTTGACATACTTAAGTCTCACAGATAGCAGAAAGTTTGGAAGTTTCCTTCTTTCTTGAGTGGCTTCAACCGAAACGGTTCCCGAATCTCGGGCTTGATCTGCCATGAGGTGGGGGAAGGAACTCTTTGAAACCCGGCAGGGCAGAGTTGAATACGAACCAAAATGGAAGACAACAAGGAATGCAAGTATGCAAGAGCAGAAAATAGGAAAGACTGTAGCTTCAGTTTTTCTTTCTCAAAGGGCAATTTTTTTCTTGGAAAAGTTCTCAACTTTGGGAGAGAGGAAATGTTATCCTAAGAACGGGAATGAGAGGAAAAGATGAAGAAGACGAATGGGTTGGAAACGAAGGAAAGATGAGAGGGTTTTTAAGGGTGGGAGGAGAGAGAGAAGAGGAGGGGGAGGATAGTGGATACAACTACCCCAACGAACTTTTAATTGTTACATGAGGAGCATTGAATAAGCCAACTGGGTTACTCGCGTTCATGTTTTTTAACCTCGTTCTTTGGTTGTTATTGCTGGTTTGCCACTTTCTGATTCATTGAGAGAAAGGAGTACAGCACTGCCATACCACCCACATGCGTACGTGTTATTGGAGTCCTACTGTAGATTGGTAAACAGTCTTTCGTCTGGGTCAAAATCACACGTTATTGATCGGTGAACTACAAATAAATGATGTTCATACGTCTCCTTTCTTTCAGTTTACTGATTATTCTTCATCCCTTTCCCTTCCTTTCTTTCACAAATTACTCCATCCCATACGCCACCACCATATCAAATACTTCCATGCTTTTAAATAAGGGAAATACTTGGTGAACCCCACATTTACTTCTTCACACTAAACTAAATTAATAAAGAAGAAAACAATAGGTTTATAAAAAATATAATTTCAAATAGAATAAATAGAAATAATGTAAAAATGCGTAGTAGATATTTATTAAAATGGTTGTATACATATCATTACCCTTTAAATAATCTCCTCTCTATTCTTCCAAATATGTGAGGACGAGGAAGATGTTAATATCATATATGAAAATTCAAAAAGTTGTTTAAAGTGTTGAATGTTTAATGTGATTTTAAAAAAAATGATTCAGCAAATCATTTATGAATTAGATTAATGTTATGATTTGAAAATATTTTGAGATGAGATTATTTTGAAAATAGTTACCTTACTTACTCTTGTGTTGTACGCGTGGATAAACATTTACTATACAGAGATCATCTCTCATCTATACCAATTATAATGATCTCACACATCTCAGCTTCTGGATTGTGCTACTATTAAAATATAACCAATCAACTTAAGGGCTGGGCTCGGCCAGCACCAGTTTAATTAATACGATCCCTCGTTGTTTTTTCAAGCTTTCATCGTGATATAAAAGTATTGGCAATGGCCATGTATTTAAGCACAGATATCTTAAGTGATCGGCTAACTAACCTATGTTATGTTAATCTTCTGTTATTGGGTCTCACAATCAATCAAATCGACTCAAATATTTTGAAACTCAAATACTTATTCAATTTTGTTTAAGAGTAGTTCAAAACATTAATCTTAGTTCAAATCAATCAAATTTGTATTCAATATAGATTTGATTGTTTATTCATAAATATATAGTTTGCAATAAAATATCATGACATTTAATGGTTGTTGTAATTAATGTAAATTTTAGATGAAAATGATATTATTAAGAATACATGTCATATTTATTTTTGTATTGCCGAAAAATTATTTAATTTAAATTATAATGCTATGAAATAAAACCATGAACTTTTGGGTTGGTTTTCTATATTATGAAGTTTTGTTTGTTTACAGTTATTATTATAGATGATACAGTTGAGAAGTGGTCTTAGCACATGAATTCGGTGTATATTGGACAGCTAATTTTTCATCCACGTGTCAGTTGTTTTAATCATCCGTTCATAATGAATCCTGCCACGAGGCCTTTGATTAAATCTTAGAATGGCACCAGAGCGTGGGCACCGAGTCCAAAATTATATTATGAGAATAATTGGTAAGCTAATTTTCATTGTTGACCATGGATATATAAGAAAGAAAAACAGTAATAATTTTAAATATTATTAGAATGTTTTGCTGAAAATATAGCATAATACATACTCAAATACAGTGAAACTATATTTGATAAAGACAATGATTAATTGGTTATAATCCTTATAATTATTTTTAAAAAAATTAACGTGTCATAAATTTAAATATTTCAAGTCTTATGGAGTGATTGGTGATCATTTAAATATAAGCGAAATTGCATAATTACTGTTTTTATTATTTTTTTAATTACAAATAGATTTTTATGTCGATAATCTACGTTGACGTTTAATAGAATAATTTATCGTACAAATTATGGTAATAAAACTTTAATTGTAATTAAAAAATAATACCGATCAATCTGTATGAAAATTGTGCCCTAAGATGTATATCATACGTTTGTCAATGGTAGATAAAAAAGCATCTCACAACATTTTAAAGTTTGAAAAAAATTAACCACATTTAAATTTTTTACAAATCTCTTAAGATTTGTTTATAATCTTTCCTTTTAAATCGTCAGCTTTAGATTTTACATTTTAGTTAATAATTTTGTGAATAGTTATTCATAAATGTGACAACAATGATGTATTTATGAACATTTTAGACGACATATTGTTTATGTGATACCCACGTCGTGAAACGATTTCAAAAATCTAATTTTAGTTTCTATTAAATTTAAATTTTGTATTTATAAAATGAACAAGTTTAATTTTAATGATTTTAAAATCTATGAAATAATTACAATCTCACTACTTTAGAATCTTGAGTGAAAATTAAGATAACGGTCATGTTATAATTTTTTTTTTTTTTAATATATCTCTTTTGCAGATAAGCAGGGGCGGAGAGAAGGGGTGGCATCATGGAGCCATAATAACCTAAAATTTTAGTAATTTGTTAAGTATTATGAATAAAATAAATATTAATCACCCAAAACTTTAGTAATTTCTCATTAACTAAAATTTTGGTCCCATAAAAATAAATTTTTGCCTTCATCCGTGTACGTAAAGTTGTTTTTTAGAGTTCTATAGCATAATAATTGAACCTTTCATTTTTTATAAACACATATCTTATTCATACAGTGATAATCTTACTGCTTGTTTGAAACCTTTATATTGATACATACATCTCCTCTGGAGCGAAAACATTAACCCTCACATTGATACATCTCTTTTTAGGCACAAGTACCTAGTGATGATCTTACTGTTTGTTTAAAAGTCTCACGTTGGTACATCTCCCCTTAAGCGGAAGTATTTTTTTTAGCTACGAGTACCTAGTGATAAACTTATTGCTTGCCTGAAACTCTCACATTAGTATACCTCCCTTTCAAGTAGAATCATTTTTTTACCTTCAACTCAAAATCTTAAGACATTAGGTTATGGATTTTTCTTACTTATAAATTACTCAACTTTCTCATTTTTACCCAATGCGAGACTTTAAACTCATACTTGAATTCTTAACAAATATAATAGTATATAAGTGAATATAATCCTCATTTTATTGAGTACATTTTGTAAGATTGAAGTAATTATTTCACAATTTTTAAGATGGTATGTTAAGATTATAAACATTAACAGTAGTGAACTTAATCACAGGTTATCATATCAATATTAGACCATCCATCCTTGATATGGTGAGATAGGTTGAAAAAATCTTATTTGATATGAAAGATATGATAAAAAAGATCGGCATAAGTAGGAAGTGTGTTGGAAAATTTCATATCGATTAATATATAAATATAAGTATAATATTCGATTACTTGAGTTAGTTTTATAAGAATGAGTTAGTTATCTAATAATTTCTAAAATAGTTAATCTTATATATATTATAATTAAATCAAATTAATTTGTAGAAAAAAATACTTATATAATAATTTTAATTATATTTAAAGGTGTATTAATTTATTTTGATAATATTTCTTTCAAAATATTTAGTTTTAAAAATAAATCAAGATCTTCCATACGAAGATGATTACGAGATATTTATTATTTCCATATGCACTCTCCCATTATGTCATATATTAGAGGTGTAGTAATTTATCTTTAACAGTAGTGAATATCTGCAATGTTCATGAATAAATATATATGATGGTATCCAAATAAAAATGATGATCTTTTTTTTATTGGCTATTATATATATATATATATATATATATATATATATATATATATTAATTTTAATTATCCTCATATTCTTAACTAAAACTAGGATTATTGATACTGTTAATGTTTTCTATATTTTCAATGTTTCCATGAGTAGTATTTTGTTCTAGTGTATTTTCATCAATATTAATATTTTAATTACATACCAGAAATGATATCTGTATTCATGTTTATTGAAAATACAATAATTTATAGTAACGAGACTCTGCAATAAAATCAAATAATATCAATACATTAACACCTCCAATTCGATTTGTAGTTTTAAGATCAATTATTGAGGAGTTAAGTGAACAAGAAAAAAGATAAAATTGTGTAGTGTTAGAGCATTTTGAAAAGAGTTTTTAATCATAATTATTTAACAATAAAATTTAATACTTTATTATAGATTGTAGAGTTAAATTATTTAAAAATTATTTATATAAGTAAGTTTTTTTTTAATTTTAAGTAATTTTTTTATTTTTAAATAATTTAATATAAAATTATAATAAAATATTTACTTTTATTTTTAAACAAGGTTAGATAATAATTCCTTCTAAAGATGTTGTTAATTCAAATAAAGAATAATGAAATAAAAAGTGAAGATAACTTAAGAATAAATAAGCAATCGAAAAAAGAATAGAAAACAAATGTATTAAAATTTAAAAAATACTCAACCTTATCTTAAAAATAAATATTTTTTAATAAATTAATATGAATAACATCATTAAAAAAATTGAACTTCGTAAAGTTTGGGTATTGAAGAATTGTCTTGGTTCATGTGAGATGTTGTGTATTAAATGAAATGTTGGTGCAATTGTGATAACTATGAACGCGTGAGGGAGCGGAAAACGATACGAGATTGAAATTTTGAAAAAACGAAAGCGTAAGAGAAAGTCGGAGTTGACCTGAACTCCAAGTTCTTCCGCGTTTGGACGTATCCGTGGATTACTCGTCAAAGTTAACGGCATTTTCCCTATTTGCACGGTTCTTTCTTGGGACAGCTTCATCCAACCAACAAAACAAACCCATAACTATCCCTCTTTCAAATTAAATGTTCAAACTTCCCACCAAACCAAACACCCCCCAATTTGACCTTTCCCAATTGCATTCCCATGTTGGCCACGTGAACCACAATCCCGTTTTCATTTTAAAATTGCACAAGTAAATGGGGAATTTTGAGCATAAGATTATTCAGTGCTTCCTTTGGGAGTTAGCAATGGTAGACACGAATTATGCCTCACACGAAACAACCTACCATCTACCTCTCTAATTGCATTTTCTTATATTCTATCATATGATATGATATGATATGGTCCATTTTTTAAAGTTCCCAAGTACTAGTTTTCTTTTTCTTCACACAAGTTTTAAAGTACTAGTACTGATTGAATATGGTTTGTGTGTCTAAATCGGGTGATTGACATTTTCCAAGCTTCAATGTTGTCTTTTTGCTGAAAGTGAATGCCACCGTTTCTTTTCTTGGTCTAGGTCATGTTTCCTTTCCTCACTTCATACATCCAATCCTTTGTCACTTGGATGAAAAGTTCATGAAACCATTGACCCAAAATTTTATTTTGCATAATGGAAATGGAATATTTTAATTTGATGGGCTTTTTAACGTTCATGTCGTAGTTCTTTCGTGCATATTTTTTACCAAATTTATCATTCTAATAAAAACTATATATGTTCTAGTATGCACTATTTTGACAAAATAGACTATTTTAAAGCTTTTGAACGTGAACGATATTATACAAGTTTATAGTATTCCGAGGTTATGTCGTGTTTTTCTATTTATTCAAAGGTTTAAGCTTTCAAAATAATATTCTTTGTTTCTTTAAACATTTTTACATCAAAGTGATGTATATATTTAAAAAATGTTTAGTAAAGCTTTAATAAAGAGATGTATATATTTGTAAATTCTGATTTTCAAGTTCAGGAATCATGTATTTAGATTTTGGACCTTGTAAAGTGTAATTCCAATCCATGTTTATATATGTACCTTTTTTATCTAAAAACTATAAGTATCTTCTGTGAAAAATATTCAATAAAAATAATTTCTCTCTAATTAAAATAGTATTTATTTATAAGCAACTTTTATAATAATTTACATGACACAACACCATTAATTCTATTGTTTTTTCTCATGTGTGCTCATTACATACCACTGTTAGAACATCTTAAATGAATGTATTAGTCTTTAATTTGATATTTACATATAATAAGAAGTTTTTATTGAAGCTTATATATACAGTGGGTCTTAAAATTCAAAATTAAGTCTTATATAAAACTTTGGCTTAAAAGGTACTTCAACACCAATAATTATCTTTAAAATATGTTTTTTTGATAAAAATTTATAATTATACAATATTAAAATATAAATAAGTAATTTTTTATATGATCTCAATTGAAACAAAACATTTAAAATACGAGTTAATTATAAATAATATAACTAGTGAAATAGGTGTAAAGTTAAATTTATTTTCAAAATGATAGATGAGACTATAAAGGTGATATTTTGTGTTTAAATTAAACGATGATTTAAAGAAGTGAAAAAGAACAAAAAAAAATGAAAAATAAGATTTGTTTTTTAGTAAAAAAGAAGAGGATAAAAAGTGAAAATAAATAAGTGAAACAAATTATAATTGATGAAATTGATTTAAAAAATAATAATAGAATAAATTAATGAATGATTAAAATACAATCAAAATAAATATAAATTATAATTAAAATATAATTTAATATAAAATAATTATTTAATAAAATAGAAAAATATAAATAAAAATTAAAAAATAATATTAAGTTGTAGATATTATTTAAAAATAATTATAATATAATTTTCTTTTATATAATGCTATGGAGATATTAGAAATATATTTATTTAAATATCATTAAAATAATTTAATTTATTAAAATATATGATTAAAAATTAGATAAAATTATAATATTTTAAATTGTTAAATTTTAGAACACCAAAATGTAAAAGTCATAATGACATTTTTTAAATCAACTAAAAAAATTCTTTTAAAATAAGTTAAAGTTTCTTCTAAAAAAAATCATAATTAATAAAAATAATTTGATGATTTTACTGTAAAAAATGTATTTTTATAATAAAAAATATAAATCTTTGAATCACTACTTATTTTTAATTTTAATTAATTTTAAAATAATTTATAATTAAATATCATCAGTTATTTTTATCTTAGATTTAAGAATATATATATATATATATATATATATATATATATATATTAATTTCAATAGTAAATTATACTGATTCTTAAAAATTTTATAATTGATTTGTTTTTATGAATGTGTATGCTAATCTATTTTATATATATATATATATATATATATATATATATATATATATAATTGATTATATAAGAAAATATAATTAATTATGTGAAAAAAAATTATACAACAAAAAGAATATTTATATAAGAGAAAATTTAAATTTCTAACAGTTAACTTTCCTTATGTATCGATACGTTTTGAGAAAGAAAACTTGTTACATGAATCCTACTAATTCATCCTTCATTTCTCTCATAATGACTTGGTTCAAACAATTGATTCACTCATATCTAGTCTCAAATTCGTTCATCACATTGATGAAAACAACCACCTAATCCCTAAACTAACTCAGATTTAACTTGTTGGGATAAAAATATTTGATTAGCTAAATTATAGATTTATATAGCGGTACAAAATATTGTATAATCAGAACTTCCTATATTTAGTCCTGATTTGTTAGAGTAAAATACTATAAGATCATAGTATATGTGTACAAAAATAACATGAATAAAATATAGAATGAGTTCTATGTTTTTCAATTTGGTATCAAAGCTTATGACTTTTTTCTTTTTCTTTCAAAATCCTTGGAGATCTGATCCAGATAGAGACAGTCCGGCGAACAACGTTGAAAACAGAAGATATGATTTCTGATTCCACAGCTATGATGACAAAGAAGCAGCCAACAATTCACCACAGCAAATCGAAGCAATCAAAAGATTTTGAAAAAGGTAACTACAAGTGTACTCAGTGTAATAAGGATGGACACACCAAGGAACGATGTTATGAAATCATAGGATACCCCGAGTGGTGGGATCACAGTCGAGCATCGAAGAAGAATTAAAAAAGAAATTCAACTACTGCTGTTGGTGTAACTGCCATTGACAAAGAGGACGACAAAGACATGATGCTTGCTATAATCGTAGGTAGTGATGATTCTAATGGTAAGACTTTAATAAGCACATCTACCGTTCTGAATAATGCATGGATAATTGACTTTGCATGTTCTGATCATGTGACTTTTGATGTTAGACAAATTAAAAATCTTAAACCTTCCTCACAAAAAAGTATATCCACGACCAATGGTAGTAAATCCACTATTATTGTAGAAGGAACTGTCTCTATTTCAAACAATTTGAATATTGATACTGTCCTTGTTGTTCATTATCTTAAATATAACCTATTGTCAGTCTCGCAAATAACCAAAGCTCTTTTATGTGTTGTAATTTTTTAGCCTAACTCTTGTGTTTTTAAGGATATTCAAACGAGGAAGACGATTGGTTGTAGTATTAGGCGAGGAAGGTTATATTACCTGGACCTGACAGAAAAAAATTCAAAGAGACTTGGTCAAGTGCTAGCAACAAAAGGGTCTCAAGAAGTAAGAAAAGGCGAGGATATGTGGTCATGGCATAAGCGTCTAGGACATGCATCTTTTGGTTACATAAAGAAATTATTTCCAAATGTATTTGAAAAAGTAGACACTTCAACTTTTTATTGTGATGTTTGTGAACGTGTAAAGAGTCATAGAACACATTTTCCTTTAATTTTAAATAAAAGTTCTCTTCCTTTATGATCATTCACTCTGATGTATGGGGTCCATCTAAGGTTACAACGTTGGGTAGCTCAAAGTGGTTTGTAACGTTTATTGATGATTGTACTCGAATGACTTGGTTATGTTTGATGAAGTCTAAAAGTGAAGTTGAAGGACTATTTCAGAAATTCTGCAAAATGATTGAGACCTAGTACAAAGCACAAATTCAGGTACTGCGCAGTGACAACGGAGGAGAATATATGCAATCAGAACTTCAACATTTTTTAGTAGCCAAAGGAATTGTTCATCAAAGATCTTGTCCAAGTATTCCACAACAGAATGGGGTGACAGAACGAAAGAACCGTCATCTATTGGAGGTGGTCCGAGCTGCATTAATTGGAGCTCACATGCCAGCAATATATTGGGGAGAAACTCTCACATATGCAGTATACACTATCAATCGAACACCGTCCAGGTCTCTTGAGTATAAAACACCTCTTCAATCACTTACATATGTAGTAGTAAGTCCTAAAATTGCTGAATTAACACATAGAGTTTTTGGTTGTGTTGCTTATGTTCACTTACACAAGCATTAGAGAAGTAAGTTGTCTCCTAGAGCTGAAAGGTGTGTGTTCCTTGGCTATGCGAATCACCAGAAATGATATCGGTACTACAATCCACAAACCAAGCAAATGTTTACTACTATAGATGTAGTTTTTCATGAAACCTTGTTATATTTTTCCCCCGAGTCTGAAATTCAGGGGGAGAATTATGATGAAGTTCAGACTTTTGTTCCTCAAAAAATTGATATTGAGATCAGATTGGAGAAAGAAAGTTACAAAGTTGTATCAAGAGATGATGAAAGTATGCAACAATGTTATGATCAACAACCACATAATGAGGAAGATTTGGAGCATGTTGAGATCGAAAATTTGTCTGGTGATGCTAATGATAGACCACACCAATCGTCCTTTCAAGAACCTAATATAGAAAAAAGAATTCTGTCAGATCGTGTCATTAGAGGTATCCCTAAGCCTACTTATGATCCTGACCTCACCAGTAAGACAAGATACCTTATGAGTAATTATGTTTGTAACCAGAATTTGTCTAACTCAAATATTGCATTTATAAGTCAATTATCTACTGTATCTATTCCTAACAGTGTGCAGGAAGCTTTAGCTGACTCTAGGTGGAAGGATGCTATGAATGAGAAGATGAGATCCTTGCAAAGAAATAAAACATGGGAATTAGTAGATTGTCCAGTTGGAAAGAAACCAGTAGGATGTCGATGGGTGTATACTGTGAAATTTAATGCAGATAGCACAATTGAGAGATTCAAAGCTAGATTAGTGGCAAAGGGGTACACACAATCATATGGAATAGATTACACTGAAACGTTTGCTCCCGTAGCCAAAATTAGTACAGTTCGAGTATTGTTATCTATAGCTGTAAACCTTGATTGGTCCTTACAACAATTTGACGTAAAAAATGCCTTCTTACACGGGGAATTGTCTGAAGAAGTTTATATGGAGCTACCAGAAGGATGTAGGATCCCGAATACACATAACAAGAAGGTATGCAAGTTGAAAAAGTCATTGTATGGTCTAAAACAATCGTCACGAGCATGGTTTGGTAGATTCACCAAGTCAATGCTTGCTTTTGGATACCAACAGAGCAACCAAGATCATGCCTTGTTTCTAAAGAAAAAGGAAAAAAAGATTACAATTCTTATTGTCTATGTTAATAACATGATAGTTACGGGAAACGATCTAGAGGAACGCAAGACATTGAAAGAGTACTTGACAAAGGAATTCGAGATGAAGGATTTTGGTCCTTTAAAATATTTTCTTGGAATTGAAGTCTCAAGATCAAAGTCAGGTATTTTTCTCTCACAATAAAAGTATGCATTGGATTTACTAAAAGAAACTGGAATGACAACATGCAAACCATCAAATTCTCCAATTGAAGAGGGATTGAAGTTGTGCATTGAAGAAGATCAAACTCCAACTAACAAGGGAAGATATCAGAGACTTGTAGGGAGATTGATGTATCTCTCACACATTAGGCCAGATTTAGCTTATGCTCTTAGTGTGGTTAGCCAGTTCATGCACAATCCAGGTGAAAAATACATGGATGCTGTTATACGGATTTTAAGGTATATAAAAGCTGCTCCTGGAAAAGGAGTTATGTTCAAGAAGAACTCCAACTACAAAAATGTGATGGTTTATACTGATGCAGATTGGGCAGGTGCTCTTGATGATAGAAGATCAACCTCTGGATACTTTACATTTGTAGGAGGTAATCTTGTCACATGGAAAAGCAAGAAGCATAAAGTTGTAGCTAGATCCAGTGCAGAAGCTGAACTTAGAGGAATGATCCTTGGACTTTGTGAAGGTTTGTGGCTCAGACTATTTCTCCAGGATTTAGGGTATGTACATACACGTCCCATTTAGTTGTATTGTGATAATAAAGCTGCACGCGACATTGCTCACAATCCTGTCCAACATGATCGGATGAAGCATGTGGAAGTTGATAGATTTTTCATCAAGGAAAAGCTTGATAAAAATATTTTGGAATTGCCAAATATTCGATCTGAAGATCAGTTGACAGACATTTTTACCAAAGCGGTGACAAGTCAGATTTTTAGGAGATTATTGGATAAGTTGAGAATGCATGACATCCATTTACCAACTTGAAGGGGAGTGTTGGGATAAAGATATTTGATTGGCTAAATTATAAGTTTATATAGCGATACAAAATATTGTATAATCAGAACTTTCTATATTTAGTCTTGATTTGTTAGAGTAAAATACTATAAGATCATAGTATATGTGTAAAAAAATAACATAAATAAAAATAATATGAATAAAATATAGAATGAGTTCTATGTTTTTCAATTCAAGTTTATCTTTATTTGTAAGATGTGAGTTTGTTATCATGTTCTCTACGAGCTTCTTACCTCTCTCCGTATAATATCATTTATTTATACATTAATGATTTCATATCCGTTTAAACATGTCAAATTGACAAGTTAAAGGTAGACATCTTAGTGGGCTGCATATATAAACTACTAGTAATCAGAAACAAAAAGACGAAAGGCTCCAACAAGATTTCTGCATTAATAAATTGAAAGTGAAAAAGCCATAAAAATGATTCGTGTCTCATCTAAGTTCATTAAATTTCCACTGTAAAGCACAACGCGTTGGTGTTGGGAGAGACCCGGTCACACCATTATCAATGTGAAATGTAATGAAACTTGACACGATGTATAACTTACAATCTATGAAGTACTGTTAGCTGATAAAATTGAAATTTGGTCTGTCACGTTGATCTTTCATATTGTATCAAGGGAAGTGTTTTTGTTAGTGTTTTATACGAATGATTGGAACTTTGAAAGCATCTTACTGTTTCATGTAGCCTTGGACCACCATCTTACCTTACCAAGTCCAAGTGTTGATCCACAAAATGCTCTACTTCATCGTCCACCACGGTTTTGGCCTACTGGAAAGAGAATTAATCTGAGACACATCTTTCACTTTTCACTACCTTTGTGGTATTAACTCTGGTCAACATGTCACATCAACTATTAAATTTTAATTGTATTAATGCCTCTTTTGTGAGATTTGGTTTACCAAGTTATAGCATCCTCCCTTTTCCCACGGACTACGTAAGTAAGTAGGGGCATGGTCCCATGTCAATCAAATGATGATAATAACAGAAAAAACAAGGTAGTTGGCACACACGTTTTCATAACTGGCATCTAGCAAGATACAACAATTAATGAGTTTCACTTTTAAAGGCTTGGCGATTTAATTACATTTTACAATTTGCGCAAAAGCTCTCCTTATTCACTTTAACAGTAGTAATGTACATTGGATTTTAAGCAATTTTTATGTACTAACATTGTAAAAGTACATTATTAGTCTATATGACTTCTATTATGACGATAAAAGTTGATAAACTTTTGATTATATGACATTTTAATTAGAGGATAGCTTAAAAGGTTTCAACACATGTCATTACATACAAAAATAAAACAAAGGATTAGCTAGTATCCCAATCCAAGAAAATGTGAACTTTACACTGTCTACTCAAAAAGAAAACGCTAGTACCCAACAAAAAGAAAATACTAAGAATTTGTGTGAATTTTTAAAGAGGAGCTTCATATTGAAGAACTAGCCATTTAAAATGGGGGACACGCATCTATACAATTTGCATGTACCCAACAGATTAAGAAAGTCAATTAGAACAGAGATGAAGCAAATGATTACTGTAAAGGACTAATTTCCCTCCAGAACTCCTGAGATTGCAGATGATGATGACTTTGAATAGCGTTCAAGCAATGATAGTACCTTAGCAGCCTTTCTCCTGAGGTGACCATCTCCGTATATATTCATGCCAGTCAAACCAATTAGACGTGATCTAGCTGTTGTTCCGTAGTATTCTACCATTTCCTTTGACACAAACACCTTCTCCAACAGTCCTAGAGCTTCTGCCTTGAGAGAATCAGTTCCCCAGTTCAAAATGTCCAATATGGATCTTATTGCATTATTGTCATGCAAGACAAGAGCTCCCCCTTGAGGAAAGTCTTCCAAAACCAATGTGGAAAGTGTCTGTATTGCTTCACAAGCAGTTGCATGAACCTCCCCATGTAACAGCTTTATCAAACCCGGTAAGGCCTTAGCTTCCAAAAGACAAAATGTGTTGTTCACACTGCATATACTCCCGTGTGCTGGACACAAAGGAACACGTGATGATCTGCAAAGCCAGCAACCCGTTGGTTTGGGAACAACTGTTAGCTTTGGAGTGCTCATAGAAAGATCACCAATGAAAGCTGCTGCTCTTGCCTTTGCTGTGACCGAACCAGTGTTGAGAAAATCTACAAGCAAAGGATATATTCCGTGTTTAACCAAATCTCGCTGAGACTCAATATTTGTAGGGTCTGTGAACCTGAAGAGTGCACTGAGAGCATTTTCTTTTGCTTCCATTTTGCCAGTTTTCAAAATGCTTATGATTGCATTAAGTCCACCCAGCTCTATCAATTTCATAGTGAGTTCTCGTTCTGATTTTGGCAGGTTAGCAAGTAAACCAGCGGCAGCCATCTGTACATTATCATTCTCATTCTCTAGAAACCCGATCAAAGCTTCCAGCCTTCTAGGCCTGAAGAGGTATTCAACTACTCCTTCTGGCTCGTGTTGAGAGAATAAAAAGAGCAGAATTATGGAAGTCTCCCTGATTTCTGAGTCGGGATCATCAAGAAGTGGAAGAATTAGAGATACACCATTAGCTGCAAGAATTGCTTTCTTAACCAAACCAGTCTCAAACTTGCAAATGCCAAGAAGTGCACGCAGTGCAGGCTTACGGATGTTGGGACCTAAGTTGGAACTCTGCTGCAAAGCTAGCACATTGGTGATGATGGAATCTAACTCAAGTTGTTTCCCATCTCCATCAACAAAGAAATCAATTCCATCACCATCTGAAGAAAGCTTCTCAATGATTTCAGTGCATTTAATGATAATGAATGTCCGTGTCCGAGGGGAGAACATTAGATCTAGAATAAGAGGAACTCCTCCAGATGCAGCAATAATTCCTTTATTAGCATGAGATCCTGCTAATTTAACCAGGGCGAACAATGACAAGTCTTTTGATTCAATGCTTCCCGACAACATTTCTAGCAAAGGAGGTATAACTCCTTCCTCGCCAAGGAGTTTCAAGTTTTCATCATTCAACTCCAAATTAACTATGGTTTTTGCCAATGTTATTCTTGAATCCGGTCCTGAGAAGAAGGAGGAACAAATAACTCATTATGATCAACTTACTAGTTATATACGCCGTGCTCTTTCAGTCAAAAAGGATTGCAAATCAGTCAGGCCCAACAGCTTTAAAGGTACCAGTGCAACAAATATCAATAGGATACAAACTAAACGAAAAAGACTATCCTGATTTGGCTTTGTCCACGACAAAAAAGATGAATTATTATGCAGCATAAATTTACGAAAGTATATGAACATTTACCATGCGATATCTAGCAAGTCAATTTGGTCATGGATGATAAATTTTATGAAGTTTTAGTAATCCTCCATTTCATTTTTCTCTTCAACAAAAGAACTTAAAGCATACTAGTAAACAACATAGGAAAATTCTGTATTTCGTTACCTTCAATCATGCGATCAACAAGTGGTTTATACCAGCCAAAATTAGCAGCAATAGTAATGGTTTCCTCGTTTAGTTCAAAAAGCTTCATTAAAATCTTTTCTGCTACCTCAGCAGAATGGTTGGCAACATTTTTTAAAAGGGCAACAAGAGAGCAAACTGCAGTGTGATTATCAGAAAGCTTTTTACAGAGACATTGATTCCAACCAGATTGTTCTTGAAGCAGTTCGTATAGCAGATCAATTGCTGCCTTTGAAATGCTAGAGTCACTCCCTAAGCAGGAAACAATGTGATCCCATCCTTGAGATTCAGCCACTTTCTCCTATAAAATTTAATGAAAGTGTTGAATTTAAATTAATCTTTAGATTGCACGTATGATCTTAGTGTAGCAATTAAAAGGAATTCGGACTATCTCAATGGTAAAACTTGTTAAGATTTACATTTTTCTTTTATTCTCTTTGCAAAATATCTTTACAGATTCTATTATTTGATTAGGATTAATATAATTTTGTAAAATATTCTACTGTCCTAATAACCTAATTAGGTACATGTACTTGTAGAACTTTGTATCTTAAAAATAGATTATATATATATATATATATATATTCTATTTTATATTAGAGAATGAATATATTTTAAATTATATTTTTCAAAAGTAAGTTGGTTCACTTCCTAAAAAGAAGTGAGAGAAACTTCAAAATGAAATGAAATCAATGAACCATAAAAGCATCATATAACCTTTTAAGAACAAAAAGATACAAGCAACATCATAATCAAGAAACTATATTCTCACTTTTGTTGTATCTATGCTTCTCCTATTCGTCCCTTTAAATCATAAATTGCAAATCCTCAAGGAAGTGTGATTTGACTGAAGCAAGAAAAAGAAACAGCTTGCCTACCTTGTTTCTTGTATTCCCCTCTACAGCATCCTTCAAAGTTATCAAAATCTTCATCTTCACTTCTTCCTCATTAGAGCTCCCAAGGATAGAGATAACAATATCAGTAAGCTCTCCTATAGAAATCCAATCCTTGTTAATAGAATTCTCTCTTACGAGAGCCTGCATTTGGGTCATGGATTCTTGAAGGTCAGAATATGATAATAAATTTTCCCTGATAGACCTTATTTTCAGACAATAATTAAGTTCTCTCCACTCTTCAATAGATTGTCTTAAAGGAATGTTAGACCTCAAGGTAGTATCTTCAAGAACCTGTTCAGTTTCTGGATCTTTCCTGTTGCCATCGTAAAACCAAGCCTCAATAGCATGTCTCTCACATGTAGTACCAGTGCAAAGGCTGACAGGATCTTCCATAACAGCTCCAGTTATAGAACAAAGGAAAGGATTGAATGGGGGGATATATTTTTCCCTTGAATTCTCTATCGCCTTAACCCTTTCAAAGTATCGCCTCTCCACTTCTTGATAATCCCTTGCTGCATCAGCTCGAGAGAGTAACTGAATGATCTGATCCAACAGAACACATTCAGCTCTTTCTTTCCGTTCAGAAGCTTCTTTTTTTTCCTTCCTAATGCTGGCCAACTCTTTGCTTATCTCTGAGGGTTCCACTGGCACCCCAACTGCACTTGCTATCTCTTCTAGCATGTCATTTGCAAAAGCCTGATCTAGTTTCTGTTCTTTAAGTGCCTGGTTCAACTTGTCAACAATTTGAATCTGAGACTGGGAAGCCTCAAACTCCACCCTTTGCATCTCATTTTGCAATCTATTGACCTGATCAGAAATTCTTGATAGGACTTCAGCATTTGCAATAGACAGTGCAGCCAGAGACTTGCCAATATCCCTTGTGACTTGTTCAACCTCCTCAACTATGGATCGACACTTAATCAGTAAGTAAAAACGGCCACGGTTCTTATACTTATCCACCAAATTATTTGCCTTCTTAACATCTGCTTCAAGAGACTCAAGAGCAACCCTTGCGGCTTGAGAGTCATTCAATTCTTGAAGCTGCAATTCCTTTAGCACTGGCTCAATATCAAATAGATGTTTTGAAAGGGCCTTGAAACTTTCTTTACCAATAAGAACATCAGATGCTGCCTGAGCTGTTTTCAAAACTTGGTTAGTTACCACTGTCAAAATTGTACCTATGGGAACGAGCTCCAACCCAACCATGTTGAAAATTCTATACTGAATTCTCTACTCAAACAGTTTAAACTGAACTCTTTCCATTGTCAGGAAGTCGAAACAACTGAACCTGCAAATTGCATCTCCTTTTCCCTGGAATCAAATTCCTCTAAATCAATCCTCTTATAAAGCACAAAATGTTTCTAAATTAATTCTCGAACAGTCCATTTAACAGAGAGAACAAAAGGATATTGACTAAATGAACATTAATTCAACTATCTAGATCATTCTCTATACAATAAACATCATGCTCAAGCTCAACATATTAAGAATATATTGATTTTAACTCGTTAGTAGATTGGAAAATGAAAAAAAAAAAAACGAACAATTATATTCAATTCAAACTTCTACATGTGAAATTGATCGAAAATAGTGATTTGTGTTTACAAAAACTGTGGAAATAAATTTTAATCCCATCTGCTGGGGAATACAAACATAAATCACAAGTAAATTGCTTGGCTTGGGTACGTAACTCATAATATTGGGCTACATAATGTTTCTCTCGTTTTGGTTAAGGCTTTAGAATCAACAACCAAGTGGTCCAAGAGATATCGAATGCCTCAATAAGGGAATTGATTGATGGAAATGCAAGTTATCAACATAAACAAACAATTTCACAAAAATTACAAGACCATGGCAATATCTACAGCGATCAGGGAGTTAATATACCAAGATACAAGCTGTCAACATATTCCAGAAAAATTAAGGAATAGAGCAGATTCTCAGAATTTCTTGTAATTAGGATAAAATCAATTTCATCATAACTGCCATGATTTTATCTTTATTTCTCCAGCATGAAAACTGAGTCATACCTAATGTAAAACTAAAATTATGAGACGAAGAGGTGCCATTGCTCTCAAAATCCGTAGTTTACTTTACACGTAGTAATGTTCTCTCATTTCACTTTTAACTTCTCCCAACCACAGACAACTTAAGAACAGTAAAATAATCCCTGATATAAAAATACAAACTAGAAAGTTGTACTTAAGCTGCAGCAACCATAATTCTAACATGCCGAGGACAATGGCGTCTAAATTTCAAGATGCATAAATAAAACGAAGAGGGGGAAAAGGGGTAACAAATATATCAAAGAAATCTAGACATATATAAAAGACCCATGTTTGAAGTAAGGACCTGGAAGTCAATTATAAGTTATAACCTCTCAAGGAATATTTATTAGTAGCAGCAACAATAAGAAAAAAGAGTGGTGGAATACATACCTCATGCTCATATAAGTGAGAAGCAAAGTTGATATTTAATGGGTTCTTTCTATTGGCATCCGGCACCGAAGACACATAAGGAGAGAAGAGTTGAGCAAGTCAATGGTTTTAGGAAAGTAATAAGAAAGTTGCATTTTTCAATAATTCTATGAACTAATATGGTTTGAAAAGTTGATGAGTGCAAAGAGCGACACTGACACATTATTTTCCTGGAAAGTTACCCGGTTATTACGCTTAGCTACGTTAAATGCGGTCGGTACTCTCCACAATGCAGACGCTTGATTTCATTTGGTCGTTGGAGATTATAAATATCGGGAGAGTTGACCTCAAGTCTTTCCACACCAAATCACCGGCCGTGAAAAAAAAATGTCCACGTTTTACTTTCCCAAATATAAAAGGTTTACAAAGTTATAATTAATCCACAATTTTTAAAAAACTAACTAAATTAATTAAGGAAAAAAAGTTACTTCATATACAAATTTTTCAATTTTATCTTTTACGTTTATACTTTCAACTTTAAAAAATACTTTATTTAAATTATTTTAACATAATGATATCGTTGCAAAATTGATTCAAAAGTTAGATTTACATAATTTAGAATTTTAATAAACCTTAATGTCCAAATTTAATATTTAATAAAAAAAATTACGAAAAAAATGACATGTTTTTTAATTTAGGACTAATTAATCAAATTATAAAATATATAAATAAAAACTGATTTATTCATTTAATTAATATCCTTAACTTTATCCAAATTTTGATATATTTCTAAAATATTACAAAAAGAAAAAAATAATGTACGTAGAAAGTTAATATTAAGGAATTTTTGAAATTAGACTCTTTAATTTTATAATCAGAGAGAGAAAGACAGTTCATCTTTATTTAGAAGACTCAATTACCCAATTTATTATAATTAATAAAAATAATTAATTTAATTCATAAAAAATAATTTTGCCCTAATTTTGATTTTTCAAAATACCTTTTCTCATTAATAATCTTTGTTATGAATGTTTGTGAATATATTTTAGTTTAAAAGTAATTATTACAATGGACGTTTAAATTGAGACTTATAAAAAGAAACCAACATCACTTCTAACTTGAGACTTACAAATAAGAAAGAAAATAATTAGTTTATTAGATATGGAAATAAAATAGTTAAAGATAGTTTAATAAACATAATCAATATATAAATAATTAGTTTTAAAAGCTATAACTCACATGAAAACAGTGATACAATTATCATATATATAGGTTTTTCAAAAATATTATTGAATGAAATTTTATATAGGCCTCACTTAGTAATTTACTCTAACCTTCTTCTTTTTTTCTTAAAAGGAATTATAATTGAATATTAACTAATAAAAAATACCGGCAAATATATTATTAACTTTTCTTGTCAGAGTGACCTGTTTATGTCAGGTAATACATTTCTTTCCAAATGAGAGTTTCCAATAAACCCAACAACAAGATAGCCCACTGTCAATTTGAACGAGGCTGAGAAAGCCCATATGTTGATCCTGCATCACGCACACACAAAAAAATTAACGGTCCAATTTGTTGGATCGAGGCCCAATTACATGGCCGTATAGATTCAAATATTCTTGGACTCTGTCTTGCTAACTAAGTGTCTGGAGTTGTCAATCCCAAAAGTGTTGACAATAAACAATTCGGAGTAGAAATGCCGACTCAGTTACCTTTAGAAAATATCCACTCACAATCCAATTTTTCTACACCCCCATTAACAACTTGATTTATTAATAAAATAATAATTTTTATTTTAATTTAATAACTTTATAAATATAATATTAATAAATAAGATTGTTTAATAGATATATTTTATAAATGAATGTCAAAATTCACCGTTCTTACTCTTGGTTTTATATCAAGATTAGTTTTCATAACTGTTGATATTTTCTCATCACAACAAAATAAAAACATATAATTTTATTTATTAATATTATATTCATAAAATAATTGATTTAAAATAAAATTAATTAAAATTATTATTTTATGTTAAATATTTATTTTTTCCCAAAACCACGAACCTTGATAGCAAACCTAAAATGTCATTTCTTAATTTTTACGCAAAATCTAATAAAACATAACTTGTTAACACAAATGTTTTTCCTTCAGCGTTGAATCGCTTATCTTATCGTCCAACTCCAACTATTTGTTAACCCAAATCAGTGTATTTGTGAGCAGCGATGAGTGACATCAGACATGACATAATATGGAGTCCTCTGATTGTAGTGGACATAATGTCCATCAAATATCATCGTCGTCTTGCTGCTCCAACTTCACCAGATTCAAATAATTCCAACCATTATAAAGGGACACCAACCTCGTCACTCTTCACACTCACGCTTTTTTTAATCAAACATCTCAAAAAGAAATCACTTTCTTTAATCAAGATATTTTTCCCTTCTTGACGTTTACAAATAATCACTTTCGATCACACAAACACTTCACTACGTTAAAACAGTTTTTCTGATGCTCTCACTCAATTTTGCTTCCAAATGTACAACGGCTTTCTAGTGCTATTTATAATACCGTTGGATTATTTTCATTTTTCTAAACTTTTTCTTTTCTTTTCTGAAATGAAATTGAACATAGAGCCTTCTTGTATCAATTGGATGCCTGGAGCACGTTATAATGACTAAGTTTTTTGAAAAAAATTACAATTGTTTTAGTTTTGTGTTTCTTTATTCAACCTTGTTTTTTGTTTTGTTTTTTATGAACTATTTTTTTTACGTGGGACAAAAATCTTCGCACATAAATATATTAAAATCAGATCAAAACTATCAAATCTTAAGCATAACATTTGTTTTTTAAATTATAAGTTATAATATAGTATTTAAAAATATAATCCATAAAAAGGTACTTTTTTCATATTAAGATAAATTTTTAATACTCTTCGATATTACATGATAATGTTATGTACTTAGCATGTCACGCATAATAGTCGTTGGCTACATCATAAACAAAACTAATAAACATAAAGCAGAGTATTGATTTTGGCCGATTTAAAAAATATAATGTCCAGAAGTATTATTTTTAAAATTTAGAAACTGAAATTATTTTGACAAAACAAAAATTGTAATGGACCAAAAACACACTTCATAAAATAAAATAAAAAAATAAATTTAACTATAAATTAAACTAATTCGTCTTCTTTTAAAAGTACTTTCATCACTTTTCCAAGAGTAAAAATATTAAAATAAAATTGTATGGCGAACATGTTCTATTAACTTATGATTGGATTAAATGATAGAAATTATTTATTTGTAGAGAAAGTTCATCTTTCAAAGTAACAAATTTGCAATTTTCAACAAAAAAAACTTCTACTCATTGATGAGAAGAAATTGATGGTAAATTTACATTAGATTATATATAACATACAAATAATAATTATTATTATTTTAATAATAAAATTTATAATAATCACATTAATAATAAAAATAAAAATAAGTAAAATAATTATAATATTTTAAATTATATTAATAATAATACTAATTTTTATTTAATCATAATTTAATTATTTTTATTTTTTATTAAAATATTTATTTTATCATTTATATCAATCAAATCACCCATAAACTTTTATAAAAAAAATTCTCATTTTTATATATATTTTACCATCTTTCCCTTAATCAAACGTACCTCTTTTTTGCCTAATTTTTTTTTTTACTCTTTTAAGTCCATCTTCTAATTCAATTAAAATAAAATTGTCTCATCCAATCCATGTATTAACATTAGCTTTCTATATGCATATTGAATACTGAAAATAAAGAAGCAAATAAAAGATAGTTACCGAGAATATTGTTTGATAATTTGAATATATATACTAGATTATTTATTTATTATTAATTAGTTTTATATTGAAATATTAATACGATATCATAACTATTTTTTTGTTTAGTTTAGATAAAAAATATGTTTTGTATCAAGACAAAAATAGAATTTAATTTGATGCGATAGACTTGGTTGAAAAATATATGATAAAAGTTTGATATCACCTACCTTATTTATTACCTTATTAGTGATTAGACTTCTTCATATAACTTTAAAAAAATATTTAAAATATTATAATTGTATTTAGCACCACGAATAACAGATCTAATATATATTTTTTATTGGACACTATGATTAATGCATGTCTTTTCCACGTTCTTCCCACCTAACTATATGTACTTAACGTTGATTTATGGAAAATGTTTATGTTTGGGTTTTATGCCGCACTCGCAGTGTTTAAATTTAGATGAACTCACAAAGCTAAAAAGAGATTTATGTATAAAGCAATGGGTTAATGTGTATGATGAGGGTAAGTGAAGGATATAGACAAAAAACGGTAATCTCGTGATTCTGTTGTGAACTTGCAGTTTCATATTTGTGGAAAAAATTAAGCGGATGATTAATTTGTTCTTACATCAAACAGCACGAAATATTTAATGCACTAATTGACTTTAGACGCGGCCTTAATTTAGGGAGATAATTAATATACGCTGAATCTGATTATTATGACCATCTTATAAAAACTGCTCCAATGTCCTCAAGGGTGAGGTGAGTAAATTACTTACTTTTCTAAGATTTACTATTTATAATAATATTACCTAATATCTATTTTTCACTCGTGTTAAGATTACTGGTTACTTGCTTGAAATTTGGATCATTATTCAGTAATTATACTTAATATAATTAGTATATGACTGTTAAATATATATATATATATATATATATATATATATATATATATATATCATGGAATTAATCTAATAAATAGTAACAATTTTGATCGTACAAGTTGATTTTTTAACTAATAAATGTGTATTGTTGTTATAGAGCTTAAGTAGGTAAAGATAGACTTTAAGACTTGATAACATTGTATAAAATGAATGGCACGAGAGTTCTTCGTTGAACATTGTTCACCAGAACGATCCACAGCCACTTCCAACTTCCAATTTTGTCTTATCATTTCATTAATTTATTGTATTGTTAAGTACGCGTGCTATTATACCTATTTTGCCTCTGACTTTTCTTCATTATTGATTTGGATCGTTATTCATATTCTTCTCATCGACTACCTAATTTCATCCTCTTTATTTCTAAGGTAGAGAAAAAAAAAAAACTTGTGCAATATATTTATATGCATATATAAGTAGGATTAATTAAAATTTTAAAATAAGATAAAAATATTTCTACGCTAGTAAATAATAGTATTGTTTGAAGCATTCAATGAATTTGACGGAATATATATAATAGTAGGAGAATTCCTTGGCGTAGAACACATAAAGCAGCCGCCTTAGTACTTTGTACTTACGTAACTGTCAATTCAGTGTCGCTATTCTATCGCGGACTTCTAGAGTCGACTCTGGAGTTTGGACCATCATGCTAGAGCCTAGAATACAGTCTATAGTTTTTAGTTTAATAAGGTATTAATTATATGAAAATAGATACTTGCCTTTCTCAAATTTTGGAGAAAAATATAAAATGTTATGGATTAATTATTATTTAAAAAAAAATTATATTTTTCTTTTACTGGAACAATTTATTATGTACTTTTACACTTTTATTTTCAAATTTATAAATAATATTTTTAAATTTGGATCTAACAAAATGAATTTAATATTTATTCGAGAATAAATTAGATCTAATAAAATAATATTTTTATAAAATAATAAATATATAATAAATTTATTAATAATAATTAAAAGAAATAATAAAGTTTATTTTCATATTTATTATAAATTATAATTATAATTATAATTACAATTTATTTATAGTAAAAAGTGGTTTGTGATGCGGAAATTTGTTTTTTTTAATGATCTTATACATATCAGTTTTAATTAGTGGATTTTTTTATTTAAATTAATTTTCCAATTTAGATAATGTTTCGTTTGTCATTAATTTTAAGAGTATTCACTAATGTCTTACTTAATAAATAACATAAAATCAATTTTTGTAATAGATATTTTTAATATTAATTTAATGAAAATGTTTATAGAATTATATTTATTATAAACTTAAATTTTAAGTATTAATTTAGATATTATTTGATGTAAAAAGTATTAAATAACTAGAAATAAAAGATGAAAATTAATGGAAGAATTTCTTAAAATATTTAAATGTAAATTACTGGAAAACATAAATTATTGTAAACATCAATTGCAAAGAATGTGACCATTATAGGAAATATAAATTATGAATGATAGAGAAGAGACTGATAAAAAACAATGAGAATGTAATCTAAATTTTTAAGAATTTTATTAAAATAGTTTTTCTTTATTCACATCGTGTCATTTTCTTTTCACTTATTTTTTTCTTATTTATATTTATTATTTTTTATAATTGTCAAAAAAAAAAAAAAAAAGGTTACTCTTTTCAATTTTGTAAATCTCTTTTTATAAGTTTATTGTCTTCCTTAATTCTTTAATTTTATTTTAATCCTTGATTTTTTTTGTATGATATTTTAGTAGCTTATTATCCTCGATCCTTCAATTTTTTTCATTTATTTCTTCTCAAATCCTCAATTTTTCTCATTCTATATTTTAATCTCTTTCTATCTTTATCATCGATTTTAAATTATTTATCAACTTTAATATTTTCTATTTTTTTGTAAATTTATAAATAATAAAAATATAATAGAAAAAAGTGGATAATAATTAAAATAAGATAAATTTATAATAAAATATTTTTTTATTTAAAATGTGTATGATTGTGAATAAAAAATTAATAAAAAATATTATATTTGTATAAAAAATATTTTTAATTTTTTTTATGAAATTTCTTTAGATCCAAAAATTTAATTGTTTTTTTGAATTTCGTTCTATTTTTTCGGTTTTTATAAAAAAATCAATTCAAATTAATTTATTTAGAAATAACATTCAGGTTTTCAAATTGGTTAAACCGGTTCAGTTTAAAAAATATACTTATAATAAGTTGTCTTTCATTTCCCTTTTCACAAAATTAAAGCTTATTGGTGATAACACTACTATAAATAAGGCCTTCAACGTCGTTGAAAGTTAAGACTTTCAAAGTCGATTCTATTTATATTATATTTTTATTATTTATCATATTTTTTTTAAGTTTAAAGAATTACCAAATTATTTTTTTGTCATCGACGTGATTCGAACCCAGTACCTTAGTGTTGGAGATCGATACTCCAACCACTAAACTACTCGAATTTTTTGATAGTAAGTTACAAATAAATTATATTTATATACAAATAAATATATATCCAGTGTAAATATATAAATACAAATATATTTATATATTTTGATATATTTATATAATTATATATTTATATATTGGATGTGAGGGCACGCTCGAAGGTGAAAGTGTGTGTCGAGTGGGTTTTCAAAATTTAATGTCAAATTTGTGAGCGAGTCTCTATATATGGGTTTGTAATTTAATGACAAAATATAATATTTATAATTTATTTATATAATAATATAAAATAAATTTGAAAAACGCATCATTCGCTCAAGTGACACATTCGCTCAGCGAAAAATACCAATTTTCGCTCAAGCTAGGCTTGAACGAGTGAATTTCCGTGAGCTTTAACGTATTTTCACTCAAACGAGAGTCAATCTCACTTTCACCCTCGATCGCGCCCTCACATCCAACATAAAAATATATAAATATATTTGTATTTATATATTTACACGGATATATATTTATTTGTATATAAATATAATTTTTTTGTAAATTATTATCAAAAAATTATAGTAGTTTAGTGGTTGGAGTATTAATTTTCAACTCTAAAATACTATATTCGAATCCTATCGATGACAATTCTCTAACTTAAGTGAATTTTTTACTGAAAAAAATAAAAACACTTTCCGAGAAAATATATATAAATAAATATATATTTACACGGATATATATTTATTTGTATATAAATATAATTTATCCGTAAGTTATTATCGGAAAATTACGGTAGTTTAGTGATTGGAGTATTAGCTTTCAATTCTAAAATACTAGGTTCGAATCTCGTCAGTGACAATTCTCTAACTTAAGTGAATTTTTGACTGAAAAAAATAAAAACACTTTCCAGAAAATATAAATAAATATATATTTATACGGAATATATATTTATTTGTATATAAATATAATTAATTTGTAAGTTATTATCGGAAAATTACAGTAGTTTAGTGGTTGGAGTATCAACTTTCAACTTTAAAGATCTGGGTTTGAACCCTGCTAGATGACAATTCTCTAACTTAAAAGAATTTTTGGTGAAAACACATTCAACGTCGATTCCAAATAAACCGACGTTGAATGTCAACTTTCAACGCTCGGTTCATCTTGAACCGACGTTGAATGTCATACGTTTGGTGAAAACACATTCAACGTCGGTTCCAGATAAACCGACGTTGAATGTCAACTTTCAACGTCGGTTCATCTTGAACCGACGTTGAATGTCATACGTTGAAAGCATATTTTGTAGTAGTGTAATTTATCACTTATTATTCGTTACAGTATATCTTTAGTTGGTAAAAGGAAAAAAAAATGTTTAATCGGTGGGTAAAAGTGTGATAAGAAGAAGAAAAAAGAAGACTTACGTGGGAGAAAGGCCACACAGGCTGTGTGATGCATGTCGAATCCGTGAATGTTGTGGAAATAAAAGTGAACCCAAAATTGGATAGGTAGTCTGTTCAGTTTATAGCGTAAGTTGCATTGGTGGAAGCGTTGAGAGAAAGAAAAGTTGAAGACTAAAATGATTGCCAGTGTATGTTTTGCTTGCATGCTCTGTTCCAATTTGTGACGCGTTAGATAGAATTCCTGCGTGTAGAGAGAGTGAAGGATACGAATACCTTGTCTTAATAAAATAATTCTTTCTTCAAAAGATACCGCATTTCATGATACTTCTGTTTACGTTAACATTGTCGGCACTTGTACACACCATTTACTCTTCATTATTTCTCTCTCTCTCTCACCACCTTTGCTTTTTCAATGCATCTTATTCCCACTTTTCCACCATCATCATTTCAATTTGTATATTTTATTTTTACACCATTTTAGTTCTTAAATATCTCACCTCCACCAAATCAAACAACTGTTTTCACACTTTAAATATAAGTAAAATTAACATTTGTACACTCGTCTCTCTCTCATACAAACTCTTTTAAGATGATGAATATAGCATAATTAATTTATAACCTTAATCCTAAAACTCTTTTTTATAGGTATGGATGGTTATTTATTGAAAAATATCTCTTTCGTAAATCGATTTTGCTACCTCAAAGAGTTAACCTTTAATTTTCAACATAAAAAAAAAACACGTTTCGTTTGAGAATTTCCAATTAACATTTGGCAACGAGTAAGTTGGTTTGATTTGAACATAAATGACTCTATTAAAAAAAAAGTATCTTTATCAAATAATTTGATCATGCAAAGTCTTTTTTTTAATGAAATTTAAAATTTTCTTCTCAAAATTAGAAGAAAGCTTATCTTTAATCAACTAGTCCAAAACTACTTGTAAGTTTCACACTTGAGAATCCCTTACATTAAAAATGATTAACTTATTTGATAAATAACATAGGTTGTATTCAAGTTTTAAGAGTTAATAGTATAAGAAGGGTATTTTAGGTAATGTTGAGGGACATTCAGAGGAAGTTGTAGTTAAGTAGTATTTAAAATTGTGCTTAACAACTTTTTTCCACTTGATTAAAAATGTGGAAGGTAGTGTAGTGAATGATGGGGTTGTGTTTGTATGAGTAGTCTTTCTTGTAGGGGAATAGTTGGTAAATGGACGAACCACCGTGCCCAGCTAATAATAAACTATGATATAAACGCAGAATCTAAGTTTAGATTCTCAGCATAATTTCCTCACCTTTCCCCAAATTTATATTTTTTACAGAAAATATATTATTATTTTTTAAAACAAAATGGAATTTTAATTTAGGGTGAAAGGGAACAGATGCATTCTATTTCACTTGCGGTGACAGCGAAACATCCCAACCCACACCAAAACTTCTATATAAACCCAATTTCTAGCGCACACACATTGTCCGTGGGTTACAACACTCTTCTGTTGTTCCACGCACAACCATGGAACCACCATTGCAACAGCAACCACCGCCGCAGCGATCCATCACCATCCTCGGAAAATACCAGCTCACGCGCCTCCTCGGTCGCGGCAGCTTCGCGAAGGTCTACCAGGCGCGATCCCTCATCGATGGCACCGCCTGCGCCGTCAAAATCATCGACAAATCCAGAACCGTCGACGCCGGCATGGAGCCCCGCATAATCCGCGAGATCGATGCCATGCGCCGCCTTCACCACCACCCTAACATCCTTAAAATCCACGAGGTTATGGCCACGAAGACCAAGATCCACCTCATCGTGGAGCTCGCCGCTGGCGGCGAGCTCTTCGCCAGAATCTCCCGTCGCGGCCGTTTGCCGGAATCCACGGCACGGCGGTACTTCCAGCAACTGGTGTCCGCGCTCCGGTTCTGCCACCGCAACGGCGTGGCTCACCGGGACCTCAAGCCGCAGAACCTCCTCCTCGACGGCGAAGGCAACCTCAAGGTCTCCGATTTCGGCCTCTCCGCACTGCCGGAGCATCTCAGGAACGGCCTTCTCCACACCGCATGCGGTACGCCGGCGTACACAGCGCCGGAAATCCTCCGGCAGAACGGTGGCTACGATGGGTCGAAGGCCGACGCCTGGTCCTGCGGCCTCATCCTCTACGTGTTCCTCGCCGGCTACCTTCCGTTTGACGACACGAACATTCCGGCGATGTGCAAGAGGATTTGCCGGCGAGATTACCAGTTCCCTGACTGGATAACAAAACCAGCTCGTTATGTTATATATAAATTACTCGACCCGAATCCGGAAACCCGAATGAGCCTGGAAAGCCTGTTTGGGAACTCGTGGTTCAAGAAATCATTAAAACCGGAAACGGCGGAGGAGAGCGCGTATGGATGGGATAACGTTTATGAGAAGGGTTGTTACTACGAAGGGGTTAAGTGTTCAGGTGTGAACGCGTTTGATATAATATCGATGTCTTCGGGTTTGGATTTAACGAGGTTGTTCGAAACGACGTCGGATGAGGGAAGCAGGAGGGAGAAGAAATTCACTTCGAGTGCGCGCGTGGAGGAGGTGGAGGAGAAGGTTAAGGAAGTGGGTGGGGATTTGGGGTTTAAGGTTGAGGCTGGAAAAACCATTAACGGTGCAATTGCATTGTTGAAAGGGAAGGTGGCTTTGGTCTTTGAGTTGCTTCAGATTGTGCCCGATCAGCTTCTTTTGGTGGCTGTCAAGGTCGTGGAGGGTGGGTTAGAGTTTGAGAAGGATCATTGGGGGAATTGGAAAAATGCCTTGCAAGATCTCGTTCTTTCTTGGCACAACGATGAACCCTGAATTTATCTACCATCCATCTTTCCTACATACATACATACGTACATATCTACACTATCTGCACTCACCACTACTCAGTTCTGTTTCTTAGGTTCTTACTTCTTCGTAAGTGAAGCATCTACAGGGGTTTGCAAAACATGACAGACACAGAAGACTCAACTTTCTTGTCTGTTTTGTGAAGAACACTTGATTTCATTTGATTTTGATTATGTGTAGTAGCTTAGTTTAGGTGCGTTAATTTATGATGTTCTGTCGAAAAAGTATATATATCTATATACATATATGTAGCAGTTGTTATTATGTAAATGTGAATGGGTCTCTCCAGGCTAATGTTTCTCTTCTCCATTTTTAGTTTATAGCAAAAATATGTGCTTTCGTCCATATTATTAAGCTAATGGTCATTTTATTAGATCCAACTCCTTCCTATAACATGTTATCTATGAAAACTACTTATCAGCTTTATTTTGACAGTAACTGTATCCATGCAAAACGACATCATTTGACGAATAAATATCTATCGGGTGATGAAGTTTACATCTTTGTCACAAGTTAGAACGTAATGAAAATAAATTGAACAGTTTATTAAAGAACCAATAATATCGGAGAAAAAAAAAGAGAGAGAGAGATTAATTAGACCTTAAACTTTAGAAAACTTAAGTTTTACTATACATTGCGTTATATTATTTGAAAAACATATAGACCGTTGAATCTGGGAAAATTACTGGGACCTGCAATGCAAAGTGGGAAGGTCCTAATAAAGGGCAGATTGTGCAACTTTCAACGGCTTCAAGGAATGCAGATGTACAATATTTATGAATCAAGTACTATTCACAATCATATAATATTTGAAAGGAATTGTAATCATGATCTTTCTCCTGGATGCAATCAACCAAAAACATCAAAAGCTGTAGTTTCTGTGAGGTGGAGACTAGTTGAGAAAGATGCATGTACCCCACTGAATCAATTATGCAGAATATAGCAAATCAGAACAGTGATTTTGTATATATTCATGCAGCTCGTGATTACCTAAATGAATGGTGGAAACATAATTGTATTTTATCAAGATGTTACTGCATGCCATGTTGCCAATATTTAAGCCACGCCACATTCATATACACAATTAACAATTTTACACACAGATATATGCAGATTAATATGAAATTTTATGGGGACACATTTTTCTTTCGGTGTAGTTTCTGAATACTTCGAATCTAACCTACGTTCATGGAATGGCACAATTGAATTGAATTACTTGGGTGCTGACATTTGAACATATTATAATGCTTGGTGATAACGACAAATGAGGATATGGCTGTTGAAGATAGGCACAAGAAGATTGAAGATTAAGAGATAAAAAGAAGAATGTGTCTGTTTGTGTTAGTGATTTCAAGAACACCATTAAAATATTTACAACTAGCCGACTCATCCAATCCCTCTACCACTTAGGCCAAACCCTTTCTCAAAGATTATGTATCAAGTAATTCCCTTTTTATTATATTCCTTCTCTTAAACAACAATTATGGCTTTAACTCAAAAGGGACCACTGATTTTCACATTCAAGATTTCATAACATTCGTAATTTCCCATTTGCTGGATTTTATAGCAAAAGCTAACATTTTGCTATGAAATTCCAGGGAAGTAATTCAGTGGATGTTTCAGAAATAAAATAAAATTTGGAATTAATGGTATAAAATCAAAGATTAATTCCAATTATGGTAGACTTCGAAGATTTTTTTTTCCAAAATGTGTAAAAAACACACTTTCAAAAGTGTTTAATTCTATAACATGAAGCAAACTTCTGCTAGTTCAACTGTGTAATAGTAACAAATAAACTTTCAAATTTTTAATTACCAATAGAGTTCCAGAAGCTTAATTCTAAAACAAACAAAAAAAGTTCTGTAATTTAAGTTTTGAATCAACGACACTGAACTAGTTTATAAAAACATGCTTAGAATAGAAAAATGATAAAAAAAAAAACAAAAACAAAATAGGGGTGCAAAAGTTAATTGCTGAAAAACAGGTATCATAAGTGACTCAAGCCATACAATATCTACGGTCCAATAACAGGAAATATCCAACCATTTCGTCGTATTTATTCATGGAATTCTTATTCTCACTCCTTTATTTATTTTTTAACATTATTCTTGATAGAAAGTTTTCATTAATTATTTTTCAGAACAAAAACGTATTTTTTTTATATATATCTCAAATAGATATATGCTGAAAAGAAATCATTTTAATTTCAGAAACACAAATATTGAAATATGACTCAAATTGATTTTATTTACAGACACACAAACATTGAAATATAATGAAGAAAATTAATTTTATTTACAGACTACACCAATAAACCAGTGAGAATCTTTAAGAGCGGGAGAAAGAAAGGCTTAAAAAGAGGGTACAGTTTGGGTTATTCTATAAGGGGGTGAACTTAGTAATAGTTTGGGTGAGATAACAAGCTCCAATACGCACCCACCTATGGCTTGGGCTCAGTTAACTAGTGGGCTCTTACTATTTTCATATGTTATGCTGGTAATGAAGGTTATTTCTTTCTCTACTCCAATAATTTCTTCCTTCATCTCATAATTAAATTAAACTTCATTTTACTAATATATTTATCTTCATTTTTAATTTTGGAATGCATTTTAGATTGATTTTTTTGGAAACACATTTTGAAACACCCATTCCCGAACGGTATTTCCAAAAAAGTCAATCTGAAAACATATTTTGCAACATCCAATATGAAATTCAATCTCATTTTACAGTACTATTTCACATTAAGTAATTTGGGTCGATTTATGCAATTTAAGTGCAAGAACATATAATTTATACATAATATTAACGATTAATTATCTTTAATTATTAAAAAAAGTCTTTAATGAAGGTAATAATAAAAAAAAATCAAATAATCAAATAATGAAGATGTAAAAGTTATATACAAATAAAAAAAAATTAAGATAACAAATAAAATTATAGAAATAATATTTTAAATATTTCACTTGAAAGTATAAAGATACAGGGAAAAATTATTAAAATACAAGAAACAAGAGTAGTAATAATATATGACAAACAAAAACTAGCTACGGAATGTTAATAAAAAGTTTTAGGGGTTTTGCGAATTATACCTCTCAATTAGCTAAGTACAACATCCTATTCCTTTTTTTTTTATATATAAATTTTCCGAATTACGCTTCTCATTTATTCCTTTTTAAAATTAATTTTTGGTTCATGAAGCCCCTTCGTTATTCCGTAAATATTTTTATTTCCCTTCACTCCTTTTGGATTTTTTGTTTGTTTGTGGAATTCATTCTTATGCTTTTTTTTTTGAGGAACCCATTCAGTTGTTCAATAAATGTTATTAAGTTATGCATATCTTTTTCTTCTGTAAACATGATTCTTTTGTTTCAATTTCTTTATTTATCATAAGTAAATTTATATTTTCGGAAATTAGGATATATCTGAGTTGCTTATTACCTATTTATGATGTTAACTTTTACGCAATTCAATGTGAATTTTACTTTATTTAAAGTTTTTTTAATAAATTTTAAAAAAATTATTCTCTCTTTTCATTTTTTTCTTGTATATTTTTATAAATTGTTTGATGAAACAATATAAAAAAATTTAAACACATGTCAGATATAATTCCTCCGCTAAAAAGTTAATTCAAGCAGCTTATATTTTATTCAAACACTTAACTTTTGGAATGAAGTGCATTAATTAATTAAACGAAGGAGTATAGTTAATAGTTGCAGGAACTTAAACAGCGTCATTAAGCGTGGATTGTTTGCATGAAATCATGAATAATAAGAAACAAATAAGAAAGTTAAATAAATGTTTCTTTAAATTAAAATGTCGAGGAATCAAACTGTTATAAATTATTACAATTTAATTTAATAAAACTTTCTATCTCATAATATAAAATTACATTCTACTATAAAAAATTAAAGTGATTTTTTTTAAATTACGTAACCTGATTTTTAAACAAGTTAACACTTTTAGAATATACAAGTTTTTTAGACACTTGAGCTTAAAATAAAAATACAAATTGTGTTGTTTAGTTAGTTTGTTTTTTCTTTCAACCAAATGAGACAAAAAAACAAAAACAAAAAGGTTTGTAAAGTTATCGTTGGCTGCATGGTACAAAATTGTGAATATTTTTGGTTTTACTAAAAAAAGTAAAATATTAAAGTATGAAGAAAAAATAATAATTTATTTTACTAAAAAGTAAAGATGGTTCTACATGGTCTTAACAATAATGGAGTTGTGAGTGGAGCTTAAAGTAGAACGTTATTTTAAAATGGTTTTATTATCTAGAGTTTTTATGTTGGATGGAAATAAGTTGAATGAATAAAAATAGATGAATACTAAATTAAAATTTTAAATATTTAATTAAAGAGAAATAAAAATTAGATGAATTTCACTGTATATCAAAAATATTTTTCCTATCCTCTATTACATAATTTCATTCTTTATTTTCGTAAAAATAAATTACTTTTGATATTCTCCGAAATGAGTGAGAAATGAAAAAAATAATTGCGAATGAAAATATAAACTTTCTAATGGAAGACAATTAAAATTTTTATGCTCATATTTTCTAATTATTATTTAATTTGATCATCAACCATATTTTTTATAATTTAAATAATAATCACTATTATTATTCAATCATTTTTTTATTATAATAATAATCTATAAAGTATGTATTTATTTTAATTATTATAATAACAATCGAAGAAAAAAAATGAATGGGTATTGAAGGTTATTATTATGGCAATGAACCTCCATAAATAACAAAAAAAAACACATACAATATTAGTAGAAATAGTGTTTATGTCATCTTTTTATATATTATTTTATTCCAATAAGTTAAAATTATATATTTATATTAATTTTAGTTCTATATAATATATAATTATTTAATAAAACAGTTAATAAAAATATATTATGGAAGAGATAAAGTGCCTTTTCAATCTTGGGAAGATATGAATACGGAATAATGATTTAGGTTACTTAAATAATTATTAATTTATATTTTTATTAAATAATTAATTATTGTGGTATAGATTATATGATAAAAGAAACATAAAAAAAAAAATGAAAATCATACAATGTATACGTACATATGTTTGGTTGTTTTCAACAAGTGTCAGATTGAAACAAACAAAAAAATCGGTCCTAAACTTTTAACTTTAGTATAAATGTGTGTGGCAGGGTGGTTTTGTTTTGGTTGCGAGGATCTCAATAATTTAACAATGAGTGGTGCTCACAGGGAGAAGAAACGTGCTTTCTTTCAGGCAAATGAATTTTAACTTCCACCTCCAAAACGTGTTATCTTGCACGCCAATGAATTTTCACGTCCAAAACGTGATTTTATTTTATTTTTTTCACGCAATTGTGACGGTATGTGCAATGCAAAATGTGGATTTTGAAAAGAGAAACCTTTGGAATACAACTGAAAAACAGAGAGAATAGAAATAGAAAATATGAAATAAATTAAAATTGAGTATACTTTGTTTTTAGTCGACTATGATAATTAAAAAAGGAAGGTGCCAGAAAATATTATCAGTATTTCTCTTTTATTATACATTACTCTTCTTTACTACTATTGGTGAAAGACTATTTTAATTTATTTTTATAGTATAAATAATAAGAATTTTTTAAAAATAGTTAACAAAAATACTGATCCACTAACAAGATAATTATACATACTTAAAATTATCGAAGGACTTCGAAATTTGGAGGTGCTAATTTTTCTTTTTAAATTTCAAAAGGTATGTTTATATTTTTATGTCATAACAAATAATATATATATATATATATATATATATATATATAATAAAAAATATTATAATATAATTTTTTTTTCATACAAAATATTTAATATTTTTTTCTTATCACGAGAGATGCTTAAGAAAATATATGTTGCTATGAAAATATCTTATCAAGCACAAGAGGTTAAATACCGCACGAGGTTATGAAAACAAAAGTAAAGATATGTTAAAAATGAAAAAATATTTTACTTGTCGCATTTTTTTTTTCACAAAAATATATATTTAATTTATTCACGATAGAATTGTAAACAGAGGAAGATATGTTTTGTTTGATTTTTTTTTTCATATACACATTTTTCTTATAATTTTAACTTAATCATTTTTTTATTGTGAAAGAAATATAACTTTCAATAATTAAATTTTTTTATTGTGAAAAAATTTGTATGCATAATTTGAATTGTTTCTTGTAATATATCTAACTCAAATTTATAAATTATTAATATCTAATTTTTTATAATTTGTGAGATACTTAATATTAAAAAATCAATTTGGTAAGGTGAACATTTTATATGTTATGTGAGATTTCTCAACGTATCTGTTTCAGTATCGATAACATGTAGTTCAATATTGATAATAAGTTATTTAGCCCACAACTATTAATAATTAATATCTCAATAATCAAATATATCATTCGAAAAGAAGTTAAATTTTGACTATAATATACTCTTATAAATGGTGAAATACCTTACTTAACCCTACAAAATTGGTTTAGTAAGATGAATATCATATTCACTTATATAGTATAATGTTTTCATATTTCTAGCTAAGGTAAAAAATTTTCAACGCACCCCCTCACATCAAGATGAGTGGTTAAAGATTAGACTGATAATGAATAATTTAATTCATAACTATTACTAGTTAATGTTTTAATGACTAAAGACAACACTCGAACAAAAGTTAAGTTTTGATTTTAATACCATTTAGAAATGGTGAAATAATTAACTCATATCTACAAAACAAGTTTAATAAGATAAAAATCATACTTATATATTATAATATTATCATATATTTAATTAATGTTAAATTTCTCAACATAATCTTTATAATTTTAACTTTTAACATTGTAATAATTTTTTTTAATAACTATTATAATATTTATTTTTTTAATTGTAGTAACATAACTGTATTTATATTTTTAATAATAATAATAATGGATAATATATTTTTGAGTTTAACCTATAATAAAAGGACGATGATATACGTACACCCTAAAAAACTAACCCTCCAAATGACACCTCTTACGTGACCATTTTTAAAAGTTTCAACGTTTAAGTGGAATTGAAAACAGGGAAAGAAATAAAAATTATTCCCGTCGTTCATCTTCTTCCATAGTAGTCTCTCATCTCCTACTGTTCGAATTTCCTCTCTTATGGTGTAATAGCTTCCACTGCTTCTTCATTAACACTCGCCCTTCGATTTTGGTTCACAATGTGTGCTTAATTTCATTTTCGTTCTCAGTCGTAGTTTCATTCACCCTGTTTTCATTGTGCTTGTGTGCATTTGGTCTCCTTTCACCGGTAGACGTTGGTACCTTTTGTTGGAAAATTAATAATAATAATAATAATAATCCTGAATTTGATTCTAACGATCAAACATAAATATAATCTCATACTCGATAAACATCGTTGTAAACTGAATGCGAAAGCGTCATCGAATTAGCCATAATGATGATGTCTTTGTAGAAGTACTATGTTGATCTTATGGTCTTCCACCTGAAGAGCACTTTTCCCTCTTGATTTTCTCTCTTGATGGGGATAGAAAGAAAGGAACGGGACTGATACTTACGTTCTGTGTGTGCTCCCAGAAGGGGACCATGACCCTTTAGATAACCAGAATTAGGTTAATTACTTAAGTTTTAATATTTCCAATTTGGCCCCTCATCAAATTAGAAATTGCTCTATGGTCTCTACATAATTTTATTTTCATGACATATGCCTTTAGCCAAAACTTTAATTTAGTCAGATCACTTTATTATTTGGCTTAATAAATAATGGCCCTAACATATTTAAATTATGTATCATATATATACATGACCCAAATTTTGCCAACAATCTCCCACTGGTCACAAATATATATGTCCTTACAACCTTATAAATGTGTTAGACTTTATGAGCTCAAAATTGCCATTATATTCCTTTAGCATACTCCAAAAGTCCAATCCATTAATCATATCAGGATATAGAACAAAACCAGCTTTTCATTGCATCATCGCAATTAAAACCAACAATGATTACTCATCCTAACATAACCAAATGACATGGATTCATCATGAAATATGTAGCATGAAAAATTACGTGAAGGTGATCTGTACACGTCTATTTTCAACTGGTCCAAACTTTAACTTAACGAGATCGATATAATATCCTTAATGTACAAAGTGTAATGAATGAACGAAAAAACCGCATATCTATAGATAACCAAATATGTCCAAAAATCAATGTATACATATATGAAATTAAACATAGAACATAAAATATATGAAAGTGACTAACTCCCACTAAACCACAAATTCCTCAAACTGTAAAACACCCATGTGAGCAACATGCTCATGAAAGACCTTGGGCGGAAGTCCTTTAGTTAGAGAATATGCTATCATGGAGTTTGTTCTTAAGTGTTCTATGGAAATCTGTCCACTTTGTACTCTTTCCTTAACAATACAGCTGATTTATTGTCACAATATAACTTAAGTGGTCTTTCAATGCCTTTCACAATTTGCAGCACTGTGACAAAATTTCTCAGCCATATTCCATGATTTGATGCCTCATAGCATGTTACAAATTCTTGACATCCTACAAAATCTGAGTCAGAAAATCCAGCGATCTCCAACTCGTCTGACCTCCTATATGTGAGCATATAATCTTTTGTTCTCTTTAAATATCTTATGACCCTTTTTGCTGCTTTTCAATGGTCTATTCCTGGATTGCTTAAATATCTGCCTAGAACTCCAACTATATATGCTATGTCTGGATGCGTACATACTTGGGCATAGATCAAACTCCTTACAACTGATGCATAGAGAATCTTTTGCATTTCCTCAATTTCCAAATTCCCTTTGGGCACTGATTGAGATTAAACTTGTCTCCCTTTAAACTTGTGATACGTACAATCATCAACAATATTCATCTTGAAGGCAAATGAGTTTCATACCTTCTGGTAATGGGACACGTTCCCAATAACCTTATTGTCTTGCATGGACTTATACTTATCCTATTGCTTCAATCCACTTTTGAGAGTTAGAACCTTGTATAGCTTGACAGAAGTTAACTGGGTCATCTTCCATTATATCATTATTTTCCTCATGTTCTTGAAGAAATACCATGTAATCATCCGAAATAGCACTTCTTATTTCTCTAATGGATCTCTACAAAATTATTAGTTCATGATGCACAGGTTCTTAAGGATCTTGAGTTTGTTCTTCATGAACAACCAAATCATCTTGAGTAAAGGGTTCATCAACAATGCCTTGTGGAGGTTCCGAACTTACTTTATCAAAAGTAACTATTTGAATCGGTTCTGAAATTGTTACCGATTCTTCCTCCAAGATGAAGTTCTTAATCTTATTCTTCCCCCTAAACTCAATATCCTCAAAGAACGTAGCAGTTCCCGTCTCAAAAATTGTCTTTAATGTGGGATCATAAAATTTATATCCCCTGGATCTTTCAGCATAACCAATAACATAACCACTTACTGTTCGGGAGTCCAATTTCTTTTCATTTGACTTATAAGGTCTTGCCTCAGTTGGACAATCCCACACATGAAAATGCTTCAGACTAAGTTGTCGCCCAATCCAAAGCTCATAAGGTGTTATGGTAGCTGCTTTAGTTGGTACTCTGTTTAGAATATAAGCTGTCGTATTTAGTGTCTCTCCCCAAAGTGATTCCAGTAAGGTGAAATGACAAATCATACTCTCTACCATATCTTTAAGAGTGTAACACAAACTCAAACGTCACGATTTGATTGTGACCTGAACACTTGTACCATAATGCACCTGAATGAGTATTTTCAATTTTACGTTTAGTACCACGTGATTCTGTATTAAGGATTTCATTATAGGTGGCCACAATATCAAGTAAATACTGATTATCATAAATCAAAAGTGAACCAGTTCCAACAATATCTGAATTAAAAGACAAACAGAACTTATTGTTTCCAAATGAACACAAATAACATAATTTGTCCAAATAAGAAAATGAAACCAAATTCCGTCTAAATGACGGCACAACAAAAGTGTCTTTCAAATCCAAATAAAAAACCAGTACTCAATAACAATTTAAAATGTCCTATAGCTTCCACCTTTACCGATTTACCATCTCCAACATAAATCCATCTTTCAAAATCAATTGGCTTCCATTAGTTTAGGCAACCCTTTCTTTTCATGCCAAACATGATATTTATCACATTTCTTCTTTATGTGTCCAGTTTTATTGCAAAAGAACATTTGTTTTATTGAGTTTGTTTCTTTTGTTCTGGACCCTTAGCAGCTTCTTTCTCGAGATCCTCTGATCTCTTTCTTTTGCCCTTAGCCTTGGAGGTGCTTGCAAAATGAGCACTTTCTGTCTTATCTTGCTTTAGTCTTTCCTCTTGTATGCAATGTGAAATAAGCTCATTAAGAGACCATTTATCCTTCTGACAGTTGTAAGATACCTTAAATTGATTAAACATTGCAGGAAGAGAAATCAACATCAAATGAATGAGCAAGTCTTCTGAGAGTTCAAGCTTTAGTGTCTTGAGTTTAAAAACAATATTAGACATGCTCATAATGTACTCCCTGATATTTCCTTTGCCTTGATATTTCATGAAGATCAAGTTCTGAAGAAGAGTGCTTGTCTCCGCCTTATCGCTTTTTGCAAAGCGCTGCTCAATTTCAGCAAGAAATTCTTTGGCACTTGTGATGTTTTCAGAAACAGTGCCCCTAAACACCCCCGGGATGCCGCACTTAATGATCATTAGACTCATGCGATTTGAGCGATCCCACTTCTCATAATCTCTTTTCTATTCAGAGGTACTTGAATCAGTAGGAGTAGGGGTTGCTCGATCCTTAACGCAAGATCCATATCCATGCAACTAAGAACAATATCAATGTTCTCTTTCCAAGTCCTTAAAATTTGTTCCATTGAGGATCGAAACGAATTTAAATTGTCGGATACGAAGCAATTGTAGCTGAATTTAGAACACGAGAAATAAACTAATTATGCTCACATTATATAAAAAATAAATAATATATATTCAAATAGTGGTTTAACCCATCTCAAGACACCAAATGCACCATCAATATCAAGTCTTTGGACAAGTAATATTAACTCGCTAGAGGTATCTTGTTGTAATAATCAAACATTGACAATAAAACACGTCCAACAACAAACCAATCTTTGGATTGATTTATCATCGACAAAACAAATCCTTATAATTATCACATGTTTATCATTACAAGTGTGTATGCAATTCGGCCAAATATTAATCTTCCTTTCGGGCCTACTAATACTCGCATGAATATACACAAACACTAACATTCAATATTTTTCATGAACTCGTCCAATTCAAGAGAAGTTACTTTGGTGACTTCTTGACTCAATTTGCTCACAAAAAATATTAAACTATCAAAAATTGAATATTTTATTTATATAACAAAACTAAATATTTAATATTTGCAAACTAATTCAAAAGAGAATCACCTCATTAGAATTCTACTAAGGATGAATACCTCCCTAAAATCTCATTAGGGATGAACACCTCATTTGAATAAATCAAAGGATGAAAAAAGGCCTCATTTTCCACCAATACATAAAGAATGAACATCTCCCTAAAATCACACTAGGGATGAAACATAGATAGTTCTGAGTCTCTTTAGCATACTGCTCTAAACCCTAAAAGGGAATTAAACAGTAATCACTCAAACCCTAATTTAACATCAAATTTTCCTTAAATTCATAGGGGATAGAGACAATAAAATAATAACAGCCACACATGTGGAAACATTTACCAGTTGCCTAAGATCCTCTATATTGGGAATTCCCCAAACACCACTCCCAATTCCAAACCCATAAAATTAAATAAAAACAAAAGATTTAAAAAAGAACAGAGAACCCAATACAAAAAAAATTGAAATTTGAAACACTGTTTCTTTCTCAGTAAAACTCGAAACTTAAACTGAAACAAAAGGGAAAAATGAAGAAGAAAAAGAATCCATAGCTTCCTCCACGGTTCCATCAGCAAGCAGAATCAGATTGGGAATGTTACCCCCAAATTTAAATTTTAGGGTTTACAAAAATTAGAGATTATCCTCCACTTAGGGTTCATAAAATTGGGTAATTTGAATTGTTTAAAACAAAATTAATCTTAATTTTCATAATTAGTGGTTCTATAAATTAAACAGAGACATGAATCAAATATGGGCTGACTCGATACCAATTGTTGGAAAAACAATAATAATAATAATAATAATAATAATAATAATAATAATAATAATAATAATAATAATAATAATCCCGATTTTGATTCTAACGATCAAACATAAACATAATCTCATACTGATAAACATGCTGTAAACTGAATGCGAAAGCGTACCTGAATTAGCCATAATGATGATGTCTTTGTAGAGTACTATATTGATCATATAGTCTTCCACCTGAAGAGCACCTGTATTTCCCTCTTAATTTTCTCTCTTGATGAGGATAGAAAGAAAGGAACGAGACTGATACTTACGTTCTGTGTGTGTGCTCCCAGAAGGGGAACATGACCCTTTAGATAACTAGAATTAGGTTAATTACTTAAGTTTTAGTATTTCCAATTTGGCCCCTCATCAAATTAGAAATTGCTCTATGGTCTCTACATAATTTTATTTTCATGACATATGCCTTTAGCCAAAACTTTAATTTAGTCAGATCACTTTATTATTTGGCTTAATAAATAATGACCCTAACACATTTAAATTATGTATCATATATATACATGACCCAAATTTTGCCAACATGTTTTTTTTTTCATATCGATAGTATGAGTGTCTTAACAGTGAGAGTGAGTATAGTAACTATTTTAGTGGGTTTAACAAATCACATTTCCTTTTCCTTTTGGTTGTAATGTGCTGAGAGTTGATTGGTTGGTTGTGGGAAATAACATATTTGAAAGCTTTGAGACTCGTTTAACAATACTGTGTATGTTATTTTGTTTTTGTGTGGTTTGAGTGTTTATTGTGGCTATGGGTGGTGAAATATATTGTGTATGGTTTGTTGTCTTGTTTTCAGTGTTTTAGTTGATTGGATGTAAGTTGTTTGATAAAATGTGTGGTTATATTGGTGATGATGATTGTGTAAACATGTTATAACCAGATATACGACTAGCCATAGACGTACGAGGACTCATAGAAAGGTGTGTATGCATTGATTCCTTAATTTGACTTCTTTATAATCAATTTTAATATTAACACAAAATTTCATGCATTCTTTTTAATATGGTTATCACTCATTATGACATAAACAGTTGATGTGTGAAAAGTGTGAATGTCTTCCTTGTTATTTCTAATGCCCCCATGTGCTAATTTGAAGGACTGTATCATTGCATTGATTCACTCTCTAATGTGAATAGAATCCTTTTCAGATGTGCTAACTTAACCAATTTATTGATCAAATATCCTCATTTTTCAAATGTGTTAACCACTTTTCATGACACAGATGCAAGACTTGGTCATTTCACGGAATTGTTGACTTAACCAAATTTATGAAGAAAGAACCACTTTTTTTGAGTTGTATTAACTATTGTTGACACATATACAAGACTGAGCTTAGTCTATTGTAATTGGTCATGGTAGGCCCCCATGTGCCAAACATAGACTTGTAAGCTCCATGGTTGCAATACTTTCACTGGTTGACCATTTAATGGTATGGACTTGATCCTTTCACGAAATTGTTGACTTAACCAAATTTATGAAGAAAGAACTACTTTTTTGAACTGTATTAACTATTTATGTTGGCACAGATGTAAGACTGAACCTAGTCTATTGTAATTGGTCATGATAGACCCCCATGTGCCAAGTATGGACTTGTAGGACTCCATGACTGCATTACTTTTACTGACTCACCACTCAGTGGTGTGGACTTCATTCTTTAATGGGGTTATTGATTTAACCAAATTTATGAAGAAAAAACCACTTTTTTGAACTATATTAACCATTTATGTTGGCACAGATACATGACTGAATCTAGTCTATTGTAATTGGTTATGGCAAGCCCCATGTGCCAAGGATGAACTCGTAGGACTCCATGACTACATTACTTCTACTGACTTACCGCTTAATGATGTGGACTTCATTCTTTCACAGGGTTGTTAACTTAACCAAATTTATGAAGAAAAAATTATTTTTTTGAATTGTATATTAACTATTTATATTGACATAGATATAAGAGTGAACTTAGATTATTATAATTGGTCATGAAGGCCCCCATGTGCCAAGCATGGACTCGCAGGGCTTCATGACTACATTACTTCCACTGCTTGACTACTCAGTGGTGTGGACTTGGTCTTTTCACGGAATTGTTGGCTTAACTAAATTTATGAAATAATAACCATTTTTTTGAATTGTATTAACAATTTCTATTGGCACAAATGTAGGACTGAACCTAGTCTATTATTGTATTGGTCATGGCAGGTTCCCATGTGTCAAGCATGAACTCGAAGGCTCTATGGCTACATTATTTTCACTGATTGACCACTCAATGGTGTAGACTTGATCATTTCATAGTTATTGACTTAACTAAAATAATGAAGAAAGAACCACTTTTATAAATTATATTAACAATTTATGTTGGCATAGATGCATAACTGAATCTGATCTATTGTAATTAATCATGACAGGTCCCATGTATCAAACATAAACTCGCATGACTCTATGAGTGCATTACTTTTACTTACTTACCATTCAATGGTATGGACTTCATTTTTTCACATAGTTGTTGACTTATACAAATTTATTAAAAAATAAATATTTTTTTAAGTTTATTGTAATTGGTCATGACAGACCCCATATACCAAAGATGGACTCGCAGTGCTCCATGGTTACATTACTTTCATTGATTAATCAGTGGTGTGGACTTAGTGCTTTCATGGAGATGTTGACCAAATTTATGAAGGACTTGGTCCTTTCATAAACAATTAATTAAAGTAACACTTAGGGTAGAAAAATAAAATATTCATAGTGAACAAAACCAGAAGTATCGCCCAGAAACGCAAAACCAAACACAAAAACAAACTGCACCCAACCTAGTGCACGCCACCCACGACACCAGCAGGATTAAAGAACAAAACGGAGAACAGACTGAAGGACAATAGGATGCAATCGCGGATGAAAACTACTGATGAAAGAAACGCGATTTTGTTGCTGCTTCTTCCAGTATCTTTGTTTACATTTGCATTGTTTCCTTCTCTACATTTTGAGGTTAGAGCATGCCAACTACGCCACCAAAAAGAACGAATCCGAGAAAATAATAAAGGATAATCACATAAAATTATCGATGAATAATGATTTTGTTACTCCATTATCGTTGTTGTCCCCTTTACATTTTAAGTTTTGACTTGTGCTTATTTTAACTTTTTAATTTTTTTTAAGTGCCACTATAATATAAAATAATTAAGTGTACCAAATAAACTGTTGTCTAATGGATAGAGTAGAAAACAAGGTGTGCTGCTCATTACCCCTAATAAAAACAAGCGTAGGTGGTGGTTGAAGCACCAACACCACCAACAGTATCAAGCTGAAAAGCAACAGCAAGATGTGGATGTGTGTACGTACTAAACTGTAGAGGGTAGGGTCCAACATAGCCCATTAAGAATGCTATGGAGCAAGTGAGTGAGGCATTGGATTGAAGAGTTGAAATGTTAGCTCAGTGTGTAAGGAATGTCATGGCCCAGGTCACATGTCAGGATTCACCTCATAATTATCATACATAACAACCTACATCTTACAAAGTCAAGTCCTTCAAGTTCCAACAGCTGTTTCTCTCTTTACCAAAATTCATTATTCTTTTAAACAATTTTTCAATCTTTATCACTATTATTTTATTAATACATTTTGTCGGCGAATATTCATTTATTTACGATTATATATATATATAAAAAAATATTACTCTCAGATTCAATTGTTACAAAACTATGGCTCAGATCCACCTAGGAATCAAGACACAGCACCATTAATAAGTCAAGTATGTCCACAGCGTGAAAGGGATTGTTCACGTTACTGGTCGCAGTATTTTTGTTCTTTTGTGACATGGTTTTTTTCAATTTGTTTAATTAAATGATGTTCTAATTTTTGGTATTGTCTTTCTTTCGTTTCACCATCCACTTCACAGTTAATGAACGCTGTCTTTCCTTCTTCGCTAATTATTATCACTAACTAATCACTTTTTTCAATTTGGCTTATTTTATCTCTTTTTCTTCCTCAATTTTTTTCTTTCTATGTTATTATTTTAATTAATTATCACATTGTATTTCACTCCCTCGGCAGTACTTTCTTCATTCCACTTATTATCCGATGCTGAACGTTTTTGTTGTTCGTTTTGTCAGACCTTTCTGATTTCTCCCAGTGGAAAAAGGAACAATGCTTCTCTTTCACCTGCAAAGCTGTCAGCCATGGATTTTGCCACCAAAATACACCCATCTGTCGTCAATCACTGGCAATTCCAGGCACACCCTTATATTCTCTCTTTCTCTCCACAGACACGCACATATAGAATTGGGAACAATTTATGTTACCTGTTGTAGTTTCATGTTATCTTCAATGGATTTGCATGTCTCAAAGTTAGAAACCTTAGAACTGGTTAAATAGGTTTTAGAGGTGGTGTTAGAAGAAGAATTATCTGTTTAATTGCTTATGATACTTCACAGGAGGTATATGCCCTGTCACTTCAGCTGGATTAAATCCTCAGCATTACATATGGGCGGTCCTAGAGGGCACGCTGAAGGTGAGCTCCATGAAGCAAGAGAAAACAATATGGGACTTTATTCGTTTAGTTTTTATTCACTGAAATAATGCTGCTTTATTGAGTCTACAAGATCTTAAACTTGTCAAAGTTAAGTTTTTGTAGGATAAGATGTTCTTGTTGTTTATCATTAAACTGAATGGAGATTTGTGTACCTACTTAAAATGTCATTTATTGCATCATTATCAAATGGAAATCCAAATTTCACTCAAACAAAATCTTGTATTCAATTGTGTATATCTAAAATGGCCTAATCCATTTTTTTTCCTTATAATTTCTACCATTTTATGAGTTACTGCTGGCCTTCTTTTCCTCTGCCAACAAATATTTATAACAGAACAACTAGTTCCATGAATACAGATAGGTTTTTTTTTACCAACTGATAGTTGTGATATGCATAATTTCATATTTTATTGAGGATGATGGCTTCAGATTTCAAGTATTTGGAAATATTTGAGATTCAGAAGACCATTAATTGTCATTAAGTGAAGTAGATAATATGTTGTGTCACTTGTGTTTGATAGAGCCTCGTCTAATTGAATAGGACAGAGTCAAGTCTAATAATTGTAAACCATAGGACAGAACCAAGTCAAATTATTAAATTTGGTCAGAAATTGAGGCAGTACTTTTCTTACTTATTAGCGTACATGGTTCTTATCGTCCTCTATATATTTTTTATGAAGGCTTTTTCATATGGTTTGATAAGTTTGTTACTTGTTCTGTGACCAATTCTGATGTATTGTACTCTTCTCTTCTCATGTCATGAAATTATAAAATGATTGATCCAAATAGCTCACAATTCTTAAATTGTTTACGTATGTTATTCTATCAATTAATTCCTCAACTATGTAGTACTTTAAGCTTTAGTTTGTTGTGGTTGTTTGTCTGATTATGACGAGAGGAACATTTTTCTGTTAACTATGCTAGCTTCATTAGAAAAGAAAGGAGAAGATTATTTCCACTTGCTTTCAGATTGGGCTTATGATATATGCATATAACAAAAGAAACTCAAGAAAGTGTGAAAAGATTAGTGATTCACACTTCCAATATCATAAAACTTCATTTCCATCATATCTTAAATTTATTTATTTTTGGTATGTTTAGATCTTAGTGGATTTTTCAAGATGGATATATCTACTTTTTTTTAGTTGAAATTGTTTTTTTTTTCCTGGAATATTTCTTTCCATGAGCTTCTACAATGTCTTAGTGGAGTTTTTGATCTCTAATCAACTATGTTTATTCTTTACCCTTCTTTCTTTTGTGAGAACTTAATTTTGTTGGTTCAGCTTTAAATATTGGCCTTTTTTGTTGTCCATCTTTCTGTTTCCTATGATATTCTCTTTCTTGTTTGATTTGAAATAATGTGGATTAATTTTGTTGGCTGTTCTTACCTAAAACTAAAGGTGATGAATTGATGAAATCCCTGTAGGGAGATGGGACGTTGATTCTCACAGGTCAGAAGTTAAGTCAAGTTCCAACACTTACAAACATATCCCGGAAAATTTGGGCACTGAGTTTGTTTCGTTGAAGAAAAATAATAACAGTTCTCAGGTGAGAAATATATGATAAAACTTGGAAAATGGTATAAATTTGTTACAGTAATTGCGTTATTTTCTTTTGATTAAGTGCACATTGTTCCTTCCCTTTATTCTTGATATACGTTTTGTATTTTTCTTTTCAAGCATGCAGTTCAAGGTCCTTATTATTTAGGTTGAAGTGTTAATATTAGTGCATTTCCCTATTTCCTTATTTTGAAGCATGTTGTGCATGAGAACGACTATATTTTAGCCACTAAAAGTCCTTGACATTGTTCCTGTTAATTTAGTACTTGATAATGGAGCAAGTAAAAATCAATGATAGTGATATTGGCTAAAAGAAAATCCTTGTAGGATTGCTTGTTAAATATATTCCACGAATGACTGTTTCTTTTGTGCAAGTAAGGATTTTTGAAAATATGTTTTCTACTGATTATTTGTCTATGGTAATATCATCGTTGCATCATACTCAAGTATGTTGGATAAATTGATGTATCATCGGATTTGACTAGCTAGACTTTGCATCACTTAGTGCTAACTAAATCTCTCAAAATACAATATATGCTGCAGGGTCTGCAGCCTAGAAGCATGATACAATTTTTGTCATTGTACATCACACTGAGATTGACCCGTAAGCAGTTGTGTGATCTGATGATAAAAGTTGGCCACGCAATTCTTCCATATGTGTGTCAGATTCAGATTGCAACCAGCTTGCCTCTTGCTTGTGTCTCTAACACCTTGAATAAACCTAAGCCTCTTAATTTAGATGTGTCCTTGCCTTCTTTTCATGATATTAGATGGAGCTTAGCACGGTTGTTGTATTTATTTAACATCCAGCTTGAAAGAAATGTTGCCACGTAAGTCAATCACTTCATTATTTGGCTGGGAAATTTTCTGTCTACTGGTTAAGAAATTTGAAGATTCTCACTTGATTAAAGCCTTTAAAGTAGCATTTTTTATATACTTTTGGTGTGTTTATCTTGGTATACAATATTTATATTAATTTAGCAGCATTAAGATGTTATGATATGGCTTTGAGGCAAATGATATGCTATATATGGGACCTTGCAAATGATTTGCTTCGTGTGCTATTTAGCATATTGTCTAGCTAAACTGGCTTTTTTACGTGAAGTAACTTTAGCTACCATTTTATCATTGATTTTGGTGAATAATTTTCATGAATTTACTGTAAACAGAACCCAACTGTCTTTGTGAAAAAATTGCAGTCTTTGGAATTTATGGTCATCTATTCGTGCATTATTTGTTAATCTTGGTGGATTTGAAATAGATAGCTTGTTTTATGTCATAAGACAGTTTGCTAGCACCTTTTGGTAAAACTCTTGTGAGCTTTTAGGGAAAAAAATTAGACAATTCTCGATAAACATGGTTATTTTTCAAGGATTTAGTGCATATGGTTAGGGATGGAGTGGAACACAAAATTGTTGTAGGAACTATCCATTCTTCAAAACATAGCTCTGGGTAGGAAAATTTGCATGCTTCCTTGGGTGCTGTGCTTTCAAACACTTGCACTACTTTATTGCAGCTATTCCAAAGAAAGGACCATGGAGCTTACTTATTTGTGGCTAAGAAGGCTAACTGAGAATTTTCCTGAACACTTTGTAGAATATGTATATTGAGTGGCTTCAGTCTGTGAATTGAGTCAGCCGATTTTGTTTATGTTACCAACTATTTTGAGGTAATTAAAAAACTAATGATATATACATTCTTGTCTGAAACAATCATATGGACTCTTTCAGGTTCTTTGTGGTGCTCCTTATGGCATGCTTCTCGTTTGTTATTGTTGGTGGTCTCCTGTTCTTTAAGCTCAGGTAGTCATAGATAAGTCACTATTTTAAGAGTGCTCTCACGTCCAAGTTCAATTTTTATTGCTCTTCTTTTACACTAACTGTGTTAGATCATGGCAGCTTAAATTATGATGAACTGTTATGTTTGTTAATCTGGGTCAATTTTAAATTATCCAGGGGTAATAAAAATTCTCTGGAAGATTGTTTCTGGGAAGCCTGGGCATGCCTTTGTTCATCGTCTACTCATTTAAAAGTATGTTGGTTTTGTTGATGAATTTGTAATCTGGTGTTTTACGCACCCCTTTCACATTGTTTATAAGCATTTACTGTGTAACCAAATAACATACCTTTGTTGATCTACAGCAATCAACACGTGTTGAGCGTGTTATTGGTTTTCTTCTTGCAATATGGGGTATATTGTTTTACTCTCGGCTTCTAAGTACGATGACTGAACAATTTAGGGTAAAATCTGAAGCATTAAGCATTCCTTAAACATTATTTTCTGTGTGTACTATTAATTTTCAGTCTTCTTAACAGAGTAATATGCAAAAGCTCAGGGAGGGGGCCCAAATGCAAGTTCTAGAGACTGATCATATCATTATCTGTGGCATGAATAGTCATCTTCCCTTCATATTAAAGCAGTTGAATAAGTATCATGAATTTGCTGTGCGCTTAGGCACAGCTACAGCTAGGTAAATTGTTCAGACAAGGTAGTTGCTCATTGCCCTTATCTTGTGTCCTGATTGGTGGCTTCAGCAATATGCTTTTTCATCTCTATGCAGGAGGCAGAGAATCCTTCTTATGTCTGACCTTCCAAGAAAACAGATTGATAGAATAGCTGACAGTATTGCAAAAGATTTAAATCATCTTGATGTCCTTAGCAAGAGGTATCAATGCTGGGTAATTTCCTATTTTAATCATGGAAACACCTTTTATAGAATTAAAATTTGTTTCTTCTCTTAAGCCAGAGACTTTTCTGCTCTATTTGTTTGATCTTGTTAAATGTTCCTTTAAAAGAATGTAAAATAGAGTGAAGCAGTGGGTGTCTTAAGATTATTATTTGTGTCTAGTTTCTCTTTACATCCATCTTGTTTGCTTATGAGAGAAACTTAGTTCCTTTAGCTTTAATTTTCAATTGGAGAAGTCAAGGTCATCGACACAATAATATTCTGTGTTGCACTTCCACTGATATCTGATTTTAGAGATTATCGAAAAAAGTTATTAACATTAATATATATGTTATCACCACGGTAAGTAAGAATAGTGAAGTACCCATCCAAGCAGTGTGCTCCAATCATATACACCAAAAAACTACAGAACACAGCACCATCATGGAACTTTCCTTTTCTGGCCCTCCTAACCTTTCAAAGTGAATTAATAAGAATTAAGAACTGCATCAAACAACTCAAAGTATACTCACAAACCCAACATTTAGAAAATTGTGAGTGTTTATTACTGTTACGTAAAAGCAAAAGTAATGAGTCATTGTTGAGTTGATTTAAAACTTGTTTCCTTACATGTCTCATATGTTATTTAGACTCAAGAACACACCATAATAGTTCAATTTTACTAGAATAATATGGTTTATAGACCAGAATTCTAGAACAATGCCTAAAGACACAAATACTACAGAAACATTAATTATTCAGATCCCTAACTTCCTAAATAACTATATAAAGACACAAATATTGCACAAACGCTAATATTTTGGGCTTATTGAGTTTTGGTCTGCTTCTTATCCCTTCTCATAAATTTCCTGAGGTCTATCCTGAAATTTTTGGCTTTACAGTTGCAGCCTTAGTTTAACAAAATCATTTGAAAGAGCAGCAGCCAACAAGGCACGTGCAATAATTATACTGCCAACAAAAGGGGAACGGTAAGAGTTGATCTACTTAGCTTCTTGTTGTCAGGTGGTTGTAGAGCATGTTAAATTGAAATCACTAGACTTCTTTCCATGAATTTATTATTTAAGAACATTTGGCTTTATAATAATGTTAGAAAAAAGTTGTTATTTGTAATTTTATTAAAATGATCTTAGGCATAATGGTTATTGGTTTGAATTTTAATTATTAGTGTCTGCTAAAGTTATTATAGGGGAAGGGATGAGAGATAGCTGAAGGCGAGAGAGAGACATATGAAATAGGGAATCACTAATTTGAATGATTAGGCATCATGAGTATGTATTTCTTTTATGCATAAAGCTAAAGTCACTAGTTATTTTCGTCCCAGCCCATGTCCTGATGAATCAGGGACTAATTTGAACACATCTTCTCGAGCTAGATCATAAATGTTGATCAAGCATAGCTTGTTACAACTAAACTAGTTATAATTGCAGATAAAGATTTTGTAAAAAAGAATTTCAGTTGCTTGATTGCTGGATATGTTTAGCAGCTTGATTACCACTGCATAATTGCACTTGTAAGGTGTTTGGCAGAAAATGAATCCACATCAACTCACATGTTGTTTATGCCATTGTATGATATTCAGCTTCAGCACAATAGCTTGCAGCTGCATTCTTCTTGCTTTTCCATGAAAAAGACAAAATACTGAGCACTGTTTTTTTTGGTGCACAGAATATGTTACTAGTTAGTTAGAGCTTCTGAGTGGGTTGTATATGGTGAAGACGGGTCCTGGCTTGTGAGACTCACAGCAAACGTAGTGTCTGACAATAATATAACTGTCAAATTACTCAATTTTTCCTTAAACCTCCTGTATTTCTTTGGGTCCCTAAGTTCTGTTTCATTATCTGCGATAAATTTCACATGTGGTTCTTTTGGTATCTCACAAACTATGTTTATCAAACCATTTCAACAATGTGACATAATCATGGTATTTGTTCTTTACCTTCAGCTATAGACACAAATTTTGTTGAGTAGTTTGTCAATGAATTCAGGGAAATGAGAAAATATTGAATAATGAACACTTTGAAGAATCGTTTTTGTTAGATAATTATATTAAGATTGTTGTCCTCACCTAATTTATTAGTATGTATACATGGTGTCACATAAACTATCAAGTTGCTGCATTCTGCATATGGCAATCCTATTCCCCTTTCTAATGTGCATTCTTTTCTCCAAATGGCTAAACTGGTTAACATTTGTTGTAGTAGTTGAAAAGCTTTTTGTCCGACGTTTCTGTCTATTCAATGTAGACTATTTACAAGCCTCACAGAGTTCATTTGTTCATATAAATAGCTTTAGTCATTTTAGTAGACTAGCTACTTTTTACTTAATTTTGGTTTTTTTCATGTGCTGAATTTCACTTTAGTGAAGCTAATGGATTTCAAATTGTTTGTATGTTAGGTATGAAGTTGACACAGATGCATTTCTTTCTGTTTTAGCCCTTCAACCAATTCCAAACATGGATTCTGTCCCCACTATAGTTGAGGTTTGTTACTTTTGAGCAGCTCTGTGTGAAACTAAAAAAAAGCAGAGATTAAATTTTATTTGAAAGTTTATTAATTATCAATATAGGTTTCAAGTTCCAAGACATGTGAGTTGATGAAGTCAATCTCAGCATTGAAAGTAGAGCCCGTAGAAAATGTTGCATCCAAACTCTTTGTTCAATGCTCTCGGCAGAAGGGACTCGTAAAGATCTACAGGCACTTGCTAAATTATCGAAGTACTTCATTTATGATCTCTACATTTCACGCATGTCATGTTTATGCAGATTGCTTGTTTTCCTAGTTCTGTAATATTTATTTTGTATATTTGTTTTATTTTCTGCCCAAATAATTCAGAATAGATTTCATATAAATTTAAAATGTTTTTTGATAGTTGTTATACATTTAGCAAGTTTCTATTTTTTAATAAGTTGTTATCAATGAAAATGAACGGTTGGAGAATTTCCTTAGTTGTTGGTACTCTTAGCCTCCCTTAATTGCAGTTTTGAAGTGATTTGTTTAGTCTTAAAATGCTTAGAGATATGACTTAAATAGAGCTTACAAAGTTCCAACAGTTATTACCTTAAAATCGATTTTGTAAGTTAAACTTTAAGCCCAAATTTTTAGATGATATTAGAGCCTATATTATATCCGATGTTGGGTCACTGGATTGCTATGCCCCAGCTTCATAGCCCTAGTAGACATGAGGTGGTGTGTTAGAAAGTTAAGTAAATTGTGGTTTCCGTTGGGTGCCTTAGTTGCAATCTCAAGGGGGTGTGTTTAGTCCTACATTGGTCAGATATCTGACTAAAGCTTTAACAATCCTTATATTTTATAAGTTGGTTTTGTGAAATTGATTTTGACTCTATTTTCAAATTCTAAGATGACCATATTAAAGTGCATTTTATTCCTTTTATTTTTTCTATCCTCTAATTTGGTATGGGGTTCCATTTTCTAGTTTACTTGGTATTACACTAAAGTAGACTGACATATTTTGCCTTAAATTTGAAAAAAAAATTAAACCTTTTATGATGTTTTCTCAGTTGATCTACATGTATTTATTCTTAAATTCTAATTATTAGTTCCACTTGCAGAAAATGTATTCAATCTTTGCAGCTTGCCTAAACTAGAAGGAATGACTTATAGGCAAATAAGACATAGATTTCAAGAAGTAATTACTTCACTCAAATGTAATTTGCTGACTGAAGTTTCCATTATAGACCCTCCATTAATTTTTTCTACTTTGGTACTATTTCAGGTCGTTGTATGTGGTCTTTACCGGAGTGGGAAAATTTACTTTCACCCAAACGATAGTGAAATTCTGCAGCAAACCGACAAAGTATGTAGACTGATACATAACTTACTCTAATGCTTGTTTATATGATATCTTTCCTGTATACCTTTTTGTCATGAAATTTGAGAGTTTCATGGTAAATAGCCCCATTTGTTATTAAATCTTATAAAGTGACTCTGATACAACTTTTTCTGAGCTACTAATTTTCACTTACGAGAAAAGCACTAAAGCATTTTTTTTTTCTTGAAAAATTTATGCAAGAATTCTAACTACTTTTAAAATATCCTTTTATTGAAATAACACTTTTTCTTCAAAAAAAAAAAAAAAAAACTTGAACAAATGGGAACTAAATGGTTGTTCTTATGAGTAAGTGTTATAACATATGAAAATATCCAATATTATTTTTTTATATGTTTAGAATATTATATTTTTCAAAGTATCAGACTCCTGCTTTATATCTCCTAGAATTGGTAACCATATTTTCTAATGTCAACTTGCTTCCATCTTAGTGAGGATCGTGACTAGTATAAACAAGATTTAGTGGTCTAGGTTTTATGATCTTATCATCACGTGTTGTAATACATCAGATCATATCAAGTCAATGTCAATCTCATAATATTTAGTCTCTATTCTTTACATTTGCTTCCTCTTTTCTTAAAATTCCATAACTTCAACAAAGGGCACAGGTTATTGTTCCACATGTTTTTAACCAACAATTGTGCATATAAGTTCCGATCACAAGAAAATCAATGATCAAACAGATGATAAACTGCAAGAAGAGAGTTTGGCTTCAGAAATTGGATTTGTTAAGGACACAGTAAATTTTATAACCTTGACTCCTTGGTATGATAAAAGAACTTGTTACCTTTTTGACAATTTCTCAAGAGGCAGTTTTTCCACTGCAACACTTTGGCCTTCTCAACTAGATGTTCACCTAGGTTTTCGTGCTTATTACAAAATAACTTTGCCTTATTTATATTTTGTAAATATGTAAAAAGAGTGGGAGTGGTTGACCCATGTTATGTTATGTTATGATTAAACTGTCAAATTGATCCAGTCTAAACAGTTCAAAGTTTACATTTCGAAACTAGAGGGAGCCAAAGTCTAATAATGCCTAAATGCCTAAATTACTCTGTATGCATGACAATTTAAACCCTAGTCTGTCTTGGGGTTTAGAAATGTATTTTATGAGCTTTACGTTTCTTTTTTCGTTACATTAAGGTATTGTAAAAGTGAAAAATAATTGAGTGTTTCTTAAATTTATTTTGCTTAAATCTTCATAACTTTAGGTTGCATCTTAATTCAGTAGATTCTTGTAGTTCCAATCAGATTAATCTTCATTGATTTTTTTGAGCAATGATGTGTGCTACAGATACTATTTTCAAACTCACACTGTTGCTTTCCTGAAATATTGGCTGGGAATCAGGGATGGGGTTAGAGAAGAGAGACTCTGTATGGGAAAAATTGCCAATGGCTGGATCAAACCTGACCACTGCCAGAAGCCATCCAGTCCACCAACAGGACAATGGCCTGTTGATTAAATTTTATTTTACATTAGTTAATTGTCAAAGCTTACAAGTTCACTTCTGATACCACTTACCTTTCCTTGTTAGGTATTGTTTATTGGATCCCTTCGGAATACTAAAAATCCAGAAGTAACTCTAAATGGGAAAGAAGGAACACATGTAATTCAGAATGAGGAAATACATGAAAAGGATGTGGAACATGCCAACAAAATGAGTAAAGTAAGACTTGCTAATATTGTAAAACGTCCTAATAGATCAGGTTCCAAGGTATGGCGCTTCCAGTTCTCTGTAATATACATGTTTTGAATGAGCATGATACCTACCATATGTATTATTTGAGATGTTAACCTTTATTGGTTATCATCATGTAGGCATCAGAAGGGAATGTTGGACCAAAAGAATGCATTCTTTTGCTTGGATGGCGCCCTGATGCTGTAGACATGATTCAAGAGTATGATAACTATCTTGGTCCTGGAAGTGTTTTGGTATGTCCTTAAATATCTGAGAATTAGTTGATAATTAGTTTGTTGTTTGACTGGGGAGAAAACAAAACGTAAATATCTTGATTGGTCCAGGAATTGTTTTGATAGGTTCTATATATTTGAATCTCTAACGTGGAGAAAAAAAAAACTGAATATAATTTTATGATATTTCCAATACAATCTCTGATCCATATTGATAGTCTAAACTTATTAAAGGGAAAAAAAGAACAAAACATAAAATCTATCCAAATAATGACAAATGTAATTTGAAATTTTTAATATATACAAGGAGTAGTCTATCCTAAATTAGTGCCTATTTACAACACCCCTTTATGTTGGTGAATAATGATTGTCAATCATTTCCCATTTGCTAGTAAGTTCTTGGAACCTCGCTGTGGAGAGTCTCTTAGTGTCTAGACTATGTGATTCTAAGGTAGTTGTTTGGCACATAGAACTGAATGGACCATTTGAATTTATTCTCTTCTGTTGCCCCCTTTTAGTAAAACTTTCAACCTTTGGTCCTGTTCATGTCCTTTTCAAAAAGCATATAATAGAACCCATGTCAAATGTTCCAATCCCATTTTAATATGTCTGCCAAATGCTGCACATGTTGCATATTGATGTTGTGAATCAAGTGGAGTTTTACTCTTATGGATCTCAGCCGGTTTACTGTTGCTGTATTTGTTTAATCTAAAATGCATTATCCCTCCAAATTACATACTTGTGCTGCTGATGTGTATTAATCTTGAGTTTGAACTACCAGCGGATTCATGACATTGGAGATTGTTTAGAGTTTAAGATACCGTGTGTGGTGTTATTTTTACGTTTTCCTTCTTTCTACATTATATATGCATTCACTTCGAAGTTTAATATTTACAATTTCTGGTTGTAAATTAAAATAATACGCAGGAAGTGTTATCAGACACACCATTAGATGACCGGATCACTAGGGCAACCAACATCAATGGTCATAACAAACTCAAGAATGTCCGAGTTTCCCATAGGGTATCTTCTCATACTGTAAATTGATGTATTCAAATTTCTCTCAGTGTTGTGCTGCTTTTGATAAGATCTTTCAATTTTGGCAGATTGGAAATCCCATGGACTATGACACCTTAAAGGAAACCATTTTGAATATTCAGAATTCTTTGAAGAATGAGGATCTTCCTTTGTCAGTTGCTGTCATATCTGACAGAGAATGGCTTCTTGGAGGTAATTATGAATAAAATTTGTGACTGAAAATGGCCTATCATTCACCAATATGGCTATTTTTTTTTTCAGATCCATCTAAGGCAGACAAGCTGTCTGCTTACTCTCTTCTCCTTGCTGAAAATATCTGCAACAAACATGGAGTTAAGGTGATATTTTTACCTTCTATCTCTTCTGCTGATATCAAATTATTCATTCGACATATTAGTTATTCTTACGAGATGGGTAGATAAAGCATAGTTGGATTGAATTGGATGTTTTGCAGGTGCAGAATCTAGTTGCGGAAATTGTTGATTCAAAATTGGGGAAACAAGTAATTCTCTTGTTTTGTTAAACCTTTCAAATTTTATATTGTGGTATGTTTTGACTATGGCATTATATACGATGCTGCAGATTAGTAGAATCAAGCCATCAGTGACCTACATTGCAGCAGAGGAAATAATGAGCCTTGTAACAGCTCAAGGTCATTAATCTTTAATCTCTTGGTTTTGTTTTCAATAGTCGTGGTCTATTTTATGTATCTTAAATTTATTTTTCAAACTTGAATATCAGTGGCCGAGAACAGTGAGCTAAATGAAGTTTGGAAAGACGTACTAGATGCAGACGGAGACGAAATTTATGTCAAGGTAATGTTTGTTCATGTTGTGATACTGTTATTCTGTAAACATTCCTCCCAAGAAAGGTGATATGTGTGCGACATTGCTGTCATGCCTTTATTTGAATTTTCCTTTCTTTATGCCCCTACATTCCTTTGGAAATCGTAATGAATAAATGATATAAATTGATTTGGCCCAGTTTACTTACAACATCAACCAATGTGATATGAACTAGACATTTTTTCATAAAAGTATATGGCCTTTAAATTAGAACATGAGCGCAACCTACTCTATAACAAACAAGCATTGCTGTTGTTGCAGTGCAGTTGACTCTTTTCTCTTTTTCATTGCAGAATATTGACCTATACATGAAAGAAGGAGAGAATCCATCATTTTCTGAGCTTTCTGAGAGAGCATATTTACGGAGAGAAGTAGCCATAGGTTATGTGAAGAACAAGAAGAATGTATGCCAACAATAGTCTAAATTCAATTTTTATACTTCATTTGAATCAACATGCTACTCACAAGACCCTTTTGCATTTTCAGGTAATCAACCCAGTTCCCAAGTCTGAACCTCTCTCTCTTGAAATGACTGACTCCTTGATAGTCATATCTGAACTGGAAGGAGAGCAACCAGTTGTTTTGTAATGCTGAAAGTTTAATCATGTCAACACACACACACACACACACACACACACATATATATATATATATATATATATATATATATATATATATATATATATATATATTTTTTTTTTTAATTCTGACCCCAAGGAATTGCCAATAAGGATGTTCAAATTCTTACTCTCCTATTTGCAACTTTTTGTTTTTACACTTTGGGTAATAATATCTCATTATATACAATCTCAAAGTGTGTTTAGATGGGAGAAGAGAGATGAGTAATACGGAAATAAGTAGGTCAAGTGGAAATAGATGACAAATAGAATTATTTGGTTGTAAGAAAAATATAAAAAATAGGGGGAGAGATAGAAAGAGGAAGAAAAATAGGTGAAAAATGGGACTGGATCTCACCATTTTTAATAGATTATTTCTCACTTTCTCTTTACCAAATATTAATACTAATTATTTTCTTCATTTATCTTCACTCATTTTCTCAACCAAACCCACTCTAACATATTTGATGGGACTCCAAATTTAGGAATCTAATTAAATATTGTTGGATAAATTTGATTAAAAATATTTATTGGAGAACAAAAAAAAAAATCAAAAAATGTTTTTACAAATTAAACTTAGTTTATACATAAACTAAAAATCAATTTTCGGAGAAGCCAATATAAATATATATATATATATATATATATATATATATATATATTTTTTTTTTTACAATTTAACTTATGCATTGAAGTCTCTCTTTGTTTTCATTTGTTTTGGCAATTTAAAATCAATTTGTATTTAAATTGAAAATTAAATTCTAGCTATCAAAAGCCGTAACAAATTACAAAATTATAGTTTTGTATTATCAATGTTTATAGAGTGGATTAAAAATAATAATTTTTAAAATTGAAGGGTTAAAAGAAGTAAATTTAAATTTTAAAAAATCGAGATATAAAAATACATTAATGTCAAAACTTTAAAATATTAAAAATTATGAATTAATGGAAAGTTGTTTTAATTTAGGCTTTGTTTAAGATGATTTTTAGTTTTTTTTTAAATGAAAACTACTCTCAATTTAAAAATTATATTCTTATTTTCAAAAGTTTACTTACAAAATGTGAAACTTGTTCAAAGAATATGGGAAGAAATTACTCTTATGAGTAATATATTTTAAAAAAAATATTTATAAATTATTTATCTAAATAAATCTATTTATTATTTATATATAAAATTTAATAATAAAAAATAAGTTTATCTAACATATCATAATATAATTAATTTTCTATTACTTATTTATTTAATTTTCTCTTTCAATTTTTATTTTTTATTATTTTTTTCTATCATCTTTAATATTTATTTTCCTATTTTTCTCTTTTTTATTTTCTTTTTATTATATTCTCATTGCATCCTTTTTTCTAATTAAAAATACAATATTTAAAGTAAATATTTTATTATTTTAAAAAAATAAATTATCCATGATAAATATTTTTTTAGATTATTTAATATAATTCATTATCATAACTCAATCTAATTATAATAAATTATTAAATAAAAATTATATTTAATTCATAAATATTTAATATTTTTTAATTAAATAAATAGTTGATTTATTATAACAAAATAATTTAAATTAATTATTTATATCATAAATAAAATTATTTGTTATTATAATAAATAAATTATTTATTATTATCATAATTTAAAATAATTAATTGATATTTTTTTATTTTAATATTGATTTTAAAAATTTATTTTAACACATTTTTATTAATTTTTAATATAAATAAGATAAGTGAAATAAAAAGTGGATGAAGAGAAAAAAATTATAAAAATAAAAATTATAAATATATCTATTTAGATAAATAAATAAATAAAGATTCTACCTTAATAATATTTAAAAAAATGTATTATTATTATAATATTGATTTCTTGTAAACAGAAAAATAAATCAGGTTCCATATAAAATACAATCAATTTCAGGCCAAATCTCTCCATACGGGTTGGCCGTGCGAGATAAGAGAGCAGCGACGGTACAACACAACAACAAAGACTAAGAAAACAGTGATGGCTCACGGCGCTTATACCAAGCGGCGCGTGAGCGCAACGCGCCGTTCCAACTCCAAGCCTCTCGGAGTTGCCAAGAAACCCAAGCCCTCCGTTTCCCTCAAAAACCAGATTCGATCCCTAGAGCGCATGCTCCGAAAGGTAACCCTAACCCTATTTGTATCCTATTTCATCTTATCGATTCGTTTCGCTTCATTCTTGGAATTGGTATAGCAGAATCTGCCTCCCGAGGTGAGAGAGGCGCAGGAACAAAAGTTAGAAGCACTGAAGAAGCAACAGGAGATTCACACTCGCCTAGCAGCAGAACGCAAAATTTTTTTACGTGACCGGAAGATCAAGTTCTTCGAGAGGAGGAAAATTGAAAGGCGAATCAGACGCCTCGAGAAACTGCACCGTACTTCTTCTTCATCTTCTTCTTCCCAACCTTACTCTGACCAACTTTCCGCTCTAAAACAAGATCTTCAATATGTCATGGTCCGTGTTGCGTGCTCTTTCTTTTTCTTTTCGTGCGTTGACATCACGACCAATATTGACCGAAAAAAACTTGTTATTATTCAATTTCAATTTGCAGTACTTTCCAAAGACTGAGAAATACGTTCCCTTGTTTACCGGCGGTGATGATTCGGAAATAGTTGACAGGAGGAATGGGCTGCGCAAACAGATTGAAGATAGGTTGAATGCAGCTGCTGCAAGTGGCAAGGATTTAGAAGGTTCATTGATTATGAATTTTGATAATCCTGAATACCATCATTTGCATGAGTTTAGAATGCTGGTACTCATTGAGAGCGTGGTTTTAGTTGTTAGACTTATTGATATGGGTTTGAAAATAAAATAATGAAACTAGATTGAAGCTCCGCCTTGCATTTATAAATATGCTTTTTTTTATCTATGCCACATTTGTGTTCGATCAAATGTCAACAAGATTTCGTGTTTCTGTAGCAGAGACTGGCAGTGAGGATGATGGTCTGTTGGATCTTAGTGATGACGATTTTTTCCTTGCTGGGAGTTCTAGTGATGAAGCAGATGCGGATGACGAATGGACAGACAAAAGTGCAAGGTCAGTGGAGTGGAGAGGTTTTAATACTTTAGCAATCATGTCAATGAGAATAAGATATATACCCTGTGTGCATTAACGGGAATTAGAATGTTAAAAGGAGAGTAGCAGAATCAACCTTTGTTGTTTGTGATGTTTGTACTGAAAATGGTGAAGTGGAAACCAGGTTTTCTGCTGTGGCTCTGGCATTTGTCCAACAATATTCTTGGGAATTTGAAATTAACCATTAAGATGCTGCAAACATGTTTTATTTTGATGAAATCCTGTTGGTTGCAGAGAGCAGGCTTCTAGTGCTTCTGGGAAAGGTGTGTCAGGCATGTCTAGTGATGAAAAAAACCAGGTCTGTAGTAAGAGTAGCAATTTTGTTTATTTTAATTTGCAATATCCCATAACATGAAATAGGTAGTAGCAAACTATTTTGCATATTTTGAATATCTCCACCCTTTTCATATAGAGGCAGATTTCTGCTAGAGCTTTGATGCCTCCTCCTCGCCCTTCAAAAATGAAATTGTCAAGGTTTGGGTCATCTTCTGGTCAAAATTTGTCTATACAGAGATCTGAGATTTCCACATCGAGCAACACATCAAATAGCAAAAGCAGCTCAGACTTCAAAGTAAGGGGACCCTCTAGATCTGGGACAGGTCATGGAAGTAGTTTAAGCTCCAACTCTGATGCTCACAAGCCTCGGAGGAAGAGAAGACCTAAGAAGAAAAAGAAGCAGGTTTATTACCTATGCCCAGTCTTGGGTTTTCTTAACCTTGGTTATTTATAGCAAATTATCCTCCTATTCTATTGTTGATAGGTAGGTTTGGAAGCATCTTTACACACACTTTAGTCTGGTAATGCCTATTTAGTTTATTCTCTTGCACATGTTGGGACTAAGTCTGTTCAGAGTGGTCAACTATGGTGCTATCACACTGCCATTGAGTTGCACAGCTCCACCTCCCAAGTCCTGTTATGATGGAGTAGGTAGGAATTACAGCATATTGTATTGCACTAATCTGGGGGTTAAAAATATCACTCAGTCAGTCTTTGTGCTATGTCCCTTTGACAAAAAATAATTTCTATGGCTGTCTCCTATTTCCGGCAGATGGGTGGTCTTCTGGTTGTGTGAGCCTTATGTGTGCCAGTGGTTCTATGGTTTGTCCACTTATCCGATTATCTGCTTGGCAGCATTTTTTGGCCTGGGCTGACATTTTCCTGCATGTTCTTTTTGGTGTCTGTTAATTTGGCTGTGAGCATTTTTTTGTCAGATAGTTTTTGGATTATCTGCAGGCTGCTACCCACTGAATGCTGTTCACTCTACTGATTCACACATACTATCAGACTGGTTTAGTTCTAACTATAATTGTTTTCTGCTCCCTTATTTGTTGTAGGCCGGATTCATACATGTTTCAGTTTTTCTTTGTGTTTTGTGCTTCACACAGTTCACAGCTCACTAATTTTGATCTCATACCCTCATTAATTTGTCTTGTATTCCTTCCTCCTCCTATATGCACCTTGACTGCTGTTGTGGTTAACTTGTTAATTATGCCATATATTGATGGTTATTGTTTGTTAATCATTACTTTTGAATGTAAATGAGGACATGACTTTAGTTTTTCGATTGTTTTCAGTTTTGAATATTTGGGTTGTACAAATTATTTGTATTCATAATCTTTGGCATAACTGCCATTTCACTGTGCCCATAGTATTTTTGGGTTTGGTGCTCTGTACTGACATTAATATTGATCACCATGTTTCTACCAAGGAATGCTCTTGAAATAAGTGTAGGATAATAAAATTATATATTATAACATCACTCTGCAAATGATTTCTTGTGCAAGTAGTTCCTTGTTCATCAAATGTATCTAGTATTTGCTTTGCTTTGCCTTGCCTTCTTTCTGTCTCTAATCGGGATCCTATTTATTATCCAGCTGTAGGCATGATGGCTAAACTGTGCATCGCCATGAACAATTTGGATTTGTCGTCATATTCATTCGAGATTCTTAAAGTTGTCTTACCTAGTGGGAGCCTGTTTCACACTGGTCAATATGATGATCATATGTGTTGACTTATTAGTTTAGATCAAGAATTCATTACTGTAGATTATCTTTTTTCTGCGGGTTCTTCAATTTAACTATGACTTACTGTAAATTGTATTGAATTTCTGATTTATCTGTGGGATAATGTTCTACCTTACAAGAGTATGTACTATCGGCATTCGACAAATATGGTGTGAAACAAATAGGCTTTAAAATACGATTTTTAAATGGTTTTTTCAAACAGTTCAATTCCTATCATTTTTTTTCTCTTCTATTCTTGATTGTACTGAAGGACATGTTTTCCCATTCGAAACAACTGTAGTTGACCATCATATTAACTTTTAATTAGGGAACTAATGGCAGTGGTCTAAAAATTATGACAATACAACAATAGTATGGATTAAACTAAATTTTTTCTTGGAACAAATTATAACTTCATCATCAGTAATTATAAATTCACATTGTTGAATTGCAGAATGAATTTATATGAATTTTATAAAATTATTAAGGTTCGAATATAAAATTGATTGATAATATGCGTAGTAGTTTAATATGTATTTAAATTATATTAAATGATATGAGATAGATGATGTTTTTTCCAATAAAGTCTGTCTGATAAGATAAAAGATATTTTTGACATACAATGAAAATGTAATTTTTGGTCTAAAATAATAATTGGAAAGATATTAAGTTTTGACTTTGATATTATATTAAAATTTTAATATAAAATTAATTAACAATACGTGGAGTAATTTATCATGTATTTAAATCATACAAAATTACATAAGACACATGGAATAATCTATTATGTATTTAAATCATACAAAATTACATAAGAAAAGTGATGTGTGACTTTCAACTAAAATAAAAATAAAATAAGATTTTTGTGTTATAATTGAATTATAAAATTTGAAGAATGAAAAATTTAAATTTAAATAATGTAAATTTTATAATAATTATTTAAAAGATTCTATGTTTAATAAGTGTTTTGTATTAATAGATAAATTATATTGTAAGGTAATATTTATAATAATTATATAATTTTTTTTATTAACGATAGTTTGATTAGTCCACATTTACAAAATATAAATTTGTGTCAATTTTTTTGACTAAAATACGATTATAGATTGATGATATTTTAAACATAACTTCTTGGAATAAAATATCCTAACTCAACTTGATATTTGACACTACATCTAATTGATATGTATTTTAAGTATAAAACATAGTTAAGTAATCAGAATTATTTTTAAAATTATGTTAATATAATAATTATTATAAAAATGAACAAATTTTTAACATAAAACACTATTTGTAATTAAAAAATAATAAAATTATTTATTTTAGTTTTATTCTTATAGTTATTTATTTATTTTTATAATAAGACATGTATAACTTGGAACTCTACTCATGTTCCACTGTTAATTTATCATACAATAAAAACCTTTGAAATTGACCTGGTTCGGTGGCAAAATTTGATGTTAATACAAACGGTGTTTATCCATCAGTAATTGGTCATGGGGAGGGTGATTGTTAAACAATAATAAGAAATTGAGTAGAAAAGGGGGAAAAGAAAAAGAAAAGGAGTGAGAAGCAATGAACAAAGTTGTACTAAACTAGTTAGGAAAGAAGTGTCTGATAATTGAGTTGAATTTTGATTGAAGTGCAGTTAGCTTAACATAGCATAGCTTAAGCTGGGACTAGGAGTGAGGGAGGGGAAATGGAAGGGAATCAGATCCGCTCAGTGTTGGTATTATTATTATCTGTAGCCTCTCTCACCGATGCGGCTGCCGTTTCTCCAGAAGAGGCCAAACAACTGCGAGACGAGGCTCGTGAAATGTTTTATCACGCTTTTAATGGATACATGGACCACGCTTTTCCCCTCGACGAATTGAAACCCCTTTCATGCGCAGGAGAGGATACTATCGGTGGCTATACCTTAACATTGGTTCCTATTCTCATCTCATTCTAACATTCCTTTTCAATCGCAAATCAAATTCATAATCTTCTTCGAAAGTTGGTTTACTAATTGTAATTGTAATGAATTCATAATATTAGATTGACTCCTTAGACACTTTGGCTTTACTTGGTGACCGACAACGCTTCGCCACCTCTGTTGAATGGCTTGGTAAAAATCTTCGCTTTGACATAGTGAGTAGTCACCCCATCCAATTAAACTCCAATTTTTATTTCTAGTGCCATTGTGCATAAGGAGAAAACTTTCCTACATTTTTTTTTTTTGCTTATGATTTAATTTACTTTGGGTTTGGTCGGGTTGCAGAATAAAACTGTTTCTGTGTTTGAGACTACTATCAGGGTTCTCGGAGGATTACTATCTGCTCATCTCATTGCCTCTGATTATGCTACGGTTAGTATGGTCCTATAGTTAATATGGTGTGCGGTATCAATTGTTGTACAATACATGCATATCTTATATTATAAAAAATTTAGAAGTGAATGGTGAGGACACCTTAAGCTGATGTTATTCTCTGTCAGATGTTGTTGATAGGAATACCGGATAGAAGGATAAGATCGGATGAGGTTATACTTTGCTTTCAAACACATGCTTTGGAGTTGTATTCTGGATTGTTAGATTTTTTTTCTTTTCTTCTTGTGAAAATAATTAGTTTGTCACTTATTGAACATTCATGAGTTTTTTTTCTGCTGTGTTTGTCATAGAACGTGGGAGCTTGAGGTAAAAGAAGTCTCAAAGATTAACCAGAGTGAATGGGGATAGTGTTGGAGTCCATGTTTCCTAGGTGGTTTGGATATGTTTGGAGAAGAGCCGTAGATGCTTTAATAAAGAGAGTAGATCGATGGAGGGTAGACAGTAGACCCTTTGCTAGAGTTAAAGGGAAACAAAAACTATACATATAACCATTGAAAGGTTTTAAAGATCATTGTTTTGTTTATAGATATGATTTACAATCCTACATGTTTACAAGATTTGATCCATGTAGCTGACTCCATTTAATGGTAAAAGGCTTGATTATTTGTGACGAACTATCTATGCATTTCCCGCATACTAAATTGGATTCTCATGTTGTGACTCATTTATCTTACTAATTCATATAGTCTTCAACTATTTTCTTCACATTTGTTGTCTGCAGGGCATGAGAGTTCCATCATATGATAATCAGTTACTAAACTTGGCTGAAGATCTTGCCAGGAGATTGTTACCTGCATTTGATACCCCTACGGGTATTACTCAATCTTACATAATTATGCTTGTCTTTTAGTAAGTTTGCTCTAATCATTTTTATGAATTCCAGGCAGGATTGCATTGCATGTTTTAGAATTCAATATATTATCTTTCAATTTTTCACTCTTGATGGTATTTTATACCACCATATCAATGTTATCAATTGTGGACTTCGGAAAATGGCAGAAAGCCATTAATCTGCTATATCATTTAGGGAATAGCGTACAATGAGTAGTTTTTGAAATATATGATATATATATATATATATATATATATATCTATTATATATGTAACTAAAATTTTATATTGTATGCAAATAAAAATAAAATGCAAAAAAATTGGCATAATATTAACTTAAAAAGTTCATTTGGATGGTGACTTGCTGGAGATGACAAGAGGATGTTAGATGCATGCTGCAACCACAACACGTATAGCAGCTGCAATAGCAGACAGTTGCTGCAAACTTTCAATTGTCCAAAGAATTCTGCAATTCAATGGTGCTATACTTCTGCTAAGCATATCTATTTAACAACACTGACACATGTATGGTGAGGAATGATTTGCTTTGTGGGTAATAATACTGTGTGTTTTTTGAAAAAACTCTGAATGGTTTGTATAGGATGTTTAATTTACAAGGACTGAAATTTTTGCATAATTTTCTTTAAGGAAAAATTTTAATCATGGAGAAAGCAGGCAAGTGCAGTGAGGGTGAGGATAATGTGTGCTGCAAATTGCAAAACATTAAAAAGAAAAAAACTAACAATTCAATGAGGCTTCTCATCTTTGCAAAAAGAAGAAACAGTTGTTGGTTTGAGAGCTTACCACTAGACCAAAAGCTATAGTTGATGTTCAATTCTAGTACCTATGATGAGATCCAATATTTTCACCATTACAATCACTGTAAATGAAGGGCAGTGAAGAGGCATCCTAAATCACAATCCAATTATTTACTTACCATGATGCAAAACTGCTCATTTTTAGCTTAGCTTGTTAGAGAATGTTGTTTTAGATCCCTACCCGTATGTTTGGAAGGGGGAAAGAAATCTGGAAGGAAATAATTTTTTGAAATTAAAAAATTTATGTTCTTTGGTTGAAGGGAAAATCAAGAGATAGAAGAGAGAAACGTGGACTTTTAAGAAACAAATTCCAATTTTTTCTCTCCTTATTTCGACCATTCAAATTTCAAATTTTATCTTCTCCCTTATTTTTCTCCCTCATCCAAACAAAGGATAATCATAGTTCATCATATGTTGACATTCATGTGCTATGGTTTTATGCAGGAATTCCATTTGGATCTGTAAACTTGTTACATGGTGTTGATAAACATGAAAGTAAGGTAAAACAACCTTCTCCTATGCTTCCTATGTTATGTTTAGAATATGTGGGTCTTCAACTAGTCACTGATCTTCTCCTATGCTATCGTGAGTGATAATTTCAAATGATATCTAAGAAACAAGTGGGCAAAAAATTAGAACATGGGTTGCTTTGGAAACTGTTTTTGCTCCACTATTTTCTTTTTGAGAAACAGAATATTTCTTGATATCAGTTCTCTCTTCTTGTTTTGTGTATCATATGTCTTGAACCTATTATTGTGTTTATATTGTGTTAAAATTAGTACTTTTGTGCTTTAGATAACTTCAACAGCAGGTGGTGGGACCTTGACTCTTGAATTTGGTGTTCTAAGTCGTCTGACAAATGACCCTAGTAAGTTTACCATTTTTCTTTTGGTCTAGAACGTGAGTTATTGTCAGTGAGACAATATATGAACTAATGAACTAGTGTTCTAAATAAACAAGAACTGAAGGACCAACCAAATGCAATCTTATATCAACTGTGAAAATAACTTTTGAAGTTATCAAAGATATTCACAAGTAAAAATATGATTGAAGTAGGCCAACAATGACAGGATTATATTTATGGCTTCTCTTTAGTGTTCTAAGCTTATGATTGTTTCTTCAGAGTTGCTGTATGTTTGCACTTGTATTTTCTTTTTGCTTTGAAAAATAAGCAGTGAGAGACCATGGAGCAACTATATTTTGATAGCAAAAAAGTTATTCCTACCCCTCTATCTCTTTTGATAGCAAAACAATTATTTCCAAGCCATTTTGCTTTCTCCCCATCTAGCTGGTCCAATGGAGCAAGCAATTATGGTCCAGAAGTTATTTCATCTCTTTCTTCTTGTATTCTGGGGGCTAAATAACGGACAGTATTGTTAGTCATTAAATAATAACATGATTAAAGGGATTTTAGTTGTTGTATGAACCTTGCTTATGTATGAAAGAGGGTCGGAGGGAAGGGAAAATATAGAGGCAAGGACAAGCAGGAGAAAGGGGAGAAGGCAGGCATTCAGTTTATTAGTTATGGGTGGCTGTTGTCATTAGCAGAGAAGGCATTCATCTCTTAATATTTTCTTTTCTGTTTCTGCATTTTCCAACTGTGGTTTTACTAAATGTTTTGAATTTTAGCCTTGTATTTTTTAGTCTATCATCATTTTCTAGACTTCACTTTCTGGGCTGAGGAGGGCACATGCCAACATGGTCTTGTTCCCATCTGTTTGTTTCTTTGACATACAGTTTTTGAACAAGTCACCAAGAATGCAGTGCATGGACTTTGGGCACGGCGTTCAAACCTTAATCTTGTTGGTGCTCATATTAATGTTTTTACAGGTGAATGGACACAAAAGGTACAAAGTATATTTTATTTTTTGAAATATTCATATATGCATACTTACATATTTGTGTGTGTATAATGACATTTTCTTCTTTGGTAGTGACATTATTTCTTTTTTCAGAGAGCAAACTTTTAAAATGATAGGACCATGAAATATATAGAATGTGATGCTCTACTTTCTGTACCAATTATAGTGCCTCTTATTTTTACTCATGTTTTATCTAAATGTTTACTACCTTGTAAAACACTTATACATGCCCGCTCTATTTCTCTGATCTAAATAAATAAAAATGGACCCTCAGTCCAAACTAAAACTATGTTAGTGATGATTTCTGTATAATCTTTTTCTCTTTCTATCTGTCATCCTGGTGTCAACACTCTAGGGATGGGTTGTCAACTTTGAATTAAACCCTATTTCTGCAGCCTTCTACTAAAAGATATTTCAAAACAAATATTTTAAACTGTAGGTGAGATTTATAGGCATGCTGATGGATTTTTTGTAAGGAGTTTTGAGGTTTGACTTAGGTATAAGTGTGGTGCAACTTGGCTAGAAGGTGACTTGACAAACATTGCCAAGTGTGATGAAGTCCACATAAGTTTGGTTTTTAGCTGATTTGTGCTGCTGTAACTCTGACTTAATTGATTTTGATGTTTTCCCTCATCCAAATAGTTTCCACTGTTCAGAGGACTGTTGCCATTCTGGGTAGTTCAAATTCTTTTGACTTTGGTTGTGTGAGACTGAAATCATTGAGACATGTAAGTGGGAGGATACCCATCAGGATTGTCTAACGTACTAGTAGCACTCATGATTAACTTCATCTCCCCTATGACCAATCTTCTGAGATGATGTTAATTATCATATTTTACAAGAGATGCTTACTTATAAATCTGATCATATTAAAACTCGCCAAGAAGTACTCGGAACTACGATCATTGGAGGAACAATACCTAAACCTATAGATGCTCCAAAATCTTTTCGATTGCTCGTTCGAGAATTACAATCTTTAGCTATGGAACTGAATCATTTCCTTGTATCTGAGAAAAACTTCCGGATTCGTAGGAAGGAAGCTTAATTGGACTGAATCCGAATTTTTATTCTATGATTGATCAGTATAAACATCAACAACTCTGAATTGGATCAGCTTCTCCTCAACAAATCAGTGCTTGGGCAAAAAGAATCTTACCTAATGGAGAGATAGTGGGGGAGGTAACAAAACCCTATACTACTATAATTCGTCCTCGTCTTCGAATTAATCGACACTTTTCACAAATTTTACGAACCGAGGCGTTTATTTTCATATTTGCCATTCCTTAATAAGTTAATCCCAGATTTTGGAAGAGAATAAGGTTTCCTTACATTTTTTAACTTAGAATTGTGGTATTTTCCATAAAATGAAAAGAATGTTGAGATTCAAAAACATCCTAATTCATTTGAATGTCTCAATATGCTGTCACTGAACATTATAATACAATTACAGAGTGGTGGAAAATTTGTAGTTTTTGTATCGTCACAAACATGATTTAATCATCAGCAAGCTACTCCCTAGTCTTGACATTGCTTGACATAAGTTTCTGTTGGAGTTTTTCATGAACAAAATCTCAATGAGTCCCAATATGCTTTGGGAGAGTTGATTGATTGTCACACCACAACTGAATAAGCAAAGCACTCTTGTAAATGTTCGCACCAAGTACTGACAAAATCATATCAACTCCCTTGTAGTGTAGCAATAACAATGTCTTAGATTCCGCACTGAATATAGCCACTGTACTTTGCTTCTTACTCCTTCATGAAACCAAGTTGCCCCTCTAGCAAGGACACAATAACTTCAAGAATACCTCCTATCTAGGTGACGTTGCAACAAACTATGGAACAGCATTTACTGAAGTTTTACGTTCTAGGTTTTATTTTAACTTGGGTATCCTTTGTTGACAAGCTGAAAGCTTTGTAGGCTTCCAGCTTCAGTGGAGTGTTCAGGATACAATGTAATAACTAGGGAAATGTTTTCATGATTTAGTGATTAGTTTCTTCTAGTGCAGTGAAATAAGAGTATAAGAGTCATTATGCACTTTGAGTACAGTTGTGGTTTAGCTTTGGCTTGTGTATTCTACTATATAGAGTAATTGATAACTGGACTTTCTCCTGTATTTGGAACCAGAGGGGCCTTGATGAGAAAAAATAGGTAATGATACATACTATGAATAGTATTTACGTTATTATTCATTAGAGGAAAACTACCTCAATATGTTTGAGTTATATGGCCGAAATTCTTCTGTAATTAAGGAAATTCATTATTACAATGAAGGTGACAAATTTCAACCACAGGGGATAAATACAAAAAATTAGCATCATATTTCTCTAAAAACAGAGATGCTGCTGCAAAGGGTAATAAGATTAAAAAATGTTCATGATAATGGTTGTAAGTTTTAGGTTGAGCATGAAAAAGGTTGTTGCTATTGATGTTGGTTGAATTATTACTTGAACTTATCTGTCTGTTAATCATTACTTAATTTGTTATTCATTTCTTTGCCTAGTAAATTACTTATTTTGCAGTGTTTGTGTTGCTTCTCAACTAGCTATTGGCTTAGTCTACTATTGCATTATTTGAGTTGTATATATTAAATAATTATTTATTGTTTCATAGCTTTAATTTGTATGGTTGTCCATGTGAAGGAGTGAAAAATATGCAAAATACGAAATTTATGTTCTTTTACAGTTTATAGATTCTGTATTCATATGTCATTGCCCCACTGACCTTCTCTGCCTGAATATGCCTAACATTTCAGTACGGACGCAGATTCTTCCAATTTATGTGTATCTATCAACAGCTGCTGCATCTATCTCTCTGTCTTTTTGCAGGATGCTGGGATAGGAACTAGTATTGACTCTTTCTATGAGTATCTATTGAAGGTTAGTATCAGAAATTTAGTAAGGTGGAGCTTCTATGGACCAAGTTTTACTGAAAAGTTAATTCCTAATTTCTTACTATATGCAAAAAAGAACTATGGTTTGATTTAATTTTTTAGAATTTAAGTTTTAAACCTAATTTTATCCTACAAAACTGGTTCATAAGATAAAAACGGTGTAAATTTTATAAGCCTTAAGTCGTATCTATTGTCAACATAAGACTAAACCACTACACTAGAGGCTACAAAAAAGCAGCCCACAAAGAAGAGGCATCTAAGGTGAAGGAAGGATGACTGCAATTAAGGCCGCTTTCCAACACTCTCCTGCAAACCTAGGGCTATTGGCCTACATTGTAGCCAATTTAGGTGGTCCAACAATAGATTTAGGATAAATTTTGATGTCATCTTAGAATTTAGGCTGAGGACTTTGCTCAACCTTATAAGACTGGTTGCAAGGTGACTGTCCAATCTTAATGAGCTCTATTTAAGCCATTTCTCGCATCAATATGAGACTAAATCACCACCCTTAAAGTTTCAACTGAGGCAACATCCAAAGAGATCACAATTAAGACAACTTTTAAAAAAAATTGATAAACTAAACATACTAGAGATATTTTATGATTTTTGTATACATATATTTTGTGATATATTTGCATTGCATACTTGTGTGTAAAAACACTTGTGTTTTGATCTGCTATACTATCTAATTTCATATTATTCCCATTTATACACATTTCCTATTATATTTGATTTAGGAAAAAAAACCCTTGCACTTTTTAATCAATTAAATAGTTTGTCTTTTATAAAAAAAAAATGTAAATTTTAAATTTCTTCCTGTCCCCACCAGAAACAAACGAGTAAAATTGTTCAGCATGTTATTCTTCCTATTACTATTCTGTCACTTGTCTGAATTCAATGAAAGGATTTCCCCGGGATTCTTTTCATGCTCTACGGTCTTCTTTTCATGCTCAGCATTAAGGACTGTAATTTTGTTTACATCTTCTAAAATAAGTCTACTCGATTATGCCAACTTATTTTCGCTTTTCGGCTCTATATTTTACTGATATGATGTGTGATTCATTGATTCTACAACATATAAAAGATGTGGTGCTTAAATTTAAAGACCCCTTTTAAGAAAAATTGTACGATGAAACTATTGGTTAAAATATTTTCGACTCAGGGACATTATACCCAAGTTATTAAGCCATTTAGTGGCTATTGATCAATCAACATTTTTTTGTTTTAAACCAGGTTGAATAATTTCTCTGGAATTCCATTTCCTCTTTGTCATTTTTCCTTTTTTGGGCATTACTTTGTTAGTTGATATATACATAAAGTTCTCTGATTTTTTTTTCCATGCAAATGACTTCAGGCATATTTATTATTTGGAGATGAAGAGTACTTGTATATATTCCAAGAAGCTTATGCTGCTGCTATGCATTATCTTTACCATGACCCTTGGTAAAAGCTTTTGGCTAGTGTGCCTCCCTGTAAATATACTTGGCTAGCTGTCTATTTTTCTTTGAAATGCATCAGTATGCATATTTCTAAGTATTTCAAGATTGAAACAGAGATTTGTGTTTATGCTTCAAGGTATGTAGAAGTGAATATGGATTCTGCTGCTATTGTCTGGCCATTATTTAACAGCCTGCAGGCATTTTGGCCTGGCCTTCAGGTTTCCATTTTGCTTGTTTTTTATATAATAGTGTTTTTACTCTGGATATAATAATATCATGATGGGGCTAATTGGAAATGTGTATTTTTGCAAGGTTTTAGCTGGAGATATCAATCCTGCAATTCGCACCCATGCTGCCTTCTTGAGTGTCTGGAGAAGATATGGTTTTACTCCTGAGGGTTTTAATCTTGCTAGTCTCAGTGTTCAGGTATAAATATTCCTAACACCCAGGGACTATTATAGCTGTAAAAATTATGCTTAATTATATAGCTTTAGCTTCTTTCTAGTAGTTGCATTTTAGGTTAGGGTATTTGATGATTTGTTGCACCCAAATTTAGTCCTCTTAAATAAACTTATTGAAAGAAAATTTGATGATTTATATGGTATATGCTAAAAGTTTCGTATATTTCTAACAGAATAAGAGTGTTGGGACATCTGAAGAAGATGTCCAGTATTACAAACTTCGTGCTCTAGTTGTTTAGTCCTAGGTCTAAGGTATGTTTTAAGATGTCTTACACTGGCTAGGAATATGGCCATAACACTTCTTACAGACACTGGCAATTGTCCTACTTTGAGCTAGTATTGGAGTTGAGAGGCTAAAGTCCATATTTAATAGACTGCAACTGGTAAAGCATTTGAAATGAATCATAAAGAACTTAATCGTAACATGACAAATCTTATGATTATCAGGGATCCAAAAAATTGTTCCTCGGGAATGTAGAAAATACTTATATGTTCTAGTTTTGGTAACCATTTGGTTGATTATCTCTAATATAAACTGTTTATATATGTATGTTCTCTTATTACATCAGCATGGGCAAAAGAGTTACCCGTTGCGGCCAGAGCTAATTGAGAGCACCTATTGGCTATATAAAGCAACCAGAGATCCTAGGTTTGCTTATATATTCCTTTAAATTCTGTTGTCATTGTAAAATTTGGCTCCTCATGTCTGATTTGGTAATATTATTGTACTAATTGGGATTACTTCTTCTTGTCGGAACTTCTGTGAATTTTTTGCTGACAGCTGTGACGTAAGTTGTGTTCAGCAACTTTCATTGACAATTTAACACAAACTTGATTCTTTCCTTGATGTTTCTTTGTAGATATCTTGATGCCGGGAGGGACATGATTGCTAGTTTACAGTATGGAACCCGATGCACTTGTGGATACTGTCACATTTCAGATGTTGAGCATCATAAACAAGAAGATCACATGGAGAGCTTCTTCTTAGCTGAGACAGTAAGAATAAATTCATGACATAATTTTGAGAACACAAGTGCTCAACCAAAACAAAAGAACATAATCTCTTCAATTTTATTTGATTGAAGACTGTTGTACTGTGCAACTAGGTCTAGAATATTTCCTTCTAATTAGTGTTAAATTGTAGAAAGAGCTTTGAGCTGAAATTGTGTCTTTATAACAGTACACTTAATTTATCTATATTGAAAAAAGAAAAAGAAATAAATACAACAACTAGAGGAGATTTGGTATAGATATAATCTTGATATTTCTTATGTTATACGTATATGATATTGATATTTGTAATAATAAAGATATGATTCCTTTTTATCTAATTATAATAAATAGGATTATTTTTCCCTAAATTCCTTTATATTATTATGTATTGGTTTTTAGCCTAAAATCTATAGGTTAGCATATACTTCGTTGAGCTTGTTGTCCATGTTTATGTTGTACCTACTGGTGTAACTAATCAGAAAGTTCCCTTTTCAAGTAAGATCATCTATGAAGATAGGTAGATTAGTTTTTATTTATGCTTCCAAATAGTCCTTCTAATAAGATCAAATTGTGTGTGATATATGATTTTAGACGAGGCTTTGATATTATGTCAAGGACCAATTTTCTTGGAAGCTTAAGTCGTCAAGTGGATTTCTATATCAATTTCATTGTTTCGAGTTTACACTTTTCTTTGTGTTAAAAACTATGCCTCTTACTACCATTAGCATGTCTTGCCTTTCATATTGTTTTTACCCCCATCTATTATTTATTTAGGTCAAGTATCTGTGGCTTCTGTTTGATTTGGCTGTGGGTCCTGACAACCTTGTGGAAAATGGGCCATACAAGTGAGTGAGCTTATGCAGGTACAATTTAGTGGCTGAACTTTTTTCTACAATAAAATTAAGGTACTTGTTTCTACATTATTTCTGCGAGCAGGTACATATTCAGCACTGAAGGTCATTTACTGCCGGCTACTCCTCAAATCTCCCTAGTAAGGGAACATTGTTTGTACTATGGAGCTTATTGTAGAAGTGGTGATTTGAGACAAACTTACTTTGTGCCAGAGTCTGACAAAGATAAGAAAGAATCCAATGATACTAGATTTTTTGAAAGTTGGACTAAAGCTACATATTCTTCAGACTACACTACTTTCGAGCCAAGTGCCGTTTCAGGTTTGATTAAGGTACTTGTACTCTTTACTTCCATCACTCTGGGGCTTCTTTGTCTCTCCTCTTACGGTATTCATATTACTTGTGCCAAATATTACACTAAGACCTTCTATTTCCGTCCTCATTCATGTTGTTATAGGGGTATAATGGATAAATTTCTCAAAACTTGTTTCATTAAAAGCAAAAGTTTAGAAATCAAGTTATTTTGTTAGGATTTGAGGTTCACTGCATATTTTCTATTTCTGATTCTGCATCTTAGAAGAAGGTAAAAAGGGGGTGTAGTGTTTCAGAGTGTGTAAGTTATTCTCTCTTCAAAGTTCAAAATTAGACTAAAATTGTAAAACATCACTGTGGCCACTGGTATGTTTGACAACTCTGGCTTAGATTGGGCTTGGAATTTTCTACAACTTGCATATTGTGTTTAGGTGCTCACAGCAGCGAGTCAAATAAAACAAGTAGTTTATTTTGTCTATGACATAATAACCATATCAGACATCATAGATTGCGGTATTACCTTCCCATTCATTTTAGTCTAGCCATAATGCCATGTACTCCTTGTAACCTGTTGTAAATGGAATGCCATATATTGGTGTAACATTTTACTGACTTAATCTGTCAATGCCCCAGTGAAATGGCATATATGTTAGCCCAAAAGTAAATGCCAGTGGATGATGAAGTTATGGTTTCATTAACGAATAAGTAGCAAAATAGTTCTCATGAAGTTCTCTTGTATTTTGGGAATTGTTTTTATTTTACAATTCAATTTAGAATTATTCTTTCATGTTGAGTATTTTGTTATATTTCTGCAGGGTTTCTGTCCAGGATTAAACCATGGACAGAAGTTTGGTTTATTATATGCACATTCAACTGATGAACGTCATGATTATGAAACCAACCAAGTTCAACAGAAAGAATCAACTACTGTGCAAAGCAATTCAGTATTGGTTCTTCGTGACCAGACATCTGACCATTCGCTACCAGAAGAATATAGCAGTGACCACAATGATAATCAGACACATGGACCATAGTCCTTGAAGTGAGGGGGGCTTCTGGTGGTAATAGAGGCCAAGTTCCTGATCCCAGCAAGGTAGGAATTACAATATCTCAGTTATGCAAGATTATTGGTGGGAAAGGAAAAAGGGTTTTACTTCTCAAACTTGTGCAGGCTCACCCACTGAAATTTAAATTTAAGTTTTGTTAGCGTGTCCAAAATTGAGAAAGCTTGCATTTGATAATTTCGGCAACTGTTATATATTGAGCATAGAGCTGGAAATGTTAAATTATGGATGAACTGACCCTTTAGTTCTAATGTTGTGCTATCGAAGGAGAAAAGCCGTTATCCTGCCTTTAATCATCGGACACCTGTAAACGAATGTCATGTAATTATTTTTTGTTGTATAATTTTTCTCAAGGCTCATGTAAACCTATTCTTAGAGGTCTAATCAGTGTACATGAGATGAGATAGGTATCATCGGACCCCTGAAATTAGATCGCAATTTCAATTGCTGAAAATTCCAATCATCCCTCAGATCAAATTATATTGGTGGACTGATTATAACATGTCAGATCGATTAATTCTTTTTATTAGATTATGTTTATTCGAATTCATTGGATAATTTTTTTTTTCACTTGTTTTGTGCATAATAAAATTTAACATGAAATTAAAATTATAATTAAGGTAACCATAACCTGAGTATTATTTTGTATAACTTAGTATATCATTATAATCTTATTTCCTTATGTATAAATAAATAGTTGAATTGAAATTTTCTTTAAGTAGATTATGATAGTGATTTTTCTTATATAGTCTAAAAATTAATTTATTATTTGTCAATCAATTTCATTTGAATGGATAATGTATATTTAAAAGATAAATAATTGTTGACCGTAAGATTATATGTTTATAAATGCTTGCTTTATCTAACATTTAGTTTGTGTGACCATTAAAATAATATATGATTGAATGGTTAGATTTGATAAATTTATAACTTAACCTTCATTTTTAATGGAAGTAAAGTTATGATATATATATATATATATATATATATATATATATATATATATATATATATATATATATATATATATATATATATATATATATATATATATATATATAAAACTCACGTAATGTAATTGATAATTATACAAATATCTATTGCCAACTTATGTTTTGTTTGTTTAACCATTGTTCAAGAAGTATTTCCCTCATGTATTCACTTTTCTCTAACTGTGTTTACAACATTTTACTCTTGTGACATTAGATATAGATATTGAATTAATTCAAAGTTTAATTGTTGAATTGGATAAAACGATAATAATAAATTGTTTTAATAATTAAAAAAACGTAAAATAATTAAAAAAATATCATAAATAAAATATAAGTTTATAGGTCTTAACATTTAATATATATATATATATATATATATATATATATATATATATATATAAATAAATAAGATATGTTTATCATATTAAATTTTAGATTTCAATAATATACATCAATATTTATTTTTGTAATTTATTAAAAAATAAACTGGTTTGACCCATATTTTTACTAATTTTTATATTATATATGACCGATACTTGACTACGATAGAATTAAATGAAGACCGATTTACGGTTGAGTCCTCTTCTGACAGTCATGTCTAAAACAATTTCACAGTCAAATATGCAACATTTACGTGGAAAGGATCCAACATATTCCAGGAAGGGCATTAAACATTTATATATTTTAAACTTAAAAAGAAAAAAAAAGTATGAAAATTGGAAGTATCTGTATATATAGCATCCTAGCTGTTACTTACTGCACCTCTTAATGTTTTGTTCTACCCAGGATCATCTTAAATGGTTTTTTTTATGAGGGGTTACAAAAATTTTAATTTTACTCAAGGGTTGAAAATTTTAATTTTTTTTAAAATGGGTTAAATTATAAAAGACAGAAACGATTTCATTCTTAAAATCGTGTTTAAAAACATAATTTTAATTAAAATCTTTTAATTTTTTTCTTCTTCAATAGAACGTGTTATAAGACATGAATTTCTCTTTTTTTATCAAATCCGTGCTCTCATTTTTATTTTTTTTAAATATATTATTTATTAAATAATTATTTTCAATTGAATTATTACTTTAATAAAAAATAAAAATATTAGACAAATATGGTTAAATTTAATTTACTATATTTATATTAAAATATTATCACAGAAAAAAATTAATAGTAAGACTTCGTTTCATAAAGTGGTCTTATTTTTCGTCTTGATTTATTTGGTTGGTCTTGAATATGTCTTTGTTGGGCTTGTGTAGCACGCGTATGATCCTGTAATGATTGAAGTTGAATGTTTGTTTGTTTATCACCATCCTCATCCTCCTCTTCTTTCGTATCCTGTATAAGAGACATATTGGACATAGTAGTCATGAGATATGTTTAATTGTATGTTGATATGATGTCATAAAAAAGGTGAAAAATATATTTGTTTTATATGAAAATGAAGTAAATGTATAAGAAACTTGTCCTCTAAATTGAAATTGCGCAGGTAAATTTTGAAGTTGACCGACCTATCTAAATAAAGTGAATTAAATTTAACCATGTCTAAATTATTTTGTTTTTTTGTTAAATTAATAATTCAATTAAAAATAATTATTTAATAAATAAATATTTAAAAAATATAAAAAAATCCTATTTTGGAAAAAAATTATGACAAACTGGTACTAGGTAGCACGACTTTCAACCTAAGAGTATTTATGCGTAACTGGTACTACCAAACATGTTAAAAAAAATTGAAACCACTAAAATGATATTTGGAACCACGATTTCATTTAAATTTATATTTCCAAGCACAATTTTAGTACCCTAAAATCGCCACAACTTATACAATTTAGACAATTTCTAGAAAAGTCCCTGAGAATATTAATCTTTCTAAAAATTATTTAGAAAGATTTCAGAATCAATTTTTTAGAAATGTTTTAAAAAATTTATTCTAAAACATTTCTCGAAAGCTAGTCAATTTATAAAAAATTTAGAAAAATGATTACAAAAGAATATCAATAAATAATTTTTAAGTTGTTAAATTCAAAATATATTTTTAAAAAAATACAATCCAAAAATAAGTTTTGAATTACTAAATTTGAAATATAATTCTAAAAAACATAATTTAAAGATGAGTTATGAATTATATTTTTAAACAATATATATCGACTTCAATAATTCAAAATATAAAAATATAATTTTTCTTTGACAAGATTTTTATACGCATGTTATGATTCAAAGCATAAATTAGAACTAAATTTTTAACTTTAGAATAAAAAGATAGTTGAATGAAAGTACAGTAAACACCGGTGTAGGTGTGACATTTTACATATATTTACGGTGAATAAAAAGATACTTTACATAAATTTCTTTTGCACCTTCGTAATAATCTAGATAAAATGTTAAAAATGTCGTTGAAGCCAATTTTTCTCTCCCGCACCACACCTTTATACCAGCACCTACACTTCCATTTATTGTAGCTTCTGCTTCTGCCCTTTGATTCAACCATCATTTTCATATTAGAAATTTATTGATGATTTATACTTTCAATTATATAAAAAAAGACATTTAATTTATATTCGTAGTGTTTCATATTATTAAATCTAAAATATATTTAAAAAACATAATCTAAAAATGAGTTTTAAAAATTCTTTAAAATCCAAAATTACGTCCTGAAAAATGTAATATAAAACTCATTTTTAAATTATAATTTAAAAAAATTAAAATAAACATTTTATAACTTATTTATATTAAAAATAATATTATATTTTAGATATAAATAAGGAGTTACACAAAAGAAAACATGGATGCAAGATGAAATAACATTTTCATCTTTCTGTTTTATCAAGAGAGTCCATTAAAGGAATGAAAACTATGAACAGTAAAGTTTGGAGATCGCAAATCTCTTTTCTGTTTTGTAAACGGTATCTACTTTTTTCATAACCAGCGTTGAGACAAGAAAAAGTTATCTAAGTAAAGGAGGAAATTAAGGCTATATTTTTTATCAAAGTTGCAAACGTGCTTTTAGAAATTTCAACGAACATTCTTAAATTTTAAAGCAAAACAAAAAATGTTGCTTTAGGAATACTAATTAATGGGCTATAAAAGATAAAGAATGCTGTAGTTCGAGGACTGCAAACAAGAGAAAATCTCCCAAGAATTGAAACGTAAATAAAACTTGGTTCACCCTACCTTACCCCTACTCCCCTAGTTCAAATTTAAGTTTTATATTAAAATAGTACATGAAGTTTAATTTTCACACTGTTAGTATAAAAATATCTATACTGTGAATCAATTAAAAACTGGAGTAGAGGTAACTTAGAATTCCCCGAAATATTCTATGACAGCACATGATGTTGTCTTTACGTCTAAGCCAAGTGATAAGTTCTTTGAATGAATAGATGAAAAGGGCAGAAGGAAAAAGACCCTTAATTCCATATTACACATGTTTTTATTAAAAGAATTGCATAGAACAATTTAACAATTTTTATGCATTAACTTGCTCTTCCTTCTTTCAACAGTTCAAATATTTTTCTTGCATTTTTCTAGAACTAGTCTTTTCTGCCATTGTGGAGTCTAGTTATTTTGAAGCACATGGGAAGCAATTTTTAATTATTTTTTTCTGGTTTTCTTGTAAGCTGCATAGTGAATCAACAAGATGTTGAACATCACTGTTTAAACTCTGCAGGATTATTTTTCTGTACTTGTGCCATTTACTGGCCTAAAATCTCATTGTTCCCTGCTACAGAGTGCAATAGTAAGGACAGTTTCTGCTCTATGAATAAAATATTGTACATGCACTTTCCTTAGTCTACCTTTCCTTAAACTTTGCCGGGAAGAGGGATCTAAAACTCTTAGCCAGATTCATAGTATAATTTGATATTGCTAGACCTAGACTTAGATAATAAACTATGCTTATTTTCTTTGCAAAACAAGTGGCTAAACAGAAAGTATACCGTGAACTTGCCATAAAACTGAGACTTTGTCTGGTGAATATATTTAACAAACCTTTTGCAAGCATATATAATCACATTAATTAGCCAAAACTTTTCTAAAAAGAAGCAATATGCACTAATATATAGAACTTAATGTGCATCTTATGAAGTTATAAAGCAAACAATCTAAGATGCACTCTAAAAGTGACGCATCTTCTTTGTCATGCCTAGGGTTCTTATTGGAATAATAAAACACAATATTAATGAATCAAACCATTGTTTACTAAGGTTAACAGATTTTCTCATTAATCGAAAGATTTTCTAATTAGAAAATTATTAATTATTCGTCTGAATGTTAATACTTGACGGGTAAAGTGCAGACATATAAATATTGTAAATTCTCCTTTCTGCCAAAGAAAAGAGAGATATGAAATAAGAGGATGATGGGCAAAATATTGTAATAATAATACGAGAGCTGTGTGCATCAAGTACTGAGCCCACACACGATTAATGGTGAGTTTGAGTACATTTCTCAGATGTCAACTTCAAAACTGGCGTTAGGTTAGGTTTGATAACGATGAATCAAACCTAAACCACACACAATGTACAACCATTTTTCCAATTTTCCTTTCAGATACTATTCTTGCAACCAGCACCCCACATGCATCTCCAAATCTCACCTAGCATTTCCATATATTGTTTGTGCAAAACTATCAAAATAAGGGTTATATCCAACATATGAGTCAGTTCTGTAACCAATTAATAATTTTATATATAAAACCTAGATAGTTCTTGTACTATGTGTACTGATATAGTTTATTTAAGAATAACTCTAATAACATTTTCGTAAAATTATTTTATTGTGAATGTCCTTAACTGATGTAATTACGAGAATTATAAAGAGATAATGGAAATAATTGAAAAGGTGATATTGTAATTAAGATCAGTGGTATGCATGAACCTATCCGTGACTTTCCTTCAAACAACTTCTCATTATAAAATTGCCGCCAGCATTGATGTTTCATCTCTGTAATCGTTGCAAGACACGCTTTCAAATTCTAATCAACATCTACAGCTTTCAATCCATGACTCATTCATAATCGAATTTTCCACATTTTTTTCTAAAACCAACAACAAAGTTCGGCAGTTTTGCTTCGTGATCCGTCGACTTTATCTAGAATATGAATAATCTAGTTGCTTAAACCTTTTCCATGTTTCAATACAAATATATGATCTGCAAGTCCTGTCTCCTGCAATTAATATTCGCTTTTATTTTTTTACCAAGTGAACTTTGAGATCAGCACTAACATAAACCACACACTGAATCATGTATTATTATCATAGACAGACACAATTTGTTAAAGTTTGTCACTCTTTGCTAACAACATATCTGCATTAGGTCTTGACATATAAACTTGAAGGCTGATACTGTCTACTGCATTATTTATTTGTCCTTGACTTTTTATTTTATTGATGACATGATCGTTATAAACAACCACCCTTTCTTATCTAACCTAAATATCTATAGTTTGTAGGGTATCCAGATTCCTTAGACACAGCAATTTGGGGTCAGCTCTGGGTGAGAACTCAATTGCCAGGAAATGTAGTCATTGTCTGCGGGTGGAACTGAAGAGAGGACCCATTTGTACCAAAAGGACATTTCCATCATGTTTCTTGTTTTCTCATTTTATTGAAAACCACAACTTCAACCGCGATGTCAAGGTTTAATCTTAGAGTCTCGTCGTCGTAATTATGTTTATGAGAATATTCGGTCAAACACCCAAATTTTGAAACTCGCGTATTGTGTAAAATAAAGATAATACCTTGCCAATAATGGAACAGCTTCGTTTGTTTGTTGTTTTTTTTTCTTTCGTTTCACATTCATTGATTGTTGTTTTATAATATTAATTAAATATTCCTTTTTATATTAAAATTTTTAACTCTTTTTATACTGAGAAATTAAATAAAAGGCATAAATGAGAGAATCTAAATTATACAAGATATATATTTTAAATAATATTTTATAAAATAAAAATACTTATTACATTTCTTAATTCCCATACCAAGATCTTAAACTAAAAATAAGATGTAACTGTATTAATACAGTGAATTTGAGTCTTTCACTTTCATTTTGGTGTTGATGGGTAAGTTCTGTTTTAAAATGGATCTTATCTTTACTTTTATCTCGCAATGTGTTATTTGTATCATTCAATAATTTTATTTTAAAGTATTATTGTTAAGCATTCCAACGAGTTTAACTCTTCCACAATGTCTAACCTTCCTAAAAATAAGATGGATTCAGGAGCGATTTTTAGAAAGACAGGTATAAAATACAAACCATATAAAATTTAACCTTTTATTAAAATTTAGTTTATAATGAAATGCATTATATTTCACCGTGTCTACCTCTTTTCATTTTCTTTCATTTTTAAGAATATTTAATGAAATATATATATATATATATATATATATATATATATATATATATATATATATATCATTCAATTATAAAAGTATTTAAATAATGGAATGATGATTTTAATCACATTCGATTCCATTTTACTCACCATTATATATACTTGAATACATTTGGTGTTGATTTTTATTTTCATATAATAAAAAACATAGGAGGGAAAGGCTACTCCGGCCATTTCAACAATAAACAGTGTGGAATAGTTTTATACAACATTTTGTAAAAAAGGCTAAATAAAAATTAAAGAGAGAGGAGGATTACAAATTATATAACGTTGTCTTAATTTTATTTTTTATTTTTATAAGTAATTTTAAAAATAAGTTAAAAAATATTTAATGATTTCAACAATTAAAAATCACGATAAAATTTAAAATTAATAACTTTATAATAATAAAAACAAAATTTAAAAACCCATAGTAATAATAAAGAAAAATTATATAATAAATAAAAACATGAAAACATTTTTTTTATTATTTTCAAAAGTTAAAACGAAACCAATTTCAAAAAAATAATTATTAAACTTATTTTTTAATTTTTAAAAGTTTAAAATTACTTTAAAATCGGTAAAGTAATTAACTAGTTATAGATAATATAATAAATTTTATTTATTTTGTTCTGAAATTTAATTTGTATAAAAGGTGAAATTAAACCCTTAACCATTTGATGTTGAAGTGAAAAATGGAAAATGACACCTAATGGTATCTGTTAGATACACGATTCCAAAACTATGATCTAATGGATCTATCGGGGTTTTCAGTCTCAAATTAAGCAAGTTATTGGAATTATAAACGAGACCGTAGAATACAGAAAGAGGAACATCAATAATCAAGTGTCACATAATTTTGAGTCCATTCAGTAACACAGGCATATACGAACACTGCATATAACACTGTATTCTTCTATCAACACAAAACAGAAAAAACATGGATGAAACAATTGATATTACATATAACTTTTTTCTATCTTTCTTTTACACAAAGTTTCATTTGAAATCTCCGAGATTTCTCATTCTGAAACTTGAAAAATGATCAGTGGAAACAACAGCATAGAATAGCATAGCATCCCACCAAAGATGCCAAAAATAACCAGAAAAGTTGTCAAACTTGAGGAAGAAACTGCACTGTATCTTCCATCTCCTGCTTCAGAGTTATACTTCCATATTAGGTATGCCAGCCAACAAACGGCATACACTAGAGTGATTCAAAAGTCAAAACCCTTTAGATCCGAGAACCCAAGCTGAAAGCATGATTTCCCTTCACCCCAAAACACTTTTTCTCTGCTCACATTAATTTGAGTGGCTTGGTTTCTCATACACCACAACCCAAACCCCTGGCCTCTGATCCTTTCATGATTCTCAGCCTTTTGCAAGAAGTCACAAACATGCTGCACGAAAAGTACGGTTCTGTCAGATTGATTCAACTCATAGATACCCAATGATGAGACCAGAGAGAAACAAAAGCAGATCAGAAAGACAAGGGAGAGATGTAACACTTACTCCCATGGAACATCTCCAACTAACATCCAGTCACCGTCCTTGTCTTCATATGTTGGTGCATAGTCAGATCCCTTGTAACCTTCTTTTTCAGAGTACTCACCTGAAAAGCCATAACATAACCCAGGTCATTTTCACAATATCAAAAAAATTGATTCAAGCTCTCATCTCACTAAAAACAAATAAAACTAAAATTCTTCTCACCTATGGTCAACTTGAACATGTTTTCTAGAGCTTTGAGGAGTTGTGCGTAGCCTCCATATACCTTCAAGTCAATCTTCCTAAGGTAAGGGGCTCCATCCATGCTCACTTTCACATAAATCCCAGCACCTTCATTCTCCTTAAGGCTGTTTTTCCTATAGGATCTGATTGGTGGCCACCCCACTATCTTTGCCCTGTCATGCATGTCAACACATTCAATGAATCACTCGACTCAAATCATCATGCACACACAAAGAACTTCAATACATCTCCACTCATCAACACACAACATGAGATAAAGGTCTTTGAGTCTTAATAATAATAGCATGTTAATCAAACTTACTTGGCAGGAGGGGCTGCCTCAGTTTCCACATGTTGAGCATTAGGGCCCTTAGAAACACTCTCCTCAGAAGTTTCAGTCAATGGCCTTTTGTTGGTAATTCTAACAGCTGCAGGCAGTGTTTTTTCCTCTCTTTCTTCTGTTCCTGGGAGCCCCAATCTAAGCTCAGTTGCCCTGAGGTTGAGATCACTCTCATATGTCACAGTGCTTTCCATCTCTTCCGAGTACAATCTATAATCCAAAACACTCTATACCAATTGCCAAAGCCTCAGAGACTTGTTTCTGATTCAACAACTGAATAGAAAAAAACAAGGAAGTGCTTGTTAATTTGCTGGTTGATCTGTTGAGTGGAGTCTCTTCTTCTCTTGTATTGTACCTGTAGGTAGCTGGTGAGATGATGCTGATGATAAGACTTGAGATGTGATGCAAGTGTGGGAAGGTATGTTTTATAGGGACATGGGAAGATAAAGGAGGTGGCGTTGTGTATGGTACGGGGAATGATATGAATGAGTTGTGAGAGGGCCACAGATAGATAGATAAATAAATAAATTATGGAGAAAGACAGGGTAAGGTGTCGGTAGCAGGAGCAGCAAGTTTAAAGCAAGATGTCCCCACAAAAGGAGGACAAGGGTGGGACAGGGTGAGTGTCCCATAAGGGAAGAGACTTTTGGGAGGGTCAAGATGCCGTTTGGGAGATAAATGAGGAGCGTTGGCTTTAAGGAAAGGCAAAGGGAACATGCCCATGTGAAGGGAGGGTCCATATCTCAGACTTGGTCATAGGAGCCATCCCCATGTGGGTCTCATTTTTTTTAATTCCTAAAACCCTTGTGGACCCTCTTTACATGTGAACCTTGTTGTACTTCCAACTTCTAAGATGCACCATCTCCTCAATCAAAAACATCAAAAAATAAATAAAAAATCTAGTAACATGTTTTTTTATAGTTATCTTCTCCTACGTTTAATTATACTTGAGTTTAATGAAATATGATTTTATGGATTAGAAAAAATTATATTGAACAAATTTACAAAAATAAATTGACTATTACAAATTATTTCAACTTAACTTAAACATTGAATCCTAACTATACACTATATTAATAAACATGTAAATTAACCGTAGGTTACCAGATTATTTTAAAGTCAAACTTTGAATACCATTTATATATAACTACATGTATATAATAATTTGACCTCACTCAACTTCTTTAATAAAAGATAAGTGTATATAATCTATAATTATTAAATATTTAAACAAATTTTTATCAATTAATTTACACAAATACAAAAATTTAGTTGTTTCCTTAATAATCTAGTAATTTTTACGTTTAGACTTTCGTTTATAGTTGACGACATCGGCAATAAAATTAGAGGAATTATTAAGTGGTATTCGATTATTATTTGAGAAAATTATATTTTTATTTTTATTTTTATTTTGTTACAAAACTATCTTTAACTTTTATATTTATAAATTTATGAATTTAATTATCTAATTTTGAATAAATGTATTTTTTTTATATTTAAAATTGGTATTCAGTTATATTTTTATTTTTACATATTTAATAAAAGAATTAAATGTGATTTTTGTTATTTTTATATTTAAAGTTTATATTTAGTTGTATTTTTTTATTATCATAAAACTAATTAAATGAAAACATAATTTTCTTTAAAAAATTCAATATGTAAATGTTGAAGTTTTTTTTTGTGTTTCTAAAATATAAGAATTCAATCAATTTTTTAAAAGAATTTAACCCTTATTAATTATTTATATATGAACCTGATTAATAGAATTTAACCCTTATTAATTATTTATATATGAACCTGGTTAATAATATACAAATTAAATATTATTAATTATATCTTAAATTTAAATGCTTAAATATATTCACATTCATTAAAATTTTCTTCTACACTCAAATATTAAAAATATAATATTTTGAATAGCTTAAATGTAATATTTTTTAACTTTATTAAATATTACTATTTCAAAAAATAATAATTTAAACGTATTTCTCAATAAATATAATTAAAATAACTCTAAAATTTACTTTTTATTATAAAAATTTGAATTATTAATTATAATATGTAAAAGTAATTAATTTTGTCTATCCAAAAGACATCATAAATTACGTGATGGGCCAATATGATGTAATAATTTCTTGTGAAGGAGTGTCGACCTGAAATTAAGGTAGTTGCTGTGTTAAAGTTGAACAACAAGCAGAAAAGAAAAATATCTGCAAGATTGTGTTATCATTATTCATACAGAAAAATAAACCGATAATAGAGGCATCAACGATGAACAAATAAAATTATTGAAACAGAAATAATTGTCAAAAACAACCCAACTACTCTCGCATTGAGAAATGGTTGATACCATTAATTGATTGTAGTCAGTGAAAAAAAATTGATGAATTAAGAAATATTGAAAAATAGTTCCGCCATAAATATTGAAAAAGTCAAACATTTTAATAAGTTTAAGACTTTTGATTTAATTAATAAAAACAACATTATTTTTAAAGTATAAATATTAATATATATATATATATATATATATATATATATATATTTGTAAATCTCAAATTCATAATCAAATTTTGTCAAAGAAAAACCTTTATTCTTGTCAAACAAATTTAAATTTAATTCAGTATTTTATAGGAATAAAAATAAAATAAATAGTTGATGTACAAGAACGACATGATGACTAACAAAAATCACGAGTTGTTGATGTTAGAAATTTGTGGATTAAGAATGGGTTATTAAATTACAAAAACGAAAGTATATTATTTTTTTAGTTTTGAACGACATAGTGGGAAGCATTAATGTGTATATGGGTTCACTTAAAGGACGAACAAGTGAACATGAAGAAAGGCTATATTGTAATTTCGTACAATAGTTTATTTTTTGGTTATTAGATGACCAAGTACACTGTATGAAACCCTAAAAGGAGAAGCACATTCCTTAAAGATTTAAGGTGTTAATTGACTAAACATAACATACTCATTATTTAAATTATTGACACGTACACAGTAGGGACAGGGGCCCTTCTTCATCAATTATTTTTCAGGAAAGAGAGTAATTTTTATAATCATCTTATTAATATTAAATATTTATTTATTTGATTATTATTATTTTTAAATATTTTAGAATTGTTTTTAATTTTAGGGTAAAAGATGCATTCAATTTTGTAATCCATATGTTCTTGGTTGATGGAGTAATAACACAAAATTTGATATATCATTGTTGATTTAAACTCTTGTAAACATAAGCTTTCCGTTCTCACATTCTGCATGGACAAAAGTGATGCCCAGTAGTTGATAGATTTGAGAGGAAGAAGATGGATGTTATATTGTTATTATGATGTCTACCTAACCAACTATGTTCTTTTCTATACATATTTATATATAGATTAAATGACTCTGTCTTTAATTAGATGTGAGGGTAGGAGAAGATGCATATAATGTGATGGGAGGACCATTTCTTGCTCAACCACTGCAGCTTAAGCAAACATTCATGGAGATATCCATTGCAAAATTAATGGGTGAGATGAGAGGACCACTAACTCTCCCTTCCCTTGGAATGCTGCCAGTCACAAAATCAAAACCAAAAGGTGTCATGAGATCCTATTCATCACTTGTAGGGAAACCCATCCCCACAATTCAGTCAAACATCCATCATCTTACCTCCACAACATACACAAAATATGAAACAATTACTTTAAAATAAAATAAAAAATTCATATTCTATCTCACATTCAGAATCTTGTATTCCATGGTAGAGTAGGAATGCCCTAAATCGTCCTTAAATTGTTTGTATATTTTTGGGTGGTTGTGTTTTCCTTTAAGGATATTATTTGAGTGGACATCAAGGTACCGATCATGAATATGTAATCCCACCTGGCATTGTGACTTGTTATGTTGGATATAGGTATATGTGATTTCAGCCTTTCATTACAAAAAATTTTCTTATTTTTTTTTACTTTAGCATTGTTGGTGAAATGGTTGAAGGGTACACCGTGGGAGAATGTTGGGGGGAGTCATATTTAATAGCAGTTTTCACATATACGGTAAGGGGTTATATCGAATCTGTAACAGCTGGGGCACTTCTGCTTTGCTTGTTGTGAAGGAGTGAAAAGAATATACAGAGTGTCACTGTGTCATGCCCTAGTTATTTCGCTCTCGCTGCTGGCTGTGTCGGATTTTTGTCACCGTCGCTGATTAATGAATGAAAGTAGAATTTGTGGTATATATGAAATCCAGCAACATGTCTGTGTACTAATTAAGCTGCCAATATATCCATATAACTTGTGGTGTTTGGCACTTGCCATTTCAACTATTCAAACACAAGTCAGATAGTGATGCTCACCTAATGATCTTAATCAGATATACATTTCTTCTTCCCTCATTTTCTGCTTCACTACCTACACCATTTCTCATCTCATTCCGCACATCAATGTTATTGTTACGTACTATATGAATGAAAGGGATGACGAAAAATAATTCCGTAGGTATTTATTGAGAGGTGAGGAATGCATTACCACCATGGAACGTGAAAAAGGAAGGTCTGGAATAATAAAATATCTCTATTTAAGATGGTTTCATAGACGATGGATCATGGAGTCGTGTAATAGTAGTTGGAAAATTAATGTTATGGTCTAAAACTTGGTCTGAATTGTTTGGTTATATGAGAGATTTATTGAGTAGGTGCTACACTTGAATGGCTTGGCATGCACTACTAGTGGCTAACAAAGATTCTAATCTATTTTGTTTGCCAAAATGAAGAATAGGAACCCCTGTCTCACATGAAATATATTGTCTTGTCTCCCATTGCATTGTTAGCTACCATTATCATTGCCAACATTAATATAAAATTATTACAACTTTTTTAAGCTTTGTCACTATTGATAGTAGTATTACATTTTTTGTTAACACTAATAATAAATATTTCTAAAGTGAAATTGATTACCTAATTACACAAAAGTACAGTTAATTTGTTGACACTTGGTACATATATAAATAAATTTAAACATGTTTTAATAAAAATTATATATTAAATCATTATTTATCATATCACTTGTGGATAGGGATGGCAAAAGCGAGTCGATCCGTCTCGCTTTGGCCCATCCCGCCATTGGTCCGTCAAAAGCGAGACGGGCGAGCTGACCCGTTATAGTCATGAACAGTCTGTAGACCTTTATTCGTCTCGGGAAGTGGCGGTTGACCATCATAATTTAGAAAAAAATAATTTATTTTTTAAAATAATTTTTTTAATAAATTTAATAATAAGATTATTATTTATTTGTCAATAATTCAATATATATATATATATATATATATATATATTATTATTTCAATTTAATAATATAAATCAATACATTGTTTTAAGAAATTATAATTTAGAAAAATAATAAAATTTACATAATAATAAATAATAACAAATAAATATATATATATATATATATATATATATATATATATATATATATATATATATATATATAACGTTAACACTTATAAAATTTATATTTTTTATATTAAAAAATTCAAATACCTATATTTTTTATTTAATAAAACTTCACATTATTCTTGGTTAAGTAATTCTTACACCTTTAATTCAAGTCATAAGGATAAAAATAATCGGTGTTTAGGATGAACAAGGAGAACAAGAGAGAAAGTTATGTTTCGAGTAAGAATAATATTTTTACGTGAAAGTGAAAATTTTGTAATTCTCTTTTTAAAATTTTTAACTTTATATATTATCTTTATAATTAATTTTATTATAATAAAAAATTATTTTTTTATTAATTAGGCGGGCATGGCAGTGCTGCTCAGATCCCGTGAGTTAGCTCGACGGGTTTGACGGGACGGACCAAAAGCGGGTTGATGGGCTGAAAACACTAACCCATCCCGTCATATTATGGTGGTCGTGGGCCTGGTCCGCCGGACCTAACCCGTTTTGTCATCCCTAACTGTGCGCGTATGTATCCGACCCATGAGACACATGTTGTATTCACTTTCATTATATATAAAGGGGAAAATGGGATAATATAGATAAGTGAAAAAAAAAAATCTTCATAACATAAAAAGATTCTAGGTCGTAGATATTTATTCTTGGCTGCTAATTAATTACTTGTTTGGTACACTAATATAACGTGTTATATAAACACATTTATTTATTAATAATATTATTATTTTTTAATTGAAACTTAAATACTAATCTATATTTGATGATTTATATTTTAATTAATAATATATATCATTTATATTTTATTATCAAATATAATATAGATTATTATTTTAATAAGTATAACAAGAGTGTTTATTTAGTTTTTAATTAATAATATAGATTAGTATTTAAGTTATACAATTAAAAAAATATAGATTATGATAAAAAATATTAAAATAATAAAATTTAATAAAATATTATGATATATTATGATAAAAAATATCAATCATTTAAATATAAATGATATATTAATTATGATAAAAAATATCAATCATTTAAAGAGAAATAACTCAATTGAACATTTTATAATAAATTTTAATACTATTATAACAAATCTTAAATTATTGATATTTTTTTATCATAATATATAATATTAATAAATTTTATTATTTTAATAAGTATAACAAGAGTGTTTATTTAGTTTTTAATTAATAATATAGATTATCATTTAAGTTTCAATTAAAAAAAATATAGATTAGTATTTAAGTTTCAATTAAAAAAATATAGATTCACTACTAGAAAACTAGTTTTTTTCTGCCAATTTTCTTGCAAAAAATTGTTTAAATTTATAGAAAACTTATTTTTTGCAATTTTTACAAAAAATTTTCAAAAATATTCCCATGAAAATGAGAATTTTTAGTAGTGATTATGATAAAAAATAGTAAAATAATAAAATTTATTAATATTATATATTATGATAAAAAATATCAATCATATATAGATTTGTTATAATAGTATTAAAATTTATTATAAAATGTTCAATTGAGTTATTTCTCTTTTAGTTGATTTTCTATATAAATGTTATGAATTAGGGAATGAAATAATGTATGCACATTAAGAAGTTACAAATCATTTTATATAATTGTATAATATTAAAAGGAAATAATTTATTGAAAATTAAAAGAATATTAGAAATCAATTTTATGATGAAATGGTACTATTTCCATACGTGTATATATGTAAAACTTACTATAACTTATCTTTGACAGCATCAAACATGGAATGGATAAAAACATATTATGGTATCTACGCTTATCCAACTCTTGTATTTTATACTCCTAAACATACTGCAAAAATAACAAAATATAATTGAAATAATGATAAATTTAAAATTAATATTTAGTTTGAGCATCCCTTCTCATTTTCTCGTGTTTTGGAGATAACATTTTTGTCTAGTGAATAAACTTATATTTTTATTGTTTTTTACATTTTAAAAAAGGCTAAAAATTGGATGGAACTTACAACTGAGTAGAAAAAGGAAATAAATAAATAAATAAATAGCGTTCGGAACAAACCTGAGAAATGTTTAGGTAGGTGTTGGTGTTTAATGAAACCAAAAGAACAAATTCCTGGTATTGCAAGAGGAACCCAAACAATGATGTACAGGATGTCTAAGGCTGTGTTTGTTGGTTACAAATAAAAGTCACAAGTCGGTGCCTCACTGCGATGCTTTTTCCATGGTGGCTGACTACTTCTATTTTCTTCCCACTGCGCTTTAATCCAAAAAAGTTGAGCACAAACTGGGTCACACTTTAAATTAAATACTAAAAAATCATACCGACATTGAACATGATCCACTGTCACTTAGCATCTCAACAAATAAGATAAAGCTATGTGTCCAAACAAAATTCATAAAATATTATTATACTTTGTTTTCAAAAGTGCAAGTATAATGTGAAGTTGATTTTGGTAAAATTTCAAATACTCTATATTACTCAAGTGCTTTATTGACATCTATATAAGCATTGGTTTAAAGTCCCTTTACAACTTCTGCGTTAGTGATCAAAGTCGATGAAAAAGAGTTTTTTTAGATGGTAATTGCACATAAACAAACTTTTTTTAGTTAAAAATCTGCAAAATAACTATAAACTTACCTAACTTACAACACCGAAGTGTCCAAATATATAAGCAAGAACATTAAAAATATCATTACAAAATGGTAATCCTTAAAAGAGAAGATAAAATAACAATAATGTGCTTATGTGCAAGGCTAATTTAGAAAACTTAAAAATATTAGACGAAGAAGGAGGTGCATGATAACTTTTAAAGGGTGCAAGAAATTAAGAAGTCAATAATTTTATTTTCCATTTTTAATAAATCTATTATCTACAACTTGTAATTGTAACTAGAAACCCATGCTCCCTTTAATTGAATTATTTTTTTGTTCCTCGTTTGTTTGTCTCCTTCTTTCCATTGTAAATTTGAATGAATATATAAATCGAATTATTTATGAGAGTGTAGTGTTTGAGACAACGTTATGCTTATCTAAGTTGATGATAGCTCTAGCTAAATTAAAATACATCATGACTCCACATAACTTGAAGAACGAATTAAGTGAGCTATTTTTAGGATTAATTGATTATAGTTTAAATTAGTGCCTGTTTGGATATATATCAGAGTCAATTTATTTGTTTGACTTTCAACGTGAAAATTAAAATTAATTATGAAATAATTGAATCTAATCTAAATATGATGTGTGCATGAATAAACATGAAACATACATGGGACCTTGCTTTTACTCCCGGAATTAAATCAAACATGTTGGGAGATTCATAATTGATAATGGTCGCTTAACGGCTTAAGTCACGTAACTTGGGAGACAAGAGACAAAGCTAATTAAAATGAAGTTGACGTATAATAGTGAGAATTTTTAATGCAAAACGACACATTTCAAGAACTTTCAAAAGGAAGACGAATGATAACGAAGATGACATCGTGGCTCCATTAGATCCAAGTCCTTGTGTTATGTAAGTCTACGTATCCGTTTTCATTACTTCAAATGTTACTTATTACATATATATTAAAATTACTTTTACAGGAAAAAAAAAAAAAAAACTCTTTCCTATGTAATTTAAAGAATTGATATAAGGTGAAACATATAAACTTGGTTACGTAAAAGAATCGTGTATGAAGAAGTTAAAGGTGGTGTATTTGCTATGAGCATTGAATGAATGTTATGGAAGTGGGAAATGCAAAGGATTAGATATTGAATTGCATGTGATTGAAATTGGTTTGAAATTAAGATTGTTTGGCGACATATGAATAATTTAACGATGATATGATATCCGACCGAAATGACTAATGACAATACCAATAGAGTGATCCCACCATTTTGTTTTACATCAAACCCTACCTTTCACCATAGATTGCCCTAACACTACTTCTCATATCCTTCTACAATTGAAATCCTCTTAATCAACCAATTTATATAGTTTAGAAAATCTAAATGAAGAAAAATTAGATGCGTGGATTAGTACGTGATGAATGTCATGGTTATGTTTTGGACGTTAAAAATGAAACAGAATTAAAATAACACAAATTTAAATAAAAGTTACAATATATACATGTAGGTTTCAATTTGATGTGACGTATCTAAAGAAGGAAGAGAAACACGTGTGGAGGTAGAGAAAGAGACAGGGAGTTGGGTAATTCAAACTCTGCTTCTGTTTATGTGTCCTTTTGGTCTCCATCCATGCAGGTCTATGCATCCAACCCCATTCGTGCGTCCCTTCCCTTCCTTCTTAGATACCACCACTTTTTTTTATTATCTAAATTACAATTATGCCTTTCAAGTTTTATTAAACTATATATATTACACTTTTCTTATATAATTGTCTTCCTCACAAGTATACTAGTGCAATAGTTTTAAAACTCCAAAAAACTACGTGTAAAAAAAAATTATGCAAGATTTTTAAATTATTAGAGAATTTGTATAATTCAACCAAATTACAGAAAATATGATTTACGACTTTTTTTAATATGGACATCTTTTATGAAAAAACAATCTTGTAGGGACAAAAGTGGTTAGATGGTTTTTTTTCTTATAAGATGCATATTTTTCAATTAATTATTGGATATTAATAAATAATTTTCATATTTTATATATTTTTTAAAATACAATTATACATATATATATATATATATATATATAGAGAGAGAGAGAGAGAGAGAGATTGAATAGTATGTTATTATAATACAGAACCACCAAATCGTAATTTAATGATAACATTAAGAACTTAAATTAAAAAAAAAATAATTAAAGAATTTTCACAAAGACTTTATTTTATTTATTTAGATTAGAAGATTAAATTGAAATTTTAAATACATTGAATGATCAAATTGACCACCCTTCAAACAATAATTAATAAATAATATTTTCATAAATAACAAAAAATTTAAAAATTGTTTAGTGTAATTGTATATCTAAAACATTTCATATTTTTTTAAAATTCATCAATACATACAATTTGACCGCTTGAGTGAAATGAGGTGAGATATTTTAAATGGAAAGGTTCATAATATAACACTTTATTCCTTTTTAATTAAGAATGATAATTAGGCATTTATTGAGTGGGTATTTATAAATAAATAAATATATATATATATATATATATGTATATATGCTTTTAACATAGAAGAAAATACAAACCATTTGGATTTAATTAATTAAGATTAAAAATAATACTACATAGATTATAGTGGGTGTCTTATATTTTACTAATATGACATTTTCTATACACTTTTTACAGGTGTGGTGTAAATGTGGATTTGGTGCCATTAAAAACATAAACTATTATTTTAGTACACACGGCTCTAAGAAGAAATGGGTATGTATACGATGGATTTGGTGAAAAGCGCATAGACGATATATAGATATATTATTTATACATTCTGATGAGATTTCCAAAGAAACAGACATGTCTATCAAATCTGTCCTCTAATGTTGGACCGGGCTCCTCCATAATGGGCTACAACGCCTTTCAAATCTTTTCATTTCATCAATCATCATAAATCGTGTTTGCAAATTACAATTCATTTTCTTTATTAATTTCTAAAATGTCATTTCATTGCTTTGATTCAAAATATAAATTAGTATAATTTAGTAAATATATAAAAGATACACTATTTCCATCAGATTATTTGCTTTACAGTAATACACACTCAACAAAACCTAATTTTTATCACAAACATATTTACAAGGCATGATGCAATCAAAAAAATTTCTTTGTCCCTTTCAAACACTTGTCTTTGTTGTTCACGCTAGCTTCCCTCTCTCATAATATTGAAATTGAGGTTTGTATGACTCAACCGACATATCATAAATGCAGTTGTTAATGCATTTGTATGATTCCTCGATATTCACAAGATTGCTGATTATTTTTTTTATGGTTTAAACGATCGTATGTTATTGACCACGTGGTCATTACTTTGCATTTTTTAGGTTGACATGTATTCTAGTCCTCCTGGTTGTGGTTGGGCCAAGTCCAAAACAAAACAAAATTCACTTTTTTGTTTTCTCTACACACACACACACATCGTATAACATGTATTAACAATTTACCAATATCATGGATTCATTCATCATCACCCAACTACCAGAGGGACTTTCTTCATTCCTGGCTTGGGATCTTCACTCTCTCCAAATCATGTTTCATGTGCACACTACTTCTCAAATATACCCATCTCATTTCAGAATCTCTTTAAACTTTCAACCAACATTAAGTTTTGCTTCTTTATCCTTTTCTCTAAAACCAAAACATGAGAGCGAGATCACTCTTTTTGGACATATTAACTACAAAATGATTCGTGTAATCTTCTTTTCTAAAGTGTGGTGATTTTTTTGTTAGCCATTACCTGATTCGCTATCCCCTTTCATTTTAGTCAACACTGTAAAGCGCACAATGTCTCTGTTCTCTTCCCTTAAAAAATACTAAATAATTAAATAAACGCATTAACTCACATTACAATACAAGACATTGTTACTTGTTTTCTTTTTATATAGCACAATTCGTAAATATGTCAAGAACCACACAAGAAAAAGATTAGACTCTATCCAATTCAACTTTCCATCAAATTGTTCCGTTTATAAATACATCCTTCCTTAAATAAAAAAATATTCTATAAATATAAAAGGGAGAAAAAAAAACTAAATATATGTTTACTTTGACCCAATTTAATGTACAGCTTAAAATATATGTTTTAAAAAAAATTCTTTGCCCAAAGAATATCAAATTAATAAAAATATCACGATAAGATAAATAGAAATAGAATGCGTAAATACTCAATTTTATCTAAATAAATAAGTAAAAATTATAAAAGAACAGAAAAAACTGGATGAAAGATTTTTTATTTTTTTAATGTTGGATGGCATGAAAAGACAACATTTGAATCATACCTTTCCATTTCAAAAGTTCTTCGTATCATTAAAAAGTTAAGAGAAATTTATAGAACAAAAAAAAACCTTAAAATATTTTAACAAAAATTATAAATTATGTTATCTAAGATAAAAAGTGTTTTCTTTAAAGTTAAGGGAATCTAAATTATGTTTTCTCTCTAATGTATTTGTACTTTTAAAATTTAATCTTCCCTCTTCCGAAGCATTTGAAATTAAAGGAAATAAATAGTTGCCTAAATGAATCTTAACCTTTACTAATCATAGCTTAACAAAAGATCCGCGTACGTAATCGAAATGTCGATTTTAATTTATACAAAATGGGTAGATTCATTTTATAGTTGTTTGTGTAAAAACTAAACATTTAAAGAAAAAAAAAAAAGTTGTTTGGTCATCCCGGGCCCCACCAGTGTGGCCACTGTCTCAAACTCTACCAACATGTGGAATAATATTATTGAGGGTGAAGATACTTTAAATATATATTTCTTATATCAGGCCGGTCCAACACTAAACAACTGTATTAGTACGTAATCATAATTAATACTCCATCGTGTGATTATTATAAGAGAGTTTTTTTTTTTAAATGTTAGTTGTTTATCAAACATTTGATAAATTATAAATTAGTAATTTTTAAACAATAATTAAAACAATTACTTTTATTGATCGATATGATTATGTTTTAGAAATGTTTTATATAAGAATAAATTATGGCAATGAGGAAAATGAGTAATATATTAATTGATGAATAAAGTAACGAATGACACTGCAACAAAAATTAAAATTTTTAACGGATTATCACTAGTAAAAAATTAATTTTTTTCTACCTGTAAAAAATGGTTTAAATTTATAGAAAACTTATTTTTTACAATTTTTACAAAAATTTTACCAAAATATTTCCATAAAAAATAAAATTTTTAGTAGTGTACTGAGATCCATCGAAAATTGTATTGTCAATAAATATGATTGACAAATTTAAAATATTAATTAAATTACTAATATTTATAATTTTTAATTTAATGAAAAAAAGTAAATTTGTATTGTTAAAAACATTAGATTAAACATATTTTTTTTAATAAATTTTAAGTCTAATTATGCCGATAAGCATGTTTAAAACTTACATAAATAAATAATATCATGAGACCTTATATAAATATTAAGTTTGTTTATTATTATTTTAATTTTAGTCCTTTTTATAATATAGTTAGAATCAATCTCTAGATTTATTTTATTAATTATTTCAAAATTTAAGTTTAATTTCCTCGTAAAGATGTTTTACAGTTAAAAACATATTCAATGAAAGATATGTTGTGAAATATTTATGTAAAATATTATTTATTTCAAGTAACTTTTATACAAGGAATCGTGACATAGTAAATATATATATATATATATATATATATATATATATATATATATATATATATATATATATATATATATATATATATATATATATATAACTTCATTAAGTAACTTACAAAATAAATAAAATAAAATAAATGAAGAAAGAAGTATTAGTTCTTTAAAATTTATTAAAGAAATCTATTGAACCTAAAATCAATTAAGTTGTTTAAGAATAATATGATACAACAAATTATTTTAATTTAAAAAAAAAAATAACTCATGAATTGCTTCATTTAGAAATGTGATAAATAAATCACCTTTAACCTCAATTTTTAAATAATAATATGAGATAGATAGAGGTCTTAAAGACTATGGAATAGAAATTGATCAAAGCCCTTCTAGTTTTATTCAATCATGTTAAAAAATTTCAACTTTAACTCTATTATTGGAATACATTATTTGATTTTAAGTATATTGTGCATTCTAATTTTCAAACTAGATGTGACCACAATTTCATACTTATATCACCCTTATTGGAATCATGTCAACGCAAATGTTATATAGGTTCAACCTATGTTAAGATTAGCCTATTAAAATTAATGTAAAGTATAAGTCAAATGTTATGTTTAGCTTTGATTTATCGTAAAGTGGCATTTTTGCCACTTAGTTATTTTCTATTCAACTCATTTTGACTGAAAATTAGTTTATCATCATTTAGTTACCTTGATTTTAATACATTATTTTCGTATATAGTGTGCAATTGACCTTATATAGTTGGCTTTTAATTAATTTATTGTAAATTTGTAATATATATATATATATATATATATATATATATATATATATTTCATTTTAAAGAGAATGCTAACAAGTGTCTTAATAATATTTGTTGAAGTATATTATATATAAAAATATTCATTAAAGAATCAAAATTAGAAAGCTTCTACGAAAAAAGTAATTTAATGTTACTATACACATTATATTGTCAAAAAAATTAATAATTTTTTATTGATTCTTTAAACAATATATATCATTAAAATAGTTATGACTAAAGTTACTCAGCTCAAGGTTTGAATTTTGATACAAGAAAATTGAATACCATTTCACATGAGTTCATCTGTTTAGGAATAATAAAGAAATTATGCTTGTATAAAATAATTCAGTTATTAATTTTTAGATGTTTAAAAAGAAATGTAAGGTAATTAATGTCTTTATAAGAGAATCTCGGGATTATTACTACTACTCAAAACGGTAAATAATTAATATCAGCTACAGTTAAAATGAAGAACATAAATTTTGAGCAGAACAATTTTGATGTTTTAAGTTCCTCCCCTTTACATAAAAGTCGTATTTGGAGCACAGTTGGAGGGGAATTACAGAGCGTTGTGGAAGTAAAATAAGGTAGATTATGGGATTATCTAAAACTGGAGTCACTGTGTACAGTAGATAAGGATATGCATGGGATTTGCTTGCACTGAAAATTGGCTTCTTGTTTTGTTTCGTGATTATGACTGCATTTAGTCTAAAAGATGAAAAGGGTATGTTTTTATTTGGACAAGTCCATCTGGGCAAAGTTTTTAGAATATGTGGCCAAGAGGACATGAATCCAAGGGATACTTATCATTGAGGTTGGTTAGAAAGAAACAATCAAAGATGGGGTTAAGGAGGGATGTTGACAGGGCAAGGGCACAACCATGGTTTGAGATGTTTCCTTCTCTTTCTGACGTGACCTGTCTCTAAGTTATTGCCATGCCCTAAAAGTTCAGTACTTATGATTTTGCAAACTTGTACACTCATTCATCTCCATCATGTGCCCTGCTGAATTACTACCCACTTCCAGTTTCATTTCTCCTCATATTTCACATCATTTCCTTACCATATTTAGGAAACCATTCTTTCTTACCAACATATTAGTTTGGTTAATCATTTAAATTTGGTATCCACTTTTAACTCTCATGTCTACTCCAAAAAATAAAAATCCATGAGGTAGAAAATGAGATTTCATGTGCTTTTATTCCTTGATTATTAATAAAAGTTGTCTATTGAAATGCATGTGCTAATAGATTAAATGGAAGCTTCCCTGAAGAATCTCAGCACGAACTATAAATGTGTACAGATCTTAAAAAATGATAAAAATATAACAAGGTGGGTGTTGATCATATTATTCTCTTTGTAACGCCCAACGGAAAGGAATGTAAGGTGCCTGAAAAGAACATGCATTTGTGTGGCTATTGTTATGCCTTGCAACAATTTTATAAATGAAACAAGGACTTGGTGAGATTGATTGGGGGGATGATGCCTTCACACTCCATTTATTGTATACACAACAGATTAGAAAAAAGAAAGAAATTTAAGCTATTAGTTATAGTACGATATAAATCACATAGGCCCGGTTGATGCAACGCATTTTTATGCTTTTCATCCACCATTTCTTGAAGCTTGTGTTAATTTGGTGGGTGAAACTTGTTGGATCTCCCAATAACACAACCAATTACTCATTTATAGATATATTCATGAAATGATTGGCTATATATTAGTTTGGAAATCGCAAAACAAACATGACCTCAACCTTACCCCTTCATGCTAGATCTCATGGTTATCTCTGCAACTAATTAATTGGAATGCATGTCCTTTTGTAAGAGTTTCCTTCAACTCCAAGGTAATGTCTTTTGGTACGTTAATCTAACACTCTGTTCAGCGTTTACTACACCTTCCTTCAGATCTAACATTTTGACTTCATCACACTTTCACATATATATAAATTAGACTGCTTATGTCAAACTTGGTTGACTCTTCAATAATAACTGCTTATTTTAGGGGAGAATTATTGAATTAAAAATTAAGTCAGATAAACTGTTAATGTTATATATATGTTGATTTTCTGTGCATATATAGTGTTTAGTTACTATATATTTTGTAAATAATAGTTTTGTATTGAATAAGTTCAACTTAACACATACTGCATCTCGATAATATTGGTCTATGTTGGAATTGAAATGTGCACAGCAAGTAGTTTTCCAATTAAATAGATTTAAAGGTTGAATCTCTTACTAGATATTTAAGAAACAAGGTCATTTGTTGAGCATGTGATATTGTTTGTAGTCTGGTCGAACATATCTATTTGTAAAGCTCACAAACCAGTCCTCAACCTTTGATTACTCCATTCTCAGTTGAACTGAACCTTCTAATTCCGAAGGTGACAGTGAATGCAGTGGCCGGAGAATACCCCCCAGGAAATTTGTTGGGTAAACAATCAACTTGAAGAGATAATTGCCCTAGCTTTTTGGTTAAAACTTGTGCTTTTGTTCCATATATACCAAATATACCACTTAAGTTGATAAATTATACTTGTGTCAAAATCATCTATCTATATCACTTCCTATCATGACTCAGATTTTCTCTACAATTTTTTATCCCACCAAGTCAAACTTATCATCACTGTTGCCAGTTGCTCCTATCACTCACCGTCATTATTACTTTACCACTATTATTATTATTCTATCATCACTGTTACCATTATTGCCCTTTTCGCGCCCCATCATCACTATCACGCTTCTCCTCATTCATAAATATAACCCAGACATTTTTAATAAATAGCATATTACAATCTTAAAAATTCTTAAGTACTGCTTCCGACAACTGGACTAATATTTATTCTTTCAAATATTGATAAAATAATATAATTATTATTTTGTATAATTTATATTCAAATGACGAATGTTGATGTTATATTTTAATGTTTTAATAGTAGATTTTAGTGATTTAAAATAAAATTTAAATTTTTTATTGTTTAATTTTTAAATTAAGAAAACATTATGACTTAACGGTAAGTAAATAATATTAATTTTTTGAACTTTTTATATTTATATTTATGTAAAAAAGTATTAATTAGAAACATATCCTATTTAAAAATATGGTAAAAATGAGACTGACACAAATTTTACCAGTAATCCTAACCTTTTACATCTCTAATGGAGCAACTATATAATTAATTATTTTTTTTAAATACCGAGACCGTTGCTATGGACATCCTACAGTGCGAGATTAATTTAAACTGAGATATAAAACATCTGATTAAACGAAAATATATTCCTAAGAAAAGTGAAATGGAACAGTGTTTGGAATATAACATTGATTTATTGAGATAATTAAAAGTAATAAAAATGTAGAGAAAGGTACAAAAAATATGCAATAATTTGACGGGTGAAGGCAGGGTTGCCGGGAAGGGTATCTAAAAAATTTGGGAAATTACGTATGCTTGCCTTGTTGCGAAGACAGAAATACACGATGCACTGTTCTAGATAACTAAACTTAGTAACTAGTCCTCAAATCAGAGGACATTATAAGATGGAAAACTAACAAGACCAAGTGCCCTGCATGTGATTTCAAATTTACAACAATGACTGCTTTCAATATTCCGGAGACATATGGGAGGTCAATCCATTTTAGTAGCTACCCAAAATCCCCTTTGCACATCAAAATCATTAACTATTTCTACACTCACAAATCAAATGTTTTTCTTCTCATCAAATCAATTTTGTATATTCATTGCATAGATTTAATATATAATTAAGTTTAGGGAAGATTATGAGAGTTGGTTAAGCCTACCCTCCTTCTTGTAAGGATCAACGTTCCACAGATCTCCATGTGTCAGCATGCAGTTGGTCCCCAACATGATATGACATAGGCATGCAGCCACAAGCACAAGTTCCTCAAAGCTATATTATTGAGGACTGTCACCCTCTCTCCCTCCCTCTCTCTCTCTCTCTCTCTCTCTCTCTCTCTTTTGTAATCTATATAGCCAAACAAACCAAGTAGCATTATAATAGAAGCGAGACACAAGAAAGGGTAGCTACATAAGGAGAAACACTTTCAAAGAGGTGAAACTAAAACGGTTATTCTTTTCTTTTTTTATAAACTCTGCTGCTAAGCTGAGTAAGTTCATTGAGAAGCCTCATATGGCAACTATGTTGGGAAAGGAGCATGGTCTAAATCTCAAGGAAACTGAGCTTTGCCTCGGTTTGCCTGGTGGTGGTGGTAGCGGAGGCGGTGGTGGTGGCGGTGGCTCTGAGGTGGAAACTCCAAGGGCCACTGGGAAGAGAGGGTTCTCTGAGACAGTTGATCTGAAGCTTAATCTTCAGGCCAAGGAAGATCTGAATGAGAATCTGAAGAATGCCTCAAAGGAGAAGACCCTCAAGGATCCTACCAAGCCACCGGCTAAGTAAGCGATTTTCACACTTTTCTTCTGTAGCTAAGGTTTTTGCATGCTTCTGTTCTCAAATCTTTTCTTTCTTAAACGTAGCATCAGCTATATATATCGTGTTTGGTTCCATATAACGTGATTTTTCACATTTTACTGAAAAACTAATAGTTATAATGGTTTCCAAACAAACTGCAAGTTGGTATATGCAAATTCTTGGTGCTTATCTTTTTTTTTTTTTTTCTGTTATAATAACATAGTTTTCTTAAATTTTATTCAATTTTAGAATATATAGTTTGCATAAGGTATAAAATTTTTCAACTTTCTTGAACCAAAAAAGAGGGAGATATCAGAAAGAGTTGAGATTGATCGGGATCTTGGAATAATATATACATGTTTCAGGGCTCAAGTGGTTGGTTGGCCACCAGTGAGGTCATACAGGAAGAACATGATGACACAGAAGGTTAACACTGAGGAAGGAGCTGAGAAGACAACAAGCAGCACTGCTTCCGGGGCATTTGTCAAAGTTTCCATGGATGGAGCACCTTACCTTCGCAAGGTGGACCTCACAATGTACAAAAGCTACAAAGAGTTATCTGATGCCTTGGCCAAAATGTTCAGCTCCTTCACCATGGGTTAGTACATCAATAAAGCCTCCTACATATATGATCCATTATATTTTCCTCTCTATTTAAACCACTTTTACCTCAACCATGTGACTGAAATTTATATATTAATAACATGCAGGAGAGTCATGCACACACACAATACTAACTTGTATATCAACAGCATACTAAGTTTTTACCATCTATTTTCTGCACCTATAAATTCTCCCTCATTAATATTCAGCAAATGATATTTTGACACCTTAAAGGAAAAAAACATCCAATAGAAAATCCACTATAATAATAGATTATATTATTATATAATCACTCTTAATATTATAACGTTGAATTCTCTTTTTCTCTTCTTTATTTCTTTCTTCCTTCTCCAACCACTTGTTAAGTGTGGCGAAACCTCGTTATTTTATATGTATGTACAACACTGAAGAAAATAAATAAACCAAGTGAGATAAAATTTATATTGTTTATTATATTATATAAAGTTTTAGATCCTTGAAACATGTTAATGATGCGTGTACGGGTTGGTTAAACCACCATGGGATTGTTACATTCAGCTATATATGAATGAAGGTTGTTACTTGTAATTAACTACATATTAGCTGAAATATTAAAATATTTTGTTGCTATTTTTACTTATGTTTTTATATTGGAACTGGTGAAGATAACTATGGGGCCCAAGGAATGATAGACTTCATGAATGAGAGCAAGTTGATGGATCTTCTTAACAGCTCTGAGTATGTGCCAACCTATGAAGATAAGGATGGTGACTGGATGCTCGTGGGTGATGTCCCATGGGAGTAAGTTCTTCATCCAACAATAAGCTCCGCAGCTATTATACACAATAATTTCTTTCATGCAGACATATAAAACCCAGTGACTGTATCCATATATTTCACGAATTCAGTAATTTTTTTTAATGGGTACCCAAAAAATGGAAACTTATGATTTCCGAGGACCTCTTGATCAGAAACATGTATACTTTACAAGGAATTAATTAGTCTTACATAATTTTAATTCTACAGACCCTTGAAGTTAACCTTAATGACTGTTTAATTTTCTGAAGGATGTTTGTGGAGTCATGCAAGCGTCTGCGAATAATGAAAGGATCAGAAGCAATTGGGCTTGGTATGGATGATTGTATCTTATTATTTACATCTACTTTTTCTTTGCACTCATTTAATCACTCATGGAAATCATTGTTGGGAACGCAATTACTAATCAATCACTATATAGTTGCCATTTTTTTGGCTATTCTAATGCGTTGGCGCGCATCTTTTAATGTGCTTTCAGCGCCAAGAGCAATGGAAAAATGCAAAAGCAGAAGCTGAAGGTGGCCAAATACATACTGTGTGAGATCTCGTACCAAAGTGGAGCTATAAAAAAATATGTGAAGCACTTCTGCTGAGACTATGGAGCAAAGTGTTGTTAGTTTGAACGTGTCTGTGTCTTTATTTTTTTGGTTTTGTTTTGTTGGTATATAGATTCAACTTTAATTTTAAGGAGCCTATGGGGCATTTGTAATGGACAAGAAGCAATAAACTTAACCTATATAGTCTGGCTTGTTTATTATGTGATCCTTCCATGCTGTCATGATTGTTGTGTGCTAAATACCTTGAATTTTAATGCATACTTTATTCCCTCAAGAGATTCTTCCTTTATCATTTACTTTGATTTTATGTTTTAATTAATTGCGTCTGTCCTGCAAAATGATCAATGTCTCAGCTGGATGAAGAAGGCATTAAATTTTTTATGGTTCACAAGTGAGGGAGGGGAACAAGCCCATGTGCATGTTGATGGAGTTTCTTTGTTGGCCATTAGTTTTATAGTCTTTGTCATCTAGTTTTGTAATATCAAATGCGTATTAACTAGGTGGGTGAATGTAGGGTTGGTGAGTGAACGTGGTTGGAATATTAATTCCATATTATGTATATATGTGAATATATTATGGGATCATATATATTATTATTAAGGTCAATGGTATTGCTATATACACATCCCAATCCCAATAAATGTGTGCGAAGCATAAAAGAATTCTTGGATCGGACACTGTGACAGCTTCAGGTCCTTACTTTTGAGAAAAATATCCATTATTTTAAGGGATTTGCTTCCTATATAAAGTGCGTATAAAAGCGATTGAACTTTAAAATATCTGTTCACTCACATATTTTAGGGTTTCAATACATTTTACTCACTCTTACATGTTACATATTCAATTTTCTGAATCTAATTTTAATATCATCCCTTCTTTTATAGTTTTGAAACATTATTTTTTACTTACAAAAAAAATCAATCAATATATTTTCAAACATAAACATTTATTTAAGTTTTAATTTAAAATACTCTTGATTTTATTTTCTTTTGTCATACAAATGCTTTCTTCTCAGATTTCCATTTATAATCTCATTTTTTTTTAAATTATTATTTTCTATGTGAAGGTAAGATATTCTTTATTTATATTTTAAAATTAATTATATGTATATTTATATAATTACTTTTACATATTTTTATTTATACTAGTTCAAAAATTAACATTAAAATTTTACAACAATATGTTTGGAAAACCTACATAACATGTGATGAGGTGGTAACGATCTTTTATAATATTGTAAATTTATCATTAATATCGATTATAATAAGAACCATTTAAAAATTATTTTATCAATATAGAATTAATTTTACAAAACTTCATAAATCAACTGTTGAAACAGCTTATCTAAATAGAAAATATTTTCAGATTGGTTCGTGATACAACTAATTTAGAATATTAGGATATCTTCTCTAACTTTTGAATTATTTACGATATTGTTAAATTAATCATATTATATGAATCGATTAAAATTTCATTTTCTACATTAGATCGTAGTATACAAATAATTTTTAAAAAATGTTAGTGTACTAATATTTTTGGCTTTTTTTTTCTTCTAATTTTTAAACTCTCGCTTTTGTTTTTGAGATGTCTAGAGAAAAGGATAAGCAAACTAATGACCTTCTTGATCTATGTTAGGTTTTTCCAAAATTATAATTATTTTTTTATGCTTGTTCTTCGTTCAAACTTTAATCAATAATATCCTTCACAACATTGTCTCTCTTCCTATATGGAAAATCAAGAAATTTGTTTGTATAGATCTACCAACTCACAAGTCTTTATCAAAATTCGACCCAACTTGCCTTTTAACCAATTTAATTAGGAACTAATCCAAAAAATGTTCATTGTTGAAAAAATCGGTGGGATATTAAACCCAAACAAATTCGGAAAATCAAATATAAAATCATGAAAAATAATGAAGTCAAAGGTTAATGAGTCCTATCACTTTATTTTTCTTAAAAGATAAAACATTTTTTTCTTTGCTCCATGAGTCACTTTATCTTATACAATAATTATTTTTTTATATTGTTATTTTACTCTCAACATTCATTTATCTACATTTCATTATGTTTTTTTTTTATAAATGATATTCATTGTTACTTTTGACAATAATAATAACGATTTTTATTATGGTTTATTTTTTTTCTTGACAACAATAATTATGCTTTTTATTATGATTGTAATTTTTTTCTGAGAGATTTGTAATTGTTAATGAACTTATTTTGTACTTATTATATTATTTAAAAATATATAAAAAAAATTATTGAATGATTTAATCTAATTCAACATTGAATATTTCAATCTCAATTCATGGATTCATTGTTCAAATTTTAAGAAATTTGGTAAAAATAATGACTATATGAATAGATTTAAATCTAATTTAGAAATTCTCCATATTTTTTAATATAATTATTTCACATTTTTTGAAATTGTTATAAAATGATAAAATAGTCCACGAAACAATACTAGTCTTGTATTTTTATTTTATATTTAAATTGAAAATACTTGCGAGTAATAAGTAGAAGAATAAGGCTCTCTTGAAAATTTCCAAAAGTAAAAAGGAGGGTAAGCAACTATACAAATATTTTTTACCTTAGAAAATATCTGCAGCATATCCTCAACATATCATATGCCCAATGCACATCACATAATTAAAACACTATTCAATACATTGACATTGATTTGACATTTCATGGTCTTGGTTACTTTGGGAACTTAGAAGTGAAACTATTTTTTTCTAAACTTAAGGTTGATTTATTTTATCTTATTGATGTGAAGTTGGTTTCTTAAACATTATTGTTAACTAGGTCTGGTTCTTGAATTTCTCTCAGAGTACAACGTTAATTTTAAATAGTGTTTTAGGAAGAAAAAAATAGTGTTATTAATTGGAGTGTTACTTACTTGCATATTTTGGGTTAGAATATTTCACATTCTGCATTTTTTTTAACTTTTTAACAATACGAAGGGTGTTTGTTCCTGAAGCCCAGGAATTTTTATAGGGATAGAGAAAATAAAAAACCTTATTGAATGGTAAAGGACTTAGACAAAGCAAGGGTCCGTTGTGATGAGGATCGTAAAGAGGCCAGAAGGCCCAATCCAAATTCTGGGCTGAAAAGCATTCCGGAGATTATAAAAGGAAAGTTTTTAATTTTTGTTTGTTTTGAAAAAGCCAGAAGAAGGGATTTGTTACTCAATAATTTGTGATGACATATGACATGTAACAGTAACATAGTAAAAACAGAAAAATGCAGCCTTTGTTACAAATGACCTCAATCAAATTCTCTTTTGTCTGTGGGTTAACATCTGACCTAATCTTTCAAGACTGCACCATTGTCTCTCTTTCTGGTTTCTACTATCATATAGGTAGCGATTAGTCAACAATAGCAATTAAAAAAATTATATAATTTAAATAAGGATCAGAATATACCAATATTATCCTTATCTGTCATTTTCTATTTAAATTCTCAACAAAATTATTTATTTCAACTTGAATTTTAAAATTCAGTCAAATTAATATCTAATGAAATATAAGAATATTAAGTCAACCTAATTTATTACATAATATATCAATTTTAATATTAAATATAGTTCAATCATAAAACAAATAAAAAATAAAAAACTCAAATCAAAGTATACTTTATGATATATTTGTGTGTACTCTTAATTTTTCACACATCATAATCATGTAACTAATTAAGGTTCTTAGGTTTTAACTGCATGAATTAGGTCTTATGTACCCTTTTGTAAATTTACCTGTATTTGATTCAATATTTAGCGGAATTTACAACTTGATTTTAAATTATATTGCATGTCGCTAACATAGTTGTTGAAATTATTATACTCACAAGACTAAATTACACTTTTAATTGCTCATCTATCACAGTCATAAAAATCACAAGTTATTAATGTGAATATAACATTTGATGTAAGTCATTACTTCATTTTTCATTTTTATTATGATTGCTGTAATAAAATATGTTAATCTTTTTCAAGAAAAATACTAAAAGATAAATCGAAACTGTATAATTACAACTAATGATTATAGTTTTTGTATAACCAATTTCATTTAAAATAAAAGAGTATATTTTATTTTCTTTTTATAATATCATAATTAACACATTTATTTTATTCTTTTTATATAATTTATTTAAAGAAAAGAAAATCACATAGGAGTGGTTTTATTAATTTGAAAGGATAAGGAATAAAAATAAGTTAAAAAATATATGACCAAAAAAGGATTTAAACTTATGAAAGAAAAAAAATATTTTAATAAAAATTATGGAGAAGGTTTTGAAACATTTAGTTATGAGTTTTTGTGAAGATTGAGATGGGAAAAGAAATATTGACTAACATGGAATTTTGTAAGTAGGCATGGATGGATGGAATTGACACAAAGCACACACTTTATTTGTCTCTGGTGAATGGTAATGGAGAATGAGTGTTTGAATTTGGTTACTTATTCACCCTACATAAAACTCTATTCATCATTCCTTTTCTAACACAATAACAAAAGTTATTATGAAAATATTCTCATCAATGTAATAAAAAAATCTATTTTTTTAAATAAATTATGATAAAATCTTATATCAACTACCATAACATTATAAATACAATTTTTTTTTATCATATTAAATCTATTTTTTTCATTGGCAATTGTGCTGTAAGTAAGCTTTTCATTTAAAAAATATTTTGCCCCCTTTCTTCTTCTTCTTTATCTATCTATGTCGAATTCACCCCCTCTCCATAATTCCACTCTTCATGTTTTTGACGTATTTTTTCTTATTTATTATCTTCGTGTTCTTTCTGTCAACTCCTTATTAACAATTATTTTCTGGTAAGGATCGAAGTGATAGGGTAAGGACCAGGTCCAAAGCAAATAAAATAAAGTAGCGTGAATAATATTTTAATTGATCACATTTTGTTATTTCGTTAGGTTTACCATTTAATATCTGATATTTGATATCGATAAAAATATATTAATGTTTAGTTTTTTATGTTTTCGGTATCTCTTTAATGGTAGATAACTTAGTGTAGAGAAGTATAAATGTCATAACCTAACCTTCAACGATGAAAGAAAACTGCAAAATCCAATAATTTTTTTAAATATACTTTTATTTTATCTAATTTATATATAGAGAAAGAAAAATAGATTTCTCTTCTTTTTATATAGAATTAAAGGTGAATTGCTTTAAATTTGTTTCTAAATATAGCGACTCTAGGCAACAAAATTACATTTGTTGGTTTGTATTTTAAAATTACTAAATGAAAAAAAATATAATTTAGAGAGATTGTTTTTCAATTAAAATTTAAAATTTTATATAGTAATATACAAATAATCATTTAAATGAAACGTAAAATCTGATTAGAAAAAGCACCTATCAGAAAAATTGACAATTAAATTAGCAAGTGTGCTTAATTCAAAATCTATTAATACAAGAATAGCAGTAAAAAAAAAAATATAGATAAAGATTCCGACAGTGAAGTCACTACTAACTAATTTGTCGTTGATTATTGACATTGTAGAGAATAAAGAGAAGAAAGGGAAAAAGACAGAGAAGCCGTGTAAGAAAACAAACACTGAAGCCAGAACAAGGATCCGCCGTACAGTGTGTCAGGTGGGTCGGCCAACACCGGATAACACACTATCTCTAACCCTTATTTCCCACGTTACCCCTCCCTCTATTTCAGTGGCGTCACCTCATTGGGCCACTTGCGGACCCTCACCATTACTACCCTGAGCCGCTTTTCATACTATATAAACCGCATCGTTCGTATTTTTAAGTGCTACAATTCACCTTCGTGCTTACTAGAGTTACTTCTTCACCCTGGCATTCCCTGTCTAGTAGCGCCTCCCCTTATAAACCTCACAACATTCAATACAAATTAATAAACAAACTGAGTTTGTTGCTTTTCCCTATTCTGGGAAAATAATAGTTTCTTTTTGTGGTATTATGCGTTTGTTTCTTCCGTGAATCTGAATCCTCCTCAGGGTGTTGTTGGAAAAAAAAATAAAAAATTGAGGCGGGACTCGGATACTCGATTGGCGTGTCGGTGAAATGTGCAAAAGGGGTGTGAGGATATTCGCTTGCCGAGTCCTGGGTTGGTGGATTTTATCGAATTGAATCGAGTTTGGACTTGAATTTAATTTTGAGTTTTGGTATTGGAGCATGTGATTTGGAATTGGAAGTGGGAAAGGGTAAGAGGATGATGGCTCAGGATGGGAGCGTCGCCCCTGCGGACCCGGGGGCAATGACGGTTGTGAAGAAGAAGACACAGTCTTCGAGGAGTTGGATTCTGTTCGATGCCACAGGGCAGGGTTCATTGCTCGACGTGGACAAATATGCAATCATGCATAGAGTTCAGATTCATGCGCGTGATCTCAGAATACTTGATCCCTTGCTCTCTTACCCATCCACCATTCTCGGTCGTGAGAAGGCCATTGTTCTTAACTTGGAGGTCCACCACATATTTACTTTTGTTAGTTTATTTCTATTTTTGTAACAGATTTTGTTGTTGTTGTTGTTGTTGTTGTTGTTGTGTTTTGATTTTTTTCTTTCTGATTCTGTCTTCCAGCATATCAAAGCAATTATCACAGCTGAAGAGGTTAGTCAGCTTTTCATACTTATGTGACTGATTTCATCTCTCAAGGGGCGGGTAGAGAACGTGAATAAGAATATTATGAAAATTAGTTTTGGGGAACCAGCTTTGACTTTCTATTTTAGGCTACTCATGGTTGAAAACTTTCACTAATTGAGATATGAGAATTGGAGGATGGTAGATGGGGTGTTCTCCGAGCATTTTATCATACTCTTGCATTTAATGGCATGACTAATCTGATCTGAGGATGGATTGAATTTTGGCGACCAATTTTTGTTTTTCTCTAGTTCATTGAATGAAATGGATAGGAATAGGACGACATGTCTTTTTTTGCCTTACTTAACGTAGTGGCACAGAGGATCTTTGACCCTCTTGTTCAAGAATATACCTTACATAACTTCTGTACAAGAATATCTCTCAGCAAAAGACATTTTATATTTGTGAATTTCTGTATTAAAACTTTGGTCCTTTGTTGAATGGATAACTGTTTAGAAGTTGAGATAGCATTGCTTCTTCATCTGAATTCCTGATTGTATCTAAATTATGGTATGGTATAGGTATTGCTGAGAGATCCAACAGATGAAAATGTGATCCCTGTTGTGGAGGAGCTGCAAAGGCGGTTGACTCGATTAGGTGCCGGTCTTCAACTGCAAGGACATGGTAAAGAGTATCTTGGTGGCCAAAATGATGCCGAACCAGCTGAAGAAGATGGTATGTTATATATTAATGATGAACAAATAAGTAACGAATAAATTTAGTTCTTTTTCTTTGTATCATTTGTTATCTGATTGATCTAAATTATACTATATAGAGTCATTCTTTGAATTCCGGGCCCTGGAGATTGCTTTAGAAGCCATTTGTAGTTTTCTTGCTGCACGTACAGCAGAATTGGAGATGGCTGCTTATCCGGCTTTAGATGAACTTACGTCTAAGGTATGTATATTATTTGAATTCTTTCTTTTCATGTTTTGGTTTCAATCTGATATCCGTGGCCCATACTCTTTCCTATGTATAGAATAAGTGAACAATATGAAGCTGCTTGAAAGTAGTTGAGGCAAAAATTATTTGCTTCGTCTCAAAATATTATCCTTTTCATTTATTATACTTATCACAGCTGAAGTGTTCACTCTAATTATGTCTGTTTTTCTAATGAATATTTTTTGTTTGGCTTGAAATGTGGATGCTCTAATTCCCTGCTTTCTATTTCTTGACCTTTTTTGCTCAATCATAACTATAGATAATTTTAATATATGTAGATTAGTAGTCGTAATTTGGACAAAGTTCGTAAATTGAAAAGTGCAATGACAAGATTGACTGCTAGAGTTCAAAAGGTATGTCAAGAGTTTTTCTATTAAAATTTTCATTCGAAGAAAAACCTATTTTCTATGAAAATATATTCTGCAGTCCTTTAAATATTTTTTACATCTTTGCACTTCTTTTATGTAAATTATTTTACTTTTTCTTCTAAAATAGAATCAGTTCAATATGATTGTAAGTTGTCTTGATCAACTTTAAGTAGAAAACAATACATACACTTTTTTTTTTCTTCACTCAACTGGTTCTTGTTATGGTTAAGGTTAGAGACGAGCTTGAACAATTATTGGATGATGACGATGATATGGCTGATTTATACCTGTCAAGAAAGACAGGTTCAGCTTCACCAGTTAGTGGATCAGGTGTTGTAAATTGGTTTGCTGCTTCCCCCACCATAGGTTCAAAAATATCTAAAGCAAGTCAAGCAACAGGTCGTTTAGATGAACATGACGTGGAAGAACTTGAAATGTTACTTGAGGTTATGAATTTTAATTACTGTAAGAAAGTAGTAAAAGCAAATATTTCATTAGTTTAATGAAGTAAAATTGTTATAATGTTGTTTATTATTTTTCAGGCTTATTTTAGTGAAATAGATCATACATTGAACAAATTAACCACGGTACGTATCATATTTATATATGTGTATACGTAGGTGACCCTAAATCTTAGAAAATATTTGAAAAAAAAATTGTTTGTCATTAATTTTAGAATTCATGATCACTTTAGTTTTCTAATAATTAGATAATATAAACTTAAGGGTTGTCTTTCTAAAAAATTCGTAAAATATTTTTATATTTGTAGTTTAAAAGTATAATTTGCAGAAGTTTACCTGAACTCCGAATCTGCGGTTCAAGATAGCTTTCCTTTTGTCTAATGTTTTTTTTCATTTACAGCTGCGAGAGTACATTGATGATACTGAAGATTATATTAATATTCAAGTAAGTAGCTAGCAATTTACTGAAAATATGTCTTGGTATCTGTTTATGAAAAGAAATTCAGTGAAGTTTTTCCCTTTTGCAGCTTGACAGCCATCGTAATCAGCTGATTCAGGTGCCTTTCATATTTCTGCACCTTGCATGTTATCTATCAGTATTCTGTTATTTTATTTTATTTCTTCTGAGATTGTTAAATGCTCTTCAACTTGTGCAGTTAGAGCTCTTTCTTAGCTCTGGAACTATTTGTCTCTCTATTTTCGCTTTGGTGACTTCTATATTTGGCGTCAATATTCCATATGATTGGAACCAGAACCATAGTTACATGTTCAAATGGGTATGCAAATTATTACTGTTTATGCATGTGTCTATACATATGGGATTTGCTGACATGCAATTATATATGTTTTAGAAATAATGAAGATTATCTTAACAAAATACATCAAAGGTGTAAGCTTCTGATAAATTCATTCTTAAAATAACAAGTAGGTATAATTCATTATGGTTTCTTGCAGGTAGTTCTTACCACAGGATTCTTTGTAACTTTGTTGTTTGTCATGATTACGGCCTATGCTCGCAAAAAGGGATTAGTTGGATCGTGAAAATAATTACTGAAAATGGGGTGCTGAATGACCATATCTGTATACATTGAAGGAATGAATCAGCTATTTTGTTCTCTGGATTCAGTCATTATTTTAATACACTGTAAAAACAGTCTACAGATTAAAAGTTTATTCTTCCTTTTGAATAATTTAAAGGTCTTGATTTGTAATTAAATTATAGTTAAGTTGAATATACATGATTTCATGTCGATCTAACACTGTAATGTTTCTGTTCACTTCTACCTTGTATATGTAAATAGCGTTTCTCTGCATTTCCAGTTGTAGTCAGAGGAAATCAGAAATTATAACAGGGTTGGATATAATTGGAAATGAAGTTGAACAAGATGACACATGATAAATTATGTAATGAAATGTTTGTTTATTCCAATGCCTATGGCCTTGGTAGAGTACGAAATAGATTTTAATATATATTCTTTTATGTTGTCAATTAATTAGGAAATATCTTATAAATAATTTTTAAGATAAAACATAATTCTATGTATAGTTTTTTTATATATGATCGTTTATGATTAGGTAATAATATACTTTTTTTAAAATATACTTTTATCTCATAAATTTAATTAGGAAATTTAGTGATTTTATTTTATCAGATGGGGAAAGAGATAAAAAGTAATTCCTGTGAAACTATCTTGTAAATTGAAGGTTTTATTAGGTACAAATAATTTTATTTTAGCGTAAGTTGTTAATCTAAAATGAAGATAGTTTTAATTACATGTTTTTTTATAATAATTGTTTTTAATAAAACGATTTAGTAGAAAGTGGACGAAAACTTTATGATAGAATGGCTATATTAAAACGTCTCACGATTTCAAATTATTTTTAATATTGATAATACATTAAAAATATATCTTCATTTTTTTACACTTATCGCTTGATTAAAGTAGATTTTCACAGATTATTATTAAAATACAATTTAATGCATTTTAATAAAATACAAATTACATTTTAACAATTATATATATAATTATTTGAAATATTAAAATGAATGTGAAAGAAATAAACTATTTTCGGAAAATTTCTTTAAAATTTTCTGAATATTTTGTAGAGTGAATTAACCACCACGTTTTTTTTAAAGGGCACATATTATAAATTGATTTAAATAAAAATTAAGAAGAATATATTTAAAAAAAGCTTAAATAAAAATTAATTTTTTTAAAATGTTTTCTCGTATCATTATTTATATTTAAAGTTGTATTATCTTTATGTATTTTTTTTAAATTATAACTTCTTTTACTTCTAATAATTTAATCTTACATTTTTATCTTTATTATTTATTAAAAATAATTTTATAATTTTTAATATTTAAAATTTTAAAAAAATGTTAATCATTTTATTGAAACATATTTGAAAAACTATTTTTAATTCTAATTTTTAAAAACTAAAAAAAAAATATACTTTTTATTTTAGTTTTTTATTTTTATTAATAATTTACAAATAAATTATACACATGTCCACTCTCATTATTTTTTTTCTTATATATATATATATATATTAATATTTCTCAATATTATCCTCTTTTTTAAATAATATTTTTTAAATTAAGATTATCAAATAATTTTGTTTCACCAAAACCTATGTACAATCAATCTATTAGGATAAAAGGCAAGAGATAAATTAATTATATATCCAAAATCTAAATTTGTACTACTGTACGGAATATAAAAACTAAACTTTTAAATATAACAAGAAAAACATAAAAATTAGGGGATAAAAGATAGAAAAATATTTGATAAGTATTATGGTTTTAATGAAAGGAACAGTGAAGCAATTTTTGTTCTAATAATTAAAATTTTTTCATGTAGAAAATGACTTTCAAAGCTTTAAATTAACAAAGTCTGAGAAATTATATTATTTACATTTGTATTATATATAAAAGGAGATCTTTTTATAGATTAAAGAGTTTGAAAAACTTTGTGCCTCAATTATCTCTATTTAAATTGGTATTTTTAAATTTAATTTTAGTTTTATTAATATACTTCATTTATTTTATAGAAATAATATAAAAATTATTTTTTTAGTTTTATTAATATACTTCATTTATTTTATATTAGAATGGTTTAAATTAATTTTTATAATGACTAATTAAGAATATTAATTTTGTGTAATAATTAATAAAATAACACAAGATTATTTATTTTTTTTATAATATTTATTCATTTAAATCCTTAACGTAAATTTTAATTATAATATCATTACATTTTTATTTTAAAAAAATATTATTCTTTAAAAAAATTGAATAAAAATGAAATAATATAAATGTGAATAAAAAGTTATACTTAAAAATAAATTAAAAAAACAAAGATAATTAATATATAAATAAAAATAAATTAAATAAATAAATAGAAATTAATAAAAAATGTAAATATGAATTAAAGATAAATTAAATAAATAAAAATAATATATAATAAAATATAAATTAAATAAATATAAATAATATATAATAAAATATAAATTAAATAAATATAAATAAATCAAGAAAATTGATATAAAAATAAATAATTAATTAAGATAGATGAAAAATATTTCATTCACTTAATAAACAAAGTTAAATAAAAAATATTTATATTTTCTTTTCTTTTCTATTTTTCTCTTCTTCTTTTTTTCTTATTTGTTCTTTTGTCTTTTTCTCCTTCTCTATTCTTTTATTCTTGTTTTTTCTTTTTCTTTTCACCCTCTTAGCTCTTATTTATTCTAAATTGATTTTACTTTTTATTTTTTTATTAAACATTAATTACATTACATGCTTATTTGTTCTTATATAAAAAAACCTTTTACTTTTAAGTTTTTTAATTATAATTTAATTAATATATTTAATAAATTTTAATTATTATTTAAATATTTTTTAAAATAATATTATTTTAGTATTTTTAAATAATATTTTTATCAAATATATAAATAAATTTTTTATTATAAAATATTTAAATTATCTAAAATATTATATTAATATATTATATTTAAAATAGTATTATATAATAAAATTTTAAATGTTAGCAAAAAAAATAAAACAATTTACATAAATAATAAGTGAAAAAAATCTAAATTGTTAGAAGATAAAAACACAAAATAAAATATTTTCAAACATATCTATAAAAAAAGAGAGAAAATATTATAAAAATGTATATTAAATAAATATCTCAACTATTGTGTTATTAAATCATTCTTTATATTTTTTTATTGTTTGTTTATTTATTAGATTAAACTTATTTTATAATTTTTTTAAATTTCTAGTTTTTCATGATATCATATTCATATGTTAATTAATTCAATTATAAAAAAACACTATATTTAAAAAGTGAAAAAGATAAAAAAATTAAAATAAAATAAAAACATATTAAAAAACTAATTATAAATTGTAAAGAAAATGTACAGACATATCTATTTCTACTAATATATTAATTAAATATATTAACTATTATATTGTTAATTATATTTCTAATAATATATTAAATAAATATTTTAACGAATGTGTTATTAATTCATTCTCAATGTTTTTACTTATTTTTTATTTATGGGATAATTAATTCAACGTAAATTTCAGTATTTTTAAATTATTAATAATTGAAAATAACATTTTTATAACAAATATAATATATATAATCTATAAATTTAAAATTTATATATCTTAAAATATTTTTAATAAGAGATATTTATAAACCTAAAACTTTAAAATTATAGATTATATTTTTTTTATTATTTTAAATTATTAAAATTTCAAATTTTTTTTTAGATTATTAGATTTTAAATGGCATTTAAATTTTAATACTCACCTCAAGTCAAATCCTTACACATTGAAATACTTTTCTTTTAAAACTCACTTCTACATTTTGTATTTGATATGAATTTAAAGATAAAAAATATTTAAAACAGTTAAAGTTACTTTAATTAACTGTGGAATATATGTTAAATTACATATTTTATTGTTAATAACTTTTTTAAGTAATTCCCAATAAAAATGCTTTTAATAAGGTATCTTTTTAAATCTATCTTTGAATTTAAATTAAAAAAATTTAACATTTTTCTAAGAATTTTACAATAAATAAATTGGTCTTTTATAGAAATAGAAATTATTGATCATAAACATAATTATTTTATTATAAATTTAATTATATAAAAATAAACGCAGGTTTTTTTCATTTTTATTAAAATTAAAATGTACCATTTTTAACTTTATGATTATAAATACCTTAAATATAACAGAATTTACATATTATGATTTTTCCTATTTTAAGATATTTACTAAATACTTATAAAATTATTATAAGTATATGCGTGTCTATTTAGAGATGATTACTTATATATAAATATATTTATATATATCTAAAAAATAAATTTACTAATTAAAATACTCTAATATATAATAAATTTACTAATTCAAATACTCTAATTTATATTTATTTTTCAATTAAATTTTTGGTCTTTCGTAAATTTTTTATGCAATGAAAAATCAACTATTAAAATTAGACACAGGTTTGTGATATATCACTCTTGCATGATTGATGTTATACGTAATAAACTCTCTTGATTTTGCATGCACTGTGTTTTGTCTCTTTCTCAATTATTATACAATGAAACAAAAATATTTGTAAGACGTTGGCTAAATTATAACTCAGGTATGTGATATGTAAAATACCCTTCAATATTTGTAAGAAGTCGTATGATTCTCCTTCAACTTTCTTTCTTATGCTCATAATTTCTCTTTTGTTCATCATATTGAAGGTTAAATCACAGATAAGAAGACGAACAATGATGAGTTGATAAATAAAAATTAAAGATTTAAATTTTACATTATATTTTTTTCTATTATTGTTCAACCACAAATTAAAATATTTATAAAATGTTTGTTGAAGAAAATACCGATGTATGATATGAATAATTTTTATACCTAAAGAGTGTATGTATGCTCTGATTGATATTCAAAAGAGGAACAAAGATAAATTGATGAATAATTAGGGATTTAAATTCTCCTGTTTATCTCATAATCACTGAATATTCTTCTTTATCCGTATTGTAAAGGATTCATTAATCCCGATAATAGTCAGATAAAGACAAAACTCATCACAAGCACGTGAGTGACCCCTAAGGTTAGTTTTAAAACAAATGTTAAAATCAAATAATAATTTGACAATCACTTATATTAATATAATAATATTTATATTCATTTTTTATTCAATAATTATTTTTTAGATTTTTATATTATTATTTATCTATCTTTGTTTTCTTTTTAAAATAAAAAATTATATTCTTTAAATTATTTATGGGATATTTTAAAAAATTGGGTGTCAAAATTTCTTTTCCTTAAAAAAATAATAATTATTTATCTACTTTATATCATGTCATCTCACTTCTTTATTATTTTATAATAATCAATTAATATCGGTAAAGGATAAAAAGAAACACAGTCAAAAGATTTTAGTTAATACATTTATAATATATAAGAAAAAAAAACTTAAAATATGTATATTGATTAATATATTGGATGTTTACAGTGTTAGCCAATTTATTTAGGTCAAAATTTAATTTTATTAAATCTTGATTTAAATTAAAAATCTTATATTGTATTAAAGATTAGATAGAAATATAAACAAAATAACTTGCCCTATACAATGATGTGTAAGGGGAGAGGATTGGTCCCAGATCCTATTTATACTGTTTCATGCGTGCCTCTAAACACACCCTCGATAACACAAGCCGTTTCTTCTGTCACAGTAACATTCTCTTTCGTTTGGAGCACCCACATTCCCTCTCTCTCATAGGCATGAAAGCATATACATAGGTAGAACACAAGTTCATTCTCAATTTTTTTTTTCCAGCCTTCAAGAGATAATTCCAAACCACCACCACCACCATTGGACAAATCGAACAAGACACGTCGATACTCCAAGAATCTCACTTTTTTGTTTTCCTCGACGTTTTGCGTGATCTAGAGTCGACCCTTCATAGGATCATGCACAATTCTTGAAACCCTTTGTTTTTCTCTGGTACTGGTGGCATCTATTTTCTTCGTTTTTGTCGCGGGTTGGTCGTTGAGAATGATGTAAAACTGGCGTGTTTTTATTTCTTGCTTCTTTGTTCGGTGACATGCACCATGCGGGCTACGTGAGTACGGAGGTGCCTTGTTTTTTGTTGTGTGCGTTTGTTGACGAGAGTGTCCTTGTCATAGACAGATATAAAGACAACAGCGATGTCAGGGAAATCGAAGATCAGCTTTCCTCAGCTCTCAGTAGTCTTCACCTGTCATTTGTGCAATAAATGGCTCAGAAACGCAGCCACAATAACAGAATGCTGTCATACTTGTAAGTGCTTTATTTTCTCTTCTACCTTTTTTGTTTCTCCATGTTCTTGTGCTTTTTCAATTTTGTGGTTCTGCTTTCAATATTCTTATGCTGGTAATTTCTTGGTTTTCGGATGTATTTTTTTTCTTTTCTTTTTTTCCCTTTTATGTGTTTGGATATTAAAATGCATCATCACTCTGATTTATGGCCTGCTTATCCAGTGACTTCATTGAAATCCTTTGTTAACAAGAGCTTGAATCAGCTTTCATGCAGCTCAAAAATTTCCATTTAGTATTTACACATCATGTGGCAACTGTCAAACCTTTCATAGCATTCTGTATACTTTAGGCAAAATGTTATGCTGTATTTTTCTCATCATGTTTACTCTTTTCTTTCATGCAGATGATTCAAAGAAGCATATTTTTATCAAAATTAGTTCCTTAAATTTTATAAGCTTCTCTGTTTTTACTTTTACATGTTAAGGAGCAAGGTATGCGTAGTTATTTGCTGTACAATCAGCATATATATATAATTGTCAGCAAATTCATGATTGTATCTGATACTCAGTGAAATGGTTTTAATTCTTTGAGAAACTTAAAAGGATTTTGTCATGATTGAAACGAGTGTCTGCTTGGTAATAATGGGTGAAGATAGAAATGAAAGATGTATCTGAACACTTACACCCACATTTCTTGTTGAATTATATTCATTCTTTCATTTCTGGGAGTTTGCGCTTATGCTTAGTCACATTAGTTTCAGTTACTAAGACTTTGTGTATGATTGTGCTAGAAACTATGCTTTAGTCTCCATCACACACATTTTTTATTTTTCATGTAACATCACTCATTGTTTTTCTTTTCCATCTACATTTCTATTCCTGTATGCAAGTATAATTCTTAAGTTTACCAACAGTTTGCAGGAAATGTATAGAAAAGAAGTTAATAGATGAGAACTTGAATCACTGTCCGGTGTGCAGTAGTGACTTGGGTTGTTCTCCACTCGAGAAATTAAGGTAGTCTCAAAGAACATGACTATACTTCCAGAATGACTGACAGATTGATCTATTATTCTCTCTGCTGCAGCTACTGGTCTCATAACACTCAACCGCGCCATTGTTATTTAAATCATCACCATATGATTATCTTGACAGCACAAATTTATTTTCCATGAAATTACTTGATTTTCAGTGAAGAACCATGCAGGGATAGACAAAAAAATAGGGTTGTTTGCAACTAGAAACAAGGAAAAGAGATTTTTACAGTAGTCTGAGAGAGATTATAATAGTTGTTTGAATCTGTGCATGCGCCATGGGGAAAAGTTGATGTGATAAATTCTGTTTTTTTTTTTTTTGTTCTTCCTGTTCTTATTTCTTTGTGATGCTAGAAATTTCCATTGTTTTCTTTTTCTCCAATAGGTAGTGTTTTTCCGAAATTATTTTGATTTTTATGTGATTTTGGAACTTACAGGTCAGATACTCGATTCCAAGAATTGAGGGACAAAATTTTCCCAGTTAAAGAACCAAAAGATGAGGCACCTTCAGCCAAATTGAAAGTGAAGGGAAAAAGAAATTTTGTGTCTTCATTAAAACCCAATAGAGAAATAGCCAAAGGTGGTTTTAGAAAATTTCTAATTGCAGAAGAACCACATCTTTCACCTCCCAAACCTGATAAGGTGGAAGATGCTACGGAAGATGAAAACCAGAGTGAGGATGAATTTGAGGAAGAAGATGATACAGTTGGATCTGCAAGAAGAGCGAAAGCTGCGGCAAGAATAAAATTCATTCGCTCTGCACAACCTCCAAGTGGTGACATAATAGGAGAAGAAAAGATAGATGATGACCAGCCTCCAATTGAAACTTCCAGCGGAACACTCAAAATCAGAATTCCGATGAAGGTTATAAAGCTTTTTCTGGTTCCTCTTCTTAATCCTTAGTGTGTCTCTGTTTTAAGGGAAGCTGATGTTATTTTAATCTTTTGTCCTTAACTGTTTTTTCAGAGATCTTCACATTTATGTTTCAGTGCATGACTATGTTCTATGATATGCAGAATTCTTCAAAATCAAAGGCTGAGTCAAGGAATGAAAAGACTGACATGTTTGAACCATTAAATAGTCTGGTTGAAGGTGGAAGAAAACGCAAGTCTCGTAGTAAGTCCACCATGCAAGAAAATGGTGCTCCTTCGGTACTCGTGCCCTCTGACGACGATGACCTTCATGTTCATATGGTCCACAAGAAGCGTCGCAGAAGTGCTGGTTATCAAAACGAGTCAACTCCGTCAAACTCAGATTCAGTGAAACATGTTGTGAACACTCAAGAAAAAACACCAAAAATCCCGGAGGATTTGAATTTTCCAGCACAATCTGAGATTGGTTCCGACTCTATTGAAAGCAACAAAGAGTTTGGACCAATCTGGTTCCGGTTGGTTGCTGCAGAAGAGAAGTGAGATTAAGTTTCATGACCTATTTAAGTTAGTTAATTATATTAATTGTTTGTTGAGTAGCTGACCTTTGAATTTCTGTATACAGTAAAGGGAGTGAACAATTGCCACAATTATCTTCCGGCTACTTACGGGTCAAGTGAGTTTTATGTTATGAGTTTTTGTTGGATGATTTTTTTTCTAGTGCTCGAATGAACATACCATGCATGAAATAATAGCTTATCTGAATGATGCTTTTTTTGTTAGAGTTGTTTCTGTATATTCACTTTTATATGATGTAAACTATACTTTCACTGTTCTCCTTTGATATCATTCTGTATACATGTCATATGATATATCATTCTTATTCCTTATCTATCTACGTTGTCAATTTTTTTTTTTTTTTTGAACATTTTTGTAATTATAATTTTTAGTTTATCTTTCTTATCTAGCACAAACTCATTTAGTATAACTGATAACTTCCACTAATAAATCTTAAAATCATTACAGGGATGTCAGTGTAACAGTTTCCTATATTAAAAAGTATCTCGTGAAGAAACTTGGTCTTGCCAGCGAAACTGAGGTAAATTGGTTCTTTTTTTTTTGTTAAAACTAACACTCCTTGAAAAGCCATTTTTCAGATGTTAATTGATTTCTCTGGTTTACTCCTTCAGGTGGAGATCACATTACAAGGACAACCAGTTTTATCATCCTTGCAACTGAAAAACTTGGTAGACATGTGGTTGCAAACAGTGCCAAAGAATGAGATTCTGACATCTTTTGGAAGTTCAGCCAAGGATTTTATCATGGTTCTTTATTATGGTAGAAAGGCTTGACACCCCAAACTACCCTCATGAACTTTCTTAGAGGATTTTTATTATTTTTCTGTTCATTTGAACCCCAAAACGTTCTTATTTAGCATCTGCCGTGTATACACTGTACCCTTATTTTACAATAGATTTTATTGTTTCTTGGAATTAGATTTTCTTTTATGTCATGATCCTTTTTATATCTCTCTCACATCTTTTCAATTCTCCCTTTTATTGTTTTTTTTGCTAACAAGCAGAAATTAGAAAATTTTCCAATGTATATCCTATTTCTTGAATGCATGGGTAAAAGGGAAAGACAGATGGATAAAAAGATAATGGAAGGAAAAATATTAATAGACGAGATCAATCATGTGATAAGAATTATAAACAAAAAAGAAGAATTGAGATGATTAAATAGTTTAAGTGAAAATAAAAATAAAATCTGATGGTGCGAATGTGATTTTGTTTTTACTTATGATATAAAAATATAAGTATAAATAACGATATGATGAGAAAAATAATAAGCATTAATCAAGACTTGTATTATGGTGTTAAAAAATATTTATTATGGTTAATAATTTCACATTGAATAATTATTTATTTGTTCATGAAAAATTATTTATTCAAACTTTGAGCTTAAGATGAAAAAGAGAGACAGAAAAAAATACAGATGTGATAGATTAATTGACAATAATTAAAAATTAAGATATGAAAAATTTTGATTGTTTATTTATTTATTTTAAGGGTAAAATTTAATAATTGATGCTTTGTACATATTTGAACCATATCTTTTAAAAATTTATTAAAATTTAACATGAATTATTTGTTTAATATATATTTAGAATATAAGATAATTTGATACAATAATGTATTTTTATAACATAATAAATTCTTTTTCATTTCTTATATAGCACATTAAAAATTAAATTATGTGTTAAATCAGTGAGATTCCGTGTTAGATTAATATAGGCTTAGAATAGTTAATATAAGAACCCAACAAATAAAAGCTAAAAGAAGGTACTTTAAGTTCCATTTAATATGTATCAATATTTTTTTTAATAATAGTCATTTAAGTTTCTTAACCTAATTTCCATTCATTTTTATTTCTCAACTATAACCTCATTGCAATCTTCAGAATTACATATTTCACAAATATAACTTATTACCATTTTTTTCAGAACAAATAAAAAGTGCTAAAGAGGAATAAAATGAACTATATTTTGGAGTACCTAGAATTTAAATGGGAATCAAAATTTTAGTGTTCCAAAGTATTATTTTTAAAACCTTCTATTCTTTATTGTCGGAATTAAAGAGCAAAGATTGGGGATGCGAGAACAATTTTTGCAACAATAATGAACTTTGATTTAAAATCTGAAATTATTGGTTGAATTATCACATTTGGCTAAAAAGATATCATGCAAGGTTGCATGCACAAACTAGAGAATTTGAGTTCTAAACAAATTCACACAAAATCATATTAATTAGAATATATGTTTGCAGAGTAAAATCACATGAAGATGCTACAATTTTTTTTCTCTCTTCTGAAAGTAGGCAGAACCTAAAATTCATCCAAGAGAATTAAAGAGTTCATCCTCTTTGAAATTGGTATTTACATAATATATTTCTATTATGAGTTTCATTTTAGAACTTGTATCCACATAGATGACAGATACTCTCCTATACGTAAAAATCTGAATTTGACAAACTTTTCACATGTATAAAAATATGTAAAGAAAAAGTAAAAAACAGTGGAGTATTTCTGGAGAAGGAAAAAAATTGTAGAACTGGGCAAAACTAAAGAGTGTGTATGATCTAACTACACAGCGCAAATAAACAAGTCTTATGGCACCAGAAGAATTGATTCTGCAAGTCTTTTGAGAAGGCGAATATTTGATAAAGAAACAAAATCACAATGAGAGTGCAATAAACTAACACAATAAGAAGGATTGGGGAAATATATCCTACAATCAGCAGTAATACAGGACATTTGGATCCCAATTTATACTTTCTTGAAGATGTCACATTGTACTAATAACACTATGGAGACTTCTATGCAATCAATCCATTCAAATCCTAGGGTTCCAACTGAAAGAAACTGGTCAATAATTCAGGCACAATTATGCAAGCGGATTAAAGAAGAAAAACTATACTAGTACAAATAACAGTTAGAAGGACTGTCTAAATTGCCCTTAAATTCATTATTTGCGATTCTTTCAGTTCAACCTAGCACATCAGAGGGTAAAATGGTATAGAAACTCTACTGTATCTATTATAGATTCCCAGTAGCATACCAATTACAGGGATCATTCATCCAGTAAGAAGAAAAATTAGACACAATGAATGCAGCATACATGAATAATGCGTGATTGTTAGTGAATTGTACAGAAAAGTTGAAAAATGAAAAAAGAGAAATCAAACAGCCACATAGCCACCAGTGACCGAATTGTCACCAAAAATAGAGCCAAAGGGAGATTCTTCATCATCGTCCCCAAGGTCGTCCGTACTCCGGAGCTCGGCGTGCAAGAAAATCAAGAAGGCCCCAATTACGACGGCAAGAAGCAGGTTGCGCCAGGCGCCGGTAGTGAAGAGTGCCGCAAAGGTGAGAAAGGCAAGTGGGAGGATTGCGAGAGGGAGGTCGTCGCGGGAGAAGTAGAGGAAGTACCAGGCGGCCGATAGGAGGAAGAAGAGGAGGAAGGGGAGGGGGTAGGGGAAGAGGGTGAGGAGGAAGACGAGGAGGAGGAGGAGGGCGTAGTTGAAGAAGAAGTAGACGAGGTTGCGGGTGAGGCGCGTGGCGGCTTCGGACATGGAGGACGGTAGGGTGAGGGCGGAGGGGTCGAGGAAGACGCTCCAGGGACGGCGCGTGGAGGCGACGTTTAGAGTTGCTTCCTTGAAGTTTGATAGCGATTCCGATGAGGGCCACATTGTGGTGAAGCAGATTGATCGAATTCGGAAGGAAGAAGATGCGTTGAGGTGTGTGGTTTGGGGATTTGGATTTTGAATTGTGAGGAAAACACGATACAATATCAGTCAGTGAGTCAAACAACCATCCAAAACTAACTTTCCCACTCCCTTCTCATCTCTCTCTTACAGTTACAGTTGGGCCTTCCCGGCCCAACTATCACGGGCTTTTCCAAGATATTTTTCACACTCTTATTTTATACTCAATTATTTTTATTGAATTATGTAATGTAATAACAAATTAATTTTTTTAACAAAAATAATATATTAATTTTTAATTTATAAAAAATTGTATTAATATTTTCAGTAGTATATTTTATCAGCCAAATTTAATTTAATTATTTATGTGAATTATAATTTTTAAGACTCGCGATTATCATAAATTAAAAAAAATCTAGTACCCAATGTCCGCTTAGCGTTTTATCACAAAGGTTAAGAATTCTATTTGGTTTTGTAGATTTTTAAAAAAATTGTTATGTAATTTCTATATATATATATATATATATATTTATATTTATCGTTTAAGTTAATTATTTTTTAATTCTATTTTTTTACATTAGAATAAGTCGTTAAAAAATATAATAGAAAAAAAATCTACTACTTTGCTAATTCTGTAAAATAACAATCACAATAGACAATGGATGATTTATTAGAGAACCATTTTTTATTCTTTAACATTTTCTGTATAAGATTACTTCCTTTTATTGCGAATCTATCAATTTTGCGTATCAGATTTGATTTATTATCTAAAGTTAGACTAAAGTACTATAATAGCTATTAATTAAAAAAATTAACAATTGAAGTTATAACTAATTTTAAATTTCATTACATATGTATCTAATTTTATCGAAACAAATATACAAACAGGTAGTTGAGGGAATGTTTAAACAAAACAACTTACAAGTTATTAAATGAAAATTTTAAGTCATTAATATGATTTTAAAATCTACTGAAATATGTTAAAAAGAACTTGAAGGTTATTAAATGAAAATTCAGGTTATCAATTTGCTATTAAAATTTATTGAAATATGTTAAATAAAATTATATTGATAGATTGTTAAAAAAAACTTATTCTATAATAAAATCATACGGTCTTCTGTTTCAAACTTCCACATTTTTTTTCAAGGATCAATAGTCTTCAATTCAATAACGACCTACCTCTGCATATTGTTTAATGTTTATCACTGAATGATGTTCCGTGACAACAAAAAAATGTTAGGGGAGACTAAAACTTGGAAAATAAGCTTGGGCTCTAATAAGATATCGACAAGTTTTAGAAGAAACAAATCTTATATATATATCTAAAACTAAATTATATGGTAACAGATGAAGATAAAAAGATAAGAGAAAGAGAGGTTGTGAAGAAGAAAAAACTCAGAAGATTTGAAAAGAAAGGATCGACCACATATATTATTAATCACCACGCTCTAAATAGAAAAGAAAAATGACCATCTTGTTATTCATTGCAGTTTTTAGCAAACATGCATAAAGAAAAACACTTGGTTAGGGAAATGCCCAACTTGCAGAAAGCATGCACACCACAAAGACTTGCATGGAGCAAGCTTAAATAGAGAGAGATTACGTACGTAAATTAGAATAATGCCATAGAAAGGTTTAACAAAACCCTTCACATCAGAAAATTTTCAAATAAAGAAGGAAAAGCAAAAAAATTAAAATTCTAAAGTCAAAATTTACTATTTTTATTTATAAAAAATAGTATTATTTTTTAAATCAATTATTAAAATTTCTGGTTATACAAAAAAGATTATTATTTTTTCACTTGAGTGAGTAGTTTGAAACTGAATTTGCTCTATTTATAAAAAGCCATGACATGCAAAAAGTAAAGTTGGATGGCTGCACCATTTTTCCAGAATGTGCTTGTAAATCTAATTTCTAAAAAATTTAGACGATCCAATATCTCATTCAACAGGTTCCGGATGGTGATGTTAATTTATTGACCAGAGGCAATCCAAATCCCAACAGATGATCATATGGAAGAATTGGTGGACATGTGGAGTCGGCCATTCAATCAACCCAGTTGCCACCTTTGACAATGACACGCGTTAACTAAAACATCTATGTGCTCAACTTGCTCAAACTCACCCATAAGAGAAGAAAAGTCTAAGACCAGAAACCTATATAAGTAGGTCCAAATCCTTCTCCACGTTACTCACCTCATTAAAACTTTCCATTTTATCTCTATCTTCACATCTCATCTACTTCCTTACAGTTTATGCTCGCTTTGTTCCAATGGCTGCCTCAGTTAAACTCTTGTTTTTGTCCTTTCTCACATTGTTCATCTCCTCCTCCATAGCTCAAACCTCTTTCAGACCAAAGGCACTTGTTCTTCCTGTCACCAAAGATGTTTCTGCCTCAGTTCCTCAGTATGTCACCCGAATCAAACAAAGAACCCCACTTGTGCCAGTGAAGCTAACCATTGATCTTGGTGGTGGTTACTTCTGGGTGAACTGTGAAAAGGGCTATGTCTCATCCACCTCTAAACCTGCCCGTTGTGGCTCTGCTCAGTGCTCACTTTACGGGTCACAGGGTTGCAGTGGGGAGAACATTTGTGGTCGTTCTCCTAGCAACACCGTTACTGGGGTCTCCACCTATGGTGACATTCATGCAGATGTTGTTGCTACCAATTCCACTGATGGAAACAATCCTGTTAGGGTGGTTTCTGTGCCCAAGTTTCTCTTCATATGTGGATCAAATGTTGTCCAAAAAGGTCTTGCTAGTGGTGTCACAGGCATGGCTGGTCTTGGCAGGACTAAAGTTTCCTTTCCTTCTCAATTTGCCTCAGCTTTCAGCTTCCCCAGAAAATTTGCCATTTGCTTGAGTTCTTCCACTATGACAGATGGTGTTATGTTCTTTGGTAATGGCCCTTATAATTTTGGTTATTTGAACGCAGATCTCGCTAAGGTTCTCACTTTCACCCCTCTCATTACAAACCCTGTTAGCACTGCTCCAAGTGCTTTCTTGGAGGAACCATCAGTGGAATACTTCATTGGAGTGAAATCCATTAGAATTTCTGACAAAAATGTTCCATTGAACACAACCCTTTTGTCCATAGATAGAAATGGCGTAGGTGGCACTAAGATTAGCACCGTCAATCCATACACTGTGATGGAGACCTCAATTTACAAAGCCGTGTCTGAGGCCTTCGTGAAAGCAGTTGGAGCCCCAACTGTTGCACCTGTGGCTCCATTTGGGACTTGCTTTGCGAACCAAGACATTGGGTCAACAAGAATGGGCCCGGCTGTGCCTACCATAAATCTGGTGTTGCAGAACGAGGAAGTGGTATGGGGCATCATTGGTGCAAATTCGATGGTGCGGTTTGATGATGTTATTTGCTTGGGTTTTGTGGATGCTGGATCAGACCCAAGTTCGGCCCAAGTTGGATTTGTGGCGGGTAATTCTCACCCAACGACTTCAATCACAATTGGAGCACATCAGTTGGAGAACAACTTCCTACAATTTGATTTAGCAACGTCCAGGCTTGGCTTTAGCTCGCTCTTCTTGGAACACGCCAACTGTGCCAACTTTAACTTTACCCCTTCTACTTAGAATTTCATTATTCTACTTTAATTTTGTATTTTATGTTAAGACCAAGGGTGATGAAAGGGTGAGGTTATATTTATGAATAGCCTCCAAAACTTAATTGCCTTTTCTCTAGTCTACAAATAAACAGCACAGTTGTTGGATGATATTCATTTTACATCTTGAATTACTTTTTGGTTTTATTATTCCTCAATATAAATCATAAGAATCTAAAGAACAACCCGCTAAAGCACATCATTGTCATTGCAATAAAATGTGACGTGGAGATTATTGAAGTTTAAATATAAGTTATCTTCTCACGTTGTAAACGATATATATCACCCAACACGCTACAATGTCAAACCTAACATCCCCAAGAGTTTCAATATGAACTGTTTTTGATAGGAAAGGCAACGAGATGTTTTTTGTTCTTGCTTTACATTTGTATTTTACCCACCAAAATAAAGCCATTGAACCATTAAATAAAATGAAATCTATGCAGGCTGTGTCAACTTCTAAGACTTTTTTAACTACACATCATCACATGATGAAGGCTGTACTAGTTTTTCAGTTATGGGTTTAACATCTTGGAGAAAATTGTGTAATTGAGCAAAAACAAAAGGCTTGAGTAACAAGAATAGAATGCAAGCAATATTAAAGTAATATATTGTGTAGAGTATTTGTTTATATATAGCCTGTAACTACGAGATTGTAGAATGTGTATGGACCAGCCCATCGCACAAGTTTATAATATACACTGTTCACTGTTGTTTTTGTCACTGTTCTTCTTGTTGGATTTCATAACCTATTACACAACTGATTGATAGCATAGGCTAAACAAACTGCAGGACTTAAATATGCCACCATTTTCTTTCCGTGAGTTCTGCAGCTGCTACTGGAGTTGTCAACAAGAACAAAATTAATCTCACACAGCTCCTGCATTGAAACTCTTATTTATTTGTAGCAGGCCAAAGCCAACAAAGTTGCAAAAAATTGAGTCTCAAATAATCATAATAATTATAAAAGAGAACATCATTGTGAACGGTGATAGATTTCAAGGTTTTCTCTGTTAAAAGATAATATGAATCCTAATAAATTATAACCCACTATGCACTAATGAGCATGCTCGGTTCCAAAAGCAGAACCAATATAATTGTAAAGCTTAATATACTCGTGTGGCACAAGGCTGCGAAATTGTTTGGAGGAACCTATTAACTCAATGTGTTTTGTGGTCACTCATGTTACATATTATATGAGCAATAGAACAAAGAACAAAAGAGAATGGCTTATATGAGTATGTTTGGACAAACTTCTCCAAAGTCCTTCTTACAAGGGAAAAAAAGAAAGAGTTTTTTCATAACCGGAAATTAGGTTATGTTTAACTTGTGCACAAGTTAACTTTAGCTTATGAAGAAGTATTTTTTATTTTTTTTCTCTTAAAAATATTTATAGAGAAGTTTATATAAACAAGTCTTATGTGTGAAGGGAGCAAACTTAAGAAGGAAGAAAAGGTAGGTGGAAGCATCGATGAATCTGGCCACACTTCCTCACTCTACTCTTGTTCTTAAGTCATGTGTTACTGTATCTCTGTTGGCCTATCCAATCCTTAGTGATCCGAAGTATTCCATCCAGTTGTAATTTTCTTTCCAGAGACTTCATAGATTCATTGCTGATGTCTTCTGCTGTAGCTGTGACTTAACTAATCTATTAATGAATGCAGTTTTGAAATTTGCTAGATCAGCTACAGTATTATAACAAACATTCACTCAAATAACTTTTGTAAAGATGTCTCTTGTTTGAGACTGTAATTTCATTTCATTTCTCCCTTGGAAATATAAGAATATACTTACCATCTTTGCTTGAACTCTGCTCCATGTCAATCTGTTCTTGCCATGGCCATTTTAGATTAGAAGAAGAGGAACACTGCTGTGGAACCGAAAATGAGTATGAGCTTGTACTGGCACACTGCCTCTTACATGATGAGGAATCAGCTGTAGAGCAAATGTCTTGGTCAATGCTTGACATCCCAGTATCTTTATTATGATTTTGACAGTTATCCGGGTTCTGCCCCTCCTCTACCATGCATTTTGGCCTCTTACGCGTGGGATGGTGGTTGTCGTTCTGGGAATCCGGAAGTGCTGGCACCTTCTGATCATTAGCTGAAACAGTAGCACATGGAGCCTTTCCCAGGAAGACAACTTTTGGAGTGTCCAAGTTTTCAACACTGTTAGTGTTGTCTACAACAACTTCATCCCTTGGTTCAGAGCCAGCAGCTTTTGCTGCTGCCTCAGATTCCCACATCTTAAATATAGCTTCAGTGAGTCTTTCTCTGGCCATATCTACATCAATCATTGGCTTTGGGTAATTTTGACCCAACTCAACTCCTGATGCTCTAAGCACAGTAAGCGGTGCATCCCAGGGATGATGGATCCACTCAGTTGGCATTCTTGCCAACTCAGGTAGCCATTGCCTCACATAGTCACCTTCTGGATCAAACTTAGCCCCTAGAATCTGTCAACAAAATTAGAGATATAAGATTGCTTACTTTTATTTTTATTATTTTCTAAGCTCTAAATGGGTAGAATTTACTCTTTGTAGATGAAATGTAGCCAACAGGCAGCCTTATAGTTCTTTTTTTTATCTTTTCCTTTTTCAAAGGGGGCAAAAATAATATCAGACTCAGTTAAATATGCATCTTAACAGAATATCGGTTTCAACTACTAGAATTCTACTTAAGACTCCTTATCTACGGAATACTTGAGAGGAAGTAGACCAAGAAAGCCATGAATATTCAACCAGAATCAAAGGCAAGGCTCAAAATACACACGAGCTTCTCCATAAGGATTTCTAGAAGAAGAAAAAATGAAATGAGCTTATCTGTAAGTTAAAACTAGCTTATATACAAGTTAGAAATAAAAATTTAGATAAGGTATACGAGAGAGCTTCTACAAATAAGTTCGTGCGGAAGTTAGTTTTACCTTATGGAGAAGTTAATTTAAAACTTTCTTCCTATTTTTATCTTCTCTAAGTCCTTATGACCCAATACTGGTATATGAATCAGAACTTCAAATTATCTCTGTTAGACAGAAACGAGATATACTGCTAGTGTTGAAGATTTATTCCTTTTAAGTTTAATCAATCATTTTATTCCTATAGATTATTTGTCTCTTTTAGTCCCTAAATTTACTATTTGTAATCCCTTTTAGTCCTAGCTAGAGGGACTAAAAGGATTAAAATTAATTATGCGCAACGACTAAAATTGACTAAAAATGGTGTTTGAAAGAATTAAGATGGAGTGTTTTAAGTATATAGGGATCAAAATTAACTCGTGAAAGAAATATGAATAGGTAAATTTACCAGGTATAAAAGGAATTGAAAGAATTATGAAAAAGTAAGCCTCAAATTTTCCTACTGGCAGTGGGGTAACTCATATTGTGTCAGTTCTTGCTTCTATACACACAATGACTATCTTCTAATTTTGTGCGATGTTACTATTTAGTGGGTGTAATCAAACTCCTTAGATATAGAAAAATGGCACATGAGGACACAGATGAGGTAAGGAAACAAAAGAGTTTTCGCTACAATAAACCGAATGCTATAACAGGTAGTGATGATGCACGTTGTGTTAATTAAGTAAACTTTAAAGTGCATAGAAATTAAATTATGGAATATAAAATATCCCATCTGATTGATACCTCAGGATTGTCCAAGCGCTCAAGCTCATGGCCATCTGGTAAGCCTCCTGAGATATACTGCCAACCCAAGATATCACTTTCAAGGTCTGCATCCAAAAGTGTGTCCCAGAAATACTTCATCCCCCATTTCCAAGGTAGAAGCAACATTTTAACAGCAAAACTGGAAACTATTACTCTTATTCTGTTGTGTATCCATCCTGTTGCCCAAAGTTCTCTCATTCCTGCATCAACCAAAGGATAGCCCGTCCTCCCTTGTCTCCAAGTCTTAAAGTTATCAGGATCAGGATCCCAAGGAAAAAACTTTAAGTGCCCCAGTAGTGCTCTCTCGTGAGTGAAGGGAAAGTTGAAACAAAGATAACGTGAGTACTCTCTAAGTCCAATGGCCCCGAGGAAAAGATTTACACTCTCTTCACCAACACTGTTGCCTTCATTTGTCCATAATATTTGCTTCATACGTGTCACTTGAAAAACTTTCCTCACACTCAATTCTCCAAAGTGAAGATATGGAGACAAGAGTGAGGTGGAGTCTCCACCAACCTTCTGCCTTTTCTTGGAGTAGTGAAGTAGATGCTGCTCCACAAATTCTGTTAATGCCTTGTCGGCATTTCTCCAACCTGGTGACCATGCCCGTCCTAGTAATGCATTGCTTGGTTTTTCTGATTCATTTTCAAGACCTAGTTCTTCCACTGAACAATGCTCAACTTTTCCTGTAATCCACAGGAGAGAAACAATTATATTGAATAATATTATCTAGAAACTAACAAATCAAAGTAACATGAATTATGTGTATAGTCATATCATACCTTCAGCTGGAGTTAACTGCCACGGAGGAACAAGTGAAACAATATCCATTTGCTTGAGCAAGCATTTCTTCCAAAAAGCATCAAAGGTAGTAAAAGCACGTCCGCTCTCAGTATATACTTCCCACGGCTCATACAACAGATCCCCATTGTAGCTTTGCACAGATATGCCTTGTTCCACTAGTTTTTCTTTGATGTTGTGATCACGGACAAGTGAAACTGGATCTGATAAAACAAATTAGGGTAAGAAATATGGATCAGCTAACTACCACTGGACAGTGAAGAAATATATGTCCAAGTTATTTTGCTCATTGTAAAGCAGTCCTGTTAGTGCCAGCTAATTCTCATGTCTCAACTGGTTAAGCTGCCATCTACAAGACTAATTAATTAATATGATAAACAAAAGAAAAGTACTAGTGCTAGAATAGAATGCTACATGCATTTGTGTATCAACAGTCAGCAAAGAAAAATACAGATACCACTAATTCTTCATGTCACGTGCTACATAATGATTTTAATGTGCTATGGAGATTAAGAATCAGTGTATATTTTTTAAAATTCTCCATCTTTGACAATCATGCGCCATTTTTCAGTAGCTGATTATCAAACTGAAACATATAAAAACAGGGTGGGAAAACGCCTCAAGCAATTGTCACTCGGTGAACATACCCATATCTTCAGTTCCGAGGACTGTCTGCAAGGAGTATCCTACCTTGAAGCTTATCCCTCAAACTCCTCCAAATTATCAATAGAAAAAGCCTCCTACTTGCTTCTTCAACTTTTGGAGATCCAAAACATTAAATTATACCAAATATATGATAGGATGGGATGCAATTCAAAATAGATTAAAACATTTCAAATAGAAGGCTAAATCAACACTATCTACATCCTGACAGTAGCACTTACCATATAGATGGTTAAACACTACTTTTGTTGCTTGAATGGCCTTTATGCACTCCAAAAGAGCTGTGAAAGTACTGTGGGTTTTGATGAGCACAAGTCTGGCTCCAAGAGACTTCAGTGACCGATCCAGGTGAGCAAGAGACTGCTTCAGCCACCACCTTGACACTCTTCCTGGATAAAATTGACCCTCCTCTTTAGGGCACCATATATAAACAGGGAGTACAGAACCCTCCTTGGCAGCAGCAACTAATGCAGGATTGTCCTCAATTCTAAGGTCCCTTCTAAACCAAACAATAGTCCTGTTGCTACCCATATTGTATACTTCCAATTTTTCATGGCATAGCCAGAGCTTTAAACCTTATATAACATATCAGAGTAACTTCTCCACAAATTACTCGTACCCAATTAGAAAGTTACGAAGTTCACCTCAAAACTTCACGGTTCTCCTAAGCAAGATCCTTACCAAAAGAAAGCATGAAAATTTATAGACAAGACAAGATATTAGATGCAAAGGTTGGATCTGGATTTTTGCCAAAAATATAAAGATATCTAAGACAGCATGAGATGAGAGCCTCAAATCACAGCCAAAGTAGACCAAGAAACAAGTAGCTTATCAGGATGTCCAACTTGGATGCCACTTTGCTTTGTGTTAGGTATCCAACCTAAATCCTACTCAGAGAACCCACCCCACATGTCTCACTCACCAATTTAAAGACCACCAGTTAAAGTAACAAAAAGAAAGAGGTAAATTTCCAATCGAAAAACAAAAGCGACCGAAGAATAATAAAGGTTGAAAAAGCATAAAAAATAAAGAACAATATCCACAAACCACTTGAGTTGGAATATTCAATGTTATTTAGTAAATAATCCTTCAAGATAAGAAATGAATAACTGGAAAGTTCTTCAAATCCAACCTCAGACACACCTTAAACTTGGACTAAATAAGGAAGATATCAAATACCCACCAACAGCTAGATATTTAATATCCACAACCATATATAATCGAAGTTAAATGCACCAAATCAAATCAAGATTCAGCCTAAATTACAGCTTAGCTATTCATATATAATATAGGCCATAAAGGAGGCAACAGTGATTGAATCATGGAAGTGTGTTGGGAGGGTTGTGAGGATCTGATTAGTGTGTGATCACGTGTGGAAGATCACAAGGTACGTGCACTGATGAAAGTGGGAGACAGACACGTATGATTAACAGAGACGAAAGGATAAGAACATCGAACCTGTCACTAGGGGCTACCAACAGCTTCCACAACTTCATCAAAATGGACCAAATTTTTACCACATCATCATAAAAATATCCTGAATAAATCCAAAACCTGGTGGGCGTAACAACAACAGTTGTACGTCCTGACTTTGCAAAAGATAATCATGACATGGACTTGTGTTCTATATCAATGCAATGAAACTCAAATTATTTACTTTGATTTGATCAGTGATGATGAGAACGTTAGTAATAAATACTGTAACAAGATTCTTTTTTTCTCGGGTACAAGAGATAAGTTAAAGTAATTTTTGAGCTAATTTTATGAGAATAATTGCAACAAAAATTATTTATTTAATTGTAATTTTTTATGCTTGAAAATTTTTGAAATCAATTTTAACATCAGAAAGTTAAAGTAACTCTATTATACTAATTCGACGCGTGTTAGTGTTAGTAACAAAACAAATGCACAAATAAGTAATAATAATGTAAATCATCTTTCAAACATGGTAAAATAGGTGCAAGATAATCATCTATTTTCAACATGTGGTCAAATAAATAAATAATTAATCAGTAAGCAGTGATAAAGTTTTTTTTTTTCTCAAATGACATTTGATACAAAAAAGAAAGGGCCTTTTCATCCTCAGCAAAAATAAATTTCCCAAAAGTGAGATTCTTAAGAAAAAAAATTCTTAAAAAGTTTTGTACAATATATTTAATCGTTATTCAACTTTATTGGGAATAATATGCTCACTTTTAGTTATTATGAACATTAAATTTGATAAAATCAAGTACTACAGAAAAATGTATTCCCACCTATAAAGGTGAAAACTCATTCATAAATTAACATTCCCGTCTAATTTTTTCAAGTATGTTAAAATAATTCTTATACTAAATATTGTTACCTTAAAATATAAGCAATGCATCTTTTATAATAGTCTCTCTTTTTTTTATCTCATTTAGTTAACTTCATGTGTATATAAAGGATATCAAATGAAAATAATTACAATATAATTTTAATAGATAAATGATTTTATGTATCAACAAATAATAAATAAATAAATTATATTTCAAAAAAACATAAAAGATAAACTTCAAATAAAATTAAAATAATTTTAATGAATGATTTTGACTAACTTTACACACATTATTATTGAACTAAACAATATATTCATAATATTACTTATCATATTAAAATCAGAATGACAGAATAAAAATAATAGTATCAAGACCATGAAGATATTGAATTTGATGAAAAGGGACAAAGAATGAAACTTGACAAGAACAAAACCAATACTTTTTAAAAAGTGTGACAAGAAAGGGGTATAGAATAAAGTAAAATGGAATATATAGTTTTAGTTATCAATACTTGCATGATTTAAGATGAAATAAATAAAAAATTGGAGTAGAATTCAATAAAAAATTCGACACTTCAGTTCATTTAACGTGTCTATTTTTCTTTCATTCAATTTAAAAGGTAGGGTAAATCTTTTTATTTAATTATAAATTCCTTACCAATTATATTTATCCATTTGTAATTTTTTTTCCTTTGACTGGGGAAACAAAAAAGTAGAAATTTATGGTCATTAATTTTTCTATGCTTAACCTGTTTCCTATATTAAGTACTTTAATGTAACAATAGTTAACTATACATTTAACACCTTGAGCTACTAGTTTAGTTAAAAATGATAACGAGGAAGGTACTCTATTTATATCACCTGTGACTTGACTTTCAATTTCTCTATCCATGAGTATTTTATGGTCACTATATTTCTATCGCATCATTCCCCTTAAATAACTCTCATCACAGGACCCATGCCCATGCCTCAATTTAACACAGTATTACTAACAAAAATAGAAAATACAGTACTTTGTAGAATATAAATAGACAATAATGGTATTATATACTCTCACTTTTAAGATAAGACACAAATAAAATAAAAAGACAGAGAAAGATGGTAGGACCAAAGGAATAATGGAGTGGAGCCACTTGCAGTTGCATAATACTCATATCATTGGTTGAATTTAATAAAGCAACAACGCCTTATAAAATCTAATAATTACTTGAATTTTAATTAATCTTTGTAAATGTAGTTTATTATAGGTGGAGTTGACTTAAGAAAAATATATTTTTTCTAGGTATAAAAAGAAAAAACCCTATACATGATCGATTATTCATAAGTGCCTTGTTTTTGGTAGTTCCCATACCTTTGGTTCAGAAAGCAAACGGCAAATGGCAAATGGCAAATGGCAAATGTTTCAATCCCCCGCATGAATTAACATGTAACAAAGTAGATTGATCAACTTCCACTTGAAATTCATAGAATATAAGTCGATTTTTCAATAGCCGTTGATATATAATCTACACCTGTGAAGCATCATGGCAATAAGGAAAAGCTGAAATTCCCCTGCAGTGGAGTTTCTTAGGCAGGAACCCCTGATCAGCCTTCACAGGTGTAGGTTATTCTCTTGATAAATGATAAGTCAGCTGTTTAAGTGAAATATATCGAAACAGACAAATACCATAGTAGAACTAAAGGGTATCAGTCGACATCATTCCCTCAGGGCCTCATATATCCTAACTAAATCACCTAAACACCACCCTCATGCGTAGGTGCTCAGTTTGCACGCTCTCTCAGGACTTCAAGATCCATCTCTGTTGGGTCTGTTGCCTGAATTTCATAATGAATGCCCTGCAGTTCCCTTCTGAACCTGTCCTTGGATGTTGCATAGAGCATCTTGGAGCGAATGGGGGATACTGAAGGAGACCTGTAAAATAATCTATTTATAAACTGTAAAGTAGAAGAATAAAGACAACAAATCGAAGGTATATTTTATCTGCGAGTGTCAATATAAGCTAGCCATATGCAACCAGAAAGTAACTGGGGAGTCATATCTTGAAACTGACCCAACAATTCTTTCAAGGCTGTCGTCTTTCTTGCGATCATAGTCAATGTACATTTAAAAAAGATAATTAACACAAAACTGACGAAATGGCTGAGAAGATGATTCGAGATACCATATACAGACACTTAACACAACAGTTCATGTGAAGTGAAAGATAATGAAAAACTATCACATATATTTACTGAGGACGACAGAACATAATAAAACAACTAATTTGCGAAAAAAGAGGTAAAAGCTGATGAAGGAACAAACCAGTGGATAAGTATAGTGGTCGAGGAAAAACATACTTAGAATCTTACATAGAGTCCCTAGTTCGGCGAGGTATTAAGGTTCAATTTTGAATGAAAATTTGTAGACAATTCCATTAGAACTTTCTTCGATCTGATAAAACTTGCACATGCCAACTATCACTCAGATCCCAATTCAAAAGATTAGAACTCGTTCTACCTTAAAAAATTAATCATCAAAACAACCAACGTCTCATGCCAACCAAAGACTAGGCACATTCGATTTATACTAAGCTTATTCTTTTCATCCAATCACAAAAAGAGAGAAACTTAATAGCTTTACCAATATCTAAATTTCACCTCATGAATTTAAGAAAAGAAAAAAAATTCCAAATTTTGTAATTCAAATAACTAAAGTCTGGAGAAAACAGTTCAGTCATTCAAACTTATTTACTATTCTTTGTATAGTTTTCTAGCAAAATTTATGATTGGTAACGATCTAGGTAAGTAAAATAATCTAATGATAAACAATACAAAGAAACACTCAAAAATAGAATGAGAGCTTCACTGGGGGCAGCTACAAGCTAAGTAACAAAATTTTGCGCACATTTTTATAAAAAGAAATATATGCAAAATTTGAGATTTAAGAATTGTCAAAATACTTATTCAGGTCTATGCCTCTCTGGTGTATTTAGCATAGGTCATGACAAGAATAGTAAAATAGGCATTCTTAAGAATAGAATATTGGTTACATTAAGATAGTATTGGATGTTTTGAATGTGAAGTGCTATGTAGAATTGAGTGTGTTACAGATGTTACGCCTTTATGGTTTTCTCTTGATGGAAACAGGAGCATTTTCCTCTCACATCTCTCAGTCAAGAGAAGGAGAAGGTTAAATTTTGTATGATACCTTGTTAGGCTCATCATTCCTCAAAGACTCTTTCTCTAGGTTGCTTCTAAATTCAGAGGATAAAGACCCTTTCAATTTAAAGGGATTCTATTATGATTTAAAGGGATTCTATTATGCAGATGTAACAAGCCCCACATCGGGGAAGTCTCCTTACTACGAAGACCTTATAAGGTGAGAAGTTCTCCAACATCTTGGGCCGACTTTTGAGGGATGGTTCCCCTCCTTGTTTTATGATTGTTACATTGGTATTTTCATTGAGAGTCAGCCAACTCGAGAAGGGCTACACACGGAGGGTTCTGACCACTGGAGGGTTCTGACCGGTAAAAAGGCCGGGTAAAGTACCGGTGAGTGAAGTACCGGGGAATGCAGCCATCGAGGATGCTGACTTTCGAAGAGGGTGGTAGTGTAACAAGCCCCACATCACGAAGGGTTCTGACCACCGGAGGGTTCTAATCGGTAAAAAGGCCGAGTGAAGTACCGGTGAGTGAAGTACCGGGGAGTGCAGCCATCGAGGATGCTGATTTTTGAAGGGGGTGATAGTATAACAAGCTCCACATCAGGGAAGTCTCCTTACCAGGGAGACCTTATAAGGTGGGAGGTTCTCCAACCTCTTGGGCTGACTTTTGAGGGATGACTCCCCTCCTTATCTTTATGATTGTTACATTAGTGAAAGATGTTACAGGGAGAAAGAAAGGAAGAATGATAACAGAAAAGAGAGAAGATTCTTAAGAGGAAAATAAAATACTTTTTTTTAATTCCCATTCTTTTTTTCAATTTTCAATACAATAGTGTGTTATATATGCACCAAATGACTACAGCCTTGCAGTACAATTATATGCAATAACGAAAATACTTCCCAATCATTTCTCTCTAACAAAATTCCCCTTTTTGCGTGAGGTGGGACACGTGACCACATAGTCCTTCAGGTGTTGTGGTTGATGCCTAATCCTCTTGGAACTTTCCTCACGTGAGTCTGCATCAAGGGGCACCTGGTTGTGGGTCTGGATTGGGTTAATAGGAGTAGCTAAGGAAATGGGCCCTGCATTCCTTACATCCCCTTCCGGATCGAGAAACACCTTGTCCTCAAGGTGAAATTGCTGTTGCAGAAGAGACCAGTCCTCCCAAGTGGCTTCTTCGAGTGGTAAACCAAGCCAATGCACTAAAACCAGAATATGTGGGGGTGGGTAGAGGAATTATCCCACTTCCAATCCAAAATTGCAACAGGCTCCAAAATGGGTTGGTTGTCCTCTATGATTGGGGGTAAGGACAAAGCGGCAGAGAGAAGAGGGCCTTTGTGAGGGTGAAGGAGGCTGACATGAAACACATTGTGAATGCGAGCATAAGGTGGGTGCTCCACTTCATAAGCAACCTTAGCAGAACTGGTACCCGTGACAGAGGTTTGTTGGCGAGGGCGGAGCCGAACATACACCCAATCTCCTTCTTGAAATTGAAGATCTCTGCAAGACTGATTAGCCCACTTTTTCATTTAAGCTTGAGCCTTTGTCAAGTTGGAGGCGAACTTACGAAGTATGTCCATGCGGGAAGAGAGCTCAGACTACACAGCGGCATTTGGCGTGTCTCCCGAAATTATGGGGGCCATGAGTGGAGGCTTGTAGCCATATAAATAACCTCAAAAGGAGAAAATCCTGTGGAAGCATTGACTGATGTATTAAAACTCCACTCGGCCAAAGAAAGAAAATTTCCCCAAAGAGTAGGTTTGTGATGGACAAAGCAACAAAGGTATTGCTGCAAAACCTTGTTGGTCAACTCAGTTTGCCCTTCGGATTGAGGGTGGTAAGTCGTGGACATCCTCAATTTAGTGCCACTCAACTGGAATAATTCTTGCCAAAAATTACCCAGAAAAATGGGGTCACGAACGGAAATGATGTTGTGAGGCAAACCATGGAGCTTACAAACGATATCAATGAAAAGTTGAGCCACTGTGATTGTCGTGAATGACTTTGGAAGCATTCTGAAATGGGCGCCCTTTAAGTATCTGTCAACAATAACTCAAATGGTTGTAAACCCCTTGTAAGGTGGTAGCCCAATGATGAAATCGAGAGATAAATCCGTCCAACACTGAGAGGGAGGAGGAATAGGTTGTAAGAACCCTAAAGATTGTTGGGTTGGAATCTTGGTCTGTTGACAAATAACACATTGCTCCACAAATTTCCGAACATCTCTGCGAATGTTATCCCAATGAAAATTGGTGGCAAGGTTGCTTAGAGTGCGGGTAACACCCGTATGGCCAGTGTTAAGATTCCAACATAAAACCAATTGGCAATCTGTAGAGTAGCCTAACATGTATTTAAACCATACCAAATGATATGAGGTAGGCGATGTGGGACTTTCAACACACACCCTCCAACGAAGCCTGCCGGACCAGGCAAATGGTACTTTTGATCCAACTAAAGGGCAACTTTTGGCCCATTACAATAACCGGAAAGATGTTAGGCTTTGGCTCTGATACCATGTTAAGATTCCAACATAAAACCAATTGGCTATATGGGAAGTAGCCTAACATGTATTTAAACCATACCAAATGATATGAGGTAGGCGATGTGGGACTTTCAACAGCCAGCCATGGGTGTGGAGTGGAATTCGTGCAGGAGCAGAGGTATGAGGGCGCAAGATGAGGGCAGCCAAGTCTTCCCCTTGAAAAGGATGAGGCCTTACTTTAAAGAAAAATATGGGAAGTCATCCGGTTGAGCAGCAATGTTGTCTCTGAGGGACGTGAATTCAGTGTTAACAGTAAGTGAGGATTTAAGAGCCTGCAAAGACCAAATGACATTACCCAGAATTCAAAATGGCCATTGTGAGTCCTGAACACTGTCTTCTTTGAATCGGCGGGGGTCATGAGAATTTGATGGAATCCAAAGTAGAGATCAAACTTGGAAAACCATGAAGCATTACCCAGCTCATCGATCAACTAATCAACTATGGGGATCAGAAGTTTGTCCTTCACAGTGGCGGCGTTAAGCACCCAATAATCAATACAAAACCGCCATGTGCCGTCTTTTTTTTTTAAGAAGAAGAACCGGGGAGGAGAAAGGACTCATGCTGGGTTTAATGAATCTCATCTCGAGCATCTTTTGGACCTGGGACTCAATCTCCTGCTTCTGGAATTGGGGGTATCGGTAAGGTCTAACAGAGATGGGGGCAGTGTTTGGGGCGAGGGTAATGGCGTGATTGGAGGGTCGAGTAAGGGGAAGTTCGATGGGGGTAGAGAAAAGGGGGGAATATTGTTGGATGAGAGAGTGTAGTTGGGGTGGAGAGGTAGAAGGAAGGGTGGCAGTGGCAAGTTTGTTGGTGGTGGTTGTGAATGGTGAAGGGAGCTCTAGGGTCAACTGGAAAAGAGCTTCAACTTGGTTTGTATTGTGCAAACGATGAAGTTGATCAGCTGAAATAAGCGAAGGGTTGGGTCCATGATCACCCTTTAATTCAATCAAGTTGCCTTTCCATATGAATCTCATTAATGGGTCATTATAGTCCATTACGAATGGGCTTATCATGGACAACCAGTGGATGCCCAAGACCATGTCGGTTCCTTAGAGTTCTAAGGGGTACAGGTCCACTTAGAAGTCTTGTTGGTCCAGCGAGAGGGAGACCTGAGGGCAAAAAGAAGAGCAAAGAAGGAATTCCCCATTGCCTACCATGACCCTAAGTGGGCTTGGGGTGGGCTGAGAAGGTCGACGGAAAAATTGGGCTACTCTGCTCTGAATAAAATTATGTGTTGCCCCACTGTCTACAAGGATCTGGATAGCATAGCCTTGGATCGACCCGGTAACCCGAAATGTGTGTGGGGTCCAGTGACCTGAAAAAGCGTGTAAGCTTATCAACCCTGCCTTGAGTGAAGCCTCATCAGTGATTGGAGAGTCCTCTTGTGCCGCCATGTCTTCGGAGGCTTCCGAATCGAAAGAAGTGAGAAGGAGAAATTGAGGCTTGCAGTGATGACTCCTAGTATATCGCTCATCACAATTAAAACAGAGATTCTTATCTCTACGAGCTTGCATCTCCGCTTTAGTCAGTCTCTTAATGGGGAGTTTTGTGGGTGGTGTGGGCAGGAGGGGTGGTAGAGGTTTGAGTGGTGGAGGTGGTGAGTTGTGGGAAAGAGGTGAGGATCTGACAATGTTGCCAAAACGGTTGGATAGGGGGGAAGAGGTATGATATTTATCATCATGGAGTTTGGCGAGGGCTATGGCATGAGAGAGGTTAGGTGGTTGTAAGGCGGTTACCTCCTGCCGGAGGTGGGGATTGAGACCTGAAAGGAAGTAGTCGAGGTAGAAGCACTGTGGATAATCGGAGATCCGATTTGCTAGCGTCTTGAATTCCGAAAGGTAGTCATGGAGACTATAAGTTTGAGTGAGTTTGCAAATCACCGCAATGGGGTCATCAAATTTGGAAGGGGCAAAACACAATTCAAGAGCTCTGAGGAAGGCATCCCAAGAGGTGAGGAGGCCATTGTTGTGCATCCACTGAAACCAAGCAAGGGCTTGCCCTTCCAAGTAGAAGGAGGCTGCCTGGATGCGTTGATCTGGAGGAGTGTGATGGAAATCGAAGAATTGGTTCACCTTAAAGATCTAGCCAAGTGCATCGGATCTGTTGAAGATGGGTAGATCGAATTTGAGGGGGCGAGGAAAGGAGATGTGCGGGGAGTGAGGGTGGTTCTCCAGAAGGGCGGTGCGGTTGGAAAGGTCATGAAAGGTGTTGGAAAGGTTGGCATGGGAGAGGAGGAGTTGTTCGAGCTTGACATTGAGCTTGGAGAGCTCGTCATGGATAGGAGGGGTGTCTGTCATGGTGAGTAAGCAATGAAAGCACCAGTGAAAGATGCTATAGGGAGAAAGAAAGGAAGAATGATAACAGAAAAGAGAGAAGATTCTTAAGAGGAAAATAAAATACTTTTTTTTAATCCCCCTTATTTTTTCAATACAATAGTGTGTTATATATACACCAAATGACTACAGCCTTGCAATACAATTATATGCAATAACGAAAATACTTCCTAATCATTTCTCTCTAAAAGAATTCCCCTTTTTGCATGAGGTGGGACACGTGACCACATAGTCCTTCAGGTGTTGTGGCTGATGCCTAATTCTCTTGAAACTTTCCTCACGTGAGTCTGCATCAAGGGGCACCTGGTTGTGGGTCTAGATTGGCTTAATGGGAGTAGCTAAGGAAATGGGCCCTGCATTCCTTACAACAGTCTTTACTTCACACTTGGCTTAGATTTTCTGCAGTTATGCCTTGCCTCGTAGTGGTCAAGTTCTTTATCTTGGCATGGAAGTACGGATAGAAGAAAGAAAGTAGAAAATGCTTGGCATATTTTCAAGCATGCTGTAGTTTTGTTAATATGGTTGTTGTAAAAATAAAACTGTTATCCAAAACTTCACCTTTGATATAGTGGGGTTGATGGATATCATAGCTTCTCAATGTCAGTCATGGTTTTCCAGAGCAATAGAAGGGGTTTGTTGTTTACTTTCTGATTTTTAAAATGACCCTTTTACTAGTATCAGACAATGTTGTTGGTTTTTGATGTGCTCTTGATTTATATGGCCTGATTCTTTTAGAGGGTTTAAGCACCCCTTGTACTCATTTTATAAAACTTCATTGGCCTAACCTAATCAGGAAAAAAATTACAATGATAAAAAACAACTGGAATCAGATAAAGATATACTAGAGAATTACATCATTGTACAGAATTTACATTGTATCATCTGCTTCCACTTTTCCCATAGACAGCTCTTTAGAAAAGCAAAGTGGGCATGATGCCCTAAGACTTTTGTCTTAGGCTTCAATAATTTACTTGTTCTTCAAGATTTGAGTGCAAGTTACATAGATGCAACAGTAAAATGCTATATCCAAATGTGTAAAGCAGTGTACACAGAAATCAATAATAAAATTGAATAAGTTAAAATAATATGCAATTTCTATAGTAGTATAAGAAATCAAGAGACTAACCATGCAACAAAAAAGATTTTGCTCTTTTGGCAGTTCTCAGATGTCACAAAATCAAAGTCATAGACAGCATATCGGCAATCATTTTCAGGCAAGGATTCAGTGAAATCATCATAGCTCTCAGCAGGGCCTCCAGTTTTCTCTACCACAACTTCTTTCTTTTTCTCGTCAATTTTAAAAACCACATAGCGATGAACTTTCTTCCTCTGTAATTCCTGGAACGTGTTTACGCTATGCTCAGAAACACCCATTCCAGAAGAGGCATTTCCCTACATTGAAGCAACATATTGATTAATCCTAAATTATAGCCCCTTTCAAATTCAATTTTTTAACCATATTACCAATAATGACAATGATAATGTCCTTCCAGTAAAATGAATCTTAGTTGTCGGGAAAAAAAATGCTGTTTCGTTTCCGTGTACAAAATACAACAGTCCAATAGGAGATACAATCATATACTCCTAACGCATGTACTTCCCTTACGCTGGGTCACAAGTTCATATGCAGTATGTCTGTAAAAATAAAATAAAAACATTTCAAAAGTGACAAAATGCGCTTACTTATTTTGCATCCAATCCTCTGGATTAATTAAAAATTCTGATACAGGCACCTAAAGTTAATTGCAACTAAAATCAACTTCATGCAAGAGGAAGGAAAAATATATTCAATAAACTTTCAATTGTTAGCATATGATCTAGCCTGATTTCTTGACCCCCATTTTTTTGTAAGACAGTTTGTATCATCAATGTGAACCAGTTGAAATTTAAGCCAGGGGAAAGATCAACAACCTTCCCATTTTCAATTTCTAAGCCATACTCATGTCGAATCCAACATAGCACCGGAAATATTACACATACCAGGCCCAACTCAAATGTATCAACGATAAAGTTTCAAAATACTAGCATCTAGACCCAAACCAAAGACAACACAAATATCAGTATCGATTTGTTATCGAGTGTAACAAGCTAAAAACACGCGATTAAACATAGATGTAGCATTTAAAAAAAAAAAAAACTCAGAACTACAAAGTGGAGATAAAAATTTAACCAAAATTTGTAGCATCAGTAAAAATCGACCGAGAAAGCATAAAAATAAATAAAAGTTCGACATAATCAAGTGAAAACAGCACAGTCAAAATAAGGTTCATTCAAAAAAAGAGAGAGAGAAAGGCGAAAAGATGAGAGGCCTACCCCACCCCCTCTGACTCTGAAAGCCATGGCTACTGTGAGCGGCGAAGAGATGTAAGAAGGGTTTGCAGAGAGAAATTGTGTGGAGAGGAGAATAGGAGAAAAAATGTGAAGGAAATTATAATACGAAAAAGGTATATATTCTCGTCACAGTCCCGGAAGAAAGGTAAAGTAAAACCAAAGCAAAGGGAAAACCATGACAAAAGGGAAACGCAAATACCAAACAGCCACAATAGTCGTTTTGTTCTTTTTCCCTTTGTTTTACCACATTGAAGAAAGTTGCAAAAAGCCCATGAGTTTGCAATTTCCAAATCTTCCTTAACAATCGTTTGTAAAATATGAATTATGAAATAACACATATAAAATTAATATTTAAATATATATTTTATTCCCTCACTTTAATACAATTATTTTTTAATCTTTTACACAAAAAATATAGAATTTATTCTTCCAACAAATATAATTATCTTTTTAAAAATTTAAGAATTAGTTTCTAACTTAAAGAGACTTCTAATTTGGAAAGTTTACATTAATGCTGTCTAATCTCTTGTATTTTAATGTAATTTTTTAGCTTAACATATAATACTTTTCTAAGATTATTTTGTTTTAAGTATGGTAAAATCTTAATCGAAAAAACCTCAAATACAAAACTAAATATATCAAAATGTTAGTACAGTAGAGACATTTTCAACAAGCCCACAAAATCACGACTCTTTAAGAAATTCATTATCGCTAAAATATTGGACTAACCCAGTTCATAGGTTATTTTTAACTTAATTTAATATTTAGTATAACTATCTTTAACCTTTTATTAATTTGAACATTACATACTGAAATTGAGAGAAATATATGATGTTCGTAAATTATTTTGTATCAACAAAATCATCAGTCAGAGTTTCCAACAACATCTAGTTGGTTGATGAATTATGTCGATAAATATTTTCTGTAAACTTTTGCATGTCCTTTAATATTTATAAAATCCTATACAGTTTATTTTGAAAAATACTTTATCAAATTTGTTTTTTCTATTTAGGTTTGTATTAGGCTAGGGGCATTGATCTCTGTGCCAGTCATGGCATTGGATTGAGGTAGTGACAGATTTATCTTTTTAAAAATATTAGAATGGTTAATTGAGATTTTTTGTTTTCTATGTATATAAATCGTAATACTTAAGAGTGAAAAGAAATTTACAATAATTTTTTTCATACATGAGAATTAAAAAAGACAAATTTTAAGCTTCGAATTTTTTTTTATTACAGTATATTACAATAATTTCTACATTTTTGTCTCCTCTGTTTCCTTATCTTTTAATTAAAAATATTAAATTAAAATTTATTAAAACATGTTAAAATTAAATTTTAAAATCAACACTAAATTAAAAAATATCAATTAATTATTTAAATTTATGATCATAATAAATAAATTTATTTATAATAATATATAATTAATTTAAATTTATTTTATCATAATAAATAAATTATTCATTTAATTAAAAAAGTTTTAATATTTATTATTATTTAATAATTTAATATAGTTATAACTAGACTAGATTATAATTAGTTAAATTAAATAATTTTAAAAAAATTATTCATTAAAAAATATTGTATTACTTTTAATGTTGATTTTTTTTTAAAATCATCTTTAACATATTTTTATTAAATTTTAATATACTATTTTTAATTAAAAGAATTACATAAAAAAAATAAAAGTCTTGAAAAGAAAAAATGAATAAGAAGAAAAAAAATTAAATATATATATAATTATTTAAAAAATAATGTGTATACTTGTGTTTATGAATTTACATATTATCAAGAATTCTTCGTAAAAATAATTTAACACATATTAAATTAATTGTTTTTTAACATTATAAATTAAAAATTTAATAAAATAATTGATATTATATAAAAATCAAATAAATATTTTAATTATATTAAACATAAATATTTATTATAATTATTTATATAAAAAATATATATTTGACTCTGTTTTATGTTAGATTACACAATTTTATAATCAAATCATTTAAATTATAAATTGATATTAATCTTCCTTTTTATTTTTTAAATTTAATTAATTTCTTCTTTTATGTTATGTTTAATTATTTCAAATTTTTTAAAATTTTATTATTTCGGTGATGAAGAAATTAGAAAATTATAATTAAAAATAAGTTTCAACAATTTCAATTATAGTTTTCTTTATTTTTTAAGACAATTATATGTTGTCATATTCTATGAATTACTTTTAATATAGGATTAGAAATACTAGCATTGGAGTGCTTAACTAATTGGTTAAAAAAATTAAGAAAAAAATAAAAAAATCTCAAAAAACGTTTTTAGCTACATATTCCCAACTACCTCAAATAACTAACATTTTAAATCATATTTATTAAAAACATATAAATCCAATAATTCTTAGACATTAATTATAAATGAGAATGAAAAAATAAATAAAAACATTTATATTTTATTTACAAAATAACAATCATTTTATAATAATAATAATAATAATAATAATAATAATATATTATTGTTTAAATACTTGTTAATATTTGTAAATTAGTTTAATTTTAATTTTGATCCTATATTTTTTTAAAAGGAAATAGTTTTATAAAATAAAATAAAATAAAAATATTTTTAAAAAAATAAAATATCCTATAAATTTAGTATTATTTTAAGTTAAAATACTATATTAAAATAATATTTTATCATAATAATTAAATTATTTTTAAATTGTTAAGTGTAATGTAAATAAAAAAATTATAAATATATAAGTGCTTATAAAAACTACTATAAAATTAAAACTTATAATTTAGTATAAATTATTTAAAACTAACACGATATAACATGTCGTATTTAAATTAAAAATGTGAAAATTATTTACTCAATAATATTCACGTGACCTTATTATTCGAAAAGTATCTTTATTCTTCTAAATTTCCTAAAATAAAAAGGAGAAAAGGGTGGGGAAACAATAACTTTTGAATTTTTTTTTTCTATAATTTTTTGAACAAAAAAAAAACATATATGACTTTGATAAAAAATATTCCTCTTCTCTTAACCAAATGTGTGACCTAGAGGTATTTTTCTTCTTGCATTTCCACCTACATGTTTTCTTCTCCTGTGGTTGATCAATATTTAAAATATCAATTTCTATAACCACAAAGACGTAACTAATTCCAATTCCTTAAATAAATCGGTTTCCATCACATCTTGTGACAAACCAACTTGCTTTGTTTGAAGTCAAGAATCAAAAGCATTTTCCGTAAACTTTTCTTTAATTCGTGTCCTAACTTTATTACACCACCATTATATCTGCCATCACGATAAAAGTTTCCACATCAGCTACCAAACAAAAATCACAATTTTCCATATCCACAAAGAACCCAAAATAAACCAGTTGTTGAACATTATTGGTCAAGAAAGCAGAAAAAGTATGAAATTAATTAATTGTATACTAATGAATAGAGAGAAAGGTGGTGAAATTTATAACAGACAAGAATAAGAAAAATCGTATCAATAATATTCTTAGTTCTTGTATCTACACCAAGAAATTAAACAGCGATATTAGAATCGTAATTGGGAATGGGGAATGTATGATGCAGGTCACGATCAAGTTCGGAATAGTTGAAGTCCAAGTCACACTAATAGATTTCTGAGTTCATATCATAAGTTGTATCTGAGTGCAATCTTAATCTTTTCATTTAAAGTAAGTGACAGCATAGTTAGCAAAGTGAAAAACGCAAGTATAAAGATAAATAAATGGAAAAGCATATGCAACAGAAAAGATCATGAATTAGTTGTAAGAGCCAAAATTGAATTGTTGGAGATGCAGAGTCAAGAGTCATTCCTAAAAAAATGCGAAGTATTAAGAGGCAGCATGACACAACCCTAATAGTAATATGCATGCAGATGACAGATGCAGTGTACTTTGCTTTGCGGCTGCCTAAAAGACTCACCTTTAAATACTAATGTCGATTAATTAATATTATTCAATTAAACAAATAAATTATATTCTTTTTTTAATACATCAATCAATCTCCAACTAAGACCATTAAATGAATTAACAAATTAAAATTAGACCAGATTTATTTACCCGAAATAATTCCTAAGTTTCAAACCATAACTTCACGTGCGTCTGGTTTCATTTTTCATATATAGAGGCAAACACGCAACAAGCGGAGGAAAACAAAACTCAAATCACAATATTCACAATTCTTAATTTCCGATATTGTTCAGTCACAGTCCAACACCTTTGACTACAATTCATAATAATTTCATATTTCTGCTCGAAATAAAAGAGAATAAAAAAATAAATAAATCAGAGTGATTTGATGAAGAACATGAGGCATAATACTAAGTCAGAGTCTATGGGTGATTATTACAATATTATTAACTATTCATGTTTCGGCTGAGGATGGTGTTGTTTGTGTGCACATGTCATGTTTTCAAGTCTACGCTTTGAATACATATTTTAATTTCTTTTACCATCACTGAGCAAGTCAAATTATGCGTACTTCATTATTAGTTTTGTATTATATTTCTTGACGTTGAAGTAATGATACCAATTACAAAATGGAGATATTATATATAGGCTATTTTTTTGGGTTTGAATTACAGATTATATTTATTTTTTCCATTCTATTATTCTTACAATTTGTATAAAGAATTTTATCAAACTGGTAAATTGAAACTCTCAATTATTAATTACTATATCATCAGCGCATTGACCATGTATAATTAAAGAATTCAATTGTAGATAGTGTTGATAATATATGTTATCGTTATCACCTATAGTTTTTTTTTTTTTTTTTTAATTATTTATGCATGGTCATATACAGAGGCGAGCTTGTCCTTGGTTGAATTTTAATAATGATTAAATTTGTTTTAATTTAAATATAATATATATATATAATTTTAAACATATATTTTTTTTCTCATAAATATTAAAACAACTTATTAAATATATTAAATAAAACATATTTAATATTCTTTCACCTTTTTATAAATCATACATTTATTTTCCCTCAAAATCATTCATATAATTACAAGTACAACTTACAGTACATTCAATAACTTTCAATTGAAAGTTTATTTTTAAAATCATCATGAGACTAAATTTCATTTCATATATATTATATCTACAAAAATTTACATTATTGCAAAATTACTAATATATATATATATATATATATATATATATATATATATATCTTAAAATTACATATAAATACAAATAATTTAATTATCATTTTATTGTTGTTTACTTTTTACTGGTGATATATAGATCTGTAATTTTTTATGAAATGCTCAACAACATTTACTTCTATGATTTTATTTATTATTTTTTTTATCACTTATAATTATAATTTTCTTTAGTTTCTATTTATCCTTTTTATTTATAAAAATTCCAGCATATACAATTACTATAAAAATATACTTATTAGTTAATGATTTTTAAGTTTAAAGTTTGGTACTAATTTATCAAAGTTATATTTACACACACACACACACACACATATATATATATATATATATATATATATATATATATATATATATATTATATGGTTGATAAAAATTAGTATAAGAATAAAACAATTAATATAACTAAATTATTAAAAAGATTGATTTATTTTAGACTTAAATATTACATTCAAATCAAATAAAGACTACTATTTTTTATATATATTTTTATTTTAAATTTTAATCAAAATAATATATATATAAATTAATATTTTATAACTTTTAATAATTTTATTATTTATTTATTATAATAATAATCATTATAAATAATATTAAAATAATAAATAAATTTGTATAGTAAATAAATTTATTTTATTTTACCCATTTATATAACCTTATTTTCTATTCTATTTTTCTCTTTCTTTCCATTTTCCACACTCTCCCTTTTCATTAGTGAGAAGTCTCAATTCTCAACGGAACTATGATTGCCCTTAAGCTTTAGTTAAGTAAAGCTGGGTTCATTATTATAATTTTCCTTTTATCCCTTTTCTCATATTTTCTACTTAAACTGTCATTTTTCCTTTTCTTTTTTAATATCAACAATAATACACCCTCCTTGCTATTATAATGATTGAATTAGAGAAATTTAAATTATAAAATATTTAAATTGGAAAAGGATCATACCATTACTTTTATATTAAGACACTTCACATATTTAAAATAAATTATTTATGCAATTATTTTGTTCTGATTGATGGATATATATTTGCTTTGAGTTTCGTCCTAACTCCAAAAACACTATAAAAACGAGAGAACAAGTGTGTATAAACATTTCAGTAACTCTTTACTAAATTTGAATAAATATTTAATGTTATTAAGATATATTTTGATTATAATCTTCAATAAAATTATTTTCTTAGTCGTTTAATAAAAATCCATGGTTGAATTTAATTAGTAAACGAAGTAAAAATAAAAATGGGCAACTTATAGAGTTGCCTAGTTTGATTATTGGTCTAAAGAAAGGTGGGTTAGGCGTCCTTAGTCATGGAGACATATCCCGTGTAATATGAGAGTTACACCAATAATCTGGTTCATAAGTGCATGTCTTACACGTTATAACCAAACCATTCACTGCGTAAATAAACCAGACACTTGCATATGGTCCCTGTGTCCTATCTATCTCCTATGTCCTGTTTTGACTTTTGGGATTGTATCTCAAACGCAAGAATTGACTTAGATATATCGACAAATAAGCACTTACAATGGTCGTATATCTCTGCTCCCTAACTTTGCCATCAACATTCAATACCTACCTACGTGTCTAAACTGTATTCTATCTTGAAAGATTCCTCCTATAAATAAAAAACATTTAATTTGTATTTTTTTTAATTCGACAGAGAATTATATCATAAGTAACATTGCTGCAAATAAAAAAAATGACATATAGAAATGATAAGGAGATTTATGAGAAATAAAAAATAAAATGAGTTATTATTTGAGAAAAGAAAAGGAGATTCAGAATATGAAAAATATAGAAAAAAAAATGTTGACCAGTTTTATGCTTCGCTGTTCTATGCTCTTCCAAAAGTAGTACGATAACAAAATATTTGTACATATTCTTTAAAATAAATCATCAAATAAAAACTTACACGAGCCAAAATATTGTTTTCAAACTTACATGATCATAAGATAGTTTTTTTTTTGTTCAAGTATGCAATAAAATTCAAACACAATTACATAAATGTAGCATACAAAATGAAAAGATGTGAATACGATAGATTATGATATGAAGATATCTCTCAAATGACTTTTAATTTGTCAAACAAAGTTTCACCATCAAGATCACAAGAATTATCATATTGTAGATCAATATTTATAGTTTGTAATATAATTTCATACTTTATTTAGAGAAATCAGTTAAATCCTTCGATATAAAATGAAAATTATAATTTTTTACATGTGTTATTTTGTTTAATTTTTCTTAATGAGCAAATAGTTTGATCTAAAATATGTACAAAATATTGTATCCTAAAAGATTAATTCAACAAACTCAAAATTTAATAGCATGTGTTCAAATATTTTTTCACCATGGTGTTTTTTCTATGAATTTGATTTTTTTCCCACTAATAATAACATCTATAAAATCAAATTTGGTTGACATGTTTTTACTAATTCCATTCATAATGGTTGATAACTCATACAGAATAATTATACGCAGTGAGAACTCAAAATTTCCAAAGCCTTAAGATGCTAATGGTTCAACATACACTATTTGCGTATCCCTATCATACATTATTTTAGTTTTTGATGATTAAAATCTTAGAACTTAATTTTTAATATACACATAAAACTTTTTTTTATGCTGTATAAAAATTGGGATATTGAGCTATGGGTACTTGAGCCTGGTCACTGATAAGAGTGTGAGATAGTACATGCGTGAATTGGTCTGGTATTATGGTCGAAATCAAAGCACGTGATTGGACAGAAAAAAAAAAAAAGTGGCTGCTACATTCTACATCCTAATACTATCTAGTATGAATGCAGGAACCCATTCTCATAATAGTATCACATCGTACCCACGTTAGATAGACACGGTCAAACTAATGTTGCGTGTCTGAGACAGCGGATATGTGGACATAGTGTTCCAAAAAAGAAAAAAATATTTTTTTAATTATTATAACAATAATAAATCATTAAATAAAATATTAAAATAATAAATAAATTTACTAATATGTTAGTGAGTCAAAATATTGATGTGTATTATTCTGATTTTGATTAATCCTTGGTCTTGGAGATGTAGATGCTTAAATTAGCTTAATAGGATTTGTTACATATTTACTATAATAAACTAGGTAAGTCATTATACTGATATCTACTATCTTTATCTTTATGTTACAAAATATAATTAGTAAAAGAATAAAGTGAATGATACACATAAGTACATAATTAAATTGTATCAAAATCAATTAAAAAAAAACTTAATACAATAATATTTTGCTATTGAAAATAACTTAAACTATTTATGATTTTCTATTTTAAATATAAACTGGTTATCATTATTAATAAATAAAAATCAGCGTAGACTCAATATTTGTAACTTGTAAGCCATGTAAAATTCTGAGATGAATTACTTTCAAATTTTCGAAATTTACAACTATTGATACTAACAGAAAATTTTTGGAGAACCAAAATTATATTAATTAAAATATATTTAAGCATATAAAAAAAATACTTGTTTCACAAATTTTTTAATAATCATATTATTATACGAAATATTTACCAATTTTACTAATAATTAATCTTTATTTAATTAATTAAGCCTGTTTGAGTCATTAATTAGTCCGGAAAATATATGTTTATTTAAGTAATATATTTTTGAGCAATTCTTATATTTAAAAAATTTCTCTGTTCATCCGAATTATTTAAATAACTTATTACTTTTATATTTTCAAATATTTTAAATTTATATTTTAAAAAATTAGCTCGATATGAGAGTTTGTTTAGTTTTATATAAAGAATTAAAAAATAATTTTTATAATTTTTAAATTTAAATGTATATTTTAGAAATTATATACAAATGTAAAGTTTAAAAATATTATCTAACCTTGACTTAATCTAGATTAAGTAAAAAAATTGATGATTTTATCTAATTTATATTTTAAAATAGGTTATAATTTTTTACATATCTATATTATGCATCAAACTAACATACCAATTTTAATTTTATTGAAAAAAAAATTAAAATAATAATAATTAATTCAAAAGATAGAAAATAATTTAAAAAAAATATTTTTAAAATTTAAGTTATATTAGTAAATAATCTTTATTTCTAATATAATAATTTAATATATAAATTTTAAGAAAATTTATTCATTCCTTCCAAAATACAAGTTAAAGAGTTATTCTTTATATTATTATAATTTATTTTAATAATATAATGATAATAATTTATCTTAATTATTAGTTTTTAAAATAAATAAATGTTAACAAAATAAATAAATTATTTATTAAATTAATTTATGATACATGTACTTTTTATTTCATTTACAAACTTAACCGATTCAATTTAGGTTAATTTTTTTTCTAAGTTACTTTTTCAAATCAATTCATCCAAAACAGATTTGTTTAACAATCTTATTCAAGGTTTCATGTCTCTCTCTCTCTCTCTCTCTCTCTTCCCAAATATTAATTTTAGAAATAATGTTTTGTTCGCATTACTTTTCTATCTCATTTTCTTAATTTTGAAATTTTTTCCTATTTTCTTCATATTATCAAACCCCCCTTTTTTTTATATTCGTTAATTTTGTAGTTCTTCTTCTTAAATTAATATTGTCCATCTTATCAAATGTTATTTTTTATTTGAAAAGGTATTTTATAAAATGGAATATTGCCAGAAAAGTATTATCTAATAATTTATTTGAGCAGTTTGTCTTTTTTCAAAATATTATTAAAGGTAGAAAAAAATGTAAGTAATACGACTTTATATGATGTTTCTCTATAGTGTTTATTGTATATCCTATCATTTATCCTCAACTAAAATTTAAAAATAATTAAAATTGAAAAGTGATCCAATTCAAATATCTTTAGCACTAGTACAAAATAGGCTTTTAACATCGGTTCTAGAACCGATGTAGATAGTCTAATATTTTTATTTATTTATATATTTTTATTTATTCATAACCCCTCCCCAATTATATCATTATATAAATTAATTATAAAGATTATATTCTATATTATTATAAATAAATTATAAAGATTTTATTTTATTATTAAATTACAAATTCATATAAAGAGACTCGCTCACAAATTTAACATCAAATTTTGAAAACCCACTTGTCACACACTTTCACCCTCGAGCGCGCTCTCACATTCAACATATAAATATATAAATATATTTGTATTTATATATTTTATATTTATATATTTACATGGATATACATTTTTATTTGTATATAAATATAATTTATGTATAAGTTATTATCGGAAAATCCTAGTAGCTTAGTGGTTGGAGTATCGACCTTCGACTCTAAGGTACTGGGTTCGAATCTTGTCAGTGACAATTCTCTTAATTTTCTAAAATGACTTTCTACATCGGTTCATCGAGGAACCGATGTAGTACATCGATTCTTTAAGAACCGATGTGAAAGACCGATGTTAAAAGTGATTTACGTACTAGTATAGATTAGATAGGAATTAAATTTTAGTGTAAACTAGTCAATTAGAAGTGACAAAATTGGAATGTCAAGGGCATGTGAAATTTTAATTAGGCAAACATTTTTTTTTCTGAATATTAAATTTTCCTACACAAACCAGTCCTAATCAAATATGTAAAAAAATAATATATTTAAATTTAATACACAAAATCTAAAGAAATATATGTAATTATTAAAAAAAAAAACTAAAATAATTTATAATAGGAGGATCAAATACGGCCCTTTTTTCAAGTCAAGATTTTACTATTCCCACTTGACTCATTTCTGAAGCATGATGAATTTTTATTTGTATATTTGTTTTTGTTTTAATAATTATTTTAATTTTAAAAGTAATATCCTTATATCAATGGTTTGTGTTTTTTATTTTAATATATTTTTCTAAATACACTACAAGAAAAACGCTTTTAGCGACCGAAAAAATCGATCGCTAATGGCTAAAAATCGGTCGCTATTCTATTAGCGACCAATTTAGCGACGAAATGGTTGGTCGCAAAAGGGCAAGTCGCTAATTGGTTAGCGACCGATTTACATTTCGGTCGCTAAATAGCGACCGATTCGATAGTCGCTAAAGTGGTCGCTAAATAATTTGGTCACTTATTCTTTGAAGACCAAAATAGCGACCGAAAATTATATAATAAATCGGTCGCTAAATCGGTCGCTAAATCAGTGGTAAAGTTTTAAAAAATAGCGACCGATATATTCGGTCGCTAAATCCGTGGTAAAGTTTTAAAAAATAGCAACTGATATATTCGATCGCTAATATATTAATATAATTATTTAAATAATCATTTAAATCGGTCGCTAAATCGATCGCTAAATTTGAATTGTATATTATAATAAATTTGTAACAACCAAAAATTCGATCGCTAAATCGGTCGCTAAATTAATAACAAAGTTAATTATTTTTATTTATTTACATTTTTAATTATATCAATTGGACACAATTGTATTACATAATGAATGCTTAGTAGTTAGTAGTTAAGATGCATTCTCATCCATGAAATGTGGACCAATTGGTAAAAACAATAATAAATTAATAATAAGATGACCTGAATAGATATTGGTGCATCCATATTTAAATTATTTTTTCCATTCCACTATCACTGGGATATGAGTCTTGATCATGAACCAAAACTAGAGGTTTATTCCACAATTGAAGACTTCAAGCAACAGTTATACCAATATGGAATACATGTCAAGGGAACACAGATATATGACGAAGGGATCGAGTAGTTAGAGGACCTCCAAAAAGGTGGAGAAGTTTGCATGAATTTTTCTTGAATGCTTGGGAAAGGTATATAAGGAAACCTTTTGATTCGGATACATTAAAATTTAAAATACTTCATGAACAAGTGATGGCTAGGAAAATTTAAGCTAACTCGAAATAATCTGCATGTTCTCACTATGCTCCATCTTTTGATGATCTTGCTTCAAATTCCAACTCTGATGGATCTCGCATAACTTCGTAAAACAATCAGTCCAAGTACAATCTCACAAGATAACTCATTTTATTAGAAGTTTCCTCAAATATATCAATAAATACAACTCGTAGCGACTAGCTATACAAAAATAGAAGGAAAATAGAAAGTGAAAAATTTTTTATGGTGGGAATGTTATTATCACTTTCATGTTCCTTCATTATCGCCAAGTTATTCCTCATCTTCAGTATCATATTATCTTCTACCAAACATGTTCCTAATAACATAAAACAGCTTAACGTAAAAGTCATCACTTAAGCAAGCAATGCTAGACACTCGCAATTATATTAAATAATTCAATGTTGAATATTTGAATATGTGATGACAGACAGAGATAGACACGAGAGACATAAAATAAAATAGGCAACCTACCATAACTCAAGCAAGCAATGAAAAAGACTGCAATTATATTAAATAAATCTAATGTTGACCATTTGAATACTTGAAGACAACATAACAACTTACTATGCTAAGAACCATAAGGTCCACCGGAAGACTCACCTTCCTTACATTTAGGAACCATCAACTCACTCGTTAGGGACTAGTGCTAAGTCTTGGAGCCTAGCCCGAAACCAACTTTCAATCTAGAATTTCTCCAAAATAAAGGATTAATTAAAAGCTACATAAAAAAAGGCACAACCATCTAAGAATATAGGAAAAGGAAAACAACAATATTTGAAGGATGCCGCACAGGAACCCACGGAAATAAAATACATGAGTTAGTGAGAAAGAACATTAACCTCTCGTCCATTTTATAACGAGCTTCCCAAGCACGACCCGAGGAACGACTGCACAAACATCACATTCCAACACTCCTCAATGACAATACTTCTTCTATTACTCGGAAAATAACCTAACAACCAGTGAAAAGCAGAACTCACTTGAAACTTCCAAGCAAGTTTTTGGTAGAATTCTCTCGTCCAATGATCCTCCCTTAGGTTCCTTCAAGAAATTCTCCATTTTCTCAATCTGTTTGTCGAGCACAAGTTCAAATCATTAACAGGACATAAGACACCTTCTGCATTCTATAACCAAGGTTTTAAAAAATGGTATGCAATCAAGGTTTTTAGACCGTCCACAACTAACCAGTTTAAACCAGACCCACACACAATTCATCCTTAACCAAGGAGAACAATCCACAGTAAAAAGGCATAAAAGAAATAGAACATAGCAGCAAAATGTGAACCGAAGCGCTTGACCTGCGACCCCTCTGACTCACCTCTAGTTCGCGGGGAACTCAATGGCATGATTGGGGCAACTGAGGCGTGGAAAGACCTCGATGGTGGAGGTTAGGTTGAGATTTAGGGATGGCCACGATGGTGGCCAGGGAGGCGGTGGTGATGACTGGGGTTTGGGGGTCCAAACAATAGGTGTTGGGGTGCAGTGCTCACGAGAAGCGCGGGGATTCGCGATGGAGCGGTGGCTGACAGGGTGGCGTGCGGTTGACGAGGAGCTTTGGTGGAGGTTGGATTAGGGTGAGGGCTGACTTGGGGGGAGCAGTGAGGGGGCTAGGGCTCGCCGGGAGTGAGGAGGAGATACTGGCCAAGGTTAAGAGGAATGGGTGAGTGAGGCGCGAGAGTTAGGGATAAGCGCGAATGTGGTTGTATATGATAGCGATTACCTCTTAACCGCTATTATAATAGCACTTCTAATAGCGGTTAAATTATAACCGCTATTATATAACACTTATAATAGCGGTTAAATCTTAACCGCTATTATATATTTCCAAATATGATCGATCATTTAAAAATGTAATCGATCATAATCGAAAAATGTGGATGTCGCTCGAGCGAAATCAGTGTCGCTCAAGCGAAAAATAACCCGAGAATGCACATTTTGTGCAGGTCGCGTCGCTCGAGCGAGAGTGGTGTCGCTCAAGCGAAATACAACCCGAGACTTAACAATCTTAAAATATGGTTGTATATGATAGCGGTTCCACTGGAAGCGCTCTTAAAGGGCACTTCTAATAGCGGTTAAACCTTAACCGCTATCTAATATACACTTCAGATAGCGGTTAACGTGGAAGCGCTATTATATCCTCTCAATTATGATCGATAATTTCAAATTATGATCGATCAGTATCGGATTTCGCTCGAGCGAGAGTAGTGTCGCTCAAGCGAAATACAACCCGAGACTTCACAATCTTAAAATATTTTTTTGAATATTATGTTTTTAAATTTGCTATTAGAGAAAACCTTTCAGAATTCAAAATGTTAAATACTTTTAAATATTAAAATTAACTTTATCAAAAATTAGAAAAAAAATTTTATCCAAAAGATTTCAAAAATGTATAAGAGTATTCTCAATTTTGAGTTTAATTATATTGTTCATTCTCAAAGTAGAAAATTATATTGTAATTATTTTAATTTACATTTTTTATCTTCTTAAAATTAGCATCAATAACATTAGACTTTACATTTGATTCATACCTAACTAATTATAGATTAAAAGGAAAGTGGTATAACCATGCATTTTACTTTTCTATTTACCTTATTCTTTTAATTATTTTATATAATAATAATCAAAATATTCACATTCATATGGGCATTTTCGAAAATAATATTATTGTATTATTGTTAAAATTAGCATCAATAACATTAGACTTTACATTTGATTCATACCTAACTAATTATAGATTAAAAGGAAAGTGGTATAACCATGCATTTTACTTTTCTATTTACTTTATTCTTTTAATTATTTTATATAATAATAATCAAAATATTCACATTCATATTGGCATTTTCGAAAATAATATTATTGTATTATTGTTAAAATTAGCATCAATAACATTAGACTTGATCTTCTTAATTATATTGTTCATTCTCAAAGTAGAAAACTATATTGTAATTATTTTAATTTAATAAAATATAATTTAAATTTTTAATACTAAAATTAAAAGATTAAATAATAATGACTTTAATTCTTTAAATTGAGTATTTAGAAACTAAAATTATAGTTTCTCTGTTTTAAATAATTAAAATAAATAGTTAAAAATAAATATCAAAACTAGTATTATCTTCAAATTATTAAAAGTGTAATTAAATCTCTATTTTCTTAATTTTGTTTGTTTGAAACTTCTCAATTCTACATTTTTGTAACTTCTATCATTATATTATCATCCTCATCTCCTCCCATGTTCTACTTTATCTTTACAATAGTTAATATTCTTAAATAATCTATATTTTTAATTATAATTTTTTAATATATATTTCAGAAATTAATCAATTCTAATCTATTATTTGAAAAACTAATCAATTCTAATCAATAATTTAGAAAACTAATCGATTATAATTAATTATTTGAAAAAGTTATCAAATATGATCGATCATTTTGAAAATCTAATCGATCAGAATTGGCTTTCGCTCGAGCGAGAGTAGAGTCGCTCAAGCGAAATACAACCCGAGACTTAACAATCTTAAAATATGGTTGTATATGATAGCGGTTCCACTGGAACCGCTCTTAAAGGGCACTTATAATAGCGGTTAAACCTTAACCGCTATCTAATATACACTTTAGATAGCGGTTAACGTGGAACCGCTATTATATCCTCTCAATTATGATCGATCATTTCAAATTATAATCGATCAGTATCGGATTTCACTCGAGCGAGAGTAGTGTCGCTCAAGCGAAATACAACCCGAGACTTCACAATCTTAAAATATGGTTGTATATGATAGCGGTTCCACTGGAACCGCTATTATATAGTTTCAAATATTAACTATTTTTTTTTAATATTATGTTTTTAAAAGAGTGCTAAAGTTTGCTTGCTTGATTGTTCAAGGATGTGTAAAAGCCGATGTTTAATGTGTGTTTAAAAAGTTCAAGCCCAACTGTTTTTATAGAAAATTTTCAAAACTGCTGGTTTAATCAATCTGTTAAAATAATCTTTTAATCTGTTAAAAGTGCAGTTTTAATCTGTTAAAACTTCTTTTAATCCATTAAAACGTTCTTGATTCTTTAACAGATTTGTTTTAACTGATACGACAACGTTTATATCAATTAAAACTCTTTACCAAAAATCTTCTAATTTGTTTTAATCGATTGTTTCATGATTCAATCGATATAAATACTAAAAAACTTTATTGTGAGTTTTTCCAAGTGATTTTAACTGATAAAAATAAGGTTTAATCGATTAAAATGCTGTGTAGAAATATTCTAAGTTGTTTTAATCGATTGAAACGTGTTTTAATCGATTGAAAAATATCTGATCGGTCATAACTCAATTCTGATCGATCATATCTGATTCTGATCGGTCATAATTGAATTCTGATCGATCATCCTTAACTCTAAGTGGTTTTAATCGATTAAAACCAAGTTGTATCGATTAAAATACTTGCAAAAACACTTCTCTTAACATTTTAAGTATTTTTAATCGGTTATTTCGAAGCTTTATCGGTTAAAACACCGACGTAAGGTTTTCAAAACTTTCTTTAATAAAAACAACCGGTTATTTCGAAATTATATCAGTTAAAAACTTGTTTAAGAAAGCTTTTGTTAAAATAGTTTGTTTTTAACTGCTTAAACGTATTTAGAGGCATTTTGCAAAATCTTTTAAGTGAAGAAACCTCATGCAGCAGAAAAGATAAAAATGATTATACCTAAGCATAGCTGAAGACACACTAATTCCTCTACTCTTTTATCAAAGTGACTGTTGACCGCTACAAAGTTGACTTTGACTTTATTTTTTACTTCATCAAATCAATAAGATCTTTGTCAGAGTGTTTCAATAAGATCTTCATCACTTTCATACAATAATTAATATTCTTAAGTAATTTATATTTTTATTTATAATTTTTTAATATATATTTGAGAAATTAATCAATTATAATCTATTATTTGAAAAACTAATCAATTCTAATCAATTATTTAGAAAACTAATCGATTATAATTAATTATTTGAAAAAATTATCCAATATGATCAGTTATTTGAAAATTTAATCAATCATAATGGTTGTATATGATAGCGGTTCCACTGGAACCGCTCTTAAAACAGAACATCTAATAGCGGTTAAACCTTAACCGCTATCTAAAATATAGTTTAGATAGCGGTTAACGTGGAACCGCTATTATATAGTTTCAAATATAAATTTAAATATATTTTTAATTTATTTAAATATGCTTTATTTTTAGTATTTATAAAATAGATTAGTTTTAAATTTTTAACTTTTCTAGCGATCTATTTTTAATCTTTGTTATTAATTATGTTAAAAATAAAAAAATATTAATTAGTATACTTAAACTAATGTATATTGATTATCTAATGTATATTGATATAATTTTTTTGTATATCAATTATATGAAAATAACCATGGTTAAGTAATTAATAATAATAAAGCAATAAATTTAAAGATTAGATTAAAAATAAAGTTTTATAAAATAAAGTTTTATAAAATAAAATTGTAATAATTTGATTAAAATTTTATTTTCTTAATTAATTAAGTTAATGAGGAATTAAAATGTGATCATTTAATGTGTTTAATTTTTTTAATATAAATTTTTAAAATATAATTTAATTTCAATTGAAATTTTCAATTGAAAAATAAATTAAAGAATATTTATTATTAAACTTTTCTTAAACAATGTATTGAATAGTTAATATTACTCTAGTCTTAATTTATTACAATTTAAATTTTTAATAAATTAAATTTATTTTTAATAATATTTTTATTTTAGTAATTTAAAATTAAAGTTAATCTTCATTTTGTTAATATTGAGACCAAAGTTTATTTTTAAAGTATCTTTTAAAAATTAAATTATTTTTAGAAAATAAATTACTTTTAAAAAATAAATTGTCAAAAACATACTAAAACAATTAAAGTATATTTATAAAAAAATAAATTTAAATATCATAAAAAAATAATGTTCGTTAGTGACCGATTTAAATTCGGTCGCTATTTTCTCATTAGCGACCGATTATAATTCGAGTCACTATTTCAATTTGTAATTCGGTCGCTAAATCAGTCGCTAAATGATTTTTTTATTTTAGTGTGGAATAGCCATCGATTTAGCGATCGAAATTTTGCGACGCAAATTATTGATCGCTATTTCGGTCGCTAAATAACAAAATGAAAACCAATTCATATTTTGGTCGCTAAATCGGTCGCTAATTGCGACCGAATTAAAGTGGTCGCTGAATCGATCGCTAATTGCGACCGAACTAAAGTGGTCGCTAAATCGGTTGCTATTTGCGACCAAAATTAAATCGGTCGCTATTTGCGACCGAAAAAATTCGGTCGCTAATTTCGGTGGCTAAATGTCATTTTTCTTGTAGTGATAATAAGTGACCAAAAGTAAAATTGTTGATGAAAAAAATATCAATAATTGCAAAGTTGTTCAGCTTAAATTTTTTTTATCCATGTGTTCTCATATAAACTTGTGAAAGTAAAGTTGTTTTTGAAAATAAAAATATTTAAAATTATGTTTTATAATATAATTTTTTTTCTAAATAGACTAATTTTATGTATAGCAATGTTTTAGGATGTAATTTTATGTATTTTAGAATAAAAATATTTTGAAGCTTATGTATATTAAAGAATAATTTTATTTAGAATTTACAAATATTTTAAGGAGTAATGATAAGTGTCAAATATTAATGTTTTTATGGTTAATTATGATATTTATTAGGATGACAAAATGAAAAGGGCCGACGGGACAACTTGCTAGTCCATTGTAATATGGCGAGATAGGTTGATGTTTTCAGTCCGTAAGTCCGCTCTGACCCGTCCTGCCAAACCCACCAACCTGTCTGACTAGTCCATGGGATGGGACAGACCATCGCCTAATTAATAAAAAATAAATTTTTATTATAATACATTTAATCATAAAGATAATATATAAAGTTAAAAATTATAAAAAGAAAATTATAAAGTCCTACTCTCACTCATTATAAGAAATACTTTTTTTACTCAAACACAAGCTCCTCTTTTCTCTTTGGTGCTCATCATCTCCTCCTTGTTGATCCTAAACACTAATTATTTTAACCTTATGATTTGAATTAAAGGGGTAAGAATTACTCAAAGGGAAAACAATGTAAAGTTTTTTCAAATAAAAAAACATAGGTATTTTAATTTTTCATTATAAGAAAAATAAATTTTACAAGTTTTGATATTATTTATATATTTGTTATTATTTATTATTATATAAATTTTATTATTGTTCTAAATTATAATTTCCTAAAATAATATATTGATTTATATTATTAACTTAATATATATATATATATGTTGAATTTTTGACAAACAAATAATAATCTTATTATTAAATTTATTGAAAATTTTGATTTTAAAAAATAAATTATTTTTTATTAAATTATGGTGGGTCTCGCTCGTCAATCCGCTTTTTGACGAGACTGATCAGTGGTCTATATTTCATCATGACTACAATAGGTCAACCCGCCTCACATTTTTTGCAGGTCAAAATGGGGTAAACTGACCCGTTTTATCATCCATAATATTTATCTCATGTAATTATTAAGGAATTAGAAGTAAAAACTCTCACTAGTATCTAATTGTTCACATTTTGAGTATTAAAGAGTAAACCATCAAACTTATGCAATTGTATGTAAAAATGCAAGTAATAATCAAGAGAGAGTAACATTAGGCTTAAAGAGCTGAACGAATTCTCATCCATTAAGCGAAAATCAGATACAAAAGACAATTTTTAAGGAACAAAAACTATTCAACAGTTTTGAATTTGCTGAGCAGATTCACGTTAGAGAGCAAACCTTTTTGAAAAGGTAAAAGCGCTAAACAATCAGGAATCTGTCGAGCGGATGGAAACCTTCAAGACGAAGAAACCTCATTTCACTAAGCGAATTCAGAAGCGTTAAGTAGATAAACTAGAAGGATGCGAAGTTCCTTGGATATAAATAGAATAACCCGAAGAGATAAATGGATATGAGAAGAAAAAGAGAGTACACTTCCAGGAACTAGGGTTAGAGAATAGAGGATGACTGAATTTGAGTTCTCCTTCTTATACATTTAGGATTTCTCTCATCATGTGTTGGTAATTTCTCTATTTTTGGATTAGCTATTTATCACTTTTGTAATCTTATTATATATATATATATATATATATATATATATATATATATATATATATAATTTATTTCTCTAGTATTGATTTCCCTCGTTTAAGGCTTGAATTTAGAAGAATTTGACTTCATGATTATATGAATATATTTACATTGAAAGTGATTTTATTTTTGATCTAATTCAAATTAATTTGTAACTTTAACAGCTAAAAACAAAAGTTGAGATTATATATATATATGAAGTTTGTACTTAATGTACAAATTTTAACTAGTTTATTAAGGAATTAATTGATTGCTTAAAATTCTTAAAACTTCATTATTAAGAAATTAATATAGACTGAATATTTATTACTTTAAATGAGAGTGAAATTCATACATATACAAATAATAGACTGCAAATATGTTATTAGAAAAATCCAATTCAATAGTTTACCTTATTATTTTTTATTTTAATCGTTCTATTTCAATCATATTACCATTCTCTAAAATTATTGTTTAATTTAATTAAATTTAGAATTATTTTATATATGCAAATTCCTAATAACACGACATCCCGAGAAAAAAAGCTAACAAGTATCAACATATATAAAAGAATCTGGAGTAATTTTTAAATAGGTAAATTGCATGAATAAATAATATTGCAACAAACTTTTTGTTGGATGAGATAGATGGTGGATTTCACTACTCATTAAACCATTGTCATCCCTTGTAAGAACAACTTGAAGAACATGAAAGAGACTTTGAATATGAACTAATGTTATCATCTGCTTTAAATTAGGCTTATTTTAATATTTGGAAATAAATGATAGAATAAATAACTAATATTACATTGTCTATGTCATTTTAACTCTTGTGTTAGCGTATAACCCAATTTTTCAAAGTGAAAAATAATATATATTGCACTTGCAACTAGCTAAGGAAAATGCTAGTCACCCTATCTACCTCAACAACTATCATATTGGCTGGGAGTAGTTTTAATCTAAAATTTAAAAGTAAATAAATTAAGAACATTGCATTAGATATTGTTTTAGTCACCAATTAGGTAATTAAGAAGGACTTAAGTCGACACACAAAACAAAGTGGCATAAAATTATATAGAAATAAAGGTATGCAATTGGATGGCAAATTAGCATGAATGTGTGCGGAATTTGGCCTTAATCATTTACCACTCTCAGGTCTCACTTCCATGCATACATATAACAAAATTATACTGTTTTCTCTTTGTGTGCGCGTGAGAGAGAGAAAGAGAGGAACCTCTCTTTCGCGGAAACTGCTAAATTGTTTGAATATAGAATTATGTTTTTCCTATTGTTGGACCATTCTAGTCATGGCGTGCGGAGTATCCAAGGATAAATAGCCAGCACGAGTCTTTGGAAACGAAGTTGAAGGAGAGAGAAAGAACCATTCCTAGAGTGAGACTAGCACATCCTAGTACTACCACTACATTAATTCCTTCATCTTCCTTCACTATTTTCAAAAAATAAGACCACAAACATGGTGAGAGCACCTTGCTGTGAGAAGATGGGATTGAAGAAGGGTCCTTGGACTCCCGAGGAAGATCAACTCCTCACATCTTACATCCAAAAACATGGCCATGGCAATTGGCGTGCCCTCCCAAAGCAAGCAGGTATATATATATATATATATATATATTATTTTTTTTTTTTTTCAATTGAACATGTTTATATGTTCCACTTTATTTCTTGGTATGTCATGATATGAACTCTGATTTTCTTCTAATTCATATGACCATTGGCTCAGGCCTGTTGAGGTGTGGGAAGAGTTGCAGACTGCGCTGGATTAACTATTTGAAGCCTGATATCAAGAGAGGGAATTTCACATCTCAGGAAGAAGAAACTATCATTGAGCTGCATGAGACCCTGGGGAACAGGTATTCACTGATCATTTCCTTTCTTGGATCCATATGACATTAATCATGCTAATTTAACTTTTAAGCAAAAAGCATATCAAGACAAAAACATCATGCACATGCCATCCATCCAATTCCTAGTTTACACGCGACACTGCTCAATGATTTTGATCTTTTTAATTTGCTGAAATTATGAATATGTTCGGTTGTGTTTCTTTTCCTAAGTTTCTCTGATAGATAACCAAGGTTGATCAAGTGGTGGGGGCCGGGGCAATTATTGTCAACTTGGATGAAAAATTAAAATGTAAAGGGTGTGTTAATTAATATTTATTTCATAATGGGGACTCGAGTATCGTGCGAGAAAATCGAGGTTTGATCCCACCTTTGACGGTGCAAGTGATCATATAAAGAGTGTAGGAGAAATTTTGTATCCACAATACACACACCTATGATAGATGCAGCTATACATAACTAATTAATTACGTACACCCAGAGATTATAACGTTAAGTTGTTGCCATCATTGAAATGCAAAAGTAGTGTATAAAACATCGAAACCAGTAGAGGAAAAAAACAAAAGTGGGGCTGCGAGGGCAAGAATCTCTGATTAGATCTGCCTCGCAGGAAACAAAATGGTGTGGCAGTTTATGGCACATGCAACTTGACATGTGTTAGACGTACATACCAATATGAGCATGAAATTTATTGTCCGTGTACTATTCAATTAGGACAACATCAATGTTTGTAGTTTTCTGATTCACTGGAATAAACAAAGTGAATGCGAATCTCGTGCAATTATATCACGAATATAAAATTAACCATGGCGATCCTTATTTTCAGGTGGTCAGCTATTGCAGCAAAATTACCCGGAAGAACTGATAATGAAATAAAAAATGTTTGGCACACCAATTTGAAGAAGAGGCTGCTGAAAGCAGACCAGTCCAATTCAAATTCCAGAAGGGCCACAAAGCCAAGAATCAAACGTTCTGATTCCAATTCCAGTATCATAACTCAATCAGAACCTGCCAATTTTAGTTTAAGGGAAATGGACTCAACATCAGCATGCACAACTTCTAGTGATTTTTCATCTGTCACAGTTGGTGACAGCAAAACTATCAAGTGTGAAGACATAGAGTCTCTGGAGACAATGCCTGTGATTGACGAGAGCTTTTGGTCAGAACCTGCAATCGATGAAACTCCCTCCATGTCATCACAATCCATGACGATCTCAACTGAGATGCCACTTCAATACCCTTTTACTAACTATGAGGAAACTTTCCAACAGAGTCATGCTTATGATTCAAGCTTTGATGACGGCATGGATTTCTGGTATGACATACTCACCAGGACTGCGGATTCAATAGAATTGCCAGAGTTCTGAATCTTTCACATGCCACGTTGAATGAGGGTATTATTAAATTTGGCGGATAGAACAGTTCAAATCACAAGGTAACTTGAATTTGACCGTCACAACAAAAGAGTACCATAATTTCTGTGTGGGGGCAGCATTATCGCCAGCTGCAAGATCTTAGAGTCATCCATTGACAAAGAAACCAGCCACAGAGTAATGCGAAAGGCTAATGATATGTAATGTATGTACACATGTAATCTACTTGTGAAACACTGACTTTGTTTTTTTAGTGGAAAACAGCAAATCCTCTTAACATTTTTGTCTTTTTACAAATTAGTGTTAAAATTAGGCTAGAGTTTTTATTGTAATATCAATAAATGATGTACTAAAGTTAGTTATTCAAAAAAAAAAAAATTCCATGCCCCTTGTTGAGCTTTATTGTCCATTTTCTTTCAGACTTTTTTGGTAGTATGATTATGCTTGAAAGAATAATTTACAGTCAAATGGATGGTCAATTTTGAAAAGTCCATCGTGAATTTGGTTTTATTGCAACTTGCAAGTGATATGTAATGACGGAAAGTAAATTTTTTAGTTGCCAAGGTAACTGTTCATTGAGACATGTGGCTCGTGGTGGTGGTTGTACATTTTGGACCACAAATTTCAACCCTTCACAATGCAATTAGATATTATTTTAGTATTAAACTAGATCATACTTTATGTATAAAAAAAACTGGATCATAGTTTAGTAAACTGCATCCATACTAACAAAGCGTGAGTGACATGCTTAGAGGTGTAAGAAAAGTAGAAAACTTATTAAACTTCAACAAACAGTGCTCGTCTAATCTAATCTTGATAGTTATTTTTATTAGTAAAAAAAATGTAATCTTGATAGTGCTTACACATCTCTTACATGTATATAAAACTCACAACAGTCTCATGAGTTCCACTTCCACACATTGATGAGTGGTGAGCTAAGGGTTGGCCATGCAAAATATTTTCCAATGAACACTGGTACCACCTCAGTCTCTAGATTCTCTTAATTCAACTTTGTGATTACATCCATAGAAAATGGGTTCTTTCGTACAATCCAAGCCAAATTAAGGGTATTTTATTGGAAAATGGTGGTTTATTTCTATGTAGGACCAGTTACATATTTAGAAGACTTTCAAATGGCCTTCAGAAAACATCAACTTGGCATTTTGTTTGCGTAGCAAACTCAGCAGATAAACACTTTCTTCATAGTTGTTTTATTCAACAATCGTATTGCTTAACATTAAAATTGGTTGAGAAACTGGTTGGAGCATCCTCTTCAAATTAGATAAAATTATTATTTGTGATTGTGACACAATTATTCTTTCAAGCATTTAATTCAATTACATACCCAAAACTTGATAAATTCTTGATTTAATTTGGAGAGGTTAATACCATAATTAATTAACTATCCATCTACCTTGAAGAAGGTTATGACAGAAGAAACACTATTTATTTATAATCTAGCTTGACAGTGGCTAAGGTTAAAGAATATATATAGTAATCTTGGTTTTCTACATAGAAGTGACAAGTGGGTGCAGACAGACTAATTTCTGAGACGAATTAGTTGTCCCACACTATATTTTTGTTTTCTTCATCTTACTGTGTTTAAGTAACGTATACACTCACTCTCTGTGGAAAACTTTACTAAATAATTTCATGTAACTTGTTCTGTTTCTCACTCCACAAACTATGAGGATAATTTTGTTAAAGAGTAACATTCAACCTGTTCATATGCTTTCATAACCTTTAGCAGTGAAAGAAATGTGAACACAATTTTGTTTAAAATTTTATGCTTCCATGTCATATTTTAGGCTTTGGGTATAAAAACATTAGTGCATTATGTTAACTTTTAAAGAAGACTTCTTAGGTGTAGAAAAATGACTGAGAAGACTTTGTTGTAACCAATGTATATTGAGCCCTTAAAATATTTTTAGTCTGGGGTTTTTTTAGGATCTTGAATTAATATATGCTTTTAACAAGAATTTTCACAAAAAAGAAAAACAAAGATCTGTATCGTATAGAATGTGTTTTTCTATTAAAACTCTAAAGACAGTTTTGTAACAATTTTTTTTTTCAAACTCTAACTAATTAATATTTTTAAAGTAGATTTAAAATAAATATTTAATTGTAGAGTTTATCGGGAATTATAAAAAAGTTAAGATCCAGAGAAAAATTGAATAAGACTTTGAGAGACCTTCATATGCTAAAATATGCTTTATGTTTTACGTTTAAGACCCACGTATCCAATTTTTTTATTTCAGTAAAAGATGCAACTGATCTTTTAGTAAAGTGAAGGACTTAACAAGAGGAAGGAAACTTTTTGCAGGAAATCAAGTCAATAAGAATTTTTTTTTCTGGACTCTTACAAAGCAACACAAAGGAGATTACTTTATGAGATTCTCACAAAGGAACAGAAAGGATTAAAAAACGATTCGTTAAATTTTCATGAGAGAAACTAGGGACAGGTGATTCACTATATGAAAAAAGTTGATGGAAGTGTTTCAACTTTATTAAATTCTTAAATTAATAATAATATTATTACGATTTATTAAATTCTTAAATTAATAATAATATTATTACGAGATACATAGAGTATATATATTCTCCTTTAATTGACCCAAATATTTTTAAAAAATAAAATTATAAAAAATTAAAATTCGAACTTATAATTGATACAATAATATTAGTGTGAAAGATAAGAAATCGAGATACTTTTAATTTTTAATAAAATATTTATGTTTATTTCAGGAGAAAAACAAAATCTTAGTCCACGATTAAATAATTGTAAAAAATCATTTGTGATTTATCTTTCCATTGATAGGAATGTATAAGTTATAATTTAGGTTGTGCTAAATTTTAGGTTAATATTTAAATAATTAATATTATAAAATATTTTTAAAATAATAATAATTTATTTTACATAATAATAACTTATTTTACATAATAATATTTGTCACACCTCTTCGATCGAAGTGAGAAGTTGACAAGCGTTTAGACTGTTCCAAAAATTATCAAAAAGTATGCGCGAAAGGCCTAGGTGAAAATATAAGCAATTTAACGGGACGAAACATGAAAGATACGAACTTCGCCACGGGCAACTTTTCGACATACAAAGTGTATGTTCATTTCAATATGTTTTATGCGTTGATGTTATACAAGATTATCCGATAAATAAATGACACTAACATTGTCACAATACACTAATGTAGTTTTTTGAATTGGACAATGAAAATATAGAAAAAAATTTCAAATACAACAAGATTAAAAAACAACATTAGTTATTCTTCTATATTCAGTCTCAGCACTATAATGAGATAATGAAGGTGGTCGTTTGGAAGATCAAGAAATCAAGTTATCACCAAGAAAACACAATACCCAGATGTAGACTGTCTAATCCAAACATCCACCCTAATATGCATCTGTGTAAGAGAGGACATTTCCAATATTGGATTTGTACATATGCAAGCCAAAATCAATAGTATCCTGAGTGTAACGTAAAATACGCTTGAGAACATGTATGTGTTCTTCATTGGGATTATACTTATAAAAACATACTTGTTGCACTGCCAAATCTTGCCCAGCCTCAAAATGAACTTTGGAGGGATTAATATCCACCTTCATTGGTTTCTCTTCAAATTTCAATCGACCCTGTAGACCCCAAATCTTGCCCCGTCTCAAAATAAAGAGCAAAAGACTTCCGTTCGAAGATGGGCAAAGCCTTAAAGGTCCCTAAGATTGATCAATAGGCTCCATACTAGAATAGGAAGACTTTTTGTACATGAAAAATAAGAAATTCCACCCAAAGGGTCGAGACTGCCGTCTCTCCGTTGGTTAAGGGTGAGACCGCCGTCTCGTTTGGTGAGATCGTCGCCTCGCCACTTGCCAAAGGCGAGACCGCTGTCTCGCCACTTGCCAAAGGCGAGACAAACATCTCTCCATTCGCCAAAGGCGAGATGGCGGTCCCGACAGTCGAGACGACGGTCCCGATCTTATAGGTGCGATTTTCTATAAAAGGGGAGACCTTCTCCTCGTTTTCAGAACCTTCAACAACTTCTCTAACTACATACTTCTCAAAATACTCTCCTAGGACCCCTCTGAAGCATTTCTAGAGTCTTAGAAAGCATTCTAAAGTGCTTTGAGAGAAGAGTGAGCTGCATTGTAGAGTGTGGGGTTTCCCCACACGTAACTAACTCCCTTACCTAACTCTAGTTGTAATGACCAAAGTTGATTTTTCTTAAAAATCATCGTCTTCTTTTCCTTTTCCAATGTTTTTTCGCTCTGACCGCCTCTTTTGACGGCGGCGACAAATGACGACTCCACTAGGGAAGCTAGAGAGTTGATCCCATTTAATGATAGACTAGTTTGAGAAATAAAAACTTAAAATTACGCTTTTACCCTTCCTTGCTTTATAACATGCTTTATTGTTTGACTTTAATAACTGTTGTATGTTTACTTTATGCAATTGTTTGAAATAACAATTGTACACAAATTCTTGCATACAACAGTTCCCCCTATACCTGGGGGCAAGTGGGATAACCTTAGGGAGTGGGTGGCATTGTACGATTTGTCGTAGTGAGGGTCATGAGCCCACCGGTATGGTCAGAAACCACCACTCAAGGTGATAACCTTCCTCTTTTGGCCCAAAGACTGACAAGACCCTAGTGCCATGCATGGTCTGAAGGCTGGGAGAGTGGGGACCCTATAATGGGGACACCTTGGGGGACCTAGCCTTGGTGAGGATATTTAAAACTACCTTGAATAAACACTCTTCTGCAGGATACCCCTACCTCGTGATAAAAACGTCGTCCTAGTGTTCGCGAATGAGTGAATTGTGTGTGCATTTGTTTGTTGCATAGCATAATCATACAACAGAAAAATAAAAAGAAAAATCTCTCAAAAACCTTTTCACAATAAACACCCTTATCTCGGACAATCTGCCTTTTAACTAGCCTAGTTTCAGGTTTTTTGTAAGCTAAGTAGTCATGCAGTCCGACAGAAGAGATAAGGGATGCTAAATCCATTCTTTTATAATAAACCACTTTTATCTCGGACAATCTTCATTTTAGCTAGCCTGGTTTCATGTTCTTTGTAAGCTAAGTAGCCACGTTGACCTACAGAAGAGATAAAGGGGTCAAAAAATGAATAATAAAAAAAAAACAAAATAATGAAATTTAAGAAAACGATTTTGACAAAATCAAATCATTCATATCACATCATTTCATAAGTGAAAAAACCAGGAGAGAAAAATAAGTACACAAGAAAAGAAAGCATACACATCATACATAAACACATTCATGCGAGGGTGCATTAGATATCTCTAAGACAAAGATGAAGGAGGCTCCGAACACATTTGTAATCATCCACAAGGAAGGGAAAAATGTGCTAAGGTATATGATGACCTTCGTTATACTTGTCAAATTCATGATGGGGAAGGAACCATTACACCAAAGTGGGTGTGACACTTTGTAAAGCGTAAGCTTTAAGGATGATACCTTAGTCATTGTCTTAGAAGATACTAATCCCACTATCATTCATCTCCATTAATAAAATTCATTTTGGCATCTTAGAAAGTGGCTGATCTTCCCATAATCCGAATCCGTGCATAGAAGGCTAAGGCGATGGAGCATCTGGAGGAACAGAACTGCAAACTTACTGCTGAGGTTAGCGCCCTGACAGAGCAAATGGTGCAGATGATGGAAGTCATGCGCCAGCAAAACCTCAATAAAGGGGAAACTCATGGTGACTGCGCCTCTCGCCATGAGGAAGAAGAGGAAGAAGAATTCTTATATGAACAAAAAGCTCTCGTACAGTCTGACACCAGGGCAATGCACATCCGCAACCTTGAGGTGTCCAAACAATAGATATTTGCCTTGGAGGAAAGGTTGAAGGCAGTTGAAGGGCATAACTTTGACGTCAAGGAGGCGACTGATGTAAGAATTAATGGTTGAGTTCAAGAGGGGGGGGGGGTGAATTGAACTTTTGAAAACTTTTTGAAAAACACTCTTTCTTTTGGAAGAATGGTTAAACTTTATCCAATCTTTTGTTAGGCAGATTTGATTTTAAACAAAGCAAGACTATAAGCAAGAATTAAAAAGAGATGAAAGCAGAAATTCAACACAAGAGTTTATACTGGTTCACTCTTTCTCAGAGCTACGTCCAGTTCTTGACAAATCTGCCAAGTTCCACTAATTCTAAGTGAAAAATACAAACCAATAGATATACACCAATCTACCCCAAGAACTATCTTACAACACCACAAGATAGACTCTTGAATTAACAACCCAGTAACCAAACCCAGTTACTGTAACCAGTGCAGATTCAAACCCAATCTACACAATTAACCTTTGTACAAGTATGAAAAGAATAAACTTGGACTGCAACTTTAACAATATAGAAGTCCAGAAGCAATTTCCCCACTCAGAACTTTCTCTCTTGATGAACTTTCAACACTCTTGATCTAAACGCCTTATGATATGAAAATTTTTTATGAATGCACAGAGAAAGGCACTAATATGATAGCTCTAAGATTGCTTTCAAATGTTTTTCAGATTGTGTTTTCCAACAGAGAAATCAAAACTGTATTTATAAAGTAAAAGAGAGAAGTGTGATAGATTCAATTAATAAAAATGCCTTGGAGTCGCAGATGACCGATCAGAATAGTTTTATGACTGATCAGAACAAGATATGATCGATCAAAATTGAGTTGTGATCGCTCAGAATTAGATATGATCGATCAGAATTGAGTTGTGATTGATTAGAATATTTTTCAATCGATTAAAATATCGTTTCAATCGATTGATTTCATTTAAAACTAATTCAATCGGTTGTTTCGAGCTTTCAATGGATTAAATAAGTTTAGCAAAAGATAATAGCTCTCTGTTTCAATTGGTTAAAACTTATTTCAACAGATTGAAATCCTGTGATACCTTAGAATGAAAAATAATCTTTCTGATTCAACAGATTGAACTTGATTTCAACAGATTAAAATTGCGAAACCTTTAATATGGAAAAATCATTAAGAACATTTTAACCTGTTGATTCTGCGATTCAATCAATTAAAATTTTTGACAACATATAAACATTTCCTGCTTTAAGTGATTTTAACAAATTGAAATTTCTTTTTAACAGATTGAAAAACTCAGTTTGTTCTTTTAATTCTAAAAGGTTGGTTTTTCATGCAGTAAAATAAGTTCAATGAGATGCATCATTTAAAGGCGCTTATCACAAGATCTATTGAACTATCAAGAGATTAAATTCTAAACCTATAACCTATTCACCTACACACCCACAAACTAAACTCTCTAAACTCTCTATGTCTTCATCAAATCCAACAAGTGCTTCAATCTCCCCCTATTTGATGGAGACAAATAACCACTGCACCTGCACAAAGAAATAACAGAATAGAGACATATATGATTTTGTGATGTGTGTGTAGTGTCAGTTATAAGCAAAATACTTCTCCCCCTATTTGACTTCATCAAACAGTGTTTTAATTACAGTCCAGAAGTACCACGTAGGTACCAAAAAAAAAAAACAAGTGGACAATTGCATTAAAACGAAACTTCATTCATCACCATCCTAGGGACCCTGATTGAATTGGAGGTCTCCAATTCTGTTGAAGATATCCTCCAGTTGATTATCAATATGCTGAAATCTGGCAATGGAGTCTTCATAGAGTCGATGCTGACGAGTTTGCAGAGCAAATGTCATCTCCATGTGCCTTCTCTGATTTGTTTGCATTTCATTCATTTGACGCAGCATAGTCCGTTCGAATTGCGAAAGAGGCGTGCCACGGTCAGGTTGTGCAATATAAGGAATCATTTCCAATGGAGACTGTTCTTCTATGACATCTTCCATAGGATCTGTTTGCCGTGCTTCACCAGTATTCACAGCTTCTTCCTCTTCTTCTTCTTCTTCTTCTTCTTCTCTCCCAGCTTCTTCTTTCGAAATCCACTCACCATCAATCTTAATGAATCCCATTTTATGAAGGATGGAGTTGTTAACTTCATTTGTGGGGCGAATGGTTTCAGTCAATTCTCCTTCCAAGTCAACACCAAAATGAGTCAGAAATTTAGAGATCAAGATTGCATAAGGAAACCTAAAATCACTTAGCCTTTTTGCTTTGATCATATGGTCCTTGATGACAAATACCCAGTTTACTCTGATTCTGTGGTGGATACAGTACATCGATACCAAATCCCTTCATTCGATCTTGCATGATTGCTCCCCTGGGAGTAAGGCTGCCAGGCCACTAAAAATGCAAGAACTATTTCTTCAAGTTTCAACTTTCCGAGTGTTGAAGGAACTCACAGAGTCACGCTCATTTCTCAAACATGAGCGAAAGTATTGAACTTTGTTGAATTCGTCCACATCAGAGGTATATCCTTTAGTGACTTTCACTCCTTCATCCTTGAGTCCAGCAACATCTTTCCAGACAGTGGGAGTAACCTCTATTTCCACTCCTTTAACTTGAGTTTTGAGTGTAGAACCTTCAAATGACAGATTAGTAAAGAAAACTTTGATAAGGTCAGGATAGATTCTACCATTGAGCTCAAGGAACTTCTGAAGCTTCTGGTGTTGCAGCAGCTTCCGAACACCTCTGAATCCTTCAGCATCCAACCACGAGAATTTCAGAACCTTGGGAATATTAATTTGCTTCCTGCTCATTTCGTGAATGAATAAGTCCATCTTTTCTTGGTTCCCATTGAACCAGGATTCAATCCGCCCTCCTCCTGAGGTTCCTTGCACAGCAGTTGAGGATTCTCCTTTGCTGAACTTCTTCCTCCCGGATTTGGTGCGCTTCAACATTTTGTTTTGAGAGATGAACCGAAAAACAGAGAAGAGAGAATTTCAAAGAGAGAGTACAAGATTTTCGAATCAATATTACATGCTAAGAGGAAATGAGACTCTTCATCTACTTTGAATAGTCAAGTTTTGTCTCTTTGTGAATTACTGCTTTTCTGCTCCATGCATCAGAGATGGTAAAGGCAGAGAGAGAGAAAGAGAATTGTTACTGTGATATTCAATTACCTTCATATCTGATATCCAATCACAATCATTAAGCTTTTATTGGATAACTATGACATTTAAGAAAGTAGCTGAAGTTGTTCTCAGTTCTAAAGGCACTCATCCCAATCTGCAGTAAGTTATTAGAGGCAACGCATACACTACTAACCCCAAAAAAAAATTAACCAATTGATTTTCCATAAAATCAATTGATTTTTGTAGACCCTTAATTTTGCCCGGCCTCTCAATAAAGACTAAGGAGACTTCCTATAACAAAGATAAAGTTTGCCCGACATCTCAATAAAGGCCAAGAAGACTTCCTATATGAAGATAAAGCTTCAACGGGCGTCTATCGGCATCAATTGACGTCTGAATAAAGAAAGGAAAGCTTCCCGGGGGTCCCAGAACTCAAAAGATGGCCAAAACAAGTTGAGACGGCCGTCCCAAATGTGAGACGGCCGTCCCAAGCTGCCCCTGCCAAGTGGGACGCCCGTCCCAAAGTTGAGACGCGCGTCTCAGGTCCCAAATTTGAATGGGACGGCCGTCCCAAATCCCAGACAGCCATCCCAACCTCTCCAGACGCTCATCCTTGATTTCCAAGCCCCGGACGACTGTCCCAAGCTGCCAGGCTGCGAAAACTATAAATAGGAGGTTCATTTGCCACTTTTTCACACCCCAGACAACTCCAAGTACTTGTCTTCTCTTCCTACTTCGAATGAACTCTCTGATTGCCTTGATAAGGTAACAATCAGTTAAGGAATTGTATTCCATCATTCGATTCTTCTGTAAAAATTTAGTCGAGTCGATCTTGTATTCGGGGAGGAGAGTCTTTGTAGAGCGGGGGATTGCCAAAACGCATCCTCACAGTTAAAAGATTCGCAATACAAAGCTTGCTACGGAGGTTCTTTTCAATTCTTTTCTCTTTTACTGCTTTATTTATTGCTTTATGTATGCAATATGAAATAAAGTCATGTAGATAGTCATTTTTAATATTATGCAATAAAATAGGGTAATCGCGTAATTTCTCGTAGTCTTCATTTGAATGAATTAATCCGTCATAGGGAACCCGAAAGGGGCGTTGTGGGGTGCTAACACCTTCCCCACACGTAACTAACTCCCTTACCTAACTCTGGTTATAATGGCCAAGTTTGGTTTTTATTAAAATCAACGCCTTTTTATCCTTTTCCAATATTTACGGTCAAAACATTGGTGGCGACTCCATAAGAACCCCTTTTCGAAAATCTTGCTTTTATTAGAGGATAGTTCAGTTGTTGAGCACCTCGGAAGCAATGAACACATTTTAACATAAAACGCGAGTCTAAACCATCTTTTCGCGACCGCTCGCATAAATGTTCGAGATGTCCCTGGACGTCGGAACGGACGACGGCGACAATTTTCAATTACTGATATAGATGCAGATCATCATAAGTAAAATAAATCGATTGAATCAAAGATTGAATCGATTGATTTGTAAAAGAAGAACATGCAGAGCATCAAAAGTGAATTAAATCAATTGAATCGAAGATTTAATCGATTGATTTGTAAAAGAAACACATGCAGAGCAACAAAGTTATTGAAATAAATAGATTAAAAACTTATTTAATCGATTAAACTGGTAATACATCATGAGCAGAGATTGAGAATCAGGAAATCAACAGATTATTTCGCAATTTCAATCGATTAAAACACATAATTTCAGAATTTTCAGTCAATTTAATCAATTGAACATGTTATCAACCTGTTAAAAAGCACAGTATCATAATAAAGAATCAATTATTCAATACTAGATATATCCAAAATTCCTAATTCAGTTCTAAGCATATTAAGTCTATCTCTAGGGAGTGGTTTGGTGAACAAGTCAGCTAATTGTTTTTCAGTTTCAATGAATAAAATTTCACAATCACCCCTAGATACATGTTCTCTAATAAAGTGATGTCTAATTTCAATATGTTTAGTTCTAGAGTGTTGAATAGGATTCTTAGTTAGATTAATTGCACTAGTATTATCACAAACCAGAGGTACCGTGTTGAGAAATAATCCATAATCTTTCAATTGTTGTTTAAGGTAGATACTTTGAGCACAACAACTCCCAGCTGCTATGTATTCAGCTTCTGCAGTTGAAAGAGCTACTACACATGCTTGTTTTTTGCTGTGCCATGATATGAGACTGCTTCCCAGTAAATGGCATGTACCAGGGGTACTTTTTCTATCCAATCTACATCCTGCAAAGTCAGAATCAGAAAATCCAACAAGTTTAAGAGATGCACCTTCAGGATACCATAGTCCAACATTAATGGTTCCTTTAAGGTACTTGAGAATCCTTTTAGCCGCAGTGAGGTGAGATTCCTTTGGATTTGCCTGAAATCTAGCACAAAGACAAACACTAAACATAATGTCAGGCCTACTAGCAGTCAGATATAGAAGAGATCCAATCAAACCTCTATATTTAGTTTGATCAACTAATTTCCATTTTTCATCTAAATCTAGACAGCAGTTAGTAGACATGAGTGTGGAGGATTCTCTGCAATTATGCATATCGAATTTCTTCAACAACTCATTACAGTATTTAGATTGATTTAGAAAAAATACCATTCCTTAATTGTTTAACCTGGAGACCAAGGAAGAAATTCAATTCTCCCATCATAGACATCTCAAATTCACTTTGCATTTCCTTAACAAATTTATTACACAAGACATGATTAGTAGAACCAAAAATGATATCATCAACATAAACCTGCACCAGAATAATGTCAGATCCAGATTTCTTAATGAATAAGGTTTTGTCAACTTCACCTCGTTTGTAGCCTTGATCAATTAAGAAATTACTTAGCCTCTCATACCATTGCCTAGGAGCTTGTTTTAATCCATAAAGAGCCTTTTTCAACTTGTAGACATGGTCAGGATGCTTGTGATTTTCAAAACCAGGATGCTTGTGATTTTCAAAACCAGGAGGCTGAGCAACATAGACTTCTTCATTAATGAGTCCATTTAGAAAGGCACTCTTGACATCCATCTGGAGTAATCTGAAACCACTAATACAAGCATAAGCTAATAATAGTCTAACAGCTTCAAGTCTAGCTACTGGTGCAAAGGTTTCATCAAAATCAATTCCTTCCTGTTGATTATATCCTTTGGCTACCAACCTAGCTTTATTTCTAGTAATAATGCCGTGTTCATCTAATTTGTTTTTGAATACACACTTAGTACCAATTACATTGATATCTTTGGATTTAGGAACTAATTCCCACACATTATTTCTTTCAAACTGATTAAGCTCATCATGCATGGCACTAACCCAATATTCATCATTTAATGCATCCTTAACAGTTTTAGGTTCAATTTGTGAAATGAATGCCATATGATTGCATAATTGATTAAGAGAATGCCTAGTGGATACTCCCTTATTGATCTGTCCAATGACATTGTCTAGAGAAAGATCTCTTGGGACAATCCATTCTTTAGGAAGCTCATCCAAGATATCTTCTTCCTGTTCTTCAACAATTCTTTCTGGTGGATCAGCTTTTGTAGGATCAATTGATTGATCACCTTCTTCGACAGTATACTGATCTGTACCTCTGGGATGTTTTAACTGATAAGAATTATCAGCTAATTCGTCATCATCTACAGTACCTGTTGTTTTACTCTGCAACACTTGAGGAGACTCATTAAAAACAACATGTACTGATTCTTCAACAGATTTTAGTCTCAGATTATAGACTCTATATGTATGACTGTTAGAAGAATAGCCAAGAAAGATCCCTTTATCAGATTTTTCAACAAACTTGCCAATATTTTCTTTCCCATTGTTTAAAACAAAACATGTACATCCAAAAACCCTGAAATAGTTTATGTTGGGTTTCCTTCCTTTGTAAAGTTCATATGGGGTTTTCTTAAGGATTGGTCTAATCAAAACTCTATTCAAAACATGGCAAGCAGTGTTTACAACATCTGCCCAAAAGTATTTAGGTAAAGCATTTTCACAAAGCATTGTTCTAGCAAGTTCCACAATGGATCTGTTCTTTCTTTCCACAACACCATTCTGTTGAGGAGTTCTCGGAGCAGAAAAGTTGTGTTTTATGCCATACTTTTCACAGAACAATTCAAACTTTTCATTTACAAATTCTCCACCATTGTCACTTTGAATAGAAGTAATGACATAACCTTTCTCATTATGTAGAACCTTGTCAATCTTTTTAAAAGATTTGAAAGAATCAGATTTGGCTTTTAGAAATATAGTCCAAGTAAATCTGAAAAAATCATCAACAATTACCATGATATAGAGATTACCACCTAGGCTTTTATTTCTTGAAGGACCAAACAAATCCATGTGAAGCAGTTCTAAAGGTCTGGAAGTAGAAACAATGTTTTTGTTTGAAAAGGATTTTCTAGTTTGTTTACCTTTTAAACAAGCTTCATAGATTTTGTCTTTCAGAATTTGAAGCTTAGGTAGCCCAGAGACTAAATCTTTAGAAATCAGTTTGTCAAGATGATTAAGATGAATATGTGCAAGCCTTTTATGCCATAACCAAGATTGTTCTTCTTTAGTAAGAAGACAACTTTGAGATGAGATAGAATGCTTGATATCTAGCATGTAAATGTTATTTAACCTCTTACCTACCAACATTACCGTGTCAGATTTTGGCTCACAGATTAGGCAGATTTTTGGTTTTAAGATAACCTTGTACCTAGATCACATAATTGACTTATACTGATTAAATTGTGCTTGAGACCTTCAACAAGAAGAACATTGTGAATAGTCACGGTTTCACCATCTCCTATATCTCCAGAACCTAAGATTCTTCCCTTGTTGTTGTCTCCATATGTCACGTGTCCTCCATTCTTCAATCTTAGTTTCTGGAATTTTGAAATATCACCTATCATATGCCTTGAGCATCCACTGTCCAAGTACCAAAGTGATTCTTGCTGTTGTTCCTGAAAAATCAAACATCAAGTATTTGTTACCCTTAATTACTTTGGGTCCTTAGTGGTCAAATTTTCTGTTTCACATATTTTGGAACCCATCTCATTTTACCCCGTGGCACAAAGTGTTTTCTAATATGACAAAATTTTATAGTATGCCCTTTTTTCATACAATAATGACAAGATGAGAAAGGAGATGTTGTTGGTTTTCTAAAAGAAAAGAAATTCAAATATCTTTTAGTTTTAATCCCAACCTTAGGTTTGTACCCAATTCCATTATGGTCAAAAACACAGTTTTGGGACCCAAGAAGTGTATCTAAGTTTTCTTTGCCTTGAGTGAACTTAGACAGAGTTTTAATCAAATACTCAACCTTATTCTACAAAGAGATACACTTTTCACACTTGTTGTTAGCAGCAGCATTACCAACAGATGAATTGTTGTAGATTATCTCAAGATGTTCCATATCTGTCTTACTTTCTAGTAATTCTCCTTCTAGGATTTTAACCCTATTCTCTAACCAGTTATTTAGTCCTTTTAACCGATTATTTGTATGAGATAAATTCCTAGCTTCATTATGCATTTCATTGAAAGCATTTAATAACGTGTTGTAATTCATTTCATTTTCTGTGGGGGTTGAACTTACATGCGATGAAGAGGATTCACAGCCAGCCATTAAGCATAGATTCACTTCTTCACCTTCAGATACAGAACTAGAGGATGAATCATTGTCTTGCCAAGCTATGTAGGCCTTTTTCCCTTTGTACTTTAACTCTTTCTTGTTTTGATTCTTGGATTTTTCTGGACATTCACTCCTTATGTGTCCCTACTTACCACAAGAATAACAAGTAAAAGTATTTTGAGTAGATTCAGTTCTTTTATTAGTGTACCTTTTAACCTGGCCAGTTCTGTTCTTCTTTCTAAGAAATTTCCCAAACTTCTTAACCAACAGAGTCAGATTCTCAGATTCATCTTCTTCAGAATTGCTACTTTCTTCAATTGTCTTGAGAACAATGTTTCTGCTTTTCTTTTCTGCATTTTCTTGTTCTCTAAATCTATTGATCTCCAACTCGTGTTCCCTTAGCTTACCAAACAATGATGTAGTAGTCATCTCACTTAAGTCTCTTGATTCTGATATAGCTGTCACCTTTGGTTGCCAAGTTCTGTCCAGACATTTTAGAATCTTGATATTTAACTCTTCCTTGTCAAATGTCTTGCCTAATCCAATTAGATGATTGACTATATGCGTGAATCTTTTCTGCACATCTGCAATGGTTTCACCTTGCTGCATTTTGAACAATTCATAGTCCCTAATTAACTCATGCTTTCTTGCCCTTTTCACATCAGAGGTATCCTCATGAGTGACCTCTAGAATCTCCCACATTTCTTTGGCAGAGGCACATTGAGAAACCCTGAAAAACTGATCAAGATTTAAGGCAGAGGTAATAATATTCTTAGCAATATAATCATATTATACTTTCCTATTTTCTGCATCAGTTAAATCAGCCCAGTCTTTTTCAACAATTTTACCATCTACTGTATGAGTTGGTTTGAAAGGCCCATTAACAATTGTATCCCAAATACCCCTATCAAGAGATTCAATAAAGATTTTCATTCTAACCTTCCAGAAAGAATAATTCACACTAGCAAATAGAGGAGGCCTATTAATAGAGGCTCCTTCCGAAAAAGTCATCTTTCCCTCAGCCATTTAAACCTTTGGACCGAATTCTTGAGTAACTTACAAGAACCTGCTCTGGTACCAATTGTAATAATTAATGGTTGAGTTCAAGAGGGGGGGTGAATTGAACTTTTGAAATTTTTTTGAAAAACACTCTTTCTTTTGGAAGAATGGTTAAACTTTATCCAATCTTTTGTTAGGCAAATTTGATTTTAAACAAAGCAAGACTATAAGCAAGAATTAAAAAGAGATGAAAACAGAAATTCAACACAAGAGTTTATACTGGTTCACTCTTTCTCATAGCTACGTCCAGTTCTTGACAAATCTGCCAAGTTCCACTAATTCTAAGTGAAAAATACAAACCAGTAGATATACACCAATCTACCCCAAGAACTATCTTACAACACCACAAGATAGACTCTTGAATTAACAACCCAGTAACCAAACCCAGTTACTGTAACTAGTGCAAATTCAAACCCAATCTACACAATTAACCTTTGTACAAGTATGAAAAGAATAAACCTGGACTGCAGCTTTAACAATATAGAAGTCCAGAAGCAATTTCCCCACTCAGAACTTTCTCTCTTGATGAACTTTTAACACTCTTGATCTAAACACCTTATGATATGAAAAAGTTTTATGAATGCACAGAGAAAGGCACTAATATGATAGCTCTAAGATTGCTTTCAAATGTTTTTCAGATTGTGTTTTCCAACAGAGAAATCAAAACTGTATTTATAAAGTAAAAGAGAGAAGTATGATAGATTCAATTAATAAAAATGCCTTGGAGTCGCAGATGACCGATCAGAATAGTTTTATGACTGATCAGAACAAGATATGATCGATCAGAATTGAGTTATGATCGCTCAGAATTAGATATGATCGATCAGAATTGAGTTGTGATCGATCAAAATATTTTTCAATCGATTAAAATATCGTTTCAATCGATTGATTTCGTTTAAAACTAATTCAATCGGTTGTTTCGAGCTTTCAATGGATTAAATCAGTTTAGCAAAAGATAATAACTCTCTGTTTCAATTGGTTAAAACTTATTTCAACAGATTGAAATCCTGTGATACCTTAGAATGAAAAATAATCTTTCTGATTCAACAGATTGAACTTGATTTCAATAGATTAAAATTGCGAAACCTTTAATATGGAAAAATCATTAAGAACATTTTAACCTGTTGATTTTGCGATTCAATCAATTAAAAATTTTGACAACATATAAACATTTCCTGCTTTAAGTGATTTTAACAGATTGAAATTTCTTTTTAACAGATTGAAAAACTCAGTTTGTTCTTTTAATGCTAAAAGGTTGGTTTTTCATGCAGTAAAATAAGTTCAATGAGATGCATCATTTAAAGGCGCTTATCACAAGATCTATTGAACTATCAAGAGATTAAATTCTAAACCTATAACCTATTCACCTACACACCCACAAACTAAACTCTCTAAACTCTATATGTCTTCATCAAATCCAACAAGTGCTTCAACTGACATGTGTCTGGTCAAGAACATCCAGTTTTCTCCAAAATTCAAAGTCCCAGACTTCCCCAAGTATGCAGGGCTGACTTGCCCCAAAAATCATCTTACGATGTACTGTCGTAAGATGGCTGCACATGCTAAAAATGAGAAACTCCTGATCCACTATTTCCAGAAGAGTCTGTCTGACTCAACTCTCAACTGGTACATGCAACTGGAGAAGGGACAAGTCCAAAATTGGAAGCAGTTGACAGACGCCTTTCTCCGTCATTACCAATACAATATTGATCTGACCCCAGATAGGTCAGATCTTAGAACTTTGAGTAAGAGGAACGACGAATCCTTCAAGGCATATGCTCAGCAGTGGAGAGAGATGGCTGCCCAGGTAGAGCCCCCACTAACAGACAAGGAAACATTGGCCATGTTCATCGATTCGCTGACAGGGCCTTATTATGACAAGGCGATAGCAAGCATGTCCAGCCTCTTCTCAAACATGGTCACCATCGGGAAAAGGGTGGAGCAAGGGCTAAGAAACAGGAAGATATCGTGATCTTCCTCCTCCAGCGTTTCATTCAAAAGGCCCTTTAGCAAAAAGAAGGAAGAGGTTGTGCATGCAATCAATTTCGCTACTCCTTCCTCCGCTCCGCAGACGATCCGACAGCCACTAAAAAGGAAAGGAAGTTTACACCTCTTTCGACCTCCTACGAGAAATTGTTGCCCCAATTGCTGGAGGCCAAGTTCTTGGCTCGCATTCCTTCCAAGAAGATGGAGCCTCCTTACCCCGAGTGGTATAAACCTAATGAAAAATGTGATTACCACTCGGATGCGCCTGGGCACTCAACAGATAACTGCTTAACCTTGAAATATAAGGTCCAAGAGCTAATAGATGCCGAGTGGATAACTTTTGACGTTCCTGCCTCCGATGTGGATATCAAACCTCTGTCAAAACCGGAGTGAGAGGAAGGGTTGAATTAGGAGGATCAGCTGTTAGGGCTCTTTTTTAAAGCTTTTCTTGTATTTCCTACGGTCCCTGCCCGTGGCCGTAAGATCACCGATTAAAAGGGCATGTATATATATATATATATATTTTAATACATGAGACATTTTCCGTCATATCATATTCATTCTCATTCTTTTCCCTCTTCTATTTATTATTCTTTCGAAATAATTGAATAATAAAATTTATGCCTAAAAACAGAACCTAAAAAAAACAATCATGTCTGTGATTGATGAATCTCTGTGGGATCCGAAAGCCGAAGGCGAATGGGTCAAATTCGACAGTGAGTAGGGGACCTTTTTCCCGGACATGCAGAGAATGCTGGAAAAAGAAGCTCGCTCCATACAACCCCATCAAGAGGAAATAGAAACCATCAATTTGGGACAAGGAGACGATAAGAAAGAAATAAACATTGGTACCCAGATTGACAGTGACATCAGGGAGAGGCTAATACACCTTTTGAAAGAGTATGTGGACATATTTGCTTGGTCTTATCATGACATGCTCGAACTTGGCACGAGTGTTAAGTGGTAAAAAGTTGATATAATTATGCCTTGAATTGTTATGAAACCACTTAACTTATGTTAATTCTAATATATTTTTCTCCCAATATATGATGAATTCGAGAATACCTTGATACAAGAGTAAGGAGAGCATAATTGGAGTAAAATTGAAAGAAAGAAGAGTGCTTAAGTAAATGAATGATGCAAAGCCCGACCCAAATTCTCTTATAAAAAGATAAGTTGTGTTTTGAGAAAAGAAGCAGTCTTTGAGAAGAGGAGGCATGACTACTGTTAGGGTTTTGTCTAATCTTCATCAATTGGAGCATTGTAATGGCCAACATGAGTGGCTAACTTCATTCTCTTAGGATTCGGTGTACTTCCTTTGAACTCTTTTGTATCATGGTGATATTTTGAGATCTTAATCTATGCTTTGATGTTGTTATTCTTATCATGTATGCTTTGGAATTATTTATTCTTGATTGTTTGAGGTATGATTGGAAAATATATCTTAAACCCTAGATCACGGTAAGAATATTTGTTACGTTAATTGCCAGGAATGGAATGAATGTATCAATTGCTTAACACCCTAACCCTAATGCTGGAAAATTTGTTAATTGTGTGAGGAATCAACATTTATTAGGTTTTCTTATGAATTTCATGTGTGAGGAATCAACATGGATGATTTGAGTAGGTGGCATCAACATTGTTAGGTTAATTGACGTTCTTAATTGACATAACCATTACAAAAGAGGAATAAGGAAGGAAGCCAATCCTAAGTACCTTTAATTGATATTTTCTCAACAATTTATAGTTCTTTGTCATTTAATTTCAATTCAACTTTTATTTGCAAAACTCAATCTATTTTAATCTACTTAGTAAGCATAATTGGGAATTTTCATTGAAACTGTTCCTCGTGGGATCGACTTTTATATTATCGAAATACTATATTGCGATTGATAATTTTGGTATGCTTGCCAATAATTCAACAAGTATTTCAGGCGTCGTTGTCGTGGAACGATGTTCTTTGAGAATTCTTTGTTTAGCTTATTGAGTATTTTATTTTTATTTCTGTTTTTATTATTATTATTATTGTTATTATTATTATCAACATTATTATCATTATTATCATTATTATTATTATCATTATTATTATTATTATTATTATTATTATCATTATCATTATTATTATTATTATTATTATTATTATTATTATTATTATCATTATCATTATTATTATTATTATCATTATCATTATTATTATCATTATCATTATCATTATTATTATTATTATTATCATTATTATTATTATCATTATCATAATTATCATCATTATTATTATTATTATTATTATTATCATTATTATCATTATTATTATTATCATTATTATTATTATTATCATTATTATTATTATTATTATTTAGTTTTTAGTTTGTGCTAATATTTGCTTGAGTTACTCTTTTGATTTATGCGTTTAAGAGGACATGTATATTCGGAAGCGCTTATAATTTAATTCAGAGATTGAAAAAACAGCTTGGAGGAACCAGGGTAGAAGAAGAAGGGAAACTCAAGAACAAACCACAAGAGAATCTGTTAATTCTTCTTTCACACTTGATTTACCAGACCCAATTATAGAAGATATGGCGGAAGAAGGAGCAAATCTGAATCCAAATCCAGATCCCAATATAAATCTAAATCAAAACCCAAATGCAAATCCACCTAGAAGAACTCTTAGAAATTGTGCTATGCAGTAAGGTCCAAGACATTTTTCCAGCATTGTCATTCCGGATGATCATACATTGCAGATGAATCTATCTTTCTTAAGCTTGATTAATGCTCATCAATTCACTGGATTGGATCATGAAGACCCTTATATTCATTTGTCTACTTTTTATGAGTTGATTGGTACCATGGGATTTAGAGCAGCAAATCTTGAATCTGCATATTTGATATTATTTCCTTTTTCTTTGGCAGGTACGACAAAGGAATGGCTGAAAACACATCCTAATCAGAGTTTGACTAATTAGAGTAGTGTAGAAGAGAAGTTTCTGAATAGATTTTTCCCACCATCCCGTTACATCAAAGCAAAATCTGATATCACTTCTTTTAGGCAAGGAGCAGATGAACAATTTTGTGAAGCATGAGAGAAATTTAAATCACTGTTGAGAAGTTGCCCAAATCATGGATTTGATGACGTTTCTCAGTTGAATATTTTCTATACTGGCTTGCGACATGATGCAAAGATGTTATTAGAGGCTGCAACAGGAGGATCTATGTTGGATGTAGAAATTGATCATGCCACCAGAATTATTGATGCACTAGCCTTTACAGACCAACAGGCCCAACATGATAGACATCCAATTCAAAGGAAGGGAGTCCTTGAACTTAACACCACAAATTCTCTCTTAGCCCAGAATAAAATTTTGACCCAACAAATTGAAGCATTGAATCAGAAAATAGAGAAATTACCTCAACAAATGCACACTGTACAATCTATTCCTAATCAACAGATGAGTTATGACGTGTGTGGAGGTGATCATGCAAATGAACAATGTTCTTATCAAGGTAACATTCAACAAGAAGAAGCTAATTATATGGGTGCTCAAGGTAGTAGTCAAGGCAGACAAGGCAATTTTCCTAATCCCAATAATTATCAGAATAATTTTGCACAAGGATGGAGAGGGAATCAAAATCAGAATCAGAATTTTGGGTGGAACCAAGTTGTTAGCTCATCTACTAAAAAACTTGCATTTCAACAACAATCATATCAGCAACCTCCATATCAACAGCAGCAACATCATTATCCTTTAGTGTCTGACAGAATAAGTAAATTGGAGGATACTTTAGAAAAATTCATGCAAAGCACTATGGTTAATCAGAAAAATACTAAGGCTTCATTCAGAAATATAGAGATCCAGATAGGCCAACTGGCTAAGCAACTATCTGAGCAGCAGCAAGGAGGACAATTTTCAGCTAATACACAAACCAACCCCAGGGAGCAATGCAATTCAATAACTACAAGGTGTGGTAAGGTTATAGGAGAAGGTATTGGTGACAATCTGGCTGTAGAGAAGGAAATCCTACAAGAAAAAGATGATGAGTGTGAAGGAGAAAAAGAGGAAAATAAAAGAGAGAATATAGAAAAAGAAAAAAATACTAAAAAAGAAAAGAAAAATAAAAGAGTGAGAAAAAGAGGGAGAAAGAAGAGAGTCAAATACGACAATTGAAGGATTTACCATATCCTCGTTATCCTTCCCAAATAGATAAAGAAAGACAATTCACAAGATTCATGGATATTTTCAAATATTTACAGATTAATATTTCATTTATGGAAGCTATGTAACAGATGCCGACTTATGCAAAATTCATGAAAGAGTTGTTAACTAAGAAAAGGATATTTACTGCAGAAACAGTGGAGCTAGAAGCAGGATGCAACGCTATAATTAAGAAATCATTACCTCAAAAGTCCAAGGATCCTGGCAGTTTCACTATACCAGTCACAATTGGGACGTTACAAGTAGGTAAGTCATTACTTGATTTGGGTGCTAGTATAAATCTAATGCCTTTGTCTATACTTAAAAGAATAGGAGACTTGGAAGTAAAGTCTACAAGAATGACATTACAGCTAGCTGACAGATCTGTAAAGATTCCTTATGGAGTAGCAGAAGATGTTTTAGTTAGAGTGGATAAATTCATATTTCCTATTGATTTTGTGATTATGGACATGGAGGAAAATGAGGAAGTCCCATTGATCCTGGGAAGGCCATTTATGAAGACTGCCAAAGTAATTATAGATGTTGACATGGGCAAGTTGAAAATTAGAAGTGGAGATGATGAAGTTAATTTTAATCTATTTGAAGTTGTACAACAACCAGAAGACAAGAAAGATTGCCTCAGAATAGATACTTTGGAGGAATTAACCATCTCAACTGAAAAACAAAACTACAAGCCTGTTGTGTTAGAAATGTAGGCTGAGATCAAGAGGGGGGGGGGGTGAATTGATCTTTGAAAGATTTTTGCAATTAACAGATTATAAATTTTAAAGATTAAGAAATCTGATCAATTCTTGAATCATACACAGCAAGCAATCAAAAATAAATGCAGTCACAAAATTAAAGAAGAGAAAGGTTTAGAAAGATATCACTAGGGTTTATACTGGTTCACCCAATCCCAGGGCTACGTCCAGTCTCCAACCAAATTCCAGCTGGGTTCCACTAGATTGAATGTTTTACAGATTACAACCTTAACCTTACACTCAATCTAACACAAGAACCACAATTCCAATTCCTGCACCTAACCTTTCACCAAGAACCAAATTCCAGTTCTTGAACTACCCTACAGCCAAATTCCAGCTACAGAAAACCAGTGCCCACAATTCCAGGCACCCACAATACAATAAAAGAAAGTAAAGAAACAAACAGAAGAAACTAAGAATGTTCAAACCAGTTTTATGCAATTCTGGAATATGTGTTTCTTCTCCAAAGAAATGCAATTTTGCCTCAAGAAAGAACTTTGATGAACTTCACAAAAACAAGCGTGATTCTCTCTTGAAAGTAGCACTTTTGATTGCTTGATTGATTGCTAAAAGTTGTGTAAAAGATGTGTTTAAAAAAGTTCAAGCAATCTGTTTATATAGAAGATTTTTCAAAACTGCTGGTTTAATTAATCTGTTAAAATAATCTTTTAATCTGTTAAAAGTCTTGTTTTAATCTGTTAAATCTACTTTTAATCCATTAAAGCATTCTTGATTATTTTCCAGATTTGTTTTAACTGATACGACAACGTTTATATCAATTAAACTCTTTTCAAAAAATCTTCTAATCTGTTTAAATCGATTATTTCGACTTTCAATCGATTAAAATACTGCAAAACATTTTTATAAACTTTTCCAAGTGATTTTAACTAATAAAAATACGTTTTAATCGATTGAAACGTTTAGTACAAATTTTCCAAGTTGTTTTAATCGATTGAAACATGTTTTAATCGATTAAAATAATTCTGATCGGTCATAACTCAAATCTGATCGATCATATCTGGTTCTGATCGGTCATAAATCCATTCTGATCGATCATCTGATATACAAAGTGGTTTTAATCGATTATTTCAAAGTTATATCGACTAAAATACTGAAAAAACACTTCCCTGATCTTTTTAAGTGATTTCAATCGGTTATTTCGAAATTGTATTAGTTAAAATACTGACAGAAGGTTTTCAATACTTCTTTTAATGAAAACAATCGGTTATTTTGAAGTTATATCAGTTGAAAACCTGTTATAGAAGTGTGAAGAACATTTTAGTTGATAAACCACATATACTATCAGTTAAAATAGTTGATTAAAAATTCTTTTGTCAAAATGTTTTATTTTTAACGGTTAAAACATTTTTTAGAGGCAATTGCAGAATCTTTTTAAGTGAAGAAACCTCATGCAGCAGAAAGATAAAATGGTTATACCTAAGCAGAGCTGCAGACATACTAATCCTCTTCTCTTTTATCTTAAGTGACCTTTGACTGCCACAGAGTTGCCTTTGACTTCATTTTTGACTTCATCAAATCAACAAGATCTTTGCCAAAGTAAATGAGATCTTCATTACTTTCATGTTGCACAACCCCAAAGACATCTTAGTCTGACTATGAAGGAAGTTATTCAAAGAGAGGTATTGAAACCTCCTGAAGCAGGTATGATTTATCCAATCTCTGACAGTCATAAGGTTATTCGCACTGAAAAGAATAAATTCATTCCCACAAGGACAATAAAGGGATAGAGAATGCGTATATATCACCTTGATCACTCACCTGCATGAGCCCTAAAGCAAATAGGCATCGAACTAAAGACGTTAAACAAGCGCTCCTAGGAGGCAACCCAATGTTTTGAATTTGTTTTTTTTTCTTTTTGCAGTTTAAGTTTTTTTGTGCATTTTTCTTCCTTAGGTTCTTTCTTTGCAATATTGCTCCAGGTACACAATGCATTTCTCCTCAAGACTTTAAAGTTTTACTTCAATGGCCTGGGGACAGTCCAACTTTTCCGGAGGGGGTGAGAAAGTCTGCAGCTGAGGCTGAGGCACAAGATAAGGAGTAGATGACAACAACTGAAGAAAATAAGGGAGGAAACTTACTTTGCTTTTAATGTTTTTAATTCCTTTGTTTTTAATTTAATGTTTTTAATTGATTTATTTTAAATTTTGAATTCCCTTGTTGTCCCATAATTTGTTTTAGAGCCTTATATGAGATTATTGCTTATTGTCTAATTCAAATCTAGAACGTGAAAAATAATTTTGATTGTTTCCAATAACAAGTGATTTTGGGATATTGAGTATGATAGTGAAAATGAATTGATAAGAAAAATTAGGAATTAACTGAATTGGAGAAGCTAGCCAAAACCCAGGTGAGTAGAGTACCAAAAACAGATAAATTGAGTGTCAACACTTTGTGATTATAATTGATATTGGTTGATTCTTTGATGTGATTGCATGTTGGTAAGACTTGAAAATGATAAAGGCATTTTTTTTCTTTGTAGTAGATATAACCCAGAGCCAAATAGCCAACCATGCATTAATTATAGGACATCCATTTGAACCCCTTCTGAGCCAAAAATAATATTGTTTCTTAAACAGAACCCTTAAGCCTAAACACTATTTATCTATCTTCCTATATTTGAGAAAGGAAATGAGTATGAATGTTACTATTTTTCTTATTGTTGGGTATTGCTATTGTTGTCCTACAGGTATTGTTGGGGTGTTATTGTTAAAAAAAAAAGTGTAAAGAAAAAGGAAAAGCAAAGCTTAAAAATTTGCAAAGCCAAAAAAAAGGATACATGCAAAAGCAAAAAAAAAAAAAAAAGAGAAGTCAAAAGGGGGGTAATAACTTGTGAGATTATTAACTCATTAACATTGTGTTAGGGACAAAAACATGAAGTTTGAAACCTAACTTGAGGAATTGTTAATCAAGAATCATTCATATGAGTTGAATTTCTCAAATATTTTTGTATATCCCAGAAAAACCAATAATTCTTTCTTAGCCCAGCCCCATTACAAGCCTCAAAAGACCTTTTGATTTAAGTCTTGTTTAACAATTATTGATTGCTTGAAGATGATTATCAATATTGGATTGTCTAAATGAAGTGATTGAATGAGATAAACACTTACCTGTGAGAATTAGAGATGAGTATATATAATTCTATTTGAGAGATCATGCTTTTCTGAGGATAGTTGAGGACTAATTATTCTTTGTTGGTTTCTATAACTTGAATGCTTATATGTTCTATTTTCATTTGGAGTTGTGAGCATCACCCCTGAAAATTTTTATGTTGTGGTTCTAGAAGAGAAAGAGATAATAAGTGATGATTTTGTTTTGGAAAGACTACTTTGCTTGGGACAAGCAAGATACTAGGTTGGGGGGAGTTGTTAAGTGGTAAAAAGTTGATATAATTATGCCTTGAATTGTTATGAAACCAATTAACTTATGTTAATTCTAATATATTTTTCTCCCAATATAGGATGAATTCGAGAATACCTTGATACAAGAGTAAGGAACATAATTGTCAGCATAATTGGAGTAAAATTGAAAGAAAGAAGAGTGCTTAAGCAAATGAATGATGCAAAGCCCGACCCAAATTCTCTTATAAAAAGATAAGTTGTGTTTTGAGAAAAGAAGCAGTCTTGGAGGAGAGGAGGCACGACTACTGTTAGGGTTTTGTCTAATCTTCATCAATTCTCCACTTCTTCATCAATTGGAGCATTGTAATCGCCAATATGAGTGGCTAACTTCATTCTTTTTGGATTCAGTGCACTTCCTTTGAACTCTTTTGTATCATGGTGATATTTTGAGATCTTAATCTATGCTTTGATGTTGTTATTCTTATCCTTTATGCTTTGGAATGATTTATTCTTGATTGTTTGAGGTATGATTGGAAAATATATCTTGAACCCTAGATCACAGTAAGAATATTTGTTATGTTAATTGTCAGGAATGGAATGAATGTATCAATTGCTTAACACCCTAACCCTAATGCTGGAAAATCTATTAATTGTGTGAGGAATCAACATTTATTAGGTTTTCTTATGAATTTCATGTGTGAGGAATCAACATGGATGATTGTAGTAGGTGACATCAACATTGTTAAGTTAATTGGCGTTCTTAATTGACATAACCATTACAAAAGAGAGATAAGGAAGGAAGTCAATCCTAAGTACCTTTAATTGATATTTTTTCAACAATTTATAGTTCTTTGTCATTTAATTTCAATTTAACTCTTATTTGCAAAACCCAATCTATTTTAATCTACTTAGTAAGCATAATTGAGAATTTTCATTGAAACTGTTCCTCGTGGGATCGAATTTTATTTTATCGAAATACTATATTGCGATTGATAAATTTGGTACGCTTGCCAATAATTCAACAAAATCCTACAAGAAAAAGAAGATGAGTGTGAAGGAGAAAAAGAGGAAAATAAAAGAGAGAATATAGAAAAAGAAAAAAATATTGAAAAAGAAAATAAAAATAAAAAGAGTGAGAAAAAGAGGGAGAAAGATGAGAGTCAAATACCGCAACTGAAGAATTTACCATATCCTCGTCATCCTTCCCAGATAGATAAAGAAAGATAATTCACAAGATTCATGGATATTTTCAAATATTTACAGATTAATATTCCATTTATGGAAGCTATGGAGCAGATCCCGACTTATGCAACATTCATGAAAGAGTTGTTAACTAAGAAAAGGAGATTTACTGTAGAAACAGTGGAGCTAGAAGCATGATGCAACGCTATAATTCAGAAATCATTACCTCAAAAGTCCAAGGATCCTGGCAGTTTCACTATACCAGTCACAATTGGGACATTACAAGTAGGTAAGTAATTACTTGATTTGGGTGCTAGTATAAATCTAATGCCTTTGTCTAGGCTTAAAAGAATAGGAGACTTGGAAGTAAAGTCTACAAGAATGACATTACAGCTAGCTGACAGATCTGTAAAGATTCCTTATGGAGTAGCAGAAGATGTTTTAGTTAGAGTGGATAACTTCATATTTCCTATTGATTTTGTGATTATGGACATGGAGAAAAATGAGGAAGTCCCATTGATCCTGGGAAGGCCATTTATGAAGACTGCCAAATTAATTATAGATGTTGACATGGGCAAGTTGAAAATTAGAAGTAGAGATGATGAAATTAATTTTAATCTGTTTGAAGCTGTACAACAACCGGAAGACAAGAAAGATTGCAAGCCTGTTGTACAACCCGAAAGACATCTTAGTCTGACTATGAAGGAAGTTGTTCAAAGAAAGGTATTGAAACCTCCTAAAGCAGGTATGATTTATTCAATCTCTGACAGTTGTAAGGTTATTCACAATGAAAAGAATAAATTCGTTCTCACAAGGACAGTTAAGGGATGGAGAATGCGTATATATCACCTTGATCACTCACCTGCATGAGCCCTAAAGAAAATCGACATCGAGCTAAAGAAGTTAAACAAGCGCTCCTGGGAGGCAACCCAATGTTTTGAATTTTTTTTTTTTTTTTTGCAATTTAAGTTTTTTTGTGCATTTTTCTTCCTTAGGTTCTTTCTTTGCAAGATTGCTCCAGGTACACAGTACATTTCTCCTCAAGACTTTAAAGTCTTACTTCAATGGCTTGGGGACAAGCCAACTTTTCCGGAGGGGGTGAGAAAGTCTGCAGCTGAGGCTGAGGCACAAGATAAGGAGTAGATGACAACAACTGAATAAAATAAGGGAGGAAACTTACTTTGCTTTTAATGTTTTTAATTCCTTTGTTTTTAATTTAATGTTTTTAATTGATTTATTTTAAATTTTGAATTCCCTTGTTGTCCCATAATTTGTTTTAGAGCCTTAAATTTTGTCTTTCTTCACTACATTACTGAATTTATGATATCTCTCTTTCTCATATCTAATCTGTTCGATCCTCCAGACCTTATCCGCTAACTAAGTCATATCCCTTAAAGGTGCATTTACTAACTTCGCCCTTATCGAAAACTCTAACCCTGCAGTTGTCATTCTCACTACCTCATTCTCGGGGATTTGTGTGAAACACCTTGATTTCATTTGTCTAAATCTATTCAATTAATCATCTATATTTTCACTATCGTACTTCTTCACATTCATCAAATCAATCAAACTAACCTAAGTCTCCCCTCTAAAGAATTACTCATAAAATTTTCTTTCCAACCGTGCCCAATTAAATATTAAATTTAGAGGCAATGTTGTGAAACAAGTAAAAACATTTTTTGTTAAAGATCTTAGAAAATATTTCATTTCATTATCAAATTCTCACTCGTTAATAAATTCTCACACTCTATTTGATACCTAGCTATATGTTTGATAGTAGATTCTCCAATATCACATGCAAATTTTGTAAACTTTGGAATCTTTTTTCGTCTAGGCAAATCAGCCTTTAATACAAAATCAAGAAAGGATGAAATAAAATATGACTAATTATATAATCTCATTCCCTCATCCAGTTGATTCCAATATCCGATTACTTGATCATAAGCATTTTGTTGATAATTCCCATTATTATGATTATTCCTTCTTATATTTATCCCAAAGATGTAGAATTTGGTCTGCATCTTGACCTATGTTGACCATCCTAACATCTCTCTACAAATTATAATTTTCCTGCATATTTTGGTTATTATTTTTTTACTCTCTAGGGGGTTCAACTTGATTATTTCTTACTGGCATATTATAATTTGTTAGGTTATTCTTTCTTGGGATAGCAAGCACATCTCCTATCCTTATCATTTTCTATGCTAACCTCTGAAAACTATCGGCAGTCATTTGTACCAAAGGATTTAAAATAGTGGTCATTTGTTGGGACAACATATTAACCATTTCATGATTACTATTGTCCATTTGTTGTCTTATGACCCCTAACATATTAACCAGACTTAATTGGTTTTGACTCCAATCATTCATCCCGTTAGAATTTGGGGTCGGTTGTTATGATGACATTCTCCAGGGATACCTTTTCGCTATTGAAATTCCCTGATTATTTCTTTGGACCGACATGTTCCCACTACTCATATGTGGTCCTACACAAGTGCTACCTATTGTATTATTTATTGGTTAAATCATTTCTTGATTGCTTTGACTACTAGTGTTTCGATCAATAGTAAAACCCTGAACAATTTCACTCTCATGTCCCACATTTTGACTCTCATTGTTACTGTTCAGTACTGCGTTGGTTATTACCACAAAATTCGGTTCAAAGGTTTGTGTGTTTTGACCCGTCATAATCATTCTACCACTTCTTAATACCATACACTATATAATAGTCCCACTGAGTGTGCCAATTTGTTTATAGTGTAAACAATTTGTCCTTCAATTTAATTGAACATAACTTCTTTATCTCATTATTATTCAAAAGTTAACACACAATATACTTCAATTAAAGATCGGTCACATTCAATTATTATTTCCAATACGATTTGAAATATTTAAAGTAAATTGCAAGAATAATAAAAAATAGTAAAAATAAATTGTTGAAAAGTAAATGTGCGAAGAAATAAATAACAAAAAGATAAACTTAACCCATTACCAAGAATAAAACATAAATTGGTAGAGAAAATTAACTAAGATGACGATCCAAATTGTAAAGAATTCCATTGAAAATGCTTGTTCTATATTCGTAGTGTTTTTCACAATGTAAGTTTCTTCGTATAATTTAACAATTACCCCGATCACATTTATTTTATCTTATATATATTTTTTCAATGTAACCGCCAAGGTGACGTAGAGTAGAAAAAAATTAATAATAAAATTATAAAATAAAACCATTAACTAGAATCTTGTAACTATTTCTCTTCGCTCCACTTTGTTGGTACGTCTCACTCGTAATGTTCATGCCGAAGAACTGGATAATAACTATTTTCATAAATCTGTCGATACACCACTCGAAGATTCTCTAACATAACCTCTCTCGATATTTTGTTTCTTCGATATAGCGTGACCTTTTGCTCCGATGTTCTCCACTTTTTAAATAATTGATTCTCGATTAATGATACTATGACTTCTTCAATATCCCCCAAAATCCTCTTCTTTTGATAACACCTACTGATGAATCTTCTATCTTCATAATACACCTTTTATCGATTACCACATTTATTATTATAACTATCGATGTCTTCCTTCTCGATTCATTCTTTTGATCTATTTGTAAATTTTAGACTTAACAGATAAATGAATAAAGAGTGATTGAATTTACTATGTTTGAAACCGATTGTGACCATATAATTTGCAAATCGTTGGTACCAAGCACGAGGGGCTTGATTTTAGACTACAAAGTGACTTCTTAACAAGCAAACATAATCAGGATGGGAGGAATCCTTAAAACTCATGGGTTGATGCATATAAATGGTTTTATTTAGATTACCATTTAAAAATGCATTTTTGACGTTCAACTGATGAATGGGTCATGATTTAGTCAAAACAATGGTTAAAACCGTTCGAATGGTCGCTAGTTTCACTAGTGGGCTAAATGTTTCATCACAATCTACTCCTTTCTTTTATGACCTTCCATCACCTACAAGATGAGCTTTATACCTCTCAAAAGAACCGTCAGAGTTGTGTTTATGTCTAAAAGATCACATAGACCAAATTATATTTACATTAAGGGGACGAGGTACCAACACCCATGTCTTGTTTTGAATTAAAATATTATATTCATAAATCATAGCATTTTTCCAATTTAGGTCATGAAAAGCACTCACCGGATTCTTAGGTAAAGGAAAAATAGAGGTGGTGGTCAAAATACTCAAATTATGGGTATATTTTGGGTTCGGTTTAATTATGTCATGTTAACTATGAGTGGTCATGTGGTGAGGCCTAAGATTGGTTATTATAGGATGATGAATTGATGTTTGAGAAGAAAGAGTAGTAATTGGCGAGGTTGAGAGATGATTGGTGTGAGGGGACAAAGCCAGTTAAGGAGAGAGTGGCGTTGATTGAGAGCTTGGGCATGTATGTGTAAGAGGAAGTGTGGGTTGTGTTATTTGATTTTATGGTACAGAGGTTCATAGGTGATGGATTAAGTGTGGAGAGGTGTCTTCACTTAAGGGGTCATATTCTCTTGGAGATAGATCATGTATTTTGGAGAAAGGAAGTTGTGTCTCATAAAAAATTACATGACATGAAATTATTATATTTTCTACTTAAAATATCATAACACTTGTAACCTCGATGGTTTGATGGTAGCTTAGAAAAACACACGGGGTGGACTTGCCTTGCAACTTATTGATTATAGTATTTAGAAATAGGGGGTAGCAAAGACAACCAAAGATATGAAGATGGGAAAATATTGAATTTTTACGATACAGGATTTGCATTGGGGAACGATATCCTAGAACTTTGGTAAGAAAAATGTTTAGTAGATAAGTGGTCATTTGAAGAACATGATCTCAAAAAGAAAGTGTCATGGGTGAGTGTGCTAATAAGGTGCAAATGGATTTAATATGTCGTTCAACTTTTCCATTTTGAGAAGATGTGTGAAGGTAAGATAAACCTAAATTGCATTCCACTTTGTTCACAATTTTTTTTAAACAAATCATTAGTAAATTCCTTTCCATTATCACATTGCAAATTTTTAATGTTTTTTTCAAATTGGGTTTTAATTAGATTTTGGAAATATTGAAAAATGGAATAAATTTGTGATTTTTTAGAAATGGGAAAAGTTCACAAAAATTTGCTAAAATCATCAAGGAATAATACTTAATATCGATGGCCAGAAGAGCTAGATATGGGTGTTATCCAAATATCATTGTGAATAATATCAAAGAAAAATTCAGTAAAAGAACAAGAAACATTAAATGGTAATTTCACATGTTTACCAAGAGGACAAGAAGTGCAAAAATCATGATTGTCTTTATTACAATTTATGAAATTTTGACAACGAATAAAGTTTATAATAGTAGCTCCAGGATGGCTGTCGCAACAGTAATCGCGAATGGACGACAAAAGTAAGTTTCTAAATGAAAGTAAACAATAGAATCACCACCAATATTTATTTTAAGCAAAATATCATAAAAACCTTCAAAAAGAAAAGAAATTGGTCTGCAAAATAAAGGTTAGATTCAAGAGTCAATTATGTGTAAGGAATGTATTAACACTCTACAATATCTATTCTAAAAATGGTTATCTTTAATTAGACTTAAAAAGTTAAATATCTTAAAATTATCTATTTTATCCCTCAAAATTATATATTTATTAAATGTTGCTACTAAAAATAAAATATTATATATTTTTATATTTTTGGCTCAACATATATTATCTTTCTGCTCTTACATATTCCAAGTGTAATGGAGAATGTTCTTTTTTATAAATATTTGTGAATAATTTATTTTAATTTACCTATTGATGTTGCTAAGTTAAACATATGCCTGGAATAACTCATAAAATAAAAAAAATTCTTTTAGATTGTTTACTATTTGAAGCCTTTTTTGTTATTTTCACCCTCTCAAATTTGGGTCACGTATCTCTTAGGCCCTCCTTCTCAGCCCATATCTCATTGGAGCTCCTGTCTTGACCTAAACCTAATAGTGGAGGCCGAGGGAGATGAGACGACCTACATGAGATGACACTGAGTGGCTAGCAGTGGGGTTATGGCCCGCGACGGAGGAGTGAGGGATGCGCGACTTCAAGGCAAGGAGTTCGAGTGGGGGTTTTGCGGAGGTGAGGTTTAGGTGAGACGGTGAGAGAGTGGTTAGAGATGGGAAATGGCCCGCAGTGGTTCGCGATGGGGGAGACGGGATGGGTCTCAGTGGCTGGGGGTGACTTTGAGGATGACGTTTATGGTTAGGTTCATGGTGGTCAGAGATGGTGCGGTGATAAGTAGAGCGAATGAGTTGAAAATAGGATGGTACGGATTTGGGTGCGGGTGAAGGTTATGGTGGAGGTGCGGCGAGCTTAGTGATAGTCGGTGGCAAAGATAAACATATTTTATTTATGTTTTTAATTTTTATTTGAAATGTATACAACCTCTGGAATAACTTATTAGAGTCTCATACATCAAGGGCAACGAGAAACAAATACAAATAATCAATTAACATGGAACAAATCAAACAATCAATTAACATACAACTAATTAATTATCGTGGCAACAAGCAACAAATACAAACAATCAATTAACAATGGATTGAGAGATGGAGATGAAGCACGCTATATATGGGAAGTGAACCTGGGTTTTGCGGAAAAATGTTGTATTGACTATATGGGAACTGAACCTGGGTTTTGCAGGAAATTATTGTATTGACTGTATTTTGTATTATTGTTGTGTTGACTATATTTTGTATTATTGTGTTTACTGTACTATTTGTTGTATTGTTATTGTTGTATTGTTGTGTTGATTGTATTAGTGTATTGTTGTGATGGTGTGGGTTGTATTGATTGTATTGTTACTGTATTGTTGTGTTTACTGTATTATTGTATTATTGTGATGGTGTGGGTCTTGTTTGTTATGTCCTTGCTATTTTTTTTTGTTTTAGTTGTGTTCGTCCATCCCTTATTTTTATTGAGGTTATCTTTCAATTTATAGAGAAGCCAAAATGAAGGTTTGTATTAGTGGCTAGCAGAGGTGTTCCAGCTAGGAGCAGGGTTGTGTTGGTGGCAAGAAGTAGGGTGGTGGAGCAGTTGGTGAAGTAGTGCAGCAAGGTGATGAAGCATAAAAATGGGACTGGACAAGAGATAGTCTGGTAGTTGGGAGAGATGGGTAGAAATCTCCAAAGTTGTTACATCTCATTATTAAGATGGTTCCTCGTGTGCAAATCCTTCACCGAAAACCCAAAAACCCAAAAGGAACAAATTCAACATAAATCAGATTATCAGTGATAACTTTACGAACAAGTATGAGGTTTTTTATGAGATTTGATGCATGTAACACATTGTTTAGGTTTAAATGAGGGTGGGTGGGGATAATGTAGTGCTTCCATGACCACAAATAGGAATCAAATGACTATTACCAACAACAATATTATAATCTTTGCTTGAATCAAAATAAGATGAAAGTGTACTTTGATTTGCTGTCATATGAGAGGTAGCACTGTATCCATATACTAGTTCTCATTTGGTTGAGAGATTGCAAAAGTATGCATGACTGCATTAATATCCATAGGTGTGTCCCCAACTTTAGATGGTGTTACTCATGTGTTGTAAACTTGTTGTGGTGGTCGTAGTCCAAGAACACCGATTTGGCATGGAGGTCTAGGTTGTCATGAGGCTGCAGGATAAGGGCATGGAGGTTGGGCCCATCCAGTCCATGGATTAAGGAAGGATGCTCATACGGTAGGAGGCCTTGATACTACGAGTATTATGATAACTATTGTGGTGCACCATTTTTTCCAACACCTGCACCCCCACTACTACCATGTCCGTCTCTTCCATTGCGGGTATTGTTGCCTCTATCTCAGTTGATTTTCTTTCTGCAATTGGTATTATGACGACCCTAAGAATTATTGGTATTGTTGTGAATTGAAGCATTTTTTCTACGATTAAGAATGCGGAGGAACCAGATTCACGAGTTTATCGCTCCTTCATCTTGGTCTCTTCTAACTTCGATCGAGAACATGTTGTAGCAAAATTTGAGAAGTCAGCTTTTTGTTGCATAACTGTGACAAGACTAGCATATGCTTCGGTCAATCTAGCGAGAAAATGAAGCACTAGAAGTTAATCTGAAACAGGAGCCCCAACATTGGATAATTGGTTAGCAAGATATTTGAGTCGGTTGCAATATGCGAAGGTTGTGGAGAAACATATTAAGTTTGTGTTCGTGAACTGAGTTTCAATACATACTGCCCTAGTGTTTTTGTTGTCTAGAAATAAGTCAGCTACAAACTATCAAACTTTAGTAGGCGAATCATCAGTCACAAGGATCAATGTAATAATATCAAGAGATACAGTAGCATAAATCCATTAGAGAACAATAACATCAAGGTGATTCTATAGAGGGAAATCAATGACCTTGGCTGTTTGATATGTTGTTATGGCAACGACCTCCGTGGGAGGGATGATATGTTCAAACTCGAAATAAACTTTAACTTGAATATTAAATAAGGTTGCCCATAAGTAATATTGATAGATTTTTATGTCCAAAGTGGTTGGAATGAGATGTTTCACGTTGATGATAATTAAAATAGAATGAAATTTAAAATTGTCAATTATAGATGGGCGGTTATGAAAGAAAATTTTTTTTTAAAAAAGATAAACAATGAGAACTAAATTAAAAAAAAAAGAGGAAAATAACCTAATATAATATTATATAAAAAATAATTTATGATTTGTTGATTAAAAATATATAAAAAATATAAATTATAATTTATTAGATTAAAAATTAATATTAAAACAATTAATACTATAAAATATTTTTAAAATAATAATAACTCTTATAATAATAACTTCATCTCTCACTTACGCATTCTTTTTGTGATCACTTTCGCAAGCGGCAACATTGGACGTGACTATATGCTTCAGTGTCACGCTATCACCAGCAGCATCACACTGCCATATCGCCGTTGGTTCTATGACTCTATACAACGTAATATGGTTTTAGATTTTATTAAAACAATTCAAACTATTTGTGCTCTAACCCTACAACTTGCAAAATAGTCCTACTCAACTTTGAAATAATAATGCTCCGCACTCAGCCATGTTTCCTGGAAAGAAAGAAAGTTAATATTTATTGTGTGGCACACTGGCCAAGTCTTTCTGGTTTAATTTCCTCCAACCTTCCCAGTCAAAAACCTGCTGTTTATTGCTTTCCTCCCACTTCTCATGCTCAACATCATTTTTGCAAATAAACCTTCCCATCTGTTTTCTATAACAACTTAACTTACACTATCATTGAATACTTTTTTAGTTTTCATTTTTTTTAAATATATTCAAAGTTTAATTAGGTTTAAGATGGTCTAATTCAAGTTTTGTGAATAGAAAAAACGTGGTTGGAAAGGAATAACATCCTATAAAAGATAATGAGTCAATTCTTCCATACAAATTAATCATTCATATGATAATATAATTAAAAAATACTTTACTAAAATATCTCTTTTAAAATAAATGGAGTCTAAGGTTAAAAGTAAATTAAAACAAAAATAAGAAATTATAAGTCGTTATGTTGAGGTAGATAATCCAATGAGAGAGTAGGAAGACTTCATATTTTTCCATCGGGACTTGTTGCTTTTTATGAATGCCATTCTCACCCATTCATCTAAAGCTTAAACTATTACCCTAATAACCTTCTTTCTCTACTTTCAACCTTCACCAAACAGTAGATAAGTTAAATTGATTTTCTATTCGAAGATGCACTAGATAAGTTATTTATCTTCTATAGGAGAGTTGATGAAAAAATATTGAAGTAAATAGAGAAAGACTTAGATATATCTTTTGTTGACTTGGAAAAAAATATATTTCATAAAAGTTTAGTGGAATATAGTGACTTTTTTTCATAAATAATACTATTTTAAAAATATTTCCTAAAATAGCGCATCTGGAACATTATTTACACAACTAGTACTCTTTACTGTTCACGTATTAAAATAATCGATTATTTTATATTATGATCGATTATTTCGCACAATCAACTCTCGCTCAAGCGAAGAAACCCTTCGCTTGAGCGAGGAAATATGTAACAAAGGGGTAATCTCGGATCTCGCTCAAGCGAAGAAACCCTTCGCTTGAGCGAGGAAATCTGTAACAAAGGGGTAATCTCCGGTCAATTCTCGCTCAAGCGACGGGTATTTTCGCTTGAGCGAGAAGTGATTAAAATATGTGGTGATCCAAGTTGCGTTATGTGGCTAACTGTGTTGGACGTTTAGCCTGTGGTCAATTCTCGCTCAAGTGATGAGTTACTTCGCTCGAGCGAGAATTGATTGGGTAACTACGTTGGACCGTGGTCAATTCTCGCTCAAGCGAGACATCCATCGCTTGAGCGAAGAAATTTATAATCGATTATAATTTGAACTAATCGATCATAATTTTAAAATAATCGAATATACAAAATTATGATCGATTATTTCTCTCTCGCTCAAGCGAAGAAACTTCGCTTAAGCGAGGAGACCTGTAACAAATGGGTAATCTCGGGTCAATTCTCGCTCAAGCGACGGGTACTTTCGCTTGAGCGAGAAGTGATTGAAATA